>OU611970.1:9735000-12135000 GCA_914767545.1 Sesia apiformis | reverse complement strand
TAGATTACAATATGTTACTGAGATATTGGCTTCTTAAAAAATAGTCTTTCTTTTTATTTGAACACCTGATACGAGACCATTGTTAAAGTGTCTCTACTTTCAGTTAGTACTCTTAAACTTTATTTACATAAACACAAAGAACAACATATTCATTCATACTAACATATGTATATTTCGGAAAAATATAAAGAATATATTTAAAAGAAAAAAAAAAAACAACGGCAGCGAGATTTTCTTATGAATATTATTTTCTTATGGGCCCTGAAATGCCCACGTTAAAACGTTTTCCACTTTATCCTATTTGCCTAATGTAGTACGTGCTTCGGTAGTGAGTGAGATAGGCCAGAGCCCATTCCTATCCTATCCTGTATCTAATTCTCCAAATCCTATATCTATCCTATATCTCCAATGGTAGGCATTTTTCAAAGAAAAGACTTGCCGCGGAGTCTTGTTACACGATTCATGTTACACGCCGCCTAAGGAAGCACGGTCACAACTCATCTTACTTCGAACCTTATTGCCCTTAACATAAACCTCAAAATTTCAAGCTACGCAAAGTAATGTAGTTAATACTGGGATGTATGTGCATATATTAAATGTAATAATCCCTAAATAGCTACTACAATTACGTGGCTATAAACGAGCGGTAAGTAGGTCTTGGTGCCTTGTTTGAACGGGCGAGTTTGTAGCATAGTAAATAGATACATTTTAGCAACTGAGACTCAAACACAACATAATATATTTAATCGGATACGCTCGCTCCTTCAAGAGTTAAAATGAACACGAAACGCCTAATAAATTGAGGTTGAAAAAAGTTTGCACTCACGAAGTCACATTGATAAAGACTGGCAACCTCTCTAAACCCAATTGATGACCTCGTCTAACAATGTTAAATTACATTATAACGATGTGATAAAAAATTAAATTCATATTCATTGCGAAAACGATAAATGTAATAAGTGATGCCTTTATCTCATAATCATGACAGCTACGTGTTACGTGTTAATATACGTCAAATAAACTTGGAGAAATTGCACGTTGACACGTTTAGCGTAAGGGTATCTAATTATACGTTTAGTAACGTGACAATAATACCGAATGTTAAGAAGTTAATATGCGAAGATGTTATAAATTATGTATTGTATACAAATTACAAAATAGATAAGTTTTCATGCAATAGACTTTGTGTACTGACTACACGCTCTACCAACTGAGCTACGAAAGCTACGAGAGCTATCGGTAAAATCTTGTTACACATTCAGGGAATCAGTTAACATCGTTTCTATCTTTGTGTGCGTGTGTTGTTGTATGTAGTGAGCGAGGCGACTTGCCTACAAACTTATCTATTTTGCCGTGTGTACATGTGAAATTAGAATGTAACGAATTTAAAATTAACACTTATTTAACGAACTTCGGTTTCGCGATAGGAAGAGAAGATCTCCTCCAGATAATCAATGTGCCCTCCAGTTAATTAACTTAATAACTAACTGTCTTAATTAACGGCGGCGTGATAGAAATTAATATGTATTTCATGGTTTTTACATTAAAAATATATATGAAATTGGTAATTAATTTACACGTATTATTTACGAAAGAAGCGGTAATTATTTTAATTAATATACAGAAACGGCCGCGTTCAAAGGTCATGCGAGCGAGTGTGGATATTGCACATATGAGCGAACTAAACACTCATCATTTATTTTTAATGTAATAAACATTGCATATTAATTTTTATATAGATATAATAACTCTTAGTGAATCCAATACAATATAACAGAGAATCGATTATACCTCATCGGATTTGAATTTTTTCCCTATAAAACGTTAACCAAATTCCCAAAAAAAAAAATGGAAATCAGTAAGGGCAAGGTCTGTCGAGTACGGTGGGTGAAAGTTTCCAGTAGAAGCTTTTCTAACTTTGACACTGTCTGTCGTGCGGTGTGTGGGCGAGCGTTAACATGTAGAAGCAGTGGACTAGAGCGATTGACCATAAACAAATATGAACAAAAACACATTCCAACCTATGCCCCCCTCCCCTTAAATGGCGGGTTCGCGAGTCCACTCTTTTAGAGGTTATGTGGAAGGTACTTTTTTAATGGGTTGTGCTATTCTATCAATATTTTCATCAAATTAAATGCAGACGTGATTTCCATTAGCTAATTTCGCTGCAAGTGGTTAAACAAGTATCTACAGAACTTGATAATTTAATTCAGAACTTCGAGATACGCTCATACTGTTTGAAAGTGCTCAAATATGACGGAGTAAAAGACTGTTCAAACATTAGCTAGGGAATTCGTACATAAAATCAACAGAAGGGGAACTTGCTGCTATTCTTACAAAGATTAAAATACGAACAGAATGACAGGGTTGTCACTCTTCAAAGGTCTAGCAATAAAATCTTGTTTAAACTTGAAAATATGAACGAATTTTGGGCCCATAACTGAAATTCATTTTGAATAGAATTCAAATTTCTTTTCACTCTTTCTACACTAAATTTATGCTGTCGACTCCGCCTGCGTTGTTTATTATATTGTCGTAACTTTTCCTTCTATTTTTTAATTATAACCGAGTAGTTATTGTATAATTTTACAAATATAAAAAAATATCTTCTACGTTATCTAGATAATATTTGCACAAATATATTATATAAAGCAATTAGGAGAATACACTCGCAGTAAAATTTAACATGCTTATTGCGACATAAGAATTTGGGTGGCGATCTTTATTCTCAACATAAGCCCAGCGTGAGATACATTGAAAGCGTTTTACAGAGAAGCAATTCTGTTTCCTTTATGTACCGTGCAATGGCTACTGCAAATAGAAGAGTTCAGCAAACAGCCGGACACCGCTACCACGAGCTATGGAAACGGAACGAATTATTAGTTGAATTATTAATTATTATAATCAATAACTTGGTTAAGATTATTAAGTCTCAATATTTTAAAAACGAAGACGTTTATTTCCGATCTCGCAAATAACTTTGAAAATTGTAACGTCACTTGATCAAACAAGAAATAATTAGGTATATATTATTAAAGGGTTTCGATCTCTCGTGCATCACAGATCAAAGGGATGCACGCTTAACAGTACTTTTCCCAGCTCTTTTTTTAATCTGGGCCTCCTTATGCCCATTGTCTTCTGTATGAAGAATATATGGCCTTAAAACGCAGCGCCATCCATCGTGTTGGCGAATCCACTCTTTAAGAGAGGGTGTAATTCCACAGGGCTTGTGGTAGCGGCTTTGTTATCCTTTAGTCTCGCGACACCCACGAGAACAAATAGGGTGGTGCTATTCTAAAGCCGACCAACACCACGACGTTAAGAGCGCGGCACCAGTGCACCAGTGTTGGACACACTCGGTGTAGTGCACTAGTGTTGGACACACTCGGTGCAATGCACTAGTGTTGAACACACTCGGTGCAGTGCACTAGTGTTGGACACACTCGGTGTAGTGCACTGGTGTTGGAGACACTCGGTGCAGTGCACTAGTTTTTTTTTTTATAGAGAAGAGGGCGGACGAGCAAGCGGTCTCACGTGATGGTAAGTGTTACCGCCGCCCATGGACACCTGCAACACCAGGGGGTATGCGGGCGCGCCGCCGACCTTGCAAAATCCTATTCACAGCTCTCTTGAAGAACCCCATGTCGTAGTTTAATGGGAAGACCTCTTGAGGCAGTTCGTTCCACAGCCTACGGGTTCGCGATATAAAATAATTGTTAGACTAGTGTTAGTGTGTTGTTTTTCTTACATATGACTTGATTGACGATTACTTGAATGACGTAATTTTACTTGATTGATGAGTGCATCTTCTCAATCAAGTAAAATTTACCTGTAAAATCAACTAACTCAATGTAAAATCACTAAAATCCACCAATCAATTACCTGTAAAATTATTTTAATAATAACACTTATTTACTGGTACGATAATAGTTAACAGTTTATATTGGAAACACAATAAATTAAGCTCTTTAAGATTTTCAAGTAAGTGATTAAATACATTTTAAAGAATGATAGTGTTAAGAAGTCTTGATGGTATTAAATCGCAAACAACGCTGATGTCAATGGACGTCCACTTACCATTGTGTGGCTGTATGCTCGTGTGCCGCCTTTTTTCTATAAAAAAGAAATAGTTCCCGATCTGCCTCACTGACATATAAATATTGTGTATAGAGAGTGCTCCAAATACGGAATGTTCTAACATGCATACTAGAAAGTCCTATTCAGTCAGTCTAGTTTAACGTTTGATATCAAAAGTATTATATTTGATATCAAACTTATTGTAACGTATTATAACAGTACTCGTGTCTACAAAAGAGAGTAGGGGATTTACCAAAATTATATGTATGTATATAATATATATTTGGAATGATCAATATATTACTGGGGGAAATCCAGGTACAAAAGCTGAAATGAATCAACGATGCCGTATAATACAAGAAATATACAGGTTTCGATAAAAATAAATACCAGAATCCTCGAAATACTGAATTTCTTATACAATACATTAATCAATCATTATACAATAAATCTGTATTATACTAGATGTATATAGCGATAATATCTTAGCGCTCTACTATACACACATAATTATAATCCTTTTTTTTTAAATACATTTTTCATAGATCCGACTTCTCTAGTTTTTATTACATTGCTGCTAAAGAAAAATCAAATAAAAAAAGAACCTTGAAAAGTATACAATAAAAACCAATTTCCCTCCAAAAACAATTCCACGTTGTTAGAATGAAGTAATCAAAAACAAGATAAAAAAATTCAACTTAACCGACAACATTACTCGAAAACGTAACATTAAACTGGAGGCCCCGACATCTTGTAATATTTGTTCTAACAGCGGATTAAAATGTAAATAGTTCAGTAGAGGAACTCACAGTTGCTTTCATAAAACAATGTTTATTAGTATCCTAAATATATATATATGACTGTACTGTATTCTGGTATAAATGTAAGAGAACTATATGTAAGAGAAAAAGTACCATTTTTGTTTTAATTGAGCAAAACTTAGGGAAATTGACGGCTCACTCGCAGGTTTGTATAACAGTAACCCAGAAATCATTAATAACCAATAATAATATAAGTATCAAGAAGGGACTCTTTGGCGGGAACTCATGAAGTGTAGTTGTGTTTTGTTTGATAAATTGTAAAAATCGTGTAGTGTACGTTTTGTGGTTTAATAGTGCTAGGTTGTTAATCATCATAGTGTTTTTTTTGCGTTATTTTTGTGATAATCAAATAAAAGTATAGGACTGCGTTTTTTGTGTCCTTCCAAGGAGTCCTCTTTTGTCTTCAGTAAGTCTACTATCGCAGTCAGGAGCGACTCCTGACTTAGCGCGATCAACGGGACTTGACATTGATAAGATCTGTTTTAAATTATTTTTACCTTAAGAAGAAAACTTGACACGGGCAGAATATGCCCATTGCACCATTGCCATATATGAAGAAAAAAAATAACAAGAAAAGAAACTTATACATAAAGTACAAATTTTAATGTATACTGAAATGTCCCTTCAAAAAATTCCCCCATCAACTATTATTCGTTTTTCATTTATTCTATGGAGTGTAAATGGGTCTTAGGATTAGCAATATAGACTGTATGTGTGAGTAAAGCGAAGTTTAAGTATTTATACAAAGATTAACTACTGCTAGCTAATTTTTCTATGGAGAGCCCCAGTTGTTCCTCACAGCTGATCGTAAAAACAAAATATAAAAGGCAACTTGTACAAAATTACTTTCAACCTTTTACAAAATGTAACCCCCCTAGGCATATTGTAAGCGCCTAAAGTAACTAAGTCCGAAACAAAGCTCGCCTGCATAGTTGATAGAGTACCTATCTTGACTTTGTTAATTCATTTCCTTTTATTCGACCCCAAGAAGGTTATTTTAGAAAGTTTACATTTGGACGAAGCTTCCTTTGGTAATAATTATTTACCTTTTTATTCGATATCGGTACTTTGAGATTTGACGTTAACAGTTCATTTCACTGTTATTTCACAGGTGTAGGTACCTTATTTTTTTATTATTGATTAAGCTTTTCCCGCGACGTCGTTGGCGCGGTTTACGTTAATACTCATTCTCATACCCATACTCATATACTCGTACTCGTACTTGTAATCGTACTCGTACTCGTACTCATACCCAAACTCAAAATCAAACTCAATCTCATACTCATTTATTAATTCGTAAGCATAAGTAAACCATGTCTAAGTACGAGTATGTCAAGTATCAATCACATAACCATGAAACATGTCAAGCAAATCGGACCGTCAAATATTTAAAACTCCTGGTTAAATCGTTTAAATCGTTTTAAATAATCCTCACAATTATTATAAATTATAATTATTTATGTTTGTAATTGTTTATAGTTTATAATCTTTTCAATCGTTGGAATGAATAGTAGCCTTATATGTATTAATCTGGATTACAAAACTAGCTATTTACCAAGTTTCAATTAAATCGGCTCCGCCATTTTGACGTGATTGAGTAACAAACATCCAAACCAAAGATAGCGTTTATAATTGTTGAAATGTATTTTGATAGATATTATTGCATTTTTTTATTTAATCGCTTATAAAATACAAAGGTATGTTAGTTTGTTCTTTGTATTCCGTGCATGTTATTACTGTTTGTAATATAGGGTTAACATCTATAGGCATATATTTGTCGAAACGGAGCCAAACATGGAAACTTTTGCATGGAATGGAACACATGGAACACCCAGTGACACTAATAATACGAGTAGGGCAAATTGATCTCTATTTATGTATAAAATTGATTTATTTTCAGACTCGAATATTTCTGACTCGTGACCACGGCTGGTGAGACCCGTGCCGAAACATCGAGTAGGAATAACCTTTGTTATACACATTCAGATCCGATATAGAATATAAAATCGAATATTTCTGACTAGTGACTACGACTGGTGTGACCCGTACTGAAACATCGAGTAAGAATAACCTTTGTTATAGGTACACATTCAGACCCGATATAGAATATAAAATCGAATATTTCTGACTGGTGACCACGGCTAATGTGACCCGTGCCGAAACATCGAGTAGGAATAACCTTTGTTATAGGTACACATTCAGACCCGATATAGAATATAAAATCGAATATTTCTGACTGGTGACCACGGCTAGTGTGACCCGTGCTGAAACATTAAATAGGAATAACCTTTGTTTTACACGTTCAGACCCTATATAGAATATAAAATGGAATATTTCTGCTTAATCCCAATTCAAATACCCGTGAAAATGCGAAACAATTTCAATATACTAAAATTTTAAATAAAGATTTGTTCTAAACCATTTAATATTTCAAATGAAATAGTTCAAAAACTAACCCGACGAGTCACAACTGCAAAAGGGCACTAAAACCTGAAACGTAATACGTTTGGTACCGTAGCATACCGTCGGCTGCAACACCTACGAGCACTTTACGTTTACAATATTAAAGGCGAGTATTGAATGGTCGACGTGTTACTGGCCGTACGTGTGAACGCGAGTAAACGCGTTTTGGTAGGGATTGGGGTTTCAAGTAGTTTTATCAGAGATCATAAAGTTGTCGAGTGGAAGGCCGAGGTTGAGCTAAGTGAAAATATGAGCTCCCACGAGAGGGAAAAGCGTGAAAAAATACACTACAGTAGATGTAGGAATGTTTAAAATACATTTTGAATGTGGTAGTTGATAATCAGAAGAAAACTTGATTAGTGGTATTTGGAAAGTTTCTGGTTTTTAGACCTCTCTGTGCGTTTGTGTCTCTGTGTGTTTGTCTTTATGCGTGCGTGTGTTCTTTAAGCGGTTTACAATCGCTCAACATCTGAAGAGGCATTACGACTCTCAGCGTTTTCTACCGCCTTAACGGGGAATGTTCTCAAGAATTGTTCAATTTGATGCCAACTTCGGGTTTTTATTAGGTAAAAATTAGGTTAGGTCCCAATATTAGGTCTTTACCTATGAAATTGTACTTTGTTCATAGTGGCCACTTTGAACTTAGTTATCTTGCGGTTGGTTTGGAATTCTAAATTCAAATTAATTTCAATTTATAGCTATGACATTTTTTTTCAAAATCTGTTATAAGTTTCTTTTCTCAACTGAGTTTCAAATGAGTTTTTGTTTAGATTTTGTTATATTCGCGGCCATGGAAAAGTTATTCTATTCTAATTCTATTGCACCGCCCGTCATCGTGTTGCGGTTCATCTGCACTTGCTTGACAGAGAGTCTTTGCATACAGTGCTATCAAAGATACACTTGATACCACAAATCCGAAAGTTGTGAAATCAAGTGCCAGCTGAGATTTCCCCGTTTAATAGCTCTATGAACAGGACTCTGCAAAGCCGGCAGCGCACCCTCGTGCCTCCGGGTGTTGCAGATGTCTATGGACGGCGGTCACCACCTACCATCATATAGCTCGCTCGCTCGTCAGCCATCTATTCTTTAAAAAAAAAACATTTCCTACTGTCGTAGACTTTAAAATAAACATGCCCTATCCATATTATTTTCTTTTAAAGTTCCGAGTTTTTGTGTACCGTACAAAAGGTGTATAGTATGTAATACGCACAAAAGGGCTTTATAAAACCTGTAGATAATATTTTGCCAGCCCTATCTCACACAACATAACGCTTCATATTCATATGTACTGTAAGAGATCTATGTGAACACCCACTCTGATATTGATTCATACATTTATATGTTCACTGTGACACATTAATTAGGTATTTGTTTTTAGATATATTATATAAAAGACAACTATTTATAAACGACTATTTATAAATAGTTGTCGCTTTATAAATATCACTTGTATTACTACATTTCCTCTTATTCAAAATTATTTTGTTACTCATACCTAATATTGATACTTCATACATATTGTACAAGTGTGTACATATATATATATTGTCACATTGCAAACTTGTCAGTTTCCTTATTAATGGGGAAATGCAAGATTTGTCACTATAGCTCACCTTTTTAAAAATACTCTGTATATTTTTTATATAATCTGTGACACATCTTGATAAAATAATACCACTGGCTGGAGAAACTTTAATTGAAAATTGAAATTTGAAATTCTGAGGAACGAAAAAGACAAAACTCTAAGGCGCACCTCAGACGAGTTTTGTTTTGGGAGCGAGCTGGCAAAGACGTTGCAAAAAGTGACACGCTGTTCCGGGCCTCCACTGTCCTGGAGACGACACCTGGCCCGCTACTCTCGCCGGCCGCCGGAGCTCTGGTCTGACGCTCTTTGGGCGCTGGTTCCCTTGTTGGGCGCCGCCTGTTGCGCCCGGTCTCCGTCGCCCGTCTGACCGCTGATTCCGGCTGGTGGTTGTGCCGCCCTCCATCATCTCTGGGCATGCGCCTTTCTACGCCCCGCCACTCCTGCAGCTATACATGAGTTTTGGTGCTTCGTGAATTTAGAAACTTTAGTGACTTTATTTTCCAGACTATTTTTATAAATTGATATATACCCCCAAATTTAGCTCTCACACTGGGGGAAACGCGACAAAATATATATATATATATATATGTTTGTATGTTGGTATGTATGTTTTATATGTAATCATGTGTACTGTACACCTGTACACTATCTATTTGTTGGATATATTTATTTCCTCTCTACCCAAAAGTCGTTTGGCAGAGGTCGCTGTTAGTGAAAAGGCCGCCTTTTGTGCACTTTGTTCCTTTTTGTCTTACAATGTCTGTTACTACGAGTATCCTGTTTTGTTTAGTTTTGTTGTGCAATAAAGAGTTTCATCTATCTATCTACTGTATAATATAGCTATTGTATATAGGTATATAAAAAAAATCTGGTGTATGTAATCCCCCAATCCGCACCGAGCCCGCGTGTTATATTACCGCCCGAAAGCCACCACTGGTTTACTAGGGGAGGCTTGTGCCCTGCAGTGGGACGTTATAGGCTGATACAAGTACATATATATATATATATATATTGACGGTTGAAAGGAGAAATGAGATAAGCGACAATTTGGAACATATTGAGTTATATACATCATTGGAATCGCCAGATTTTTCTGCGTCTTTTGATCTAACTCTCAAATTAGTACGATCACTTTTTTTGTCGCTTACACATTTCGAAGTTCTCTGATTTTTTGCTTTTCACTCTTCACTTAACGACGAAAATCTTGACCATTTTTAAAAAAGTAATGGTTGCCATAAAATAAAAACTTGATTTTTGCATTCGGTCACATTTACCTTTATATTATATGGAATAACATTTTTCACTTATATTCTTTTACTTGCACATAAAAATTATATTTAATATTTTTAGGCTGATTTTCCTCAAGATTGTTTATTTATATATATTTTTGTCCCTTTCACTTGTGTTTAAATTAGCGCTTGGTATGTTTTTATTCAGCCAAATTCATAAAAGTTTTACCTAAAATAAAAACACTAATATTTTATCGCTTATCATTATTTAACGTGCCATTTAATTTTATATTGTTTGGCGTTTATATTGTTTTACCTGAAAGATGAAAACCTGGGTATGAAAAGTCGGTTACACCTCGCACGCAACTCGTATAATGTTGATTGCGCATACGGTGAACTTAATTTCAAGTGGTTTTTGCTAATTAATTCTAAACAAAGCCGTGTCTGTACATTCTGGATGCGCTGCCTATCTTTGGGGATTTAGGGATGGATTAAAGGGTTGGAAAAATTGGGAGGGATTGGTTGGAATGGGAATGGACTCTGGCATATCTCGTTCACTACCCAAATCCATTACATCAACATATACATCGAGGGAATAGAATTAAGTGTACAGCATATTTTACGACAAACTCCTGTGCGAGAGGGATTATTTGGAAAGTCAAATACGCACAGTGGGACGTGAACCGTCCCCTTAGAAAAATGTACAAAAAATAAGCATATCCCATACGAAGTAGGAATCAACCTGTAGTATAATTTATGAATGCTAGCCAGCATTAATCTCGTACATGTGGGTAGTTTAAATAGCAGTTAAATTGATCGTGTAATTAACTATTTGGTTTGTACACATAATCAATGTGCACTCAGTATGCACAAACGGCTTTGTCGGGATTATGTCGTAGTACAGTTACCAACAGCAATAGACCAGTCAATTGCAGCTTGGACCTATAGGGTAACTAATAATAATATACATAATAATTTCCTCATATATGAAGTGTGTCGATATTTATCTATCGCAGCGGTTCTCAAACTTTTCTGGCGACGGAACCTTTTTGAATCGTTAAATATTTTACGGAGCCCTAAAATAAGCAAAATTTGGTTTTATTGTTATTGTTTAATGAAAATCATACAAAAATAGGTACGTTACGTAATTTGATGAAATTGTTTCCATTTAATGGGAGGTATGAAGTTGTTTTTTATTTTTGACCAACTGTCAGGCTTGATAGAAGAGAGTTGAAGACGCGTGCCAGGTTCAGCATCCATTATATTGCAGTATTTTGTCTTTGTAGCTGCATATGCTGAGAATCCTGTTTCACAGAAATACGTTGTTGGGAACGGGAGAAGAACAGTCAGAGCCTTTGTGGAAAGTTGTGGATATCCATCACGAACCCTGCACCAAAAATCAACCACAACCGCTTACGATCAACCAAAAATCGCTTACGATACAACGATGTGCATAGTTTTTGATCGTAGCGTTATTGTAGATTTATTATGCTGCGTGTCGCCTCATTTTCAGCTATTATGTGATAAGACTTGATGTGCATCGTTCTTTAGGTTGGTATTATTTCGGTGGAGCCCTCGTAGAGGCCCCAGGGCTCCACGGAGCACACTTTGAGTATGGCAGATCTATCGGAATAATTATATTTTTATATATGTATTATTTATATACATTTCACACAAGGGATCCGTTAGATTATCAATGGTAGATATGCACGAATGGAAATGGACAAGCCACAACAACTAGAATTCCATTAAACAAGTCTTGGCGGCTTTTATTCAACACTCCGCGAATTCGTCTGCGCGGTCCACAGTGAATGGATATGTGTTTTAGAAACGGTTAACATATTATTGTAGCCTTTAAAAAGATATTGTCACAAGGAACGAAAACGGAATTGTTTGTTTCCATACGTTATTTTAAATAACGTATTTTAAATAACGTATGGAAACAAACATAACTAAATAACTTATTTAGTTATGTTAATTGAGAGAGACTAAAAAGAAAACGAAGTTGCTAATGCAATCTGTTTGAAGAATTTTCTAAGAAAACGACCGCATCAATAACTTTGTCAAAGGGTATCAAATTATCCAACCCACACTTGACCGATTTCATTGCAGCTGTTGTTCAAATGTTACAAGATTTTCCACTTAAAATCCACACAAAGGTTTAATTTAACTCATTTATAAACTAAACCTTCATATTCAAGTATAATTTAGATGCCGTTATCTCTTTCAATTTAGCTTTGCGCTTTCGCAAGTTCCAAACGTGCTATAACCTAGTTTTTGTTATGAAAGCCACGCTTGAATACACATTGCAGAGGCTAGTTGTCGCGTAGACGGGCTACGTCGTAGCGCTGCTGCAGTATGCTACGAACTATGTTCGTAGCTTAAGTTGGTTATCGTAGCATAGATACTACTAACTAAATAATGCCGCTCGGCTATTTTAGAACTTCACCGTCTGAAATACTCTGAAATCTGAGATCTGTATAATATAGATTGAAAGGTAATTAACTTTGTAAAGTGCATTTGGATGTTCCTTTTTTACTCACCTATACATATCATAAAACTGTAGAACCAGCGTGTTCATTGAATTGAATATATTTACCAAAATCTGATTGGGGACGATGAAGGAAGAGTATTAGAATAAAAAAAAACGATTTAGATAATTTTTCTCTGTCTGTCTGTCTGTTTCTCTGTTCGAACACGCTACTCTCCAAAACTACGAAACGAATTTTCATGAGGTTTCCACAGATTAATTAAGCTTAGCTTGGCGCTTCAAATACGCTTTATTTCATCGAAATCGGCTAACGGTAAGAAAAGATATTCTAATTTAGAATTTAAAAACTAAAACTCCACCCGTACGAAGTCGAGGGCGCAGCTAGGCTTATATAAAACCTTACAGTACCAACCTATTTGATGTCTCTTATTATAGTAATTTAGAATGAAAGCAATTTCAGGTTTTTGTTTACTAAATTAGTAATATTTAAAACGGGTTTTATTATAAATATCACAATTTTCGATTTGAGAATACATACTAGATATGTTTATACGAGCAATCTAGGGCAGCCACGTTACAATGTAATAGTGTCTAATAGTGTTTAATATTGTCTAATAGTGTTTAATAGTGTCTAATAGTGTTTAATAGTGTCTAATAGTGTCTAATGGTGTCTAATAGTGTCTAATAGTGTTTAATATTGTCTAATAGTGTCTAATAGTGTTTAATATTGTCTAATAGTGTCTAATGGTGTCTAATAGTGTTAATATTGTTTAATAGTGTCTAATAGTGTTTAATATTGTCGAATAGTGTTTAATAGTGTCTAATGGTGTCTGATAGTGTCTAATAGTGTCTAATAGTGTATTAAAATGAAGCATTCTTATTACGTAGTACTTAAGTTTTAAATTTGACTTTTTAATGAACCCCTCATCTGCTACGAGCTCCCTAGAAGTTGCCGACCGGATTCCTTTGATAAGAACGTATGATGTATCATCTACTCTATTCCCATATCGATGGTTAATCCCAATGAAGCATGAAAATTAAAAAAATAAAAGGTAATAAAAGTGAGTAAAATTCACCAGACTCAACGTGTATTATCGGTACAAGACGATTTCTCCCGGACTGCGAATAAAACCCTAGAACACAAAACGAAAAACCCGTTCAGTTCGAAAAGCGTTATGACCTCACAACCTCTCAAGAATTTCTTCCTATAAAAAATGTATCTACCTAACTATAATAATGAGTTCAAGTGCTTTACGATACTGAAACGGGGTCAAACTATCGAAAGAACTTTGTAAGGTATCGAAAGTTACCGAGAGGGATAACACTTTACCATAACAAGGATTTTAGTTATGGTTTTCTTTAAAAGCAGTCGCGTTATAACACGACGAACAGTTGTCGAACAAAACCAAACTTGTTCCGTGAGCGGAATCATCATTTTTTTATTGTAAAAAGGCGGCAGACGAGCATACAGTCCACCTGCTTTTAAGTGGATACTGTCCTATATAGACATCCGCGATACATGCCAACCATCAGTCCAGAATGAAAATGCTGCCACGCCCCGGATTTGTCCCGGGCGACTGCCTAACCTTTGGAGATAAAGGAATATATTTGGAGAAAGGGTTGGGAAAATGGGGAGGGATAGAATAGTATGGGTTGGGAATGGGCTCTGGCACATCTCACTCACTACCGAACCACGTATGTACATTAGGGAAATAAGATAAAGTGGGAAATGCAGTACATTTCAAGGTTGTCTTCTGTGAGAGAGGGGTAACGTGGCCAGTCGAGCGCCAGCGGCTGTTGGATTGCAGCGTGCACTCTCTCCCTCAAATAACTTGACTTTAAATAACAAGGAACAATTTAATGTAACTCAAGTAACATACTTTTTAATGTGACTTTCTTGAGAATTTTGACATTTAATTTAATTGTATTATATATCCATATATTTGTAGTAGATTGCTGTGCCCTTACAGGGTATCATGTCCCACAATTATAAATAGGTCAAACAAACTATATATTTTTTTCTTTACAATGTTATGTGTGTGTCATGGATGTGTCATGACAATGTTATGTCTAATGTGTTATGGATTGGCCGCGAGATTTCATGTATCGCATGTATCGCGGATGTCTATGGGCGACAGAATGCACTTACCATCAGGTGGACTGTATGCTCGCCTGTCGCCATCATCCTTAAAAAAAAACCATTAATACCTTCGAAAAACTGTTGCAACATTTAAAAACATTTGTCAATTAAATATTTACTTAATTTATTATTATTAATAATACATTTATTACATTTTATACATTTACTTATTATACATTACATTATACATTTACTTATTATACATTTTATATATTTACATTTATAATGTAGTCAACTATATTTAGTCTTTTATAATTTTAGAAATTGAATTATTTCAATTGTTCATTCGAGGTAGTCTCGGAAATAAGTCAATTTTTTTTTTGATTCAATTTCAATATTTTTTTTTGGAGTAGCTAGCGTATTATTTGCGTACACACGAGTAAAGCCGCGGGCTCTCTCTAGTGTTCCAAAACAGATGGCTTGCCGGATAACAAAGCTAAACACATTGTCAAAATACACATTTGAATACAACCTATCAAAGGTTGTATTCAAAAGCGTCATTTGATCAAGCTTTGACGTCCTTTGATGTCAGCCCGAAAGCCTCTCTATTGTCATATGTATCAAAATTGACGGAATTAATCGGCAATATCAATGCCGTCGTTAGTAAACAACTACTTACTAATGTTTTTTTTAGTATTTAGGATTATTTGTAATGTATTAAAATGGATTAAATTAAAATTTGTTCATTTAATTAATCGCAGTCCCGTCCGTCGCTGTCGGTGATGTAGCGTCCGTCGCCGTCGGTGATGTAGGCCGGTTTTAGAATAGGACCACCCCATCTTTTCCTATGAATGCCCTAAAAAGGATAACAAAGCTGCTAGGGCAAGCTGCCGCAAGAATTGAGGGACCTCCTAAAGAGTAGACTCTCCAACCCGCTTGGCCCGTGTGCCGTTCAAGGCTGCTACCGGTGTCCAACAGTAATAAATAATACGAGGACTGTTGATGGTGAATGTATTAAAACAGATAAGATATATTTGATAATTTAATTAATCACGAAGGCGTACGGCGCCGTAAGTGGTCTATATATAAATTTAAACCATATATAAAAGGGGATACAGTTCAATATTGATGGCAAACGAGCCTGAGAAAAACAAGTATTTTATGTTAAGTCAAATTTACTACATTCATCTTCTTATTATAAACTTACGTGAATTTTTAACTTATTTTTTTTTTATAGGAAGAAGACGGCAAACGATCGTTCAGTCCTATTCAGTTCAGCCTATCAAAAGTAACGATTTTCCTAAAAATGCTCGTGTATTTTTTCTTGCAATGTCAAACGCCCTAAATATAGGATATTGTGATTTAGGTATGGCCAGGCCGACCCATCCGTCTGCCTCTTTTACATTTCGTCCCTTTTTATACTGTTTTTATAGCGTTATAATATATGTAAGTAGGTACTATATTTTTCTTGTAAAAAGGATACCTCTTAGCGCTGGAATTTCTGTCGCAAACATTTTATCGGTTACGATCTCAGAGACTCCTTTAATAAAAATAGTAAGAAAGCAAGCCCTAGTTTTTAAAAAGAAAGTATCTCGACCTGGCGTACGAGGTCAAAGACTTGTGGGCGTGACGTCTACTGAAATCATCCCAGTCATCTTGTCCATAAACGGGCTGATCCCCAGCAACCTCGAAACGGACCTGAGGCGGTTGGGCTTCCGTGGTGGCTAGCTCTCAGCGAAGATGCAGAAGGTGGTGCTTCCGCCGGTTTCTCTCCTTGGCGTCCCGAACCCTGGACCTCCTGGCCTCCCTCGTTTTGGCTTACCCAGGGAGAGACGAGATGGTTTAGAACCGTGTATTAAAATAATAAATCTTCATTTCAAACCATATGATTCATACTTACATTTAAAACATTACATACTACACAATAACATAATTATATGCTTAATAATAATCAACTTGCCATCTGGACCATGTAACTTTTGATCTGGAAGCATATTAATAACTTCTAGTGCGGAAAAGATCATGGTATAAGTGCGGCCAAGCTCCACAGACTGGCGAAAGCCGGATTAACGCGCAATAAGGTGATTGTGTGTATGGTGGGATTGGAAGAGCATCGTTCATTACGAGCTTTTACCGCCGGGCAAAACCATTGATTCGGATCTCTACTTCCAACAGCTGATAAGACTAAAGCAAGAAATTGAGAAAAAACGCTCGGAATTGATCAACAGAAAGGGTGTAGTCTTTCATCATGATAACGCCAGACTACACAAAACTTTGGCCACTCAGCAAAAATTAAACGAGCTTGGTTGGGAAGTGTTGATGCACCCACCATATAGCCCTGACTTTGCGCCCTCAGATTTACACATGTTTCGATCTCTTCAGAATTCTTTAGGTAGTGTAAGGTTAACATCAAGAGAGGACTGTCAAAACTACTTGTCGCAATTTTTTGACCAAAAATCCCAAAATTTCTACAGCAACGGGATCATGTCACTACCTACAAGATGGCAACAAGTTATAGAACAAAACGGCACATATATATTATAATTAAATGTAATTAAACTTTAAAGAAAATGTCTTGAATTTGTTTATAAAATACGAAGAAACTTTATCCCCGACCTTATATGTCGTCAACTGTACACAGTGCACATGAAACCGAACAAAGGCATAATTTTGCTCTTTGCGGCTTTAAATGACATTACGGGACAAAGAAACATCATTTGCAGAGTGAAATATCTTGTAATATCAGCGACGGAAAAAGGTATATTAGTAGGTATTGGAAATAGGAAAAATCTGTTAACCCAGAAAAATGTATCGTATTTATTGCGGTCATAACCGAGATTAAAAATAAAACTAAAATCCTGAACATTTATACTTATTGGAGATTTTGTATCCAAATAATAATAATTTAAATTTCATAAACTGAGATTAAGTAAAATTTCAAATACAAAATAATTAACCCACCTCCGATCACCCGCTTTTATCCGTCAGAAAATTGCGGTGCATCTGCATTTCTTCGACAAAGTGCATCCGTATTTCTTCCGACACTGTACGATTTACAAACCACTTATATCTCGAACTCGCAAGTTTTGGAACGAACTGTACCAAGAGATCTTTCCGATATGCTTCGATATGAAGTTCTTCGAGAAAGCTGTGAATAGCACACTGCAAGGTCGGCAACGCACCCGCATGTCACATGGATGTTGCAGCGATAGTTAATTAGGATCATGTAGATCATCTGCCTCCTCCCCGACAAATCCTGTAATCACTCTTAATTTTATCGCCTTGTGCTTAAAGTTACAAAGGAATTTATTAAAAAAAAAATACATACAATGATACCAGATTGGTGACACTACCGTCTTCATGTGAGTTTGTGCGCTTTTTGGCGTTAATAAGCGTGCGAACACAATGGCTAGCAAAGAGCCATTTAGAAAGGGACAGTTCAGTAAACGTTTAAAAATAGACCCACTACAACACGCTCCATGACTTGCACCAGTCTTACACATGCAAGTCGTCGAATTGTCCCATCTGATCTTTGACGAAAATAACCAAATACTGGCTTCTAAAGCCAGCCAACGCCACCACTTCATGTCTTTCCGTGGGTGTTGTAAAAGCCGACTAAGGGTTAACAAAGAATGAGGACCTACACAACCTCTAAAAGAGTGGACTCGCCAACCCATTTGGTCAGCGTGGTGTTTTTATTTTGCGTAAGGAGGCTCACGTCCAACAGAGGATGATATGATGCTGGTTACGGTATTTGCGGTTAAGCATATGAATAAATAGGAACTTATCTCAGCATAATACTGTCCTAAAAAGTTGTTCCGCATCAATAGAATAATACTTTTGCTCTCTTGCGGCATTAAATACAGTGAAATACTCTATTTCACATCTCTTCACTACTCCTGCAACTATTCCCCTATTTTGTCAAAGGCGTTTTCTTATTATTAGTTTTTATTTGTTACTAGCTGTACTCGGCCACGCGTTGCTGTGGCTGCCCAACAGATGGCGCTTACCCTTTTTGTACCCGTTTTTACCTACCTTTTTACCCTGTGATAGATATATAAAAACACGCGCGTATTCGAATGCAACTTTGTGTCAAAATTTCAAAGCAATCGGTGAAGAACTTTCGGAGATTTAAGATTTTGAAGAAACGAACGTTTACATTTTTATTTATATAGATTTAATATACTAATTATTAATAGGTATATAATGTATGTAATATTCGGATTGAGCCAAATGAAACTGGAATCTTTAACACCTTACTGCTTTATTTTCATCTTAACACCACACTTTACTTTTCACCTTATCACGTCTTAATAACACGTTTCCTCCACGACATTTTGAACGCAAGAGCACATTAAATTCTCACTCACCTTTCATTTAATCGACTTCTTCGCTCACTTCACACCGGTCACCTTCCGTTCGTCAATTCTCCGTTCAGTCACTTACATGTTATATTCACACGACTCATATTCAAAGTCACATTAAACTTATTGACTTGTTATTTTGTTTAGTGTTATATATACCTTTATATTTTAATAATATTATTGTAACTTTCATTTATAATCCATGTATGTGTGTATTTTTATTATTTTTTAATGCACCGGGCTTGTGATTATCCGTTTACCCAAAAGTTGACTAAGATATTATGCGGACTTAATATCTTAATATCTTGTAGTGTTTGTGTGCAATAAAGTATATATAAGTGTTTAAATCGTGAAAATTCTTGTGTACAGTAAAAGTGTTGAGGTGTGCCGATAGATGTCGCTACGTCGGCAATCCATATTTCCTATATCGCGATGGCATTTCATTCACTGAATTTTACGTTAGCCGCAATATTTGAATTTTGAAGGAGAAAAATAAATGGATATACAGTCACACTTGGATATAATTTTGGATACCGGAGTACATTCGTGCACAATAGGTAAAATTTAAATGTTAGCTTACGTAACTACTTCAAACTTGACTGTTATATTTCCCACCGATGATACCACTATAATATCATTCTGCGGAACAAAGGGACCAGGCATGAAACTGAGACATGAAAGGGATTTGTAGCTTTGTTTCGCATTGTTCCCGAAGTGTGTGTCGCTCACCCATAATTATAAATAGCGCGTAATAATTATAACAGCACATTATCGAGGGGTCTAAAAGCCCATTTTGGGTCAAAATAAAACTACGAACGCCATATTTTAGATATTTTTTAAACTATAATTGCTGTTGCTTGAGATGACTTTCAAAGTAGGCACTGTCCCAAAGAGAACAGCGTTTGAAAATCAGATTTAGATTCAAAAATGAGACTGTCCTATGCACCTTTAATTTCAAAATTGCTACTGTACCACGTGACCAATGGACTCCATTCCGACCCCGGCAATATGCCAACCATACTTTAATATTGAAATGGCGGCAGAAATAAGACTGGGAAACAGAAACACCACTGTCCACACAATTATTGGCAAAATATTTTGATTCTGAATATACTCGTATATCAGATATATCACCACCCCGCTCCATCTCTACCCATGGATGTGGCGAACAACACCATCCCATCTCTTCCCGTGGGTGTGGCGAAAGGCGACTAAGGGATAACAAAGCCGCTACCACAACCGCTGAGGAGCTACGTCACCTGTAAAAGAGTGGATTCAACAACCCGCTCGGTCAGCGTAGCGTTTTACGAGCATATTGTACTTTTCGTGTTGAAATTCACAAAGGCCAGTAAGCGATCTCTGTCAAACAACCTTTGGGTAAATTTTGATCACATTTAAATGGTGTACAGTATTACGTTATATATAAATAGGTATAATATACGATATATACACATCTTAAGTCTAGAATAAGAGGAAAGGTGGTAAGTAGTACTGAGTGGTAAGTAGGTGGTGAAATTTATTTATTCTTAAAAAAATATTTTCAGTTTGCTTGAAGGTTCAATTGCAATTTAAATCGTGCAGAAAATAATTCATGCGCGAAAATCCCGCCATGAATTCATTTTATTGCGTTCTCGCAAATAAACAAGTTAAATGTGTCTTCATTCCCCACCTCATAAAGTAAGTTATGGTCTCATTACGGCCCACGTTTGTTACTATGAGGCATTCTGACCCACAAAATGAGATTGGTGGTAAAACAAGGAATTGTTTAGGTGGCCACTAGACCAACAATATAACTGTGCAACAACGCCACTGCATAATGCCTTGCATACGAACGTCGATAATTTTGGCGAACAATAAAATTTACCAGCAACAATCGTCATTGTTTTCGAGTGAGCAATATGTCTGACAAAGCTTTGGCTGCCAGTGTCGCATTGCTACACTTGAAAATGAACCTAAAAGATGAAAGCGTCGAGAGATTGATACAAAAAATTTAATGTACTACATTCACTAGCACGCCGGTGAAGGAAAATATAGTAAAGAAACCCGCAATTCTCCGCAAATAGAAAAATATATCTGGCGTATGTGATCCACCGATCTGCACTGGCCCCGTTTGGTGGATTAAGGCCCGATACCCCAGTGACTTACTAAAGGAGGCCTGTGATCTGCAGTGGGACGTTATAGGCTGTTAAAACACGTATCATATATTGGAACAAAGATATAAATATGCTATAAAAAATTTTTTTTTTCCTAATCACATTTCCCTGCCACAGTTTGGGAAGAGATTGCATAATTGTGATAAGACCACCTATTATTTTCTGTTGTAGCTGTGTGCAAATTTCTTTGTAAGTATAAACAAAAAGCTAATGATTATTATTACTATTATATTTGGTACACACGGCAAAAATGATAAGTTTGCATAAAACTGGCCTTGCATACTACGTACAACAACACACGCACACATAGGTAAATACGACATTTAATTTATTCACTTAATGTGTAACAAAATTTTATTGAGGGCTCTCATAGCTTCCGCAACTCAATTGATTGACCGTCTAGTCTGTAAAGTATATTCCATGAAAACTGATATATTTTGCCGTTTGCACAAGGAATAAACTATACAAACATGTTATACGAGCTGTGAATAGGATTCTGGTGTTGTCAACGTTGGTCACCACTTGCCACGTGATAAACTAAGAATTATTAAAAGATTTCAATCACATATCTGAAGACAAAATTAGCGAGTATACACGTAGTCTAATCCGTCCAGTGAATCTAGTACAGACTAATACCATTTTTATAGAAAAGTGTGTATGTGACCCTTTCTCCTCAAACCTACCTAATATCATCTGAAAGTCACACAAAGTTAACAAAATTAACAAAGTTATTGTGATCTGGGTAAAGTAAACTCATATTAGTTAATACCCGTAGCATTTACTCACGTCTTCGTCGGCTTAAAATTAGAGCAAAGATCATCACCTTGTGTTATCTAACCGGTTAGGATGTACATGTTACTGTGAAAATACAAACAATGGTAAATCTTAAGATTTTCCAGTAAAACTTAAGATAAACCTCGGCATACTATGGAAAAATTATATACTTCGTACTTTTAGCAACATTCACACCAGTGAATTTAAAGTTTCACCACAGTAGAAATTTCCAAGTAAGTTTGCATAAACAAATTAAATATATTTGGGTTGGTATCAATTAGTTTAACTATTATAGAATCTATTGGTTTATCGGGAATTTTAATGGAAATCAAATATTTTAAACTGTGTATTTCTGATTGAATTTTATTGTTGTTGTTAATGCTCTTTATTGCTCTTGCAATTAAAGGTTACAATATAAGACATTACAATAATGTCATAAGTTTTTTTTTTTTTTTATAGAGAAGAGGGCGGACGAGCAAGCGGTCTCACGTGATGGTAAGTGTTACCGCCGCCCATGGACACCTGCAACACCAGGGGGTATGCGGGCGCGCCGCCGACCTTGCAAAATCCTATTCACAGCTTTCTTGAAGAACCGCATGTCGTCAAACAAAGACGGACAAGACGTACAAAGACGGACTTATTCCTAGAAGGAATCTCTTACAGTCAACCTTTAGAATAACCGACAGAAGTTATGTCATTAAAAAGCGGGCAGAAATAGGAGACATATTTACATAAACACATAAATATATATAAATATGAAGATATGTATAGGTAAATAGGTACACGTACATGTAATAAATTAACATATAATATAATTTTAATGCTGTTATTGATCTTTATATATATTATTATAATCCACGATACCAATATTTATAATTTGCCACAATATTTATCCGATTACTACTCCAAGTAATGAAGGTAGGAAACTATAATGATAAAATCTTCCACGTATTCTGTGATCGGATTGCGGTAAATATTCAAATAACAGTGACGGTTGTCGAAAAATATTATCGATAATATCTACTACAAACTTATAAAAGAAATTGTAGATAAACAGCAAACAAAGAAAAATAACAACAGATTATTTATCGAGATGTTCTTTTAAGTTTCAAAATTACAGTCTCACACCATTTACAAATTAAAACGTTCTATTTTTAAACTTGTCTCGTCTAAGAAAGGGGCATACTTAGACAATAATATTTGTAATTATCTTGTATTTTATTAACGGATTTTTTTTAGCTGACTATTATATATCACACATTAATTTTCTTTTATTTAAGAATTCTTAACTCTTCTTAACTTCAAGAATTCTTAACTCTTATTCTGGAGTTCCAAGAAAATGATAAAAGCTCTTTTATTTTTAAAACATAACCAGTCTAGGTTATTGTTAGATTGCATGGTATTCTTTAATTGTAAGATACAATGTTTGTTCGAGAGATTTTATCCTTATCATAGACCCTATCGATTGGTTCAATAAAATAGTGACTGTCTATTTTTGCATTTTTAGTTGGTTCGATTCCCGGCTCTGGCAAGCTTTTTTAAAAATTGTTTGAATCCGATTATTCTTATATTAAAAAATAAAAGAATGTTTCCTTTGAGTGTGTTAAACTCAGAAGCGAAACGGAGCAAAATCAAACATAATCAGTACCATAATAATAATTTTTTACATAATTACCCTAAATTATCACATTAAATTATAGAAGCTACTTACACTGGCTACTCGCTCGACGGACAATGGCCGATTTTTATCTTTTATGTTTTCGTTTTCCATCTACCTGACGCTGTCAATATTCAAGTTTTACACTGACGTTGGACAAGTGTTGCTAGCGGATTAACTAATATTCGATGACTAATCGAATATTAGTTATAATGTGGCAATTTAATTAGCTTATTATTTAATGTATTGAGTGATGCGTGTTACAATCGGCCATCCTTCGCGAAACGAGTCCCTTCGTTTGACTACAATCAGATTACAATGTAAACTTTAGGTAAATTATGAACATAAACACACTCCGTAGGTAAATATTATAAAAATCCTGTAATCAAGATACAGCAATTATATAGGTGGGCGGTGAGATTGCCTCCTTCACCGCCACCATATCTCGCTGCAATGTTCCGTAACAGTCCTGGGCGGCAAGTTCTTATGCCTCTCATGCCCGCTACGGAACACCTAGTCTCCATAGTGCGCTTCTCATTTGGGCGGCAATATCTACTGCCAATCCTGCCCAACGCACTATTTTGACCGTCACTAGAAATATAACTATCTCTATAGTGGTGTAGAGTAGGGCTACTTCCTTCACCGCTAATCTACAACCCACTGCAACGTTGCGTAACACTCCTGGGCGGCAAATCCTATGCCTCTCATGCCCGCTACGCAACGTCCTCGGCAAGACACACAGTTTGTACTCACTAAGTCTCTGTAGCGCTGCGTAACACTCCTGGGCGGCAAATCCTATGCCTCTCATGCCCGCTACGCAGCGTTCTCGTCAAGATACATGGTTTACTCTTACTATCTTTAATAAGTAATGACATCGTAAGTTTAAACAACGGAATTTTAATCACAAATCACATAACAGATATGGCGAATTGAATGATTCAGTCACTAATCATTGTTACAATTAATTGAATAATTGCATGTTGCAACTCATTCGTTATTATCACTTTCGCTACTAACTTCACTAACCTCATTTGAGGAGCAAGCAGCGGCATTGAAACTTAGCCACGGAAATATTTTGTCTGCTGAAACAACGCTTTCATAACGTTGCCCTTTTCTGGTTAGGGGGGTATATTCCACGAGGTAACGATCATTTGGTAAGACCTTCATGATCCTATAAGGCCCTTGGCATTTAGATTCTAGTTTCTTTGACTGACCTGGTCCAGTAACTATCGCTCTAGCTATACGTACTAAATCACCCTCGTTATATTTTCTACTCTCTTTTCTTTTACTATCAAACCTATTCTTATTTGCTTCTTGATTAGTCCTAATTAATCTACCTGCTTCTGACCTAATATGCTCTAGTGTTTCGTCCGTCTTTCCACTTATTTCATCAGCTAAGTCATTAAGTATACCTTGTGCAGGATTATTAACTTTCCGACCAAAGAGTAACTCAGTTGGAGTCCTTTTGGTGACTTCATGCACAGTTGTATTTATACCTAATTGTACGTCAGGCAAAGCATCGTCCCAAGTATTATTAGCCTTTCCGTGAACCATAGAGCCGAGAGCAGCCAATATTGTCCGGTTATACCGTTCGACTTGGCCATTGGCTCGGGGAGTGGCAACAGAATTAAGAATATGTTTGGCACCAATTGAGTTGACAAAGGATTTGAATTTTCTACTAGTGAAGCTAGTTCCCCTATCACTAATAATGCGGGTTGGACTCCCGAAGTAACTGAGAAGTATTTTGAATGCTTTAATGGTCTCTTTAGTTTTAGGCACAGGGGCGCACAGGGGTTAGGCTAACATATTTGGTGAAGGCGTCAACTATTACTAGTATATAGGATTACGTCGTTTGCTGCGGGGAAATGGAACGAGGTGGTCGACATGTAAAGTGTGGAAAGGGACCTCTATTTTTGGTATTGCGTGAAGGAAGCCTTCCTTCGCACCTGACGGTAGTTTGTGATGGGCACATTCGAGGCATGCGTTCACGTACTTCTTAATAAACTTTCGCATCTTTGGGAACCAGAACAGGGAACGGACCCTTTTCAAAGTCTTTACAAAACCAAAGTGACCGACGTCGTCGTGGTTGGCTTTGAGTACTTGCCAGCGAACCCCCCGAGGGACCAACCACTTCAGCGTACCGTCACCTAAAATACGAAATACCCGCCCATTCCTAACCTTGTACTCCTTGTAGATGTTCGCAAGTTTTGGAGTTTCAGGGTCCTCCAATACGTCCTTGATATGTTTTACTTCGTCATCCGATGACTGTACGGTAGAGATCCAATCCTCAGAGCTCACTGACAGAATATCAAGCGTGTGTACAACATCAGAGGATGTCTCGCTTATGGGTCCCCTGCTCAAGGCATCTACATGGGACATCCTATCACCCGGGCGGTATTCGATATCACAGTCAAACTCTAAGAATTGAATCCACCACCGTGCTATACGCGGAACTAAATCTCTTTTGGTGAACGTGGAGCGTAGCGCACTACAGTCAGTAACGATAGTGAACTTAATCCCTATGAGATAGACGCGAAATTTGTGTAATGCACTGACAACTGCCAGTGTCTCCAATTCGAAGGAGTGAAACTTCGTTTCGTCGATTGTGGTCTGCCGACTGAAGTAGGCCACCGGCCGCCAGGGTTCTGTACCCGTCCTCTGCAGTAATATTCCCCCGACGCCAAGCTTACTAGCGTCCGTATGGACTTGAGTTTGAGCCCCATGATTATATAGTGCTAGAACTGGTCTACTTATCAGTTGAAGCCTAATACTTTCAAAGGCGTTATTCTCCGAATCTCTCCACTGCCAAGGTACATCCTTCTTCAAGAGGTTTGTCAAAGGCTTCGCGATCGTCGCAAATCCTCTAACAAACCTCCTGAAGAAGCCCGCAAGGCCAACGAATCTCCTAACCTCATGCTGGTTCTGAGGTACGGGAAATCTAGATACAGCTTCTACTTTTTGTGTCCCTGGTCTGATACCCTCACTGTCTATCTGGAAACCTAGGAAGTCAATTCGTTCTTGAAAGAATCTACACTTTTCAATTTTCAACGTGAGACCCGCGTCTTTTAGGAGTTCTAAGACTTCTCCTAGACGTTTTAAGCCTTGTTCAAAGGTTTTAGAGGGGATTAAGATGTCGTCCATGTATACTACTACGTACCCGACGCGAGACTTGCCTAAGACCTTATGCATGGTTCGCTGGAAAACGGCGGGGGCATTTGCCAACCCGAAAGGCATACGATTATATTCCTATTGCCCGTCGGGCGTGACAAATGCCGTCTTCTCTCGGGACTCCTCAGATATAGAGATCTGATGGTATCCAGAAGCTAAGTCCAGTGACGTGAACAGGGAGTGCCCGGATAACTGGTCTAACAGGTCCTCGATCCTAGGAAGTGGGTAGTGGTCCCGTTTTGTTCGGCTGTTAAGGGCACGGTAGTCGACGCAGAGGCGTTTTTCCCCGGACTTTTTCTGGACTAATACGATTGGACTAGCGTATGGAGAATTTGATTCGCGTATTATACCGTGGGTCATCATGTCTCCTATCATGCCCTGGACCATCTTTCGCTCGGAGTAAGGCAAACGATAGGGTCTGTATACAACGGGGGTCGTATCTTTAAGGCAAATTTCCATTTCCGTGACAGTCGTAAAGCCTAGATCATGCATACCGCTCGAAAAACATGTTTTATATTTAGCCAGCAATTGTATACAGTGCTGTTTCTGTAAATCAGTCAGTTGCTGACCGAGCTCTATTGAGGGTTTTTCCGAATATGTAAGTGGGGACACTGTATACATAGATTTACTGACTCCAAGCTCGAGTGACAAGGGCATTTTGGGTAAATATTATTGGATTTGTACCTAAGTTTTGCAGTAAAAGAGAGCTAGTACCGTTCACAATTACGTATTCGCCGGGCATGAGGTAATACTCCTGACCTACAACTCCTCTGACTGAGCCGTGAACATATATATTTCCGCTCACCTGGTGTGAGGACTTCACTTGGATGCATTCCATTTTACCTACACCTATGACTGTTTCTTTTAGTGAGAGGAGAGGAAGCTTTATCTGCGTAGCTTGACTAGTGCGTTCGAATTTTAGCTCAGTGGTAGTTTTAGTGATTTGTAAATTAGGGCGTTCTGTGAAGCTATGACCCAGTAGCACACTGTAATTAATTAAGGGATCATCTACAACGAACACCTCAATGTCGCTTTCAAGAATACCCTGTACTTCAATACTTACATTCGTACGCCCTAAGGGTAAGTAAGGCACGTTCCCCAACCCTCTTAAAAATGGGCCATCAACCCGTTTCCATTGAAGACCTAATCGTTTAGCATCACTTTCACGTATAACCGTGGCTTCGCTACCTAAATCTACTAAACATGGGATGATCCTACCATTGACTTTTATAGCAATCTTGTATTTATCACTAGAATCGTCACAAAATGAAACCTTAAGGATATTCTTATCCTTTTGGGTCTGAGCAAATTCTTTTGTCCTAGGACAATCCGTGAATATATGCCCCATAAGGTTGCATTTTGTGCACTTAATGATCGGATTCGGGCACTTAAAACTGGGGTGCCCGATCTCCTGACAGTTGTAGCACTTTATTTGATTGGGCTTATTTTGGCTTTTATTCTGAAAACTGCCGGTAGAGGTATTTGTAGGTAGACGGCTATCGCGACTGTTACGTCCCTTAGAATTTAATTGTTCTCGGGGATAGACCTTAATTGATTTGAAAAATTCATGGACATCCTCAGGCTTTTCGAATTTCGCGGCTTGAGCACCTACCCTAACGCCCCTATCGTCAATCCCGTGAACTAGGCAATCTACTGCTTGCTTCCCAAAGATCTTACAACGATTCAAAAGATTAATCTTAGAAAAATAGTAAATTTCCAAAGATTCTCCGAGGCGTGCCCTTTTATTAAGCATCTCCATCAATAACTCTGCATAATTCTCCGTAGATGGGAAGGATTCTTTGAGCAAGGTCTTCCACTCAACCCATGGATGCTTAATAGAAGGGAGGCCTTGGTACCAGATTTTAGCATGACCCGTTAGCTTAGGCAGGGCATAGTGAATAATTTGTTTTTCATTCCAACCGTAAATTTCTGCACATTCGTCCACCTTATCGAGCCACGCGTTAATCGTTTGCTCTTTGGCTAATGGGTTAAACTCAGGTAAAACATTATTGAGGGTTGGCAAAAATTCACGATCCCCTGTCCTATTCTTTAGGATCTTTAGGAACTCTTCAATAAGCTGTGATTGTTCATTCGTTGATTTCTTGTCAGTACAGTCTGAATATGCCGGTGGAGTTCTAGCAATGGTATTATGAGGCGTTAACATACCTCGCTTATCTGCTGAGAGGTCTTGAGCCTCGACTGCAGGCGTGCGTTTGCGGCGAACTTCCTCTTCCAGTGACCTCAGCCGTTTCCTTGTCGCCAACAACTCACGTTCGGAGTCGCGAAGTCTCCGACTTGAGCTCCGTCGATCGCGACAATGACGGTCACAAGGGGTACTACGACTACGGCTTCTCAATACTCGACGTCGAGAGTGGCGGGAAGTGCCGCGACTACCACTGCGGCTCTGCCTGGTGCGGCTCCGAGATAGTCTCTCCTTCCGCCTACGACGATCCAGGTCACCACGCGGTGTGGTCAGCTGCCTCACATTATGCGATCTGTCTCTGTCACTCATTGTCTGAAACTCACGAGATAATAATTTGTAAATGACGTTGTTGGTATAACAAAATATTTAGAAAAAAAAAGAGAGAAAGAAAGAAAAGATAATTTATTTGGCAGATAGCTGAGACAAATCCTACCCCGTGGCATATAACATTAATTTATGTAACTAAAATAATAGAATAATAAACCAAAATAATAGAATATTACTAAAATAATAGAAATAGAACAGAAGTCACAAATAATTATTTGTATATTATAATATTAATTGTAGTAGAACTAGTTAATAACTACCATAAAATGAAAACAAATATGTGTCTCAAAGTACCTCCAAATTGGAACCTAGTTCAGCCTACGCCAAATTTGTTTCTGGCGCTGATTTTCAACTAGGCCCATCAGTCACGGATGTGAAAACTACCCTCTTATTAATACACAATACAAGAACATAATAAATATAAGAGAGAAAATATTGTAAAACAGTACACAATAATAAAGTTATGTAAGTAGTGAGTATTATATCACAATGATTTATAGTTATGACTTAATTAATAAATTAATTTACACGAGCTAACTAGCTAGTAATATATCACAATGATTTATAGTTATGACTTAATGATTACAATTAATAAATTAATTTACCCGAGCTAACTAGCTAGTAAAAAATAATTCTAACCCAGTTCAGGCAAATTAATTGGCAGATTGCTGTGATTCAACAGGTTTAGATATTATTTTAAACTAAAGAATGCGAGACAAATTAATAAACTTAATGTACAAGTTTTATTTTCTAACAATGTCGGTAGTTGCCAGAATAGCCGGTACACAAAAATTTAATTAATGCGAATTCATCCACCAAACTACTTGTTAAAATTTACATTTACATATATCAGGAGGTTCACCATAATTATTCGAATAAGCCCTCGGAATCATTTTTGAAAAATCTATAATATTAAAATTTTCAGGATGTCCGCATGTGAGATCAAGCATTGAACATGATCCAGTTTAATAGGGTCAATCCCATTACAAAATTTTGTGATCTATGCGTCGGGACTTTACTAACAAGGCTATCAATAAATTATTTTCCAGATATTTTGGATGGACTGATTATGCAATACAACTTTACATAGGCAATGCAAAACGAAATACATTAACTTTTCACGTATCCCACTTCTGAGATGTTAAACTCAGAAGCGAAACGGAGCAAAATCAAACATAATCAGTACCATAATAATAATTTATTACATAATTACCCTAAATTATCACATTAAATTATAGAAGCTACTTACACTGGCTACTCGCTCGACGGACAATGGCCGATTTTTATCTTTTATGTTTTCGTTTTCCATCTACCTGACGCTGTCAATATTCAAGTTTTACACTGACGTTGGACAAGTGTTGCTAGCGGATTAACTAATATTCGATGACTAATCGAATATTAGTTATAATGTGGCAATTTAATTAGCTTATTATTTAATGTATTGAGTGATGCGTGTTACAAGTGAAATTGAATATCTTCAATATTTAATGTACTTTTCCTCCATGTCCCGTTCGTATTTTCCACCCTGTATATGACAAAAATCAGTAAAATTCAGTACAGAAACACAATTCGGTTTTATATATTATGTATTTTAAACGAGTTGACGAGTTTCGGGTTTTGCATTAATCAGTGATACGCTATATATTATTACATTGCTGAGATCAGTAATGTAATAATCAATAAAAAAAAAGTCATAGTACTATTAAAATTGTTAAAATTGACAAAAAACTTTATTTTTTAAATAAATTATCGATAGGCCAACCATTGATACATGTTCGCAACATTAGTCGTTAAGATCGAAGCGATCAAATAATATGAGACAATTCAAATATAGAGTCGATATAAAAAAAAACTATTGCAGCATACGAGTATGTTGACATAACTTCAGGAAGTGGGCTATTTTATGATTATTTTACTAGTTTTAGGGTAGATGTTATCTTTGGCAGAACTTGCCTCAATTCATCAATAATAATATTTTCTTTCTACTAGGAACAAAGAGAATCATCTTATGGTACTCTATACCCATAGATCTATAGTATCTACCTATCTATTGTATCTAATGATTGCATAGGTTTGTAATTGCACGGATCGCATAATTATTGATGTTGAAACTAGAGTATAAATTAGGGACTAATTTAATAGACACTGTTAAAAACAAAAAAGGAAAGAATATTTCTTCAAATATGTGTCAAAGATGTTTAAAATGGCTTGTATTCAAGTAATTGTACTGTTAATTTATATTATTGTATTGTATTGGCTTGTAAATATTACTGTAATTAAACATCAAATCATGATCAGTAAAACAAACTATTTTACTGAATAATTAATTTTTAATTACTAAGTATGTCAACAACACAAAGTCGATTGATACAATAATTCACATTTTTTTTTAATTTTCCATTTCTTTTTATATGTTGATGTCTTTAAAACAATTTTCTTCCCTTCTACATTTTGGTTTCCATACCGTCAAAACAAGAAAATATATAAGTCGTATTCCAAGTTCCACCAATAATGCCGTTAATAAAAGTAACCAAACTTTCTGTAGAAACTCAATTGCAATGAAACTCCGACAAACAACAAACAAAGTAGCTTACTCGGACGATACTACGATCAAGTCATAATACGTATCAGGGTTGTTATTTTGGATACAGATACGGATATAATGTATACCGTTATAACGGTGTCGATTACAGATACCGATATGAAATTATTTCGTATACGATTTCGCATACAGTTTCGATTACGGATATGTTTTTAGTTAACTTCTTAAAAAATGTATTACTAACAGCATAGAGGGGTTTTGGGAGGAGGAGAGTGCATGCTGCAATCCAACAGCCGCTGGGCGCGCTCGACTGGCCACGTTACTCCTCTCTCACAGAAGACTACCTTGAAATGTACTGCATTTTCCACTTTATCTGATTTCCCTAATGTACGTGCGTGTTTCGGTAGTGAGTGAGGTGTGCAAGAGACCATTCCCATCCTATCCCTTCCCATTTTCCCAACCCTTTCTCCAAATTCATTCTTATATCTCTCAAGATAGGCAGCGCATCCGGGGTCGTGCCAACGTTTGTCATTTTGGACTAATTTTGGCATGTATCGTAGACGTCTATGGGCGACAGTATCCACTTACTATCAGGTGGACTGTACGCTCGTCTACCGCCTTCGTCTAAAAAAATCCCTATTTCAACTTTACTTTAAAGAACGATCGAAATGTCTAAAATGGATGTTGGTATATGTGATGTTAATAGACTTCGACACCGTTTTACCGATCACCATGAACGTTGGCACATGTATGTATTTTTCCATGGAGAAGGTTTTTATGCTATCGACTTTGTTGTAATTGGCCACTAGATAGCGCTGCAGCGCAACAACTTCTATACCGTTCAACCGATCGCCATCAAAATTAGTACACATAGGTATATGAGCACGGAGAATATTTTCGAACTATCGACTTTGTTATAACTCGCCACTAGATGGCGCTGCAGCACATCAACTTCTACGGCAGGACAACGTCTGCGGGGTTTTGCTACTATACTATAAATAAGAAACATTAAGTGATCTTACATACTGGGACCGGCTTAAAAATAGCACCACCCCAGCTTCCCGTAGCTGACGTAAAAAGCCTCTACCACGAGGGTTGAGGAACTACATCATCTCTAAAACACCGAACTCGCCAACCTACTTGGCCAGCGTGCCATTTTAAGGCATTTATACATCCTTCAGGCACGGTACAATGTTGTATATAAGGAAGCCCGTGTCTAGTTGCGGAACTCAATTGAGTACAGTAAACCATTTATGCTTATTGTAATACACAACGACTCATTTACTCCACAGTTATCTATTTTTTTTTTATTTTATTTCTTTTATTACCACGGGGTAGACTAGTCGTTGAGTACAACAAGAATATAAATTGCAACAACAACAGTTGTGGTTATGCCACGTTTGTCCGACTAACTCTTAGAAAATACAGATTAATTGAAAATCCACCAGTAAATAATCGTAATTGTAACAGATAATGAGGTGAGCGCCCAGACAACGAAGCACTTCGATCCTTTCACTTACAATGGATACTTGATAACTCGCAAGCAAGGTGCCGTGTCTTAGTTGGACGATCAGTGAATTTTTTGTACGAAATTGTTTTTTTCAGGGTACGCGACGCCGAATCGCGCGTGTGATTCGTACTAGCAGCGTTTCGCACTGGGCCCTCGTGCTGGATTACGACCCGAAAGCCCCAAGTGATTTACTCGGGCAAGCATGTGGTCTGCAGTGGGATGTTATAGGCTGATACAAGTACTAGCAGTGCGCGCGACTTCGATCGCATGGTCTTTAGCGTCCCACGCCATTGGAAAGTATTTTATATTTTTCATTTTACGAAATGAGTTCGCAGCGCGTTTATGTTGTGGCTATGTTTTTCGAATTTACGTTTTTATGCCGGCAGCCGGAAGATGGCGCTAATTGGAACACGTCTAATAATTCTCTGGGACAAATTATAATGTGGAAAATTATGGAAATTCGAAAAATCACAGATCCCTTTCGAGATTGGGGCTAATTTTACAGAACACCTACATATCAATTTGAGGAATAGTCATCTATCCTATTTTCGTACACGTGTCCCCGGTTACAGCGCACTAAATACGTACATAAAAAATCCAAAAAAGACTAACGAGTTCTGACTACAGAGCGTCATAATTCGGTCTCCCTTTGTTTTGTTCTCACTTCTTTTTATTTTTTTTTTATTTATTTAACATGTAAATACAAGTTACACTAACTGGTTACAACGGGTGTCGGTTGGGAAACCACAATCACACATAGATAGGGTACCTTATGGTCGCTGTGACGTGTGATTGCGTCACCAATTACTCAATTTAGTTTCCTTATTTTTTAATTATCTTTTAATCACTAGCTTATTTACAATAAAAATTGATAAAATGTCAAACATGATGACGTCACATTATTGAGATGTACCTACATTAGAATTAACACTTCTTACACACTATACAGGTATTAAATTGCGCCTTGATATGTTGATATCTTGTTTTGTTAGAATTAACACTTCTTCCACACTACGAGTATATTAAATTGCGCTTTGATGTGTTGATATCTTGTTTTGTGAAGCAAAAAAATAATTAAAGAATTTAATGAGCAGATAAAAATACTGAAAGTGGCTGCAAATCGATGGCAACAAATTCAAAAGTGGTTCTCTGGTGACCCTGAAGAAATCCATCGCCTCGGTCATAAAATTCTTAGTAATTTACAGTTATTTATTTCAATTAGTCAAAAATAAGTCGATCCACCCGTTTAAATATAAGACTTTCACTTATCGCGCGGTAATTTTTCGCGTCGAGTCGCGTGTGTTCTTTAATTCTAGACACGCTCTTAGCGATTGTAATGTTATACTAAGTGTGAAGCGAAGCCAGGTATTTGCGGATATGGAGCACTAGCCACTCCACCCTCTTCAACATCATTCAACATAGTCGACTGAAATTGGAGCGTTAATTATAAATACGATTTTCAACAGAGGCTGAGGTATATGTTGGGGTGAAAGCTGAGTTATACGATTATCTATTTAAACAGAATTATTCAAATAGCAATGGTTTCTATTTCAATGTATAAACAAAAGATTTTTATTTTAATTATTATACAAGAAGTAATATGCTGTTTATTCATTCAAAGATGGCTCTAAATGTCTATTATCTATTACGAACTAATATACATACATTTTCTAGAAATCTTTTTGATATTGTGTGCCTAAGTGAGACGCGGTTACTCCCAGGTCTTAACTTTTATCTTTTCAACTTTTAACTTCCAACCTTTTTGTGTTTTGCCAATATGCAGCAATATACTGGGGTATTTAATATAAACAATCGTTTGTTTGATTTAGTAATGGCCACTACTGGTTGTCAAGTTTCACATTACGAAGATAGCTTAGTCGCAGAAGGTTCTCATCATCCTGCACTTAATATTGCAGTCGAAGTTGCAACCAGTTGCCACCAGTCTAGCAGCAGTTCGCGGTGTAGTGTTAGAGGATACTCTAAGACTACACCGCGAACTGCTGCTAGACTGGTTCGTCAATTTCGTAAAGCTGATTATGAAGCAATTATTGAATCCTTACAATCCATTGACTGGCATTGAGAATTCGAGCCATTGACATTGAAACAACAGGCCAAAAATTTACAATCAAATCTATGAGAAGGTCCTCTAGTGTACAGATACGTATTTCCTTATTTTTAAGAGTGGCGACAAACATATATTGCGGCATTTCGAAACATTTGAAAAAAATGTTTACTATATATGATTTCCAACTATTAATCCGATTCTAGCTATTCACCAGCATGGTTTCATTTCCAAACGTTCCACAAAAACAAATTTATGCCAATTAGTAGATATTGTTGCCGAAGCAATGGGATAGGGACATCAAGCGACGCTATGTACACCGACTACTCAAAGCAATCGATAAAATATCTCATAAAATCTTAATAAAAAAGCGAAAAGCTGTCGGTGTTCATTGTCACTTGTTGATGTGGTTAAAAATAGGTCTCAGGCAGTAACTACATATAAAAGGTTTTACCTCTTCTTTTGTTCCCATCACATCTGGAGTTCCTCAGAGCCCTTACCTCGGTCCATTATTGTTTCATATCATTATTAACGATGTGACTCAATTCATACAAAATTAAAATTTGTTACTATATGCAGACAATACAAAAATATTTAATATAATTCAAAATTATGAAGACTGATCTAAATTACAAGATGATCTTGATTCATTATGTAAATACTGTATTGATAACCGGTTACATGTTAATATCGATAAATGTTGTACTGTATCTTTGACTAGGAAAAATAAACCAATTGCTTTTAATTATAAACTATTTAATATTTATATTTATTTATTATGTAATAATTATTATTTATTTATAAACTATCTTATTTCCCTAATGTACGTACGTGTTTCGGTAGTGAGTGAGATGTGTTGGAGCCCATTCCCATCCTATCCCTCCCCATTATTCCAACCCTTTCTCCAAATCCATTCCTATATCTCCAAAGGTAGGCAGCGCATCCGGGGACGTGTTAACGTTTGTCATTTTGGACTAATGTTGGCATGTATCGCGGATGTCTATGGGCGACAGTATCCACCTACCGTCAGGTGGACTGTATGCTCGTCTGGCGCCTTCATTCGTAAAAAAAAAATATCTTGGTTTTATTTTAATACAAGGTAAAGAATTCAAGAGCATTGATACCTTTTGTTTTATATAATTCCTTTATAAGACTTCAACTAGAGTATGCTTCTACTGTTTGGAATCCGAATTATGCCGTACACATGATGCTATTGAGAAAATACAAAACATTTTTTTCAATATTAGTATGACCGATAAGTACACATGATGCTATTAAGAAAATACAAAACATTTTTTTTTAAATTAGAATGACCGATAAGTATACATGATGCTATTAAGAAAATACAAAACATTTTTTTCAAAATTAGAATGACCGATAAGTACACATGATGCTATTAAGAAAATACAAAACATTTTTTTCAAAATTAGAATGACCGATAAGTACACATGATGGCTATTAAGAAAATACAAAACATTTTTTTCAAAATTAGAATGACCGATAACTATACATGATGCTATTAAGAAAATACAAAACATTTTTTTCAAAATTAGAATGACCGATAACTATACATGATGCTATTAAGAAAATACAAAACATTTTTTTCAAAATTAGAATGACCGATAAGTACACATGATGCTATTAAGAATATACAAAACATTTTTTTTTAAATTAGAATGACCGATAACTATACATGATGCTATTAAGAAAATACAAAACATTTTTTTCAAAATTTGAATGACCGATAAGTACACATGATGCTATTAAGAAAATACAAAACATTTTTTTCGAAATTAGTATGACCGATAAGTACACATGATGCTATTAAGAAAATACAAAACATTTTTTTCAAAATTAGAATGACCGATAAGTATACATGATGCTATTGAGAAAATACAAAACATTTTTTTCGAAATTAGAATGACCGATAACCGATGGAGTAGACAAGTCCTCGGACACCTCAAGGCCACGTACCGCAAAGGGCACAGTGGGAAGGTGGCAAGAAGTCCACCTTGCCAGCGCCCTCTGGCAAGGTGGCCTCACGATTTAAAGAAATTCGCCCGTATTGGTTGTATGAGAAGAGCCGAGGATCGTGTATGAGAGAGGCCTATATCGAGCAGTGGAAAGACATAGGCCGATGGTATGGTATGGATGGTAATACTAATTCAATTATTCATATTGTATCCCTTGCGCCGGCGCAGATCATGTCAGAGTCAAGTATTCTTATATAAGATTTTAAACAATGTCATTGGTCCCCCTTATATGCCTAGTGGAATTTATATCAAGTGCCCGAGATGTTACTTGTTTCATATATATGTATTAGTGTGTAATCCTGTGTCTTGTGTGTATTTATTTCTCAGACTATCGAGTCCAATTGAAGTTTTTTTTATATTTCAATAAAAATTACAATTATTTTGTGTTTGTGTTCTTTCAAGGGCTCTAACCCTTTAAATCTCTCCTCGACTTCAAAGTATATAATTGACGTCGCGTTTCAATGTCGTTCGCGTATCGTGTTGTTCTGAATACGTTGTTGTGTGAGATAACGTCTGAGATGGGGGGGGGGGGGGGGGTCGGGGCTCCAGAACGGAGATGGTTTAGTGATATTTATGGAAACTATTACATATGTATGAAAAATAATGTAGAATCGTATGTCGAACAGTACCTACAATATATCTTATGTATTTATATATTAAAGGGAACAGACGCGCAAGTGGCCCATATGATGGTAAGTGGCTACTGCCGCCCATGGACTCCTGTAACACCCGGGGGTGTGCTATATTCAATAGAATAATTAAAAAAAACCGTAAAAAGCCGTATCTATACTAGGTACACACTTTAGTGTACATTAAATACATATTTTCTGAAATTTTTGGATTTTTATGTCTATCTGCCTGTCTGTTTGTCTGTCCGAAGGCGCATCACGAAAAAAACACAAGAGGGAATTTTATGAAACTTGGAATAGTTCTAACTTAATGTACCGGGTCAACATTTGGGTATATTTTTCCACGGGAATAAAATTAGTCGACATTTACGTAAATGTTAGGTTCTAACATTTACACGCACGAAGTCGCGGGCATCCCTAGTACTAGTAGGATTTATTTGACTAATAAAACAAAGAAAAACTTTAAGAACGTTCGAACTAATAACAATAAAAGCAATTGAATACAATCACAAAATATTCCCCTTCGTGCAAAGAAAATGCCCGACCTTTGAATGAAGGTTCAAAGTGCTTTACAGGTTTTACAGACGCCCTGTAAAAAAATTCATTTCGCTCGCTCTGACTTCTGCTTCCGATTCGTTGGCTTTTGTAATCATTGCTTTGTGAAAACTATTTTAATTGCAGTAAGGGCGAGGCTTGCAAACATTTTAGATGTCGGACAGTCTTTAGCGTTTTTAATTTTGTAGTTAATTTCGTATCTTTAATAATATTTTAAAAGAAAGTCTATAAGATTGTTATTTGTTTTATGTTAGAGGTAAAAAACTACTAGATACGATTTCTTTTGTTTATGGAAAAAAGGTGGCAAACGAGCAGACAGTCCTCCTGGTGGCAAGTGAACACTGTCGTACATGCCATGCCAATATCAGTCCAGAATGACAAATGTTGACATGTCGTCGGATGTGCTGCCTACCTTTGGAGATGAATGGATTTGGGGAATGGATTGAGAAAATGGAGCCACAGGGATAGGATGGGCTGGGGATGGGTTGTGCCATATTTCAATCACTACCGAAACACGTACGTATATTGGGTAATTATTGTAATTTTTAAAACTCTTTCACTTTATGAAACTAAATTAGATATCAGACGTGGATATAGTGTTGTAAAGACGAGCGTCGACGCTCAAGCGGTGTGAGTGAGCGCTATGAACTTCTTTTAAAACTTTATCGTTAATGTTTGATGGTCTTGTAGTTTTGTCTTGTACAAACCCGTGTAATTAAAATCTCGAGTATAAAACGGTTAAGGTTAAGGTATAAAACGGTTAACACTAACATACTAGTAGCGTGTCCGTTTAGACTATGTTTGGATTCTCTAAAAATGGGCAATATTTGTACATCAATAAATGAAAATCGAAAGAAGACCAGGTCGCACAAATAAAATGTTTTTCCCAGTTTTACGCAAAAGCCACTTACCTATTTCTTGTTTATAATCTTAACTAGAAGTTTTACTTAGAATGGATCAAGCAACATACGATCAATATTTGTAAATCTTTGTATACATATTTATCTATTTAAACGGGTCTTAACGCGAGTGTTTACCTTATATATTTTACTCGACGTTTCGGTTGGGTTGCACTGACCGTGGTCACGAGCTGACTGAACCGAAAACTTCGCGTAAATTAAGATAAACATTCGCGTTAAGACCCGTTTAAATAGATAAATATGTGTGAAAAACACGAAAATCTCAAATGTAATCTTTGTATAATCGTAACTTGGGCGCCCCGGATACAGGTTTATAATAACGCGGGGCCCAATAGTAACTCTGTATATATATCTAGTATGTAAGGATTTGGGTGATCAAAGTAATTGTATTATTTATTTACTAGCTTCTACCCGCGGTTTCGCTCGCGTGCACTAGGCAGTTGTAAAAGATTTTTAACACATGTTAACAGCACCGACATGATAGATTTCACGGATGAAAATCCATCCAGTACTTTTTGAGTAATTCTATTAAAAGTATTTTTTTTTATTCACCTCTATAACTCAACTTCCTCGTGTCATATGAATATGACACATACACCAGTTTTCCATCTGGATACGTAGCTATACATTAGTTTAAACCCAATCGAAGTCCGTTTAGGAATTTTTACGTCATGTTTAAACAAACAAACATACAGACAAATAGATAAACATACCGATAAAATTTAAAAAAAACTTCTGTTTTTTGTTCTGTTGTGGTCCTGTGGTTCTAAAGAGAACCCCCAATTTTAGATTATTTTAAATTAAGTCCATCTACAGACTCAGTCCTTTACTGTTTTATTATACTTATAGATTATCGCTATCAGTCTATAAAGTCTCAGTCTTAGAGCAACGAATATGAACCTTAATGTAAACATAATAAACTCGTTTACGAATGCTTTAAAATAGATCATCCTTTCTTAACCTTGATGGTCGCGACCCTATGGGGGGTCTCCATCATATATATGGTACAAGGCATCGCAGTTGTTTAAGAAAAAATAAGCTCTGATGTACAATGTACAAACGATGTACAATATTCAGACAATGTACAGTGTACAGGAGGGAGGCCATGTCCAACAGTGGATACTGATGGGCTGGTTGCCTTGCATCAGTTGCATTTAGTGTCTTAATATAATGTGTATAGTGTATACCCTGTGAAATCACTTGTGACGATCTCTTCGGCTTCTCGAGCGCAACTGAAGTGAACGCAGTTGCCACTGAAGATGTCAACCGCCGTTAATATGGACCGCAGTTAATTCAATTAATATGGACACCGGCCGAGAAAGCCTACACTTCACAATAATTTATATGATGTAAATTCTGTTTAAAATTGTTTCGCTGGGAATTTGTTTTAATAAATATAAAATAAATACATAAATGTTTGACCCTTACAGTGGCGACACTAAAAAGTTGGAGAAATGATGCTTTACATATTCGATACCAATGGATGGGTGGTTACATATTATCTTCGTCGTTCCATTAAGAAATGAGAACATTTGCATAATAGAATAAAATACGAGACGTAGGCGCTAAACTGTTAGTGCTTTCATCACTTACGCGCATTGTTCTATACAACGGATTACCTCCTCCTTTTGGGATTGTGGCTTGCTTGAATCATATTTATAGAAAAATAAATAAAGGACGTCACCCCCACTACACTGTGAACACACACCGGCCTTCAGCCAACACTTTTAGCAGGTATCGGCACGTGCCTGAGCGCTTCTCTCCGAGTCGCGATCCCGCGGTACCCTCCCAAAGCAATGCCCTAAACCGAGGTCCGTTCCTACCGCCGGTCTACCGGCCGGGGAGCCCTTAGGCTCGTTGCTGCACACACTCTTTGGTCCTGGCCGAGCGCCCTCTGCGCTCGTCCTAAACTATACATGTCCGGTGACCCTTGAGAGGCCATTAGGGCCACAAGAATTTAGCCATTTCGAAAAAAAATCGATTATCCATTTTTTAATGAGTCACGATATTTTGATTCGGCTTGTAAAAAAATATGGTGGGAAGTTTTTATTTGGAATGTTAGTTTTTCTTCTTCGGTTTAATTTCAGTCGTCGACTCAAGTGCGACGACAATTTTGCTAATGTCATTAAATGAATGAATATTAATTTCATGTAAATGAATTTCAAGTAAATATGGCTCGGTAAAGCGATAGTAAGTTTACTGTTGACAGTTGGACCCCTTGTAAGGACACGAAAAACGCAGTCTGATGCTATTATTTGATTATCACAAACATTACGCACAATTACTATAACATAAATAACATTACTATTAAACTACAAAATCCACAATACATATTTTTTATAGCAATCAAACAAAAACGCAACGCCACTTCTTGAACTCCTGCCAAAGAATCTCCATTTTTAATTTTATGTTTTTACGTTTTTATGTTATAGATTTTTATGACACCAAAACCAGCCAGTGTTCCATAGATAAAAACTCTTTGTCGCAAAACTTCTGAATAGTCTGGTACATATAAGAAAATCCTAACGGAGCCGTCTGTACATGAAATATTAAAAAAGTGATTGCATTATAAAGTACAAATAGAGTCCGAAACAACATTTTTTGCAATTGTTTTTGCATTAATTATGTATTTCTGACATAATTAATGAAACTTGGCGTTGTTATAGCTTATGACTTGGGTTAACATTTTATCCGGATCAGTTACAGAGTTCCCACGGGAATCACTCTAAAGTTCACGGAAACCAAGTCGCTGGCACAACTAGTTATCAAATAATTGTAATCCGCAAGCTCCCTTCTCATCTGCAGGATGTGTTACTAAAACAACTGACAGAAAATAGAAAAAAAAATGTAGTAAAAGAAAAATAAAACTAAAAGCTCTTAAAGGCGACACTAGGAAACAAGTTCAAAGAATGTCTAGTACTAACTTCAAACAAATTGTGTCCCTAGTTATTTTCCATTGCCAATAAGTAAATATTATATATGCATACGAATAAATACGTCTGTTTTAACTGTACGGCTATATTCGTTTCAAAGGTAAGCTCGCGAGTCACAGTCTCTTTGATGAAGCACTAGGGTTGGCACATAGCAGCGGTGTGCATTTTATATATGCAAATAGGCAGATCATTTAAGTTGAACCTACGCGGGCGAAGTCACGGGCCATCTCTAGTGTTAGTACTTCTCACTTTATCTAGTCGATTAAACATTTTTTTATAAAGCGTAGGTCAACCGAGAGATCGCACGTTCGTACGATTACGAGTGCATACATTATATTGCGTTCGTAAACGAGTTATTAAGGGCAATTGTAAAGTTTTCATTTATTGTTCTAACTGTGGCCAATTCTAATTTTAGCCAATTTCGCTCTTAGTTTTTTACAATCTTAATATGTCTATTCCAAATAAATTTGGTATCACTTACTAAGTGCGTATGCTCCTAGAGCAGTTCAATACTTCCACAATCGCAGATCTGCTGGTTTATGGATTCCAAGTGATTTATAAGAAACGTTGTATATGTAACTGATGTAACTGATGTAACTGATGTAACTGATCGCCGTCTGTACATGGAAGATATATGAGAAAAACTATTATTGGGGGCCTTTATCAACGCAATAGAACCCAAAACAATGGTTGTTAAAATTTTTGTCTGTTTATCTGTTTGTCTGTGCGTTTGTGCCCGCTAATCTTAGAAACGGCTTAACCGATTTGTGTGCGGTTTTCACTAATGTATTGTTATAAGCTTCACTTAAAATTTAGTGTTTGTTTTATTTCAATCAGTTCATAAATAAAAAAGTTATATCAATTTAAAGACGGTGTTTATAAACTAAAGTCCACGCGGACAAAGTCGCGGGCAACAGTTAGTAATAAATAAATAACTGCTGCGTATATGAAAATTTCAAATCCAAAAAGTTCTAACTAAGACGTGAGTAATTTAAATGCGTATTTTTCATTTGCCGCTACCTATAATTGTCAGGGATAACAGAGAAAACCGCTTAAAATTGAAAGCTACCTTTATACTGAGCTTGTGACAACCCTATGTTACATAGTCGGAAGGAAGAACGTAAGCAAAGAAAAAACACTCTTGATGTACGACTTCAGTAGAATATTTAATTGGAACTGTTAGAGTTATTTTCAAGAAACAAAATAAATATTGTATTGAAAAGACTCTGCTTTAGAATATCACCGATACATCTCTTCCTGTGGGTTTTGGAAAAGGCGACTAAGGGATTAAAAATCTGCTACCATAAGCCCTAAGGTACTATACAGCCCTTGTCAAATCTTCCTTCGTAGACATTGTCTTCTGATGATTGAAGTTAACCAGGTTGGAAGGTAAGGCTTCACTATCTTAATTCACTATTCAATTCTTAATTAGTACTAGATACGAATCAAATCTGTATCTCAGATTTTCTTTAAGACAAGTTTCTGAGATACAACAACAAACAACTGTCTAAGTGAACAAATTCATGCAAATTGAAAACCATTTAGCAAATGAGAACTAGTTCGAGAATTCGTCTTTGTAAATTCCAAGGTAAATCCAGACGGATTGGGTCATCTGTCAGTCTAGAACTGGGAATGTTAGACACTGAAGTTATATCTGTCCAGTACAAGACTGTGAAGGATTGAAGTATACATTTTAAAAAGTCTTTCAAGAAAATTTATTTTTACATCACAATAATTGTAGTTTTTGTAATTTCTCAGTGAAGTTCCTTTCAGTTGAATACACATCGGAACCGTCCACATCAGAGTCCGTGTCATTCTTTAACGTATTGTATCATTTGTGAGTAGTTTTTTTCTCTTTACACAAACAATAACATAGCGCAAGCACACACATTCCTTACCAGAGACAAACACAGAGACAGGTAGGTCGTGAATCCCGCGGGTTTCACATGCCACTAGTGCTGCTTCACTACACAATTCAAATTCAATTAATTTATTTGCAGAATATGAGTATAGCAATAGTTGTCAGTAACAATTGGCCGCCATATTCCACCTCCAATCTAGGGCATGCAAATGTAAGCAATAAATACAATATAAAAAAATAGAATTAATCTAATCTTTAAAAAAAACAATAAAGAAAATAAAAAATACAAAAAATATATATGTAGGTAATCTTAGTCAATCTTGATTGAGGAGGAGAGTGCACGCTGCAATCCAACAGCCGCTGGGTGCGCTCGACTGGCCACGTTACCCCTCTCTCACAGAAGACTACCTTTAAATTTACTGAATTTCCCATTTTGTCTTATTTCCCTAATGTACGTACGTGTTTCGGTAGTGAATGATATGTGCCAGAGCCCATTCCTATTCCATCCTATCCCTCCCATTTTCCCAACCCTTTCTCCGAATCCATTGCTTTATCTCGAAATGTAGGCAGTGTATCCGGGGGCGTGCCAACATTTGTCATTCTAGACTGATGTTGGCATGTATCGCGGATGTCTATGGACGACAGTATCCACTTCCATCAGGTGGACTGTATGCTCGCCTGCCGCCTTTTTTCCCTTTTTTCCATAAAAAATAAAGCTTATTATATAGTCAATTAATAACATAGGACTCGCAGGGCGTTGTACGCTTTTTGAGTGTTGCTTACCCTCAGACCACTCGTGTAAAATGGGTATTTTACGAGGGTACATAATGGGGACTGTCCCCCAGTAATGTATAATAATGGGTACAGAACGAATTATTTGTTCACAGTTTGATAAAGATTAATTTTTTATTATTAATTGATTTGTGTTAATATAAATTTGTCAGCTGTATATTGATCACTTGTCATTAGCTATAGTTTTATCTATAATTAATATTATTACTTTTTTATATTGTAGCTGTTGGTAACATAATAAAGATTAATAAATAGATTATTTCTTCTCTTTAAAGTGTTCTTTCTCTGTTAGTTTAATAGTACACGTGTAATAGAACAAATGAGATCCGTTTCAAGGCGAGCCTCTTAATTATCGGCTAACCGAATTACTGTTAACGAACTTGGCCTTTGTTTGAAGCACGTGATACAAATACTTATTGTATTTTACAGGGACGTTTTTAGGCACCTATTTTAAGCACTTAGAAGGTACCTAATACTAGATACTGTATAGTTTACTCTATAGTTTGCTAGGTACGGGTTTACGCATATGCAGGTTGGTTCAGGCTGGGGGGCTCCTTGAGAGAGCGCAGTTATGGATTCGAAAAAGTACAATATACTTTGGGGCGTCGATGTTCTATTTCCGCTATCAAATGACTATCATTGGGAAAAGTATCTCAGATATTGGGTTGTCGAAGTTATTCGCTATCAAGATTTTTTTAGGGAAGAAAACGATACTAGTATCGATCATGATAAAATACGTACAGGGCGCCGAGGCATGAGGGGTGCCGAGGCTTGGGGGCAGCCGAAATCCGGAGGGCTCAGAGGCATGGAACCTCGAATTGGAGGCACTCTACACAGAAGACAGGAGAGGACGCAAAACCGCTAAAACCGGCACTGGGTGTGTTCGACACTTTCCCGAAGCCTGAAACTATGGATTCAGTTCACGATTCCTACGTCACTCCACTGTTGGATATAGTCCTCTCCCAAGGCTCGCCACCACACATGGTCTTCGGCTCTTCTCATCTAGCCACCACCGACGAACTTCTTCAAATCGTCCGGGTACATGTTTATTGAATTACTATTAACTCCTCGATTCATACCAAACCTCGACTGATAAATCACCAAATTGACATTTTTGACCGATCTTGTGTGATGCACGAGTATAACAGATGCCATACGCTACAGTTTCCGCTTACCATCTGGTGAACTGTCTTCTCGTCTGTCTTCTATAAAAGAAATATACTTAAATAAATTACTTTCCATAGAACTACTTTAATAATTAAAAGATAAATAAATTGTCCTCCAAAGAATTTCTTTAAAAGAAAAGTAGTCTTAATTACGAAGTATACGTAATGAGTTGGTTTAAAAATTAAATCCCCTCCAACTGTGTTTCTGTCACAATATAGAGAGTAAACAAAGGGTATAGAACCTTTGCACAACGCATCACGGAAATAACGCTAAACACGGCTAATCACGGCAACTAATTTAAAAAGAAATATATTTTCGAGGGATAAATAAAATTATTTTAGGGAACAAATGAAAAGTTACTAACGTATATAGTTTTGTTCTTCAATCTACAACAAACTCGCACAACTTGGACGCGCTTAGTGCGTTTTCACTGCGTTGTGAATAATCCTATTGTAAAAAAAATTAGATTCTACTCTCGATAGCAAACAATCTATTTTTAGCTTTTGCATTCTTTTAGTTACAAGTAGTATAAACGTAGTATAACGCTTTTTATGCGTGTTCGCGTGTGCATGACGCAAAAACGGGCGCGCTGTTGAAACTATTATTTGCAACTGCTGCAGCTGAATCGAAATGTATGACCGTGACATTTACGACGTCACGAACAATATATTATGCACACATAAGCAATACATACAGTGACAAAATAAAAAGGTTTCTTTTTCTATAGTGAGTACATTGCATTCTCACAGTCACTGGGCGCACTCGAATGGCCTCGTTACCCTTCTCTCACAGAAGACCACCTTGACACTTATCGTATTTCGCCAATGTACGTACGCGTTTCGGTAGTGAGCAAGATATGCCAGAGCCTATTCCCATCCCATTCTATCCTATTCCTCCCCATTTTCCCAACCCTTTCTCCCAGTCCATTCCTTTAATCTGCAAACTTAGGCAGCGCATCCAGGGTCGTGCCAACGTTTGTCATTTTGGACTGATGTTGGTATGTATCGCAGATGTCTATGGACGACAGTATTCCCTTAAAATCAGGTGGACAGCACGTTCGTCTGTCGCCTTTATTCTATAAAAAAAAAACCTACCTCATTTCGACTGCCGCATGCCATCAGTGTTTTAATTATTTAGGAACCGTTTCATGAGATTCTCTACTGTTTTACGTCTCCCCGGCGGTTGCCACTCTTGATCTTCTACCGTCTCAACAGGGTAATTTAATTAACTACCTATCTAATTAATGTAAGTCATTACGTTTTTGATTATCCCCTATTAAATTTAGCTTTGATTAAATGGAAAGTAACTAGGCGTGTCTGTTTATTATGCGAGCCCGTAATATATTTTTACAACGTGATTGCTATTTGAAAGAAAGGTTTATTTATCACAATTATATTTGTATATATTTATATCAGTATTTCATATAAATAGCTCAACGCTGAACTCTAAGGTTGTTGTCACGAAGGTTGTGGATTGAAATGCCTATTGAGGTTTTTCATTAAGCTACCGACATACCTGTAAGGCTCTCCAAGATAACTGTGAATAGAATTTAGCAAGGTCTTTACCATGCAAGTCTGTATAAACATGACCTAAACAATCTATTTATTATCTTTAAATGTCAGTAAAACGAAAAACACAAAACCTCCAAAGCACCTTACTCTGAAAGCTCATACTTTCAATAGTGACGTCATGAAAATATCAAACTGTACCTGCCCCAACCTTGAATATGTCTCCTCTACGCGATATCTGGGAGCTGGGAGTGATACTGGATCCCATCCTCTCCCTTTCCATTTTCCCAATCCATTCCTTAATCTGAAAAGGTAGACAGCGCATCCGGGGGCATGCCAATGTTTGTCATTCTGGGCTGATGTTGGCATGTATCGCGGATGTCTATAGATGAGAGTATCCACTTACCATCAGGTGCACTGTGTGCATGTCTGCCGCCCTTTTCTATAAAAAATATATATAAAGATACCAAATTGTTGGTATCAACTCTTTTTCGTACTCTATTTACGAAATAAACATTTCCATGAGAAAACTAAGTCTGCATTCTCAACACGTTTTCTTTTAACTTCACAAATATTATTTTAGGAATACGCACATGAGACTTGAAAGATTGCGAACGAAAACATTGTTGGCAATTTGTATGCCATGAACATCGAAAGAAAGCACGGTTAGTTACGTCTTAAGGTAAAACGAGAACGCCTTCGGCATGCGCCATTCGGCAAGATAGATTTCACTAACGTAAAAAGAAATAAATGTTTAAATAAAAATTATAGAGCTTCATAAACCATAACCAGTAACATATATTCAATAGCTTTAATTTTTTTCGTATTTTCTAGAACAGGTATAATTTTTTGAAAATTTTGAAGCCTATAGCTTTACATTCTGTTCATGATTCTAAACTAATTGGCATAAATATAATGCTATGGTTTTTTTTTTGTTTTGTAGTTATCAAATCTGTATGAAAAATTTGGTACATATTCAAAAACTGAAAACTGTTGTTTGCAAGATTCGAAAGAAATTTTATATCTATGAACTAAGAATATTTAAATAAACAAACGAACCACAGTTGAATCGAAGCTTTGGGCAATGTTCGGAGTACAAGAAAAAAAATGTACAAGAAAATAATCTTTGTATAGAAAAAAAAAAAGGAAGCAAGAAGCTTTGAAACACGTTGTTGTTTCACAATTAAACGTAATATTGTAACGTGATTATGCAAATGTAGCATCAAAACTCAACCCACAATGAGTCGGCGAGCAATTTAACAACTAAAATGAACACATCAATTAAAGTAACAGTATGATAACTACATCTGTTCCACTGCATCTGCTACCGTGGTTGTTGCGACTAAGGGCTAACTGCACCACCTCTAAGAGAGTGTGAACTTGCCAACCCGTTTGGTTAGAATGGCAAGTTATCTAACTCTCATACACAATACAATGTAAATGTGGAGGAGCGTGTCCGCCAGCGAACGACAAGAGAGCTGGTAACGGTTCGGTGACATAAAGACGAGCGAAGTTTATTTTTATGTGAAGTCTTATTAGTAGCGCGATGATAATAGAATGACAAAATACGGTTGAAATGTTCAAATTTATACAAAATTATTTACATAATAAAAAGTCCACCATATTTTTTTATATATAGGGCAACGGTGCAATTAGCACATTCTGCCAGTGTCAAGTTTTCTTCGCAATAAACAATTTCAAAGTACAAAACGTATCCTGTCAATCCCGTCGAATTAAGTTAGAAGTCACTCAATGAAGCGATAGTAGGTTTACTGAGGACCGCAGAGGACTCCTTGGAAGCACAGGAACTCAATCTCAGGCTTTTATTTGATTATCACAAACACCACGCACGAAAAACACTTTGAAGTTTCAATAAACCTTCACTATTAAACCACAAACCGCAACAATCAAACAAACACTCAACTTCATTTGTAGTGTTCCCGCCATTAAGTCCCAACATCATTTAATTATAAATAAGAAATGGTTAAACCGTGTCCTATTTCCTCTCTGTACAAATTTAAAAAAATATAAATAGGTAACGTGGATACTGTTCTTTTTAGATATCGGCATCAACGAGTGATGATTACAAGATACAAGTTGTTTAGTACGTAAGCATTAATAAATGATGAGACATCGTTGTCCTAATAAGATAAATATTTTAAAGTACGGTCGAGATAAAGTATATCCCAAATGTTAAACAAAGACATAATAAGTTATAATTATGCCAAGTTTCCTTAAATTCTGTTCAGTGGCTTGCGCGGTTCAGACAGACACAAAAATTCTAAAAATGATTGATTTGAGCTCTATTTGGTAGAGTACACTGGAATGATTTCATGTGCAGATACGGCTCTGATACAATTTTACTACATGACGTTTAGATGCATATTTTTTTTTTTGTTTAGTTATTGCACGTGTTAAAACATTAACACGTGCAATAACGTACTGTAAATAATATTCAATAATAACAGAAGACTACCTTGAAATGTACCGCATTTCCCACTTTATCTTATTTCCCTAATGTACGTACATGTTTAGGTAGTGAGTGAGATATACTAGAGCCCATTCCCATCCTATCCCGCCCCATTTCCTTAACCCTTTCGCCATATCCATTCCTATATCTCCAAAGGTACGCAGCGCATCCGGGGGCGTGCCAACGTTTGTCATTTTGGACTGATGTTGGCATGTATCGCAGATGTCTATGGACGACAGTATCCCCTTAAAATCAGGTGCAATATGCTATGCAATATGCTCGTCTGTCGCCTTCGTACAATATATATATATACCGATCATTTGCCGCTTTTAACCAAAATTACAACGGTTTTCTGACATTCTTCATTGTGCGGATGTAATATTTAATATGTAAGTAAAGATGTTCTAAGATACTAAGTAATTGTGTTTTATTTATTTATTCTAAGCGTGAGACTTCCAAAAGTTTGGAGAATTATTGGATTCCCGAATTACGCCGAACCCTCCCGAATTTTATTTTTTTTAAATACCGTTTCAGTCCAATAATGGAGATGATTTTGTAATAAAATGAGACTGTCAGTGAAGCATAATTATGCTTCATAATCTGTAGAAATATCAAGCCTTCATCACAAATAATTTAGTCCATATTAAACAATTGCCAAGTTTAACTAAAAATTTAGTAAAAGATCCATATCTCCAAAACTATGCAATATCGTAAAACATACGGGGGCGTTAAATTGATGGGCGTTAATCGTTAAAGCTCTCTGTTTACTTTGATCCACCACCGATCGAACATCCTGTATATTTATATAGAATATAACAGAACAACAAACTGTTTAGACAATGATTGTCAACAGCGTAGTGGGATTAGCTACTGATGTTGTCTTCACTGTGGTAAAGATGAAGAGGACACAATTTTCATTTTCAAATTGCTTTTAATACTGACGCTGACCGGAATTTTGAACGGTTTGAAATTTTCATAATTGTTTTAATACAACTTTCTCGATTTGATTTTGTAAATGATGAATTCTCGATTTCATTGAAGTATACTATTTCTACCCGAGCTTAAACAAGTAAAGGTTTCTGGGTAAAAATATTGAACGAAGCCGTAGAAATTTCTTTTCAATACGATATACTTCGCATATGAAAACATGCAATATAATGCACCCATTGCTAAACACGGGCCTTCTCGTGCACATTGTAGGGGGAGAGTGCATGCTACATTCCCACAGCCGCTGGGCGCATTCGACTGGCCACGTTACCCCTCTCTCACAGAACACCACCTTGAAATGTATTGCATTTTCTACTTTATCGTATTTTCCCAATGTACGTACGTGTTTCGGTAGTGAGTGAGATATGCCAGAGGACATTCCCATTCCATCCTACCCCTTCTCATTTTCCCAATCCATTCGCTAATCTGCAAAGGTAGGCAGCTATATACCTAAAATGTAGGTAAGTGACGACGCTTCAAGCCTACAGCAATGATCCTGTTTCAATAAACACTACAAACTAATTTGTTTACTTGTTTGTTTGTCTGTAGAACGAGTTAGGGTTAAATTGAATATAATTACACTCTACCGTATCCGAATGTAGTTAAGTTTGCCACTTTCAAAACGTACAGTTAAACAACACCAGGCTGCTATCAGAGCGGTGATAGCCTAGAGGTATCTACTCTCGACTCTCATTTGTGAGATCCTCACTTGAGTAGGGTCAGTGGGACGGACCGAGGATTTCAACTCACGATCACACGAATGTGTGTTAAGTATAGATAGATACCCTTCCCACTGGACTGTTCTGGAAAACTAATGTTAGAAGTGATTTTCCTAATTCATTAGAAAACTGAGCATATTTAATATGCTGTGGCAATAAATTCGTTAGTCGAACGAAATGAACCGTAAAGGTCTGAGCGTAGAGAATTGAAGTAGGTGTTGCAGGTGCCCATGGGCGGCGGTAACACTTACCATCACGTGGGACCGCTTGCTCGTCCGCCCACTATTCTATATATAAAAAAAAAAAAAGTAAAGGATGTCACAGAAACGTTTTCGGAAAATTATCGCTGAAAAATCAAAGTCGCTCATTTTCTGATAATCAGAAAATTTAATTATCGCCCTTTGAAATTATAATAAATATATGTATTAATTATACAAACATTTAGTTTTAATTTTCACAGTTCAAAAACGAAAATATTTCTGAAAAAGCCTTTACAAAAATTTGAAGGGAGTTTTGAGAAGTTCATGTGAAAAATGTAGTATAAGAGAATGAGATCAGAGTTGTTGAAAATACCATCAGCCTGTCTCTCCACCGCTGGATATATGTCGCTCCCGCATACAATATAGAGACACAAAATAAATATAATCCATTTTAGGTATAGCTCATTTGTTATCAGAATTGTACAAATATCCGTTGACTCGTATTATGTTTAAATAAATCAAAGAACTTCTATCATAATCACGCTTAAAACACATTCAGAAAATCAGTCCAAAGACTTCTCAAACAGTGTAATCAAAATTTAATCAGCATTATCTGTCCCATTTTCAACCCCGGCCTCATCAAATATATCTTTTATCAAAATAACGTTTTCAGAGCACTTATCTCTCTTCCGAGACATTAACCAATGTTCGGAGCGCAGATAAAAATATCAGAAAATTCATGGGAGCATTTTGCATGGTTGGCGAACGCATCGGTAACTATGATAGAAGCGCAGGAACATTTCTGTGGCAAAAGTTTAGACAGGAACACGGATCTTCTTTTTACTACATAAATAAAACTCTGTCTATCGGTATTTTTTTGAGTAAAGAATGTCTATGGTATAATGTTCCACATGTCGTTAATAGAATATATATTGTTCCAAAATATTGGCAATGATGATTTTTTTTATGTATAAGACTGGTAGCTTTCGCTGATGCGCCCATATATACACTTGTACTGTCTTCTTTCTGTCTAAACAGTTTTTGAATTTATTCACTCCATAATTATAATTTTTTTCAAATTTCTGCTGTACGAATGATTTTATACAGACTGTGATGAGATCTATGCCTTCAATTCATTGTACCGGAGTAGCGGTGTGTAAAGTTATTTATAAAGTTTCAGATTAATTCATCCATGTCATGTACATAGGTACATACATGAAGGGGGAGAGTGCATGCTGCATTCCCAGAGCCACTGGGCGTATTTGACTGGCCACGTTACTCCTCTCACAGAAGACTACCTTGAAATATATTGCATTTCCTACTCTTTCTTATTTCCCCAATGTACGTACGTGTTTCGGTAGTGAGTGAGATATGCCAGAGCCTATTCTCATCCCATCCTCTCCCTGCCCATTTTCCAAATCCATTCCTCAATCTGCAAAGAGCGCATCCGAGGGCGTGACAAACGTTTTTCATTCTGGACTGATGTTGGCATGTATCGCGGATGTCTGTGGACGACAGTATCCATCAGGCGGACTGTATACTAGTCTGCCGCCTTTTTTCTATTAAAAAAAACTATTCAATTTATCACAGTTCACGTATGTCAGTTAATGTACATCCAAGTCAAATAATAATGAATTACATAGAGCTGCCCGTCACCACATTTACACAATTACATAGAGCTGCCCGTCACCACATTTACACAATTACATAGAGCTGCCCGTCACCACATTTACTCAATTACATAGAGCTGCCCGTCATCACATTTACACAATTACATAGAGCTGCCCGTCACCACATTTACACAATTACATAGAGCTGCCCGTCATCACATTTACACAATTACATAGAGCTGCCCGTCACCACATTTACACAATTACATAGAGCTGCCCGTCACCACAATTACATAGAGCTGCCCGTCACCACAATTACATAGAGCTGCCCGTCACCACATTTACACCATTACATAGAGCTGCCCGTCATCACATTTACACAATTATAAAGAGCAGCCCGTCACCACAATTACATAGAGCTGCCCGTCACCACATTTACACAATTACATAGAGCTGCCCGTCATCACATTTACACAATTATAAAGAGCTGCCCGTCACCAGATTTATACAATTGAATATATAAATACTAATAACACTACACATCAATACGGAACACAGCACATCAATTTAAATACATCGAGATATGTTTCCGTTACCAACATATAATTTAAAAAATCAATCAAACTAAAAACAATTGATCATGAGGCTTTGACTAAGCTTATTTTTAAATCGTTGGTTCGGTAGATCTATATTTTTTTTGGATCCAGGGGCATCTATCTATAATTTGGATCCATAATTCCAGGTAATGATGACAGGCAATACTTAAAATTTGATATGAAAATTCGAAACAGAGGCGCTTAATTTACTTTCTATAACTTTATTTATCTACTCGTGTTATGTTGTGTAACATCAAAAAGAAAAGAATTCGTTACTCTTGAAATTGTCTATCTAACATTTTTCCGAAGTACGAATACACTTTTTCTAAAGCATCCCTGCACCAATCCTGTTGAGTGCCAAACTACGGTGAGCTCGTGTTTTATCTGGCAGTTTTTACATAAAATTTCGCCTTTGACTACGGCCAAATACACTTTTATTGTGAGAGAATGCGGATGAAGCAAAATCAGTCAAATATTTATATAAGTGGAATTAGCTGTTGAGGCGTCTAATATTGTCCGCAATTTAATGCAGCTTCTCTAATTTAATGTAATTATCTGACATTATCTGAAAAAAGGGACCTTATTGTCGGGTCTAATTTCCAGATATGGGAACTAGTGAAATATTTTTACAAAATATGTTTTTTATTGCTGTTCTAGAATCTTGATTTCAAAATTGACTATACTATTTGAAATAAGTACCTATAAATAATATATAATTTAAATAAAGTACAATTATTTATCCGTTCGAAACTAGTCATTAGCGCCATCTGTTTTCATTATCATAAATTAAATGAAATAGTAGTAAACATAACGTTTACTAAACTTCAGTCCCTTCTACAATTGGATTCTCTCTCCTGGACTGAATGTTATTATAATTCTTCAAGTGACTAAAAGATGGCGCGATATATAAATTATGTTTAGAACGGCACAATACCATAGCGGCAAATAGACTTTTGTTGGTCAACAAAATTATTTTTGGATAATCATGTTTTGCGTCACTTTTTGTGTCGAATCTTATTGTGCCGAAATAATAATATATTATTATTATTAATGCATGTTTAACTTTTTGATTTATCTCTTAACAAACAAATACCAAATTCCAACATATCAAAAAAAATCTATGTAGCTTTTTATAACAATTTTTATTTCCTAGAATCATTAATCGATTCGAAAATTCGATCAATTGGTATTATAATAGTCAATCCTTATCGTTTTCAATTACTGAATCAGTGTACATAGACAGAAATCAGTGTCGGTTGTAGATAATAGGGGCTAGGCTCCCCCATAAGCCCTACAATAATAGGCAATAATAATAGGCCCCACAAGCTAGGGGCCCCCACAATTTGAATATCCCATTTTTTTGTCTCCTACATTTTCGAAAAATCAAAGAACGTGCAACATACACATTGATCATTCAAATAATAAAACTTCTTTGAGGAAATATAATATTTAATAACCGATATTTTTTTAATATATTATATATAATTAGATAATAAAAAACTAAACGAGTACAGTTTTCCACTACATAGATTCACAGTTAAATACAGAATTGTCAGTACCACTTGCTCACTCGATCGATATTTGAAGCGGGCTATCATTTTCCTCGAATTGCTGAACGAGCGCCTGACCGTTTCGCTCGCTCTGACGTTCGGCTTTTAATCTCCTTACAAGGGGGCCCCCACAGCCTTCGTGCCCAAGGGCCCGTTAAGTATAAATACGGCGCTGACGCTGACCAAGCGGTTGGCAAGTTCACTCTTGTACAGGCAATCCTTTAGTTGCCTTTGATGACACTCACGGGAAAAGAGTGGTGCTATTCTAAAGGTGTGAACATCCCTTATGCATACGACAATGCGTCCAGCGATGAACTATAACAGGGTCAGTGAAAAAGCTGGGCATCTTTAACCGTTTCAACTATGCTCAATAACGACTCTACAGTGATTCAAGGTCAGTCAATTACAGTGTATAGATGGTAGTACTCGGTATGGATAGTCGTGAATATTACAATTCCATCACCTAATATTTTCTTAGGTTTTCGCGATTACTATACATAGCAATTAAACATCTTTTAACGGTTTAAATCGCGTATATTTGACATTATTTATATCCCGACGTTTCGAACACTTTGCAGTGGACGTGGTCACGGAGTGACTAATTGATTTTATTTGTCACTTGAGTTATTAAGAAATTATTACTACCGTCTGAAATTTTTTGAACTACCGTCTGAAATTTTTTAATCATAACATTCCCTATGCACGCAGTATTCGCTCACGGTGTCCAGAGATGTTGCAGTATTGCGTTGGCCTTGTGATTTAATAATTTAATGACTGGATCCCCGATTTAAACCGTTAAAAGTTGTTTAATTCCATCACCTGCAAAAACTAATCAGACTTCACTAACACAAAGTTAGAAAACCATGAAAATTCCGTTTGTTGTTGACATATAAATGTATCAATATAACTGACCGTAGCCAGTGAGCAGAATGCGATCTCACAGTGAAGTGTCCGCTGCGATACGGTTAATCCAATCATACCCTCTAAAAGATAAATAGATTGCCCCTACTATCAGTTCTCGATTCGTGGATTATTAACATAGATTTATTTATGTCTATGTGAAAAAAACAGATATCGTGTACTGTTATCATGGAGCTTCCGCAACAGTAACAAATGGTCGAAAATGTTAAATGCTTTGCGGATGTCTGTGTACATCCACAGATACACCATCGTCCATCGAGGTAAATAAAAAATTAGACTAGTAGATTTGTAATAGTTGATCTAGACTTCAAAAATCCATGTTGATTATGGGTTGAGTAAACGTTCGATGTAATGGTATATATATCCTATCATGCACTAGTCTTTCTAGCACCTTGGCAACCATTGAAAGAATGGATATGGGGTTCTTCAAGAGAGCTGTGAATAGGATTTTGCAAGGTCGACGGCGCGCTCGCATACCCCCTGGTGTTGCAGGTGTCCATGGGCGGCGGTAACACTTATCATCACGTAAGACCGCTTGCTCATCCGCCCACTAGTCTATAAAAAAAAATATGGATCTATAAATATTATCACACAGAGATAGTTCCAATGATAATTTAAGAGTATTAAAAAAGACAGGACCGCTCCCAGCAGGACCTACGTCCTTGTTACAGTCAAGAGCATTAAGTGCTTTCTCAACCCCGCGTTCAGAGGAACAACATCGGTTAGGTTAGATAACATAAGTGGATTATCAGATGAATCCGTACATTCAATATCATAAGCTCCTAAGACAGTTGCTTCAGAAGCAGAACAGATTTGCCAGGGCTCATGGAAGACAGATAACCAGATTTATAGATAAACTTTTTATTGTACACAAACACACGTTGCAATATGATAACTTTATAAGCAACGCGAAAAGTTTGTACTTATCAACAGGCGGCCTTATCGCCAAAGCGATTTTTCCAGGCAACCTTCGGGTGGTAAGGAGGGTGGTAGCTACGATATCGTCAAACTATATCTCTTCACTGCTAAATAAGAGAATATACATATAATAAAATATTATAGGGGAAATAATTTAATTTAATTTAATGGAGAATAAAATGGCCTAAATGCGGACAGAATTTATTATTCAACGTCCTTTCTACATATTATATAGGATGTTGTCCTTATCTGTCTGTCTGTTTATTCCCGATAAGCTTGAATTCTATGGGCACATTTTGTTGTGGTATTCATTATTATATAGTGTGTTTACTCCGGAAGGTTACAAGGTATATTTTATCAAAATCGGACCCGTTATACCTTAGTTGCCTTTTACGATACTCACGGGAAGTGTGGTGTTACTAACAAACAGTAAATTCTATTCAAATCAGCCGGAAAGATGAGATGAAGATGATAGTACGTGAAAAGTAACCGAGAACCAATGGTTAGACGCGAGTTTCAATTTCATGCAACGAATGAGTTTTAATCTCGAACTCGCGTACCGTATCAAATAGACTTTATCTACACAACCACATCCATATTTTATCCATTATTCATGTTACACAGTACACTTGCCTGTTTTGGATTCACTTGCCTCAATAAACTTACAAAAATAAAATACGTAACACCAATTACCTATAATTATGTTTCAAATATATTTATCTATTTAAACGGGTCTCAAAGCGTAAATTTACTTTATTTATTTTACTCGTAGTTTTGGTTGGGTTGCACCAACCAGGGTCACGAGCTAACTGAAGAGGTGGGTAGTCCACGTCGAGAATTGCGAGCAGTTTCATCAACTACCCGCATTTTATCTTCATAAATAAGGTAAACATACACGTTGAGACCTCGTTTAAGTAAATAAATCGTTTTTGTTAACTGTTTATATAGTTTGTATTTTTTTTAAAAGTTTAAACCATCCTAATTTTGGAATTATTATACCGACTTGCCTCATCTGAGAACTTAATAAACCAAAATTATTTTTGTGTCAAATTTCATTTCTGTTTGGTAAGAAATGGTTAATAATGTTATACTGATTGGAACCATCGTAAGTAAGTACTTGTTTCGCTAGTGAGTGCAACGCCCTTTCCCATCCCACCCTATCCTATCCCTCCACCATTGTCCCAACCGTTTCTCTAAATCATTCCCTAAACCCCCAAAAGCTAGGCAGCGCTTTCAGGTGCGTGTCAACTTTTGTCATTCTGGACGGATGCGGGCATATATAGCGGATGTCTATGAACGACAGTATCCACATACCTACCACTTTCTTTAAATACTGTCTAATATACTGTATAGTGTCTATTTAATTAGTATACTGTCTTTCTTTATAAAAATAATATTTTGTGGTCAATTGGTCAACCATAATTGAAATGTAAGTTTGTCTCAAATTTTCAAGTCATGATTTTCGTAAGAAGCAGATTTTAAAGATCTCCCCATACATGGTCAAGTAAGGTGACGTAACAACTTCTTCAGGGAAAAATCATTATTTCCAACATACAGAGAACCTGTGTTCCTCATAAAGTATGCACAGAGCGACCCAGTATCCCTGAACTTTGATATTTCAAACTGCGACGAAACAGATTCCTTGTATTTATATAGAAATCTTGGGCAGTCTAGACAAATAGTCTTTAAACGTCATCTGGACTTCGTAAAATATTTGTCTCAAACATACCGAATACCCGAATACCTGAATGTGTGAGCATTTTCAAGTACTTGACCCATAACAATGTAGAATATTATTTGAAATAAGAACTTATGTCGGTTCTAGTTTCCAAAATGTCCAAAACTTAAGTGAAAATTTAAAAAATAATTATTGTTTCAGGATTTTATCGTCTCACCTCTCGTCAATGCGTATTTTAGTATGCGATCTTCAAGACACTTTATATCACGAACCCGAAAATTATGAAATGAACTGCTGGCTGAGATTTTACCAAAAACAAATATATATGCTCAAGGGCTAAGTGAGGTCTAATAAACTTACAAAAGTAGAGCATTATTACGCTCGTGAGCGTTTCAGTTCAAGTTTTTAACGTTTGATGGTCTTAAACATTTAATAAGTAGCTCGAATCTAAAACAGTTAAGATTTATTAGCTGCTTAATATTCGAGCGCTGCTCAAGCGCTCAGCGTTTATTTTTACAAAACTAATATAATCTATACCAATATTGTAACAGTGAATTAGTTTCTTTATATGTAAGAAATAAACTAAAATTCCACTGCACCGTACCGATTCTGATTGTCACTTTTAGGAAACCGGATTAATGCAAACCTATATTATGTTGTTTTGCCATCTAACTTCACCAGAGTCTTAATTATCAGAACTTATTAACATGACATTCAGATTTATTTTAAATTGAAATTTAAAAAATCATAATTGGCACGACTTTCGAACTAGTAATTGGCAAGACTTATTTGTGAACGAAATTCAATTGAATTGATATTGCAATTATTTTTTAGGAGAACTCAAACTTTAGTGACATTTATTTTTTTTAACATTGACATAGGTATCATTTTTAAATTTGTTTTATTTTGACATTTCCTAAATTCTTATAATTGCATGTAGACATCCAGCTTTTTTTTAATACCAATTGATTTGGATGTATGCCTAATTAATTCAATTAGACTCAATATACATCTGAATAGGGATTAAATTAACATTAGAAATTGAAGTAACGGTCCCGTCCCTTACATTAGTTATTATATTTTAGCACGCCTATTAAGGCAGAACATAAAGGTAGATTGTTTTAATTATTATTTATCAACACATTGTCACGTACGAGTATGTTCTTGCAAAGACCAAGTAGGTTGTAAGGGGAGAGTGCATGCTGCATTCCCACAGCCGCTGGGTGCACTTGACTAGCCACGTTACCCCTCTCTCACAGAAGACTACCTTGAAACGTACTGCATTTCTTACTTTATCGTATTTCCCCAATGTACGTACGTGGTTCGGTAGTGAGTGAGATATGCAAGAGCCCATTCCCATCCCATCCTATCCCTTTGCAAAGGTAGGCAGCGTATCCGGGGGCATGTTAACGCTTGTCATTCTGGACTGATGTTGGCATGTATCGAAGATGTCAATAGGTTACAGTATCCACTTACCATCAGGTGGACTGTATGCTCGTTAGCCGCCTTTTTTCCATATAAAAAAATGAAGAAAAACAAGGTCGCTAGAAATGTAATATATAATATATCTTTGGTTTATTCGTTTAGTACAATCAGCTCGTTTAGTATCCACGGCTTAACCATGGGTCTCCTTATGTTCATTGTCTTGTATATGAGGGATGAATTACCTTAAAACTGGTCAACGGGCCAAACGAGTTGGCGAGTCCACTTTTTTATAGGTGGTGTAGCTCCTCGGGGTTTACGGTAGTCGCTTTGTTATCCCGTAGTCGCATTCCACTATATCCGCGGGAATGGATGGGGTGATGTTATTCTAAAGTCTCACTTAACTACGCAAATTAATTCTTAACTGATGTCCCGTGACAAAAAAAAACCGGTTTCTAAGCCTCGGTTAAGGAAAGAGAGAATAAAGGAGTTTCTCAAACGGTTCAGGTGAGAATATTGTATACAATCCTTCATAGGCTCCTCACATGCAACTGTTCACATGATGATAAAACTCGATGATAAAAGTGACCACATGACGATAACGATTGTTTATACTAGGCCAGGGTTTTGTTCATTTATCGATTTAGACGCGTTGAATACTTGGTCACTTTGCGATCTAGCCCTTAGGATATGAACCTATTTTTAGAAGTTTTTCTCTCCTGCACGCTTTCGAGAAACTCTCCTTGTGAAAAACAGTCACGTATTGTAGCGTACGAGAATTATGACCTTCAGGGCACCCACATGTCCACACCACTTTTTTATGACACCACATAACATCCCCTAAAAAAGTTACCGACGCTCATGTTAATACAAAAGCCAAGTGGGGCAAAATAAAGGAACACGGGCTCACTTACCCTAATAGCGGCGACGAAAAACTGGAGTGAACAATATTGTGTTTTAAAATTTGACGCACGAAGTCCAATTTTGAAGGACATGCTTTTGTCGACAGATGTTACAAAGTCGCTGTTTAAAATTTAGGTCAGTACAGTGTCGCAGATGTGGCACGGAGGTAGAAGTTACGAAGCGCCATAATTGCCTAAAGTATGCTGAAGTTTGTTTGATAAAAGTAGATTTTATTTCACTTCCGGTACAAAGTTTATATAATTTTCAATTTTCTGATTTGAATGCGTCATACAAACCGGTACTGTACGAAAGGAGGCCTCACGTAGAAGAAGGTGGTAGAGGAGCAGACAGTTCACCTGGTGGTACGTGAATGCTGTCGTCCGTGGACATCAGCAATACATGATAACATCTGTCCAGAACGACAAACGTTCCACTTGACCAAGTGGACTGACGGCTTGAAGAAAGTCGCCAATGATGAGTAAATAAGCAGAGCTGGAGGCCGTGTGTGGTGGCGGTCCTTGATAGAGTCGTATACCCAGTATAGTATTATTGATTGAAAATGACTCTTTTACAATAACTGTTTGTTATTACTAGCCATATAGTACTGCAATCAACACCCAAAAAGCAGTCAAAAGGTGACCGCGACGAGGTGGCAATTTCTTTTTCTTGGGGAAATGATAGCTTCTGCATCATACATAGATGAAGGAACTATATGATTTTTATCGATTCAAATGGGGGAAGTGGTAAATCAACTCCCCCCCCCCCTCAACACTCTTTTGTTCTCTTTTTTTTAATGTGCGATAAATCGGCTTAAAAGTAAGTTCTAGTAGGTTTCTTGGGTTGCTAAACTCGAATCCAGTATCAAAATTGAGCTCATTAATTCAAATTCATCAAGCTCAAAATTCAACCTCCGTAATCCCCCGCATTAACTGGAATATTTATTCCAATTTAGGGGGGATGAAGAGGGTGCAGCTCAATTATGACTCAATTATGATATTCAAGGCCATTTATCGCACATAAAAACAGAATAAAACGGGTAGTTTTGAGAGGATGATTTACTCCTTCCACCACTTTAATCGAGAAAGTTATATCGTTGTATCATCTATGATACAAAAACTATCATGTCCACAAAGAAACCAAGTTACCACCTCATCGTGGTCACCTAATCGTCTTTTGACGCCTTTTTGAACGCGATTGCACTACTAATATTCCATATAGCCCATTTTCCCAAATCCATTCCGAAGGCAAGCAGCGCATCCTCGGGCGTGCCAACGTTTTTCATTCTGGGCTGATGTTGGCATGTATCGCGAATGTCTATTGGACGATAGTATTCACTTGCCATCAGGTGAACTGTATGTTCGCCTGTCCACTTAATTCAATTAAAAAAATATGTCAGGAACAACAAAAAAAGAATGCTTATACATAAGTGAATATTAAAAAAGCGACCGGTAAAAAATTACATTTACCACATCGAATTATTACAATAATATTCGAACACTATTTTCAGAATCAAAATCGGTTCAGAAGTTTTTATTATAAACAAATTAATTAAGATATATAAAAAAAATGTCGCCTCCCCTGTCCCCCGTGCAGTACTTTGTGACAAATTCTAAAGATCCACGCTATAAGGGCTGCTTGCTGGTTCGAAACTCATAACTTCAAGAATATGAGTCAACAATACTCGACAACACCCCTGTAGAATCACTGCCCTTTAATCGCGAAGCTTTGTGAACCCACGAGCATAAATAAATACAGAGCCATCCATTAAGTCCATTTGAAAAGTTGAAGCTGAAAACAAGTAAATCTACTGTATAACCATTGGTTATATTAGTACGTCGACCCCGTCTGCATTCCAATTTGTTAATCTAAAACAATTTGTGTTAATGTGAACAAATTAAAACAAACGACCTTTCGTCTGGCTAGATTTTTTCAGAACAACCACACTGAATTCGGATTTAAATTTTCGCTATTTCAAAAAATCATACATCAATTAGGTACTCGTATATAAGTATTTCCTTTTTTTTAAAGTTAATATTTTAAATTTTAGTTTAATTGATTTCAATGGATTTATTAGTTACTGGTTAATTGTATTTTTCCAATGGAAAACGAGTACTAAAATATTCAGTCAGTGAGTGCGTCCAGCCAGTTATGACGTTTCGTGTCTGGAGGGTAGGTTTTTAAGTGGACTGTAATTTGGGATTTTATTTATTATTTTCGATTAATTGCCGTAGCCGTACAATAATAAAGCTTCACTGACCTGAAAGCTGTCTGATGCACCGAAGTCTTCTGCCGGCGCCGGCCCTTGGTTCTCCTGTGTTGGCACTTAAAGACACTAATGCACGCACAATAAGGATATTGGGGTAATAAAGAGAAAATTGAATATAGCGTTGCGGGAAAATATATTTTTATTATATTGGTGGTAATTTATGTAACTTTCCGGTAGGAAGTTTTTCGTATGTTGTAGTACCGAACGTCTCAGCGATACTTCCGCGATACAACTGTCGCATCGCCGTTCACAACGACATCTGTCTATTTTCTTCCACTTCATTGAGATTTGCTAATAAATCAATGAAGCTGATTATTGACAAGCGGCGGCAATCGCTCGTCCGGTGTCAAAACGTGGCCTCTCACGGTAGACCTGATCCATAAATTCAAACTCACTCAGCGAGTTATGCTTGGAGTATCTTTGCAGCGTAGGATCCGAAGCGAAGAAATTCACCGAAGAAGTACAGTCGCCCACATAGCTCATAGAATCGATGTTAAAGTGGCCATTGGCAGGTTATATTTACCGCATGACTGGCAACTGATCAGGGCTCAAATGGACGTTATGTCGGCGGCGCGCCCGCATGGCCCCTGGTGTTGCAGGTGTCCATGGGCGGCGGTAATACTCATCATCGCGTGGGACCGTTTACTCGTCCGTCTACTTGTCTATAAAAAAAAGCCACGTCCTGGGAAGCGCAGTGTGAAACGTGCCGTTCCGGCCAAGTGTTCGCCGGCCGTGGTTGGATGAGAAGAGCCGAGGATCGTGTGTGGTTGGCGAGCCTTGGGAGAGGCCTATATTCAGCAGTGGAGACATATGGGCTAATGATCTCTCGGAACCATCATTCAATCCCGAAAGACCCTGAAAGTTTTTACATCAATGTTTTTTGCTATCTATTTCAAAAGTAAGTACTCGTAGTACCTTACATTTAGTTAAATAGCTTTTAGCACACAATTTCTCTTTGTGTAAAAGTGAAGCTGGGACTCAGTCACCATTATAGAAAACACAGAAGACTTTGTCTGTGGGTGGAAGTTATTTAAGTGATATTTCACTAAACTTTAAGTCATAAGCGACGCGCTAGTTTTATACGTTACATAACTCTGCGGTGCGAAAGTCCAGAGAACCGAAAATGTTCTATTTTGAATATTTTATTGTAATATAGAAAAAAGGTGTCAATCTAATTTAAAATAAATGTAAATAAATGTTAAATGTATAAAAATAATATATACGTTAATGTCTTTAAAGAAAATCCATTATATATTTTTTTCTTTTACATTTAAAATAAAAGAAAAAATTCTTAATTCTTCAGTTGACCAGCGCGCAGCGCATCAATTTCCTTTTTATGGAATATAAATAAATGTTGATAAAATTTATTTCTTCTTTTTCTGTTACTACCCCCAGAGTGTGGCACCACTTTTTGTTTCATTGGCGCCAACGTAAGAAACACTTACTTTCTATTCCCCATTATCCCAAATTCATTCCTAAATATTCATCGGTAGGCAAATTATCTGGGAGCGTACCTATGACTGATAGATACTTAGTAACATTTGTTCTAATAGCTCACTCTTTATAATCTCTGTATTCTATATATCATACTGTGTGAAGTCACTTATTATATTACACCTTGTACTTCACTATTTGATATTTTTATATTTGCTATGTATTAACCGGCGTTTCTTACAAATTCTCTCAATCTATTGTACTTATCTTCCTCAAACGCATTACTTATGTTCTTGGCATGAATAAATAGCACTGCGCGAAAACAATAGATGCTGACCGCAAAGTTTCAAAAATTTTAAAAATCCAAAATTTGTAAAAGGCGTCGACCAAATTCTTACAAGACATCAAGAGAAATCTAAGTGGCCACCCGGATGAGTTGTTCCAGAGCGATCAGTGAAGAAGGGCTGAAATAAAAGTCACAGGCCTGTCCTGGGGCCCAGCTGTCCTGGGACACATTATCTAAGCGTACAGCGCTCCTAAAAACCTAAGCACAGCCACAGCAGCAAAAGCACAGCAGTTCTGTTGGCGCCACTACTCTCACCGGCCGCCGCAGCTCTGGTCCGCCGGTCTCTGGGCGCTGGTGCTCCTGCTGGGTGCCATCTTTGGGTCTGACCACCGCTGCTTCCGGCTGGCAGTATTACCGCTCTTCGTCGGTCTGGGCGTGCGCCCTACTGGGCGTCATCTCTCCAACCGTCCGTCTGTGAGTTACGTGATTCCAATCTTGTGCTACGAACACTTTTCCGCCACTTAATTTCCGCAATTTGTAACTTTTGTATTAGGCTATTTTTTTCTCAATTAATTTACTGGAACAGTAACTGACCACTTACCTTTCTAGTAGTTTCCTTTCAGTAGTTCCTTGTGTCTAACACGACAACTTCTGTACTGATGTTGATATATATCACGAGTGTCCATAGACGACAGTATCCACTCATCATCAAGTGGTTTGTCCACTTGTTTGCCACCTTCTTCCCTTGTAAATTATCTGAAAATTATCATATACACCCCTAAATTATGAAGTCTTTAATATGCCTTCGCCCCCAATTTGTACCACAACACTCTATTCAGTAAGTGTCAGTAAACCGGGTTACCAATTCCGTGATTTCCCCGGAGTGAGGTGCTATCGCTGTGAGAATCGATTCACTGAACCTGCCACTTCACTTTGGATCCCTCGATACTGGGTATCTCAGTATCGAGCATAGTCTAAATTAAGATAGTGTTTGCTGTTTATTTTATTAAAATCATTTGTTACCTATGTGAGTTTGTGATGATTAAAAACACCGATAAGTCGTGTGAGCCATTGGGAAGGTAGATTTTGCTATTTTTCTTACATTTAAGAAATACAAAATTTGTAAAATATGGTATGTAAAAGGTGGCATTTAAGATAGTGTTTGCTGTTTATTTTATTAAAATCATTTGTTACCTATGTGAGTTTGTGATGATTAAAAACACCGATAAGTCGTGTGAGTCATTGGGAAGGTAGATTTTGTTATTTTTCTTACATTTAAAAAATACAATATTTGTAAAATATATAAAGGTGTAAAAGGTTTGTAAATATGTGTATGTTTTTAATACTATCACACGAATGTTTTAATCTCTTACTAGCTCAGAATCCAAAGATATATTTCGTATCTTTACGTTTTCCACCGCTCGTGGTATTGCGGTGTTGCTCAGATGGTACAGCGATTCTTTGGAAATCAAAGAAACCCAGTCTTCACTCCAGCAATTGATTTATCAGTAAAAGCATTAAAAACTAAACGAAACATCGAAACAAATGAAAGGCACTCAAGAAGCTGATTTTATGAAAGTAAACTGTGTATGTAAAACGGACGATTAAAAACCTCTTACCCTAATAAGGTGTTTTTTTTTTACAAATGTATTGTTTTATAGCAGAACTTTAGTAACATGCGCTATTATAAGCGTTTTATGAGATATCCACAAACGTACAGATACAGAAGGTCTTACGGAAGTTCGAAAATTATACAGCAGAATGAATCAAAAAGCAATCGAATCAAATAGTTTGGAGCTATTTGAACTTAGGCTTTTCATTAGCGGTCAGTTGTTTTAATTTACTAGTAAGAAGTTCGGAAAGGTACAATACTCTTAAAGAGTATTCTACAGAATGAACTGCCAGTTGGGATTTTTCCGCTATGACATGGGGCTCTTCAAGAGAGCTGTGAACAGGATTCTGTAAGGTCGCAGTACCTGCATGCCTCGTGGTCTCCAAGGGTGGCGGTGGCCACTTACCGTCAAGTAGCCCGGATATGTCTGCAAACTCATCTATAAAAAAATACATGTGGTCATTGCTCTAAACATTTTTACTAAACAAATTACTCTCGTCTGTCAAAACAAAGAGAAAATGTATTTCTCATTTCAAAAACTTTTTACTTTGTAAAAGTTTTAACAGACCGCTAGAGGACTGCGATAAGGTCGTCTGAAACTTATGGCGAAAGTTTCGTATCAAAATTAAATGTTTTCCAATTCTGTTCACCGCCAATTTGCAAATTGTCGGCGGCGTTTTACGATTTGTTTTTCAAAATATAGGTATTTTTTTATAGATAAAAGGTATCTCAAACAAATATAACAATGTCATGCAACTACGGCAAATCCAATACCGATATTTATTTCAATAACGAATGTATTAACTGCAAATTGTGTTTGAAGAATATTCATAATATTACAATGTGATGCCACATCACAATAAACCTTTATCATCTCGTTTTATGGACGAAGAATGAGAGCGGATTAGGTAAAGTTTATCATACGAATATATTTGGTTTATTTTTGTGTGTCTTTCAAATAAAAACAGTGAAATCTTGTTCACAACTTTTTAAAGGGTTTCTTCTTAAGTCGTAATCGGGTTTTCTCACCCTTTTCCTCCTACTTATAAAAATTTTGTTAAATAAATAACACATTATGTATTGCAATTAAACAACTTTGAACGGTTTAAATCGCGTATATTTAACATTATTTATATCCCGAAGTTTCGAACACTTTGCAGCGGACGTGAGTCACCCCGTGACCACGTCCACTGCAAAGTGTTTAATTGCTATGTATAGTAATCGCGAAAACCTAAGAAAACATTATGTATTGTCGTAAAAACTGTGACTTCATACTCTTCAAAATTCATTATTCTATACTGTTTAATCCTTCAACTTCTAAGTATTTAAAAGAGCGTTTTCAATTTCTCTGCTCTCACTCACTTCACATTCGTTCTTCTAATAACCTCCTTCTCACCATTCCTTTTCACCATTCTACTTCATATTCTTATTCTTTCACTACGCAAGCGGTTCGTTTGTGGAACTCTCTTCCCCTCGACATAGAATGTTCTCAATCTTCAACCAACTTCAGAAGTCCACTTACTAAATACTATTTAATTTTAGCTTTGTAATCATTCATACAGTTACTGACATATATGTGTATTGTGTATGTTGTGTATTGATATGTACGTATTGTATATAATTCATGTATACCGTACACCATCTAACTACCTGTAATTAAAATTTTTATTTCCTCTCTACCCGAAGGTTGTCTGGGAGAGACCGATAAGACCGCCTTTTGTGCAATTCATATGTTTCAATGTCTGTTACTGTCTTGGTTTGTTTTCGTGTGCAATAAAGAGTTTTATCTATCTATTCATTATTATTATTAATTATTCATCTATATGTCTATTCATTTTTTATCTATCTATTCATTAATCACGGCCTAACTTCTATAACAACACTTAACATTGAATAATATTAAAAACAATTGTCGCAAGTCTGAGCTGTTGCGGTTGACTTTCGACTTCGCAACGGTTTGAAAGACATTTCAAGATCATCATTTATAACTTATATCTTAAATTTATAAACAAATATAACTTAAATAATTATTATCAGTAAGAATAACGACCCGATCAGCTTAATTGGTAGTGCTCTCGTATGCTGCGCTGAAATTCATCCCCCATATATTAACATAATATTTATTGAAGAAATTAGAACAAAAATTAGAATTTGTTTAAATAAAAAAAAAATGTGTGGAGGTACTTGGTTTTAGGTGTATGGTGTATCTTCAGAAGGTGCGATAAAGAACTTTTATTAACAATCCTCAATACAGTTTTATTAAATGCTCGCAAGGATTAATTGTAAGCATGCATCGCGTGAGGCGTGCTGGATACGACTGGCGAGTACTCGTTCAATTTAAACAGTGAAGCTATACCGCAAAGTGCTGACACTCTAAAACACCGTGCGCTTCCTGCGTACACTGTATCAACACTGTGTCCATAACCAAATAAAGATAAATAAAAAAATATTGAGCTTCAGCCAGATGCGGCGATGGCAGGTGGAGTAAAACCCTAACTGAGTGGTGGCCCGGAGCTGGAAAAAGAAGTGTAGGCCGTCCAGCAGCCACGTGGGTCGATGACATGAGTCACAAACCCTGATTGCGACAGACCTGGATGCGACTAGTACAGAACAGAGTGCCTGGGCGCTTCTCACCGACTCGCGATCCCGCGGTATTCCCCCAATGCAACGCCTTAAGCCGAGGTCCGTTCCTTACACCGGTTTACCGGCGGGGGAGCCCTTAGGCTCGTTGCAACACAATTTTGTTCCTGGCTGAGCGCCTTCTGCGCTCGCCCTAAATTAAACACGACCGGTGACTCTTGAAAGGCCACTAGGGCCACAAGAATTTAGCCATTCCGAAAATGAAAAAAAAAAATGGCAATTGACGTAAGAGAGGAGGCTTATACCCGCAGTGGTAGAATAAAAAAAGCTTAAAATGATGATGATAAAAAAATAATCTGACTGCAATCTCTCAAAGCTATAATGAACAATGATACGACCTTTAGGTAATTCTAAAATTTAAGTTTGAATGAAAAGTATAAAACGTTAGAAAAGTATTTGTTTAAACATATGTTAAAAAGCATACGTGTAGAAAAGCAAAGCATGTTTGTTTCTAGTTTGGCGGTTAGGATCAAAACGATTAGTAATGCGTTTTGATGTAAGTCCAATACAAAAAATCAGTAAATTAAATTTAATTGAATATATTAAATGAATAAAAATAGATATACATATAGAAAATACATATACTCGTAAATATTGTTTTAAAAATAGGTATACGTATTTATTAGTATTTTAAATAAACAAACTTTTGTTTGAAGATAAATTCTTGAAAATGTTGTTGAAAGACGAAACTTAAATTGTTTTAAATTCTTGTATTTAAGTTAGTTATAAGTTGAATAAAAATAAACGTTTCCAAACATGTGTTTATAAATAAAAATTTCATAACATTGTTGAAATACAAATGACATATGTATTTATTTCAACAATGGTTTAAACATATCGGTTTAAACCAATATATTTAAACATTTGAAGACATTTATTTCTTCAGAATCTGGGTAGTCTGTGTTAGCCATTGCCTAAGTCTCTCACGATGATACAGGCAAACCTAGTAATCACTACGCGTGGCATTAAAAAGGCAGCTGGATCAATAAAAGAAACTGTTGAGTAGAACTCCTTTCACCCCCATAACAATGGGGAACATAGCGATCAGATAAAATGGATAAGCAGTTCGCAGTCCAGTTTAGCATACGAGCTATCTGTACCCCAATAAATTATGCCTTATACGACCCAAGGGTTAACTGAGGGCGTGTGAACGGTTTATGTCCAGGGGGGTTTAAGTTATGAGCATTAGCGTGGAGGGAGGTTACTAACCATATCTGACACCCTGCGATTCAATTGGCGTAAAAGACATTTTGACGGAAATGAGTGGTTTATACAGTTTTAATTAGTTTTTTACGCTCTATCAATCTGTATATTTGAAATTAGCGACCCGCCCTCGCTTCGCTTCGGTTTATAAGAGTATTTTTTTTCAAAATTTCAAAATAAAATATAGCCTATATTAGACACGATAGATTATAGATAATGTAGCTTCCTATTTGTGAAATAATTTTTGAAATCGGTTCAGTAGTTTCAGAGATTACCCCCAACATACCCACAAACAAACACACAATTTTACCTCTTTATTAAATTGGTATAGATGTTGATGTTCGCAAAAAATTACTTGTATTACTCACTTTATCTGTGAGCCTTTTTTTAAGTTAATTTTAAATTTTTCGCAGAAATTATCACGTTAAAGACAAGATTTTTGCCATAAGTTCCCCAAAAATGTAAAAGCAGTTTGTTTAAATTTCAATTGGTATTAAAAGGCACCGTTCTTATGGTAGTGAAAGCCAAATGGCTTTTACGACCATAAAATAATAGATGTATTTTACAAAAATATGTTTTAAATCTATTAATAGACACTTTTATTAAAAAAAAAACTCTTGTTACATTCATTCATCTTTAGTATAAGTAAATATACCTAAATGAAATCATTTAAATTCACCAATAATAATATATTATACAATAAACAAATGAAATTGTACCAGATAATATTATGAATGGTACGATGTCCAGATAATACTCTTACGGCTACCAAGATCAGCGATGTCCATTGATATTACTTTATATATTTTTTAATTACCTAATGAGCGTAAAAGAATATCAGAATTTATAAGAAATTATATCCTGGCCTTACGTAGGGATGTTTCGTAACAACCTCAGTGCGGACAACGAAAATTCAAACACAAAGCGAAAATTTCCTTTGTCCCAACTGAGGTCAAATAATTTTGTCCACAGTTTCCGTTGTCCTCACCAGTGGGGATTGTCAGTCCCCCAAAGGTATCAAATGGAAAAACTGACGCGCAGTTCTTAAGTAAAAGCGACAAATTACATTATCTTTAATATACATAGTTCTTATTACCGATTAATTGCAAACCCCTATAAAACTTCAGTCACGAACTCCCATGACTTAAAGTGGGGCGTAAAATTCGTTCTATAAACTGCGATAAGACTTATATAATTGCCACTTCGGATTTTAGGATCCCAGCGCTCCGACTGTTCGAGATAAGATTATTTTTGGACAATTCAGTTAATAGCCAGTTCTCAGTAAGATTCAAGTTTTAATTTACCCTCGTAATCTTCTATAGATTCGATGTTGCTTTCATAGTGAATGCTAGGCTTGGATTCGTGTTGAATGGGGATAAAATTTATTGTATATGTTTAATTAGATTATACCTCCTTTGATTATAGATTAATAATACCTTTGCGGGCCGTATGGTTTGGGGCGGCTTTAGAATGGCACCATCCCTTCCCGTGGGTGAAGTAAAAGGCGATTGAGGGATAACAACTTCGCTACAAACGCTGTGGAGCTTCCCCACTTCTAAAAGAGCGTACTCGTCAATCCGCTTGGCAAGCGTGGCTTCGTTTTAACGCCATACATCCCTCGTGCGCAAGAGAATGTGCATAGAGAGGCCCATGTTTATCAGTGGACGATAAAAGGTAACTGTTAAGGTTGCCTCCTTTGTAATGATCATACATTACAAAAGGTCTATAAGTACAAGTATTTGGGTTGCTACATCGTTGACCGAGGCGGACATCTAGACTACCGTATTTCTCAATTTGTCGGATTCCTTCAACGTATTTACGTTTTTCGGTAGTGAGTGAGATATGCCAGAGTCCATTCCTATTCCATCCCTATCCATTTTCTCAACCCTTTCTCCAAATCTACTCCATTTTGGACCGATGTTGGCATGTACGGCACGGATGTCCACCAGGTGGACTGTCTGCTTGTCCGCCATCTTCTTTCTATATAAAAAAGACATTGACGCCATTATGTGCTTCATTTTCTCAAATCAAATCATTTATTTTGACGAAATTTTCTGAGCATTTTGCGTTTTAGATTATTTATTTAAGCCAATGAATAAACGAGTTAAATAAAATAAACACAAAAATAATAAAACATTTGATTTCGCCACAGTCAATGAATCTCATAATTCTGTTTTCGATTTGCAGTAGAGACGAAGTGTTTGATTCGATCTAAAATACAATCTCTGGTTAAAACAACAAACAATATGGCGACCCGACTATAAATATTATAATATTAAATTCATTATAAATATAATATATCGTTTTAACCTTGTACTTTTTGTCGAATTTGGGAAGAAATGGTCTATAACAAGAAGAAGATAACTGTGACAGTATAAAAAAAACAATCCTAGTGCAAATCGGGAATTTCGCATTTCACCATACCACACCATCATCCTATGTCTCTCCACTGCCGTATATAGGGCTCTCGAAAAACTCGCCACCACACACAACCCTCGGCTCTTCTCGCCACCGGCGAATTTCTTTAAGTCGTGGGTCCACCTTGCCGGATGGCGTCCCAGACTGCGCTTGCCGGTACGTGGCCTCTATTCGAGGACTCGTCTGTGGCGCGACCGACACGAGAATATTTGACGGAGTTCGGATACGGGCGCGCACAATGCAACCGCGCAACATAACGGGACTTGAAGCATCGCGCCTGCGCACTGAACAGTCGTCGCCTCGCCGCGCGCTGCATTCCGCCGCCGGCAATAAGACGTAAAACCAGTGTCGCTTTACAACGTTCCTAATTACCCACTTGTGTAAAAATAAAAACTAAGTAAATACAGTCTAACAAAATTCGTAAGACATTTTTATTCAAACTAATCTACAACTGGTGACCTAACGACGAAAGAAGAAGATAATGGAGTCGAATAAAGCAGCCGTTGCAGAAACCTGCCGTGTGGGAGTGAGAGTACCACCTTTTAGCCCATCGGTTATAGGTCCTGGGGCAAATGTGACCTGCCCACTGCCTACTTCAACCCACTTCAGCACGCTCATTTTGTGAGCTATGTCGGTGATTTTAGTTCTTTGCCAAATCTCTTTGTTTCGGATCTTATCTCGCAAAGAAACTTCGAGCATAGCGCTCTCCATACAGCTACTCACCAGTTTAAGAAAAAAGTGTTTAAAAAAATTTATCGAATTTTACAGGCCCCAACTAACAACATAGAGTCTGTATAGATTGACATGTTTTTTTGGGATTTTTTTTTTAATTTTACATAGTTGTTATTATTTTTTTGGTCTTTCCGAAGCAATTTGGATCATCGACGAACTTCTTTTTATAGTTAGTAGGCAGGCAGCAGTCGAGCATACAGTCCACATGGTGGTAAGTCGATACTTGCGCCCGTGGACACCCGCGGTACATGCCAACATCAGTCCGGAATGACAACATGCTGACACGCGCCCAGATGCGCTGCCTACCTTTTCAGGTGTAGGAATTGATTTGGAGAAAGTGTTGGGAAAATTGGGTGGAGATAGGATGGGATGCGAATGGGCTCTGGCATATCTCACTCACTACCGAAATACTTAGGTACGTTTTCATTTCACACACGTACATTGGGGAGTAGGATGTAGTGGGAAATGTAATAGATTTCAAAGTCTTCTGTGAGAGAGGGGTAACGTGTCCAGTCGAGTGCGCCCAGCGGCTGTTGGATTGCAGTGTGCATCCTCGCCCTCTAATGTGGAGCATTCTTTAGTGTAAACACAAAAAGTGAGAGAAAATTATCAATTCTAAAATTAAGGTAGTACTCTGACTCTTAATGAATTTGCAAATAACACGACCTGTTTAGAATAACAAATTATGGTTACCATAAACGTGTTGTTTATTCAAAATATCCTTTTCATGAATAATCCGATTCAAGAGACGGCGAAAAAACGTGTAGCTCGCGATTTCGTTGCGTCTAAAACCCTCTAGGGTTTAATGGCACAATACTTATGATAAATAGTATACTAACTCGATATCTTTACAAAATTACGACTGTGCAAAATATTGATAAGGGGAATCCGAAAGGGAAATTTCGATATAGTTAGTTATGGAAACTTTTTTTTTTAATTTGTCACTAGCTTGGCGGTGAAAACGTCGCGAGGTTGCTAGTAATACTAGTAAAATGAAAAAATAAATCTTGAGTATGTGTATCCACCAGTCCGCACGACGTCCGTGTGGTGGATTGCGGCCCGAAACAACGCAGTGATCTACTAGGGGAGGCCTATGCCCTGCAGTGGGACATTAAAAAATGATAAAAATAGGTAGGTACGTTATAAAAATAAATGTTTGAACGTCGAACACGTCGAAATTTTTTGGGATATTTTGAAAAAAATACACGATCTAATTTTTGACATTATTGACCTAATTGAGAAGACTACCCTAAAATGTATTACATTTAGCATTTAATGCTATTTCTATTATGTACGTATTTCGTTAGTTAGTGAGATATGCCACAGCCCATTTTTATCCCATCCTATCTATCCCCATTTTATCGTTAGGACATTATCATGCAAAGAAAGGCCGCAACTGAATACTAACAGCTCAAAATAGTGGAGAAAATTTAAGAAGGACTACACAGAACAACTGATTGCAAAAGGTTAAAGAAAAAAAGAAAATTGGTTTCACGTACGGACAGTCACCAATACCTACAGGGCTGCCGCCGTCATGCATTACAAAAGTATAATCAGCCTTTATATCATCCACTGCTGGGCACAGAATTCCACCTACAAATTGTCTTGTGCACGAGGGATATATAGCCATAAAATGTCTACTAATGTCTAAAATGTCTAATAATGTCTAAAATGACTGAACAGATTGACATGTCTACTCTTTTAGAGGTGGTGCAGTTCGTCATGGCTTCTGGTAGCGGGCTATGTTTTTGGTTTTTACGACACTCACAGCACGAGATGGTAACCTGTGGTGCTATTTTAAAACCGGCCGTCACTACAAAAGTACCTAGTCGTACTTCGAAAATTGATGTAATCTCCTACCGCCTGCTTATATGTATTGTGTCGTCGGCACGATCGAATAAAACTTTAGTCGGTTATTTTATTATTTCGTTGAGTACGTTTCTCGAGAGGTTTTCGGTATTTTCACACAAAGCCTTTTGGTTAAAGGCTAGAAAGTGCTGATTTGATCAACTTTAATGTACTTTGTAGGTAACGTTATTATTATTTGAAGCAGTTATTAGACGAGTCAGAAATTAAATTTGTTGCCATTAATGGATTGGAACTAAAGTAAATTTGACTACCAGCGAGTACAAATTATATATGTATCACAGAATTAACCCAGAACCTGGAACATGTCAATTAATTTAAAATATTTTTTTAAAGGAATGAATCGAAAATTCTTGTCTAACAGTCCTTTCTAAAACGTTAGTAGCGCTCATTACTTATACCGAGAGCTTAGACAGCGCGTGTAACTCAGGCAATACTAGATATACTAGTATTGATAAATGATATACTAGAATTGTACTATAAATCATGAACAAAAAAACTATTGTAAAAACTGACAGAATCGATTCTACCCTCTTTACTGAAAGGCCTACTTTCAGCGTTTGCGTGATTTCAATGACACGCTGTATAAAGATTATGTGTAGTTCACACAGATAGGTATTGTAGGCTTCTCAAGTAAAATCCAGTTTATTTATTATTCACTTTATTAACAGATAATATAATTACACTTTTATGTACTGCTCAATTGAATACTAAGGTAAAACTCCCTTGCGAGCACGTGCTACGACTACTTTCATAACCTATTTTTAAGAGGGAAAATGCCTTCCCTTACGCCTGCGTATTGCGCACCCCCCCCGAGCGAAGGATGGACCAATCCCACAATAGCACGTGTGCGCCGGTCAATTCAAATACTTTTAAGTGACATGTAAATACTAACGGTCTATTGTTTATAATTTTAAATGTCTTATTAATTATCTCAAATTCTTACAGTATAGTGTTTAATTCAATACAGTTTAGGGAGGGTGCAGCCTGTAATCCCACAGCCACTGGGTGCAGTCGACTAGATTAGCCCTCTGTCACAAAAGATTACGTAAATGTACTGCATTTTCTACTCTATTTCTTACCCCATTTTACGTACATATGTGTTTCGGCAGTGAATGAGACATATCAAAGCCCCTCCCCGTCCCAATTTATACCATTTCTCATTAATTTCCCAAACCTCTCTCCAAACCATTACTAAATTCCCAGAGATCAGCAGAGTATCTAGGGGCGTGCGAACGTTTGTCATTCTAAACTGATGATGGCGAACGTTCATGAGCGACAGTATCCACGTACTACCAAGTATAAGTATACAGTCCACTTGATGGTCTGCAATCTACCACCTTTTTTCGATTAAAATGCAATCGAAATTAATTAAGACTAGACTATCCAAAAAAAAATTACCTCGAATTACACGTATAAAAGGACTTGCCAAAAGCCTTAAACATATTTACTGCCCTAATATGCAAATCTGTCATTTAACATGTATCGGACAGTCCACGCCCTACGTTCCCTCTTAATATCCTCACTGTTTATAAAGCCCTCCGACAACCAGTTGCTCAAACATTTAAATTGTGAAACTTTAGCTAAAGTTGGTATATTCTATGTCTTATTTCATTTATTTTCAAAATATTTCAAGGCTTCCAACTTTTTACTTCATATTTAACTTTTGCCAAAATTCCCATTGTGTTTCGCATAATTGCAGTTTGTTGGAACGGGCCTCCGCTTATAAATGTTTTATCAACTTCGAAACCTGAGAACACAATGAAAAAACAGTACATTAACATGTTTTTTTTATAGGAATAGTTATCTATAATCGTAGAATTAAAATTTGTATGTTATCAGTTGTTGTATTTTAAGCGTAAATCAGTGGTCACGATTAGAGTAATTAGAATCGATAATTTAGCATATTTATAAGAAAAGTAAATTCATTTATTATGCTAATCATGCATACTCACTGAATTCACGCACACACAAACCCTTTCTCTTACACACACATACTCACTCACAAAAACACGCACATTTAAACGCATTATATTATCTTTACATATTACAATTGGTAACCTGTCTGTCTTCTCACAAGCTTAGAACCATTTTTGTTACACTTTCTCATTTGTTGAAACACTAATAGGCATGCGTTTAGAGATTATTAGAATGTTTTTTTTTTATCTATGTTAATGCTGTTGTTTCGTGTAAAATATAATAAACAAATAAAAATAATTTAGCTATTGGCGAAAATAGATAGATAGATAAAACTTGTGTTGTATAAATGACAAAATTTACAAAAATGAATGAACAATGCCATAAAAAGAGAATATAACCAGGCGGTCTTGTTGCCTAGTGGACATTTCTTCGAGACAACCATTAGACCACAATCTTATGCCTGCAGTGTCCGGCCCCTGCGCAGGGGTTTATTTCGGTCGGTTGTTGCGAGCTCTTTGTAACGCACGTGCGAATAAAAGCGTTTAAAAACTACCATCATATTGTGTAAGTAGGCATAATACTTTTCCTTCAACTTTATTTTATAACAAATTTAAAATTGTGTTTTAAATGAATAAAAGTACTAAAATTATGGGTGACAACCTTTGCGATTCACACACCGAGTGTCAATGTGTGCGTGACCTTCAGCGGTTCAGTATAATATCGCTGTTCAACCCTAACGGGTTACCCAATTACAAGTCAGCGAAGTGATCATCAGCACAGTCACCGGTGATCTAAAAAACAGAAGTGCAAATCACAAAAGCCCACACAACAGACATATGTGCATATGTGTTAGCTAGTAACTTTGTATATAATAGAATATTATATATAAAATAAACCAGATGCAATTATATTGCCACCTCATTTACTCCACAACCACCTAATTCCACGTACTGGTTCATTGCTACCCTCTAGAAGTACAACGCTTGAAGTACTATCCAGTACCAACCATGCAAACCTACAACTACTTGAGTATAACCTCTCGTGTGGACAAGACACCTGTATCCGTAAACAGTCCTGTGAATACCAACATACCTGTTTCCTACCCATGTCCCCCTGCTGTATTGGGGCTCACTAGGGCTCACGGCAGCAGGACTCCTTTAAATATATAATCATATATATTGTAAGTGCATATCTTATTCGTTAGGTTTGTGGGGCTACAGGTTTAGGAACGTAGGGACTACTCTGCCACTAAACAGTATCTGTGCGATCAACGTGCAGTTAGTGCTACATTCTTGTACGGAGGACGGCTGCAAATCATTAAGTTAAGGTAGGGACAAACTGGTCGCACGTACGCAACGTATGCAACGCATTATGACATCTGGACTATTGAATTTGCATGAAAACAGACACACTTATCATACTTATATACTTATCAAATTGCGTATGATAAGTGTGTGTCATAATGCGTTGCATACGTTTATTCTATTTTATTCTCCGTACGATCGCCTTTCTCCGATGCGCTTAGCATATAATTTGGCTCGCACTGAACGAAATTAACAAAGTATGTTTTTGTCGATTTTCTGGAGCGTTCTTAGAGAGTGAGTCTTCTGTATTTGTTCTATTAGTTATTCTGTGATCTTAAATAATCTAATCTTACGTACATTTATGCAAACACTTTATTGTTAAAACATAAGGAAAATGGCGAAATCTAATTTCCGATTGTCGCTACCATCGATCTTTTCCATCTTATCCTGACCGTTTATATAAAGTTAGTTTACCGTAGAGCCGTGCCGTAAAGGAACTTTAACATTCATTGTCTTTTTTGTTTCTCTTCAGGGCATTGTTTCTTTTTATTATACCTTCCGAGCGGGACAGTTTGAATGGAGTGCGTATTACGGATATTTTATTTATAAATATGTCGTTGGAACGTTTTCTTTTGCAATACCGACGCTGAAATTGTGTATAGATTCGCGTTTTTATGGTCTTTAGTAAGAAGCCTTTGGCTGTTTCTACACAATCGAAAATATATAGTATATACGTACTAATTTATAATAAATATAATAAATTTATTTATTTTTAAAGGTAATTCAACATTTTGTGATATAAAAGTATATACGAACATAAAATAAGTAATATACATAGATGTCACAAAAGTTATACAAGATTTCCACATCTAGTGACTTTATATTAGATGTATAATAGTTATATAATTAAGGCCTCGATCGTCGAGCGCTCAGCGCTCATTTTTCTAAGACTAGTTGACAGCGTCTCCTAAAACATCATACTTACCTACTGAAATGTTGGTGTAATGAATAATTAAAGAGTAAGTATTGACTAATCATACATATACGTGCTGTTGTTGTTATTTTTTATTGTACCTATAATGAATTGTTACAATAAGACATTACAATATTACCGTATATACAAAAGCGGACTTAGTCCTGAAAGTAATGTCGTTGGAATTACCGAATGGAGTAATGTCATTAAAAAGCAGACATCATATTAATAAATAGGAAATATATTTATACATAAGCCGGTCCCAGACATGAGTACAGGTATGTACAAATACGTTTTGATATGTGTGATTTACGCCAAAAAACCGACACAGTGATGGCAAATACGAAATATTTCTAGAAATAATTGCAAACTGCATGTTTGTACATACATATCTGTTCACATATGAGACCGAGGATAGACACATAAATATAAACGTAAATATGGATATATATATATAACGGAGAATTATTATCGTGCAAGTTTTTAGAAAGCGTGACGTCAGCATTGCTGACGTCACCATTATTCGCGTCACTCATATTCAACAGATAACGAAATAAAACAACTATACACTTGAAATAAACTCTTTGTTACAATCGTTTTATAATCAATACTTTTCTTAACTTATAGATTCAACTAAGATCTTAAGTCTACCCTTATTTTCTATACAACAGTAAAAATAATTCGAATAGCAATATTTCAAAAAGCACTCACCAAACTACCGTTCTCAGCAGCTGCCACTTGAAAAGTGAGCCAACAACATGGTGGCCTCCCACCATGTTGCTTCTTTACAATCATTTTTAAACAATGGTTTTAATACGAATATTTCGTTATAGTTATTCGTGAAATAATTTTAAAACATTATTTAAACACTTATAAACGCAAATAATTTCATAAAATCACACGTGGTTTTAATCACTCATCGTTCAAAACAATCTCCAACGAACATTCAAAAAGCAACTATTAAAAATCAATTTAAAGAATTATTAATGATTAAATTGTGAATGTGTTTTGTAAATTAAAGATTTGATTTATAATTAATTTTGAGCTAAACTTATTAATTTAAAGTTAACTTTTTGAATGTTCGTAACTTCTAAGGAAGTAAATACAAATGTTAACAAACTCATTTTAAAAATTATTTGATTTAGGTTAAAAAATGAAGCTTACCTATTTCATTGGTAATAAAATAGGTTAAAATTAATTATCATTCTTAAATAGACTTTATGTAATCAAACTTAAAATCTAAAATAAAAGATGTTGAGTGTTTTGCGTCGACATATACATATATATACATACATACATACATATTAATACGAGCCATTTGACAATTAGTTCTGATTATTTCTCGCTTATGGTGAACGTGATCTCCGAGGTTAATGAAAGTTCTAAATCTAAATTTACGATAGGTAATCGTTACGAATTACGTATGAACAAAAACAATCTTTTAATGAAAATCTTTATTACGATAAACCATTTTGTTCCCAAATAAATAATAATAAAAACATACCAAAGTTTTTCTCATATTTTCAGATTATCCTATAAAATGAAATACCTGAACGTTAACTGAAATTAATTCAGGGCTACGCGCTAAAATAATTTGCCGCCAAAATAAATCACAAAGCTTTAATCAAAATATTATTTCAACAATTTCATTTTATTAGGAGAGGCGTCAAAGAGCAAAAACAATTATTTCGTCCTCTTGTAATTGAGTGTGACGGTCACGGATGAAGAAATATTTATGGATAAGGCAATTGAGTTATTTATCTCACTAAAATTGAATATTACTTAGCTTTGTGTTTATAAATTATCTAGAATAGATACCACGTAACGGCGATCGTAGCGTAGGGCGCCGTCCGGCTATGGTGACTGGCTGGATGAGAAGATCTGGAGACCGTATGTGGTGGCGGTCCTTGGGACCGCTTGGGACTACAGTACACACAAGAAAAACTACTTCTGCCATATCTTCAACATAAAAAACTACGAATTTGGAGCATTCTATGAATTCTATGGAATGTATCGTCAAGAAAAGATACCCACTTATATACATATATATATTTTAAAAATGTTAGCTACATGGTATATTAAATAATGTTTAAGCTAATATATATCTTGTAGCTAATACACAGATGGTATTCCTGCAGTGGTGCTCAAATTATGCGCTCCCGAATTATCTCGGGCGGGACCGCTTGCTCGTCCGCCTACTTTACTGTAAAACATCTAATTATGTTATCATAATGTTATTAAGTTATTTTAATTGCAATGTTTTAAGTAGTTTTTCAAATCAGTTGAGGAAATTTATAGACTGTGGAATCTGGGTCTTCGTGACAAACAAACCAGTTAAGACCCAATAAGAATATGCAAATTACGTTTCTTTTGTATGTATGTTAATAGAATAAATAATAAAAACAAAAATAATACAAAATTCATCTCCAAAGTTGCTCTTCATTACTTAAGGACGAACACTCGTGAAGCAAAGACGGGCTAATTGACAGAGTACGGTCCCCACTTAACGTCATATTACACACACATAGGCAGCGGCAAAAAGGAGGATACAAGGATACAGACTCTTTCTGGTCCTTAGGTAACTGGTTTTCAGCTACGAGCCAATTTGTGTCAGTCACACGTCCTTGGCGCCACATTCAATAGACTACTTTGTATTGTGGGTCCAGAAACATGAAAAGACCAACGCAAGCTAGTTACAGTAAGTACAGTAATTATAGAACATATTCATCATACAATAATAAAATATACATTATAGTCTGTTTCTACAATATTCAAATAAAGAAATCTTAAGTTTGAACATCTTAATCTAAATCAACAAGTCCATATCGACAATAGGGTCGCTTTGCTCAGGTGACGTCACAAATAAGAAGATGTCAGAAAGAGAAAGGACGAAAGATAAAAGTGTCCAAAAAATCAATATGTACCAACACACTTGAAACCGCGTCAAAACCGCGGGCGAACCGGATTTTTATTCTTATCTTTTCATTTTTTTTTTATGAAAAAAAAAACATGGCTATCAGTTATAAGTCGCTTATGACGGCTATGGTAGATCATAGAAAATATATTGTCACTAATATTAAGTACGTTTGTTGGGAGCTTGAAACGACATTCATATATTGTTTTCCATCATCTTTTATATCTAGCCTTTTTCCCTGCATCGGAGTAAATCTTTTTCGTTTCATGTAATTGAGGGCTTCAGACGATACTGCCTTGTGTAGCGATGTGTATCTTGAAGATTGGATGAATGTTAGAGACGGGAACGTGGAAATACCTATTAAGAAAATTAAAACATTTTTTACCTGAATTAATGAAAACTGTTGTTATAAAATTGAACTTGGTCATTTTGTTGACCGGCAAAGATAAACAAAGAAAACGACTTTTTGGCGGAAACTCGAGAAGTGAAGTTCAGTTTTTGTTTAATTACTATGTATAAAAATTGTGTATTGTGCATTTTGTCATTTAATAATAATAATTTATTAAACTTCAATGTGTTTTTCGTGTATAATGTTTGTTATACTCAAGTAAAAGCATTCGACTGCATTTATCGTGTGGTTCCAAGGATTCTTCTTCTGTCCCCAGTACACCCACTATCACTTTATTGAGCGACTCCTGGCTTATTTCGACGGGAGAGGACATTCGTGGAATTGATAAAATTGTTTATTGCGAAGAAAACTTGACTCTGGCAGAATGTGCTTATTGCACCATTGATATATATAAAAAGAAAAAAACAAAGAACTACCTATATAACATGGGAAGATTCAGACCTAAGACCCACGTGGCCACAAGGAAAACATTTAGAAATACATTTAGAAAGTTAGCCTCGCTACCTAAATTAAAACCTTTCATAATATTTTCTTAGGTTTTCGCGATTACTATACATAGCAATTAAACAACTTTGAACGGTTTAAATCGCGTATATTTAACATTATTTATATCCCGACGTTTCGAACACTTTGCAGTGGACGTGGTCACGGGGTGACTAATTGATTTTATTTGTCACTTGAGTTATTAAGAAATTATTTGAACTACCGTCTGAAATTAGTACGGTAGTTAGAATTAGATTAGAACTAGGTAGTTCTAATCTAATTCTAACTATTCTAATCTATTCTAGATTAGAATTATGTAGTTAGGTTAGAATTAGAACGGTAGTTCAAATAATTTATTAATAACTCAAGTGACAAATAAAATCAATTAGTCACCCCGTGACCATGTCCACTGCAAAGTGTTCGAAACGTTGGGATATAAATAATGTTAAATATACGCGATTTAAACCGTTCAAAGTTGTTTAATTGCTATAAAACCTTTCATATTTAAGGAGACATGAATACTGAAGGAATTAGTGGAAAAATTAAACAATAATTCTAATCAAGAAGTTGCTATAGATACAGTCCTTAGATCTTGGCAATTGTTTTCCAACCAAATTTAATTATTACAGTATCTTTTAGAATTGTATTTCTCGTTAAATCTCAATTATTTAATATTGTCGCAGGAGCAACGACCGGATGGGGGGAGAGGAATTCACGGATGGAGGCCACCGGAAATGTACCGGGAAATGTAGAGTGCGACGTCCTCGGAACGCGTGGACTGACGACTTGAAGAAAGTCACCGGTAGTGGCCGGGTGAGACGAGCAGAAGACCGTGTGATGGCCGTCCTTGGGAGAGGAATATATCCAGCAGTGGAAAGATACAGGCTGATGTTATTTCTGTACTCAAATACGCATATAAACTAGGCTCAACTGGTTGAGACTGTTTTAAGATATAGAATCACAATAATATAGAAATACTATCTTCATTTCTTTTTCTTTCTTCACAGCATGTTGTCGTCTACTGCTGGATATATGCCTCTCCATGATGCCTCTACCTGGAACGATTTATGACTTCTCTGCTCCAGGTTAAACCCGAAATGTTTTTTATATAGTCGGACCATCTTGTACATATTATTGTAGGTACATATTCGGACCATATTATTTTAGTCAATTAAAAGTATTTTTTTTTTGCAGTGTGTATTTTCATAGCAGGATAAACTAGTTAGGCTAATCTCCCCGTTGCGTCCCCCAATAAAACTAAATGGGTCCGTGCTCGCTAGGGTGTACACATTTAAATACCTCGGACATATTGTTACGTTACGGCAGACCTTAAAGACGATGAAGAACGCTCTGCGCTCCATTTCCATGGAATGTCTATTGTCTTTCCATGGAAAGCGTTGTCTGTCCGGGCTAATATGATCGCACATAGGTTTAGCCGGTGTTCCAGAGAGGCCAAAATAACTTTTTAAGGTCTAAGGCATCTCTGAACTCGGGGAGCCTATGGGCGAGATGTACCCAAAGGCCATGCAATGCTCTGCGTATCCAGTACAATAATGCATTCGGAGCGCTGTTGGGGTTGCCTCGGTTCTGCAGTGCACCGTTAATGTTCGCAGAGAACCACACGGATATTTTAGATGCCGTGTGGAGAAAAAATATCATGTCATTATTAAGCAGAACTTGAGGCAGCCTAAACAGTGTACTGACGATGGTGTCGGAGAAGTACGGCTGCCCTATTGTGTGAGCAATGATTAAAAGGGTCAAATCAAATTTGAAAATAGAAATGTGACGTCATTTAAATTGTAATTTATTGTTTATTTTTTTTATTGTTGTGAGAAAATAAATAAATGACAAAAAAATAAAGTGGTTGATCCCTCGGATAAACTAGTTCGGCCTTGGAAAAACTACTTTATCCTGAAAACGGATTTAGTCGATATCTAACATTTATACATTTGACTGAAATACCTGAAATATTGAATTATACGAATAGTTTCATTGAAACTTTAATAATTCAAATACTCGTGTATTGAAGCAATGGAGAACCGTTAATTTTGTGACGCAATGTTACATTTTTCATCGGTATGTTTATTTGATATCAGAAAAATGGTTTTTCTATTCATAATTTCTTATAAAGAAAATAATTGGTCGAAAAATTAATTTGGAGGGAATTTTATTTATTTCCAATTTTGAACTACCGAAAGATTTCTACTTTGTATTTGTATGTATGTTTTAATTATTGTTGCATTTTTGTGTTTGGAATAGGCAAATGTTGCCAACGTCCATAGATTTTTTTTTTTATAGACTACTGGGCGGATGACCAAGCGGTCCCACGTGATGGTAAGTGTTACCGCCGCCCATGGACACCTGCAACACCAGGGCGTACGCGAGCGCCCCGCCGACCTTGCAAAATCCTATTCACAGCTCTCTTGAAGAACTCCATATCGTAGCTTAATGGAAATACCTCTTGAGGCAGTTCATTCCACAGTCTACGGGTATAAAATAATTTTTGGACCGAACAGTGCGCGACACCTCCGTATCGAGGAAATGCGAATGGACCGCACTTATGTGACGGGAAGTGCGACGTGTGACGCGGTTGTAGAAACCCGAGGTGGGGTTTATATTAAACAATTCTTCAGAGCATTCCCCATTGTACAGGCGGTAGAACACACAGAGAGAAGCAACGTCTCTCCGAATGCTGAGAGATTCTAAACCGTCCGTGAGAGTGGGATTATCGACAATACGAACAGCATGTCGTTGTATAGAGTCAAATGGGTCCAATTGGTATTTCGGTGCGCCGGCCCAGAAAGCTTGACGGGGCGGGGCTGTTATCATAAACCGCCAGGACTAAATAACACCAAAGAGAGAGGAGACTGCTCACAATGGGAACTGGTTGAAAATAAAAATAAAAAGTCGCATGACCATAGTATCGTTTTACCACCGGATGGACTGCTGACTATATATCCTATATCACCTTCTTTATTTAAAAAAAAAAGAAATAGAAAAAAGTAACATCACCGATTCAGATGAACGTCAAGTGCAGTCAGCAACATGTATTGTCATGTTATTGCGATCACTCGTGTGTGTGAAACAAAAATTTCTATCTATCTATCTAACATGCTAATTTACCCAAAACCATTGGAATCTGACCTTTATTACTAGCGTATTAAGATACCCATGGGTATATGTTACTGATACTTATACTTATACTGTTACTGATATATGTTACTTGTTTCTGATACATTTATGTCCGGATACAAACGAATTTTAAAATCTAATAGAAAATTACTTACTATATTTATTTCTTGTAAGTAGGTAGGTAATAATTAATCTATCGAAGACTAATGTCAGTGAAACTTTTTTCACCCTGAACCCGACGGTTAAACATAGCCATTAATGACCTCAAAGGTCAAGAATTGTCGTCAGAGACCTTGATGGCTCCCACGGTACATGTAGTAAACAGTACCGTAACATACATTAAAAGAATTAAAATATATATTTTTATCTACATCAATTGATTCAGTTCACAATTATTAAATTATGCACTATTTTATTACTATTATTTACATTATGTTATTTTACATATCATGAGTTTAATATTTTTTTCAATAGGTATATGTTAATTTATAAATAAATTTAATGATTTTCAATATTATTATTTTCTAGTAATTCTAATTCAAATAATAGTTAATTCAAAATATTCCAACTTTGTCGAATAGCTTATCTTATGTTAATCTGTATTAAACACGATGGAAATATAGAATTTATAAAGGTATAGTTAGCAACACGCTTATGTATTCGAAAAACCATTCGAAACTGGCCCTTATTAGTAGCACCTTACGGTACCAAGGAATATAGGTTGATCTGTTGCTAATCAAGTCGTAACAAGTTTTCAAGTAGAAGTCGTGTCAATGAAATGTTTAACTTAATACTTTTTGTTTTATTTATCTCTAAATAATTTATTATACGTCGTACATTTACGTAAAATACACACAAGTTATCTTAACATACAATACACGTTGTAGAATATACGAAAATGTGCTACGAAACACATTTGCATTGTATGAGGCTACCAACTCTTTTCCATAGATTGAAATGCGTCACCGTCATTGACTTATGAAGTGCGTATTTTCTTCGTGACATAGACGATCTTACGTCACGATAAAAGATTCTTCAAATTCAGAAACCTGTTAGGGCATTATATAAATGGCGCGTTTGTGTGCGTAGCTCGCTTTTCAATCATTTGCACGAAGATACATTACTGTTTTCGTTACATATCGTGTTTATGATGTGCGTGTCCTACCCCGCCCCCCGGTCACGAAGCGAGGGTATAAGTGCCTTATTATTTTTAACGGAGGGTCATTGGGACTGAGGAGCGTCGAAGGGTTGGCATAGGACGAATTAACACGTCCATATTTGAAAACAAGGAACAGTAACACTGATTTCAAAAGGATTTCTTGGAACGAGTGTTTACACTCGTCTGAATAAACACAGATACAGATTTTTTTTATTATCATTTAAACGTGGTTACTGTTGCCTTGCGACACCCACGATACGTTACGCTTACCTTACGCCGCCTACCTTTGGAGATTGAGGAATGGATTTTAAAAAAGGGTTGGGATAGATGGGAAATAGGCAGTGTGGTGTCGGCTGACTTAAGAATCTCTTCCCACATCTCTTCCCGAGGGTGTTGTAAAAGGCGACTAGGGGATAACAAAATGGGCTGCAGAAGCCCTGAGGAACTACACCTTTAAAGGTGTTGACTCGCCAACACGCTTAGTGTGACGCGTGGCGTTTAAGGCCATATATCTCTCGTGCAAGACAATATGCACGAGGAAGCCCGTATCCAACAGTGAACGAGAAAACGGCGACGGCGACGGTGATGGTATTGTTAGAGTTCACAACTTCAAAATATAATGGCTCCAATACTAAAAATATTGTCTTCATCCCTAACTTCAGTTTCCCTTTACTGCCTTATGAAATAATTTATATTTTTGAGTATCCATTTCCCAGTATTTTCCCTATAACCTAATACCTTATCTAATGCAAAGTCAGCCCTACATCAAGGGTAGTGAACTAAGGCAAAAAGGACTCCATAAAAAAGTCGCCAAATCGACATTACGGCGGCGACGTCCCCGGATCTTTGCATTAACCTCTTTTATCTGTCTTTTTAGATTTGTAGGATTGTACAAAAGGGGATTAGCTATTGTGGAAAAGCAGCGAATAATGTGAATAGAAATATGTGATGAGAGAATTGGGTTGGTATGTCACAGATAAAATATATCCGCTAAGAATACGTCAGCAATTTTTGTCTAGACGCCGAGGCTCGTCGGCGTCGCAGTATGAAAGCATTAATTAAATAATATAGACGCCATTGACGCTGTAAATTAATAAAATTAATAATGTCAGGTAGATTTTGGAGAAATATACAGTTAGCAACACGCTAATGTCCCTGAAACAATTCTATTTTAGCCCTTATTGCTCTCGTTTTAAGGTACTGATGGATGTAGGTTTGCTTATAGACTTTCGAATTTTGATAAAATTTCACTACATCTCGACTAAGGGTCACCAGCTGAATCTAAAACACCCAAACACTTCTTAATACGTTGAAATGAAATCTATAACACCTAAGAACTTCTTCATACGTTGAAATAAAACCTAAAACACCCAAGCTTTTCTTAATACGTTGAAATAAAATCTAAAACATCCAAGCAAGCACTTCTTAGTACGTTTTAATAAAATTTAAACACCAAAGCATTTATATATACGTTGAAATAAAATCCTAAACACCCAAGCACTTCTTCGTACATTAAAATAAAATTTGTTAGAAACGCGTACATCGTAACGAGCCCTGTCACGATCCACTACCGGCCTCCTCGTACACTTTGTCGGTTTATTCGATACCCAACAGATTCTATAATGGACAGATTCTAGTTTGGACAGATTCTGGTTTGGACAGATTCTTTATTCCACAAACTACATGCGTAATAAAAAACAAACTGGATTTTATTTTATATTAATTTAATTTAATTTTTTACTTTTCTCTGTACATTATTTGGAATTATATTTAAAAACAATCGTTTAATTAAAGATTTTTACTACGCCAAAAAGTGAAATTTTTAATCTAAATCTAACCTTTCCTTTCAATAGTCTTTTTAATCGTTTCTAATCTTTCCTTTTTGTTCTCTTTCTTTCGTTATCATTAACCATCTTTCCTTCTTCCTTTTTTTTCGTAGAACAGACTTTTTTATTTGTTTAATCTCGCAAGTCTGCCCAAGCACTGCTCAACAGATTTTTTTTCGCTAAACAAGTCCTGTAGGATGAATCTTAACTGCTTATCTTTGTTAATATAATATCAGACATTCCCGTGTTTTAAATTGACTACGCAGTTCTCTGTGTTTCAGTTTATCATAATTAATTGTTTACGTTACTAACAATATAAACAATAATAATAGAATATTAGAAATTTATATTATTTAATCATTCAACTGGCCTCTACGTGTGTACTCAAAGAAGAATTAAATCAATTCATGATTTCAAAAAGGTTCCAAATAATATACAGAGAAAAGTAAAAAATAAAATTAAAATAATATAAAATAAAATCCAGTTTGTTTTTTATTACGCATGTAGTTTGTGTAATAAAGAATCTGTCGAATCCAGAATCTGTCCGAACTAGAATCTGTCCATTATTTTTAACTAGTATTAGAGAATCATTAGATAATAAATTTAACTAGCGACTAGCCCAGTTGGTAGTGTCCCCGGCAGCTGTGTAAAAATTCCCCAGTTCAAGTCCCGTTCGAAGATTCATCGGTTTAAAGACAAATGTTTGCTCGAGTCAGGCTGTGTTGTGTTTGTCTTGTTGTGTGTTTCTGGACCCACAACACAGAAAATCCTAATGTGGGCTTGAATGTGGCATTAATTATAAATAAATATAAACTAATACCCATTCTACAATAAACGATGGATATAGTATAATATAAATAGTTTTGTTTCGATAAAAGTTTCTAACAATAATATCTCTAAACTGTTTCCATTCTCATCTTGTGTAAATACATCTGGTGATCCATACATAATGTGAACTTGTTTGTATGAATTTTAATGGGGGTTTATGTTTGATCGAGTCATGGAAATTAATAGAACCTCTAATAATAGCATTGTAAGAGGTTGTGTTTGTGTATACAGCAGTCATGCTACTGAATTTCTATATACTTATAGATAGTAAAACGGCGTCATCCCATTTCTTCCCGCGGGTGTCATAAATGGCGGCTGAGGTGGCTACTCGAGGAACTACACCACCTCCAAACGAATGGACTCGCCAACCCGCTTGACGAGTGTTGCATTTTAAAGCCATACATCATTCGTGTACACAACAATGTGCATGAGAAGGCCCGTGACTTATTAGTTATTATTATTAAGTCAAAAAAAAACATTAAACAAACGTCAATAGGACCTTCGCTGCTATGTACCTCAATTATATTCGGTCTAAAAACTGGAATATATAATTGTTTAAAGCTATATCAAGGAAGAATTTAGTGACAGATCTTTCAAAGTTTTATAGAAAAATTTGAGTTCCACTTACACAATGCCGCGGGCGGAGAACAGTTGTAATGAAATTAATTTTGTAATTAAATATGACTGTATTAAAGACGGCCAATGACTTCCCAAGTGTTTACGACACTTTCAGCTTCAGATTAATTTATTATACAATAAATACTAGTATATGAATTTTACAAAAATATATGTAAAGTCATAATAATTAAAATATAGCATGATGTGTCTACAAATAATCGATAGATGGCAGACCATATACGAAAAGATTTTTTTTAATTATTATTATGTGACAACAGCGCAATTAACGCATTGCGCCAGTGTCAAGTCATCTTCGTAATTAACAACTCGCTTATGTCCAGTTCCGTCGAAGCAATGTAGAAGTCACTCAATACAATTATTTTTTATCGGAGCACTTCAGAAGTGCCTCTATAACAAATTATGTGAGGTACATTGCTGCCTTTTAATAGAATATTATTAATAGTTTTAATCACTTAATAGTTTGGAAGAAGTAATGTAAGTCGTCTAATTTGATGACACCCTGATAGTAGTTTGTTAGCAGTAGACTTATGAATATACAGAGTTGTTACTTACATTTACGATTCCAGTCAAGAAAGATTATAAAATGATGTATTAATCTTCAGAATCGACTATAGTCACTTTCGCTGTTTGAATCGGAAACATGAACTATAAAGCTGTCACTAAATGTACCTCCATTCTGTGTGACAAGTGCGTATACGGCAAAACTGGGAAATAATTTGGGATAAAAAATTGAAAAAAAAAACTACACACATTATACATACATAATGTAGACTATGATGCTTTGTTATTAATAACTTGTGCAGTCGCCTTCATTACCAATAATTGACTGGAGTCTCCGAGGCATGCTTTCTACTAATTTACAAAATCGAGTTTTTCTTGTTATGTCAGAAATTCTTCTTCACATTTAGTGGTGGGATTAATAGTCTAGTAGTTTTAATAATTCTATGTGTAAAAACGAACTTTGTCGACTATAAGAGAAATATGCCGATGAGACTTCTTTAGATAATTGTAGTGTAGTACGTTTACTGAGGACAGAAGAGTTGGACTCCTTGAAAGCACACAAAAAACTCAGTCTTATGCTTATATTTGACTATCACAAATATTAAGCACAAACGTTAGCACTTTGGAGTTTTAATAAACTAACATTATTAAACCACAAAACTCACAATACCTACGCAATTTTTATGAATTTGTTTAATGTTCTAGGAAAAATAAAAGAATATCTCATGTGGCGGGAAACCGGCCGATGAAATAGAGGGCAGCACTAGTTTAGAGTAAAATTTCTTACTGATCTGAGAGTGGTGTGAGCGATTTTACTTTTGTGAAACATATTGCTTGCGCCGACCCTGCACATCGACTGATCTTGCGTTAGTTTAAATATGACGGATAAAAGTTCGCTTCTCCACCGTACAATAATGCTGCAGCGTGGGGTATTGAGGCCACATCAGACCAAGCAAGTTAGTAAGTCCACTCTTTTAGAGGCGGTATAGTTCCGATAGCGGCTTTGTTATCCCTTTGTTGTTAGAGGTAGGGTGGTGGTATTCCAAACCCGGCCACCACCGGACGGCTATGTAAAATGTTGGTGAAAGGCCGGGTGACCTTAAGGAACTAAACATGTAGAAAAAATAAAATAGAAACTTACTCGAATGCTTGTTACGCAGTATCCAGCACATTACCATAATGTATCGTTTTTTACACATAAATCTGTCCTAAATGACCCTCAGTTATCCTTTTGAATCTTATGGACATCGATAAAACGGGTTTCCTTCATCGATATAAAATCTACATACGCTTTCTAAAATGTTAAACTCACGAACTCACACATATTTGAGGTTCTTGACCAACTAAGTACCATACACTTAATAATAAAAACGTTAAGAAGTCGTTTGCTCTTGATATACTATTGAAAAGAGGAATGAGTACAAAATAACTATTTATTTTGTTTTGTTTTCTGTCTGTCTGTTTGAACGCATATCACGTAAACACCACAACATATTTTAATGCTTTAGCATAGATAAAGGAAGATGGCAGATAGAAGAGATAGCATAGATAGACATTCAAATGGAGGTCACGTACTAGGAAGCGCAGTGTGTGGCGGATGAACTGACGACTTGAAGAAAGTCGCCAGTAGTGACTGGATCAGAAGAGCTGCTGCTGTCCGCGGGAAAGCCCTACACCGAGCAGTAGAGAGACACAGGCTTATGGTATAGTACTTATACAATGATACAGTTATTGTATCTCAGTTTTCCATTTGGAATGTTTTTATTCAGATCCCTTGTAATTGGATGGGATTGGATGAACGTGTGCCGTCCATTTACTTTCGAAACAATAAGAAATCGACTAAAGTGAAATTTATTTACATAGAACATATTATTATTATAAAAAAAATGTTAAAAATGACAATGTTCCGCCATGTAAGGGTTATGTATTTTATTAATAATATGAATAAAATATAATTTTCAAAGTACACGTTAAACACAAAACATTTTAATGCGTTTGGGTTTTTATTAATAACTCACTCGAGTTATTAATAATAATTAGAACCTCCTATTATACTAACCAGGTTTAAAACCTGCGAATTTCTTATAAAAAAAAAAATATAATAATAATAAATACCCCTTTATCACAAATAAATAGTTATTACATGTGTAAATATCTTTAAATGACAGAATACAATTGGCAACTTTATCGCTAAGGAAAGGTAACTCGACCACGCAGACGCACCCAACCTTGCCATCCGGCTTCTTTTCCCCGGACAATGTTTTTTTTTATATAATTTTTTTGGACACTGGCTTAGCCATTGATACACACACATAACATAGCAAGTAATAAAACATAATTGTTTTTATCACGTTATTGTAAAATCCTGTCGAAGTGGGAGCTGTATAGTGAAGTGATAGTAGGTTTACTGAAATAAAACATAATTGTTTTTATCACGTTATTGTAAAATCCTGTCGAAGTGGGAGCTGTATAGTGATAGTAGGTTTACTGAAATAAAACATAATTGTTTTTATCACGTTATTGTAAAATGCTGTCGAAGTGGGAGCTGTATAGTGATAGTAGGTTTACTGAAATAAAACATAATTGTTTTTATCACGTTATTGTAAAATCCTGTCGAAGTGGGAGCTGTATAGTAAAGTGATAGTAGGTTTACTGAAGATGGAGTTGGACTCCTTGGAAGAACACGAACTCTGTTGAAGAGCATCCGGGTGGATATTTCATGACGACTACGGTGAGAGATTGTATTAACCAATTGCAGATTGTTTATGTTTTCATGTCCAGTGCGTCCGGGGGGGTTATGGACTCAATGTACGACGACATTTGGTCACCATATCTAGTTTTTTTTTTAATTTCTGATAGCCATCCCAGACGCACCTGTTCAATTAACATCTATACGATGGAATAAAGTCCTCGCGAGGTCGAGGGCACAGCCAGTTGGTATTATAAAACCTTTTAAAAGCACCATTAATAATCTTAACACAAACGCTTTCTCCCACGTGTAAATTACCAAATATCGTTGAGAATTCTCTTTGAACAAAATTCCATTCTTTCCAATGGAATGGAAAAAAATCCATTGGAGCTCGAGCCACGTTGTAATTCAATATTCTTACGCCGAGGCTTGCGGTAATGTCAACATAACAGCAGCCAAGAAATAAAGTGAATAGATGAGCTTTTAGTCGTACGACTACGATATTTAAGTGTTAAAAAAATATTACAATATACAATTAAGGGTCTTTCTCACCACTTACTGATACTTTATCAGAAGGTATCATAACGTCAGTTATGCTTTGTCAGAAAGTCAATATCATCTAGATTTAATCGGCAGATAATATATCTATCACATTGTTAACAGTTATTTTATCAGGAGGTGGTGGGTGAGAAAGGCCGTAAGTAATGTAAGACACAAGAGGTCAATCTGCAAAATAAAAATTTAAATATCTTTAGAAATAATTAATTACTAGCGGTGCTAGCCACTTCGTTCCCATGAACTTTAGAGTGATTCCCGTGGGGACTTTATAACGGAACGGGATAAAATGTATAATGGGTGTATAAGGATGTGAACAAATGGGAATTTAGTCGTATTACAACAACACAATAAACGACTTTCTGAATATACGACTGAAGTTTACCATCGAGTGTCAGGTCCTTTAATTTTATTTTTGTCGAAGTTCAACGGTTAGTAGTGTTGGTGCACGACACGATGCATAATTGACTCTTTCGCATAGAGCTGTGCTTCGAATACTCGGTTATCGTTTGCGAAATTGCGTTTATATTTCAACTGATGGACTATTAAGTCGAGTGAGCTGTTGACTACACATATTAATTTTAAAATATACAGAAAATGAGTCATATTATTGACACTAAATATGTTATGTACATCAAAGATAAAAGCGACTAAAAAATTGTATTTTTTTATAGAAAGTGTTATATAGGTAGCTATGCGTATGTATGTATTACGTTGTTTGGCTAATAATGCGCGCTCGGCGCAGGCAGTTGTGAAATAAACGTCGTCCGATTCACTCCTTCTTTTTTATTCACAGAAAGAAAGCATCTAACGAGACGAGTCCATCTTGTGGTAAGTGTAGTGAGTACATTGGATGAATTCTTCTATGAGACAGAGGTCACTTGGCCAATCAGCTGCTTATTCTCCTTTACAAGTTACCGAGTACTTGTCTCAATATATCAAACCGACTTCTCGCCTATATACTGACTTGTGTCACTGTCTAAAATGTGGTAAGTGAGAAGTGAGTTCATCTTTTTGGAATTTTATCATGGGGAACAGGCGTAACTAAATTAATGCTAAAATTTTCACAGGTATAGAAGGCGGCTATCGAACCCATTCGTCTCTCGGACGAGAGCTCTTGTCTACTGTATACAGTATTGCTTGCCATACACATTATCACATAGACATACAGACATGGGCTTCGTCACACACATTATCTTGTGCATGAGGAATGTATTACCTTAAAACGCCACGCTTGCCAAGCGGATTGGCGAGTCGACTTTTTAGAGGTGATTTAGTTCCTTAGGTCTTGTCGTAGCGGCTATGTTATCCCTTAGTCGCCTTCTAAACGGGAAGAGGTAGGGTAATGCCGCCTGATATCATACGGCCAGTCGCCATAACACTTCTGTTTTCAATATAACATCGTAATGATCTGTGATAAGTCAAATTAAACCTTAAAAATGTTATTCCACATTAAGTCTGATTTATACTACTTTCACATTTATCTGTACGACATCCGCCCGGTAGCCATTTTGTTGAAACATTGGCCGGAGAATTTATAACTTTTATATTTCAGTTGACTTTTCGCACTTTAGGTTTGAGCACACTGAAGTCACTCACTGTGTGACAGATTTGGACAATGTTTTTAAAAAACAATGTACGCAATTATTGTTAAGAAATATGTATCTTAGTACATTTTTTTGTAGAATTCTGAATGTAGGAATGTTAATTGCTTTTATATTGAATGCCCTTAGGGCGGTACATAGCTGGTACTATCTAAATTGTAAACATAACAACGTTATAAACCTATGGTTCAGAATGATATGATTTGAATTGTTTAGAATCTGGATTTGGATCTGGATTTGATGCGATTCGGTTTGATTTTAGGAAAGAAGGCTTATACCTTGTTTTTAAGATAGTTGTTTTCAAAATGGACTGTTATTGTGAACTGAGGTCAAAGTTTAGTGTGGTAATGAAACTTGATTCTTTTGTGCATTTTGTTGGTTTTAAATAATAACAAAATTATCACGCACACATGGCGGAAACGCTAGCAGTCGTATCTTGTAAGTAAGAGTGAGCGAGACAGCTAGCGTGAGTGAGGGAGAGAGTCAAGGCGTCCCGTATTATTGTATTTGGTACAAATGTTAAAATGTACCTATAGCATATATTTTTACAAATATTCACGCGTATATTGAACACCTTGCTTGTGGGATGATTATAAATATAATCCTGAAAACGATAAATAAATAGTCCTTACATAGGGCATCGGAAAATAAAATTAACTCAGTGTGCCACTGACTCTACAATGTTTGAACGACAACGATCGCGTCGCGGAATGAATAATGGGAGCATATTTCACGGAATTTTTTCGGATACAATGCGTCGAAAATCAGGAAAAAATTGAAATGGCCCTACAAACATAATTTAGGGTACCACTACAAATGATTCGCTGTTAGGTTTCTTTATCACGGTATTCGAATTTATTGCTCACAATATTTTTTATTGTACAAATATTTTCTCTACGTATCTCATAAAATGTTTGAATAACATATAAGATCATGTTATTGTAGCATTCTAATGCAACTGCAATGGGGCCCATTATCCACTGCTGAACATGGGTCTCGTCATGCACATTGAGGGATGTATGGCCTTGAAACGCCATACTGCCTAAGCGGGTTGCTTGGTGCAACCCAACTCCAAACATCAATTAAAATAAATAAGGTAAATGCGTTGAGACCCATTTAAATAGATAAAATATGTGTGAAAAAATGTTCTCATACATTCGAGTAAATGGAAATTTTTTGGTCAAAGTTAATAAATGGGTCATTGAAAAGTTCTATGCCTACTTTTCCTCAATACAGCCAAGTTTTTTGTCCGTCGTCTACTGTTTTCGACTGTACACAAAAGGCTTCCACTAAAAGCAGTTCCGTTGCTTACAATCGCTCTAATAAGCCTATTGAAATGCAAACCCATCAATCAACGACTGAGTAAATAACGCACAGTATATACAACTAACAGTAGCTCAATGTTTTATTTTGATAGGTGGCAGACGATCGGTCACTCCCATACCACTTACCATAGTGGATACCGTCGCCCATGGATACCCGTGGTACATGTCAACATCAGTCCAGAATGACAAATGTTGGCACGCCTCTAGCGCTACCTACTTTTAGAGATTTTTTTACTGCTCGTTCAAATATCGAGCCATTTAGCCATTTAGTCTTGATGGCAAATGACATCTAATGTGGAGTAGGATTCTATACTCATAGGCAATTGTTTATATGCTTAAACATAGCAACTCCTATCTCTTTCCCATTTTAAATGAAGCATTAAGTTCTGCTACTGTTTCTTCTTTAGACTAGGATAATAGTGAGCTGTTTTGAAACTTGAGTGTGTACCCGTTACACTAAGTTTCAACTTAAGTAAATATCTGTCAATGTCAAAGGTTATTTAGCCGCAATGAAGTTGGGAAGTAGGTACCTGGAATTTATATCAACTTTGTAATATGCAAAATATTTTTTCGTTTCGACAAGGTCACTCGTAAATTTAATCTAAAATCTAAAACTAAATTCTCTTTCTAAAATCGTTACGTCACGACAGATGATCGAGAATAGATACTCCTAAGCTATTATCGCTAGATTAATAGCTATCACAGATAAATAATGGCTGAGTTAATTCTTATGTAATCGTATTTTTTTTGTAAGAGAACCATCTTTATGGTTTGTATTTAGCTGTGGAGAGCTATGCTCGGGGTTCCTTTGCGGGATAAGACCCGAAGCGAAGAGATCCGCCAAAGAACTAAATTCATCGACATACATAATCAGCGTATTGGAGTGATATTTGCCGCAGAACCGACAACCGATGGGTTAGACGAGTCTTCGAATGGAGGTCACGTACCGGGAAACGTAGTGTGGGACGCGCCCCGGCCGCATGGACTCGCGACTTGAAGAAGTTAGCCGGTGGTGACTGGATGAGCAGAGCCGAAGATCGTGTGTGGTAGCGAGCCTTGGCCTCTGCCTATGTCCAGCAGTAGAGAGAGTGAGACATGGGCTGATGTTAGAGTACGGTAGGTATATGTTTCTACGATATCATACTGTCATCTAAAACCGCGATTACCTGTATCCGCAGTTTTCAAATCTTCTGAATTGATTATGATCCTAAATAATCCCTAATTCCAAGGTAAACATGCTATAAATCAATGAAAACTACAACAAAATAAATTAAATACTTTCAGGGCGCTCGTTTAGTATAGAAAAACTGGTAAAACAAAAGGTCACCATTGCTTTGACGTCAGAGATTCAGTGTTTTACCAATAACCCTGTATAAAAAGATACAGTTCATATTTCTATAGAAGTCGTGATAACGTCATAAAAATTGTGTATGCTAGGTACCAAATTCGTTATCGAAACCTAAATGTCATTCATACTTACTCTACGTCATAAACGTAGAATGGAGAGACTACCAAAGTTAAAAAAGAACAATTTTAATTTAAACTGTCAGCAAAAAAGATATTAAATTACCTGTAAATCATAATCAATAAAGCAATCTACATATTTTTATATAACTGAATTAAATAATTTTAAATTATTGCGAATGTGACCATTATGTCTACGGAGTCTTTATTCGTTTCACAGGACTCATATTGCATTATTCTCACCAGAGTACCTGACACCTACACAAGCTACACACCTTTAAATTACTGAGAATGTGACCATTATGTCGACGAAGAATTTATTCGTTTAGCAGGACTCTTATTACATTATTCTCACCAGAGTATCTGAAACCTACACAGGCTGCACACCTTTAAATTACTGAGAGTGTTACCATTATGTCGACGGAGACTTTATTCGTTTAGCAAGACTCTTATTACATTATTCTCACCAGAGTACCTGAAACCTACACAGGCTGCACACCTTTAAATTACTGAGAGTGTTACCATTGTGTCGACGGAGACTTTATTCGTTTAACAGGACTCTTATTACATTATTCTCACCAGAGTACCTGAAACCTACACAGGCTGCACACCTTTAAATTACTGAGAGTGTTACCATTATGTCGACGGAGACTTTATTCGTTTAGCAGGACTCTTATTACATTATTGTCACCAGAGTACCTGAAACCTACACAGGCTGCACACCTTTAAATTACTGAGAGTGTTACCATTATGTCGACGGAGACTTTATTCGTTTAGCAGGACTCTTATTACATTATTCTCACCAAAGTACCTGAAACCTACACAGGCTGCACACCTTTAAATTACTGAGAGTGTTACCATTATGTCGACGGAGACTTTATTCGTTTAGCAGGACTCTTATTACATTATTCTCACCAGAGTACCTGAAACCTACACAGGCTGCACACTTTTAAATTACTGAGAGTGTTACCATTATGTCGATGGAGACTTTATTCGTTTAGCAGGACTCTTATTACATTATTCTTACCAGAGTATCTGAAACCTACACAGGCTGCACACCTTTAAATTATTGAGAGTGTTACCATTATGTCGACGGAGACTTTATTCGTTTAGCAGGACTCTTATTACATTATTCTTACCAGAGTACCTGAAACCTACACAGGCTGCACACCTTTAAATTACTGAGAATGTGACCATTATGTCGACGGAGTCTTTATTCGTTTTGTAGGACTCTTATTACATTATTCTCACCAGAGTACTTGAAACCTACACACCTTTAAATCAACTACCATCGATATGCTGCCTATTCAGTATTTTCTGCTCCTCATTTGATTATTATAGTTTTCAAAGAAATTTCGATGGCAGCGCCAGTCGGAAGGAAGAACGGGAGATTTCACTATTCCCGAAATAAAGTGTTTAGAAGACGATAAAGAACTTTACGGGTTCTACCCAACGATATATAATGTTTATAGATGTGATTTTTTTCTGTGGGATTTTTTTAAAGAAATAAAGAAAGAAAATATACTTATTCGATATCACAACACCACAATTACATATGTACAGTGATACATTAAAGAAAGATATAAAATATCTGTGTATATTGTGTCACAAAATTATAAGTTGAAATGTTATTACATTCTTATATGTTCACAATATCTTATATTTTTCAACAATTTTTTGGAATTTTTGTCTATCTGTCTGTCTCAACGCGCATCATGCAAAATTTATTGGACGGATTTTAATGATGGTACTCTTTATCCAGATCTATTATACAGTTCCCACGGGAATCACAAGTTCACTTGAAGGAAATCCCAGGCAGCGCCAGTTTGTTAACAAGGTAATAGCAAACATGAAGCATGCACTTATGTACTGTTGTAGTAGACTTGGCTCTTCCTAAGCTATTATTATAAATTAACAGCATATAGCAATTCTATATCTATGTTCTACACCCACTCCAAATCAATTAGCTGGACGTGCGATGATAAATCATCCGCCGACATGAAACTATAGTCAAACCAAGTAACGCCAAAGACAACACGACCTTCATGACCTTTGTCCTATAACAACATGATGTATAAATGAACGGATATTAATTATTTATCAAGCCCTATGCCTCATTTCTTTTAGGATTAACGAATTGGATTATTTTTGCCAGAAAATAAACATATGGAATACGCTGAATAATAAAAGTTGTGTGAAATGTATAGGGAAATTAATAGCAATGTTAATTATTAATTAATAGTTTAGCCCAATTTTATCATTGTCCGTGCATGTTCAACGGCTCTACTGAAAACCAGCGCGTGCTGTGTTTTGTCCGCGACATATGCTGAGTTTAATCTTATACAATAAGTGTTTCTATTTGTTTTTTTTTTATGTTTTATGTTTCATTGGTTTTCATGTTATTACAAGCTTTTATTCAGCTCGATTTGTTAGTATGTGTGGGTCAAATTTTGCAACTGAATTTTAAACCAGTTCCTGATTGAGATTCAGTTCAGATTGAGCTGAAATTTTGCACAGACTTTTGGGGCTGGTGACAATACAATGTAGTATACTCAGTTATGTATTTTTTTCAAAATGGCCTCCGCTCAAGGTGTTCAAAATTTAAAGTGTTCAAGGGTTACGACATTTGACTTAGGCCATCGATATACTAACTAAAACGACGACCAATTGGCGCACTCAGTAGAAACTTTTGTCTTGAAACAAAGGAATATCCGACCGGGTATAGAACTCGGGGCCGTTTTCACAGCAGACAGGGTCACTACTAAGTGCGCCAATTGGTCGTCAATTTGACCATGAATATACATGAACTATTTTACTCACACTTCAAAAGTATAACACGGAATCTGCATTTTCATTCCTAGTTCCGCGATGCAAAATTTCCAAGCAAATTTTCCTTTTCTCATACCGCATACCGGTTGGGGTACATGAAACCTTCTTTCATCTGTTATTTTCTTCGAAGAGAGGAATACTTTTCAATACTCAAGTTAGCACTTTGGATTTTACATCGAATATGTTTTTATAAAATTCATGTTCATACCATCCAGTGAAGATTGTAATGAGATAAAGGATATCCCTTACTTCTTTATACGTTATACTCCATTCCATCCCATCTTATCACAGGGTAAAATAGGAAATATATTGTAATGGGACCAGGAAATTCATGCCGTTATATTTTCCAGCTTTCCCAATCGTTTCAGGAAGATTTTCGTTTTTTTTTTTAAAGAAAGACGTAATTGAGCATACAGTCCACCTGCGGCTGTGGAATTGCAGCATACACTCTCCCTCCAACAACAGTATCAATATAAGTGATTTCAATATAAAGTGCCAACGAATGATATAGAGCCCAAAACAACATTTTTGGAATTTTTGTCTATCTGTCTGTTTGAACGCAAAATCTACTCTACGGATTTTAATGTAATTTCGTATAGTTATAGCTTATCTGCCAAATTAACATTTAGAGGATACTTTTTATCCAGATTAATTATAGAATTCCCAGGGGAATCGATAGTAAAAGTATAAAAATAACGTCACCCATGAGATCAATAAAGCATCCCGCGACCCTGCACTGCGAACTGTGTTAGTCCTACAGTGCAAATACATTTTAGATTGGGTTAGAATAACCAGTACCGGCGTTAGCATTGATGACGTCTCGGGCACGATTGTCGTGGCGTTAATTTTTTAAGAGCACGACATTTCCAGAAAACAATTAAAGCGTTTAATTTGATATTTCTGGAAACCTTTTTAACACTTTGAAACTTTCCTTTAACTAACGGCGTGAACGGTAGAAAGTTTTTGGAGCTTCTCAGTTTTTGTTTTAAATTTCCCGTCATCGAAAAATTTAGTGGCCCTACAAGGAATGATGCGTCATTTCGGGCGGTATCTCCAATACATACCGCATGAATACATGAGCTTATATCATAAGATTTAATTTTTATTACTGCAACAAGGCCCTCGAGTATCGGGGAAATGAGATATCTGCTTTACAGGTATCTCAAAAATGTATAAGTGAGAGGGGATGTAACCACCGACGGAAGCCCAGGCGGCCGAGGTACAGGGCCTCTAGGGAGTGTATCCTGTAGAGGGACGTGGTTGAGCGGACTTTTCTATCCAGGGTGTCTAATTTGGTTTGAGACCATCTGAGCACACTAAACGTGTACATGAGAGCGGGCATGACGCAAGAGCGTCTCAACTGTAGGTTATAACCTAGGTATGTTAATAATGCAGTCACCGTATGTTAATAATGTAGGTCAATAAGTTGACCTAATTACAATTGTATTGGTGGTCAGGCCAGGTTTCATACAAAAGTGCTCATCATTGTTTGACGCCCTGGGCGGTCGCCCTACCTCCCCATTAAGGATAATGCTTGTTGGAATGTGGGTACTTTTTAATTTTTAACTGCCTTTGTACTCGTACATGTTTTGTTTTTAATTACGTTTATATATATATTTGCCAAAGCCATATTGCAACTAGGAATGTATTATTAATTGACATAGTTGTATAATAAGTGTTAACTATATTTATTTAAATTTAATTTTAATATTTTTACGCTTCTATGCTTCTACTTTATCGTTTAAATGGAAAAGTATTTTGGACTGAAACAAAACGGGGATTATAAATCATTTTTAAAATGGAAACTACATTTTTGTGACACTCATAGACGAGGCTTGGAAACTGGATAAATTTTCAAACCACAGAAACTGGTTTGAAAATTTATCCAGTTTCCAAGCCTCGTTGTTCACGGGCCTCTGTTCACCCTCTTTTCATAGGAGCGTCTTGTTTCCTCTTCACTCGTATTAAAATTGATGTTTGACGGATTCCGTGTACAAACCAATGCAATTCAATCCAATCCACTGGCCAATGTCTCTTCATCGCTGGATATAAGACTCATGTAAGGCTCGTGGACTCTCTGCTCGTCTGGCACAAGTATAAGTATATAAGTATAAGTATAAATGAACAAAACGTAGTGGATTGTAGCCGTACATTTCTGCGTGGTTACAAAAGGAGGTCTGCGCCCTGCACTGAAAAGTTACAGGTTGATATTAACACGCACCAGTCAAGTTTGGCATAACAGGACCATTAATATACTTGTATCAGCCTGTAACGTCCCACCGCAGGCCTCCCCTAGTAAATCACGGGGAGGTTTTAGGCCAAAGTCCACCACGCGGGCTCAGTGCAGATTGGTGGATCACATACTCTATATATTTTTGTAATTTCTAGAGCATGCAGGGAAAACATCTGAGGTTACCGCACGATGATTTCCCTCACCGACAATTTTCTTTTGGGAAGCCCGTATTTAAGTATAAAGTCAGCGGTGAGGGCCGAGGATTTGATCTCACCAACTCCTAGGCTATCACTTGACTCAAATATTATGTAAAGGGGCCACTAATACAAAACGTTAAATAAATAGATAATGAACAGAAATTTGTAATCCATCTCGCGTTCAAAAATTCCTTTTGACCATGCTAATCTCGTACTCTTTCAAAAGACTTAAATTTAAATTCTCGGGCAAACGTACTCATGGTACAGCTTTTGTCAACGGCAGATTAAACAGAGCCCTTGTTTCGAGTGCCGTCGAGGGGGGGATGAATTGGGGGATAATTGGATTCGTGACTCAATTATTCAGTATTTGCTCGAACGGTCCATGTCTCGCGCGAGATTCTGAAAATTTCTGTGTTGAGCCTAAATAATCAACTTGAGTGGTTTTTCGAATGCTCTGTAGGGACGTGGCTTCGTGTACTGTCGCATTTTATTTAATATGATAACCGATTTACACCATTCAAATGATAGCCGATTAATTCAATTGGTATTGCCCTCACACTATCTATTGGACTTACCCTGTTGTTATCCATTCGGAGCGGCCGGCTGTGATATTAATGTCGTGTAGTCGTCTTTCCGTGGGTATCGTAAAAGTATATATATCTATCTATCTATTGTTCTTATGATTGTGTCACTCGAGCGGTGCCCGAGCGAGCGAAACGTTGCCAGCATGCAAATAACCACTATAAGTACCACTATTACCAATAAGTAACAGTAAGTTCAAAATAATTTTTGTCTCATTAAACTGTACAATCAGTACCCTTTTTTTGAACTCTCAGTCGGGAAAGCGATCATTAGCGACGGCTGTTTATGCTTTGCCAACCAAAGATTTCGTTTATAAACCATTGTCAACCGTTGTTTTGTCTTTATTTCAAAATTAAATATATATAAAATAAATCTTATTATACGTACATCGTACACATCATTCCGACGCATTAAAAATTAAAAAAGACACTATATAATTATATATAATTAATTTAACGTAATTAAAGTAAGGTCGGCGGCGCGCCCGCATACCCCCTGGTGTTGCAGGTGTCCATGGGCGGCGGTAACACTTACCATCACGTGGGACCGCTTGCTCGTCCGCCCACTGGTCTATAAAAAAAAAAATAACAGCGGGAATTAATGTCCACTAAATTTGGGCGCGATGCGTGGATGTAATGATTTATGGGTACGTCCGAGCAAGATATCAGGGAAGGAGGATCCGGTAGGACCCTGGGACGAAGGGCCTACGGGATACGAGGTGCGGCGGTGCAAAATATTTTATAAAAAATAGCCGAAATGAAAATGATTATAGTGAATGTCACTTACATATCTGGGGGCTACAAGCGCAACGCGTCTGAGGCAGCCGGCGATCTTTGTACACTCACTATTGCTGGGGTCGCGATCCGATTAATACTGTTTTTGATGAAACGATTTGAACATTATTTTCGTGGTGCCGACGATGGCGACTGATTTTGGTGGTGGCGCAGCGCAAAGCGCGGTAGTAATTGCATAGTTCTTCTGACATCTGTCAGTCGTCATCTGTCATGGACTAAAGGGGCGCGTTCAAAAACATGGCCAAATAATTAAATATATCTTCTGTCTATACATAATCTATAACAAAATCGTAAAATGTCATTCCAGTGTAAAGTACGAATGACAAAACGTAAATACTTACAGAGTACATACAGTAAATACAGTAAAGTAAATACAGAGCCCAAAACCGTTGTATCATTGTCCGTGCATCTTCAATGGCTCCGCTGACAACCAGCGCTGTGGTTTATCCGCGGCACACGCTCAGTTGGAAACCATTTCCGACGTCCCAATACACATCGTAATCTTATATAATAAGTCTTTTTATTTGTGTTCATTATTTTTTTCTTCTTATGTGTAATTTGTTTGTTGTTTGTAGTGCGAAATAAAGTTATTTGTATGTTTAAAACGACAATCTTTGATTTTTTTTGTGTCTGTCTATCTTAACGAGCATCACGCAAAAATCACGGATTGGATTTTAATGAAACTTGCCACAATTATAAGTTGTGTGCCTGATAAGCACTTCGAATACTTTTTATCTCGATCGATTATAGAATTCCCGCGGTATCAAGCTAAATAAAAAACTCAAGAAGAAGCGTGCACTGCTGGTTAGGAATAAAAGATAGTGTCTCAACAATTAAATGTTATTCGGGGTGTACGTACATAGTACACTCCAAAAAAATACTTATCAGTGAATTATTAACCGTCTTAAATTAGTAAACTAACATTGAAAATACTCAACTCTTGTAACCTTAATGAATTGAGACAAGGAAAATAAAACGGAGCTGAAATTCTAAACAGCGATGAACAAATTTCAACATTTCGTTGAATGGGCTTTGAGATTACGTTACAGACTGTATTGAATTTGTTTCAGTTTGTTCAGTTGATTAAACTCTTTCAGTGAAGTTTAAAGAGATTTTTAACTTCAAATTTTAATTGGATTTGAATTGGTAAGAACTCGTAAACACGATCGTTAGAAACGCTGCGTTTAGTAACTTCACATAACTATTTAAACTGAAACTGCATGCGTCATTTATTTTTTATTTTCTGTTTGATCTGATTGAGGGCATTATCCGTCATTTGCATACATCGAATACCTGTTAGTCATTAATCGCACTGACTTATTCCATTATGAAAAATGTGACGTCATCCGTCCAATGTACCGGTCGGTCCAACACAGCGGTAATTGGTCAATCGAGGAAAGCTCCCGTAATTTGTCAATAGGTGAAATCACGTGAAATAATGCCAAGTTCTATCCTACTCAAACTACGGGCATGTATCGTGTTTATTTGTGGCTATACGGCTGTACTTAGCCATTTACAGCCGCACAGCTACATATATAGTATGTAACTGTATGTATATGTATGAGTGGGCTACGGGAGAATATGTACTAAGTCTAAATGGTAAGGTCGGAATAATAGCGGAGCCGGAGGCGGGAATGGAAGGTCCAGTGATCAGTCGTTTTTATCACGCGTCCCCAGTTTATAAGCGTTCTGTCCAGTTAATAAGGAAGAGCCCCTGTTTTGTATAAGAAAGGCCAATTCGAAATTTGATTTATAAATTTCAATAGAAAGATGTGCATTTACTCGAGATATTGTGACATACGTCAAACCCACAGACAAATTACAAACATGCCCTCACTCGCAGCGGGAATCCCAATTTTTGAACTGATCGCTTCCGCTGAATATCCTAGTAGATATTGCCGCGGTAACCGCTTAGCCAATATAATTAATTATAGCTGTGGCCGCACATGTATGTATCAACTCGCTGCGGAAATCGCAAGCTGAATAGAACTATCCACCCCCGCTTAAAACCCTAGCAAGTATCGCCGCGGAATCCGCTCCCCGCCCCGCAGTCATTCCGACCATACCTCAGTCAATATAATGTGTTTGAAAAAACACGCAGCGGATTCCGTAACCCGCCCCGCACCCACCCCGGCCACACACTAATTGCGTATGTAGGTATGTATTTGCAACCGTATTTTTGTACGTATGTATGCCGCGTTGTATTTGTAACGCATACAATTTTGAGTTTCAACGTTTTATGTCAAAAACAAATCATTGTCACAGTGTTACTCCAGAACGGGCGGTTTTAATTGAAACCTGCACATATAGAACCAGCGTTTCCCTACATCCAAAACCTTTTGAGGATATTAGTATCGAGCCCACGTGTATCCACAAGCAAAGTAACTTCGCTCGTTCTAATAGATAAACATGTTTTCTAAACTACCTTGTTTGAAACGGTTAGTTACACTATATTCAATTGCTTCAGCTACAGATGTGTTATACAGGGTGCGCAGATAACTGTGGGCGTATTGTTTAATCAGTACCGTTTGTATTAATGTAAATTATAAAGAGATATTGATCGCACAATATGTGGCATTATTTGAAAGAAACTTCTTAACTTTAAGTCCTAAATTCGCAAACATTAATAATAATAATTGACGTAGGGAATTGACCACCCCATCGCCAGTAAAGAGACAGCCGTGTGACCTAAGAATCTCATCACGCAATCAGTGATGGTGACTGGTGACATCGAAAAAGGTAGGAAGAGAACCACCTATCACTGTTGTTGCTGGATAGGGCAGTCAAGCCTAGCAGAATTTGTCTTCAGGATGCTGCTGCCGCTGTTCTGCAGGCGTTGCTGTAGGTAGGCTGTCTTCTTGTGTATAATTGCTTGGAAGCCGCTCGTATGCGCCTCCATTAACATACCTGAGGCGCTACGGCGCCGCGAACTCCCAACAACATCCTGAAAGCTTTGTTGTACTGGCCGCGCAGGGCGCCGTAGGCTCTCCGTGTATATTCCACTCACAGACCACTCGAGTAAAAAGTAAAAATTGAGTAAAATTAAAAAAAAATACATATTTTTATATTGGTTTTTATATTTATGTTTTTCCTCACGATATTTTATTGCTTCATATTAAAAATCTGATGTTAAAGCTTATATCTTTGTCTATTTTTTTCTGGTAAACAATAGAAAAGAGAAGATAAAACATAATTTATTATTATATATTAGGATGTTGTTTTTCTTCTAATAAAGAAAATATAAAAGCATCAATGGAACGCCCATTCTACCTTTCATCTATATCTGTGGTTTCCGCCATATTAATTCTAAGCGCGTTTGGGTACAAATAAATAATAAATAGTATCACCGGACCCGAAGCCTAAATTCATTTATCTGAGGGACTGGCCAATTTCAACGGATTGTGGGACGGATTTTGGAACGTGGCCCGTTTAATGTGTTTATGTGATTATGTGGAAATCCGTTCAAATGCGTACATTCATAAGGCATACACATATGTTACACATGTACCCTCAGTTGTCCATGGGCGGCGGTAACACTTACCATCACATGAGACCGCTTGCTCGTCCGCCATCTTCTTCATAAACAAAAAAAAAAAAATCAAGGCGCTAATGTACACAAAAACAATTGATTCTAATATTTATTTCAAGCTAATTAAGATTCTAACATGTATAGATTGATATGTGGCCTATTTATACGAGTTTAAAGAAGTTTAAAAAGAAGTATTATAATTTTTTTTTTTAAAAAGTTTATAGTTAATACCGTTTAATACGAGTATATGTAATATTAACATACTATGTATCTATCTATATATAGCAAAAAACGATTTCATTGACGTTTGATTGACGAACGCCCGTTGTGATCTAGATATGTAGGATTTGGTATTTGTAATTGGTGGGACATGGGCCTCATCAGGCACATTGTTTTGTACATGGGGAAAGTATGGCCTTGTAGGAACCTTGCCTACACTGCAATTAATTTAATTAGGCAAGCAAACCCGCCGGCCGATGCTAAATTTGCTTTAGACCGTTATGCGCGGCCGCTTGTAGAAGGCGCTTGCGCAGAGCGGAGCGAGCGGGCGCCGCACAGTCACTACCAATATCCGACGGCGAATGCACGCGCAATTTTTAGTTTCTGTTCATTATCAATTTCTATTTCTATTAATTATAAATTTCTATTCGCATCTTGTGCTAGTCGATCTCTATAATTTGTTATTATATCTGTGACATCCTATGTCACATGCTCTTTCTTCAACAATGTAAATCGTGACATACCTACGAGAATAAAGTGTGGAGTTTTACTGATCAAGATCCTAGATAGACACTTTAGCCTTAAAACGCCATGCTGGCCCAGCGGATTGGCGAGTCCACTCTTTAAGAGATGGTGCAGTTTCTCAGGTCTTGTGGTAGTAGCCTTTTACTACAGAGATGTGGTGATATATATTTTTTTTTTATATAAAGAAGTGGGCGGACGAGCAAGCGGTCCCACGTGATGGCAAGTGTTACCACCGCCCATGGACACCTGCAACACCAGGGGGTATGCGGGCGCGCCGCCGACGTCGCAAAATTCTATTCACAGCTTTCTTGAAGAACCCCATGTCGTAGCTTAATGGAAAGACCTCTTGAGGCAGTTCGTTCCACAGCCTATGGGTTCGCGGTATAAAATATTTTTTGGACCGAACAGTGCGCGACGTACTATCCGTATCGAGGAAATGCGGATGGACCGCACTTCTGTGCGAGTCGATTCTATACGGCACAGACTATTAATATCTTAATAAATAAAATAAATCTAGTGCAATATTTAATTTTTCTAACAATAAAAACTCGATGTTTGAGTGGCCATTAAAAATAACTGAACTGTCGCCCATAGACATCCGTGATAAATGCCAACATTAGTCCTTAAATGACAAACGTTGGCACGCCCCCGGATACGCTGCCTACCTTTGGAGAAAGGGTTAGGAAAATGAGGACGGGTGGGAATGGGCTCTGGCACATCTCACTCACTACCCAAACACGTACGTACAATAGGGAAATAAGGTAAAGTAGGAAATGCAGTAAATTTCAAGGTAGTCTTCTGCGAGAGAGGGGTAACGTGGCCAGTCGAGTGCGCCCAGTGGTTGTTGGATTGCACCGTGCACTCTCCCCTCACTGTAATTTACGTAAAACAGCTGTTCAGCCTAATAGGGCGAATCAAAAAGTTGGAACTTGTCAGGGAGCTAATGGAAAACGGCTGAAGAATACCTACCTTTTTTGTTTCAACCGGTTTCTTTATTTTATACGAGTTAAAAAGAAGTTGTTTTTAGATGTAAGTTGGAAATTTCTGTACCGACAATCGACGGGATTGACGAATTCATTAAAGAAGACCGTATCGGTACCGTACCGTATTAAGAAACGTATCGGGAAGCGTAATAGCCTTCTTGGTACTGACTTCCCCTTTCTAGTTGCTACAAACGAATTGTTGTCAAATAATTTTATTGAAATCAATGTTTATTTACATAATATTATGTCTACGGTTTCATTTATTCACATTTATTGTCGCAGGGCCGACAATTGATGAGGTGGACCGACCGTAGGCTGTGGAACGAACTGCCTCAAGAGGTCGTCCCATTATACTACGACATGGGGTTCTTCAAGAAAGCTGTGAATAGGAATTTGCAAGGTCGGCGGCGCGCCCGCATACCCCCTGGTGTTGCTGCAGGTGTCCATGGGCGGCGGTAACACTTACCATCACGTGAGACCGCTTGCTCGTCCGCCCTCTTCTCTATAAAAAAAAAGGTAGACCTCTCTTGTTGTATGAGAAGTACGGAAAATCATGTGTGCCACCACACCTTTTGAGCGCCACTTTTCCTGAAACACTTTCAATATACAGCAATACTTTAGCGGAACAGACGTAGCAGACGTCCCGATCGAATCTGCCCCCCTGCCCCCCTGCCCTTCTAGCCTCTCCTTTTATAATCGTGTAATAAAAACTAAAGAGGGTAGGATGGTGACATGCAGACAGGACATGTCCAAAGCACGTGTTTTTATTGTAATTTCTAAGAAAATATGTTTTTTTAATATACTTTATTTATTATATTTTTTTATATTAATATATTTAAATAATTATAATTATGTAATAGTAACATTGATGGAAATTGTTTATGATTATATCTATAACAATAGGTTAATGTTAATCGTCTGTTTACTAGAAAAATATTATATATAAAACGATTTTTTTTATGGACGTAGGCGGCAATCGAGCATACAGCCCACCTGATGGTAAGTTGATACTGTCGCCCATAGACATCCGCGATACATGCCAACCAAAATTAGTCCAAAATGAGACACGCACCCGGATGCGCTGCCTACCTTTGGAGATATAGGAATGGATTTGGAGGAAGGGTTGGGAAAATGGGGAGGGATAGTATGGAAATGAGCTCTAGCACATCTCACTCACTACCGAAACACGTACGTACCGTTACGGAAATAAGATAAAGTGGGAAATGCAGTACATTTCAAGGTAGGCTTCTGTGAGAGAGGGGTAACACTGGCCAGTCGAGCGCGCCCAGTGGCTGTTGGATTGCAGCGTGCACTCTCCCCCTCAAAAATTATTAATTAATGTAGAAAAAAATCTGAACTTAAAACCTAGTATTTAAAATTTTATAACAGACCAACAGCACTAGCCAGTCTCAATAGTGGAAGTATAACTATTATTTTCATTGAATGAATTCAATAAATATGTGGAGTGTTGTCGACTTTTTATATTCAGCGTTTCACTTGTGAGGGTTTTTAAATTGATGTTTCAATCAATTATTTAAATCAGTTTTAGTTGTTGTTTTACACAGTTCTGCCCTTTAATATAGCAGAAATCCTTCCCAATTAACCACGAAAAATTGCGATAGGGATCCAATCTACAAATCAGTGGAATGATTCAATGAAGGCGGAAGTAAAACACTATGTCTTTGTAACGACGTAATAAGTCCAGAGAACTGATGACTCAGATGTCGGAAATTCATGAATGTCTTTACATTAAAGTTTATTTTTATTGAAATTTATAATTATTCTAATTATACATAATGGATTCATTAAAACTCAAGAACTCAAGAAGTAATTAATGGTTGACGTTTTGTTTGATTAATGTAAAAAATATATATTACTAGCTGTTGCCCGCGACTTCGTTCACGTGGTCTTCAAATACTAATTCAGAAACCTTAGCGCGCGTGCGCACAACAACTCACCAAAGTTTCATCGCAATCGGATGAATGGTATAGGAGCGCATACGGGACAAACAAACAAACATTCATTTTTAATGGGTTTTGTGGTCTATTAGTGATAGTTTAAACTTCAAGGTGCTTACTGTTTGTGATAATCAAATAAAAGCATGATACTGCCTTTTTCGTGTGCTTCCAAGGATTTTCTCTCGACCTTGAATGAACACTTTACTTAGCGACTCCCGACTTGCTTCGACGAAACTGGACATTGTGTTTTAAATTTTAAGTTTTATGTTTTAAGTTTTATAATCACCAAGAAAACTTGACACTGGCAAAATGTGCTAATTGAGTCATTGGCATATATGAAAAAAAAAATTGTCTCATGCATTTTTTTTCATATATGGTAATGGCGGACTTATTCTGAAGGCTTTACCTTTTATTTCTACATGAAATAAAGGTGGGCTTCTGGGCTTCTATGAAAATACTGCCACTAATAGTACGCTATATAGTGTACTATATATGGTGCGCTATATGGTAGGCATGTTGTGAATATTTGTATTCGTTTTCGACATTTTCTAAACGAATACTTGAATACTAATCGAATGGTAAAAGTCCATTGTGAATAGTAGGTAAAAAAGGTTTGTATTAATTGAATCTTGCGGGCTACTTGGCCGAGGGTAGTTGAACCACTATAAATACCGGTGCGCCACAGTCGTCGAGTCAGGATTCCGCTCCGGATCGCGCTAGCGATCGGACGTTCCCCGCTCCGCTGCGCTTGCCGTAGCCGCCGCCGTCGTAGCTGCCGTCGTAGCGCCGTAGCGCCGAAGCCCGCGATTTGAAATCAAAAGTTGCCTTTCTCAAGGCGGCGGCTGATTCCGTCAAAACCACTGCAGTTCCGCAACTGCAGTTTTGCCCCTTCTGGGAAAATCCACAGTTTCGTGGTCCTCGGTGGATACCTAACGGAGCCGACGAACCGAGTGGGGTGTTGACCCAATCACACCCGCCGAGCCCCTTCAGGGTGAGGCAGTCAATTGGACGGGAGCTAATAAACCGGCCTTGGGGGGTCTCCTAGTCGGCCTAGTCTCTGTTTTCCTTCCACAGCTTGCACCTAGTGTCGGTCGGGTGTGTCTACACCCTTCGCACTAGACCCCGTAGGGCTCCGTCGCACAATAAGATTGGCGACGGATTACAAGCTTAGGGCTCACAAGTAGGCACTCACCTCCCTGTTTCACCCGCAGGGAGGGTTACACAACCCCGGGCGCACCTACCCGGGGTGACACAGATAGCGATAAGTACGCTTATCTCTCTCTCTCTCTCCCCCCACCCCAGCCAGCTATGGCGTCGCTACTGAGCGACGAAAGGATAGTTGCGCTCTTAAAGGCTTCCCGTCCGGAAGTCTTTAACTCTCTCTGCGTCGAATTAGCCCTCGCGTCCTCTAAACCCGCACCCGCGGCTTCATCTGAGAGCCCCGCGTCCCCCAACTCCGTCCCGGAGCAGGATGACTCCTGCGACACCTTCCAGGAGGACATGGACGTAGTCCAGCCCTCCTACGACTCCGACTCCGCATCTGAGGCGGAGCTCTCCCCCGCTGAATCTTCCGACGACGGCTTCACCGTCGTCGGCAAGAAAAGGAAGAGGCCCACAAAGACCTCCTCCCCTACCCCCGCCGCACCCCCGAAGTCCGCTAAGTCGGACTTCGTAGCCCAGCCTGGCGCGGCTTCCCGCTCTCGCCAGAGCACACCCCAGCCCCCGCCCGCGGTCCCCCGCACCGAAAAGCCCCCTCCCCCTGTCTTCGTCCAAGACAAAGCTCGTTGGGAGCACGTCCGCGCCGCCATGGACATGTTAAAGATCTCCTTCACAAAGGCGACCAACACTGCTGTGGCCATTAAGGTCCAGGTCCCCTCCTCCAAGGACTTCAGGTCCTTAACTGCCCATCTTCGGAAGGAGAAAATCTCCTTCCACACCTACGCCACCGAAGAGGAGCGTCGTCTCCGCGTCGTGGTCCGTGGCCTCCCTCCCCAATTGGGAGAAGATGAGATCCTCGAGGATCTCAAATCCCAAAACCTTCCGGTGCTGGAAGTGCACCGTCTTTACAAGGGGCGCGACAAAACCCCTTTCAACCTAGTATTGGTTGTCCTTCCCCTCACCACCGAGGGGAAGAAAATCTTCGACGCCCGCACTATCTGCGGGCTCTCCGGTCTCTCATTTGAGACCCCCCACAAGCGTGGCGGTATTGGGAAATGTCACAATTGCCAATACTATGGCCACGCAGCGCGCAACTGCTACGCAAAATCCCGTTGTGTTAAGTGCCTGGGTGACCACGGCACCAGCACCTGCACCCGTCCCAAGGGCGCCGAGGACCCCCCTGGCTGTATTCTCTGCGGACAGCTGGGGCATCCCGCGAATTACCGCGGATGCCCTAAAGCGCCGCGGAGGCCTTCCAGGTGGGTCCCCGCTAGACCCCCACCCTCCGCCAAGCGCTTTCCTACGCAGGCGCCCCTCGCCCCCCTTATCTCGGTGCAAACAAAAGCACCAATACCCGCGCCTTCTGCGCAACCCACCCCAGCCACAGTGCTCACACCCGCGAGCTTCCCCTCGCTCCCACCCAAACCTGCGCCGCAATCCTGGCGCAGAACCACTTCAGCCGCCCCTGCGCAGCAATCTTGGAGGATCACTCCAGCCGCGTCTGCGCCGGCCCCCAAACCCGTCCCTAACGCCACCTCCTTCCAAAGCCAGGCTAGTCCTGGTCTAATGGAGGACCTGGCTCTAGTCCGTCGCTTCCTAGGGGCCATAAATCCCCAGGAAATAAAAAACCTAGCCCAAGCGCTCAGGTCCACTGACGGAGACGCTCTAGCCCGTCTGGACCTTGTCTTCAAGTACGAGCACGTACTTAGCGCCCTCGGCCTCTTCAAGGCGTGTCCCTGAAGTCCCAGTCTCTGACTCCCCAGTCTCCAAAAACAATTAAATTCCAATGGCTAACACAGCTCGAATAAAGCCCTCTTCCCTGTCCGTCGCGTTTTACAACGCTGACGGCTACGGCTCCCAACGCACCCAGATCCAAGATTTCCTCAGAAATCACCAAATCGACATAATGCTAGTGCAAGAGACCTTCTTGAAACCTAGCAAACGCGATCCCAAAATCGCCCAGTACAACATTGTGCGTAATGACAGATTGGCCAGCCGAGGAGGCGGCACCCTCATTTACTACAGAAGGTCTCTGCACTGCATTCCGATTCCTACCCCTCCACTGACTAACATGGAGGCCTCGGTCTGTCGTATAGCTATGACAGGTCATCAACCTGTCACTCTGGCATCTGTTTATCTCCCCCCCGACAGAGAACTGCTCAGGACTGATCTCGAGTCGCTTCTCGACTTAGGTAACTCAGTCATCCTGGCAGGAGATCTCAATTGTAAGCACCCCAGCTTCAATAGTCATACCTCCACCCCTAACGGAAATCGCCTTAACAGACTCATTGACCTACTCGACTTTGACGTGATAGCTCCAATGACGCCAACTCATTACCCTGGTAATGTTACCCACAGACCCGACGTCCTTGACATTGCCCTATTTAAAAACGTTACCCTCGTCTAAACTCGCTAGAACCCCTCTCCGAGTTAGACTCCGATCATCGCCCCGTAGTCATGAAACTAGGACGACAGACCGATCCACCTCTCCAAGACAAGACGATTATTGACTGGACCAAGCTGAAAGAAGCCCTTAAGGCTTCCAGCTCTCCCCACCTCGACTCTATCCCCGACTACCTGACCAGTGCGGATGACACAAACACGGCGGTCTCTGGCCTCGGCAGCCACCTTAAGGATTTAATCCAAAGCTCCTCCAGGCGAGTCCCAGCGGCGAACGATCGACGGAGTTGCCTGAGGACATAAGGGAGCTGATAAGAGACAAGAACGCAGCCATCCGTGCTTATGACTCTTTCCCCTGTGACGAGAATAGGCGTAGAATACGAGCCTTACAAAGGGAAGTAAAGCATCGCATCGCTGAATTCAAAAATCACAGTTGGGAATCCCTGTTGTCAGAGATTTCGCCATCACACACTGCCTACTGGCGGATGGCGAAGTCTATGAAAACAGACAATACAGCCTCGTTTCCCCCACTGACAAGACCAAACGGACCTCCCGCATTTGACGATGCAGAGAAGGCCGAATGCCTAGCCGACAGTTTGGAGGCCCAGTGCTCCCTTAGCCGTCAGCCGGTGGACGAATCCCACGTCGACACTGTTGACGGAGAGGTGGGGCGTCGAGCCTCCATTCCCCCCTCTGACTCCCTTCTACCGGTTACGGTAACAGAAATCCAGGAGATTATCCAAAATCTCAAAATCAAAAAATCTCCTGGAATCGACGGAATACCCAACAAGGTGTTCAAAAGCCTCCCGATCCATCTGATCGCTCTCCTCGTGGCCATCCTCAATGCTGCCATGAGAAATCATCTCTTTCCAGTCGCCTGGAAAGAAGCCGTCGTCATCGGCATCCCCAAACCGAGCAAACATCGCTCGGATCCCTCAAGTTACAGACCCATTAGCCTATTGAATACAATGGCTAAAATCTACGAAAAAGTCCTCCATTCTCGCCTGCTGAGTTACATTAACTCAAAAAGGCTTCTCATTGACGAGCAGTTCGGCTTTAGAGCCAAGCACTCGTGTGTCCAACAGGTGCACCGAATAACGGAGCACATACTCCCGCGTCTCAATCAAAAGAGGCCCTTCCGAACCCTAGCTGTCTTCTTCGACGTAGCGAAGGCCTTCGACAAGGTCTGGCACAACGGTTTAATCTATAAACTGTACCAACTGGAGGTGCCAGAAAGTCTTATTCTCATCATCAGAGACTTCCTTACCGATCGCACTTTTCGCTACAGAGTCGAAGGCACTCTGTCTAGCCCCCGCCCAATCAGAGCTGGAGTCCCACAAGGCTCCGTTCTAGCACCCACGCTCTATTCCCTCTACACTAACGACATCCCCCTCACCCCAGGAATAGAGCTCGCCCTTTTCGCGGATGACACCGCCCTCTACGCCTCAGATAGGAACCTACGTATGGTATCTCTACGCCTCCAGCGCGCAGTCACCGCCCTAGGTGAGTGGTTTGCGAGGTGGAGGATAGAGATAAACCCGACGAAAAGTGCAGCCATGTGCTTCCCTTTTCCCAGGGCTAACGCTCGTAGGCCTATGCTGTCCCCTCTCCCGATAACCCTTTTCGGTCAAACAATTCCTCTCGTGAGGAAGACCAAGTATCTCGGAGTCACTCTAGACCATAGACTGACTTTCCGGGAACACATGAAAACCGTCCGCAACCGAGCCGCCTTTGTGCTCGGTCGCCTCAACCCCCTCGTAGGCGGGAGAAGTAAAATGTCGCTTAGAAATAAGTTGACATTATACAAAACTCTCGTCCGTCCCATTATGACCTATGCTAGCGTTGTGTTCGCACACGCAGCTCCCTCCATCATTGCAATCCTCCAAAGACTGCAAAATAGATTCATGCGCAAGGCCGTGGCTGCACCATGGTACTTGCGCAACGTTGACCTCCACAAGGACTTGGAGCTTCCCTCCATCGTCAAATACATAACAGACACTGCCCGACGCTACTATGACGCTATCCCAAACCATCCCAACCCCCTGATTGTCTCTTCCCTCACCTACATACCGGACAGGAGTGCCCCTCCGCGCTATCGTCGCCCGCGGCACATCCTGGACGATCCCGACGACCCGATCACCGCTGCCAATGCGGTTCTCACTCTGCACCCAAACACAGCACACAGACACCGTCCCCTCCGGCCGAGACGTGGATGTCCCCCTCGTTACACCGTTAACACACACCGGCCCTCAGCCAACACTTTCACTAGGCATCGACACGTGCCTGGGCGCTTCTCGCCGACACGCGATCCCGCGGTATCCCCCCAATGCAACGCCCTAAACCGAGGTCCATTCCTTCCGCCGGTTTACCGGCGGGGGAGCCCTTAGGCTGTTGCAACACACACTCTTCTCCTGGCTGAGCGCCTTCTGCGCTCGCCCTACATCAACGCGACCGGTGACTCTTGAAAGGCCACTAGGGCCACAAGAACTTAGACATACACGATGTTGAGGCAATCAGGTTTTTAGCCGGTAGGAGTCCGGCACTACCTGGCACCACCTACGCTGGCCCAGCTAGACTAGATGGTGCCAGGTGTCCATGCAGGATTTTCCTGATTGTCTCTCCTAACATAATAAAAAAAAAAAAAAAAAAAACGTCGAGTCAGTTGCGCTCGAGAAGCCGGAGAGTTAACATCTCTCCGAAAGTGAAAGCAGCTATCACTGAAATTGTCAACCGCAGTTGTTGACGAAACGTTTGGAAGAAAGGGAAGAGATTCCAGAAGACCTCGGCCAAGTAGCCCGGAAGATTCAATTAATATGGACACCGGCCGAGAAAGCCTACACTCCACTATATAAAAGGTTTACTACAAAAAAAATACTTTTTAAGAATAAACGTTCATTTGAAAATCAGTTACGTAGTTGTTTTTTTTCCTTTAATTAGTAATTGATTTTTTAGTTCTTAACTTTAGACTAAACCATAAAGGTACTTACTGATTGAACTAAAAAAATATTATACCACTAACTTTAAATTGAACTACATATTACTAATTTTACAAGTTAAATACTAATCATATTCATATTCTCGAATAGTGATTTCTGTTAATTGTTGTCCCTACTATATAGATATATATGGTCTGCTTACCATCAGTACCATCAGACGATTCGCTCATATCGCAAAGTGCGATATGTACAAATCGTGCAAGTTGGCTAATCGAGTAAGTACCTAGGAGGTCCCGCTCGCCGGCCGCTATACATACATTTGTTGCCAAGTCTGATAGATTTCGGAACTAGAAAATAATAAGTTCGTCCTGTTCCGTCGAGCGAGAAACTTCACAATTTAAAGTTGAGAAACACTCTTGCGGCTTCGCAAAGTTTTTACAACGAAATAAGGAAACTTTCCACCTGCCCGCCACTTCGACTAACAGCAAAAAGAAGATATAGTAACGCAACTCAACGGTTCTACAAGAAAAAGGTGACTACACCCGTACGCCAGACTGAAATCAGATGGTTATACAAATACACTCCGTCGCATTTTTTTTTATAGTGAAGTGAGCGGACGAGCAAGCGGCCCCACGTGATGGGTAAGTATTACCGCCGCCAATGGACACCTGCAACACGAGGGGGCATGCGGGTGCGCCGTCGACCTTAATCCCTATTCACAGCTTTCTTGAAGAACCCCCATATCGTAGCTTAATGGAAAGACCTCTTGAGGCAGTTCGTACATAATTTGATAATACAGTACAGTAAATGATATTACAATTAATTTGGTTTCCATCACATATAAAAATATGACTTATGGACCTTGTTATCCTGAGCATAGTGATAACTATCTTCTTATAAACTATTTTCTATATTTTAGATATGTAGTAGAAAAGGGCAGCGGGAAAACGTAGATGACGAGATTAGAATCCATATTTCTAAAGGTACATAGATAGATAATCTCTTTATTGCACACCATACATGTTGCAAATCTTAATGCGAATTTTACATGTACATGCAATATATGTTTAATGGTATAAATGCAATTAAGCGTACTCTTACTGCTAAATATTGGACAAGCGTAGATACGAGTAACAATAGTGAAAAAAAAAACAATTTATTATGTAACACGTAAAATACTTATCGCCAAAGCGATCTCTTGCGGGCAACCTTTGGGCGGTAACGAGAAATCAGATAACAATATCAAAAATAGGTAGATAATTCCCACATCTCCATGGGTAGGCAGCGCATTCGGGGGCGTGCCAACATTTGACATTGTGGACTGATGTTGGCATGTTTCGCGGATGTCCATGAGCGACAGTATTCGCTTACCACCAGGTGGACTATCTGCTCGTCTGCCACTTTCTATTTATAACAAAAATATAAAAGGTGACGCGAAAAGTTGGTTGCTTGATTAAAAGGAGTGGTTAGTTGACAAAGCAGCTATTTTCGAACCGGATCGTTGATTCGTATCGAATAGTGAATTTGACTATTACACACCTTTTAGTATCTAGGATTACATCTATGAGTCATTACATTAACCCGTTAATATTCCCAACTATGTTTTTTTATGTGCCTACGAAGGCAGCAAACGAACATACAGCATCTGATGGTAAGTGGATGCTGTCGCTATAGTTATCCGCGATACATGCCAACATGGCATGAAACATCCAAAATGACAAACGTTGGTACGACCCCGGATGCGTTGCCTACCTTTGGATATATAGGAATTAATTTGGAGAATGAGTTAGGAAAATGGGGAGGGATAGGATGGGAATTTGCTCTGACACAACTCACTCTCTACCGAAACACGTACGTACATTAGGGAAATTAGATAAAGTGGGAAATGCAGTACATTTCGAGGTAGTGTTCTGTGAGAGAGGGGTAACGTGGCCAGTCGAGCGCGCCCAGCGGCTGTTAGATTGCAGTGTGCACTCTCCCCCTGACGAAAAAATGTTGTTTAAAACCACCTACACTACAGATTTGTTAGCTACAAGTGGGGATTCCTGGTAGATACCATTAGCATCACTTAATTCACGAGAAGGTACGGCAAGTTGGCTAAATGGATACTACGGGTACAGCACTAAAATCCGAGAAATTCTACTACAAACTTTTATCTAATTCGCGTGACGACGGCACTTTCGCGACCAGTTCATAGGCGGTGTATCTGTGTGCGTAAACCGAATTCTAGCACTTTAATACAGATAACCTACCTGCTTCTTTCAGTGTACCCACTCTGTTTTACTCTTGCTATGCATAAAATATGACCAAGGTACCGCTTTTCGGAATAAACAAGGGGGTGACTTGGGATCAAATGAAAAATGAATAAATATGCTCACGACTCCTGTGAAAGGATGATCAAGGGTTGATACAGGCGTCGTGTGTCATTCACATTTTTGGCGTGTTTACCCTTCGTTCACGTCATTTGTTATTCCTGTGTTCTTTTGGAGAATTTTGAAAGCCTTGTTTATAAATTGTTTACTTCGTTAAGCATAAAATTTATGAGTAGAATGGCAAGACACCCTCCAGCTAGTTGAACCAACGACCAATGAGAAGAGCCGAAGAACGTGTGTTCTGAATGCTCTGAGTTTCTTTGCCGGATAAGATACGAAACTTGATCAAGATACTTGATAATTGAATAAATCAAGATAATTGAAGATACTTGATCAAGGAAATCCTTTTTTTTGCTTCATAATGCGGGGTACATACAGGTCTTATGATAAGTTATAAAAGCGTTACAAATTCTGTCAGATAACTGGCGTACAAATATCAGATTTAAGTTTACAATCAAAAGACTACATCAACAGGAAGGCATTTTGATTAAAATAAGTAAACAAATAATTCAAATTTAAATGTCTAATTATATCTAGTGTCAAAACAATAAATAAATTGATGAATTATTTCTACGTCATTGTCATTAATACCATTATACTTATATTTCATTGTCATTAATACCATTATACTTATATTTCATTATCATTAATACATTGTCATTAATATCATTATACTTATATTTCATTGTCATTTAAATGATTTTCAATGTCAAAAGCGTAAAATAATTTATCCACAAATAATTGGGAATAATTTACTCTTAAAGTATTTAATCGGCAATCCTTTGTTATTATTAGGTATAGATTATAAATACGAATTGCCATACAGTGTACATACTTTTTATAAAAGTGTAATTTTTGAATTGCAACATATAAATCATAATTGTTCCTAAGTATTTTACCTGTTATTTCAGAATTAGTCTGAAACAGCTGCTATCTGCATCATACGTCGAATTACTTGTAATGTTGTAATATGTAATGTCGTCGAATTACTTGTATGTACTTGTAATAATTTGAGAATGTTGCACTCTTACCTAGAACTTTCATACATTATTTCCCTTTTATTGTCATATATTTCACTTCCCGTATCACACATGCGTCATTTCACGTTAATTGAATAGGATTTTATAAGTTCGGCAGCGTACTGCATCACCCTGGTATTACGGGTGTCCATGGGCGGCACTACTCAGTTACCATCACCTGGGCTGCTTCCCTTCTATAAAAGCGTGTATGAAACATTAGAACTCCCCCACCGATCCTTATGAGTAGACATGTGCTCGTCTCCACACACTTCCATTATAAGTATGCAGAAATATAGCTGATATGTAATTTTTAACCAAACCAGCACAAATTACCATCGATTGTTTCCAAGTACTCAGTAAAATTAATCTTAATAAGCAACTGCGTACAGATAGAATAAGATCCTGTTTACTAGTCAACAATATTTGCGATGATAATGTACTTGATTTGTTTTGCAACTGCCCCAGCAACATACGGGTATATAAGTTCTTCGCGACGAAATTTATAAATTCTATTTGTTTAAACGTTTTGTAATTTTCTTGTTTGCTCAATTACTATACTGACTATTTGGATCGTGACAAGATATGTAACAACTTATTTTTAGTTTTAATAAAATCAATATTTTGTGTTTTTAATTACAACTTCTAATAAAAATTATAAGTACTGAACACGTTTTAATTCAGTTTTTACTGACTTGTGGGTTGTTTCGTCCCAAATTTTAAAGTAGACAAAACATCAGAGTATGTACCACGCACATGCGTGGTACATACTTGAGCATACTTGAGCAGCGGAAAAACGTAACGTTAGCTGTTAGAAAATACCTTAAGGCATCAAGCTCGCCTTTTGTACAATAATGTGCAATAAAGTTTGTTAGATGAAAAAAAAAAATAATGTAAAAATAATGACATGTCAAAAGTTATTAATGTTGGATTAATTTAAAAGTAATAGTGACTTTTAAAGCGCAAAAAGATTTCGTGACAAGTATACCGAAGTTTCTTCTGGCCAAAACTTAAAGCTTAATAATTAGCACAGTGCTCCAACTTGGTAAAGTTATCGTAGTACCGAGTAGATGAAAGAGCAAATGGGGCACTCCATTTGCTTTTTCATCAAATAGTAAAAAGTAGTCAGTAGTAGTTGAAGCTGGTTCATTTGCGAGGTAAATTACCATTTTAACTTCAAGAGCGCCATTCTCTCTGACTTTTAAAGTTACTTTTGCATTCTAGTTTTTTTTTATAGAAGATATGTCAGACCAGCGGGTTGGCCACATCATAGTAAGTGATCACCGCCGCCCATGGACACCTGCAACACCAGGAGGCTTATGGCTGCGCTACCGACTTCGCAGAATAATGTTCGCATCACTCTTGAAGAGCCCCATATTTCAGCGTAACGGTAATACCTCAGCTGGCAGTTCATTGCACAACTTTTGGGTTCGCGATACATAATGTACAGTTAATATATCATAAATGAACATTTTTTAGCGATTTTTTACCATTTTTTTTTTTACCACTGCCTACAAGTAGCAAGTGTGTTTAGTATGAGATATGTTCTGTCGCTAACTCCAAAAGTACATGCACATTCTCGTATGTATGAGCGATGTATGGCCTTAATACGCCACGCTGGCCAAGGGAGTCGACGATTCCACTCTATTATTGATGTTGTATTGCCCCTCATTAGCTTTTTTAATTCTTTGGTCGCCTTTTTACGACACAGGAAGAGATGTTCAAGTTTATTTACGTAGACAAGCGTACAGTCCACTTCAGGATATGTGAGCCGTGTCGCCTATAGACATCAGTCGTGAATATTTAGTGTTGACAGGCCAGTTGCACCGCCGACCTTTGAGAATGCAGCGAGTTCGAGAGGTAGTTTTTACATAAGATTTTATCGGCTAAACAAAATAAATAATCAATGGTAGTAACCCATTTACATAACAATTATATTTGATCACTTAGTTAATTTAGGCTTATAATAGCTTAAATAACTTTTTTAGTTTTAGTTTATTTAGGCTCTAGCTATGTCACGCCAGAGGTCTAGTTATCACGGTCGGATATTCTGCATTGTGTTATTTTAAGACCTCTTGCAACTATTTCCTCGTAGAACAACACTTGGTACATACGAGGCTGATATTCATCGATCGGCAAGGTCGATTCCCTAGGACACAGGCCGATGCATTTGTCTGACCAGATCAGCATCACTCTCAGCAGCAATATCCACGATGCCATGACATGAATACCGCCAAGGACAGAAACAGATGGCGCAATATCGTTCGTGAAAAAGTAATCCATGGATGTCATGGTTCATGGTGGTCACGACCCTCAGCAGTGAGGAGAATGACGAAAGGAGGCATGAGGATCCTTCGATCGGCCTGTTCGTAAGTTTTTGAGTGAGAAAATAATTAATAACTAATAGTAGATTTATTGTAAGCACTAAGACAGGTCCTTCAAACATTTTGAACGAGAAATTTAACATTATCACGTTAAAAAACCTAATATTTCCAGCGAAACTCATATCTTGGTTCAAGTTAATGTGAAGCCTTATCTGAAACATTCCAGTTTATCATTCCAACTAAAATATTAACACAGTTAAACGTTTCTCATTTACATGTTTTGATTAAAAATTCATGAAATGCTTGAAATTTTAACATTGCTTTGGCAAAATAATTTAAATTATGCAGATTCAGGTTTTGTAAAGCTCTAATGATACGAGTATTTGTTGGAATCGATGTTGGAATATTAATTATGTCTTAACAAATGATTTATTCAACGAATACTTGGCCGCATTCGTTAACGTTTTATGAGTGAGTTTTAGTTTCACATAAAACTCTGACTTCCAGATTAATATTTAAAAAATTAAAGACAAAGTCAAATGCATTGTTATATTCCAATAATGTAATAATATTAGTATAAGAGTTATTTATATTCTAATGTATTCTAAATAGTGTGTCTCAAGTGTGTCACTCAGCGAGCTATGAAGAAAGCTATGTTTAGAGCCTCTTTCCGGGATAAGATCCGAAACAAAAACTCATCAACGTAGCTCATAATATCATCACGCTGAAGTGGCAAAGGTCGGGTTATATTAGTCGCAGTACCGACAACTGACGGCGAGTCCTCGAATGGAAAGTGCAATGCGGGACTACAGACAGGTGGAACGACAACTTGAAGAAATTCACCGATGGTATCTGGTTGATAAGTGCCAACGGCCGTGTGTAGAGGCAAGCCTTGGGAGAAGTCTATATGTAACAAGGTTGTGTGATAACTAATGGTACGGTACGGTGTAGTACGGTCTGTGATACGCAACGACCAGTCAAGCGCCTCTTGGCTCTGCACAGCCACTAATACAAAAGAGAACAATTAAAGGTTGCCAACATTGCATTCGTAATGAAAAACGCAACCTTAAACTGAACTTTATACACGTAAAATAAATGTCAACATGTGGAATGACACAGATATATACGGCTTAGATTTATCCATTAAGTTACCACCTGAGTCGTTCAAATATTCTGCGAATAAGATCCTGCAAGTTCGGCAGCATCTGGATTTCTATGGGAACAGAAACTGCTTACCATCTGGTAGCCCGTCCGTCCGTCTGCCATATTATGTACTCAAATAAAAAGTAACATCGGCTAGGATGCGGAGACAAATACCGTATCACACCACATCTAATACCGTATCACACCATATCTAGTACCGTGTCACACCATATCTAATATCGTATCACAAAAATGTCATCCGCTCAAGATTAATGAAAAAATGAAAAAAAAAATGGTACAGCATGACAGGTGCCTGAATGCATCTCTATCCAACAGGATGGGAGAGGAGTCTATGTAATTAATGTCATGGACGAGGAAAAAGGTACATACTGATATAGTACTGAATAAGGTGTGAAGATAACCGTGACAATTGGACGGATAAATAATTCTAAACATTTCATATTCGATAACTCGAAATCAGCGCCCAGCAATTGAATGTTACTGAAATTCCGGTAATTACAGCGAATAGTAAAACACATAAGCAGTAATGAGTGTAATCCAAATAATTAATGAATGCCATAAAACAAATTTCTCTTCGTGTTTAATTTTTGGTTTAATTGCTCGGTTTGCGTTGCGTCTGACAGCGTGTTTTTACCACCGTTTAAGTGATAAACGTAATTAATTTTGCTGTTTTCCGCCACTTAATTCCTTTGTTGAAAATATTATTCCGCTGTGCTTTAGCGACTTTTACGCTAGAATACCTTTGAAATAGACAAAAATAAATTAAATAAACGGAATGAATTGGAATAGAACGCAGTGGAATGGAATAGAACGGAGTGGAATGTAATAGAATGGAGTAGAATGGAATAGAACGGAGTGGAATGGAATAGAATGGAGTAGAATGGAATAGAACGGAGTAGAATGGAATAGAACGAAGTGGAATGGAATAGAACGGAGTGGAATGGAAAGGAACGCAACGGAATAGAAGGGTAGAGAATGAAATGGACTGATATGGTCTCACGTGGCATAGGATGGATAAAGATGGAACGGGATGGAATGAAATAGAATGGTATCGAATAAAATGTGTTGAATTGAAAATATTATTCATTTACCTACTATCACACTGTTCATACATTAGTATTCCCTAATTACAGTATTTATGTTTCAATAACCCGAGCAAAACCTCGCCCAATTTTTCCTATTCCTTTTTATATTCGTTTCGTTTCCCACGCGGCACTTTTTTGTTCTTCAACCATCCATATCATTTGTGGTTTGAATTATTATATATTATATTATTCCTTCTGGGATATCATTAAGTTAATTTTTCATCTGTGTGTCGTCTCCCATTCTTGTTATAATTATGTTAACCTATAAGATTCGACATTTTATTTCAACAATGTCATTTGTTAATATTCCCTATAAAAATTACATATTTTTACTTTTATTAAACAGTATATCGCAAGTACGCAAAGATCTCGTCGCCAGTAAACTGTCACTTACCAATAAAACAAACCGTCTGGAACTCCGAATCTCACACACCACATGCTTATTACTGAGGTGTGACACAGCTTAGGACATTGACAACTTTTAAGAGGGCATTTTATCGACTAAATATAAGTATCAATATTAAACTAATTCACATTAAAATATAATACTTTCTTCAAAAAATGTTAATCATGACGACAAGTGACCACTTGAATTACATTGATGGCGGACAATCCACGATGTCAGTGAAATTTTCACTTCAATTGATTGATCCAATAATTTAAAATGACAATGAATGAATTCCTAAATTATTAGGGACCGCACTGTATTATATATTACGCTATCAGTCTGTCTTTTCACTGCTAGACATAGTTTACTGGTCTCCATGTCCCATGAAGGGGACAGTAAATAAAGGACACGAGAGTAAAAGTATATTTATAGGGAGGCAAAGAATACACACGAAGGAAAGAGCCTACGGCGTAGGCCCTACGCAGTACGGCGCATACCTCCCGCTATTCGTATAACTGGACGGTTGGTAGGACCATGAGAGGTGGGTGACGTATCTCAAGCCTCCATACACCATACATGCCTCTCACTCATCTCATCCAAGCACTATCCGTAAACCTCTTCAAGTCGTCGACCGAGAGCGCGCTCCACACTGCGCTTTCCGGTACGCGATTCCCCTCCATCCAACAACTCGTTTAAACTATCGATTATCGGCTCTGCGATGGATGTAGCGTGTCCATTACCAGTTCGTTTTACTAATATTGTGAGTTATGTCGGGGACTTTATTTCTTTATTCCAACTCATGGATTTTGCCCCTTGTATGTATGTATAATATAATTATGCAAATTGTACATCATCTACCCTGTGAGTAAAACATTTATTTCGTCTCTACCCAAAGGTTGTTCGGTAGAGGTTGCTATTAGCGATAAGACCGCCTTTTGTGCATTTCATGTGTAACAATATCTGTTACTGTCTTATTTTGTATTACTGTGCAATAAAGAGTTTTTATCTATTTGTATATCATTTACGATAAAAATAAGGTCCGCTATAAACTTACATTACAAAAAGATCAGGCATTTACAGAACTGCCAAACTTTATTTAAAGAAACTCGAGCATGGGTCTCTCCATAGCTTGCTAAACGACTACAAATTTATGGAAAAAGCCTACAATCAGGGTTCCTGTTTGGTCACCTTATGTCATAACTGGCAGGACGCATTGAATGAAGCCTTTCGTGTTCTAGCATTATGGTGTAAGCGTAGAGAAAATCTGACGCACTTTTCTAACTCCCAGCCAAGAGGAAATTGGAACTTTTTCACGTCACTTTTAAATGTAATCTCAAAACGATAACATTTTTGAAAAAAATAATAAAGTTTTAGTTTTCTTAGTAACAATCTTAAGTCCAATTTGGAACCCAAAATCACTAATGAATCGAATACAAATTGAGTTCTGTCCGTTTGTTCGAACTATAGACTATAGGTAGGGACATGCTATAATTATGAACATATAGTGCCAACGCGAGTGCAAACGTATTCGATCTTTACATTCGGAAATGTTGCGACACACTGTCGCCATTGTCACCAGTCTTTTAAGACTCACGCATATAACGCCAGATCGCACCGCAGCGTATAACATTGCAAAGATCCTCCTGAATCATTTCATACATTTTGTTTATACTATCGCACATTTGTGGAGGGCTGCAACGCGCCACAGCGCAGCTAGCCAGCCGTATTTATGCGCTGCGATGCGGCCCGCCTCAATATGCATTGAACAGGTGCAGTTAACGGACGTAATTCGAAAGTTATTCGCTGTACGACGCCTTGAAGGATTGAGTCTCAATAGCGAACTGACTTAAATCACCACGTTGAGCTGCGGCCAGCCGCGTATATAACTTGCGTGGCTGCAGTTTTGTAGTGGGACACACTGCGGCGCGATGCGGCTGTAATTTGCGCGACCCTTTATTGTCCACTGTTGGAGATGGGCTGACACGACAATACACAATAAAAGGTAAGAAACAAACATATATGTAGAAAAAAAAGTAAATATGAAATAAAGAAACACAAATACACATCTTATTCTGTAAGAATAAGATGTGTAATGAGTCGTCGGAAACGTTCTCCAACCCAGCACATTCCACGGACAAACCGCAGCGCTGATTTTCAGTGGAGCCATTGGAGATGAACGGGCAATGAATACAATTGAATTGAAGAAAATTGAATACAATAAATTAAAAACTAATCACAAAAATAAATAATACTAAAAACATGCTCATTGTCTTGCTAATGAGGGAAATATGGCCTAAAAATACACCACGCTGGCCGAGCGGGATGGCGAATTTACTCGTTTAGAGGTGGTGTAGTTCCTCCTCAGGAAAAAAACACAACACCCAAGGAATAAGATTATCCCACAGCTGCTGCCACAGGCCTTGGCCTGTGGAAGATAACACAGAGGCTGTGTTATCCTTTAGACGCCTTTTATGACAGTCTCGGTAAGTGATGGGATGGTGTTATTGTTGGCATGTATTGCGGATGTCTATGGACGACATTATCCACTCACCATCAGGTGGACTGTATGCTGGTCTGCCGCCTTTTTTTCTATAACAAAAAAGAAGTTGGCTATGAGACTCAAAAAATCCAAATTACAGAAATAGACATGTCGACTTGACGCTCAACTGACGCGACGCAAGCAAATTGTGGCTCTACCGAGCCACGCTCGGCAGCCTAACGTACTCGTACAACAGCTTCGAACCGAGGCAGCCTCGCGCGGCAAATGGCCGAGGCAGCCTCGCGTGGCAAATGGCCGAGGCAGCCTCGCGCGGCAAATGGCCGAGGCAGCCTCGCGTGGCTGGCTGCTCACCTGGTTTGGAGCCGCCTAATACTTAACGTAAAACTATACTAAACGCACAAAGCCGTTGACAAAAACTAAAGTTATATAAAGGTAGAACTTTTTTACAATTCCAGCTGAGTAACGCCATTAGTTGACTGTGGGTAGAATACAAATTACATTGTACTAAAGTTATTTCTTTGTAAAAATATGGGATAAAAATATTTTTTGTCATTTTTGTCAGATAATACGTAGGACAACATTTTTAACTGTTTCAGTTAGCTATATGTACCTAAATAAGGTGGATTTATTTGGCTTATTAGGATCACTTAGTCGGTATATGACAGATTCTGGGAACGGCAGATTCTTGTTACGGCAGATTTGATTAAGGACAGAAGTGATTAAGGACAGAAGTGCAATAAGGGATGTTTTAAAAATGTAAGTTTTATTTATGCCCTACGAATAGGGCCATAAAACTGAGCTGTACTGTGGCGAGCTCTGGCGAGCAGCGCGAATTGTGTTTTGCTATAGTGCAATGAAATAGATGCATCGAAGCTATGCTCCCACTTCGGGTTCCACAAACCCCCCCCCCCCCCTCCCCCCCGTAACAGAAGTGCAATGCATCCCCATTTTCTCGATATGGAGGTTCTATAGGGTTTAAAAACCGTTTTATACCGCGCACCCGTAGGCTGTGGAGTGAACTGTTTCCAGGGGTCTTTCCATTACGCTACGCTATGGGATTCTTCAAGAAAGCTGTGAATAGAATTTTGCAAGGTCGGCGGCGTACCCGCATACCTCCTGGTGTTGCAAGTGTCCATGGGCGGCGGTAACACTTACCGTCCCACGTGGGACCGCTTGCTCGTCGACTATCCTGTGTTTACAACAGAGTACAGCTCGCAATAATACAGCGCAGCTGATTTCATGACATGTTGCATATAAATATAGGTTCCTATAAAAATAGAATAAAATAGTTTGATATGTCGATCAGTAGGTATGTCAATCGTACACTAAAAATATATCTATATCTAACTAAAAATTAATATGTATTTCATGTTTTTTATTACATTAAAACAAATATTGATTAAATTACTCGTATATGCATAACGCGTTAAGTTGATCATACCTAATTACGGGTACTTCTTAACAAAAGCGCCCGTTCAAGACCTAGCGAACGAGTGTGGATAGAATTATGCACATACGAGTAAATTAATCACCAATTATTTAATACATATTTAATGAAATAAAAATCTAATTAAATTCACGTTAATTAATAGTAAGATATTAATAGTTTTAGTGTACTGATTTACACATTAAAGTATTTTACACTATTTTTCTAGGAACTTTCATATGGTAAACGAGCCATGCTTTACATAACACTGACGAGGGGAGCGAAATACAGTATAGCACAGCTCAGTTTCATGGTAGCACCCATAAGCTTACAAGTGCCAAGTAACACGTGGCGCGAGTTAATTCTAAACTTTGTTGTTTTAATTTCAATGTATTCCAATTGTTTCCAATGTTTCACGATTTGCTCTTAAGTTGAACTTCGAACGAGTTCCAATACTTTGTAACTTCCCCGTATCCGAAACCAGCATACAACAAGAAGAACTAAAGAATTGAAAAGAGAAATCAAAGTACAATCTGCTACGTATAGTGCAAAACCCATTTCATTTTACGGTTCTTTTTAGCCGACTATGGCAAAGCCACAGGATGATTATGGTTTTAGCGGTATCGTAGCTCCTAAACTACTCATCACATTTTGAAAAATTTTATGGTGTCGTTGGATTCGTATCAATGTTTCGCGTAATATATGACGTCACGTTAAATCCAATATGGCGGATATGTACGCGTAGCACAAAATAAGTGTAGACGTGTTTATTTATCTTGTTTGGTATAGAATGAAAGATTTCATTACGAGTATTACCAATATAGTGTAAAGTATTTAGATAGTCGGATAAGTTCGCGGCTTTTTTATAGTGAAAATAATAAAGTTTTTTTATATTACATAAAAAAAATATTAAACGGAATATTATCCATTTAATTGGACTTTCGCCATCTTATCCATCTTTCGTCATTTTTCTGGCACAGCCATTATACCGTCGCTATTAAATTTTTGGAATTTCTGAGCGATAAATTTATTTAAATGGTTTATGCAGGCTTCTCTTGAATGTAATTATTTACTCCATTTTGTTTAGAGCCATAGACAATTTTGTAAAGAGCGGAATAAATAATAATCCGAAGGTGCTATGTCTGTACTGTATGGAGGATGCATTTAAAACTTCCCAGTCAAGGTCCATTAATTTTTGTTTAGTCAACAAAGATTTATGCGGTCGAGCATTGTCGTGATGAAAACTACGCCTTTTCCATTCATTAATTCTACACGTTTTTCTTCAAATCGTTCTATGCTGATTAATTGCTGACAGTAAACATCAGAATTGGCCATTGGCCAATCGTTTAGCCATGTGGCAAAAGCTCGTAATACACAATGCCTTTCCGGTCCCATCATACACATAATATGACTTTATTGAGGCCAGGCTTAGATTAGACCAAGATCGTTTTGAACATTGTTATCGTAGGTGATCCACTTTAAAGTCCTGTTACTGATCTCATCAGATACGGATCAATTTCATTTCGTTTTAGCAACATCTTCCATATGGAAATTCTATTCACTAAGTTTCTGTCATTTAAATCATGCGGCACCCAAACATCTAGCTTTTTTACAAAATTCAGTTTATGCAGGTGATCCAAAACTGTTGAATGGTGAAAGCTAAGCTCTTCCGTAATTTGATGACTGCTTGTTAACCTTAATAAGATGACTACAGCGAGAAATATCATTCACATGCAAAACAATCAAACATGAATCGACTGAACCATTTTTTTGCAGTAGTTTTAGAATCATCTTCTCCGTAATGACCACAAATCTCTTTTCGAGCACTAGAAGCATTCATATCCTTGTCGAAAAAAAAATGTAATACTTACATATATAATTTTATCCTTATTAACTTCCATTTTAAAATTATTAAAAAATATGAAAAGATAAAACTTTTAACTTTTAATTGAAATTTGCCGACATTACAAAAAAGTCAGCTGTCAAACGGTATAACAATTTCCCGCCAGTGATCAGTGTTGCCAGCATTATAGCACGCTAAAGTTATACGTACAAACAACGTACAAGGCAAGTTAGAAATCATTATTCTATTAGTTAGTTCCTTTGGATTTCTATTTTCTTTCTTTACCTAATGATTTCCTCTCGCTACGTTTTTGTTTCTAACCTGTTCTATTTCGTCCCTTGGAGACCTCAATTCCCTCTTATTTTTCTTTCGTTATCAACTTTAATCTTATTTGCGAACTGATATTGTGTGCAGTGTACATGTAGATATGTATGTATGTATTTATATATTATTAAGTTATTTACTATTATATGTATTTATTATACTATATTTATTGTCGATAAGTATATATTGAACACGATCCATCTGTGGATTTCGGTCCCTTTGCACTACCTATATCCATTTTATTATTCTGTATCCTATGGTTGCCTGGAGAAATCGCCTCAGCGATAAGGTCGCCTATCGTATTCTGTCATTTATTATTTGTGCACATGTAATAACTATTTGTATGCAATAAAGAGTATTTATTATTATTATTATTACAAAAAGGCCGGGAACTTTTCCGGCTACCTATTATAATAGGTAGGCGACATTTTCTTATGATACTTAGATTTATTTGCAATGAAGAGTATAATTTTCACATACCTTAAAAAGTTAAAATATCATGTACGCTCATTAAAACTTCGTGATCAAAGGTCCAAAGTCCATTAATTAATAATCAGTGTTGTGTTGTAAAAATTTCGATAAATTTCTTATTTTTTTACAGTATTAATGAAAAGAATATTTATACGGAAACCATAATATACCTACGTGTATTTTCTATCGTATTTTGTAAAAAGAGAGAGATTTTTAGAATTTTATATTATTTAGGCCATACACCTCGCAGAGACTCATGGAATCTTCAAGACCTAAGGGTGATTGAACTTGGTGTATTGTTGTTAAATGAATCGACATGATTCCAGATCATCTTGGAACCCTAGAATCCCTTCGCTATGCGAAAAACTGAAGCCAACGAAAGACAGCGATTATCAAAATTGATCGGAAAAACGACGATCATCTAAAATGAGGGGAGAATAAAATATAGATAGATCGACTATCGACACACAGCCATCACTAGAGGGCTTTATAAAGAAAATACAATTTTTGTTTTGATTATCGCAATAATTTCGTGGATCATTCACGCGGGAACGTTGGTTTTATAACGTCATTATCCCAAACGATAACGTTTGAAGTTCCACTCCCCAAATATGGCGGTAGATACAAAAGGTCGGGATAAATGGTAAAATTTTATGTTACCGAATATAATGAGTGAAATAAAAAAATAATAAATAACATTCAATGGCCCTCACTAGGGTTCCCTGCGTCATGCGCTCAGAGCATCGATTTGAGACTACATACTAGATATGTGTCGCGGCTCCACATCGCCGCTTCATCATTTTTTCATTTAATTATAAAACTACCGCCACAAATATAGGTAGCTCGCTTTTTTGGAGCTTACCTACATGTTACTTACACACAAAATTGTAAACTACCAGTCAGTCAAAAGTCGTCAGCCGAGAGGCACTAACATTAAGCCAGCCAATAAAACCAGTTACAACAAACAACCTTTCGGGTTTAATTTCGACAAAAGAATTAGACTCGCAGTGTCTCCTCGCGTAGACAATATGTTATACAAGCACTATAGAGCAAGCAGGTTAAAGTCTAATAGTGTTTCATTTTCAGTAACTCTTGAGTTCTTTTATTCATGTCTGTTTTGAAAATGGGACATTATTATTACGTAGTACTTAGGTTTCAAATTCGATGTGTTAATGAACCCCTCCTCATCTGCTTCACCCCCCCACCCCCATAGAAGTTGCCAACCAGGTTTCTTTGATATGAACGTATGATGTGTCATCTAGTCTATTCCCATATCGATGGTTCAGAGGTTCAAAATTAGGCGATCATACACATGGTGAGTACTCACTTTGTTTGAACTCTATTTTTTTCCTTCCATTTCTCATAGTATGTAAATATGTTATACCTGTATGTATGCATCTATATAGGTACTGCATCCATCTCAAGCAAGTGCATATGTATAAAGTAATTTATTTCATTTATATACTAGCAAAACCCGGCAGACGTTGTCCTGCCTGTGTATATTTATTTACATCTGTATATAAAATCACAAATTATTCTGTTTTGCTGTCGATTTGAACGATGCCATGCTCAACTTCTATACTGTTCGACTGATCGCCATGAAAATTGGAACACAGGTATTTGAACACGGAGAATATTTTCAAGCTATCGACTTTGTTATAACTCGCCACTAGATGGCGCTGCAGGACATCAACTTCTATGGCAGGATAACGTCTGCGGGCTTTTGCTAGTATCATATATAGCAGATCAAATTAACCTAAATCTAGTACTGTATACAAATATATATTTCCATTTATTGCGTAGCAGACTTGTAACATAATATCACCTCATTAAAGTTAATAACCCGGGCTCGAACGAGATATGTCGCCGCAAAATTTGTTTCTACCGCCACTAATGACATTCAAAATTAAACGCCGCTGTAATTTCAACTAATCTCAGTGGAACAGGATATATTATGTCAACCTATAACGTCCCACTACATGGCACAGGCCTCTCTACAGTTCACGTGAGGCTTCGGGCAATTATCCATCATCCCAGATTTCAAATTTCTAGTTTATGGGAGTTTTCGTTCACTGCGGAGCTAGTAATATATAGCGGGTGTCACAAATTGAGCACCGGATTTAATTTAGAAATAAAGGAAAAGAAATTGTTTCTCCGTCTGTGTGACATGTGGCACCGTCTTGTTGGAACCACAGTTGATCGAGGTCCATATTTTACAATTGGCCAATTGGTGCCAAAAAACTCCTGTAGCAAGTTACCTCTCTATGCCTACCTAAAAAAATGGCCATAAGATCCCGTCGAGCCAAAAGCCGCACCAAACTGTAACTCTTTTCTATAAAAAAATAATAATAATCGTTAAAAAACTTAAAAATTCTGCCGGCTTCTAAGCTGTAGTGCAAACGCTTTAGCACCTCGTTTATTCCTAAAAGTCCGTAGGTCTTCTCACAACCTCACAGGAGGGTGGAGGTTATTGTTCGGGACTCAGTCTCCCTTTAGTCGCGTCTTCTCTGTCAGCCAACAGGAACAGGTCGCTGGGCCCTCTGGGCCGTAAAGCTGCCTCAGGTTATCTTCATGCCGCCCTCGCGGTGATCGAACAGAATAGGAAGCAACAGTAAAGCCGCCAGTAGGGACGCGCCTCGCGCCGCGATATTCCTAAAAGTCAAACTTGGGTACAGTTATGTAGCCTTTAGTGGCGATCCAATGGGTCACATCATTGCATCCTCAAATCTCCAAACTGTTACAATTCCACACACGTACGGGCTCCGTATACGCCCAGAACATAATAGAACAGCCATCGTAGCACACGCGCGAAATATTAATAAAATTACAATATTTTTGTTGTTATCTCCGATTGTAACTTCAGGACGGCAACACTTTTATGACGATCCTGCGTACGAATCAGAATGTATAAATGAGAAATCTTTATTACGAGATTCCCTTTGATCTAAGATCACTCCGTTCTCTGATTTTCGGGTTTATTAAAAGAAAACGAAATAAAACTTGTCACTCAAGCGATATTGCGATACATCCTCCAACTTCAACTGACGTCCGGTTTGCGCAGTTGTTAGTGACCCTGGTCCTGGGTTAAATTTCTGGTCGGACAAACATTTGTTTAAGACAGGTATTTTTTTTATATAGTGTAGTGGGAGCCACAAGCAAGCGGTCCCACGTGATGGTGACTGTTTATGTCCGGGTTGGTATTTGTGTGGGCTATTGAATGTGGCATTATTGTTGTCGTTATATTAATAATAATTCAATACCAGCAAATACGCTTGGCCAGATCAAATACTGTGCGATTCATTAAGTCTCACGCCGCCGCGCGCCGTCCTGTTTGGTTTCTCTCATTCTACCTTGAAATAAGGATGCGAATCTGTCATCCAAATCCTTTCTTGGCTGATGTTAAACTATATAAAAACTTATCCATCGCCATAGGCCATACATACATGCTCAAGTTTTACCAAACCCTATGCGAAAATTTCACAAAAATATTCCTATTTTCATCACGCTGCCCGTTTTTTTGGAACCTTTTGCAACTTTCTTTTTCGTTTCAATCTCTATCTGCCACTGAATCACTAAAACTTGTTGGAATTTTCAATTGCAGTTTGCAGCTGATAACGTTATTTTGGGTATTCAATATTTTGAGTACTTTCAGTAAACTTTTAATGATCAGAATACTAGTCAGACTGAGCGTAACACAATACCAAATTTACGGAGGTGAACTTACAACTCGACGAATGTTATGCCGATGTAATAAAGTCGAGATTGGCATGCTTCTTTCTATCGGACGGATTGTGAAGTGACGATCAATGTAGTTTTGTTAAATTACAGAATGTCAGTGATGTTTTAATGGTTTTAATTTGAATAATGACCTTCTTTAGAACAGCATCACCGCATCTCTTCGCGTGGGTGTAATAAAAGGCGATTAAGGGAGAACAAAGCAACTACCACAAGCCCTAGGAAACTACACCACCTCTAAAATAGTGGACTCGTCAACCCGCTTGGCCGGTGCGCAGCGTGGCGTTTATCCCTCATGTAAGAGACAATGTGGATGAGTAGGCCCGTGTCCAACAGAGGACACGAAGGGATTAGTTACGCTAACAGCCACGATGGACGGGAGGAAATGAACGGTGTGCCATTCGTCCGGTAGCAAGATGTGTCGAAAATAGTGCATCGCAAGAGGAACTCGAGTGAAAACAGCACAAACGAAAAGTGGGGTCGAACAGACTGAAAATTACAATGAAAGGATACGAAACTATAAATAAAATAACTTGTGCTCCAATGAAAAGGACCGCTTTCCCAAATCTAGTTTTCAATAGTACATATTCAGTAACGGATTTTAGGAATCCTCCATCAGAATCGATATGAATAGAAAGATATTCCAAATGGTAACAAATGAAACCGGAACAGAAATCCCAGCCTTTTCTTCACCCTTCCACATTTTCTAAGAGGATTTGGAAATGGCCATTAACGAACCTCCATATTGTGGAAGCCCATCTGCAAAACTAACAAAATGTTAACCGCCACAAAAACTTCAGGTAACAACTACCCAAAATATAAAGGTTTAACTACGCTTCATACACAGGCAACTTTCAACCTTACATTTCAATACCTGGAGTTTCAAATCCAACGCAGTAATAACATCACTTATTGTATTTTCAATTTGTTTCGATGACTGCGAGCATAACGACTAAACTCCACATCAGCGGCACTTTAATATCGACCTTAATGTCTTGCTTCGTAAAGTTCTAATTCAAATGTAGTTATGATAGTGGTTGTGTTATTAAAGATTTCATGGTGACGAAGGAGTTGTGGTCGTCCAAAGGAAATGCGAATCTATGTCAATGAACCTCCATGACGGGTTGCTCCTTTTGAAGCTATATTTAGATTTAACTTGGCTTCAAAGCCTTTCAAACTCGTAATATTATTCTGAGGCTCTTATTAGTAATGTGCCAGCCATTATATAACAAAAGTTGTTTTATATCATGGACCAATCTCATTTATAAATCATTTCGTTCAAAAGAATGAAAGAAAGAATAGTATGCTCTCAAGATTTCTCTAAATTTCATTAACGAGTACCTACTCTGTGTCTCATTCGATCCTATCTCACCTCGTCAATAGAGTATAACGTGACGTATCCAAGGGCATGTCAACATTCTAGACTAATGTTAACATACAATGTGTCACTGATGCCCATTGTTAGACCCTTATAAAAAAGACTCAAGTGCATTTTAATGACATTCAAATAAAAAAGATTTGCAGTATTTTCAAATTTCCGAATTAAATATTACTGCTTTCGTTAAAATGTTACTAATACCTTTTCTTCTTAAGATGGTATATAGTTTAAACTAGGTGGACTGTCTGCTAGTGTAGTAGCAGATATTATGCTATAAAAAAATCTTGGCTGATTGGTAGCACCATTAGCTGGTGAAACAAGACAAAGGCTAGAAACTGAAGTTCTGAATCCTGCTCTACTAATTGTATTATTTTTTGTAATTATTCGTTACCAAAGTTGTAATCACTTCCAAAGAGTGTTCGTAACTGACTAAGGGACAATGAGTGGCTGCCACAAGTGCTGAGGAACGACACGACCTCTGAAAAAGGTCCGTTTGGCCAGCGAGGAGTTTTAAGGCCATACATCCCTCGTGCACAAGACAAGGCATGAGGAAGCCCGTGTACAAAGTATACTGATTGCAAATTTGTAATAAGTGCTCAATCAGTTGTTCTCTTATGCACCATTGGTGCTTGCAATCAGGTTTAAAAAATATAGTGATTTCTTCGGGACGTTCTCCGTCACCTTGTAATTTACAAACGCAAAGAGAATTGGAACAGAAACTTTTCGTTTGAGCGCGTAAAATCACGTAAAACAATTTTCTCCCGTGCTATAAAAACTTTTAGCAGAAATAGCAGAAATTTTCTGCATTTTACGCTTTGAAGGACGGTATTTGCCGTCGCAGCTTTTTTTCGTTTTCTTTACATCGTTAAAATGTAATCATTTTGCAATGTCAGCGTTTTTCATTTTAAAATCAACGGCTGAAGATTCATTAACGTGATTTATAATATTGAATTGCATTGATTTAAAACTATAACGTCCCATTGAAAGGCATAGGCCTCCCTTAGTAATCATGAGCGGCTTTCGGGCCATAATCGCGGGGATAGTGTCGACTGATGGATGTCCCACCTGCTTTAATTAAATTGTCTGTCTTTTTAAATTTTTCTTCACGACGTCAAAGAGAACATTCCTCTCTAATGGAGCAGATCAAAACCTACAAACCTACAAGGGCTCGTATCACCAGAGAAAGTAAGTAAAGTAGGACACACAATATACTTAGATATTTTAAACGCTTATTTAATATATCAACTGCACACGCGTAATTATTGTGTTATGATGACGAATAAGATATATTTTCTTTCTTTCCTTCCATTACAATTGTCACGCACTCCCAAAAGTATACAGCTACATTTTACACTTTACTCCCAAAAGTATACAGCTCCATTTTACATTTTACTCCCAAAAGTATACAGCTCCATTTTACATTTCACATTTTACTCCCAAAAGTATACAGCTCCATTTTACATTTCTCATTTTACTCCCAAAAGTATACAGCTCCATTTTACATTTCACATTTTACTCCCAAAAGTATACAGCTCCATTTTACATTTCTCATTTTACTCCCAAAAGTATACAGCTCCATTTTACATTTCACATTTTACTCCCAAAAGTATATTTTACAGCAGTGTTCTGTAAGAGTAGAATAACTTGGTTAGTGGGTCGCACCCAGTCGATTGAGAATATGCATATTGCAAGCATTACTCACCCTTGTAAGATAACTCGATAATTGTCAAAGGGAACGTGCTTCACTAAATCTATTACTGTAATTGGCAAAGTGCTTCCCCGAGGGCCGACGATGTAAGTAGCCACAAGTTTTCAAGTTACAACTAAGTTTACTAATCGGTAGGGCATCAGCAATTTGCTTTATAAATTTCAAGTAGTTCAGTTTGTTCAACTTCTGTCTATAAAGTAGGTTAGGTGCGATTAAGTATTAAGTTTACTTAGGAAAAAAGAGACGACCTGTCACTTTATTAGATTAATTAAGGAGCATATGAGGTTTGAGAATACAAATTAAATAGTTTGATTTAATTAAAACATTATTACTTAAGTATAATCTGAATTGTAGGGCTTGGAGTTCCAACTTATGGGCTTACGGACATGAGCTACGCCTAGGTTCCATAGGGAAAGCTAGCTTTCTAGTTATATGGGATAAAACGACATCGACTAGCGTCAATTCAACTGCGTTAGGACAATGAATAATATCAAACAATTCTACAATAAAATCTACAACAATATCAATTTCTGTTCATCCGATCGCTGAACAATCAGCTTAGGACATGAAAGGCTTAGTCAATAAAGTCCATATCGACAATACAACTAACATGTATACGTAATCCGCAACTGCGGGCTCTAACTAGGTCATTGCACATATAAATCGAGAACACGAATCGGGGTTAATGCCTAACGCTCTACTGCCTTTCAGAGAGATTTAGAGAGATATTTATTGAAAAATTAATAAATACAATTTACCTCTTGCGAAATAGTAACCTATAGGTAAGTCAGGCTATATGAGATAGAGCCTTGTGACCTTAAAAGAGCGCAAGTGCGAATGCAAAGAACTGATATGGTTATATAGATCCTAGTTGAATGCCATTTAAAAAGAGATAGTTTCAATATGTGATTCATATCCTATATTCACATCATTTCATATCATTCCTCGCTCCCCTCAAATATACAAATCAACGAACGTTTGTACACAATCGGTTTGTCCATTCTGTCCTTTGACCTTATACTTATATTCAGTGGCATCACAGTTTTATATAGAGCGATTGTTACGCTACAATCGCTGCCAGTGCCAAGGAAGCAACGACTACACTATGGACATTCATTGCTTTTTATAATATTTTATGTCCATTTTCATTAAAATTATTACGAGTAGGAGTTTCATTAAAATTATTACGGACTTCTAGGAGTATCAATTAGCTTTCTAGAGCTTGACTCTAACAAACGAATTCTAATTCTTGCGTAGAAGATAAACTTATATCGTTTAAGAAAAATCTTTTTTAAATAAAAAACAATCGTACAATAATTGTTGACATTCTTTGCAGCTTAACAAAGGAAATGAAATACTGTACTATCTGCGGCTAACTAATCTATGAGACTGCACGACTCGGTCACAAAAATCAATATCTCGGTGAACGACCGTGCTCCGGGGATGCAGAATAATGCCAAGGTTGCTATCGCCATATATCATGACTCCCCTGCTTTAGGGGAGTTTCGGGCCATGGTTAGTGGGCCAAGCCTTGACATGGCGGCATTGACGTTCTTGTAAACAGCATTCGTCTTAGAGCCAATTTGCAAGAAAAAATGAGAAGTTTTTGTTAGGTGAGATAAAAAAAAGTCATACAAGTTACGAGTAAGACGCATGATTTTTTTTTTGTATTTTTGTATTTTAAGTTAGACTTGTCACTGTATACAGGAAATAAACTATTTTTCTTTCTTTCTTTTAACTGATGATTGATTTTAATTTCTTTTAGTGAGTGGTCATATTAGAGACACCTAGGATGTCTGCCGTATATGGGCTTCCAATTTAATTTTTTTTCAATGGATACAACAATACAACTAAATCTAAAGTTCTAATACAACTTTAGATACGTCAACTTTCGTAAGTTTGACAGATGTCACATATCCATTTGTAACAGTTGCCACTCGCCATTAAATTTATTGCCCTGTGGCTTAGAATTATACTAGAGTCCTCGCCACCACTGAAGTCTTGCGACAAAAATTGGAACTAAATTTGACAACTCCGCCATCTTGTAGTTTGTCAGGAGTGTGCGTGGAGAGTATCGTTCGTGGATTTTCTTGAAATTACATTGAAATTAAATTGATCATGTCGCGTAAAGTTGTAAAAAGTGCAGCCCGGGAAATTATCCTTAAAATGAAGGAATTTTGTGAATTGGAGCAGAAGAATAAAGGAGTATTGATCCCGTTAAATAATGTACAAATGCGAGTCGCTGCCATGACAGGTAAATTTTAGGGATGCCAGAGTTTAAGTGTTTGCCTAATAAATGGTTAAAATATTATTAGTCGGATAAAAACTATTACAAAAAAAAAGGCCTAACTTTGTCTAATGGACGATATAGTTCATTGTATTTTATGCAAAATTATGATTGAACATAGAAATATCATAATGGATTAATTAACAGAAAATAATATATTTGTTTATTTCAGGTGTTTCCGTGAAAACGGTTTCACGAATTACTAAAGAAGGAAAAGTAGCGGCAAGCACGTCAAAGAAAATTGTCATCCCTGGAAAAAGCCGTCCGCAACCAAAAAGGATTGATTTGGATGATTTCTATTTATGTGCTTTACGTCAAAAACTCCACTTTTCCTATGTGGTGAAGAAAGAAATACCAACGGTAAACAAACTGCGTTTGGAACTAAAACAAGATATCAATTTTCAAGGCACTAATACAACGCTACGAAGAATATTAAAAAAGTTAGGCTTCCGATTCAAACGTTGTAAGTCAAAACGCAAAGTTTTGATGGAACGCTATGATATTACCGCTTGGCGTGCCAGATATATTGAAAGAATAAGGAGAAATAGATTAATTGACAGGAGACCTGTGGTGTATTTAGATGAAACCTACATTCATCCTACTTATCATGGGAAGAGTTGTTGGTTTGCGCAGACGAAAATGGACTATTGGTCTCGGAATCAGCTGGAATACGGTTCATTATTGCACATGCTGGATCAGAAAATGGATTTGTGCAGAATGCATTGTTGATTTTCAGATCACAATCTCAATCTGCAGATAATCACGATGATATGAATGCCACAAACTTTTTGAAATGGATGACGGAAAAGGTAGTACCAAATCTTCCTGAAAAATCTTTGGTGGTGATGGATAATGCACCTTATCCACTCCACGCAGATTAATAAACCTCCAACAATGTCCAACCTTAAATCGGAAATGCAAGAATGGTTGAGAGAAAAAAATATTTACTTTGAAGAGTGCTCGACAAAACCAGTTTTATACGACATAATAATAAAAAACAAAGAGCCGCCAGTTTATGCACTTGATGAATTGTTAAGGCAACATAATCACGAAGCGGTAAGATTACCTGCATATCATTGCGATTTGAATCCAATTGAAAAAATTTGGAGTCTTGCCAAAACACGCGTTGCCGAAAAAAATGTTGCTCAAGACCCAAAACAAATAATAGAGTTAACACAAGCAGCTTTTGCAAGCATCACAGCAGAAGACTGGCCTATTCAATGCAAGCATGTGGAAAATATTGAAGCAGAATACTTCAAAAATGATGGACTCATAGATGTGGAAATGGAGAGATTCATAATAGCAACAGCGAGTGATAGCGACACTGAATCTGATCATGATAGTGAATTTCTGGATACAAGTGATAGCGATTGTCATATGTTTGGTATAAAAGAATTAAATCATGATGACCATAATTATCAATTACCTAATTTTTCAATTTAATCCAAATGTATCTAATAAAAATTAAATTAGTGCAATATGATAATTATTTTATTTTTATGCCTATTAAAAACCCTATTATCTATCTTTGCTTGTTATCCTAAATTAACAATGTGAAACGTGAAACTAGTTTTACAATGTGAATGAATTAGCAATTTATTGATTGCTTTAATTTTATCATATGCATTGATTTATTGATTAATTTATTAGAATAGGTTGCCTTTTAGAAGGGGTAAAGTATTGCCCGTCTTGCTGGCAACATTTCATTACGCGATTTGAGCGCCGCGTCTATCGGACTTCAGTGGTGGCGACGACTTTACCACATCTGTATCCGTGTTTTATTTTTTATTTATTTTTTATGGACAAAGGCGGCAGACGAGCATACAGTCCACCTGATGGTAAGTGGATACTGTCGCTCATAGACGTCCGCGATACATGCCAACATTAGTCCAAAATGACCAAGATGGCACGCCGCCGGATGCGCCGCCTACCTTTGGAGATATAGGAATGGAAATTGGCACTGGAACATCTCACTCACTACCGAAACACGCATGTACATTAGGGAAATAAGATAAAGTGGGATGTAAAGTGTAAAAGGATAGCAAAGCCGTTACCACAAGTCCTAAGGACCTACACCACCTATAAAAGAGACCTACCAAGAGTTGACTAACCAACCCGCTTGGTCAGCTTGGCGCGTTTCAAGGCTATGTGCAGCGGTGGATACTAAAACGGCTGGTTACGATACGGTACAGTACGCACGCTTAAGTAAGATATTTGTTGTGCTACTCTGAATGTGGCATTGGAAGTTAAGTTATTTTAATTTTACTATATAAACTACATATTTACGACAGTGGTGGCCTCTTGGCAGCGCTTCGTGGCGCCGTCTCGTCTGACATTTCAAAACCTTGTCGAGATGCAAGGTTAAGCTGGCAAGGTGAATAAATATTGTTCAACTTTTGCTAAGCCGTCGTTAGCCCTTGCTTTTGGTTCATTTGCGATTTATGAAGCTTACTTTTACGTCTACCAGATTGTAAATTAATAGATATTAAGGTAATTTCACACGACATTACTTCGTGTTTATTAAAGGGACTATGTTTTATTTCTTTTTTTATATATTTAGTTCAGTCCTACAACGCAATAAAAATACGATATTTCGCTGTATTTTTGTTAAGCACACACTTATGTAGACAGAGTTTGTCCAACGACTATAATTTGGAATTATTTGCACGTGAAGATTTTTTTAAATAACAAATTGAATTTGTAATGTACAATAACAACTTGATACTTTCAATTAACGTACTTCTTTTGTTGCTTCTTTTTTATATAAATAATTTTTTATAAATTTACTGTAACAGTAACCAGCTCTTTTATCATCAGCTGCTGGACATGGGTTTATTCATACACATTGTCTTGTGCATCAAGGATGTATGGCCTAGAAATGCCACTCTGAAAAAACGGATTGGGGAGTCCACTCTTTTAGAGGAGGTGTAATCCCTCAGAGCTTACCTCGTACTTTTTTCAACACCCGACGGTTACGGTTTATCGCGGATATCCATCTGGAGGATCGATTGATTGCCGTCGCTTGTCGATAGCCAGCTTCATTGATTTGTTAGTTTGTTAAGTAGTAATAGCTGCACTGACAGATGGCGCTGTGATCGGCGAGACAAACGACAATTATTAAATTTTTCACCGCCATTCCACAATATACTTCCTCTTTACCTTACTATACCTGTCCACATTAAAAGCACATATGACATATAAAAAGAACAATATTTTAATTCCAAAATTCAAACAGTAATTTCACATCCTGTAGTTAAATTTAGTATAAACACACAAGCGTTTGGTCACAAACGCCGAGAACAATATATACGGTCACGGACAAGCGCTTACTTAGTTCCCAGGTTAATAAATGTATTTCACTCTAAATTGAAAACAGATATAAGTAAAAATAATTTAAAATATAAATTAAAAATATATTTCTTGTCTATATTATAATTTGTTCACTGTTCACGGGTACGTTTTAATATGTTGGATACCGATACTGTGGAACTTGTATCTTAAATAAATCTTTATGGTCTATTAAATATAATTATGATAATTTTTGTTCGTAAATTTGCTAATAAAAAAAAATATTACATATATTATTTACATTTTGTTTCTATACAGTGTTAAATAATTAATTCTACGATATTTTTAAGCAGCATATTTTTTCACACAACTTGCACCGAATTGCATAGATATAGGTCTCTAATACTTATTAGCGGTTCGATTAACAGCTATTTAAGAGTGGGGTGTGCGGCGTTGCCGTTCGTAGCAGCGTATAATTAATAGTACAGACAGAAACTTCAAAATTATCTTCATATAATAATTAAATAAATTAACTTTTTTTTTTGGAAAATATCGACTTCGGTAAAAGCCGTAGAACAACAGTTTTTTTCCTCATATATGGCACTGGTGCAATTCTGTCAGTGTGAAGTTTTCTACGTTATAAACAATTTCAAAGTCTGAAACGTTTCCTATCGTCCAATCTCGTCGAAGTAAGTCGGGATCAGTAAAGCGATAGTAGGTTTAACGAGGACAGTAGGGGACTCCTTGGAAGCGCACGATTATTTGATTATCACAAACACCATGCGCGAAAATCACTTTGCAGTTTAATAAACTATCACTATTAAACATCAAAACGCCTAATACACAATTTTTCTCTCCAGCTCCCGCCAAATACCCTCTAGAACAAAAGACGGAAATTCAGAATTAAGATGGTATGCGTTACTGTTTAACTGTGCATTATATCTGCGTACTACATTCGACAAATTATATAGCAACACTTCGATTCGGGTATAGCTATCTATAACCGAGTTCCAAAGAGAAAGTTTATCTCTCACAGGGTACGGAACTCATGAATAAAACAATCCCAAGTTATCCAGGAAGTGACACAATACATTCCTCTACCTGTCCCATTCCCACCAGCGAATAATCATTCCGAGTAAGCAAGAGGTGACTGCATTTCATGATTACTGTTGTGCTTTATGGTGGTATCATTTTTCCTCAGACGTGTTTTTGCGAAGTAGAGAGCTGTTATCTTTGTATTGCCCTGATTGCGTTCACGCTTGATTGTGTGTACTCGTAATTAAATATACAAGACCGTTCCGAAAGCTGATTTGTTATTTAATACAAAAAGGATGGTAAACAGTGGCAATAAACTGCCAGTCCATACATGTCAATATCAGTCAATATGATGAACTTCCGTGGATACACTGCGTACCTACGGAAATTTAATAGTTAGTATATGTACGAGTATCTTTTTCCGTGAGTGTTGCAAAAGGCGAGGGACAACAAAGCTGCTACCATAAACGCTGAGGAACTACACCGGTTTTAAATAAGTCTTGACTAGAGTGGTGTTTTAAGGCTATGGCATCCCCCATGCACAAAAAAGGCCCGTGCGCCAGTGGACGATAAAAGAGCTGTACTTTCATTTGATTATGGTGTAAAAGATCTGAACTTTTGGAATTGGGAGTGACGCAAGAGTAACCTAATTTGGAATTGGTAACTAACCAAAAATATTTGAAAATCAACAAACAGATATTTAATAGGGTATTTACTTTTTATCTAGTATCTAATATTTGTATCCATCCCTTCTAATCCAGCTTCCATATTCTGATTCCTATATCCTCAAGGGAAGGCACCGTATTTGCGGACGTTTAATGTACGAGTATGCCATTTTTTACTGATTTTAGCACATGTGCAGACTTCTTGGGGCGACTTTTTATAATGTTTTGCGTTTGAAAAATTATATCTGAACAAAATATTTGTGTAAAAATGTTGCTAAGCGACTTTTTGGCCGACGAAAGTGGTGAGATATAAGTTTGTGGGTTTTCGTGTTAATGTATCTTCAAATTTGGAAGTCGTAAAAACTTGGTATTCCACAGTTAATATTAATGATATAAGCAGTAATTAATCTCTTGACATTAACATGAACTACTTTGCTAGCCGACAAATGTTTGCCGAGGAAGGTCTGTTTCCTCACACCCCATCTTTCAAACACACTTGACCCGATTCTCTTGGCGACACCACGTCTCGCATGTGCAGGCGACCTTGAGACGCCATGGCGTTTGGAAGTCAACTTGGCCATGAATTTTCTTGGCGAAATTTTAGAGTTCTCGTTATTGTGTGGAATTATTCCACGCCACGCTGGTCAAACGAATTGGGTAAGTCCACTATTTTTAGGGTGGTGTAGTTCATCAGGACTTGTGACAGTAGCTTTGTTATCGTTTAATCGCCTTCTACCACACCCACAAGAGCAGATAGAGAGGTTAAGTGTTAAGAATTTTGATAATGTTTATATCTCAATCAATATGTACCGAACAGATATAAAAACAAACAGTCTATTTGTAAATGCAATGAACCGTTATCGTCCAAAAACATTGATGTAAGAGCGTTGTGCGTATTTTTTTAGAAGATGAGCATACAAGAAAAGAAATATACGAACGTTATATTGCTTCATTCGTAATGTTTATTTTTGCGCGTCATTTTTTAGAGTTCTACAAGGCAGATGGATAAAACCATCAATTTTATAATTGAGAAAAGTTTGAAGCTGAACAGTTTACCCAGTGATAGTGATAAGTAGTCGAGAATAACAAACGTTTGCTGTGCCTACCTTTGAAGATGTAGGAATGGATTTGGAGAAAAGGTTAGGTTCGGTCTCAAGGCACACCAGTTTGTCGCAGCACACCGATTACGTAGTACTGGTTTAACCGAAAGGTGGTCTGGAAGACCATATGTCCGGTGACTCTTAAAAGGCCACAAGAAGTTATGTGTGATTTTGTTTTACGCCGTAACTTTATTAGTGGTGTAAACAATGCTAAACTATACTTATTGACTTACTATAATTATAATTTCATCTCAAAATGTTACGGAACCCTTTATATTTTTTCACAGTCGTCAGATCCTTATCAGGTTTATTATTTTGCCAAGTTCTCTCACGAGTATTTTTCTGTTTATTCTAGATTTATTTTTATGGAGTGTTATATAACCTTGGACATTGCTTGTCTTTGTATGTGCAAACAGACAAATTTAATATTGTGTTTTGTTACAACCATAGGCAGGGATATACTGGTATACCGTATAATATGTGTCCATAGCCTAAATAATACAGGCTATGAAATTAATTCCTAAATATCCAAAGGTAGCCAATGCATTGAGGGGCATGGCAACGTTTGTCATTCTGGACTGATATCGGCAAGTCGCAGGGCGACAGTATCCCCTTACCACCTGTCGGACTGTGAACTCTCGAGAGGCTGTTTTCAGGTTTTCTATGAAATTACGAGTTATACCGAAACGAAGCTATCGTGGATCGCTAGTAAATTAATATTTATATATTCATATTCCTCAAGGTAGACACTAATGGGTTTATAAATAAATTGACATCGGTTATTTAGTTTGATTTGATTTCCAAATGTCTTGATAAAGTATCGCCTTAGTAATTTTAGGTGACATTCAAACTTCTCAACCGTTCCATTCAATTACATGATAAGAAATGTCTACAACTCTCATTTAGATGTTAAAGTCCATTTGAAGAGCTAATGAGTATATCTTGCGGTGAAAGTTTCACTTTGAACTGAACTGAAGTTGAAACTGAAGAGTTTCTCTGTCATTATTAAATGAATAATTTTAGAATACTTTACCAGTAATCATATAATTATGACTGTATGTTTTACTCGTACGAGTAAGTATGTAGATGTAGAAAAGTTTCTCATGTCGCCAAATGTGCGTTTTTGTTTCTGAAGAACACAGAGAAATTTGCCTCACGGCTGTAACGAGTTCGCTTTATGATTTTCCGTTGAAATTAAAAGTATACATGTTACTACAAATAATTAGAAAGAAAGATATTTATTATTAGTAACACTACACACTATTAATAATTATACTTAAAATGTGTAATCATAAATGCTATATACAAGGGATGTTATATTTATTTTTAATTGATAATGATAAGGGATGTTTCTACAAACATTCACATATTTAAATTATATTGATTATATTTTTTTATAATTTTCAAAATATGTACCTAGAATTTTGTATATCTGTATATTCAAAATTGTAATTTTATATTAATATGGGTTTCGTTCCTGACGTAAAATAATAATAATAACCTACTTAACACGTAATCAAGTGCTGCAGCAAAAACTGCAGCACTTATTTAACGTCAGGGGGCTTTTAATGCCATCAATATAGGCTGTATAACGTCTCACTCTGATGACACATGAGTCCCTTATTTCTTTTTTTTTTCGGTTTCCTCACAATTTCTCGCCCACCGGCGTATTAGTGACAAGTAATTTAAAAATCCGTACTTAAGTCGGCCGACTATAGACTAGCACCGCCCAACCTCCTCCCGTACAAAGGAGACTAAGGATAACAAAGCCGGTGCCGCGAGCCCCGAGAAACTACACCACCTCTAGAAGAATGGACTCGACAACCGGCTTAGCCAGTGTGGTGTTTTATTCTTCACTCTCATTGTCCTATGTCTGAAGAGGCCCGCTTCCAGCAGAGAATATTATATGAGCTGGTTATAATTACACTTAAGGTTAGAATTCACGAGCTTATAAATGTGAATAGAAGTGACCCAGAGGCATGTAAACACCACAATGGGTCACCTACATTATCACGTATACCTCAAAATATAATAATTATTTATTTTCACTCAGAATCTACTGAGTAATAGATTTCTATGTAAATTTTACATCGACGTGTACTATGTATTTTTAATTTAACAACAGTTAGTTGGATTACAATTTATGCTCTGGTCCAGTATCAAGACTGAATATAGTCAGTCAGCTTTAAGTATACAATCGTTATGCACCAAATAAATTATAATAAAAGTAACAACTTACATTTTCAAACGTAAACAGTGTCTTGTTATGTCAATTTTAATTCCATTTATTCGTCGTGTTAAATTCTATTAATAATGTCGCGAATTTAAAATTCATGTCGAACGGAAACGATAGATGGCGCTAGGGTGATACCAAATGTCAATAATGCCAAATGTGTTTGTACACAATATACAACTATAAACTGTTTGTATACGTGTATAACTGTAAAAAAGCAGGTGGGACGCTCTTCGAAAACACGTGTACCGGCGACTTGAAGAAGATTGCCGGTGGTGCCTGGATGGGATGAGCCGAAGAACATGTGCGGTGGCGAACCTTTGGAAAGGCCTTTGGATGTCCAGCCACTGCTGTGGCAAGACATAAGATGACGGGAAATATTAAAAAAATATATGTTAAAATAACATTAAAACATTGCAATTAAACAACTTTTAACGGTTTAAATCGCGTATATTTGACATGATTTATATCCCGACGTTTCGAACACTTTGCAGTGGACGTGGTCACGGGGTGACTAATTGATTTTATTTGTCACTTGAGTTATTAAGAAATTATTACTACCGTCTGAAATTTTTTGAACTACCGTCTGAAATTTTTTAATCATAACATTCCCTATGCACGCAGTATTCGCTCACGGTGTCCAGAGCATCTTGTAAACACTCCATAGTAAATTGGATTTTATCATGTATAATGTACAATGTAATGGATTACATGATAAAATCCAATTTACTATGGAGTCTGAGGTCAATAAATCCTTGGCTTTCCTTGACATTTCAGTCATCAGAAATCCTGACAACTCTCTTGGTCATACTGTGTATAGGAAACCCACCCATACAGATAAATATCTCAATGGTAACTCCCATCACCATCCATGTCAGTTGACTACCGTAGGCAAATCTTTGTTACAGAGAGCACACGGCATCTGTGACACTGACCACCTCGAGGAAGAGCTTCTGCATGTGAAACAAGTACTGCGAAGCAACAATCACAAATTCCCACGAATGCGTCACAGAAGCCGCCCCAAGCCTCCTACAGTTGAGCGACAACCTGCCATCTTACCATACATCAAGGGCATCACTGACAAAATTGGCAATATCTTAAGACGAGCTTCAATTAAAACTTACTTCAAGCCGCACAAGAAGATTAGCCAATTTTTAAGACCGGTCAAGAGCAATATCCCCCTACAAGATGCAGGTGTTTACAAGCTTGATTGTGAATGCGGGTTATCATACATTGGGCAAACAAAGAGGAGCATCGGTATCCGGATAAAAGAACACATAGCTGACATGAAGAACAGACGCTCGACCAAGTCTGCAGTTTGTGAACATGCTCTGGACAAACCCAACCATTACATTCGATTTGATAATCCACAAATCCTCGCTAGAGAGACCCGGTACATGCCAAGAATGTTACGCGAGGCTATTGAAATTAAGAAACACCCAAATTTCAATAGAGAAGATGGTTGGCAAGTACCACCAGCTTGGGATCCAGTCATTAAATTAATTAAAACACAAGGCCAACGCCATACTGCAAGACCTCTGGACACCGTGAGCGAATACTGCGTGCATAGGGAATGTTATGATTAAAAAATTTCAGACGGTAGTTCAAAAAATTTCAGACGGTAGTAATAATTTCTTAATAACTCAAGTGACAAATAAAATCAATTAGTCACCCCGTGACCACGTCCACTGCAAAGTGTTCGAAACGTCGGGATATAAATCATGTCAAATATACGCGATTTAAACCGTTAAAAGTTGTTTAATTGCAATGTATAGTAATCGCGAAAACCTAAGAAAATATAACATTAAAACATATTAATAACAACACAAATAAAACAATCGAGATATTCACCATTATAATACTCATTTTATTTATTGGGAATACAAACAATTGTACATAAAATGTTACACATTACAGTCGGTGTATTAGTATTAATATGTGTACAATCTACACAGTTTTTGGCACATGGGTTACAGAAAACAGAAAAAAATAATTCGTTTAGCATGTTTAGGGGGAGAGTGCATGCTGCATTCCCACAGCCGCTGGGCACTCTCTCACCCCTCTCTCACAGAAGACTACCTTGAAATGTACTGCATTTCCTACTTTATCATTACTTTATCGGTAATGAGTGAGTTACGCCGAGCCCATTCCTATCCCATCCTTATCATGATATATTTGGTACGTCAACAGCTAAGTACAGAAAACTGCTAATGGTTTTTTTAAAAGAATATAAATGTAGAATATAAAGAATGTATGATGTTAATTGAATCTTCCGGGCTACTTGGCCGAGGTCTTCTGGAATCTCTTCTCTTTCTACCAAACGTTTCGTCAACAACTGCGGTTGACATCTTCAGTGGCGACTGCGTTCACTTTCGGAGAGATGTTATCTCTTCGGCTTCTCGAGCGCAACTGACTCGACGACTGTGGCGCACCGGTATTTATAGTGGGCGAGGGTAGTTGTGATTGTGTGTGTACCGAGTCTGTTTTTGTCCCCCCCCTCTCGTCTCTCTCGGTACTCGGTACACACACAATCACAACTACCCTCGCCCACTAAAAGTATCGATGCGTCGATACACAAACAATCACAACTACCCTCGCCCACTATAAATACCGGTGCGCCACAGTCGTCGAGTCACCGACCGGTGACTCTTGAAAGGCCACTAGGGCCACAAGAACTATACATACACGATGTTGAGGCAATCAGGTTTTTTAGTCGGTAGGAGTCCGACACTACCTGGTACCACCTAGGCTGGCCCAGCCAGACTAGATGATACCAGGTGTCCCATGCAGGATTTTTTCTGATTGTCTCTCCTAAAAAAAAAAAAAAAAAAAAAACAAAAAAAAAAAAAAACGTCGAGTCAGTTGCGCTCGAGAAGTCGAAGAGATAACATCTCTCCGAAAGTGAACGCAGTCGCCACTGAAGATGTCAACCGCAGTTGTTGATGAAACGTTTGAAAGAAAGAGAAGAGATTCCAGAAGACCTCGGCCAAGTAGCCCGGAAGATTCAATTAATATGGACACCGGCCGAGAAAGCCTACACTCCACTATAATGTATGATGTGTCATCTAGTGTATTCCTATATCGATTTTCTTAACCTAATGTTTTTTTCTTTTGTAGCTGACTCACTATACCTCTTTAATAACACCGCATTGTAAATTTATACCCATTTACACAGGCGCTAAGTTACCCTCAGGGCGCTTCACATGTGCTCACTGAACCGTAACAAAGCCGTGAGGACTAGGTATTGATTACCGACGCCTATCTCTTATGTGGATAGGTGTTATAGACTTATAAATGTGTTAGACAGGAACGGATTAAAAAAGGTGGAAGCGTGGAGATGTTTTATTGAGTTATAATAATGCGAAAAAGACTCTTAGTATAAAAATGCTACTTAAGTATATCATTTGTGATACATGACAGCATCTGTCAAAATAACGAATCTTGATCTTTGGAGATTTTGGAAACATAATGGGATATGAATGATATTACTTTTTACATATTGATATCTGGGTTGGTTTTGAACTCTTTATGAGTATTTAATGTGAATTTATTAGTTTAAATCACTGTATTTTCATGTTTTACGAGTGATACACAGTTCAGTCACTAAACAACTAATGTCTTTAATCAGTTTTGCAAAAACACTGAACTTTACAGAGTGTATTCAAATATTTTCGATTAAATTTTGTCAGGCGATCAGGCAAACGTGTGTTGTCACAATCAGCGATGGTATTTAAATAATAATATTAGCGATAACAGTATAAAAGTACGATAGTACGTACTTTTGTTTTTAAAATATGAAAGTAATGAACTTTCGTGAATATAAAAGTGTACCAAACAACATAGAGTGTTAAACAACGTATCCACCTATCTGTACTAGACCCCGTGCGGTGGTTTGTAGCCTGAAACCACCGTGTTATTGCAAGTGGATATCAAAATAACAAATCAAATCAACATTTTTGACTATTGAATCACTTATCACGAAACTTATTTGAATCATAACTATTAAGATTTTCGCATTTTTACCACATAATTTGATAACTAATTATCGAATCGAACATCTTATATTCTATATTATACAGATCTTAATTCTATGTACGTATGTAAATATATTCGTGTGTGTGTGCGTGTGTTTAGCGTGTGTGTGCATGATCTTGGATTTGGGTGGATATAATACTCATCCATCCACGTAGCATAAGTTAAAGATTTATATGCCTGAATCCTGATACCTTCATTGCATTATTTACGATGTAATTTAACTATTGAATTTTTAGAGATTTTTTTGTTAAGTTAAATAAGTCCAAATCGGAGTAATAAATCTGGTACGTACAATGCGACAAAGTACAGTGTCTAGCGTATAATTCCTATGGATAAGAGGTTCTTGTGTTACAATGTCTGTTGCTGTCTTATTTTGTTTTCGTGTATAATAAAGAGTTTTATATATCTATCTATATATCTGACACTTTTAACAGCAAGTTGAAGAGGAAATGGTCAAGCCATATCCATCGTAGGACGGATAGCCGATGGGGTAGACGAGTCCTCGAATGGAGACCACGTGGGATTCCGACCAGGTGGACTGAGGACTTGATGAAAGTTGCCGGTAGTAGATGGAAGAGAAATACAGAAGACCATTGTGTGGTGGCCGTTCTTGTGAGAGGTCTACATCTAGCAGTGGATAGACACTGGCTGATGGTATGGCACTTATTGTATATAAAAGAAGAAAAGGGAGAAAATATATTTTATTCATTATCATCATCAAAACACCACAGTTTCGTGTGAATAGTGATACATTAAATATAGATATAAATATCTAAGTATATTGTGTGAACTGACTCAGCAAATGCTGCAGATAACCCACAGCACTGATATTCTGTCAGCACCTACACTTGTCTTTTTTTAATAATGCCGTATCTAGACAATTTCAAACTCGGATTGTAACATTTTCTAATTTAACTTTGCGGAAGAGCGATGGTAACACAGCCGTACACACTCAGTACAAAGTAGATAATTGTAACACAACACATTGTGTTTTAGTTGTGTTTAACCAACGGTGTTTCGTTTACTTTTATAGTTAGTACGAAGCCGTCTCTTAGCTGAGGTTTTGTTAAATGTGAGCCTTGAGAAAGGCATTATCGTACCGTCAGTATCGAATAAAGACATAACCCGAAAATTATAACTTTTCAGTGCAGGAAAAAACTTTAAAATGTTGGATAACTTTTTTCTATGTGAATCATTAAAATAATAAAATCCTTCTCATTTTTACCTTCAGTAGAGTAATATTTTACGCTTATTATTTTTTTCAGACCATTTTAAAAATAAAATAAGAAAGCTTTGTAACGGATTTTGGATCATAATTTTCACAAATTTGGCGATAAAATTATGAAAAAGAAAATAGTATATTTATTTTAAAACACCCCTTTTAAATAATTGTAAAAACTAAATTTCGACGTGATACGACTTACGGTTTTGTTAAACTGATGATACGACATGTCTATATGCTTTTGTCGCTCTAGCAATGGAGAGCTATAAGTAGGCTGTTGATGCGATATGATAAGCGAGACCATGGTTGATACGACCATTGGAAGGTACTTCCTATCTCTAGGAATAGGTAGATATTTCCTTAGGTATTATTATCTTCCCAATTGTGCCTATATAAACAGTAACACTTCAATGCTAACCTTTTTACCATCATAATAAAAGCGAAGAACTTCGACTAAATTCTGGACAAATAAGCTTTTCAAAACATTGTACTGAAGCAATGAAATTCCTTCTCAAACACCGTGCAAAGTTAACTCAACTGTTAAAGAAATAAAACCCGAAGCTTACACCACAGAGATAAACTCCGAGATTATTTAACGATTGAGTTTCACAGCGGTAAAGATAAGTTTGTTTTCAACTCTTGACAAAGTTATGAATTCAGTCGATCGAAAAAGATTTTCAAGAAATACGATCCTTAATTCAATGAAATAAGATTTGAAAGCTTTTCTTAAATAATACTTCGATGTTTGTTTGGTTTATTGGTAGGAAATGCAAAGGGAATTCTGCTTTTTTTATGAACGGACTAAGTTAAATTGCTGACTGATTCCTGCAAAGACTTGTCTATTATACTCTTACAAGACAAAGGCTTAAATGAGGCCTTTTTAGTTAGAGAACAGCCAGAAGCTTTTGATATGAAAAGCTCTTCATCGAAAACGTTGCAGACTCGCCGATTTAATGAAGGGTATCTATAGATTTTCAGAAAAGAGTTCAGTTTTAAGTATATATCTGACTTTGGCAACGTTGAGCAATGCAGATGTCAGATATTGCTGCAACGGTAACTTAGTTGAAGGGTTGGGTTAAGGCTACATTTTAAAATGTTTATTTATTTCACGTTATCAAGTTATTATTGTTAAAATCTCCATAATGAGTAGGATTAATTAATATTTTGAAATCACCTTTCTCTTGTATCTATCGTGTGGTGCGGTGACAGTTTTAAAATATCACCACTCCATTACTTCCTACTAAAAGAGTAGACTCGTTAATTCGCTTGGCCAGCGTATCGTTTCAAGGCCATACATTCCTCATGCACAAGACAAAGTGCTCGAGGAGGATCCAACACTGGACTATCACAGGGTAAGTTATGGTCATATTTACTCACGTCAATCTCGCGATCTACTTGACTGATACCGTTGCGATATTCTCCAGTTTTGTAGAGTATTTACCACCGATAGTTATAAAGTACTTTCATCAAAATCGGTTCAGCAGTTTTTAAAATAAAGCTCAGGGTTAGTGATATTGTAGTAACATATATTATATACATGTAGATATACCTAAATACATCGCGATTTGAATTTCAATTTAGAATTTGGATTTGAATCCTCGGTCCGTACCAGTGAGTTTCAACTTAAGTACGGATTTTTAAAAAATGTCACTGGCTCGGCGGTGAGAGGAAAACATCGTGAGAAAATACGCATGCTCGATGAAAAAATATATCTGGAGTATGCGTGTCCACTAATCCACACTGGGCCCGCGTGGTAGATTACGGCCCGAAACCCCTCAGTTATTAACATTAAAGACATTAAAGGGACATTAAAGGCAGATATAAGATATACCTAGAGTCCCAAGCGAGAGAAGGTACTGACAAATGTTATCATCAGGCTCATGATAAGCGGCTATAAGATCACATGGTCCTTCCAAATTATTTTTCCAAATTCATTCCTAAACCCCAAACGTAAGCTACATATCCGTGGACGTGCCAACATTTGTCATTCTGGACCGATGTTGGCACGTATCGTGAATGTTTATGGGCGACAGCAGTGAGCTTCTAAATACGTACATCAATGGGCGACAGTATCCGCTTACCACCAGATGAGCTCTCTAGTTCGTCTACCATCCGTTTATCATAAAATCACGCCGCCCCTTTAATGACAAAACGATTTTGGACAGTGATCTACCACAGGGGCCCAGTGCCGATTGATTGCACTAAAAATCTTAAACTTAAGTTTTTTTTTCTCTTCTAGGTATTTAACTTTTGTTTATTTAATTTGTCTATTATTGATTTTGCTATCTGTTTTCTCCTTACCATCCAAAGGTTACCTGGAAGAGATCGCTTTAGCGCCGTCTGTTGTACTCTTCATGTAACTTACTTAAATTTTCTTTTCGCAACACGAATTGGTGAACAATAAACAGTTTATCTATTTATGTATCTATGTACTAATAAATATTCTTTCTTTCTCCCTTCCATCCTTGTTCCCTTACTTCCTTGCTGTTCCCTTGCTCTCTTGTTCTTTTGCTTCCTTCCTTTCTTTCTTATGGTCACCCAAGTGGCCTCAATTCTGTTACCATATATTCACGAAATTCCCAGCAGTCGCCAAAATAATATTCCTCATTCAGAACTGTAGTGATTCAATATGCAGCGCAATATGCTCACTCTGTAAGTTCAACCTCAACTTCGGCAGGCAACCGATGCAAATTCAAAGCGATCGGTATCGATTACAATAAATTAGAAACCGCTACCAAATTTTGTAGCACTTTTTATTCTTAAGCAAGCAGATAGATATAGTCTTGGCGTATCTAATTTCGACTCTCATTCGTGAAGTCATAAGATCAAATATTCGGTTGTTGCCACTAAGTTTCGTTCCGTAGACATCCGGGATAAACTCCAACATCAGTCCAGAGTGACAAACGTTGGCGCACCCCTCGATGCGTTGCCTACCCTTGGAGATATAGGAATGGATTTGGAGAAAAGGCTGGTAAAATGGGGAGAGATAGGATAGGCTGGAATGGCCTCTGGTATATCTCACTCACTACCGAAATACGTATGTACTCGTATATTGGGGGAAGTAGAATGAAGTGGAAAATGCAGTACCTATATTTCAAGATGGTCTTAGTACTCCTGCATACTGAACAGAAGTTCCACATTACATTTCTGCTCGGACCACATTACATTTATGTTTAAAGACGAAATTATGTTTTGTGCAAAATTTGAACAATTCATAAATATTTATGTTTACATTTCAAATCTACCCAAATTTCGCCAAGAATAAAATAGCCCGTGAAAGGGTGCTTCTTTAGCAAATGGTGAGTGACAGATGGACGGTCGACGGTCTACATGATAAGGGTATGATGTATCGATTGTGCTGTAACCGTGGATTGTGTAATAGAATTTCTTATGGTCTTCTCACATGAACGTGAACGCCATAAAAGTCAGTGAAATATGGAGTTTTCAGGAGGTAAGTGATCTTGAGTGGTAAGTGAGGTAAACGGTATGCTCGCGAGTTGCCACCTTTTCTATAAGAAAATGATTGAGCTTAAAAAAACAAATTATGTGAAATTAATAAATGATTGCCTGTGTTTGAATTTTAATGGTGTGTGATAAACATCTATCTGCTAATTGTAAACTTATAAGAGAAGTGTGCTTGATCCATACATACATGGTTTGTGGATGTCAAGTGATTTATAAGAAATGTTGTATATGTCTTTGTAGCAATAAATAAATAAAAATTGTTTTTCTTTTCTTTTGCCCGTGATAAAAATTTAGTACCAAGTATATAGGAACTGCTGGATATAGGCCGCTCCTAAGGCTCGCTATTACATACACGATCCTCGCCTCTTCCCTCATCCCACCACCACCGGTGAATTTATTTAAGTCGTCGATGCACCTGGAAGGTGGGAGTCCTCGAGGACTCGTCTACCCCTACGGCCATCGGTCCTGAGGCAAACATGACCCGCATAAATGAAAAACTCACTAAATGTTTAATAACTTTGTGTTTTTAACTTTTAATGTTTAAAGCACTCTCAGAAGAGAAAATAAAAATGCAATTCTAATTTTTAAATTCCATTTTTATATGCAGCAATCGTATCGTGTCGTGATCGTAGGTGTGAAAAGGACTTTATTTATAATGTGGTTGGGTTGTCCACGTGTTGAATATAACTATTCGAGACTGATTGATTCGCACTAGATTAAAAGAAACAGCGAGTCTGTACCGCTGGGATTTTTAGAAGAAATTTATTCCATTAGTGCATTGGATACCGCGTGGTGTCGGGTTTTAAAATAGCACCACCACAACTTTTCCCGTGTTTTGAAAGGTAACTGAGGGATAACAAGGCCGTCAACCCGCCAGCGTAGCGTTTTAAGGCCATATATCCCTTGTACACACGACAAATGTAGCGGTCTTTGGGAGAGATCTATATCCAGCAGTAGAAAAACACAGGCTGATTATATGGTATATGTACGTGTACATTCTGCGGTCGCCCTAACCTAAACACGTTCAGTGACTCTTGAAGGGTGACTAGGGTCACAGGAATTTAGTTATTCCCCAAAATGAAAGCATAATCATGTTTAATAAATTTTATTGAAACCTATTGATATCTAATATAAAACCTTCTGTAATAATTACAAACTATTCCTGCAAATGAAAAATTCTATTAAAAGTGTTCAGACGAATATCGAACTACATTTTTTATTCCTCTCAATATTTCCCAATGCGGAATTGCGTTTTATATCCGCAAGTGATTACACGTGGAAGCTTAAGTGTATGGATGAGAGACGTGATTTCATGTACCTACACAAGCTACTTTCACTTAGTGATTGGCAAATGTTCGATTTATTTCGAAGTTTCAAAATTTCTATTCATATAGTCGTGTAGGTTGCAAGATAAACGTTATAATTGAGGAGTGAGGAGGATTATATGCGCCGTGAGGAGGATTATATGCGCCGTGAGGAGGATTATATGCGCCGTGAGGAGGATTGCATTCAGAATGGCTGCAGACTAAAGAAAGAGTATAATATAATTTATTTGATATTCTAAATTGGACCTAAACGCGTATAATATAGGTATTTGTTTACCTTTTATTCCTACTTGACGTTTCGGCGCCGGCGCACGGGCTACACTAGCCGTGGTCACGAGTTGACTGAAGAGGCGGGTAGTCCAGGATTGGAGGTGCGAGCAGTTTCATCAACGACCCACATTTGATCTTCACATTCGGATGTACATTTTGTATACAAAATGTGTACAAAACACTAAAGTTTAAAAAGTTACAACATAATTTATTTGTAACATATATAGTACAACGAACTTAAGTTAATGTTATAGAATCAGTTCCACTATGATTTACCCATAGTGTGTGCAAACCTTTAGTAATTACAAATTACATAAATAGCCTTTTTATTACATTAGTGTCATATTCATTTTAATAAAAATAATAAACAGTGAAACATAACCAAAAAGTGGGTAATATTACAACGTCAATGATAATATTAATAATCTCCAGCTTGAGGCCAAATATACAATATATAATGTCAAATAGTTACAATATTAAATAATTATAACGTCAAATAATAACGATGTCAAATAATTGCAAGTAAAATAATTATAAATGTAAAATGTCTGTCTACTTTAGGTCAATGTCAGGTATAAATAACTTAGATCTCAATTAGAATGTGTGGAGAGCACAAGAATACTATCTAATTTATCATTCAGAAATTCATTTACACAATAATATAATTTATGAAGAAGCCATTTAAATGAACGATTTTTAAATAAGTTAATTTTTAAGTTAATATTTGAGTTAATATTTAAGTTAATATTTATTTTATTATTTAAGTTAATAAGCTAAGTTAATATTTGTCCGGTAATGTTATATAGACGAATTGCCATACAACAAGAGTTTTTTCGGAAAAGAGCAAGAAAAGAAGGACAAGAATGTAAGTGAGAGGACGATAGAGAGAAGTCGTATCGTAAGTCGAGATACAAACAGAAAATTAAAACAAAGAGACACTAAAACGAAAAAATTATCAGGAATAACACAAGGGTGTAATCCCACTACTGTGAACTACCAAACTACCAAAAGATTGTCCGCTCCGCACTAGGTCAGCGTAGGCGATATTTTGGTATACTTTTACCTTCTGAAAGAAGTCAGCAGATGGACAGACAAACGTCGCGTTTCATTATATAGAGAAGAGAGTTGCTTTGTTTGAAACTCTCACAAGTATCGCTGCAACATACAAGATCTATTATGTTTTCTCATTCAGTTTACTCTTAAGATTCATAAAATATGTTCCGTTCCATGTAATTTAAATTGAAAGTAAAAGAGAGACAAACATGTATTGCCAGTGTATAGTTACAAAACAAAACATGTATTGCCAGTGTATAATTACAAAACAAAACATGTATTGCCAGTGTATAGTTACAAAACAAAACATGTATTGCCAGTGTATAGTTACAAAACAAAACATCTATTGCCAGTGTATAGTTACAAAACAAAACATGTATTGCCAGTGTATAGTTACAAAACAAAACATGTATTGCCAGTGTATAGTTACAAAGCAAAACATATATTGCCAGTGTATAATTACAAAACAAAACATGTATTGCCAGTGTATAGTTACAAAACAAAACATGTATTGCCAGTGTATAATTACAAAACAAAACATGTATTGCCAGTGTATAGTTACAAAACAAAACATGTATTGCCAGTGTATAATTACAAAACAAAACATGTATTGCCCGTGTATAGTCACAAAAAAATACAACTGAAATGCCTAATGAACGAAGGAAAAAAAAAATTAATGAGTCGAAATAGGGAGGTCTCAACAGCTGATGCTAGCTCCAGGTGACAGCGCTTGTTATCAGACCTTCCAGCGCGTGCATGTGTGCATGCGTGCGGGTGTGCATAAGGCTGTGTATGTGTATATATATACACATACACAGCATATATGTATATATATCTATGAGTGTATGTATCACACATACACACACTTATAGATATATATACATATGTGTGTGCGTATAATCTGCAAATTGATACCCAGCAAACCCTTTTAAGACGAATATAATCTGAAGTAAACAGATAATTAACCTTATAAAATGTTCAACGAACAAATCTTTAAAACTAACCATTAAATATAAAAATACATTATTCATTCAATTTTCTAAAAATAGATCGCAAAAGGTTATTTCCTGAAGACATCATTGTCTTCTTTTTTAAAGGTTCCCTCCCACAACAGTAAAACATTTCTTTCTTAAAATACATGAATGAAATTTCAATTGTTGATTCATTGTGCGTGAAATGTTAAAAATTCCGATAGTCTACTAATAGGCCCCTGAGCGATAGTTTATTAAATAAAGACCAATAAAGACTGCAGGTCATCTCACGCACCCCCGCGGAGGAAACAGTGCCGGGATTTCTCCCTTTCTGTGGTGGCGCCTCTATATGTAAATACGGACAGGTCCTTGGGATGACCCTTTTGGGTCGTAGTTCAGCCTTGCTGTTATGTGGCTTCGTTGCTAGCCCCCGCTCCTCTTGGGCGGCGGTGTCTTCAAGGGCTTACAATCTATCTTATAAGCAGTTCGTCACTATGCGCCATGGTAAGTGTAGGGCTATGAGTACAACAGATATTAATTGGCTTACATCTAATGTGCCAATTACATTTAATATTGGAAATTCTACCGTAACCAGCCATTTCATCGGTCACTGCTGGACACGAACTTCTTCATGCATATTGTCCTGTGTGGAAGGAATGTATTGCTTTAAAACAATACGCTATTCTACTCTTTTACAGAGATGACCAGCGCTTGAGGTAGCCAGCTTGTCATCTCTTAGTCGACATTCGTAGTTAAATCTTAAAGGTTTTTGTGATGCCTATAGATAGATATCTATCTATCTATATAGTTAAATAAAGTATGCATTATAAAATGTCAATAAATAAAAATACTTTCTAAATAACACTTATGTCTTCAGGCTTAATCTTGTCTACGTAACTCACAGTCTTTTGTAATACGGACTATCTTGCAAATACTACTGTCGGCCTTCAATATACCTAAATCCGTATAAAAGAATTGCTAATGAGATGTAATTAAAAATAATTAATATCCATTCGTTTTCTCTTTCCTCATTATGAAAGGAAAAATAATTGGATTATCGAATTTAATTTGTAAAAAATATTATTTTATTTTTTTCATATATGGCAATGCTGCATGGTGCAATTTGCACATTGTGCCAGTGTCAAGTTTTCAAACAATCAGTAAGTCAGATCAGGAGTCACTCAAAGTGATAGTAGGTTTATCGAGGACAGATATGGACTCCTTGGAAGCATACGAACAATTCAGTCTCATGCTTTTATTTGATTATCACAAACATTATGCACAAACACAAGGTACTTGGAACTTTAATAAAGTATCATTATCACAAAACCAACACTACATAAAACTTTACATTAAAAAACATAAAAATCATATCTCGAGTTCTCGCCAAAAAATCTATTAGAAATATTTGGTAGTATTCGATTTTTTTAACAACACTGTTACAGGTCTAGCACTCCATATCGTTCTCACATATTCCGACCTGCCTTCATTAAAAGGTGAATAATTATGGAGAAGTTAGAGAAAATATGCGAATGACGAACACGAGCGTGGGGTAGTAATTAGAATAATGTTGTATTCCCATCTACATCGGACGGGATTTCGTTAAATCCACACAGTAAATGAAATATCAGCTTTTACATAATAGGTACATAATCATTTTTAAAATATTTTTTTTCTCTACCTTTATAGAAAGATGGATTACGAAGATACAGTCCACCAGATGGTAACCAGTGGGGCCATCCGTGGAACATGTCATCAACGGCCAAGGATAAAGAATGTTGGCATGTTCGGGGATGTGCCGCCTACTGCAGACCCACGAGTGGAACTGGAAAAAGAGAAGTCAACCGAACTTACTATACGTAAGAGGTCAACTTTTAAAAAATGAATCCCGTTGTTAAAGCCAAGCGCGGATCTAGCGAAGCGCAACGTACCCCGGTATTCATAAACAAACAACAATCAACTTTGTCGACATTGGAATAATATCAAAAATTCACCAACGCACCTACCAGTCTTCGAGTGCGTTAAGGCCATTTTGCAGAGATAGGCGTAACGCAAAAAGACGGCAACTGTGGGCAGCTACCCACAGTTGCAGCCATATGGTTAGGACACGCGAACAATTGTCAAGTGAGCACATTCTCAAGCAACCCCACAGAATTCTTTTCGCTTTATGGGTCGTGTGCGACACCGTGTGACCGGCAGCTTAAATTTACAGACGTCTGTATTGGACATCGTCAAGTATTTTTTATATATTTTCCTTTTTAAAAGAATAAAGGAATGTATTATTCAAACAATTTAACAAAGAAAAAACTCTAACAGGATGATTTTACAATTATTACCAAGGCAAACGCAACAAGTGTGCTAGCCCAGAAAATTCGTAACGCCCCAGTCCCGATACTATTTAGCCATGCTTATCTCCCGGGGACTGGTGGGTACGCAAAAAATTATCAGTAACAGCTCATTGTATCAGTCTGTATATGTATATGTGTACGGGTGTGTGTTTGGATGCGCGCATTTGTGATTGCGTGTATAAAAATTCTCTTTGTATAAGTCCCGCTAGTCCTGTTATTGTTATCGGGGCTCTCATGGTATTGACTTACGAAAGGTCATTTACAGTTTTTTAAGGTCGTGTTCCTAAAAGGCAACGCAGCAGACAATAAACCACTTACCAACCGTCTGGCTCCGTCACTTCGCTTATAAAAGTAACTAAGTTTTAAACTAAATTTCTTTTAAAAGCAAATACTTTTAAGCTGAATTTAGGGATAATGTTCCACATACAATACCATTTTGCGTGGTAAAATAACGCCAAAAAATATTTTACTCGAACTGAAATTACCCAGGCATTTAAGGCTTGTTTCACGCCAAGTGTACGGAACGTCAGCGTTGCGATGCGATACGTAGGCAGAATATACAAGGTGTCACTGAAATAACACAATATCTGTAAATAGGTTGTTCAGGGTCGAAAGTAGAGTCGATTCTACTAGTTTTACAATAGACATTTTTTCATAACTTATTGTTCATTTCTAGCATATCTTTACGTAGTAACTCAATTGAGACGGCGCGGCGCGGCGCGCTGCGTTAGTCCGCGCTGCGCAGGCTAGGCGCCCAGTTATTACTGAATAATGAGAGCTACGAAAGTTTTAGATAATCACGAAAACCTTATAATGTTTGTAACATTTAATTTATTCCCTGAAACTACTTTATTATTATTATTTATTTTTTTTATAGAAAAGAGGGCGGACGAGCAAACGGTCCCACGTGATGGTAAGTGTTACCGCCGCCCATGGACACCTGTAACACCAGGGGGTATGCGGGCGCGCCGCCGACCTTGCAAAATCCTATTCATAACTTTCTTGAAGAACCCCATGTCGTAGTTTAATGAGAAACGAATTCATAAATTTAAATCAGTCGATGTCCATTGCTAAACAAACCTCCTCGTGCAGATTATCACGTTCAAAGGGGATGTACGGCCTTAAACTGCACGCAGTTCACTTGTCTAGAGGTGGTATAGTTCCTCAGGGCTTGTGGCTGTGGCTTTATTATCCCCCTAGTCGCTTTTTACGACGTCCACGGGAAGAGATGGAGTGGTGATATTCTAAAGCCGGCCAACACCCCACGGCCAACACCCCACGGCCAACACCTCATGGCCAACACCTCACGGCAAACACCTCACGGCCAACTAAACTATTCGTAAACATCAGGCAAAAACCGACAACGTAGAAACAATGTGCTGTTTGGTTTCTGCTCGCATTCGTCTGTCGTCGTCGTGTCGGTCACTTGACTCTAAATGTTTGACGTATGCTTCTTATTTTTTTATATATCAATTTGTTTAACAAGCCTTAATTTACATTTATGACATTCTAAAAACTACGAAATATTTATTTTCTCTCCAGGCAGATATTGTTTCGTTTTAGCCTTCTGTGCGTTGTGTGTCTACAATTTTTGTTATTGTTTTGTTTTAGTGTGCAATAAATAGTATTATCCATCTATCGAAAGTTCATCTAGAATGCCAACTCTGCATTCGACCATATAATATGTATATTAGAGGGTTGTTATGCAACTTTATTGAATACGAACTAACACTAAGTTTGAAAAACAATACCCAACAGTCTACCCTGTGCTGTTTAATTATTTAAAAAATTGCAGTTTTAATTTATTTTTATGTTCTTTGTATCCATCTTCTTCTTTTGTATTCCTTTATATCCTCATTCATTATTGTTCTTTGTATGTTCATTGTCTTAAGATTACTTACAACATGTTCAAAACTAAGGTTAAGGTCCAAACTGAGGTCTAAACTAAGGTTCTCTGATATCTCGGAGCCAGCCAACATCGGAAATGAGATTTGGACATAATTTATCCTTCGGCAAAGAGCATCAAAACAAGAAGATAGCTAGGCGAATACAATTGGGATGGGCTGCATTTGGGAAGCTAGAGGACATTTTAAAGTCAAGATGAATTCCACAGTATCTAACAACCTGTCTATTCAATCAGTGTGTCCTGCTCACGATGACTTATGGTGCCGAGACGTGGACGCTGACTAATGAGGCTGTGGATAGAATAAGGGTTGCACAGAGACCTATGAAATGTGCCATGCTCGGCATCAAACTACAAGATCGAGTTCCTAACCTCGAAATCCGGCGACGTAGTAAGGTACATGATGCTGGTAAAAGAGTTGTGGTACTCATTTGAAATTGGGCAGGCCACCTTGCTAGTCGAGGTGTTGGCAGGTGGAGTGAGAACTTGACAGATTGGTAGCCGTGGCAAAGTAAGCGACACGTCGGTCGTGCGACAGCAAGGTGGGTCGATGACGTGAAGAGAGTTACTGGAGGGATAAGGTTCAGGACAGCGCAAGACCGAGGAGGGTGGCACAAACGAAGGGAGGCTTATACTCAGCAGTGGCTAGAAACAGACTGATGATGATGTTCTTTGTATCGTTCGGAATACTTGCGTTTGTATTCACGTTGCTTCCTCCCCGTGCGGCCGGTGTGAATCAGTCCTAACTCATCGCCTAAGGTTATCAACATAGAGGTTTTCACATAATTTTCTTGGCAACCTCATTTCGTGGAAAAGGATTTCTTAAACTTCGAATAACATTAGGTTTCACGAGACGCTAGCTTTTACCTACGCTAATAATAATTTACCCGGTTATTTTTCTGGCTGATTTAATAGTCATTTACGAACGTATCTGGCTTCGCTGGCTTTAACATTGATAATGACGCTAGCCTTTAACGTCCCACTGCTTATACTAAGGGCTATAATCTACCACACGAGCCCAGAACGGATTGGTGGATACACATACTTCAGATTTTTTGAAATATAGTTTTATTATTGAACGCGCGGATTTTCCCGCAATGTTTTATAAATTCAGAAATTATATTTTTAATAAAAATACGTACTTAAGTAGTAACTCAGTGATACGGGCCGAGAATTTCAACTTCGACCTCATAAATGAGATTCAAGTTAAACATAGGTTTAGTGTAATTGAAAACTAGTTCTATAGATCAAGGCAGAGTCAAGAGAATACACTGATTTAATTTTGATCAAATCGTCTATATTAGATATATAAACCATAAATTACGTATATAAATACGGTATAAATTTTATTACATATATTTTCATTTAAAAAAATATTAACATCTACTATACGGTTACCATGCTGATGTAAAAAATAGTCAACAAATTATAAAATTAGAAATTTTATAACAAAACCCTATGAAAATTTGAAGAGCTAATTATTTTTAAAATTATAAACTTTAATTTATAAATTCCACGTTAAACTGGTATTTAGGTAGGTAGTATTACTTAGGTATTACTAGTACTTAGGTAGTACTGGGGGGAAAATTTCGCTTATCAATTTTTATTGAAATAAATTAAATTCTTTAGCTGACTGAGCTAGCTTCTTATTGAAATTAAAAATACCTTTTTACAGAAATAGGTTCGCAGACTACTCGCGAATATTATTATATTTTACTTTATCAAGGACGGTCATTATTTAGAATTTCCAATTATTTCAATCCACTTTTTGTTATTATATTCTCATTTCTAAAATAATTACACAGCAAATTCAGAATTTGTATTTTGTGATTTTCTAATTTCCAATTCTTGAATTAGCAAAATTAAATGTGCTAAGGATTGTCATTCCAGATTGATGTTGGACTAAGGATTGTACCAGGAGGTCATAAGGTGACAATATCCACTTACTGAGGATTGCCTGCTTGTTTGCCACTTTGTATCCATAACAAAGTCCCCGCTCACCGACCGGGCTATTTAGTCGTCCATGACATTTGAGGCAAATATGTACACTTTTATAACAACCTCATTACTTCAGAACCTCGGGAATTCCCACTTAGCAGTTAATGAGCAAAGTTAAAAAATAAAAGTAAACATTTTCAGTGTAACGTTGAACATTTGCTTTTCTTTTTACGAGTATATGCGGTAATGGTGCAATTAGCACATTTTGCCACTGTCAAGTCTTCTTCGCAAAATCTAAAACGAATTCTGTCAATGTCCAGTCCCTTCGAAGCAAGTCAGGAGTCGCTGAATAAAGTTATAGTAGGCCTCCTTGGACTCCAGGACTCCTTGGAAACACACGAAAAATGCAGTCCTACGCTTTAATTTAATATTATTTTATATCGCGAACCCGTAGGCTGTGGAACGAACTGCCTCAAGAGGTCTTCCCATTAAACTACGACGTGGGGTTCTTCAAGAAAGCTATGAATAGGATTTTGCAAGGTCGGCGGCGCGCCCGCATACCCCCTGGTGTTGCAGGTGTCCATGGGCGGCGGTAACACTTACCATCACGTAAGACCGCTTGCTCGTCCGCCCTCTTCTCTATAAAAAAAAAAAAAAATTTAGTATCAAAAACATTATGCACAAATACACTTTAAAGTTTAATAAACTATCGCTATTAAATCACAAAATGCAGAATACACAATTTTTATAGTAATCAAACAAAAACCCACCTTTCCTTCTCGAGTTCCCGCCAAAAAGTGACGACGAAATATGTAAAGCCTGGACGGAAACGTGGCGCGAGTATCAAAGCAAATATGGAACCAAACGAAGCTACTTCAGGAAGTTTAATACCAGCGCCATATGTGTTTCGTTAGCATCTACATGTAATAGAAGGAGGTATGTCGTCCGTCTAAATGTGAGGTGATAGGAATAAGATTTTGTTATTAGTTTTTTTATGATCTACATGAAACAGGTAATTTTATTTTTATTTCCCGGCACAGAAATGAGGGGTATTATAAGTTCAGCGTGCATGTTTGTCAGCGGCCTCGTATCTTTGTATTTAATTGTTTAAACTTCATTGCATCATTAATTTGTACAAATGGCGATCTTAATGCCATATGGACATTTTCTTCAAGTCAACCAACAGATCAAACTGTGAATAGGATTTCGCAAGGTCGGCGGCGCGCCCGTATATCCCCTGGTGTTGCAGGTGTCCATGGGCGGCGGTAACACATACCATCACGTGGGACTGCTTGCTCGTCCGCCCACTAGTCTATAAAGAAAACTAATAAAATAATAATAAACACAAATAATATTTTTTGTACATCCACAATCCACATATATATAAGCATATTTACATACATAATATATATATATATATATATATATATATATAATACACAAGAGAGAAGAAAACAGCGGAATAATGAAAAGTAGGGCAGAAAATATAGATCTCTAACTCTGATGTTGAAAATAATGCTTGCGAAACCGTCTTTTAAAACATTTTTCATTCGATGATTTTCTAATGTCTTTATTATACCACACTAATCATAATCTCACCATACAATTATTACTTCGGGGTCAGAAACTGTTTTTACTTGTGCTACTCACCACTTTAAAGTTCAAATGAAAGATTTTATATACAGGAACATTAAAAAAAATCTATTTTCGATTAGATCGATTCGATTCGATTAGATGTCTTTCGATAGATCTCAAATGTGCAATATAAATGTCATGTGAAAACATGCTTTTATTTTTTTTCCGTATAATCTGTTTACCTTAACCAACACTTTTAGTATCCATTGTTTGACACCGGCCTCCCTGTGCTCATTGTCTATTGCGTGAGGGATATATGACCTTAAAACGCCACGCTGGCCAAGCGGGTTGGCAAGTCCATTCTTTCAGAGGTAGTGTAGTACCTTAAGGTTTGTAATAATGGCCTTTCTATCCCTTAGTGGCCTTGTACGTCACCCATAGGCAGACATGGGTTGATGCTATTCCAAAGCCGGCGAAACCACACGTTAATACCGTTCCGGCCTGGCTTCTCTTGGATGGCATAACGGGAATCCAAGCATAACGTGATGTTAGCAGTGACTTTAGCATGATTTAAATCCAAACATGATTTTAGCTTGCATTGATTTAGTTTTTTAGAAGTGAAAAAATAATTAAAAGCCAGCAGGTACAGTAATTTTGGACTTTACCTCTTACATACAAACAAATAAATAAACCCGCTGTGTCTTATAGACTACTACAGATGTATCTTAAAGTATCTGACCGAGTAAATCCGGTACGAAAATCTAGTATTTGAATAAATAACGTTTATTACCTTAATAAGAAGCGACTTCAAAAAGCTAACGGGGCTAAACATTTTGCTCGATTAGAAGTTGACTGAACCGAGTTGACTGAACTGGAGCTGCAAGTAATTTCAAATAAATTTAACGACCTACTAATTTATCAACATTTTTATAAAACTAAGATCACGTGGAAAGATTGGAGGAAGAAACCGTTAATCAAGCTGAAGGCAGAGCCGCGACAGCTGGAATCCAACTTAGATCTAACAACTTTAAGACCTGCAAGTTCGGGGTCACTGCAGTGCTTTAGGGGCTGTTCCTCAGACCCAACTTTTGGCCCGAAAGAGTTTTGTTCTATTGCTTTAGGGAAACAAGATCGAGCAACAGTAAAATCTTTATTAGTAATTCATTTATATATGTATTGTACGCATGAACCTTAGTTGCCTGAAATAAATGAATTAAATTAAATAATTCTCGTTTCATTTCCTTGAGAGAGAAGTTGATATCGCTTACTTTCCGTCCCATCCCTCCCGTCCAATAGGAAATGTGATGGGTGCGTACATAAAAAACTCAATCTACGTGCGGCAGGAAATTATCATGCTGATATTCGCACTTCTATTAACACATTTCTATTCAACAACCTGTAGTAAATAATGAACTGAAGCTCTGTCCATCACCATACGTATATATTTATAACATATACATACGAAGTTCTAACACACAAAGGCTCTCCAGCTTTCGCTCCGGTCAGCTCTCCGTCTGAAAGCCCCTTTATGCTTCGACATCAGTCTAACAATCTTTGCACATCTTTATATTCAGACGACCCTGTACGTTTCGTGTCACGGTCAATGTGTAAACACAGAGTATTTCATGAACGCCCGGTCTTCAGCTCTTGCATACAAATAGCTTTCAATATTACGCTGTTTCGCTTTTCAACGTATAATTTAGTTTAGTGATAAGCAAATTCAGGTAATTTAGAAGCATAGCATCTTGTTGCTTCATCGCTTGTTTTTCGTATACATGCAGCTATCTTTTTTAAAGTTAAATTAAAGAGATGTCGTTTTAAATGCTTGTTCAATGAAGTCCGGAGTATTCACCGATGAGAATAGCAATCCGTGAGAGAGGCTTTTATCAGCAATGGAGTGCTAATTACTAATGATTCTGACAGTTTCTTTAGCTTTATCTTTTCTTTCATATTCACAAAAGTGAACATATGTTGTTGACAAAAGTCAACAACATATTTTCTCTATCTGTTTATCCTGATGTAACTTATGTGGATTTATTTAAAAGAATGTATTTTTTAACGTTTAGATTTACCGTGCATGTCTCATGTGTGTCAAAAATGGGCCCGCACTAATGAAACATGATAAAACTTGAAACGTGCAAGCACAATATGGAAAGAAGTATGTTAAATGTCAAGATTGGGGGATAAACTGTCATTGAAATATATTAGGAAGCCGACAAGGTGTAGAGATATATAACACACAATCAAAAATATGAAATGGGTTGGTCACGTGATAAGGGGAAAGATCAAATGGAACAAAGATGTAACTGAGGAAGAGGAAAGGAAGATGGAAAGGCAATACCGAAGTGGGATGATCCAAAAGCAATGTCGGGGTCGATATTTACGGGAAATACTCATGATAGCAGACTGTGGAGGACTCTGGTGGAGCCCTTGCAAAGAGGCAAACTGATCAAGACAGCGGCACTCATGTCTGATGGAACTATGTTGTACATGTGTGAGTGATTCAGATCGGTAGAGGCTTATAATAATAATAATATAGCTCGCCCTGACATACGGTCTCTTAGAACAGAGATTGCCTTACTACAAGTCACAGAAGTGCGGTCCATCCGCATTTCCTAGATACGGAGGTGTCACATACTGTTCGGTTAATTATTTTATAAATTAATTATATCGCGAACCCGTAGGCTGTGGAACGAACTGCCTCAAGAGGTCTTCCCATTAAACTACGACATGGGGTTCTTCAAGAAAGCTGTGAATAGGATTTTGCAAGGTAGGCGGCGCGCCCGCATACCCCCTGATGTTGCAGATGTCCATGGGCAGCGGTAACACTTACCATCACGTGAGACCGCTTGCTCGTCCGCCCTTTTCTCTATAATAAAAAAAAACAAGTACACTTCGGAGCTGGCAGCTCTACTGGGACCATTTTCGCGAATAGGCCTGATATCGTGTTGACGAACCGGGGACAGTCTCGGGTGTTTTTAGTAGAAATGACCGTGCCGCATGACGAGGCCTCGTGAAAGCCGAAATCGAGAAAAGAAGAAAGTATCTCGACCTGGCGCACGAGATCAGAGACATTTTGGGCGTGATGGCGACTAAAATCATTCCAGTCTCTTTGTCCGTAAACGGATTAATCCCCACCACGGAAGTCCAACCGCCTCGGGTTGGTCTTGAGGTTGGCGTTCACCGAAGATGCAGAAGGCGGTGCTGCTCGATACGTCGTGTATCGTCCGCTGGTTTCTCTGGAGTCCTGAACCCTGGCCGACTGTGCTTCCTCCGGCGATTATAACGTCTCTCTCTCATTTTGGTTTACCCAGGGAGAGACGAGATGGTTTAGAACAATGTATTAAAATAATATTTATTCTAATCTATATACGTGTGTAGAGATTTGTTTATATTATATATATTATGTTTTACTACACCATCTCATTTAAGTCTTTCTTGCACGTTCCAATGAACCTCACTGGACAACCCAAAGGTTAACTAGTAGAGAATGCCTTAAAACATTAAGTTCGCCTTTTGTACTATAAAGTGTAATAAAATGTATGTGCATTAAATAAATTAAAAGAAACAATGGTGTGGTATGATGTATGTTTGGCTTGTATCGCGGACGTCCATAACCGTCAGTATCTGCTTACGATATCTGATGAGGCGGACCGTCAGCTCGTCTACCACTTTCGTTATGTAAAAATATTACACTTTATATTGTAAATCAGGTCTGAACGCTTAAAATCTTTATTTACCTGAAACAAAAAAAAAAGAAACATTTAAAACATCTCAATGGTTTTTGTTTATCTTTTAGAACGGATAGTCGAGTAGGAATTAAAGATAAACAAAAACCTTTCATTTAACGCCTTCAGACCCGATTTACAACATAAAGTATGGACAAAACGCGAATGTTCAATAAGTTGTATTAGATCATTTTTTTATATTTCATAAAACGAAGATGTTCTCAAGAATGTCTCGTTAATTTTGTTTGACGTTTGTTTTCGCTCCGTTTCACAAAAAGTATCGGATATCAAAAACTTGCAGTAAATAATAAAGAAAGTGGAGTGTACGAAAGTTACTTAAACAATGTTACGTAGAAAATTGAATTAGTGGAACAAAATAAGACATCATATAAAACTTCAATATTTTCTCTCGGGGGATGGTTATTTTAGTGCGACTGGGTTGGGGTGGTCTTTTAGTTTAGTACAAAATGTAACCTACAAAGGGAATGGGCATGGATGGCCAGCTGTTAATTTCTTTCTTTGTATAGTAGATGACATTATTATTTTCATTATTAAGTCTGAGAGTCTTTCAAGAAGAAAGAGAAACCTGTGAATCAAAATCCGATTTGGAGGACGGCGGCGTACACACGTATATCTCCTGGTGTTGCAGGTGTCCATGGAAGGTGGTACCCACTTACCATCACGTGGACCGCTTGCTCTTCCGCCTACTTTCCCATAAAAATAAGTCACTTACTCATTTCAAAATATGTTCCATTTTTATTACTGCTCACATTTTACCGCCCAATCTGTTATAAATCACACAATTTGTTTTTCATACTGACCGAAACTAATATATTACCGGCCTTTTAAATCATAACCGTTATCTTTCAACTCTCTGTGGAAAGCTTATCAAGATTAATAGGGAGTTGGTACTCTCTGAGTACAATAATTCTATTCTAACGATGTCTATTCTGACTACATAGACGATATCTGACTATATTTAGTTTAACAGATTTTTAAAATGATCGCTAGCTCGACGGTAAAGGAGATCATCGTGAGTAAACCCACATGTTGCACAATTAACCAATCTGTAGCATGTGCATCAACCAAAGGTGAATTATAGCCGGAAACCCGATACTGATTTACTAGAGAAGGTCTTTGTCTTGCAGTGGGGAGGCCCTAAAGGCTGATATCATCGTCATTAGTTATAGTTTTAGCTATTTTAGCAATAGTCAAAAGAGGATACTAATATTTTATAATGAAATTTTACTATAGTTTCTTTAAAAACTTCTTGATGTTAAGCAATAAAAATATTCCTTAGCAATATTGCTCAATACGAAGAAATGACTTAAAAAATCATAAAATATTAACGAGACAATCTCAAACAAAGAATATTCCCACGTCAATTAGAGAGAAAATTCTTTTTGTAAACCCTTTTCATTGACAATTTACATAAACCTACACACATTAAAGGCTTTTCACACACACTTAAGGAAATTCTTAAAGCCTTCGTGGCGAAATGGCAACAGTGATTCTAGTTCAAGCCTTTAGCAAACAAAATAGGCTACATCCACTCTTATTTGAGATACCCTATTTAGGGAAAAGGACGGCTATATAAAAAATAAATAAGTAAAACAAGGACGGATGATAGCCGTATTGGAGATGTCGTAGCTTCGTAGCCACTGCGTTCCATATCGCTACGGCAGTGCTCTTACGTAGACACTGAACGTAGCACGTCTACGCCGTAGCAAACAGCGCGCGTTACGTACTCAATTTTCTCGTTACTTTGAATAATGGAAATGAGTGGATATTATGTTATTTCGAGTTGAGTGAATTTTGTTATGTAAAAAGTGGATAAGTTTCTATCTGAAAACCCCACGTACAATATCATAGTGAGAGGGAATGGTTCTGGATTGTACGGATTGGATGAAGGTAAGTTTTATAAAATAAAATTTGTAATTGTAATATATTTATTACGAATTTTCACTAAAACTATTTTGCACTCATATACATCTTTACTAAGAAAATATTTAACAAAAAAATCCAGATAGATCACGATTAAATATTTTTTTTTTCTTACTAATTTCTACTAATTGATTATTTAACTAATTGTTAATTAATTAACTAAAGAATATATTTAATTAACTTTAGATGTCTTTTATAAAAGCTTATGAATGCTGCGTCCGTCCTTCAATTACGAGAAAAGCGGTCGAGTTTCATGCTATTTCCGGTTTGAAGTTCTGCTGTGTCATTTTTATTTTATTTATTCTAGATTTTTTTTTTTTATTAATTAGTGGGCGGACGAGCAAGTTAAGTATATTTCTTTATAATTGTACAGTTATATATATTTTATACACTCTGTGCTCGCATCGCAATTCCTATTACGTGATATTCTAACGATTCCCACGGGAACTTTACAACACAGCTATTATAGTTTATAGAGATTTATTAAGATCCACGACAAACTATATATTCATTTTACTTATTTATTAACTCATTTTTGTAAATTAGTACTAAAGGCGGACTAAAGCATTACAGATTATCTTCAAGTCGACCTTTAGGCTAGGCAGAATATGAAGTGGTAAGGGAGTAAATAAATGTAACAAAATAGAAAATAGTGTGAATAAATGTTAAAATACAGCCATAATATATAGAAACATGTATGACTATTGTAATACATATATACATACTATTACCTATATATACTAGTAACATATGTATTTAGAAATACCAGTACTTATATATATTTTTATGGTGATGGTGGCAGACGGGCATGCGGTCCACGTGATGGTAAGTGGCCACCGTCGCCCGCGGACACCTGCTACACCAGGGGGTATGAGGGTGCACATACCCCCCGTGTACTTATGTATAAATAAATTTACTTCACAAAAAGTGTCCTAGCTATGTAACCTTTCATTAAAAAAATTCAAATGGATATTAGCATGATGCACGCTCAGGACAAACATACAAAAATTCCAAAAAATATTGAGTAGATCTCTGTGTACGCGTACACAATATAGTCGTTTGTTGTGTGCGTAACATGGACAAAAGTGATTCTTTAGATAGAAATATGTTATGATTTTATTACGTATGATCATTGCGTCGCGATATGAGTTAGATACATTCGAATTGAACTCGAAGTTATTCAAACTCAGACTTATTTATTGCATAAAAATCAATAAATTTGTCGACAGGACAGAACTACGATGGCTTAGACGGTATTCTATAATTATTTTATTTAATCACTAGCTTCTGCCCGTGACTTCGCTCGCTTTGACTAAGCAGCTCTGTGAAAAATTTAACACCTGTAAAAACACCGACGTGATGGATTTTACAGTTGAAATTGCCATTGAGTAGTTTTTGAGTAATTCTCTATAACTCAACTTCCTTGTATCACGTAAATATAACACATATACCACCGTTTTCCTTCTGGATACTTAGCTATACACTAGTTGAAACTCCATCAAAATCGGTTTAATAGTTTTTACGTGATGCTCAAACAAAGACACACAGAAAAACACTCTGGCGAAAATTTTAAAAACTATTCTGTTATGGATGATAGCATCCATAACATCCATAGGGATGTTATGGTAGCTTCTAAAGAGTTTTCTCTATTTTTTTCTTTTTATATTAAGTCGATAATGTACAGACCTTTTACTTTTTATTATATATTGTGTTGGAATCTCGTAGTCAATACAAGTCAAAATTGATACGCCCTTATCAAACTGCGAGCGGAAGAGTGAACTGTCACTCTAGTAGATCTATTGTCATTTGCGTAGAATTTATACTATACTAGAGACTCGATCTGACTTCGCTCAGCTAATATAAGGATTGCCTGGGAACTTGAAGTATTCTCTCTCTCTCTGAAGATTTGTGATTGGTGGTATTTTTTTTATTATAACATTCAAAATTGTATTATAAGGTGATATTGATATCTACATTTACAGTAAATACAATGAACAATTTGATCATATACAATGGACAATGTCAGATGTTTTCATTCGCGTCAGTCTTATGCTTGGCTGCTCTACAGGTATGGCACTCAATCTCTTGTTTCTAGACGCTTGTTTCCAGGTGCAATGACTTTTAATAATCTATGCAACCGTAAATATGATTGCATAGATCTTATTACTAAATTGAGGTTCCAGGTACCCAGGACGATATAGCGCGTGGCGCGCCCACACCGCCTGTTTTTTACAGGCCTGAACCACACAAAGGCTGGTTGTGCAAGCGCCTCTAAGGGGTTTATAAAACTAAAATATACTATATAACGTTGATATATTTGGTGCGTCAACGGTTAAATAAAAAAATGGTAGCAGATTTGTTAAAAAAAAGTAGATTATGAATATATAACTTATTATACTGTATATTATTATACTTATACAGTATAATTATATAATATTATTATATGATACAGTATAATAAGTTATATATAATATAATTAAAGTAAATTATACTCGTTAGTTAACACAGTTCAAATCTTTGTTTCCAATGTGCTTATTGAATTATTATTTCTGTTTCTTATAACCCATATGTCAAAGACAATGTGGATTGTACACATATGAGTACTCGTACACCTACTTTAATGTGTAACATTCTATGTACAATTGTTTGTATTTCCAATAAATTAAAAAAAAATAGTCAAATACTTATTACCGTTAAAAAAAAGGAATCAACAATTTTACGGTCCACTGCAGATGTACTGATATGCAGATATAAGGAGAGATGGGTCGGCGAGTCCATTTTTTAGACATGTCTAAAGAAGAGGACAAACTGTTCATCAGAACTAGCTATAGCGGCTGCAATGCAATGGAACCAGCCTTTTCGATGTCTATTTTTGTGCATGAGGGATGTAAGGCCTTAATTTAAAATTAAAATTAACCCTCATTATAACCGGAATGAGCGGGATTAATCGATTAATTAAGCGGGATTTAACTTAATATGAATGCAATACAACATTAATCAAAGGTCAAATAATCTTAGAGGCTTTTTTGGCCCATTTGGATTACTTACATAAATCTTTTGTATCCTTATTGAGATTCCTTTAGCACTTGACGGATAGTGGTAAGCCACTAATCATTAGGTGTTTGCCCTTTTACCAGTCGGAAGGGAGAATTCATTATTTTTCGTACATTTTTGCAAAAAAAGTGTTTAGACAAAATTTGCAGAATCTTACAAGCCTCATCCATCGACACAAACCTTATAAATATAAAAAGAACGCTGAAGGAGTGTTTAGTAGACAAATTGTATAAAAGTCACCTGTATACGATGCTTAAATACTCACTCGTAAAACTCGCCCGCGCCGAGCCTCCGTGTTGTTTTCATACCACGTAATCTATCACGAATTTTTGAATCACGTCCAGTGCGGATCGGTGGATCACATACTTCACATTGTTATTTTAATTTCTAGAGCATACGGGTTTCCTCACGATGTTTCTCTCACCGCGGAAATAGTAGCAATTTTAAAAATTCCGTACTTATTGAGAAACTCAGTGGTACGGTTCCAGGAGCTGAATTCACGATTACAGGAATGTGAGTAGAGTACAGATATGTAGTTAGGCTATCACCACTTTTTTAATAATGTATTGCACGAAAATGATCCATAGATTAATTTAATTTTAATAAAATTAGAAAAATTATTAGTAACTAAATGTTATTACTCTATTGATGAATTAATGACATTAGATAAATTGTATTAGATGACATTAATAATTTATATCATTATTATTCAGACATGTTATATGAGTTGAATTTGTAAATCCTGAAAAATCAATGTTACATAAATTGGTTACCGACACTAACAAGTTACAGTGATACTACAGATTTATACTCGTATTTACCACAAAATCCACCTGTACTTGGCATAAAAGAAGTTTGAAAAAGACAAAAGGACAGTAATGATATCTATTGCGAAGAACAAAGGTATTTGTTTACCTTTTATTTCTACTCGACGTTTCGGCACGGGTTACACCAAACGTGGGTAGTTGATAAAATTATTCACAGCTCCCATCCTGGACTTCGGTAAAGATTTTATCACCTGCCTTGCCTCCGCAATGTTTGTCCGCGCTGATGCGTCGAGTCTCTCCCATATCAGGGGGCTGGCGCCAATGCATGCGCGGTCTCCAGATGGCAAGGCTCTTCCCGGCGACCTGAGCACGCCGTAAAGCGTGGTACCACAAAGGGCTTCCTTGTCGCCGCCCACGCTGTTTACTACCACGAGGACGGCACAAAGAAACCCTGAGGCAGCACTACGGCACAGAGAGTTGGCGGACAGAGGTCAGTCCTGAACCTTCACCCTCGTGAGGGGACGTGAGAAGACCTACAAGCGGTCATAACCATGGCTGGTGTAATCCGTGCCAGAAGGTCAAGTAGAAATAAAAGGTAACAAAATACCTTTTGTTATGCGCAACCTGATTTACCTTATAAAATGTGTACGAAACGCGAAAGTTTAAAGAGTTGTACTAATATACGAGGTGTGGCTATTAAATAACGAGACTGATGCTGCTGCAGAAGAAGTACGTATGGGCCAAACGCCAGCGACCGACAGCTGTTTAGCGTGAAGCCTTCTCTTTCGAATGCAGTGCCTCTCGCTTCTGTAAACAAATCCGTATAGCCGTAGGCTTCGTTCGCATTAGACTTGTTTTTTTGTTTCGCCAGAAAAATGTTAAGTGTAACAATAGAGCAACAAATTGTTGTGAAATTTCACAATTTCAATTGTGAAACTTGGAAAAACCGCTACTGAAACTTATAATTTATTGAAAGAAGTATATGGCAATGAATGTTTATCGCCTGCACGTGTTTTGAGTGGTTTAAGCATTTTCAAGATAGCCTAGGAGACGTTGAAGATGATTCACGTCCGAGTCGCCCTTCCACGTCAAAAACGGATGACAATATCATAAAAATCGGTAATCTGGTTCGATCTGACCGTCGGTTAAGTATTCGTGCGATTGCTGAAACTGTAAATTGACAAAGAATCCGTACGGCAAATTTTACATAACAATATTAACATGTAAAAAGTGTGTGCCAAAATGGCGCCTAAAATTCTCGCGTTTGAACAACAAGAAGCTCGCAAAAATGTTTGTACTGACACTTTGAATGCCATTTAAAATGATCCAAACTTATTGGAAGGACTTCTGCGACTTCTATCTGTTTCTTAAGGTGAAATCTGCATTAAAAGGAACAAGATTTGAGTCCGTTGAAACTGTGAAAGAGAAAGCGGCACGCGTCCTGAAGGAGCTGACAGAAGAAGACTTCCAGCACTGTTTCGAACAATGGAAGAATCGCATGGAGGGATATAGGAGAGGTGTATATTAAAAGTGATGATAAGTAAATATGTATGAAATCAAAATAAAATGTTTTACAGCGTCAGTCTCGTTATTTAATAGCCGCACCTCGTATATCTATTGGGTGATCAGTAGTTGAATTCTTTTTTTTTAAGAAATTTGAAATGTGTGATCTCTGCAAGAGATAGTGTCACACATGCTCTTCCCCTTTTCTGATCCACTTCGTCGCCGTCATCAGTCCTTTCATCACCCACTGCTGGAGATGGTCCTCCTCATACACATTGTACATGAGGAATGTATGATCTTAAAACGGCAAGCTGGCTAAGCGGATTGGGGAATCCACTCTTTTTTCTTATAGAAAAAGATAGCAGACGAGCATTCACAGTCCACGTGATGGTAAATGGATACTGTCGTCCATAGACATCCGCGATACATGCCACCATCAGTCCAGAATGACAAACGTTGGCACGCCCCCGGGATCCGGTGCCTACCTTTGAAAATAGAAATGAGCTCTGGCATATCTCACTCACTACCGAAACACGTACGCACATTGGGGTAAATACGATGAGGTAGGAAATGCAGTACGTTTCAAGGTAGTCTTCTGTGAGAGAGGAGTAACGTGGCCAGTCGAGTGCACCCAGCGGCTGCGGGAATGCAGCATGCACTCTCCCCCTACCGAAATAGCGGCGGTCTTTTAGACGCGGTTTAGTTCCTTAGTGCTTGTGGTAGCGGCTTTGCTGTGTCTTAGTTTACCACATCTCTTCCCATGGATGTTTTTATGACACCCACAAAAGGTGGTGTAGTGCTATTCTATCATCTACTCACTACAAACAATTTTTTTCAAATAGCATTGCTCTAAGTATTCCATAATCGTATCTATATCTCAGTTTTCACACTTCACTGACAATTTTTCTTTTCCCCCTCAATGTTTTTCCAATACACCATCGAGATTGCCACGCTCAAAAAGCACCCAAATGCCCATAAAAATAAGTGTTATGGAAATCAATTCACTTCGAACTCGGCGAGAGAGTTTTTAGGACAGTCAGGGGCAAAATTGAATTGTAACTTTTCAAAACTGATCGTTGTCACATATATTGACTGTTCTTAGCCTACTACCAGTACACTGATAATAAAACTGTTGCGTGCGTCTTCTCCTGCTTTCAATTAAGATTAAAAAGAATTCTTTTGAATAGGATAATAAAATGCCAAAAATACTTTAGTCTTGAATAACTGATTTTTTTTTATGGACCAAGGCGGCAGACGAGCATACAGTCCACCTGATGATAAGTGGATACTGTCGCCCATAGACATCCGCGATGCATGTCAACATTAGTCCAATATGACAAACGCGAGCAGGCCCCCGGATGCGTTGCCTACCTTTGGAGATATAGGAATAGATTTGGAGAAAGGGTTGGGAAAATGGGGAGGGATAGCATGGGAATGGGCTCTGGCATATCTCACTCACTACCGAAACACTTACATACATTAGGGAAATAAAACCCTTTCGTTGTAGCACCTCGCTTTCAGAGCATACCTCTTAAGATCTCGGAGAGTATCGGGGTCCTTGGTGTCGACATCTCCAGCAAAGTCGAATTTAGAAGTCATCTGGAAAATAAAGACAAAATGGCCTCCAAAAAGCTCGGTGTGCTGAACAGAGCAAAGCGGTACTTCACCCCTGGGCAACTCCTTATGCTTTACAAAGCTCAGGTGAGGCCCCATATGGAGTATTGCTCTCATCTCTGGGCCGGCGCACCGAAATACCAATTGGACTCATTTGACTCCATCCAACGACGTGCTGTTAGTATCATCGACGATCCCACTCTCACGGGCAGTTTAGAATCCCTCAGCATTCGGAGAGACGTTGCGTCTCTCTGTGTGTTCTACCGCCTGTACAATGGGGAATGCTCTGAAGAATTGTTTAATATAATTCCCACCTCAGGTTTCTACAACCGCACCTCCCGTCACAGAAGTGCGGTCCATCCGCATTTCCTCGATACGGAGGTGTCGCGCACTGTCGGTGTCGGTCCAAAAATATTTTATACCGCGAACCCGTAGGCTGTGGAACGAACTGCCTCAAGAGGTCTTTCCATTAAGCTACGATGTGGGGTTCTTCAAGAGAGCTGTAAATAGAATTTTGCAAGGTCGGCGGCGCACCCGGATACCCTCTGGTGTTGCAGGTGTCCATGGGCGGCGATAACACTTACCATCACGTGGGACCGCTTGCTCGTCCGTTCACTAGTCTATAAAAAAAAGATAAAAGTGGGAAATGCAGTTCATCTTCATCTCATGTTTATTTTCTGTGAGAGAGGGGTAACGTGACCAGTCGGGCGCGCCCAGCGGCTGTTGGATTGCAGCGTACACTCAGAATAATATAATATAAAATCAAATTTATGTTGTTAGGAACAAAGGCACTAATCGTAGGCATCCAGGCACATGACCCGCGACTACATATTCTAGGCGAGCGCATAGAACGAGTGACTCAAGCTCGTAATCTGGGGGTAGTAATGGCGCTTTGAGGATCACATACAGGAGATAGTCCGAAGCCGTTTCTACAGGTTGAAGATTTTGTACCGAGTGCATGATTTTCTAAGTGTAGACCTGCGAGTAAAACTGTGTAACTCCCTTGTGTTGTAAAGATTGAATTACACAGACGCGTTTACTAGGTAGAACGGAGCGCATTATTCAAAGGATGCAAAACGCCTTTGCCCGTTTCTGCTTCAATATTCCACCGCGTACCCATGTTACTCCTTGTATAAACAAGGCCAATATGTTAAAAATGGCGCCTCGTAGGGAACTTCATATACCCATTTTGCTTATTTGGTGTCATAAAATATCATCAGCCCACATACCTTTATCACAAGCTGAAAAGGTTATCTGATAATAAACGTAATTTCAGAGCTTGTAAACCTTTGTTCGGATCCCTGGTCACAGCACAGCTACATTTCGTGGTAGTTCAAAGTTACATACGCCGCTTCAAAGTTCTGGAACAATTTGCCGTCGCCTATCAGAGAACTGAAGTGGTTAGGAACCTTCAAATCAAAGTGCAAACAATATTTGATGCACTATCAAAGGCAAGTACCATCAGGTATACGTATTTTACCGACTTATTTGAGCTAAAGATCAAAATTCTCCTTTCTACCCTTGTACTTCGTTTTCTATTACTGCTCAAAATTTACCGAATATTTCCTTATTCTTCTTAATTTTTACAAGTACGATATTTATTTTATCTTAATTTTCACTTTTGACTTTAGTGTGTTAGTACTCACTCATCTTTTATACCCTGAAAATTCTTGATGCTGCCCTCTAGGGCGGAAAACAAACATTGTTGGCAGACTGGTTTTTGTTTTGTACTGTCGCCGAACTATTAACAACCATTTATATATTTATTTACCGTATTTTACACAAAAATGATAAAAATAGTTACAAAAGAAGATACTTAAGAAGGTGTGTTTGTCCATTTCTTTGTTTTATTAGTTTATCATCTTCTCTTACTGCATCATTTATCATTTATTATCTTATGCAGAGTTGGAGTCCATTTCCGGCATCGCAATACACATCGGCACGATTATACTTCCTACTATACTGTGGTACTTATTCTGTGTATATTTTGTTTTCTCTTTATTTTTCATGTTACAAATTATCGTGTCTTGTGTTGTCTGGAATAAAGTGTTGACTACTGTCTATTGTCTATTGAATGTCACCAAACTACACTTGTGCCCTTTTTCCAGGGAGGTTAGCTCCATATGTTAGTTTATGGTCTAAAATTTCAAAATTCTACCAATTTTCGGCCCAATAGATTGCTATACAAATGAAACTGACTAGTTGATTAAAATAAACAATAAAAAACCATAGTATGATGGTCAACTTGCATGAAAATACTACATTCGACTTTATTTTGCGGTTGACTATACCATTTAAATTTATACAAAATAAATAAAAGATTTGTCTAAAATAAGTTGATCTTAAAAGCTTCTTGAAATTCTATTTTTGTCTCACTTTATTTAATACAATAGCTTAGGAGCCAGATAAACTTTTTTAAATATCTTTCTACATTTTTGAGTGGGAGAATTCACAGAGAATGCTCTATTTTTGGAGTGTTGAGTAATTTCAAAAATACTGATATATCAATTAATATATATATAATTGATCAGAATATATTTAATAGTATATATCTTCAATTCATTGGACTATGTTTCTTCTATATCTCTCACTGTCAGAATACAGTATTAGTACATTTAATAATTAGATAATAATGATATAATGAAATTGGTCGTGTAGTGTAATGAAACTGGAACTACTTTAGTGTCTGTAGTGTAACTTTGGAACCAAATCACTTCTTGTGAGTGAAGGATAAGCAAACTGCTAATACAAGCGCGGAGGTACACATCATCTAAAATAGTGGACTCACCAACCCGGTTGGCCAAAATATGTATAAACATTTCTCAAGCTCAAGACAATGCGAATGATGAGCCCATGTTTGTCAGTGGACTACATCAAGGCCGGTTACAATTACATAGTTTTTAAGTTACATTTTTACTATTATGAGATTTGTTACTTGCAAATATTATTATTATAATTTATTAATTATTATTATTATAGATACATAAGTTGTATAAATTGTAATTATGATGTAGTTTCGAAATCTGCTGGTCACCATAAGTTGAGATGTAGTGGTTTTTTTTTTCTGAAATTTGAAGGCGGTAACTCTGCAATAGCTTTCCGAAATTTACCTAAAATGTTCATAAGAACAATATATAGTATCAATAACAACATAGCAATAACAATAACAACTATAATAGTCCGGTTTGGCGAATAACACTACAAACAGACACACACAGCTACATACAAATGCATACACATGCACAACTGCATATACTTGTCAGCACTATACAAAACACTCTTCACCCCCTGCCATACCGCGACTTCAAAAAGACTATTGTCACGAGTCTTGACCGATCCAGCGCTTTCAAATTATTAACACAGTCCAACCTTCCACATCATTTTCTTTTAAATAGCACTTTTAAATAACAGGCGAGCGGGCGGACCACATGATGGTAAGTGGTCACCGCCGCCCGTGGACACCTGCAACGCCGACCTTGCAGAATTTTGTTCGCAGCTCTCTAGATGAGCCCCAATATCGTAGCGTAATGGAAAAACCTCATCTGGAATTTCATTCTACAACTTTCAGATTCGCAGTATAAACTGTCTTCTTGAAGGCACTGTACGCAGTAACTATGTCAAGGAAATACGGATGAACCGCACGATGATGGCGAGCGGTGCGACGGTAAAAATCCGAATTTACACACCATGGTCAATCCTACATAGCAGTGATGCTGACGATACATAAAAAAATTAAGAACGTGTTACATAAATAAACTGTTGTATTTAAAATAAATGGGTACCCCAAATCGTCACAATAGTCGCATGATGGTTTTGTTCAAGGGTTTGTTTGTATTTGTTCCTTTGTAACTCGCTATCTTTGTTCGCGAATTTTATACCTTACGTGTTCTCCCGGCCATTGTTCATTTAATTGCACTTGCCTCAATGTTTTCTTGTCACGAACACGCTTTCGACGTTTACCGATGATTATTAGTTATAAGATACTATCCATTGCCCGCTGCTTGCCCTTCATATACATTGCATATACATTCGTTTCGCAAATAACCTCAATTAAAAGCCATTGTAGCGTTGAAGAACTATACCTCTAAACGACTGAACCACTTGTCACCCCGCTTGTCCAACATGGCGTTTTAAGGTTCTATTTCCCTCAAGAATAATAATTAAAAGCCGCTCTACGTGTTAATCCGACGTATGATTAATAAAGTTTTTTAAGTGTTTATATGAATCACGAATATCAATTAAAAGCTGTTCTAAGTATCATAAATAATAATTAAAAACAATGTAAGGTATCAATCCATCGTAATTTTTTTCTATGTGAATCAGAGCCACAAATAATAATTAAAAGCTTTTCTTAATCCGATTCATTAATAATAACCAAATACTTGTCTGGGTGTTAATTCGAATCCCAGTTAAATAATAAGTAAAGCTACTCCTGTAAAAAATCGTATAAAATCGTAACGAATTATATAGAATCTCCATACCGTGTTGAGAAGTTGAGGTTTCGGTGTCCGTATCTTACATAGCTCCCAAGACAAGTCTGCTTTTGATCAAAAACCCGAATGAAATATGTTGCTATTTCTTTCATCGTCAGATCCCGTGTGTCGTATAAAATAAACATTTTAGAGAATTGGACTTATTTTATCTGTCTCTTCCTAAATTCATATGAGAGTGTTTTAAACGTATATATTGCTGGTTACCGTATTATTATTATGTTTAGTGGGTGTAAGTTTTTCATAAATAAGTTCATTTTAGTGGAAACTTTGTTGGTGTAATCCATAGTAATATAAATCTGTAGGTAAGTATGTGTACATGTGTAAGTATATTTATATGTTATATATACATGTACCATATATATGTATGTAATGTATATATGTTACTCCTTTTATTTATTTTTCATTTTCCTTTCGCTTTCCTCCTTGCTTGATTGCGCCGCTGTCATTATTATCTTTCTTCTCCTGAAGGTGGGCTGGAGGACAATACCATGTAGCATTAAATCAGCCCTTTGTACTTTGTGCAGTAGAGAAATAAATAATACATGGCTACAGTATACGCTTACGGTCAGAAACACTTGCAACTTTTCTGCATAAAAAATGTGAAATAATAAAATGGTGACTCATAAGGGCTTGGTAAATCGTCGTAACAACCCCTTGTCACTTTCGGCCTAAACGCCCTTAACATATAAAAACGCCCCTTCACCTCTTATGACAGTTTGCAGAATCCTTTATGAATGTTACAATCAGAATGTTCTATTATACGCCCTACGTCAGTTTTTACGCTTGATAAGCAATTGTTCAGCTTGTATTAGAACATTAGTTTTAACGTAAATTTAAAGTTTTTGCTAAACTATCATATTAAAGTAATAGCACTCTAATAGTATATGTAATACATTAATAGTATCTCTTTTATTAATAGTATACATTAATAGTATCTCTGTCTAACATAATCTTCTAATAGTGTTAAACTCGGATCCAATCAGATGGTGCGACCAATAAAACCACAAGTATGGTGATATAAAATCCACTATATTGGTAAAACACAACACACAATCAAAATTCTCCATTTAAGATGTTTACACAGAAACGAAACCATACCGCGATGCAGACACGATACAGCGACATCTGTTGGTCTTGACACGAACTAAACTCTTACGATAAAACTAAAGCTATCACAGATCGCAGTCTGGCTGACCTAACATGGGTATTACAATACCGTGTTCAACAAATAGAATAGCTAGGAATCCGCATAATAAACACCACCGCCATGGACATGCAAGGCGCCGATGACTTCTGTCTGTCTCTTCCGTTCTATTCTTTGTGCCAGAGTACCTGAAATTTAAGCTTCGATTTCTGAGTGCCACGCATGAATACCACTGCTCCGGGCTATGAAAGTGTAGAACGAACTCCCCACTGACATCAGTAAGGCTATTTCGAAGATCTCTTTCAAATGGATGCTTCGGGATCACTATCTGTTAATGGAATTTAGTTAATCACTAGTTGATTTTCCTATCTTCTAGTTCTTATCGTCGGAATGTATTATTTTCGTACTCTATGTTGTTTGTCTAATATTTTTTGAGGGGGAGAATGCATACTGCAATCCAATAGCCGCTGGGCGCGCTTGCCTGGCCACGGTACTCCCCTCTCACAGAAGACTACCTTGAAATACCTTGGTCATCCCGTCTCTTCCCGTGGCTATCGTAAAGGGTCACTAAGGGATAACAAAACCGCTACCACAAGTCCACCTTTAAAAGGGTGGACTCGCCAACCCTATTTATACCTGGCCAGCGTGGCGTATTAAGACCATACATCCCTTATGCACGACACAATGTTCATGACGAAGCCCATGCCCTGCAATGGATAGTGAAAGGGCTGGTTGCATTGCCATGCATTTTTTTATGGACGAAGGCGGCAGACGAGCATACAGTCCACCTGATAGTAAGTGGATACTGTCGCCTATAGACATCCGCGATACATGCCAACATTAGTCCAAAATGGCAAACGTTGGCACGCCCTCGGATGCGCTGCCTACCTTTGGAGATATAGAAGTGGTTTTGGAGAAATTGTTGGGAAAATAGGGAGGGATAGGATGGGAATGGGCTCTGGCACATCTCACTCACTACCGAAACACCTACGTATATTAGGGAAATAAGATAAAGTGGGAAATGCAGTACATTTCAAGATAGTCTTCTGTGCATATATTCTGTGAAATAAGTTTGAAAATTAACCGTTTGAAGTAACATTAGTACACGTCATGTAATTAGGTCACTCCTACTCCAACCGAATTGACTCATCCCCTGGGAGTGGTTGGATATAACTTAATCTACATACCCTTAATACATACTGAGTAGTTTAAGTTTGTGATGCCCTTAGTTAAGTGGTTAAGCCTTTTACACCACAAACTGCCCTAATAATACCTGCGTTGCAAATCTGGAGGCTTTTATTATGAAAACCAAATACGTTTTTTATATGTGACGCTATACGTTATTGTCGATATGGACATACTAATTGTTAAGATTTTCGAACTTAAAATTGCATCAAGATCAAAATTAGAGCGGGTTGCTAGCACCTATTTGATAAAATGCTTGATAAACTACAGCATTCGAGCTGATGAGATTAATTAATCCTTCGGCATGCTTTTTAATTTAATCATTTACTGCAAGTTGCAGAATTCAAACTTTCCGTGCATAAACAGGCCCACTGCTGGACGTGGGCTCCCTCACATTGTCTTGTGGCTAACGAAGCGGGTTGACGAGCCCACTCTTTTAGAGGTTGCACGTCCCCAGCGCTGGTGGTAGCGGCATTGTTATCAATTAGTCGCCTTTTACAACACCCATAGGAAGAGATGAGATGGTATCATCCTAAAGCCGGCCAGCAATATGTATCTACATATAATTCTTCAAAATCTAGCTAAAAGACAGTCAATGAATGTGAAAACCAATCACATTAAGAACAACTCGAACGCACTCAATAATCGATAATTTCACTTTGATATCCACTCAAGTGGAACTCATATACATAATATTCTGTAACTAAAGAAAGATACTTGTAATAATTCTATACCTGTTTTTAAAAGAAAACGGATAAAAACTCCCATTATCGGAAGAATATAACTCCAAGACCGAGAAATCTCGGTAATATGAAATAGTAAGAAAGTGGTGCTAGATTTTAAATTGCTCGGAAAAGAAGTATAAATATTGAAAGAATATCTCAAACAGAGCTCAGATTTTCTATGAGTGTTTAAGTAGGTACTATTCAACGAGATGTTTCCTTGGGAAATTTAATTGGGAGTTTTCGGCTTATCGGTAAAGTGATAAGCCGATTAAAAATTAGGAACCCCATAAAATTAAAAACATGGGTCAAGCAATAATATTTTGGTGAAAAAAAAAAAGAAATTAGAATTTTAAAACCGGTTCAGGAATTTAAAAAATCGGATTACGTCAATTCAAAAAAATTTCGTAGTTTCAGCATTTTATAAATTGTGAAGCATATAAAAAGAAACCGAAATTCAACGATAGCATCATAGCAATTTCTTTGCACAAAACTCTTTCTTGTCGTCGGAATATATTATGTTTGTACTTATGTATTTGTTGTTTCTATAAAAATATATGCATATATTATGTCTGTATGAACGTATTTTTATGTAAGTTTCGGTAGTGAATGAGATATGCCAGAGCCCATTCCCATCCCATCCCTCCCCATTTCCCCAACCCTTTCTCCAAATCCATTCCTATATCCAAAGGTAGGCAGCGCATCCGGGGGCGTGCCAACGTTTGTCATTTTGGACTAATGTTGGCATGTATCACGGATGTCTATGGGCTACAGTATCCACTTACCATCAGGTGGACTGTATGCTCGTCTGCCACCTTCGTCCATAAAAAAAAAAAGTATGTTGATTTATATATTTTATATGTGTATTATATTGTATACGTCGAATCCTCGAATGGAGACCACGTACCGGGAAACGTAGCGTGGGGCACCCTCCGGTCACGTGAACTGACTACTTCAAGAAAGTCGCCGGTAGTGGCTGCATGAGAAGAGCTGAAGGCTGTATGTGGTGGTGGTCCTTGGGATAGGCCTATATCCAGCAGTGGAAAGACACGGGCTGATGGTATGGTATGACATTGTATATGTATTCTTAACCAAAGATTGACTACACCAAACTGAGTACAGTTGCTGTATAATAAAATGAAAATAAATTAAACATAAATAGATATTCTCTGTCATGTGGTGATGGCTGGCTACAGAATAGCCTCATCCTATCTCTTCCCGTGGATATCGTGAAAGGTGACTAAAAGGTGCCATAGAAAAGCCGCTAGCACAAGCACGATGTTATAGACTGGACTCGCCAAAAAAAACTCGCTTGGCCAGACATGACGTTTTAAAGCCATATATTCCTTACGCGTAAGATAAAGAGGATGAGGAGGCTCATATCCTGAAGTGGACGATACATGGGCTGGTTACGGTGACGGTACCATACAATCGGCGTTTGTATCTCAGTTGCTGGATATAGGCTTCTCCCAGTGCTTGCACCGGCACACAATCTTCTACTCTTCACGTCCAACCATTACGTTATAGAAATCCTTTGTATGATTCCGTAGAACAAAGGATAATTTTTAGTAGTGTAGTTCCTTTTCATTCGCCGATAGATGTCGTTGTCCCGTCCGATACAACGCGCTATCGTTTGATTTTTGAATTGTATATCATAAGTAAGTGCAATGTTTCCAATAATAATAGTGAAATAAACCGACGGAAGTGAAACAAAGGTGTTTTAATTGTATCAACATGCTCCCTGGAAGTCTTTTTTGGGCGCTGTGCATCCTGGCCGCTGCATTCTTTCTAATATAAAGTCGGTGATAGTGGAGACTAGAAAGATGGTAAAGGAGTTGCAGGTATTCATGGGCGGCGGTAACACTTGCCATCACGTAAAAAAAGAGATAACAGAAAGAGAGAAAGAGTGGGAGATGCTATTTTTTCAGCATCTGTATGGTCTGTATTAGCAAAAAACAAGCAATAATTTCAAATTTAGGCCCTAAACACACAGCAAAAGCGAGCGCGTGGGATTTACAATTACTTTCCAAAGCCGCGCTGTGTGAACGAGAAGGCCGTTTCGGTACATTTAGAAAACACGCGCCCGCGTCCACTTTGAATGTTTATTTTTCCAAGTACACGTCATCTTACATCCTAAACCAACATACTAAGCTTACTAATGAGGCTATAGTTGAATGATTTTAGCCATATCAGCGTGTTGTTAATTATATCTCAGAATTTAATCAAAATTCAGTTCTAGAGTTACAAACGTTTAAACAAATATAAAAGTTCTGAATGTGTAGAGAGATAGCTCCAATTTTAACTAACGCTTCGTACACCAGTATGATAAAGTACCGTTTCATTGAAAAGTTAATTGAATCCTTTGTGTCCGGGATTCGATTTTGAAAGGGATAAAATCCCCCTAATATAGTCAGCACCCATTTGCCTTCCTTTTGTTAAATTATAGACTAAAAAATCAGATGTAAATAAAGATTTATATTTAATACAAAACTGTCTCTCTCTTTGTGGTTGAAATTTTAATCAATTACCTAATTAATAAGTGTCGTGTAAACGGGTTGTATAAAGGTTATTTTGGCCATTTTGGCGGGAACTCGAGAAGTGCAGTTGAGTTTTTGTTTGATTATTGTAAAAAATGTGTGTTATATTTACCTGTAATAGTTTAACGGTGATAGTTTATTAAATTCCAATGTGTTTTTTGTGATCAAATAAAAGCGTGGGACGACGTTTTCTACGATGTGTGCTTCCAAGGAGTCCTCTTCTGTCCTCGATAAACTTACATCACCTTACTAAGCGACTTCGACACGGGACTAGACATTGGCAGAATACATTTTAGACTTTGAAATTGTTTATTACGAAAAAACTTGATAGTGGCAGAATATGCTAATTGCATCATTGCCATATATAAAAGAAGAAAAAGATTATTTTATATGTTACTTTTTTAGGTTTTTATAGTCTCAATATATGGGAAAATAGAAGCAATGAATTTTATTAAATTTCAACAATACGGTGACAGATATAATAATATTTGCGTAAGTATCCATAGACAAAACATTGTTCTTTTTTCAATATTCTTTGATGACATTAATTGTTCTTTCTATTATATTTCCTTAATTATATCCTCCAGAATTCATTGCCGTCCTGTCTTATATAACGCTCATTAGCCTAAAAAGGTGAAGAAAAAAGAGCAAAGATCACCGAGATAAAACAAAAAGAACGGCCCACGATTTATTTTTCAAAACATAATGATTATAATGGCGTACACAAAATCAGTATACAATGTGATTTCTTGTGTCTTGATTCATCCCAAACCAGATCTAGAACAAAGTAGGTAAGATTACCCAAATCCTGTACAAATGTTAATTATTTTTAAACAAAATTGTCTTCATACAACAATTTAAAAAGTAAAATAGATTTCTTTCATTAGTCAATCCTGTATCCAATGTCAATCAATTGATCCTGTATCCAAGATTCGATTACAGTTATACGCAAAAATTGTAAATAAATAAAACAAAACATTATGCAATAATTCCAAATATTTAAACAGTTCTCTCAAGTTATATGCATCGTATCTCATACAAGGAATTTTAATTATTACTGTTAAGACGGGAAAAGGAAAGGAGAAAAAAAAGCAATCCTAATACAATGTCAAACAATTCGAATTTCGGAAATTTTCACTTCATTTCGATTAACAATGACCAACTGAATTCAAAATACAATAACTAAATTTCGAAGTTTATAGATATAGGGAGCATTTGTTAACGGATTAATACTTTGGGTCAAATCCATCCAGTAATTCCCACAAAGTAAATCCCAGTAAATATATATATATATATGTATACAAACGACATGGTGTTACACAGGGCTCATTCAGCGCTACAACTTTTATCTAAGCATCTATTTTTTTTTCTAAATTATATGAAAAATAACGAAATCTCCACTTCGACTGGCATTTGCTATGAACAGTTTTTTTTTCAAACGTGTTTATTGTTGCATTTACTGTCAAATGCTTTAGAGACGAAGTGGACTACACTAAAACTTTATGGCCACTCTGTTCCAGTTTATATCTGTGGAGTAAAAGAAGTATCAATCTTTTAGAACTTTTTAACGATTCGTTTACTTGTGGTCTCCATTTTGTAACGATAAATACTTAAGAGTAGTAGTTATAAAACGTTTTTGTATTTAAATACATCTATAGCAAAATAATTTATGAAAAATATATGAAAAAAGGTGACAGACGAGCGGATAGTTCCCCTGAAGTTTAGTAGACATCCGCGATACATGCCAACATCAGTTGAGAATGACAAACGTTGGCACGCCCGCGAATGAGCTGGCTACCTTTGATAATTCCAAATTGCCATTTTCAATTTTCAATAATTGTCATTCTGAAAATGGATTTTCAGAAACGGTTGAGCAAATAAGGAGAGACTGGATAGGATGTGGTGGAAATGAGCTCTGGTATATCTCACTCACTATCGACGTGGGCTGACGATTTGGCGATTTGAATGGTGTGTGGTGGCGAGCCGTGGGAATGACTGATGGTATAGTATATTAAGGCATTGTATATTATTTTAAATCAGTGTTACATACCCAGAGGCTACCGTCCTATGTGATATTACTGCTTCTACTACATTTACATATAATTCTATATATAAATACGAAATTGAAATCGACTTTGATTGACAGAGAAATATGAATTTCGCTATTACTAATACCACCCTCCCGTCGATCCGTCAGGCTTCGTCGAAATTGATATAATCCGACAGTAAGGTTTTGATAAATCTTCATCATTTCAGTACTTCATCATAACTTAAAGAGGAGAAATTGAACAATTGAATCTGAATATGTGTAGAGCATATTTTTGACGATAACTATATATTTTTTTTAAATATATTGAAGGTAGCAAAAAGGTAGAAGGCCTACTTGGTGTTAAGTGGTTGCCGTCGCGTGTGAACGCCTGCAATAACAGGAGGATTACAGACGCGCTGCCTACCCTGCAAATAAGTGTTGACATTTTGATTTAAATATGATTTGAATAATAATAATTAATAATGGCCTCCAAAAAGCTCGGTATGCTGAACAGAGCGAAGCGGTACTTCACCCCTGGGCAACTCCTAACGCTCTACAAAGCTCAGGTGAGGCCCCATATGGAGTACCGCTCACATCTCTGGGCCGGCGCACCGAAATATCAATTGGACCCATTAGACTCCATCTAAGGGCATGCTGTTCGAATTGTCAGCTACCTTGAAATGTACTGCATGTCCCACTTTATCTTATTTCCCCAATGTACGTACATGTTTCGGTAGTGAGTGAGATGTGCCAGAGCCCATTCCTATCCTATCCCTCCCCATTTTCCCAACCCCTTCTCCAGCATCCGGGGGCGCCAACGTTTCACATTCTGGACTGATGTTGGCATGTATCGCGGATGTCTATGGACGACAGTAACCGCTTACCATCAGGTGGACTGTATGCTCGTACGTTGCCTTTTTTCTATATAAAACCAGCAATTGGAAATTGATTTATTAGTTTATAGATACGATGGTAAGTGGTTACCGCTGGCCATGAGCATCTGCAATATCAAGGGGTATGCGGGTACACTGCCGATGTTTTAAAATGCTATTCACATTTTTGTTGAAGAATCCCATGTCCTAGAATAACTGAAAGGCGTCTTGGGACAGCTCGTTGCATAACCTACGGGTTTGTGGTCTAAAACAGTTTGTGGACTTCGTCCCTTGTGACGGAAGATGCGGTTATACAAACCAAAAACGGAAATTATGTATAACAATTCTTTAGATTATTCAGAGACTAGAACAGGCGGTAGAACACTTCAATTCTTATACAACAAAATACTTATACAATAACTGACACAGCTCAAAGACCACGCAAGCTACGAGGGCCTCCTTAACTTCCCTTGTGCATGAGAAAGCCAAACGGGTTGACGAGTCCACTCTTTCAGAGGTGCTGTAGTTGCTCAGAGCATGTGGTAGTGGCCATGTTAACCCTCAGTCGCCTTTCATGACACCCACGGGGACAACCTCAAACAGGTAGTTAAATTCGATGCTGATATCGAGTATTATTAAATCATTGTTGGAGTGTAGATTTACAAATCTATCAGACGTTACATGTTCAAACGGGTGTAAACGTACCAAGGACCTTCGTTGTTATGAATATTTATTTATGGCACTAGGCAATTGGAGTCAGCAGCACAATTTGTTGAATATTCATGAGTTACAATTAACATTATTGTACAGCTTTCCGGTTCTTAAAGTGGACTTAATTTGCTTAGTTATACTTAGCTAAACTTAGCTGATTGCTCTGGATTTACTTTCTTAATAAATGGAACGAGATCGTAATACATATAATGTACAGTGTCTTTTCATTTTTTTTTATTCATCTAATAATTGTAAGTTAAATAATGAATTAATTTAACCAGATATAAAGGCAAGGAACATGTACCTCGATGTACTTTGGAAGGGGGAGAAGGCACGATGCAGTCCCACAGCCGATGGTCTCATTCGACTGGCCAATATACCCGTCTCTCGCAGAAGACTGCCTAAAATATACTGCATTACCCACTTTTATCTTATTCCCCCAGTGTATGCGTCCGTGTTTCGATAGTGAGATATGCCAGAGGACATTCCCGCCCCATCCTATCCTTTACCATTTTCTTAACCGTTCCTCCAAACCAATTCCTAAATCTCCAAAGTTAGGTAGTGCATGCATCCAACAAACTTGGATCCAATAGTGCGTGACAATCTTTGTCATTCTGGACTGATGTTGACATGTATCGCGGATGATCTAGTTCGACAGTATCCACCTACCATTCGATAATAAAAAAATTAAATCTTAAATTAGACCTTTAACTTTTAGGACATTCGGCATACTTTGACTTTCAGCTACTGAGCCAATTAAACGATTTGCTACTCGTACATAGGCATTCTGATCGTAACACATTTTACTGACAGTATATTTCTAAACTTGACTTAAAAAATAAGGAAGCAAAGAATTATCACTTTTTTATTCAAGTGTGAAAATTTAACGGTAGTATCAAATAGTTCCGCATTCTACCGCCAGCATCGACATTTTTATTTCTTGTTGGAATTCGTGTGAAATTGCAGCTGAATTACGATTGGTTGGATTTATTAGTCGTTAAAATAAAATGGAACTACACGAGTCTGCTACTTTTTGTTACTAAAAAGACAACAGTTCGAATCACAGGCAAGGTTCCCCGGAAACATTTTTAGCGTTCCCAAGAAACAATCATTTGATTGGATAGTTAGCTATCAAAAATATAATCTAATACGCTTACCGCACTCGACTGACCACATTACCTCTTCATTTCCTACTTCATCCCCTTAAAGTACGCATGCACGTGTTTCGATAATGAGTGAGATATACCAGAGTCCATTCCCATTGCATCATATTCTATTCCTCCTTATTTTCCCAACCCAAAGGTAGGCGGCATATCCGGGAGCGTGTCAACATTTTCATCTTTAAGGGCGTTTGTCCACCGTCACCCGAGCGCCGTCATTCCTTTGCGGGGAACACGCGGCCATCGGAAATGTATGTATCGCTACTTCGGCGCCGTCATCTCGTACTCTGTGACGTCTCGGTGACGGCGGCGGTGGACAAATGCCCTAAGTTGGCATGTATCGTGGATGTCCATAGGCGGCAGTATCCATTTACCACCAGATGGGTTGTGCACTCGTTAGCTGTGTTCGTCCTATAAAAAAAAGACTTAAAGACAGCGGGATTCTTGATTTTCGTTGTATTGTGGTGTAAGGTTGTACGAAGGTGCGGTAAAAAATTTCCATTGTCCTCCATAGTATTTGTGAGTACACATCCCGTTGGCGTGCGGTAGACGATTGGCGAGAACAGTGTGGGCTGTGACGCTAAACTGAAAATTGCTGACATTCATAAAAGACCGTACGCGTTCTGCGTATCAACACTGTATCTCTACACAGACCAATAAAAGTTATCCACACCAAAAATATTACTCTTCAAATAAATGTTGTTTCAACCGGGAATTGAAAAAAAGAATCTTATACAGAGCAGGCCCTGTCAACTTCTTTTTTACATCTATTCTGTTCATCATATAAAATCGTACCAAAGCAGTGTCTGTAAATCTAACATTTTTTGAACAGTTTTGCAATGTAAAGTACTAGTGGTACAGAGCCGAGAACGACATTTTATGGAAATTTTCTGACTGTGCACGCATCAAGCAAAAACAGCAGGACAGATTTTAATGAAACTTATAATTTTCTTGTCAGATTAACATTTAAGGTAACTTTGATCAATTATAAAGTTCCCGCGGAAATCAAAAACTAACCACACACACTTTACCGTCCATGCACACGAAGTCGCGGGCATCAGTTGGTATTAAAATTATTTTGTACACGTGCAGAAATGTTTCTGTTTGAAACATTTTAAGTAATATAACTGAAGTTATAAAACTTTTTTGCTTCTGAAAGTCTCAAAAGTAATTAAAAAAGAATTATAGACAAGTGGATTTTTATTAAAAACAATTTGTTACAACTGTAGATTACAATTTAATAGCGGGAAAATATTACAGGCTGCCTAGAATACACTTTTAAAAATCAGTTACCAAGCAGACAACATTAATGTAGGAGGAAAAATAAAGAATCTTACCATCGATCAACCAAAATTAAAAGATACAGCAACGATCGTAATGGGATTCGTAAGACCATACAAAGAAGCATAAGTCTCATATGTGAAATCTCGACTGCTCGTAAGAGTCATGACCTTCGTCCCTTTTAGTAGACGCCTTAGAGTAGAGAGGAAACAAACATTATAATACATACAAAGGTATAATACATGCAAAGGTATAATACATCCAATTCAATGCAACCAGCCCTATCAGTAGCCACTATTGGACATGGGCCTTCTCATATATATTGTCTTGTGCATGAGGGTTGTATGGCCTTGTATGGCCCCCTTTATGAAGGGGAGAGTGCACGCTGCAATCCAACAGTCGCTGGGCGCACTCGACTGGCCACGTTACCCCTATCTCACAGAAGACTACCTTGAAATGTACTGCATTTCCTACTTTATCATATTTCCCCAATGTACGTACGTGTTTCGGTAGTGAGTGAGATATGCTAGAGCCCATTCCCATCCCATGCTATCCCTGTCCATGTTCCAATCCATTCCTTAATCTGCAAAGGTAGGCAGCGTAACCGGGGGCGTGCCAACATTTGTCATTATGGACTGATGTTGCCATGTATCGCGGATGTCTATAGGCGGCAATATCCACTTACCATCAAGTAGACTGTATGCTCGTCTGCCGCCTCTTCCTGTAAAAAAAATAACTGTTACTTGTAGCATTTACTATCGTTACTTAACATGAGTATGTTACACTACTCGCATTATTATCTCAGCCACAACTCCCTTCCTGAAGGTTGTCTGGAAGAGATTGCTATAAAACAATAAGACCGGCTGGTTGTATTCCCTTCTTATGACATAGTTCCTTAGTTTTGTCATAAAGCGACAATTATACAATAAAGAGTTTTATCTATCTATATAAATATCTGTCAATTTATATAAATAAAAATGTCAACGTTCGTTTGTTCAAAATCTTAAATCTCCGAAAGTTCTTCACAGATTACTTTGAAATGTTGACACAACGTTGCATTCGAATACGCGCGTGTTTTTATATACCTATCATAGGGTTTACGCTTAAATGAAAATGTTTTTAAACATGCTTTTTACCAAAAAACAGGTAAAAGCAGGGTAAGCGCCATCTGTTGGGCAGCCACAGCAACGCGTGGCCGGGCACAGCTAGTAACTTGATAAAATATGTATTACCACGAAAGTTAAGTGTTTAGTAAGTTTAATTTGAAGGTGGTTAAAAAATAACGTTATTATTATTACTCGTTTGTCGTAATAGTAACATTTATACTACCGGCATCAGAAGTAATCATTCATATATATATATATGAGCATCTCATTTAATATAAACAATAAGCCGTGTTCACGCGTCAATCACTAGCATCCGCGCTCGGCCAAGAGCTGGACTTACACCAATTATTCTGTCATGAACATACGACGCCCTAAACATGGCTTGACACGAATACAAACAGCAGATTGTTTAGTAGGGAGATTTCTAATGCTACGTCTACAGTCGGGCTGAGGCGAATGTCCGCGATGTCGCGATAGGAATGTCTCACACGAATATTTGTTGTGTTCGCGCGAAGTCAAATGCCTATAATATCGGTGTTGGTATTTCGCCTCGAATCAAAACGTTTTGTCGTGCAACACTTCGCTACGCCTGGCTACACTTCGCTACTTCAATTGACGAAGAGACACCGAGCGTATCACACCTATATTTACAATGTTCACGTTGTTAAATTTTTATAAATAGTTAACATCCCACCATCGCCCTTTTCTCCTCTTATTCGATTTTTTAATAATATATTAAATAATAAATATATTTTTTCTTTATTATTATAACACAAATCGCGGCACTCAATCATACATAAAATATTACAAAGCGTTTTCAATATATACTGCCAATTAAGCATTTACATTTTACGTATCTTACACATTAATTATGAACTAAGGACAATATGTGTGTAAGAACGTGTATGTAAAATTATAAGTGTGTATATTGAGCAATAAGTTTTAATACAATATAATAAATAATTAAGATGTTGTAAATAATCACAGACATACAACGCAATCGCTTCATCCATTTTCCTTCTTTTTCTATACTTCGGTATGATTTTATCTGTGGACAAGAACATCATGCCACGAATGTTCGTCGGGCAGTGTAGGCGTAGCATAAGGAATCTATCTACTTATATGTAATTTCGGAAAAAAAACTCTAAATCTTGACTGTATCGACAGCAGCTGAACTCAATTATATATGACAAAAATGTGTGCGGGTTGAAATGAAACTTGACAGAAAAATTGGTTTGGGTCGATATCTCGTTTCAGAACAAATAAGACAAAAAGTTAAGACAAATAAATAAGACAAATAAGTTTAGTAGTTTCGAAATTATGGTACATAAATTCAGGGCGCATATCTTTACGATTTGATATGGGATTTGGCACACAAGTATTTTGGGTCTACGATAATATATCAGATAGGTTGAAAGATAGGCCGTTAATTAAGTATACATCTTGGTCGACTTTATTCAGCCTGGTGGATAAAGGAGGGTGAATTTAGAATACCAATCCTTGTATCTCCTAACCAATATAATAATAATGAAACGATGTCTGTTTGATTCTGTATTTGAAATGCTTTTACGTATCAATGGACAGACCGAGATGAAATTTTGTATAGACTGTCTTGGGAATTAGCAAAAAGATATAGGCTATATAGAATAGTGAGACGAAGAAGCAGCTGGTATGTACGCCTGCGGCTTTATCTTAAAGAACTAGTCTTCTATGAAAAAAGTTTGCATTATATAATTGATAATTGCCCTTATTTCTACGTTTCAAATAAATCACCTTAATGGTCCCGTCAATATGCTAACCGCTAAAACACGGCACAGATATAATCTGCACCGTGTAAAGTAATTTAATTTCGTCTATACGAGACTACACATTACTCATAACCTTTTTTTCCATTTCCGTCCTTAAGCGAACGCAATAAAGTCCACTACTGCAACTGTACAAGCTGCCTGCTGTCTTCTATATAAATCAAAATGCGAACTGCGAATGTTTTCTTCCAAAATTTCTGCTTTTATTTTTTGTCACGAAGCTTTGACATACATTTTATCTTCTCTCGTTCGTGTTATCTTTGTGACAAAAAGATTACGACATTTTATTAACAGACGGACTTCATTCTGTTGTGAGTAAGAAAAATAACTTTTTGACACCCAATTTCATTTAGCTTCCTTCAGACACGGGATTCATTTTCGCGTACGAATGACAAATTCGTATTTATATGTTATTTTATACAATTTATTTCTTATTTCACTGGTTGCTATGTACGTGTCTGATTTTGATGATTTTGTCCATGATACACCATGCTTGTGGTGTCGGCACCATCCCCGTGGGAGTCGTGAAAGGAGAATAAAGAATAACACAGCCGCTACCACAAGTTCTGAGGAACTACACCACCTCTAAAAGAGTGGACTCGCCAATCCCCCTAACCAGAGCAGTGCGTTTTAAAGTCATAAATCCCAGGTGTACAAGATGTGGACGTCCAGCAGTGGACGTTTAAAGAGCTGGTATGTACTATCCAAACTTCTTCAAGTCCTCGATTCACGTGGCTGGAGCGCATCGTGCACTGCCTTTCCCGGTACTCGATCTTCATTCAAGAACTCGTCTACTCCATCAGTTGTTGCTCATTTTTTTTTTTTTTTTTTTTTATAGATTAGTGGGCGGACGAGCAAGCGGTCCCACGTGGTGATAAGTGTTACCGCCGCCCATGGGCACCTGCAACACCAGGGGGTATGCGGGTGCGCCGCCGACCTTGCAAAATCCTATTCACAGCTCTCTTGAAGAACCCCATATCGTAGCAGATATGACCTGCCTATCCCAACTTCAGTTCGCTAATTTTAGGAGCTATGTCAGTTTATATAGTTCTTTGTCGGATTTCTCCTTTTTGCCGTAAAATACTCCAGAGATCCAGAGCTAATGGAGGGATCCATTAGCACTCTGAGCCTCTATAGACTTATAGAGCAGGCCAAAAGTTCTGATTACTACAAGATTACAAAAACCTATTGAGGTTTTTGCAATCTCTCTAAAATAAATGTCCTTGTCGACGACAAAAGCCTATTCAAATAAAAATACAACAAATCCTTTAAAACATTTTTTTTTAGATTTTTTTTTGAAACATTTCTATAAAGCGCTACATTTAGATAAAAATTTTATGCCTAAAACCGTACCACTCTTTAAAGAACAATTCCAAAGCTCTGTACGTAGACTCCGTACCAGTGCTACGTTCGTAGCAGTGCTACGGATGTAGATGTGCTACGAATGTAGACATGCTACAAATCGATTGAAATGACGCAACCATATTATGTAGAAACTATGAATCGCTGGCGAATTTATCTTTTCATCGATGTCAAGCCACTGTAGAGCACAGGCCCGCCCTAGTAAACCACTAGGGGGTTTCGGACTATAATCCACCACACGGGCTCAATGCGAATTGGTGGACACACTTGTCCCAGATTTTTTCTTAATCTCGAGCATGTGGATTTAATCACTATATTTTTCTTTGCCGTCAAGATAATGATCATTTTATAAATTCCGACTTAAATAAAAAATTTAAATAAAAAAAAAAATAGGTACTCGGTACGGACCTAGGATTTAAACTTACGACTTCATGAATGAGAAGCGAAAGTAGTTACCTCTAGACTATCAGCATGTTACATTTAAAATAAAGTACACATATATGTAATGTACGTGTAATATACCATCACTTACCATCATATGGCCCACCCGCTCGTCTGCCATTTATTCTATTAAAAATAAAGTTGAACCGAAGACTTACAAAAGTGCGCCAGTGGTGGTTGGACAAGAAGAGCCGAGGATCGTGTGTAGTGGCGATCCTTGGGAGAGGCCTATATCCAGCAGTGGCTGATCTGAGACATAGGCTGATGGTATATTATGATATGGTTATGTATGTTGTCTATTTATTATTCAAGAAGACGAAACAAATTAATAAAAATACAATTAAAGACACAAAACCAATTCAGAAAACAGACTTTTACGACCAGTCACGTCCATCAAAAGAATTGGCTCAAACTTAAGTTGGTTTTACGTTTAGAAAATTGATTCGTTCAAATAACCGATTTTGGTTAATGGGAACATTTCATTCGCATTAATTTAGTTTAACTTCAAAGTGATTTTGTGTGTAACATTTACAGTTAGTTCATATCTCTTTAAAACTAATCATAGTAATTAATTATTTTTTGGATAAAACCTTTATACATGTAGTTTTGTAAAGGATTTAAACAAATGTACAAGGTAGACATTAATTTAGTTTAACTTCAAAGTGATTTTGTGTGTAACATTTACAGTTAGTTCATTTCTCTTTAAAACTATTCATAGTAATTAATTATTTTTTGGATAAAACCTTTATACATGTAGTTCTGTAAAGGATTGAAACAAATGTACAAGGTAGGGTAATCAAAACGCCGCGACGTCGGCTCCTTAAATGAGACGGTTTTCGTATCAGTATAAGTGTGTGTGACCGGCAGTTTAACAAAAAACAAAACTACCCCAAGAGGTGATACGATCTATGTTCGCCCTATTACAGAATTATCAGCTGAGCTACCTCAAGTAAGTCGAGCCCATAGAATTAAAACTTCCATTAATTGCGTCAATAGACACTATATTTGTACAATAGTTAATTAGTAAAGATACTATCTATATCGTGGAAGTGAATTATATTTAAATCAGACTTCAAATGAGTAAGAGATGGAAATACAACGATTTTATGTTCATCATTAAAGGGACGCGATACAGTCCACCCGGTCATAAGTGGTTACTGTCGCCCCCGTGGACATCCGCGATACATGCCAAAATCAGTTCGGAATGACAAACGTTGGCACGCCCCCGGATGCGTTGCCTATCTATGGAGATTTGGAAATGGATTTGGGAACAATCACCAGGTGGAATTTCACGTGTGCTTCTTATTATAAAAAAAAATTACTGCGCTGACTCAGCGACTTGAGATTAGTCTATAATTGTAAGTGCATAATTCAATTGAAATAATACAGAAAAAAAATTGATTACTAAATAAAAGTAGAATCAGTTAATAATCAAGAATTTCAGGCCACAACCAGCCACGTGTGTCTAGTGTGTTTTAGTCACGGGTTGCCCTAAAATTATATACAAGCAATGCAATGCAATTAGCCCTTTCAGTGTCCACTGTAAGACATGGGCATATTCTCTTGTGCATAAGAAATATATTATGGCCTTAAAATTCCACGATGGCCAAACGTATAATATACATATCCTACCCTAGGTTTTTTAATTCTCTGTCACCGGGGAGCTAGAAACCTAGCGTCACTGTTTCAACTCACAACTTCTCCCTACCGTTCTATACATATCATACCGACTTATATCTCTCCATTGCAGGATGTAGACCCCTCCTAAGAACCGCTACTACACACGATTTTCAACTCTTCTCATACAATTACTATCAGTGACTTCCTTCAAGTCATCAGTCCTCCTGGCAGAGGGCGTCTCACGCAATGCTTTCCGGTACGTGGTCTCCATTCAAACACTCATCTCCACCATCGATTAATTATCGGTCAAATCGGCCGATTATGGTTACTAGACAAAAACAAAAACTTACCGAGCTCAAATTATAAATTTCACTTTTATGAAAAATATCCTTATTTCAATCGGTCCGCGTTTATTGATTATAAAATCTCGTCACAAAGGAACGTGATTAACAACGGTACGACCCGGAGATTTTTCAAATTATATTTTTCAACCCTTCTCTCTGAGGCATCGCGAAATTAATTTTCTACCCTCCCTGATAAGACGAACCGATTTTTTCGTTAAGATTTGCGAGGAAAATGGACTCAGGAAACCGATTAAAAATTAATTGTTTTAAGGAAATTGTAGAAAATATTTGAGTGTAATCAGAAAATTCAGACTTCCTTTAGTAACTACATTGTACAACTTATTGTAATAGATTGCACGTCAGAAAAAAAAATGAATTTATTTATCTACCAACTTAACAGTAAATACAGATTACATTAATAAATTAGTTACAAACGGAAGCCCCAATCACACATACGGTACTTTGTGGTCCATCCCGTGGCGTGTGATTGCGTCACCCGGCCAACACGAGAACAGAAGTCTATATAGACCTTCAGTAGTGGTCAGAGGCCATCTACTAAATTCAATTTATAGGCGTTGCGTAGTAATGAGTAAATGTTGTGTTGCATTTGTGTGTTGGGTCGCATTGTGATTATAAGGTCACGGATAGATTTGTGTAATATAATTAGTTATTTTTTAATAAATTCTCAGTCTCATTATAATTTAAGATTTTTAACCATTTAATTGAATAAATAGTATTTATGTCACCTACCATACATGACGATGCTTCTATTAACTTAAAACACGATATAGATATTCCACAATACAAGTACTTAACTAAACACATATTTCACCGTTTTTTCAAATTTTGTCAACGAACTAAAATACATGGTGTCAAGTTTTGTATTGTGTATTAAATACACATAAATATTCTATGGCGACGTAATACAAATATTTTTTATTTTAATGGCCACGTTACCCCTATCTCACAGAAGGCTACCTTGCAATGTACTGCATTTCCCACTTTATCTTATTTCCTTATTGTACCTAATGTGTTTCGGTAGTGAGTGAGATGTGCCAGAGCCCATCCCCATTTTCCCAACCCTTTCTCCAAATCCATTCCTATATCTCCAAAGATAGGCAGCGCATCCCGGGGCGTGGCAACGTTTGTCATTTTGGACTAATGTTGGCATGTATAGCGGATGTCTTTGAGTGACAGTATACAATTACCACCGGGTGGACTCTATGCTCGTCTGCCGCCTTCGTCAATGAAAAAAGATATAATTTATTAATCATGATTTGTGCTACCCATTCAGTATTTCTTACTCTCCGTTGAAATACAAGCCAATTTTCATTTTAATTCACGAAATATAATGTACTACATTAACAAAAGAAATACGCTTCTTATAGTCTTTTAAAATTGTGATAATTAAATCCACACGAGCGAACCCGCGAGCAACAGCTAGTTTCAGTAATAAAAAGGACCCCAAAAAACTATATTTCTAATCATTTTCCCACAAAGTGCCAAGATTCGTAACACGCACCTTATGTGACCAGTATTCTTTCAAAAAAGGATGTAACACCCTCATTCACAGTCGTCCAATCAGGAACATAATAAATCTAGTCCTTTTTATGTCACTACCCATCTTTCGCCAACCCTATTATAACTCCAAAGTTATTTATTACTAACCTTATTATAATAGCAATAAAGTTGAAGAAAACCGCAGTATGTATCGTGGTAACTGTCAAGATGGTGAAGAGAACATTTCTGAGCGCCTTTTTTGTTTCATTCGTGTACCGTGTAATTGAACACGCGAAGTGTGTCGGCGTCTCTTCATCTTAGATACGAGAATTTGATTTGTATTTGTACTTTTTTTATTTATTTGCATTTTTTCGTTCCCTTTGGTGTCGGAACTCTGGATTCATGAATGTTCTAAACCCCAATTTTTTATGTAAGGACCTATGAAAGCGCCTGTTTGATAGCATAGGTCCAGCTGAATGGTCCAGCGAGGCAGTGCCTCCAGATTCATAGGTACACACACAGGGACCTTTATTTAATGTTTTAAATATGTAGCTATCTAGTCTATTTGCAAATTTTACGTTTCCAGTTGCGCGCATGTTCTGTGTAACTCGCACATTTGTAGCAATTTAGATATTCACCACAATTCGCAACTAGTATATTGTACTTATTCAACGTAACTATATACTACACGCCAAACACAGTTCTGTAATAACTTTATCATATTTTTCTCACGTAAAGTGCGTTTCGCTTATCCAATTCATTATCTTTAGGTAGGTACGTATAAAGCGCGCCAAAATCTGTCAAATTTTAAAAGACTTTTGATAGAACACTATGTAGCTAATAATAATTCTCTCACGATTAGTATCTTTTCCTATATTTTTCTTAGTTTTTCCTTAGTTTTGTAAGTGTTTATGAGTATGTATATCTCATATCATGCATGTGTTTTGTTTTTATGGACGACGGTGGCAGACGAGCATACAGTCCACCTGATGGTAAGTGGATACTGTAGCCCATAGACATCCGTGACACATCCTAACATTAGTCCAAAATGACAAATGTTGGCACGCCCCCGGATGCGCTGCCTACCTTTGGATATAGGAATGGATTTGGAGAAAGGGTTGGGGAAATGGGGAGAGATAGGATGGGAATGGGCTCTGGCACATCTCACTCATTACCGAAACACGTACGTACATTAGGGAAATAAGATAAAGTGGGAAATGCAGTACATTTCAAGGTAGTATTCTGTGAGAGAGGGGTAACGTGGTCAGTCGAGTGCGCCCAGCGGCTGTAGGATTGCAGCGTGCACTCTCCCCCTAATAATATTTAAAAATTCATGTATTATATATATTATATAAAAACATTATTTCTATATTGCGCCATCTACCTCATTTTCGTCTACAGACTTCTCCTTGCCATCCAGAGGTTGCCTGGAAGAACGTCGCTTTAGCAACATGGCCGCTGATTATACTTCTAATTACATACTCATATTTTGTATTTCTCTTCTGAATGTTTTGGTGTACAATAAAGCATATCTATTTATCTATATAATTCTTATGGGAAATAAAATTATCTTATACCTCAAATGCCCTATAAAGACTGGAGCACACATTTGCATCGCTTTAGTGATGGCACATTACCAGGCCTATTCGTGTTACCACGTATCCGATTTTCACTCGCCAAAAAATTAAAAGAATAAATACTTATAATATGTACCCTTCGAGACTTTATAATCATTTAATTAATTATTCATTTCAATGGAAAACAAAACTTCATTAAACGGAGTATTTTACATCACAATAAATTTAATGAATAAACAAGAGAAACTGTCACCTCATTAATCAATCAATGGCTTGTTAATAATTCATTGCTTCCCAAGAATCGGGGTCTCCATGGCTTGCGAAGTGCGAACTAATATCAAAAAACCGTAGACAATTTTTATATTTTAAATCGGGTCTGAACGCCTTAAAATTATAGGCTTTCTGGTCCGATTTACAATATAAAATGTGTGCAAAACGCAAAAGTTTAAAAAGAACTATAGACAAGATACAAAACGTCAATTATGTGTGTCGTCTATTAACAATAATTACTCTTTCGATTATTTTCTTTTAGCGGACTTTTTGGAATTCCTTTACGCGACTTGTGGTAGGTGTGATTCGAGAGAAAATGTAACATCACCCCTCCATAGGCCTTTCTCTTTCTCTGTGTGTGTGTGCGTGCGAGTATCGAGAGCGAGACTCAAGCAAAATAACAGACGTGCAGCCTAGTGCGTGGCCGGTTGTATAACCTAAATTTTTGATTTTTGATTTGATTCTTTATTTTAAATTATTTGCATTAAAAATATGATACAATATAAAAAAAAATACATGAACTATACAGATTTTATTTCGAATTACATTCGGAGTTTAAAAAAAATGACCGCACATTTAATTTTCTTTTCTATTCTTTTTATGACAATAGCGTAATTAGTCCATTGTGCCAGTGCCGAGTTTTCTTAGTAATTAAGAATTTCAGTCAAAATAATTCAAAATGCATCCTGACTCTTTGGTGGGAACTCGAAAAGTGAAGGTCGAATTTTCGCTTCATTATTATAAATTATATATGACCTGTCCATTGCCACTTTAGCATGCTGATTCTACTCGTATATGAGCTATGTCGGCGACATTAGTTCTTTGGCGAATCTCTACCTTTCGGACCTTATCCCGCAAATAAACTCCGAGCATATCAGGCTTCTGCGCCACGTTTCAGCACCGAACGTCATTACGGGCAGAACGCACAGATTGAAGACTTTCGTCATCAAGCATTGTGACGCCTGTACCATACCATCAGCCTATGTCTCTATGGAGCGACATAGAAACTTATTCCAAAAACGCTTTATTAAAAACGAGTTGTAAAAAATGAACTAACGTGCTCCCAATGTTGCCAGGTTTAAATTTCGACGTTTCTCACGCGTTTCAAAATACATGTATCCCACACGTTCATTTATCAAATCTCTTTTGTGTTGACGTCATCATTTCTCCTTTGTTTTCAGGTGAGATTCATTCAGTGTATACCTGTCCTTTTCACTCATTAGACAATGTGCTTCCGTCACTTTCTTGGCAAAGGAAGTCGTTACAGCCATTATAACGTTTTTGTTAAAAATTCGAATCGTCATCTTGTTTTGTAATGTTATTTATTGGGTTAACTTTGAGCGTGTGATTTTTTCATATAATTTAAAATCTAAAAATGCCATTAATTCTTATATAAAGTTATTATTGTTAACTACTCTGCCTCATTAGATGAAATGGCGCAAGTGCATTTTGATGACATTGGAGAAAAATCTAAAAAAAAAAATGGGTAAAATTTTCTTTAATTTAAAATCAAGCTAGAAACTTTGATATTATTAGTTGTGCTTTCGTTAAAAATGTTTTAAATGCTTTTTCTTCTGATTACCGTAATAAGACCCAATACTCCCATATGGTATTTTTCCATACCATATTTTCTGTTCCCGGCCCCGGTGAGTCAAAACAAGACTTATATGAAATTTATAAAAGGGGTTTCAAACAGGCAAGGCATAGTATACTACGGTATACTATGCTATACTACGGTATACTATGTATTCAAGTATACTACGGATATAGGAATTGTAATGTATTTTAAAAGGAAGAAATTGTCTACATACGAGTAGATATATATGTACATATTGTATACATTGCAATCACGCTATGAACGAAAAGGAGTGTTCTGTTGAGATCTGTTATTTTTTAAATTCTGTATTATACATCTATTCTTATTGTAATTCCTATTACAATTATAACTATTGTATAAATACGAAGAAATAAAACGAAATTTGCTTATATATAAATAAATAAAAAAACAAAAAATCAGACCTTACTGAACAAATCGTTGAACACTTTGTGTCACCGCAAATGACAAGTCGCTTGTGAAAATAATTTAACTGAAACTAAATGTGCACTGTATATGAACAGTGTACAGTGATGTACCGAAAACCATTCAATTTTAGCCCTATTACTAACTATATTAAAGTACTGATTGGCATAGATTAACCTGTTGCTGACTGTACATGCCAAAACTGATTTACGTTGCTACTCCGGAAACGTAATCCCGTTCTACCGCTGAAGGGCCAAAACGGCGAAAATTACAATTAAATAAGCTTTCCATTGTTTAACTTTTCTACACGTGGATATTTATTTTGGTTGACAATCACAATAATAACGTTAGGGAGATCTCGAGGTCACTGGCATAGCTCGTAGAATCAACAGCTAAAGTGACAATGCGCAGGTCAACAGCCGCAGCACGGATTACCGGCGTGACTGAACATTGACAAATTGTGTTATAAATTGTTTTCATTTTTACGAAAAAAAAATTGACACTGGCAGAATGTGTCAATTGCATTATTGACATATATGAAAAGAAAAATAAATAGACTATACGTAGTATATACTAAACTGTTAACCTTAACCAACGAAATCTGGCATGGTAGTAGCAAGGCTGAAATTACCGTATGACCTCGCACGCCACTCTCGCCCTTGGCCGATAGGGCCTTGATTGGTATACAATGGGTAGCGGATGGTAAGTGCTAGCCTTGATAGTGCCGAAGAAAAGTATAACATAACGAGTTTGTTCGTATCCCGAACAAACTCGAAGAGATGATGCGTAGGAAAAAAGAAAAATAACCTTCTTGGAGACTGCGAGGACTACAAAATTAAGATTCCCGTGGGATCGTAAGCACACGGTTGGAGCCGCAGGAAAAAGCTTCTATAATATATATGTAGCCTAGGAGTATTCTATACTCGACTCACATTCGTGTGATCACACGACTTAAGTTAATTCGATCTACTTAAGTTAAGTCAAACTTAAGTTACTTAAGTCGATCGACTTAAGTTATGTTACTACTTTTTTTTTATATATATAAAAAAGTGGGCGGACGAGCAAGCGGTCCCGCGTGATGGTAAGTGTTACCGCCGCCCATGGACACCTGCTACACCAGGGGGTATGCGGGCGCGCCGCCGACCTTGCAAAATCCTATACACAGCTTTCTTGAAGAACCCCATGTCGCAGCTTAATGGAAAGACCTCTTGAGGCAGTTCGTTGCACAGCCTACGGGTCCGCGATATAAAATACACCTCCGTATGGATGTTTAAAAATTGACACCAGGTCGGCGATGAGAGGAAAACATCGTGAGGAAACCCGCATACTGCACAAATAAATATGATCCACTATATTTATTTATCCTTATTTATTTATTTATTTATCCACTATTTTATATTTATCCACTATATGATAATATATGATCCACCGATTTGTACTGGGTCTGCGTGGTAGCTTATGGCCCGAAACCCCGCAGTGATTTTCCGTGTGTAGGGTCAATAAGTAATATACTATAGTACTTATACTTGAACAGACAAGTACCTACATGACTCGACACATCAATAATTCGATTTGTCGCTTTGTTCGAGGTCCAACAAGGTCGAATCGATCGATGTTACTTATTTCATTAATCATTCGTAATTCGATGCCAGCTTTCGATATTATCTGTGTTTATTTTTAGTAATTATAACATTGTACTTGGAAACTTATTGAAAAAGGTATCGATCATCAATCAACCGAAGTACATAGATAGATAATTCCAAACTTTGTACCTAAGTGAACGATGAACAAGTAGTAATAATAACGTCATTAAGAGTCTGCTTTATTTTGTGTAGAGATCGAATATTCGGGTGCATATTTACCTACAAGGTATAAAGTAAGGAAGCGGCTTCTAAAAATAATTTATTTGAAACCGAAATCCCGGAATTTCACAACTAATAGAATACTTATTTATGAAACTCCTCAGCAGTTTTGAAGGTCTGATGGTGACCAGGACAGAGTCGATAGGATCTAAGGCACTATTGAAGATATAAACTTCGGATTTGGACGCAAATTCTTAGTTCTAATGGCAATTTGTAGGAATGCAGTTCTGAGGGTCTTAGGGATTAAATTTATAACTTTAGGCATATGCATCCTATTCTATAGTCGGAACATAAAATTTCTCGATCCCGGGATTGCGACATTCGCCCGATACAAAAGTGCACTCCATACTTATCCAACACCTCAACATTAGGTAAATATGCACGCGAATATCTGATCTATATTTATGTGTTTATTTAAAATCAAGTACGTGAACCCAAATATTAATTATTTCCATACTCTTTCAATTATTCCCCGCTTTTATTATTTATTATTAAATATTTCCCACTTTATCCTGGTTCCCCAATTTACGTACGGGTCACACCCTATCTTTTCGCTTAATAAGCTGGCTTCAATATATTTACGCATTTCAATTCAGGTTTTGTGTTGCAGTCAACTTATTATTACTTTATAAATTCACGCGTTTAGTTAGTTACCACCTTGACTAGCCGAGTTGCAGACGCAGCTACCGACCCGGTCTCTGCCTTCAGCAAGGAGTCTTGTTTAGATTGGTACTCACACTCCTGGTCGCTATGCCTTCACCAGGCCCAGTCAAATCGCGCCATTTCGTTATGTATAAAGTTAATAACATGACAAGGGGGTATTATAGCCCAAGCGAAATAATTACTGGAATGTAAGTGTGAAATAAACGAAGCTAGTGCAAAAATGATTTTTTTTTATAACACATTGCGGCACTTTAACAGTACGTACATATTTCACCAGTGAGCAGAGTGATATAAAGTGATATAAACTCTGTCAACAGAGTATGTGATATAAAACAGTATGAAAACTGCAAATAGTCTAGAATTATTTAAGGGCAGCAAATTTAAAGTTGGATTAGGTCCGCATTTCCTCGATACGGAGGTGTCGCGCACTGTTCGGTCCAAAAATTATTTTATACCGCGAACCCGTAGGCTGTGGAACGTACTGCCTCAAGAGGTCTTTCCATTATGCTACGATATGGGGTTCTTCAAGAGAGCTGTGAATAGGATTTTGCAAGGTCGGCGGCGCGCTCGCATACCCCCTGGTGTTGCAGGTGTCCATGGGCGGCGGTAACACTCACCATCACGTGGGACCGCTTACTCGTCCGCCCACTAGTCTATAAAAAAAAGGTTTTGGTTATCTGGTAACAATACATTTTAGGGGGAGAGTGCATACTGCATTCCCACAGCCGCTGGGCGCACTCGACTGGCCACGTTACCCCTCTCACAGAAAACTGTGAGGAATATTGGGGAATCCCCCATAGTGCCTTATTTCAGATTAAGGAATGGATTGGGAAAATGAGGAAGTATAGGATGGGATGGGAAAGGGCTCTAGCATATCTCACTCCCAACCGAAACACGTACGTACATTGGGAAAATACGATAAAGTAGGAAATGCTGTACATTTCAAGGTAGTCTTCTGTAAGAGAGGGGCAACGTGGCTAGTCGAGTGCGCCTAGCGGCTATGGGAATGTAGCATGCACTCTACCCCTAACATACGGGAGTGGACTGATTTCGCGAGTGCCGCCTAACTGTTTCACCTCGCGAGAAATACGACAAAATACTCGGACCTGATTGCCAACATCCATTAGTTGGAGAGGCACCACAAGAAGAATAAGTAATTAGAAATTGTATATTCTAGTTATTCAAGAACAATTCGTTTTTGCTGTTCATGATTTTCTGCCCGTTTAGTACTTTTTGCTGTGTGTTTAAATACAAGCCAGTATTTAATATACGATATATTTCAGGAATTCCCTCACTCTGTGTTCAGCTCACCTCCAGTTCAAGTTAACTAGGAACGCAGTCTAGGTTTAATTACTGGCCGGTCAGAGCCGGTTACAGGCAGTTAGATAGCGCAGATTGCCTGCAGTTAAATCTAATCTGTTTATAGAGTTACTGGATGAGAAACATCTGTAAAATTTGTTATCTTACGGTAATTAGGTACTGTAACCAGCTCTTTTATCGTCTACTGCTGGACCGCTGGTCATGTGCATGAGCACATATTCTCTGTTGCTCATTTAATCATTTCCCTTAAATCGTAGCGGGAAAGTGCACGCCGCATTCCCACAGCCGCTGGGGGTATTATATATATTTGCTCGTCTATCGCCTTTTTTATTAAAAAGAAATATCTTATAATGTGGCTCGTACTTTTTGTGTTCAACCATGTTGTCGTCGATTTTAATTAGATTACATATACATTAGATACATTCAAGAATGTTAATTATTAACATTATTGAATGTAACCCTTTCATTTATATGATGTATCGTCTGTTGATGACCTTTCATAAATAAATAAATAGTATTAATAAATCCAATCTTCTTTATTCGTAACTAGCTGTGCCCGGCCACGTGTTGCTGTGGCTGCCCAACAGATGGCGTTTACCCAGTTTTTACCTGTATATGGGTAAAAAGCATTTTTGTTTAAATTTCGATTCGAGTATTTTCTATTTATTTCAATATATTTCTAGATTAATTTTCTTTTTTTTCCGTGAATTTTTCAGATATTTTAATAGTTATTCTGCTATTCGGGGCGCAGATGAACCCAACAAATCAGAGAGCATTAAAATCCCGACTTTGTTTTATATATATAGATTAAATTCCCTTAAGGGATCGTAACACATGAATTAATGTCCAAGAACCACAATACATTGGCGCAAAACTGTTAAAAATTCCATGAATAAAAACAATATTACGATCCGATTAAGCAAATTTCTTCAGTAATCCAAAAAAGGCCAGGAAAATGAGTTTGGCATGCAAATTAGGAACGTGAAAAAATTTAGAAACAATATAAATCACCCTAAGAAAGTTCTCCGCTTAGTGACAGTGATAGATGTAAAATTAAGCACCTACCCACAAAGATTTTTTTAATCGGTCCAACAATTTGTCGTCCGAAAGAAAGTTTTGACATTAAAGTTGAGTAATTCCTCTTTCTGTAACTGTTAAATCTAATGTTTCAAATGTCGAGTGAGTAAAGTTAGTGAGAAATGATAGCAATATTTCTTTAGTGCGTATTCGTATTTCGTAACTCGCACTTTTCGTAATAATTCCACTTTTTTTTGTTAACAAAATTTCGATCATGTCCGCGACATTTCAAATTTAATTATTTATTTTTAGTTTGACTTGGAATTCCGATTTGGAATATATTTTGTATTAAAGTATTGTATTCATATATTTTCTGTTTCTTCCTTCGTTTTGTTTTCTTTTAGGTATTTTTGGTGTTAACTTTAAAATTTAAAGGTAACGGGTACCGTCTAGGTAACGGGTAGCTTCTGTTTGCGGGTGGGTATGAAATGTGTTAATTCAAAACTTTGACGTGTTACTTTGAAGAGCTCTTTCAAAAGATGCTTCGAGAAAAATCAATGTTCTATTTTAAATTAGTTATTTGATTTAAATTTTAAATATATTTAAATTAGTTATAGATGACCAATTAGCCCTGTCGGTAGTGTTGGTACTTGCTGTGCAATAGGCCCAGATTCGATTCCCGGTCGGACAAACATTTGTTTAAAGAATTGGCGTTTGTTCGGATCTGCGTGTTTCATGCGATGTGTTTTTTTTTTTATAGAGAAGAGGGCGGACGAGCAAGCGGTCTCACGTGATGGTAAGTGTTACCGCCGCCCATGGACACCTGCAACACCAGGGGGTATGCGGGCGCGCCGCCTACCTTGCAAAATCCTATTCACAGCTTTCTTGAAGAACCCCATGTCGTAGTTTAATGGGAAGACCTCTTGAGGTAGTTCGTTCCACAGCCTACGGGTTCGCGATATAAAATAATTTGTCTTTGAATGCGGCTTTAGGCCATTTCTATGGACCCACGCCACAGGTAATCCTAGTGTGGGCCATTAAGTGTGGTGTTAATTGATTCGTCACTACTTTTTATATAAATATTTTTTATTTTTTTTATTAGTTTGCTTTTATAAATTTATTTCTCTTAAGACATTAAATATGTCATAGTCAACTAGCAAGTACTGAAGTGTCACTTACGTGATAATGCGAATAGTGTCATTCATTGTGTTCGCGCCAATAACATGGGTCTTTTTAACTTGTAGGATAGTGTCATTTTTTATTACCCACATCTCATATAATAACTTCTTCACATTCATTTTTATATCGCTACATTTTTGCATACCAACCAGTCTAGCGACCGACCGCTGCCGTCATCGGTTGTCGATTGTGAATCTCACATTTTTGTGGTCTCCTGGACCCTGGAATTAGCGCACGCTGTGCTTTTCCATTCCACGAATACTTTAAGCTACATTATAATTTAATATCGAAGGACGCCTAAACCAAGTAGATAGTGAAGAAGAAGCCGAGAAGAAACGCTACCAGGCTCGGAATAACACATGGCGGTAACGAGCTCACCAGGCGGTCGTAAGCTTGGTCAAAGGGTAGCTACTCTCTGGATATAAGGTCAGACTATATAAGGTCTATTTTATTATCTTTTATTTATATTTGACTTATGGATTTTCTCGTGGATTAGCGTATGGCTATATCGCTTAGCTGTTGCGTTCACACATCGCTCAAAGCTTTCTCACACATTGCTCACATAATCGAATCCGAAAATTTTTTCGAAAAAAAATTCAGTGCTAAAACAAGATATCTTCTTGCCGATAATATTGCAATTATAGATTTTACAAAAACAAAACTTTGCTAGTATCTCAATACATAACCTATATAGGTTCTGTATAGAGAATAACAATAACAATATAGAATAACAATATTTCTTTGGTTATTAGTAATACGAAGAATATGTCTTTATAAAACATTTCGTTGGATTCTCAGCCATACCATTTGTATGTTAATGGAGTTTATATGGTCTCAATTCCTTGAAAAACATACTTCACAAAATCTATTTCTAGGAAAAGCTCAAGAAATTCTATCATTTCGGTGTTTGTTATTTTACTGATTCAAGTTTTATTTGAGACACGAATTGGAAAAAAATAGTACGATATTCGATATTACGTACGATATACGTAGTCAATTAGGTAATGTTACGAACTTGCCGTGCTTTAAACCGATTACAAATTTACTGATACCGTTTGAGGTTAAACCCGTTTTTATTTCAGTGTCTTAAAAACAAAATGACTGGGATCGAAATTTTAAACTGCTCTGCAACCGGTGAATTGTATGTAAAGATGGAATTCATATACTTATTCTATATTATTCAATAATCGATATTACAATTTTCTTTCTTATTTACCGCTACAGACTTCTGAAGTGACTGTAGCGATATTTAAAATCTTGTAACGTCGTTTGTAAGCTAAGCCAGTTTTGAAACAATGCATACTACTTTAAATACTTACTACTTTAAAGTTCGTAACTCAGTTACTTTCAAGTTATAAACTACAAGTACTTTCGTAACTTATAACTAATTGGAGTACTTGTAGCCAATCTGTGCTTGCGGCTAGATTGGCGACAAGTACAACTAACTGTTGCAGTCGCTGGCTATGTCATATTTTCATTTATGACTGATTTCATCAACCTATATTCAGACTGCAAACCTGATTACATATCAAATAGAATTATTTGACTACTAGTAAAGCGCGCCCCACGAGCAGGAAGGCTTTTGGTCATTGACATGAGATCCGCCAAGTCTGTCCATTTTAGAAGACCCCTCGGTGGTCAATGGTCGGTGATCGACGATATCATACAAATCTCTATAGCATCAAGTCTTGGCTGACCTCATATCAATGACCGCCATTTTTCGTGCTCGTGGCGCGCGCTTTTGAAACTTACGGTAATAAAATAACTTTGAATCTCGTAATGCCCGTCAGTATTAGAATGGCTCAGTTGCGTGCAAGAAAAGACTCAACGGACAATATTTCTCAAAGTCAATTAAAGGAGGTATGGAGTTATGTATTGTAGGGGAAGAGTGCACGCTGCATTCCCACAGGCGCTGGATGCACTCGACTGGCCTCGTTACCCCTCTCCCATAAAAGACTACCTTGAAATCAATTTGCACCTTGAAATCAATGTACTACATTTCCCACTATATCGTATTTCAGCAATGTACGTACTTAATATTTTCTTAGGTTTTCGCGATTACTATACATAGCAATTAAACAACTTTTAACGGTTTAAATCGCGTATATTTGACATGATTTATATCCCGACGTTTCGAACACTTTGCAGTGGACGTGGTCACGGGGTGACTGTATAAAATAAAGTGTTCGAAACGTCGGGATATAAATCATGTCAAATATACGCGATTTAAACCGTTAAAAGTTGTTTAATTGCAATGTACGTACTTGTTTCGGTAGTAAGTAAGATATGTCAGAGATATCCTATCCCTCCCCATTTTCCCAACCTTTTACTTCTAATCCATTCCTTAATCTGTAAAGGTAGGCAGCGCATCCGGGGGCATGCTAATGTCTCTCATTCTGGATTGATGTTGGCATGTATCGCAGATGTCTATGGGCGACAGTATCCACTTCCATCAGGTGGACTGTATGCTAGTCTGCCGCCTTCGAGAATAAAAAAATAATAGTGTATCTGACTTTCATCTAAGGTAGATGAAAGGTAGATGGTAGATTATAACTAAGGTATCATCCGATAAAGTATCAGGGGGTGGCGAGAAGGTACCATAGGGTACCTACATAAATTACAATCATAACCCAATATTTACTTATATCTACAAAATGCATAATAAATACAAATATATAAATATTACAGGAAATCATTCTATTTCCATAGAATAATAAAAATCATGTTCTTAACAAATTAATTAATAATAATCAGTCTGTATTGACGACCTTGAGGAACCGGTTTCTCTGTACGATTGGTGGCTTCATTATTATGACTGATGTGTTGCGTGAATTATTGACGAATAATAAAATAAATTTGTACAACTGTACAATACTATGTGTTTAAAAATAAAATCCAATAACAAACGAGAGATTTATATTCATATTTTGGTAATTAAATTTATATACGAAAGTGCTGTGCCTGCACAAACCTTCTAGGTTTACAGGCACAAACTAGATAACATAAATGTATTGTCTTTGGTATATTTAAATAAATGAAATAAATACGAGAATGTCTGGTCTTTGACCGCCTATATATAGCAGAATATTCTGAAGAACTGTTCAATTTGATTCCAACTTGGGGTTTTTACCATCGCGCTGCCTGTCAGCGGCGTCAGATTTATCCGCACTTCCTTGACATAGAGTCGCTGTGTACAGTGCGGTCAATAAGACACTTAATACCGCAGACCCGAAAGTTGTGGAATGAACTGCCAGCCGAGGTTTTTCCATTACACTACGACATGGGGCTCTTCAAGAGAACTGTGTGAAAAGCATTCTGCAAGGACGGCAGCGCACCCGCAAACTCCCTGGAGTTGCAAGTGCCCATGAGCGGCGGTGGACACTTACCATCTTGTAGCTCGCCCACTATCCAGACCAAATTTAATAAAAATGTATTCGTGAATAAGAATTTCATGTAAGAATATCTGAAATATAAACATTTTACTAAACGATTTAGGTCGTGTCCATTATAGCGTATATTGATGATAGGGCATTATCGTTAGGTTTGAGAAGTGCCCAAACTATAAACCTAAAGAGATACCTACTACGTCATTGAGAAATTCTATTGAATGTTAGCCGATGAAGCGAAAGAAGGACCATCTATATACAACATAAGGTTCTCTAAAAATGAAAACATAAAAAGGCTGTGTTTGTACATTAAATGTTTTTGAAGAACCAATCGTGATTTCAGTAACTTCATACAAATCGTAATATTTTTTTTATTTTATTAGAAATAAAATGAATGACATTGTATTGCGCGAATTCAGAGCAATAATTAAACATGTATGTACTAAGACAAAACAAAGAATTTTTTAAACTTGAAAAAGATTTTCATTACGCCAATACAATGTTAAGCAATAAATGTTGGCATATTTTATAATTCACTTCAATGTGGATGGAACTGCACACAATGGTTAGTAGTAATCACAGGAAAAGCAAAAATTCGCGTTCATATTATCATACTTTATCGTAATGAAAGTTATTTTCGACGGCTCGGTTTAATGTGTGAGTTATTCTCACAGAATATTGTCGACGTGAGCTTTAACATTCGCGTGAAATTTCCACTTCATTTCGCCCGTGCTCGTGTTTATTTGTAAAATTGGTAGACTTGAGTTTTGTCGTCATTTCACATGACCTTTATTCACAACGCATATTTTTATTCACGATTATCTATAGGCCACAGATTACAAATTGCCCCGTTCTGTCATTAATTTATTGCCTTATTACAATAATACTTTTTGTCGACATGCTCTTCAATGTTTGATAAATGTAACTTGCTTCTTAGGCATATAGATAAAAACATTTTATTCTACACCAAAACAAAATAAGACAGTAACAGATGCTTTAACACATAAAGTGCACAAAAGGCGATCTTATCGCTGTTAGCGATCTCTGCCAGATAACCTTCGAGTAAAAAAATAATTACATGTAGATAGATGGTGTACAGTATACATAAATTACGTACAATACGTACATATCAATATACATATAAAGCTAGATAATGTTTATTAAGTTGACTTCTGAGGCTGGATAAAAATAGAGAACGTTTTGTCTAGGAGAAGAGAGTTCCACAAACGAACCGCTTACACAGTAAAAGAGTAAGAATGGATGATAGAGAAATGATAATAATGATAGATTTTAATGATAGGGATTCAGCATTAAGACGAGGGTTTTCTTTTCATCGTGCATTGTACATATAACGAAAGATCACGCCCCTTCTTTCCCAAACTTCGGTAGAAAGTCAACCACGTAATAACAAAATACTGTATCGATCGCCAACAGCTCGAAGGTCACATTTGACCGTCATTTAGTAAGAGGGAGTTTTGGAAACACGCCAGAACCGGTTTTATGATGCACGTGGCTTTAGGTAATATGTGACCCGGATAACCGGGAAAGATTGAAATTAAGCGAGCCCCTGACGTTTATTAAGGTCGTTTATCCGGACACGAAAAGAGGTTTTCGATAGGTTTTAAAGTTCAAAGTCAGTCAATGAGCGATGGCAAGGTCTATGCTCGGAGTTTCTATAATGAAGAAATTAGTAAAAAAAATCGAAGTTGCCGACGTAACTCAAAGAATCAGCCGGAGAAGTTCTAATGGACAGGCCACTCGAGGACTCATCTATCCTATCAGTTGTCTGTCCTGCATACGTATCCACATATGTTTTTTTTTTTTATGGACGAAGGTGGCAGACGAGCATACAGTCCACCTGATGATAAGTGGATACTGTAGCTCATAGACATCCGTGATACATGCTAACATTAGTCCAAAATGACAAACGTTGGCACGCCCCCGGATGCGCTGCCTACCTTTGGATATACGAATGGATTTGGAGAAAGGGTTGGGGAAATGGGGAGGGTTAGGATGGGAATGGGTTCTGGCACATCTCACTCACTACCGAAACACGTACGTACATTAGGGAAATAAGATAAAGTGGGAAATGCAGTACATTTCAAGGTAGTCTTCTGTGAGTATATATGTATAGTAGTCCACAAGGTAGTCCACATATTTATTATAACTATATATAACTGGGTTCACGTGTTTTATTTTTCTTATAGAAAAAAAGTGGCAGACGAACAGACTGAGCGGTGCTAAGTGTATTTTAACCAAAGGACCGCGATACATCAGGATGGGATGTGAACTCACTATCGAAACACGTACCTACGTACATTGAGGGAATAGAATTAAAATGGGAATTAGATACATTTCACAGTAATTTTCACTTAGTGCAGAGTAACGCGGCCAGTCGAGTGCGCCCACCATCTGTAGGATTTCAGCGTTGCACCCACCACTACACCCCCCCCCCCCCGCCCCTAGTTCCCTCCTCCCACCAATTATTGCCCGAAACCCTTTTGTGATTACGATGCCCTGAAACGGGACGTTAGAGGCTGATAATACAATGCATCGTATTCTTTGGCAAAACCGATTAAATATCTGTTTTATACGAACACGAAACCAAATGTTAGCTATGTCTAACCTATGAGTATTTAGACTGTAACCGGTTTCCAAACCTCCATACACTCAAACCTTTCATAAGACACGTGCACAATAAAGTAAATACATTAAGATGGCTTAAGCTAACCGCACACAGGCTAATTTATTACCAGCAATATTGACAACACCGTCATTTGTCAGGAGAATATCGGATGTGTCATGTTTACATGTGTGCGTTGGTTGCAAATTGCGTAACCACAAGCGTGTGTAAGCAGACGTATCACCAAAGAGGCTTAATGTGTTGCGTACAAAGTAAGAAACGCAGATTTATTCTCAAAGTTAAATGTCGACCGGTTTTAAGAATAGTATCGTCGCATCTCTTATGTAAACTTACGTAAAGTGTATAAATACTACAGCGTAGTGTACATACACGTACATACACGTACGTACGTGTATGTGTATGTACGTGTACGTACATACACGGTGTATCCGAGGATAAATTCATGATATTAAAATCATTGTCATGAAAATTCCACACATTTTTTTTACAGAGAATCCGCTTTTTTAGTTTTTACTAAACATTTAATACAAATTTGCTAAATGCAAAGTTAAAAAAAATATATTTTTACAGTAATTCTATCCTAGTTTCTATATATTATTAATTATCTGTTATTATCTATTTGTTATTTAGTATTATCTATTTTTTTACAAATTGTAATAAGCCCCGACTCCCAAACTAGACAAACATCCTGTATCTTGGTAACCAGAACTTCCCCAAAATAAATGATCCTATTATAATACAATTAAATTACAATACCATACATAAATATATTATTATTATTTACGTTTCAGTTTTATTTATTTATTATTCATAGTCTATTGTGGTATTATCTATTTTCACAATCTATTACCATCATATTATTATTATTATCTATTACCTACTATCTCTCTTCTCTTCTTCTCTTCTCAGCCCTTGGACGTCCACTGCTGGACATAGGCCTCCCCCATTGTCCGCCATTTAGACCTATCGGCAGCGACCTGCTACCTACTATCTACTATTTATTATTAATTCTATTGTAATTACGTGTTCACGTAACAGTGTATCTAGATTAACCCAAATCATGAATAGAATCCATGCATGTTTCGTACAGATACATTACGAAAACATTGGTCATCGGCTAATCCGTAAACACCCGAACGCGTCACCGACGTCTATGCAATATAATTCATAGATTTTCGTATTAGCCGATGGCCAATATTTTCGTAGTGTATATGTACGAGTATATTTTTCTTATACGTGTTATCGAAATAACAATTTAAATTATTTAACAATTATTTAAATAATTTCAATAATTTAAAATGTATGGAAACGTGTCACATGTCAGCTTTTATTGTCCTGTCTAAAACATTCTACTCTCTAGAATCGATTCCATTCTCGATATTTTACAACCTATTTTCAGCTATTGTGTTATTTATAAATTATATTATTTGGGTAGCGGCAGACGCGTATACAGTCCACCTGATGCTACGTAGATACTTTTGCCCATACACATCCGTGGTATATGCCAACATTAGTCCAAATTGACAAACGTTGGCAGGCCCTCGATACACTGCCTATCTTTGGAGACATGTGAGCATATTTCAAGTAAGGGTTGGGAAAATGGTAAGGGATAGGATAGGATGAGATAGGAATGGACTCTGGCATATCTCACTCGCTACCAAAACGTACTTGTGACGTACGTAACTTACCGAAATGTACTAAAAGTCCATATGTCCATATGTAGTACATTTCAACGCAATCTTCTGTGAGAGAAGGGTAACGTGGCCCAGTGGCTATTGGATTGCAGCGTGCACTCTCCCCCTGGTAGGTAATCCTCATTCATTCAAGCGAAACAACTAACAAAAACTTGATTCAAATAGATGTTTTAGTTAATAAACATTTATCATCGCGATGTTCACATTCCTCTAAAAATAATCTCCAGCTAATCCTCTTTTCAGCAGCCATTACAAGATTGTATTGATTAAATGTTCACCTACTTACCTCTTCAATTCTTAGGCTGAAATAAATAAACATTTCTAGAACCGTTCTGTGTAGACTTAGATGGAGTATCTCGAAATTAATCTCTGTGCTAACAACATAAGGTGCTATAAAGTACAACTCAGTCTAAGCCCGAGAATCTATTTATCAAGTATTTGTAATAATAATACAATACATTAAAGATCTAGAAAAACGAAAATAACATCGTTTAATGTCATGGAGGACAGTTCAAAGACGCGTTTAATATTTCATTAGTCATTGTTATATGTGTGTCGTTATTCCCACGATTTAAAACAAATGTAGAATTTTGTACGGAATGTATAAGTCGCAGACTCGCAGGATAATGATAAAATCCGTTTCTTAATATATTTTCTAAATAGGCCTTAATATATTGTCCCATTGCTGGGCAAAGTAGTCGGTTGGTTAATTAAAACATTTTAATTTAAACGTCGGCAAATAATGAAATTAATCTATTATATTCCTAAGCGATTTAAAATTCTTATTTTAAAAACTGGCTTCACCGTAAATATGCTTTAAAATTCTATTAACAGGCAACTTTCTCACAAATTGTCTCGATGAAATCTAATTATTATTACTATTAATGATTACTACCGAAACTACTCGACCGATTTTAATAAAAATATGTTATAATCTTCCGGTATAGACATGCTACACATCAGTGAAAACTGCGTTACAATCGGACCAGTATATCCTAAAATTTTCGTAAACAAACCAACAGACAGACATACCGACAGGTACACAGACATAGAGATATTTACTTTAGGGATTTAAGGACTTTCAACGCTTTGTACTTGACCCGCACTTTCCAACATGACCTAAAAATACTTAAAACAAAATTCCTCAGCACTAAAGTAGATTAAACGATTTCAACAATAAACAAAGTAGGTACTAACTTTGAATCCGTCTTTATTGACGGGCATTTCCCAGTTGGCCTCAAAAAGTTTTGAGTGTTTTAGGGAACTCCGCTTTCAAATTACGGGTCATTTTAAATTCCCTGCAAATTTACGTGAATTAAATGAATGATTTTACTTCTAATTTGATATTGTTTTCATTTTATTTAGATTAAATAGTGTATTAATAGAAATGAATGCCTTTATGCATGCCTGTGCATGTTGGAACTGTCAAATATTGTAAAAATGTGTGGAAAAGTGAAAATATAAGCTGTCCCAAAAATCATGTAATTGTGATAGAGCGGTGATAGCCTCATATTCTATCGACTCACTTTCTTGTGATCTATTTACGTACGGATTTTAAAAAAATTGTCACTAGTTTGGGTGTGAGCGAACCGGTGAACGTAAAAGCATGGAAACATTCCTACCATTCGATTATGGCGCAACGAAAACTGTTCCGCGGTGGGCGGGGCTTAAAAACTGTTCCGAGGTGGGCGGGGCTTAAAACAAGCGTGCGGAACAACGCAGCTTTAGTTCAGTCACGACGGCAAGTGAGTAAGGACGATTTACCGATACTGTTTTTCGATTAAAATCTTGTGTGGTGAAGTGGTGTAGGAGTCATCCAGATAATCATCCCAAGGATAGTGGGATCACTTTCCACATGTAAGTACATCCAAGCACGCGGCGCCCAATGGCAGAGCTGTTTGCTACTTATCAACAAAAGGACGTAACTATTGTAACGCAACAACCTCGAATTGTTGCGTGTAAGGTTGATTTTTATGCGGATGATAGTTCAGTGTAGTATTACTTTGGCTCTGTGTACGTACTCTGTATTTGCGTGAGTTGTAGGGCCGATAATTAACCGTGGCTAGTATGAGAGGACTGGTTCCATGTTTTTTACGTTCACCGGAGCGAACAGATCGTGAGTAAACCATGCGGATTACTCATACCATGTTCCAGAAATAAAAAAAAAAACTAGTGTATCCGCCAATTCGCACTGAATTAAAAACCAACATGCTTATGAGAAAAATCCTCTCCGCTGCGCTATCCCCGGTCTGTGCTGACCCTTATAATCCGTTGTACAAAGGTTGCATGGAAGAGATCGCTTTGGTGATAAGGTTGTTGTACTATTCGTGTTACTTATTTAAACTGTCTATTTGCAGCAGATGGTGTACTATGAAGAGCTATCTAGCTATCTATTCAAAATGTATTGAATTCCGTTGTATTAATCGTAGCTTTCATTTCTGGCTGCAAAGTTTTTTATCCGTTATACATTTACGTTTGTGATTAAGTAACAACATCGTAATTACCATGAATATTTTAGTACGAATCTGCCTCCCTCTCTATAAACAAATGATTTATAAACTTTGTTTCAAATTATTTGATTTTCCGAAAGCTAAATATAGTATCCATACTCCTACACATCACTTCTTAACTACAATTACTTCAATATACCTACGCATCGAAAAACATTCCTAAATAAGTTTGTCTTGCCGCCAAAACCAAATGCTTGTTCATTAAGAAACTCCTCGACTACCACAGTATTTATTCTGAGCTCGCTAGCTCAACTTGCTAAACAGTTAATCCAAGCTCAGCTCGACGTGCTTACTTAAGTATTCTTGAAATGTCAGCTCTGCTGGTTTGAGTTAGGAATATACTTTTATAGATTACTAAAAATTTGCTTTCTCCTAACCATATTAGGAAAACTAGCAATGTCCGTGACTTCGTGCGCTAAGACTTAGAATACGAGCTTGGTTCCCGTGGGAACTTTATGATTAATCTGGAAAAAAGTACCCTAAATGTTAACCCAGCACATAAGTTATGACTATTCTAAGTTTCATTAAAATCCGTCTCGTGGTTTTTGCGTGATGCGCATTCAGACCGACAGACAAAAATTCCAAATCATGTTTCCTCATTATTATCTTTTATTATCTCAGTTTCGAGACGTTTTAGATTTTACCTAAGAACATTTTTTGTTTGTTTTGACGTCTCCTATTGATATATTAAGGTTTGGTTGGCGGCTATAGAATCGTAAATATTTCAAAATGGCGGAAAGTAAGTGTTCCAGGCTCCATAGAAAAATTACCCAATCCCTTTGCAGTTTTGAGCTCCATATTACACGTACTTTCACAGCAAGGATTTGTTTCAAAAAATATTAAATGTACAGACGGCTTTGTTACGATTTTATTATAATATGATTATAAATATTATGCATATGATTACAATAAATATTACGCAGACCTTGATATATTTTTATTATGTAAGAAAAAATTAAAATCGGAAATCATAAAAAAGCATCAAAATCATTATAATATCTCCTGAAACCCATTTCCTCACAAATATTTTAAAGTTCATCTTAAACAAATACACACACACACTACACACCCTCACACTGGGTACACACACACGCACAACACACACAAACGGACACACCAACGCAAACATTATTAATAATAAAGAATCATTCTTTACTTGCCCACAATCTATTAAATACTGTACTTAATGTCAGTGTAATCTGTATTGGCCATTAGCATTGGCAACATAATTGTTAAACAACATAAAAGTTACATAAAAGGCTGTAGATTACATAAATAAATAAATATATTTATTTATAACGGTATATTATTTATAACCTCGGTCGCTAAACCTGTTGGCAACTTGGCCAAAGACCCAAGAGCCAAGTTGACCCGACACTATACCGAAGACATCCCGGACATCAGCCTGTACGAGATTAGGATGGCCCTCAAACAGCTTAGAAATAACAAGGCGCCGGGTGAGGACGGAATCACTTCAGAGCTTCTGAAAGCGGGTGGAACACCGGTACTGAAAGTCCTTCAGAAGCTCTTTAATTCCGTCTTGCTCGAAGGTATTACGCCGGAGGCATGGAACAGAAGCGTGGTGGTGCTCTTCTTCAAGAAAGGTGACAAGATCTTGTTGAAGAACTATAGGCCCATCTCGCTTCTGAGCCATGTTTATAAGCTGTTTTCGAGGGTTATCACGAATCGTCTCGAGCGCAGGTTTGATAACTTCCAGCCTCCCGAACAAGCCGGTTTCCGAAAAGGCTATAGTACCATAGACCACATCCATACGCTGCGGCAAGTTATACAGAAGACCGAGGAGTATAACTTGCCATTATGCTTAGCGTTTGTGGACTATGAGAAAGCCTTTGATTCGATCGAGACTTGGGCAGTGCTACAGTCCCTCCAGCGGTGCCATATTGACTATCGGTATATCGAAGTGTTGAAGTGTTTGTATAACAACGCCACCATGTCAGTCCGAGTACAGGAAGGGAGCACGGAGCCGATTCCATTGCAGAGGGGTGTGAGACAAGGAGATGTTATCTCTCCGAAGCTCTTCACCACTGCGATGGAAGACGCTTTCAAGCTCCTGGAATGGAAAGGACTCGGCATCAACGTTGATGGCGAATGCATCACTCACCTTCGATTTGCCGACGATATCGTGGTCATGGCAGAATCGCTGGAGGATCTTAGCACAATGCTCGGAGACCTCAATCGAGTTTCCCAACAGGTGGGCCTTAAAATGAACATGGACAAGACGAAAATCATGTCGAATGTCCATGTCGTGCCCACCCCAGTTTCAGTTGGGAGCTCGATTCTCGAAGTTGTTGACGAGTACGTCTACCTAGGCCAAACGGTCCAACTAGGTAGGTCCAACTTCGAGAAAGAGGTCAATCGACGAATCCAACTCGGCTGGGCAGCGTTCGGGAAGCTACGCAGCGTCTTCTCGTCCAAAATACCTCAGTGCTTGAAGACGAAGGTCTTCGACCAGTGTGTGTTGCCAGTGATGACCTACGGCACCGAGACGTGGTCTCTGACTATGGGCCTCATAAATAAGCTCACTGTCGCACAGCGAGCTATGGAGAGGGCTATGCTCGGGGTTTCCCTACGTGATCGAATCAGGAATGAGGAGATCCGTAGACGAACTAAAGTCACCGACATAGCCTCTCGGGTTAGCAAGCTGAAGTGGCAGTGGGCAGGGCACATAGCTCGAAGAACCGATGGCCGATGGGGCAGAAGGGTTCTCGAATGGAGACCACGTACCGGCGGACGAAGCCGAGGACGTCCATCTGCTAGATGGACAGACGACCTCATAAAGGTGGCGGGCACCCGCTGGATGCAGGTCGCTGCCGATAGGTCTAAATGGCGGACAATGGGGGAGGCCTATGTCCAGCAGTGGACGTCTAAAGGCTGAGATGATGATGATGATGATGATGATTTATAACGGAGACATACTACACCAAATGGTTAAAACTTTTTATTGTCTTTCGAAGTATTTTTCATCGAGTCTACCTAAATAGGTACGTACTTTCACCGATTCAAAAACATGACAATTACCGAAAATCTTACTTTGTCCCTTCTTTCCCAGATGGCGTACTCCGAAACGAGGTAGACGTGCGCGGGCGCGGTACGGAACCAGCGTTTCTCCACGAGCTCCACTCGACGCTGGCGCCCCCTGCCGCGCCCGATCACGACTGGCAGCACACTCTCACCCTCATCCTCAAAGGGCTCGTCTTCACAACAATCATCCTTGGCGCGCTTCTCGGCAACGCCCTTGTCATCATCTCAGTCCATCGACACAGAAAACTCCGAGTACTTACCAACTACTACGTCGTCAGCTTGGCAGTCGCTGACATGCTCGTCGCTCTCTGTGCGATGACCTTTAACGCCAGCTCCGAGCTTACTGACGCCTGGCTCTTCGGACCTCTCGTCTGTGATATATTCAACTCCTTGGATGTCTACTTCTCGAGTGCTTCCATTTTACATCTCTGTTGCATTTCTGTAGACAGATACTACGCTATTGTCAGGCCGTTAGAATACCCCGTCACTATGACACACAGAACTGTCTGCTTCATGCTCGCCAACGTCTGGTTATGGCCAGCCTTTATAAGCTTCGTTCCTATCTTCATGGGTTGGTACACGACAGAGCATCATCGGCAGTACAGAAAAGCGAACCCTGATGTTTGCATCTTTAAAGTCAACATGGTCTATGCAATAGTTTCTTCAAGCGTTTCTTTCTGGATTCCAAGTGTGGTCATGATATCGATGTACTGCAGGATATTCCGGGAAGCGATAAGGCAGAGAGAAGCGCTGACTCGCACTTCATCGAACATCCTTCTGAATTCTGTCCATATAAAGCATACTTCTCATTCGGCACACCATTCTCACTATTTACACCCTGATAGAAGACCATCAGATATTAGTCCAAACTACAGTACGTTTACAGAAGTAGGTCCAGAAGAGACCGAATTCGGTGGAGAAGTAGTGATGGCCTTAGGAGATATATGTCCGAGTAAGGAAGCCAGTCCGAGGAAGTCAGTGAACGTGAGCTGTGACACAGCCAGCTCTGGATATTGTTCTGGAGGTTCAAATAAGAGGTCTTCAAGTGGGCAGCCACCAGCTGGTTGGAGACCGAGCTGTTCTTCAGCTGTAGCTACGAGGGACCTGGCGAAAGCTGCCACGGAACTGAATTCCCAAGGTAATTTTAGATTCTTAGTTTGTTTTTAAATAATTCGTATATTTTTTTTGAAAGATTTTTTCTTTTGTTTGTTTTTTTGTTGTCGCAACACACTATATTTAGATATCTTTATTCAATGTATCACTATACGTACATAATTATGGTGATGTGATAACAATAAATATATTGTCGTTCTGTCTTTTAGAAGCAGGTGAGATACGCCCTCGAAGTTCTGGCCGTGTGGTGTCGATAGGCTTTTGAATATACCACCCCATCCCTTCCCGCGAGTGCCGTAAAAGGCAACTAAGGGATAACAAAGAGGGTAGCACAAGCCCGGAGGAAATACACCAGCTCTAAGGAGAGAGTGGGAGTACATAACAGTACATTTAACTAACCACATATTCTTCAATATACTATGTGTTCATGCGAACGCAATCGCATGCATAGCTACATCCCTTAGTTCAATGACTTAATGACAGTTTATTTATCGTATAAAATCTCTTTTATACGATTTCTCGAATCCTAATATAGAAAAAAGGCGTCAGACGAGCATATAGTCCACCCGTTGGTTCCAGAACTTCCAGAATATCCAACTTTATTCCAGAACACAAACGTAGGCGCGCCATTGGAAGTGCTGCCTACCTTTCGAGATCAACAAATGGATTTGGAGAAAGAATTGAGAAATTGGGATGGGTTAGGAGGGAATGGGATGGGAATGGGATGGAAATGGGATGGGAATGGGATGGGAATGGGATCTAGCATGGACAAACAATGAGCACGCCAAAAGAAAGAACTAGAAGGAATATGCAAGCAAGACAGAAAGCATACATTTATGTACATTGCAATATTTTCCGTCAGTTTTTCCCGCGACCTTGAGGAATAAACTGTAGAGTTCCCTTTTCATTAGGCCTGACATAATTAACTTAATGTGATACCCTCCAAGTTTATCAGAAAATCTCGCACTCATGCCTGACGAGGCAGATGTTTGTCCTGATATGTACGAGTACGTGCCGAGCGAACCAGATACGAATCTGTCTCGTGCGATAAATCTACCGCCTCTCAGTCAGCTCGTGACCATAGTTGATGCAACCCGACCCAAACTTGAAGTAAAATAAATAAGGTAAACATTCGCATTAGGACCTGTTTAAATAGATAATAAATAGCTGAGGGGGAGAGTGCACGGTGCAATCCAACAGCAGCTGGGCACTCTCGAAATGTACTGCATTTCCTACTTTATCTTATGTCCCTAATGTACGTACGTGTTTCGGTAGTGAGTTAGATGTGCCAGAGCCCATTCCCATCCTATCCCTCCCCATTTTCCCAACCCTTTCTCCAAATCCATTCCTATATCTCCAAAGGTAGGCAGCGCATCCGGGGGCGTGCCAACGTTTGTCATTTTAGACTAATGTTGGCATGTATCGCGAATGTCTATGGGCGACAGTATCCACTTACCATCAGGTGGACTGTATGCTTGTCTGCCGCCTTCGTCTATAAAAAAAAATTAATGTGTGAAAAACGCGAAAATCTCAAATGTTATATTTCAACTGTAGTAGGCTACTAAGGGATAACATAACCACTACCACATACCGTGCGGAACCACTCCAGCTCTAAAATAGTGGACTCGAAAACCCGCTTGGTCAGAGCAGCGTTTTATAGCCCCACAGCCCCGATGCACATTATGTTTCTTAAATTAAGACAAAATAGTTCTCGGGAAATTTTTTGATAATAACATTTTGACGATTTAATAATTTCGTAATATAAATTTGGACAACGTATCTCGATTATAAGATTATTATTATTCACCTTACTCAGTTCTTGTCCTAAACGCCCTCATTTGCCTTATACGTTTATTGATCAACACTGTATTGAATTATCCGCACTCAAGGGCATTGAGTACCCTTGAGGTTTAACTGAAACACAGTAAAGCTTTCTACGTGTAGTAAAGGGACTGCATCTATTCAAATCAGTTGGAGGGTTTAGGGCGAGCTTTTATAAAGGCGCGAACTAAGCTTTGTCCTTTTCAAACTTTGTCCCTTTTATTAGTCTTTTTTACGCGAAGGTTGGTTAGGCACGTTCTCTTTCAGCCCTTTACAGGTTTATCTACAGGTACTTGTGTCATATAGGTACTTACAGACGATAAAATCGTCTTATCTTGTGCACGAGGGTCGTATGGTCTTAAAACGCTACGCTGGCCAAGCTGTTTGGCGAGTCCACTCTTTCAGAGATGGTGTAGTTCCTCAGAGCTTGTGGTAGCGGCTTTAGTCGCCTTTTTCGATGCCCACGGGAAGATATGGGGTGGTACTAGTGTAAAGCGGGCCTACACAAGACGCCCGCATTCCATATTAATACAGTGTAGAGTTTTTATAACGAACCTCAAGGCATCAACTTCACAGCATCTACAAAAACAGCAGTTCACGACTGATAATGCGATAATGTGTTTGGTATCGCATACCTACCTGGTCTGACAGTAATAGTAAACATATGCAATAAACAAAAGGAACGCAGCTGTGTTTCTTCGAAATTGAGACACCTTAGATATTGTGGGAGCCTTTTGTAAACCGATAATAAGTGTTTATTGACGTCTAAATTATGACGTATTGTTTCGTTATAGAGAATAGCTGTCACATTATAGAGAATATATTAATGTAAGGCTTATATAAGGTCAACCAATCGAACTCAAGTAATGTCTGCATTATAGGGACTTTTTCGTTATTCAGAAACTCGTTATAGAGAGTCTAAACTAAAATAAAATTCTGGTGCTCACATTGTGTACTTTGAAGGGTTATGACGTAAGAGCAATTATACTGTTGTTAATCATTTACCACGAAACAAACAGACGGATAAGTCCGACTTAAAAGTTTGATTAAAGCCACGTATTCGTAAAAATAAATGGAAAACGGGCAACGCGATAAGAATCCCCCTGAGACAAGTAAAATGAATTCCTTTTAGAAGCGAACAAAACGTCTATGCCCAAGAGAGTTTCCTTGTATCAAAATGTCTTTCAACTACAACATGTATAGGCGTGTGCGAAGTAGAACTTTGTAACGTTACGTACCATTAGATTATACAGTATTGATAACATACCATCAGACTATGTCTCTCCAATGCTGGATATAGGCCTCTCCCAAGGCTCGCCACCATCACAATCTTCGGTTCCTCTCATCCAACCACCACGGGCGAATTTAAGTCGTCGATTCACCTGGCCATAGGGCGTCCCATCCTGCGCTTCACGGTACGTGGATGCCAAGTTAAGGAATCGTCTACCCCATTGCTTATCGGTCCTGTGGCAAATATGACCTGACCATTGCCACTTCAATATGCCGATTCTACAAGCTACGTCGGTAACTTTAGTTCTTTGGCTGATGTCTCCGTTTCGAATTCTGTAGAGCAAAGAAAGTTGGAGCATAGCTCTCTCCATAGAGCGGATCCATAAAACTTATGGATCAGGTCTAACGTTAGAGGCCACGCTTCCGCACCATATATCATAACTAGTAGGACGCACTGATTGAAGACTTTCGTTTTCAAGCATTGTGGTATTGGTGACCAGAAGAACAGACGCATTTTCCTCAATTGCTGTCCCGTCAAGTTGAATGCGTCTATCGACCTCCTTGCTGAAGTTAGACTTGCCTAGTTGGGTTATTTGGCCAAGGTAGACAGACAGAGTATTGATACATTACAGATAAATATAAACGTTTGTGTTGTAACATACACTTCAATTTTACAGTACTCGCTTCGAACAATAACCCAATCACGACCATGACATGAACCAAAATGCGGGAGATGCGTGGTCGTAATGGGGCGTTAGTTACAATGCTACATTAAGGCTACATTCGTAACATGTATGTATCGATGTATGTATGTCAATTTATTACATATTATATTTTTAATCACGATACCGCTCCTGTGGTACATACACCAATGTCTAGTACGCTAAAATCTTCCAGAAGAAATAACCTATACAATAGTGAAAGCCGCATCAAAATCCATCCACTAGAACTTAGGTAATAAGCCAACAGACAGACAGAAAGACAGACAGACGACAGGACAGACAACCACTGCGTTTTGTAAATAATGAGAAAATATACCAATGTTTGTCTGTAGGAATAAATACTTTTATAATCAAGAGCCCTACTGCATAGTTTTGCAACAACTTGCCCGACGATAAGGAGGCAATAGAGCTCGCTCAGTAACCCTCGCCTGCAATATGACCTTCAACTTCAATTAGCGTGCTGGACGAAGGGGTCGAAATAAGTGAGTAACTTCTAGCTCGTCGCTGTCACTCGCTTCACTCGTTCCTAGGCCCGACGACTTAAAAGTATGTCTCGCAGTTAGCTTTACTTGTCGAACGTGCTCCTCGTTTCTCATTTATAGTTGGATTACCCGCTCATCATTTCTCGTTCTTGGTCGGAACTCAGCCTTACTCTCTGTTTTGAAAGTTTTTGGCCACGATTGAACGTGACTGTATTGTTTAAGACGTAACGAGGGTTCCTTTACGAACTGCCAAACTATTATCTAAGTTAGGGGCCAGTTCCATACATGGAATTGACAGTTTAGGATGGATTTTTTGCCCATACGACAAGAATAGGGTTAAGTGATGTTAATACAAGTTCAAGTTTGATTTATGAAGGTAGTCGAAAGAACGCAGTATTTTTATTACAGTTGAGTGCTGAGAGCACTTGTGAAAAAAATGAAGTCGTAGACATAAGTAGCTTAAAGTGTCAGTGAGCTGAAGTACCAATGGGCAGGTATAAGGTATTTGTCTCAGGACCGGCGACCGATGACTCTTGAAATGCCATTAGAGCCACAAAAATGTAGCCATTCCGAAAGAAAAAGCTGTGACCAAGAAAGTAGACGAGTCATCGGATGGGGACTGCGTTGTAGAAGACGGATTGTACGAAAATTTAAAGAAATTTCACTAACAAGCAATTTTTTATTTCCCGCCAAAACGAATAATAGTGTAATGCTTTAAAAAACGAGAGCCAAAGCGTACCACTTTTAAATTTTTAATTTTAAAAAATAATGTTTATATCTGGCCAGTTCAAGGTCACTCTGGTACCCTTCGGCCAGGTGGACCGATGACTTTAAAGGATGTTGCCGATAATGGCTTGATAAGAACAGCAAAAGACTGAGTAGAATATTGGAGTGTATGTATATGGGAGAAACAGGCTGCCGGTATAGTATTTTTTGTTTGTTCGCATAGGGACAGATTCTCAAAAAGACAGATTCTCGTAAAGACAGATTCTCATAACGACAGATCTGCAAAGTCAACCTGTACTGTATTTGAGTATACTTACAAAATTTGAGGTGAGTTTGGGATTATTTTGAGATGGGTTTTGGGGATAGTTATGTGGTATTAAGATAATCTTGCGATAGTTTTCTAAGGTTTTAAAATGGTTTTGGGATGATCAATTATCAGTGACTTTTACATTTTAATTTAAAATTAACTTAATTTTTTCTCTTACTTTCCCGCCTATTGGAATGTTTTGAAGTGAAAAAAGTGAAAAGACCAATTCAGATTAATTTTAATGCCGTCATCGTAGATTTAAATGACACAATATGATCTTTCATACACTTTTACGGAGATGTTTTCTTAGTGAATAAATTAGCGCCATCTGTGGAATTTTACAAGTACTACAATTTAAAATACTAGAGCTGACCTACTTTACGTAACAATGTAATCGTCTACTGGCGGAATATAATTTTCAAAATGTATCTTTGTTAAAACCGATATACTTTTTTATTTATTATTTTTTCTTATTTGTTTCTTGTTTAACAAAAAAATTCTTAATCCTTTTTTGTATATTTTCTTTTGTGAGTACAATTTGTAATTTCATGTCACGGTTCTCTATTATGGAGCCAATATAATCGCCTAACTCCCAATGAAGTCCAACTCATTTTTTCCCTCCACTAGAAGGTTGTCAAATTGAAGTACCTATGAATAGCCATGTCCTTTACGTATATATCTATAGCAGTCATTGATGCCCTCATAATTGGGCACATTGTTAGTTTATAATAATTTTAGAATCAAAAGTAAAGTTATATTCCGCATAAAACGATTTCCGCTTGTTCTCCATATCTCTTCCCTCTCTGTCTATTTATCGTCCCATCCCTTTCACAACTATTACGTTACGCTACAAGTTTATTTACTTAAATGCATATTATGCTTGTTAGATATTAATAGGATATTAAAATTACTGCCTTCCCTGTGACACTGCCGTTTGTTCACAGTGGCCACTTTGAACTTTATTATCTTGCGTATAGCTTGCAATTCCAAATTCAAATGAATTTCAGTTTAACGCTATGACATTCTTTTTCGAAATCAGCTATTCATTTGTTTTTCGGTCAAACGACTTCTTGCTTAGATATTGTTGTGTTTGCGACCATGGAAAAGATAAAAATTCGCGTTATTTTCGAATATGTGTTCCGCGGTGGCAGCAAAACTGCACGCAATATCAACTATGTGTACAACAGATCAAACACCGAAAAGGAACGCACGGTGCGTTTTAGTTTGGTCATTTCCGTTGTTTTCAACTTCCATTAAAATGGCAAAGGTGCATTGATAATAATGCACAAATACTTCAATTATCTAAATATATGATTTTAATACAAAAAAAAATCGAATTTTCCATTATATGAAGCGGCAATTTCATAGGTAAGGACCTAATATGTTGTTATTTCGTATCAACAGCTGAATATATATATTTGTTGCAAATAATTCCGGTAATTGACGAAAAAATAATCCATGTCCTTATACAAAATGGCGTCCGTTTGAAATGGAAAATTTATTCCACGAACCAAAATATTTTTCGACGAATACGTTCATTCTAACCTCTCACGGGTGTCTGCTTAAAATGTCAATAAATTGTTGACGTTCAGAGAAAAATATACTTTATTCGGAATCGTAATATTTTTCGTAACAAAATTAATGACTACGGAAACCGATAAATAGGTCCGATAACAAATACTCTACGGACGTGTGTTAGTAGATCTGGAATGAAGTTCGCAAAAGCGACATTAGCGACGCGCACCACCGCTGGCGTTGCAATTTTAGAAATAATCATTTAATAGGATTTTGCAAGGTCGGCGGCGCACCCGCAGGTTGCAGGTGTCCACGGGCGGCGGTAACGCTTATCATCACGTGGGACCGCTTGCTCACGTGACCGCTTGCTCGTCCGCCCACTAGTCTATGAAAAATAAAATCAAATTTTTCGTTCGTTCTTATTTTCGTTCTAATTTCGCATTCTTCTTAAATCTAGCAGATAAAGGACAACATTCAGTTTTCAGAACCAAACGCTGAAAGTGTTGGCCAAACAAAATTATTGCTACATTGTGTTGGAACTTATTATTATTCCATGAATTTATTACTATTACACCAAGCTCTCCGTGTTGATTCACTGTGTTGTTATTTAAGTTGGAAAAACCTGCATTTTCAAATATTTTCCATGATAATGTATATTTTTGTCGTTTGACAACACTAAGAAGCGTCAAAATCCCATTGAATTAAAAATCAGAGTTTCCTTCCGTATCAAGAACAACGGAAAAAATAATCTTCCAATTAATACGTAACAGTTGACAGAAATGAAATAACAAATCCGAGTATCGGCCGGGCAAATTAATGAAATTATATAATTTAGTTGAAAATATCGTTACGTAATCGGGGTCCATATGATAGGCGGCGAGCGGAAAACAAAACCTATCAGAACAAGTAGGCAACAACCGCCATTTAGCGAAATTACTCAGTATTTCGGTATTAACAAAATCTGTAGCTGTTTAATACGACATTTAAAAAGTTAGTTTCTTTATCAATCAAAACACGACATCACCAACACCGAAAAGAACAAAATAAATAAAATCAAAGTGCCTACCTAAATAATATAAAGATTTGCTTTCTTTTGCTTGAACAGTAACATAACCATAAAAAACTTCAATTTTTAACATCTTTTTAAACTTTGTGATGTACGATATATGTACGAATACATTCGACCATTGAAAATTTTCCATTTTGTTATAATGTTTGTACTTTATTAGTTTTACTTCAATTAAAATAATTTCAGTAGATTGAAACAAATTTTTTAACTATTTTTAGGAAAAGGAAAATATATGCAGTGCAATAAAGGTCACAAGGCAACTTTTATTCATAGGGGTTAAAAGAATTCTAAGCCAAAATTTTAATTCCGCCTCTTACTTGGACCATGATAAATTTAATTAATTATTTGTAAAGAAGGGTCATATATGAACTGTAATGAAGGTTAGTAAACAAGTTTTATAAGAATCAACAGAATCCTAAGCCAAAAATTAATCCCCCTTAAGTTTCTAATTTGGACCGCATAAAAAACGTTTCCGCTTAAGCCTGTAACTTAGGTCATGGAAAATACGTCTCTCTGGAGAGTCATAAGAGATAGCAACTCGGTTGTCAGTCATTCCTGCTTTGCCCTAAGGATATGAATGTAGGTACGTAATATCATTTATGAAGGTTTTCTTTACTTTTAAAACTAAGTTAAGTAAACAAGTTTGCTTTTAGAGTCGTATGGAGACCTATTTGGAATTGTTTTGGCTGTGCCGCGTCCTGATTTTAGGATTTATTCCGTGATTTTTTTTGTAATTTTCGTTAAACAATTTAATCAGAGATATGAAAGCAAATATTTCATAATGTACCTAGGTCTTAAATAATTATTATCAACTAGTTTATATTAAGCAAATGTCCTGCATAGGTACGGAAAATTCTCCATATTGGGACATATTCTTCTTCTTCTTCTTCTTCTCAGCCCTTGGACGTCCACTGCTGGACATAGGCCTCCCCCATTGTCCGCCATTTAGACCTATCGGCAGCGACCTGCATCCAGCGGGTGCCCGCAACCTTTATGAGGTCGTCTGTCCATCTAGCAGATGGACATATTGAATGTTCACAAATCAATCATTCTTGTTAATTAAATTTGTTTTATTATTAAATTTATTTTATTATTAAATCGATTGAATTAAATCAATTAAATTTATTTTATTAAATTAATTAAATTTATTTTATTTCAGACAACAATATTGTTTATATTTATAATGTTTATGAATATTTTGTAATATATTCATAAGTTACGTTTATTCCATTACACTCCCCACTATAGGCGGGATTGGGATATGTTCATAGAATTATGTGTTTTTTATTGACAGGTGCATCCTTAAGAGCAGCAGGCAAGTCCTGGCGTGCAGAACACAAAGCGGCGCGAACTCTTGGCATTATAGTTGGCGCTTTCCTTCTTTGCTGGCTACCGTTTTTCCTTTGGTAAGATCTTTGATTCCTTTTTATATGTATGCAGGAAGCTTATTCAAAATTATAAATAGTTACAAACTTGATATACTTAACATATTTCTTTATCACCAAATACAAAATCTTAAAAATTGTGAATTCTAATCTACGGTGAAATGAATTAAATTGTGAAAAACCTTTATCTTTTTTTCCTCATAAAAAACATTAATAAAAATATTTATTTTTATTTTATTTTATCTAGAATAACAAACAATTGTACAATAAAACTTCGCTTAATCTATTAATAACACTTGATACGGTCAATATACAACCTGCACCGTTATTCGCGACACAATAATTTAGAGAGAGACATATTTATAATTATCTATTGATACGTAGGTAATAATTACAAAACTACTCGTGGCTAATAATTTTATCCTTCATATAATATCAGCATGAACGATGGACAGCATGGACATTTGCCTCATTTTTGGATCGATACGGGTTAATGCGAGGAATGATTCTGAGGAAAGCCGTCAGCTTTCACTACCCCTTAATTAAAATTAAATTAAATTAAAAAAGAATCTTAAGAAAGTATAATTAAGAATTTAAAAAAAAATAAAAACAACTTTAATAATAGACATATATGATGTCATTACATATTGTTGCGCCCGCAACGTTCATGAAAATTTTTAATTGCGCCCTTGCTTCCAAAAAGATTGGCCACCCTTGCTTTAAAAGGTACCGTAATATGGAGCAATGATCTGAGTATGGAATGGAATGGAAGCTTGTATATTAACCACGCTCCTAAGAATAACAAATAATATACATGTGTTATTTAGTATTCTTACGCCACAGTAGGTACCGTAGTAATGAGGGGGAGAGTGCACGCTGCAATCCAACAGCCGCTGGGCGCGACCGACTGGCCACGTTACCCCTCTCTCACAGAAGACTACCTTGAAATGTACTGCATTTCCCACTTAATCTTATTTCCCTAATGTACGTACGTGTTTCGGTAGTGAGTGAGATGTGTCAGAGCCCATTCCCATCCTATCCCTCCCCATTTCGCCAACCCATTCTCCAGATCCAGTCCTATATCCAAAGGTAGGCAGCGCATCCGGGGGCGTGCCAACATTTGTCATTTTGGACTAATGTTGGCATGTATCACGAATGTCTATGGGCTACAGTATCCACTTACCATCAGGTGGACTGTATGCTCGTCTGCCAACTTCATCCATAAAAAAAAAAAAACCTAACACCTAGAGCGCTAGAGTTGTCAAATACGGAAACATAATGATATCCAAATAATTGATATGAAGTCTACTGGCCTGTACTGTGGTAGTAGCGGCAAGCTACTGACCGCTACAAGTCCGCATTTTGCACTTGCGCGGCCCCGAGTAAGTAATTTTTGCGTGAATTACTTACTCGAGAGTTAAAGTGAAAGCGCGGAATCCTTTAGCCTAATCTGCGCCACTACAAATAACTAACAGAAAAATATTGTGTAGGTTACAATAAGGTACGTCTGCACTTTACTAACCTAACAATATCTTATTGTTTATGAAAGATGACTTTAAACTTTAACGACCTTTTTCCCTTCTGCCAACCCTACTGACAGGGCTGTAAAATTTGTAATTTATTAAAGAGTATGTAATATATTTAGTTGTACGTAATTTGTTAAACAGGTACGTGACCACAAACGTATGCGGGGAGCCGTGCGAGACGCCATCTGTTGTCATCGGTGTCTTATTCTGGATCGGCTATTTCAACTCCGCTTTAAATCCGCTAATCTACGCGTATTTCAACAGAGATTTCCGAGATGCGTTTAAAAATACGCTCATGTGTGCTCTACCGTGTTGCTTTACTTGCTGGAAGGACACTGGCACGACGCAATTTGTATAGTACAAAAAAAAAAGAATTGCGAATCGCAAATCAAGTTAGGTAATTGGCGATTGAAGCAACGAATCTCTTTACACAAAGATATTGTTTTAGTATTAACTTCGCTATTAAGTAAGTCTCTAATTTATTTTTGTATTGTTTAAAATATTGTTTAAGATTAGCTACTCTTAAGGCGCTATTAGAGATGCTTCTCTGACATTTCGGGTTTTTGTGACGAAGAAATACGGGTTATTCTAAATATGAATACTGTTTTTAGTGTACAGTCTATTCTACCCTCCCAAGAGAAGGCGTTAGTAACATTTTAAAACAAAACCACAAGTAACATTATATTATTGGAATGAACAAAGAGAAGCAAACAAGGGTTAATTTTATACAAAACTTCACAAAACAATACTGGCTTAATTTTAAAAGTTAATGAAAATTTTTTCTCTAATTTTTTGCATATTTCTTGAATGTAATCAAAATGCACCTCTGCCATTTTTTAGGGAGGGCAAAATTTACATTCTCTCGTGCAACATTTCATGACATTTAATATATCTAGTATAAAGCCCTTAAATAAAAGATAAATTAGATAACATACTTAACTTTTATTCTATTTCTATTGGAAAGGTGGTAAAACGCTGTGGACAATGTTCACCGATGTAAAAATGTAGATATATTTATTATACTTGGTTTGCGTTATGAATACAGTGAGTCATCGCAACAAGACGGTAGACCTCACCTCTTTGAACAATAGTGAAGCAGACCTATGAATTCTAAAGAACACAGTTGGTCAAAAAAAGATGACGCCTACCGTCTTGACCGATGACTCACTGTATTCTTAACGCGAACCGAATATAAAATTATGTTGATATTTACAACATAGCTATTTGGTCTGTTATTTTTAATTAGTGGCATATAGTTCTAAAATGTTTTGCTAATAATTGTAAGGTTGTATAAAATAGTTGCTCAAACTGATTATCTGTGTGAATTAGGTCATATAGATAGCAATAATTACGAATGTTACCTAATTTAAGGCTCTATCTTGTATATGTAATTGTAGTAAAAGCTGTATAAATGTTGTATGTAATAAAAATAATAAATCTTATATTAGGTACTCTTATCTGACACTTTTGATATTTTTTGACGAAAGTGTCCAGCTGTCCTTAATTTCTTGTACCGCATTCGAAATTCTTGTATATCTTGTAATTTCTTACCATCTTCTTTATTAATATCACAAAAAACATTTCCTTGTTATCTTTTATATCGTAACTATTCACTATAATTCACTATTAATTGTATACAAAAGTAACTGCTAACTGTTATTGTACAAAATAGAAAAACATACATTTACTAATTTATCAAATATACTTTTATCCATGATCCACTAGCTCCACTGAAAATCAGCGCTGTGACTGACATTCAGTCACAGCATATGCTGAGATTTCTTGCATCACAACGATTTCCTGCATCACAACACACACTCACGAACTGGCACCGTGGCATTTTTTGTTTTAGTTTTTTTTGTAATTTTCTTTTGTTTATAGTGGAGTGTAGGCTTTCTCGGCCAGTGTCCATATTAATTAAATCTTCCGGGCTACTTGGCCGAGGTCTTCTGGAATCTCTATTATTTCTTCCAAACGTTTCGTCAACAATCGAGTTGCGCTCGAGAAGCCGAAGAGATAACATCTCTCCGAAAGTGAACGCAGTCGCCACTGAAGATGTCGACCGCAGTTTGGAACCGTTTCGAAACGTTTGAACAAAGAGAAGAGATTCCAGAAGACCTCGGCCAAGTAGCCCGGAAGATTCAATTAATTTCTTTTGTTTCTTTCCTTGTCTACATTGTTCCTTTTCACTATTGTTATATATATATATATATATATATATATATATATATATATATATATATATATATTGTGTGTGTTTGTGTATGTCGGAATAACTATCTATTGATTGTCAAACATGTAAAAAACACAAATTTATTTTTTTATGAAAATTCTATAATATCTAGCAGAGCTCGTATATCGAATACCAAATCGTATATTAATATTCCAACAAAAACCGCCCACTATACAAAAAATTATTCATTTTACATAATGTACGTTTTCTTTTGATGTAACAAGAAATTATTGAAAAAAGAATGTGTTTTAATGAAAAATCTAAGTACATATAAATATGAAAAAAATGCGTGACGCCGTATTATGAAACTCCCGAGGAGTTCGTGTTTCTTATAAAAACGTCACGAATATTAATAGAAAACTTCAATGCTAATGCATTCAATGCTATGCTGTTTGAGATTATTGAACTCGTGTTTTGACAAATAGTATTGTACCGTGTTTAATAAAAACGAGACTAGTGTTGTAGGATATTTAATTATATCATGCTTATGTGATAATACGATAATTTAGATACGATTTTTCTTATTACACATAGGTAAACAAAGTTGTCAAAACAACAAAAGTCAACAAAAACTGGCCTTAAACCGTCAGTTCCTATATTTCTGCGTAATCCCACATTGGATTAAAAAAATATGTATATGTAATGAAATTATGCATGATTTTCGAAGCTTATATTCAGCTATGGGAATTTTAATCCGAAGGAATACCCTCATGTACTACAGTCTTTTAAATCTAGCTTGATTAGAATGACAGCTGTCAAAGTGCCTCGAATAATGCTCGACTACTCGTCCATAAAAATAATTAATCTATAAAAACCTAAATATCACAGAAGGCTTTTGCCATTGATACACGCACGTACTTTTTTATTTGTAATGCATAACACAGTCGATAAATAAACACATTACCTCGATTTGATCATTGTTGTCCCAGCACTATTCTAGGCGCTTTGACAGCTGTCATTCTAGTCAAGCTAGATTTAGAAGACTATAAACCGTCATCCACTGTCTCCACTGTTGGATATAGGCCTCTCTCAATGCTCTTAGTCGTTTTTCGTCCAGCCACTACCGACCGCCTTCTGTTATTTTATAGAAGAAGTGACAGATGTACAGGCTGCCCATGAGTTGTCAAGTGGTCATTGCCGCCCATAACACCTACAACAGCAGGTGGATGCGGGTACCCTACTGACCTTACAGAATCCTAGTCACAGCCCTTTTGAAGAACCTCATGTCACAATTAAATGGAAAAATCTCTGTAGGCTGTTCCGAAACTTTTGGGTTGATTGTATAATACGTTACAAGAACGTGTTATAAGATCAGCTATATGCATTTATGATTCATATAAGCGCACTGATAAATTAATTTGGTAATCGGGTCCCAAGTGCGTGCACTAAATGCTAGTACTAATAATAAATTTGTGTATAATTTTCAGTTTAATTTTTCTTTCTTAATAGAAAGAAATGAAATTCGTCTGCTTTTAAAAACGTCGTGTAAACTTGTGAAATGTTATTTCACGTCTTTCATTCACTGCAAAATATGTAATAAAATAGTGAAAAGTAAGACTTTTTTGTATTATGATTAATAATTTTACAGTCATGGCATGAAATAAATACAATATTGAAAGGCTATCTACAGATGGGCATGCGATGTGACGTGTGTTGTTACTTTATTTGCGTGTGTTTGTTTGAATTTACAAAGGGTTATTTTTAAGACTCGCAAAACGATAAATAAATTGCAAATTTAGATAATTACAATTTTGTCAAAAAACATAAATTATGTATAATCGATTTCCAATGAAGAAATAAAGCGTACGAGTACATTTTTGGTTTTATACATTAAAAGAGGCAGATTGGCGAGCGGCCCACGTGATGATAAGTGGCTACCCCCGCCCATGGACACCTGCCACACCAGGGGGTATGCAGGTGCGCTGCCGACCTTGAAGAATCCTATTCACAACTTTCTTGAAGAACCCGGTGTCGTAGCATAGGGGAAAAACATCTTGAGGCAATTCGTTTCACTGCACCGCCTGCAAAAAACGATTTTTGGACCGTTCAGTGCGCGACATCATTGTATCGAGGACATGCGTGTCAATTGGTTTGGGCATTTTGTGTCGCTGAACTGTTAACCGAAAACATAGGCGGGTCCGTGATCTAACATTGTACGGGAAAACGTAACACGGGACGCCCAATACAAAGACTGACAGCTTAAAAGGCGACGATGATGCCTGTGCCGGTAGAGCCAATGATCGAGTGCGGTGGCCAGCTTTGGGAGAGAAGAATTAACTTCTTCTCAAATGAGCGGGATTTGAGCTGGTATGTTGTGGAATTCTTATAGAAACCGTTATAACAAATATAATCAAATGTTATCGAGGCGTAATGACATACATGTTTACTTCTCAAATAAGCGGAATCCGAGCAGCTATGCTGTGTAAATTGTAAAGAAATCGTTATAAACAATGTACGCATTGGTTTTTACAACTGTAATGTATATTCTGTTACGTTTAAATAAATAAATTAGCGCCAAGTAGCGCTCAAGTACTCATCGCTTATTTTTACCACACTAGTCCTATGTCTATTGGAGATACATAGGAAAAGTGTTGTATCGATACATGCAAAAAACAGCAAAACTATCCAAATGTTGTATTTACTAGAATATATACAAAAAATACATTTGGCTCAGAAATGTACTTAAAAAATGTGATAAGATCATGTTACAGATCAAATTTCTTATTTAAAGTCTATAGTTTAAAGTCACGAGAACTGATAGTGACGTCATCAGCTTTAAACAGACAAGACAACACCGACCGGTACTACGACACGTTGTTTTGTTCATCTATTTTATTGTTTACTATAGACAACTAGCGACAACAAAACGATATTTACATTCTTGAGTATAACGGAGTACGATATGACGCGATGACGTCACTAACAGTTCTCGTGGTATAGAGTTTAGTTAATGTTTTTTTACAACTCCCTAAACATTTTACTCGAATTTTTGTTACATCGAGACAATACTTACTTATATCAATCTCTCCGTCCTTCAAAATGAAATAAAAATCTTCTTTTTTATCTTTAAAAACAAATAATTAAATATACAGCAATTTCCGCCATTATTGGTTAATGTCCATTCTCTAATCAACAGATTAATCTTTCGCTTAAATTTTTCTACGCTGTTTCCTAATAAGTGTTTAATGTAAATGTATATTATAAGTAATAAGCACTTGTTTTTGATATATTTAGACACTATTAGGAAATATTCATTGTGATATTATAATTAAGTTTATTTTGAAATGAGAGATCTGAACTTTTGGTCATCTAACACAAACACCTGTCAATATTTTGCAATTTACGTTTTAACTAATGTTTTGGTGTAGTTTAATTTTAATAATCGAATGTTTCATGGTCGCTATAAATATTTTTGTGTTTCGTTTTGTTTTAAAAGTATGTGTTCATTTTTTTAATGTCAACCAAATGAACATCCTTTATTCATCGCCTAACTGTACATAAATATTTTTAGTCAATAATAACATATTTGTCAATATGAAAATTACCTTCATATATTAATCTTCACATATATTTTTAATTAATTAATAAACTTGATAAAATCTCCAACTTTATGAAAATAACCTAACACTAACAATATATCACTTAAGGTTTCCGTGTTTCTATCTATTTACGCATATTCATCGTACTTAATGCCTTCAAGTTTAAGGCGTTCTCTACCAAGCCACCATATTTACCGACGTTTCAGCTAAGTAAAATAAAGTAATTGTTAACGAGTACTTAAACCGAGTTGAAATATTTTGTATCACCGAATATATTGGAAAATCTTATCAAAAGTACATCCTTCAAAAGCCTCATTTAAGATAAGTCAAATACACAAAGGTCAGAATACTGTGTGATTGATCTGTTGGGTACACCCTCTCGCCCTCCCACTTGACTCAACGATGGTCTTTAATTAGTGATAATGAGTGCCCTTCAGTGCTAGAGAGAACAATCAATTACAAGGAAAATGAAATTTTCCCGCCAAACGAAGTTCACGGATATTCCCATCTTTGTAATACCACAACAATATTTAGCGACACTTTTATTTTCAAGTGATTAAGTAATTGATATAACTGGTAGGTATACATATAGTTATATAGTATATGTTGGTACTAAGTAAAGTGATATACGACTTTTTGTGGCAATTAATTAAACTCCGTTTTAAGAAATTGTGTCACCGACTTAATTGCTTAAAAGGTGCTCGGCTATAATGACTCTTGACACGGCAGACGTTTCCTTTTAAATTGTAAAACATGATATCGTATACATTTTTTACAAATTTGAAACGTATTATCGTTCACATTTCCTTTAATAATTACTAAATTAAATTAAAAGTACTTCGAAAGTTTATGAAATTGTTGTGATGAAATAAATTTATAAAAATACCTAAGCCAGTGTGTATGTTAAATAATTTTACATATGTGACATTGTCGGAGAAAAGGGATCTTATTGTCGGTTCTAGTCGCATCGGTATTGAGACTTTGGTGAAATTTTAAAAATAACAGTTTATATTACAGTTTTAAGTTACAAAATCTCACACAAAGTCGTTAAAGGCATACCTACAATAAAGTATACGTGTAACGTAACAAATGTTTCTAGATATTATCTGCATTCGGCACAAAAAAGTAATATATATATATATATATAGATAGAAAAGGAAATTATTAAACCCATTCCTATTCGCAGTTATATTTTATGTAATGAAATTGTCGCTGACATTAATTTATCAAGAGGCACTCCGCGATGACACTTGACTGAACAACAATTACTCCTTCATTTTCTTCCTCCATCGGGCTATAAAAGATAACTTTGGGATTTTTGAAATATATTTCTATTTAATTTACGATGCCTTTATGAAATCTTCATTAGGCTTTTTTTCTGGCCTTCGGATGTATAAAAATTAAATTGTGTATGACATTAAAAATTGTTGTAATTAAATTGAAAGCCAGCATTTAGTAGAGTTTGGAAGTGAAATTATGATTTTTCTTAAGTTTTTCCATTTTCTAGATGACTATAACAGATGTGTCATTTCTCTCTAATTAGGATATAAATTATTAGAATATTTTTTAAAGTTTCTTTGCAAAAGGGGAAAACAAATACGTAAAATTTAAGTGTTATTCACACTAGAATTTAGGTTAAATAATACTTTACATAGAAATTAAAAATTTACAGATATGTAAATTTTGTAATATTAATTGATTGTAAACGAATATTTGTATTAGAATAGTAACAATATTTTATGTTGTATAAATTAGCGTTCCAACTGAAAAAACATCATATATTAATTTGTTGTGCTTGTAAAATTCAGCTTAAAGTAATTTAATTCTAAGACTCATTTCTTTTTATTATTGCCTACACTAATATTATGAATCCGAATGTGTATTTGTTTGTCGATTTGTTTGTTACGTCTTAACGACTAAACTACCAAAACCCGATCCGGAGAAATTTGGTAAAAAGGTAACCTGAAATCCCGAGAAGGACATAAGGTACTTTTTGTCCAGGGAGATTGATATTTTTTTTTAGGAAAAGTCATTTTTCAAATAAAAGAATCCACAAGGGCAAAAGCTAATTTAATATAAAAATCTTATATTTATTAATATAATCGTGATATAAGCTTATTCAATAGAATAATTAAGTATTCTAACAAATTGATGTTAAATATAACTGTGTTAGAATGAAAACGCTTTGAAATTTCAAGATAATTCTCAAATTTAACATTTTTTTTTAACCAATTTTAGTTAAATTGTTTCTAGACAATTTAGTAAAATGGTTGATTATTTTGACTTTGGTAACGTAATAAGGTTTTTACGCTATAAATTGCACACGTGAAAACTCGATTAGCGTCGACTACGTTCTTATCGGTTGTTAACGCGTAATTAAACTTAGTTTAAAGACATTGTGTCACCGAACATCTAAAGAATCTTTACGTAGTGACTCTTTGAAACTTAATCATTTACATTTACATTTCTCAATTTTAATTCGTTTGTTGAACTTTTCACTATTTGGTATTTAATTTTTATTTTACTGTCAAGTAAAATGAAAGATAGACATGTATGTGTGTGTACTCAAATCGATGTTATTACCGTATATTTCAAAAGTTATTAATTTTGTCATTTTGTAGGAGAACTTTGCAGAATTTTAAAGGAACTTGTGTAATTTAAGTAAAAAATTAGTTGCAATCTCAAATTGAATATATAGCTGAAGTTATATTATTATTGAAAATTAAAAATATAATGCACAATTAAATAAAGGACATTTGGGAATAATACATTAAATTATTGGGTTATTTCGAAACGCCATAAAATTTTAAGAAAATATAAAGTTTATGCAATCTTTTGTAATGATAGTAATCAATCAAAAATATTTTAGTAATCCAAATTGTTAATCCCTCTTGCGTCCTATCGCTTTTTCTATTAAGTAAGTATACATGTATATAATGTAAAGAATTATTGATATAAATAAATAAGCAATAACTATTACATGGCCGTAAGAACTTAGCGTATAGAATCATTATATTACATGAAGTAAGTTATACTTAATTTATTAAGTTCAAAATTCTTGTTGCAAATTAACTGTCGTATAATAAAATATAATTATAGTGTAATAATTATAAATTGTGTAAAAAGTATTAATAAACGGTTACAATGTCATATGATGTTTCATTATTCACCTGATAAACGTACATTTTTATATACAAGCGACGGCAGACGAGCATTCCGGTTGGATGATTACTTTTAGATTATACTCGTACACATGTAAATCAGTGCCAGTGTACCAACACGGTGCGAATGAGTGAGTGGTTTGTATGGGTAATTGGTGCTTAATTTTAAAAAGTCATAAAACTTGTTAATTTTACCAAAGAAATTCAGTGTTAAAAGACAAAAAACACGCTGCGCTTGGCGACGCGACGCTGTGCTTGGCGACGCGACGCTGAACTAGGCGACGCGACGCTGCGCTTGGCGACGCGACGCTGCGCTTGGCGACGCGACGCTGCGCTTGGCGACGCGACGCTGCGCTTGGCGACGCGACGCTGCGCTTGGCGACGCGACGCTGCGCTTGGCGACGCGACGCGGCGCTGCGTGTAACTGCACCGCAACGGATAGTCATAAGCACACGTCAGTTTCCCACCCGCTGCGCTACCCCCATCCGGTAGTTGCCTGCCGCGTCAATCGTGTGCATTGCTGCATACAAACTCATAGAAGAAAATTTTGTCGCACCGCGCAGCGGCGCGCCGCGAAGTGCAGCGCTAATGCGTTTGGACCTTAAATAGTATTTGTTATTTAATCTGTAGAATAACAGTCCGTTTATTCATTCAGTAGCGTAGCTATCATAGGGAAAAGTGGCAAAGTAGGGCAGCACCCTAATTGTACAAGAAATATTAATTAAAAATAACCGAAAGCGACATGACTCCTTACTTAACTGGTTTAAGTTTTGACATAAGTTTAATGCCGACGCTAACTTAAGGGCCAACAACTCTAATGGACTTAGATAGGTTGTTTTAAGGATGTGCACTTTGTATAAGGACACGCGATTTGTATAAATTAGTTGAACGATAAAGCGTCAAGTACATGATGTTGCCGCGAATGGCTACGATCAGCAATCAGTCGCCGCCAGCCACTCATAATCGCAGCCGGTGGCGCTTCTTTTTTTTTTTTTTTTTTTATAGAGAAGAGGGCGGACGAGCAAGCGGTCTCACGTGATGGTAAGTGTTACCGCCGCCCATGGACACCTGCAACACCAGGGGGTATGCGGGCGCGCTGCCGACCTTGCAAAATCCCATTCACAGCTCTCTTGAAGAACCTCATGTCGTAGTTTAATGGGAAGACCTCTTGAGGCAGTTCGTTCCACAGCCTTCTACACACACGGAACTCATTTTTAAATGTCAGCAGTGATGTAGTAATTAAAATAATCGAAATCGAAATTGTGTTAATCGAATTACGTCAAATAAATACGACGACTTTCGATTGCGATAGATCGCGTGGTCCCTTAACTTGACCAACACTGGGTATAGGGCGAGTAAAGATGATTATGATATACGTAGTTCCGCTATCCCATTATCGTCAATAGATCGGATGAGACTATACTGGATTAGATAGGATGGGAAGTGGAGAAAGTAGTGAGATTAGAAACCTTTTGTGGCAGTGTCTCTAGAAATGGAGGTTGAGATTTTGTTTCATTATTATAAACATATTTTATGGTTTAATAGTGATCGTTAATTAAACTTCAAATGTTTATGCGTAAAGTTTGTGATTTTTTTTTTTTATAGATTAGTGGGCGGACGAGCAAGCGGTCCCACGTGGTGGTAAGTAAAAAAAAAGCGTAAGAATGAGTTTTTCGTGGGCTTCCATGGAGTTTCTTCTCCCCTCATTAAACCTAATTTTACTGAGCGACTCCTAAATTACTACGACAGGACTGGACGTTGACGAGATGTGTATTAAATTTTGATTTTAAAAGTGTTAAAATTTAAAACACTGGCACAATGTGCTAATTGCGTTATTGCTATAAAAGAAAAGAAAGAAAAAAGTACGGGAAGGCAGACGACTTGTAAATTGACAAATATCTATATTAAGGCAGTTTGCATAAGAAAATATTACTCCGCTAACACTGATACCATACCGCAATAAAACCGGAAGCTTCTGAGCTCGCTGATCCCATTTCGGTTTAATTACTATCCCGCTTTACTTATTGTGTATGTTTAATTACATATACATCTATTTATGTTATAGGCCTACTTATGTTTGTTAATATTTGCTTCCTCTATGATTCATGTATTCATTATCTTTGATACAACCACCGTACATTGCAACCTAAATTATCGGCCGATATTATACATAGTTGAGTCACAATTGATATGAGGTTTGTTTGAGCCGGAAAAGATTATACTGAACATTGTTGGGATTTATTTTTTATAGAAATGTTCACATAAGGCGGTCTTGTAGAAAAGTGTACATAAGGCGGTCTTATAGAAAGGTGCACATAAGGAGGTCTTGTCGAAAGGTGTACATAAGGCGGTCTTATAGAAAGGTGCAAATAAGAAGGTCTTGTGGAAAGGTGTACATAAGGCGGTCTTATATAAAGGTGTACATAAGGAGGTCTTGTGGAAAGGTGTACATAAGGCGGTCTTATATAAAGGTGTACATAAGGAGGTCTTGTGGAAAGGTGTACATAAGGCGGTCTTATATTCACCTTTCTAGGTGTACATAAGGCGGTCTTATAGAAAAGTGTACATAAGGCAGTCTTATATAAACGTGCACATAAAGCGGTCTTATGAAAGGTGCACATAAGGCGGTCTTATAGAAAGGTGTACATAAAGAGGTCTTGTGGAAAGATGTACATAAGGCGGTCTTAAAGAAAGGTGTACATAAGGAGGTCTTGTGGAAAGGTGTACATAAGGCGGTCTTATAGAAAGGTGCACATAAGATGATCTCATAGAAAGGTGCACATAAGGCGGTCTTATAGAAAGGTGCACATAAGGAGGTCTTGTGGAAAGGTGTACATAAGGCGGTCTTATAGAAAGGTGCTTTTCCATAAGGCTTTTCCTGTGCCATCGGTGTGCAAACTCTCTGAGCCCGCGGAAGTTCCTGGTCAGTCGAGCGCGCCCAGCGGCTGTTGGATTGCAGCGTGCGCTCTCCCCCTCAAATACCCGGACTCTCATCATCCAGTGGTGAGAAGAGCAGAATACTGTTAGCGGTGGCGGTCCTCGGGACACGCCTATAAGGACTTTAGATTTTAGCAATTATTTTTTACTTGCTAGCCATACATTAGCACATAGCTCGAAGAACCGATGGCCGATGGGGCAGAAGGGTTCTCGAATGGAGACCACGTACCGGCGGACGAAGCCGAGGACGTCCATCTGCTAGATGGACAGACAACCTCATAAAGGCTGCGGGCACCCGCTGGATGCAGGTCGCTGCCGATAGGTCTAAATGGCGGACAATGGGGGAGGCCTATGTCCAGCAGTGGACGTCCAAGGGCTGAAAAGAAGAAGAAGAAGAAGAAGCCATACATTTTGAGTATGACGTCCTCGAATACTGTGGCGTGGACTTCAAGATATCAGCATGATATATTCAACCTTCGCAATTTACCTACAAATTTTTCCTCTCAATCACACCTTTCCTTTAAATAATGATAATGCCGCGGCGACAGTTAAAAACCATGAATAATTACTGTACGTTTAAAACACTCATTTACTCGAAACGCCAAAAAATGCAATGACAATTCAACCTGAAACAAAACATTGTTGTGAATGTTATTAATGAAAGACGATTTATCTTTTTAAACGAGCGAGCACAAAAGATCTGTTACACGCGCAATAGAATTCGTAATGCAGTGCCTTTTGTTTACACGGTAATGAAAAAGGGTGAAATTATGACCGGAGCCAGCCATTGTCAGATGAAAATTGGTTAGTATTTAGAAAATGTTTAAGAACTGAGGTAAACCCACTGACCACAAAATTTATTATACTAGTGTATATTGTTATCTTTTTACCACATTATATATGTTATTAGTTTTATTTAAGTATATTATAATTTTTTTTATAGAAAAAAGGAGGCAGACGAGCATACAGTCCACCTGATGGTAAGTGGATACTGTCGTCCATAGACATCCGCGATACATGTCAACATCAATCCAAAATGACAAACGTTGCATGCCTATCTTTACAGATTAAGGAATGGATTGGGAGAATGGGGAGGGATAGGATGGAATGGGAATGGGCTCTGGCATACCTCCATTCACTACCGAAACGCGTACCGTACATAGGGGAAATATGAAAAAGTAGGAAATGGAGTACATTTCAAGGTAGTCTTCTGTGAGTTCATTATGTATATTGTACATGTATAAATATTTATTTTATGAGTACATACTATTATCAACACGCTAATATATCTAACGCCGTTCGATTCTAGTCCTTATTACAAGCGGTACTGATTTATTTATTTATGTAATCTACAGCCTTTTATGTAACTTTTATGTTGTTTAACAATTATGTTGCCAATGCTAATGGCCAATACAGATTACACTGAAATTAAGTACAGTATTTCATAGATTATGGGCAAGTAAAGGATGATTCTTTATTATTAATAATGTTTGCGTTGGTGTGTCCGTTTGTGTGTGTTGTGTGTGTGTGTGTACCCAGTGTGAGGGTGTGTAGTGTCTGATGCGTGTACATTAACTTATTGCTGAATGTACAAAAAAGTATTTAAACCAGAACTGGTAGAGAATGTCGCGGAGCACTGAGTCTGTACCCTTGCACATGTCAAATGCTTGTGAATTGCAGTTTGAACAAATAAAAATATTTATAAAGGGTATCAAACACATTGAATGGTCTAAAAACATCTGGCAATAACAGCAACCAGATTACATTTACACGTTCCGTTAATTTGAATAATTGAGTTAATTTGAGAATATTTTTTGAAAAAGTACGTCTGTTAATCATATTCATGGCGAAGTCGGTTTTTTAAATAGAAATCTGAATTCACTTAGGTATATAACAGAATATTTTATTATTTTTATTAAAATCTAAGTTTTTAATAAAAAAAAAAACATATTTTTAGTTAACTTGCTCCAGATTTTGTTTAACTTTCGAGCATGCCGTTTTTTTTACACTACCTTTTTCTTTGAGGCCACTGGCATAGACGGTTTGCCTGACTATGCCAGGGTCATAGGAACGCTCACTATAATCCTGTCTTCCCTCAGCATGCGGGTTTTCTTTCGCCACCGAGTTGTTTTTTTTTTTTTAATAAGTACGTAAGTGGGTACGGATTGAAAAACTGAACTCGTCTGCACTTCACGACTGAGTAAATAGATACATCTAGGCCTATCGGCACCCTTTATAGTTTTTCTAACCATAAATATTATGGTTACAAAAAAATAGAAATCCATGTTATCTATGATCTATCCACCTACATTATTAGGAGTCGAGAAAGCTCTCGCCTACACTCTTACAACTTTTGCTCACCAACTCGAACAAACAACTTTAGTTTCATAGAAAATTTATTGAACTAATTTCACTCTCTCGTTTTAGTTCTACGCTGATATGGATCAGATATAATTACGGTGTGACAGATAGTTTTTCATGGGACATGTTGTATGTATATGTATAGATTGTAATCGATTCTTTCTAATGGGATCATTTTGATATGCAATAAAGAGTTTTATTTATCAATACGCATAGCCAGGGCAAAAAGTGAAATAATGTTATATGCGACGTATTAGCAGTCCATCGGTGTTCTAAGTACTATGTGTTTAAGTTGAGAAGCTGTTAGGTATAGTCTATGCCAAATACACAAAATTTTCGAAAAGTTTCCTCAAGTACTCCCAAACGGTACGAAAATTGACACGGTTAAACGTAATCTGAGCTACCAAAGCCAGATTAAACTTCTATCGGCTGACACGTGATTCCAACTTTTGCGCAAAGGGTGAAACTGCATACGCGAATATAATATGCATTGATATGCCTTAGTTACTTTTGGTTTTTCATGATCAGTATTTAAGTGAAATGTGCGAATCAAATTTTTTTACAGTAAGAAGGCGGTAGACGAGCTAACGGTCTACCTGGTGACACGTGAATACTGTCGTCTAAAGACATCCGCGATACATGCCAACATCAGTCCAGAATGACAAACGTTGGCACGCCCCCGGCCGTGCTGCCTACATTTGGAGATATACGAATGGATTTGGAGAAAGAAAATGGGGAGGGATTAGATTATTAGGATATAGAGGGATTAGGATTATTTTGTACATCTGAGGGTGAGATAGGGATAACGAAGCCAGCCGAATGCGTCCAGCGGCTGTTGGATTGCAGCGCACACGCTCTTCCTACCAAATCACTTTAGCACTTTCAAAGCTTTATAATGTAGCATCCACTCGTTTCACAGTGTTCAAAGTGAATTGCCGCCATATTGCTGCCTAACAAATTTACTCGATTCCAGGTTCAACTATTTTCAAACTCCGGAAGTTAGCGGGCACGTGTAAACTGTTTAGAGCATTGTAGCAATACCCTATATAATAATTGTAAAAGGGCAAAACGGAAGCAAAATGTACTCGTGTATCCATGTGTATCCATTCACTGTCGCAAAGGAAATATGAAAATTAATGTTTTTATATACAGTCGCATTAAATGTTTTTTTTTTTACAGAAAAAATGCGATTGACGTGTATACAGTTCACCTGATGGTAAGTGGATACTGTCGTTCATGAATGCGTTGCCTACCTTTGCAGATTAAGGAATGGATTGGGAGAACAGGTTGGGAAAATGGGGAGGGATAGGATAGGATGGGACGGGAATCTGGCACATCTCATTCACTACCGAAACACGTATACATTGGGGAAATACTATAAAGTAGAAAATGAAGTACATTTTGAGGTAGTCTTCTGTGAGAGAGGGGTAACTGGCCACAGTCGAGTGCGCCCAGCGGCGGGGGAATGCAGCGTGCACTCTCCCCCTACCAATGCTCGTTTATAGAACAGCAGTTGAGGCTCTTTACTATTCATCTCATCTTATGTGGTCTAACGCATAAGCAAACATCCGCAACACTCAGGAAGCTCAGTACTTTATGATTTAGACGTTGGCCATACGTTGCCTTGTAAAGTGTTCTTGTCAATTTGACAAGAACACAATATTTTCTTAGGTTTTCGCGATTACTATACATAGCAATTAAACAACTTTGAACGGTTTAAATCGCGTATATTTAACATTATTTATATCCCGACGTTTCGAACACTTTGCAGTGGACGTGGTCACGGGGTGACTAATTGATTTTATTTGTCACTTGAGTTATTAAGAAATTATTTGAACTACCGTCTGAAATTTTTTAATCATAACATTCCCTATGCACGCAGTATTCGCTCACGGTGTCCAGAGGTCTTGCAGTATTGCGTTGGCCTTGGGATTTAATTAATTTAATGACTGGATCCCAAGCCGGTGGGTGGTACTTGCCAACCATCTTCTCTATTGAAATTTGGGTGTTTCTTGATTTCAATAGCCTCGCGGTAGTTCAAATAATTTCTTAATAACTCAAGTGACAAATAAAATCAATTAGTCACCTCGTGACCACGTCCACTGCAAAGTGTTCGAAACGTCGGGATATAAATAATGTTAAATATACGCGATTTAAACCGTTCAAAGTTGTTTAATTGCTATTGACAAGAACACTTTCCAGCGACCCTATACGATTCCTTTTGGCAGTCTGGTTCGCGGCTCGCAAGGGTGAGGTAAAAAAATTTGTAAGTTAAATTCTCTAACTAGTGACACTAACTGGTTTATGTGGATTCTGATGCGATAACTGTACTTTTTATATGTTTCTTAGTATCGATGGTGGCCCGAATCCCCCCTTACAGGGGGGCGGGGGGGGGGGGGGCGGAGGGCTGTTCCTTACAATGGAACTTTATACATTGAAATCTAAATAATACTAAATTCCCCAGGGCGGAAGTGGTTAAGTCGCTAAATCTAATGGCTATTACAATATTAATGTCGTACTTCCAGGTTCTTAATTCCAAAGAGGTGTCGAAGTTCATTTCGCTAAATGGAGCGTGAACTTTTTTCAATATAATCTCCGCTGTAAATTCACTGCACGTTGGATTTACAGCTGAAAAACTGCGAATTCAACGGCGATAAAGTTGAGATTGGTTTTTGGATCTTCAATCTCACTTTATAAAATACTGGCCGTCGGTACCTACCCATCTTTAGCTTCACTTTCTTCACTATACCCAACGAGTGGTATTAAAATTTAGTCACTTTATATCACAAACAAGGGATATTAAATTGTGATAACTTGTTGCTCTTATTACGACACAGTTTCAACACAATTATAATATTAAATCATCACGCGAAAAGCTACATATATATTGGATCTAATAAAGCGGCATGATTTAAGCTAAAAGAACAGAAATAACATGGAGTTAGATTAACAGTAAGTGGTATCCGGGCTAAATATTAATAAATACAATTTTCCCTATAACGCTGACTAGGACGCGTGGGAACAGGAGAGGATCGTGAAGTGAAACGACCGTATGAGGCGCGACCAGTCGGTTGTAGACCGGTCAGTCGCCCCAGGTACTGCTGGAAAGAGGAAACCGAGAAAGACCTGCGCGAGTTCCGATCACCGGGGTGGAAGGACTTCGAGCACGACACGAAACTGTGACTTCTTTATGTTTGTGGAGGCTAAGATCCAGTTTGGATCGTTGAGACAACGGAGTAAGAGAATAAATATGTCTACTAGAGAATTAGAATATATAGGGACTCGAGCGCAACTCTCTCCGAAATCTCTCCGAAAGTGAACGCAGTCGCCACTGAAGATGTCAACCGCAGTTGTTGATGAAACGTTTGGAAGAAAGAGAAGAGATTCCAGAAGACCTCCGCCAAGTAGCCCGGAAGATTCAATTAATATGGACACCGGCCGAGAAAGCCTACACTCCACTGATCTTCTATACTTTGGGTATCGTTTCTATTTATATTCTATGACATGTATATATATATTTATATACTATATGTTAATTACACTATGATAGCAGACAAAACCACTCATCAGCAACTAGTGCGTAGATTTAATATCAGTTAATACGTCCGTCTCAGCATCGATCCTTTTGTTTTAATAAATCTAATTTGCAGCTGCCAAAGGCAAAGCAGGTTATGTCACGAAACCGAATATTCCAGCTCACATAGGAATACCATTATGGCGTAATTGATGCCTTAACAAGGGTAATGAGGTTATGAAAATGACGACAAAATTTACATTTTGTTAATTAGCAGACATTAGATTAATAGTTTGGACGAAATTTACTAGAATATAAATACAATTTTAATATAAATACGAAATTTACTAGAACAATACGCAGAGTCAATAAAGGCAAATACTTTCCTCGCTAAAGCGTTGAAGAGTGTTTTTGTCGTGAAAATAAATGATTTCTTGATACACTGACATACGGATTCGTTCGATATCAGCCTATAACATCCCACAGCAAGGAACAGGAGGTTTCGGGTCATAACCCACCCCGCGGGCCCATTGCGGATTGGTTTATACACTTACCCCAGATTTATTTATTTTTTTAATTTAGTAGCAGACAGACGTATTTCCTAGCCATGTTTTATTTCACCTTCGAGCTAGTGATAATTTTTAAAAATCGTTATCGGACCGTGGATTTGAACTCACGACGAATGAGAGTCAAGAATGGATAGGATGAGAGACCCCTAAGCTATCACCGTTTCATACAATTATAATCACATGACTCCATATATCGTAACCAACGCCTTTATCGTCTACTGCTGGTCTTGGGCCTCCTCATTTTCCGGCCAAATGGACTAGTGAGGCCACTCTTGTGGTATTTGTTATCCTTTATCACCATTTCCGACACCCATGGGATAAGATGGGGAGATGTTATTCTAAAGCCGGCACCACACCACACGGCCTGCATAGTCGTAAATACTCGTAGAACTCGTATACCACATCCGAATAGTAATAAATTACACGAGTACATTTGTAAATCGAAGCAATAGCAGTTTGCGGAGAACTAGAAGACCCTTAAAGGGGTCCTTAAAACGCAGCTGCAGTCCCAAATGAACCTTATTTGTTTCTCAAAGACCCCTTTAATAAGATTAATTTCGAACCCAGACAAACTTTCGAGGCAACGGACTTGATGCATTCTGTTTATAAACACAATTAAAGCGATTGAAAGAAATTATTCTGCACAAGGCAATGTGCTGGTTACTGTTACTCCATATTCTAAAACTTGATATTTTCGCGTTTTTACACATATTTCTCTATTTAACGCGTATATTTACCTTATTTATTTAAACGGGTCTCAACGTGTATGTTTGCCTTATTTATTTAAACTGGTCTAAATTCGTATATTCACCTTATTTATTTCACGAGAATTAATTTCACGAGAATTTTCGAGAATTAACGTAATCATCAACTACAGTAAAATAAATAAGATCGAGTAAAATTAATAAGGTTAAGATATACGCGTTAAGACCCGTTTACACAGATAAATACTCCATATTCTCTTTCATTCCCAATCTATTTTAGGAAACTGGTTCCTAGATCCCCTAAAGTACATGGGCAGCCGCACCAACGTTCGTCCTGCTGACTGATGTTGGCATGTGTCGTTAATATCGATAGGCTAATATATCTGCCTACCATTAGTCTACTCTTTGTCCCTCTACTCTACTGTAAAAAGTCAGTATTTCCCCAGATTGCTAACATCCTGAAACTATATATAAATGACTTGAATATAAGTATAGGTACGAAAACAGTATATACTCAATTGCATGTAGGTATGATGTAAATTACTTTTATTTAGTATTGAAAGACGGGTGACATACGAGTTGGCAAGTGGATACTGTCACCCATGGATCCATAGGCGACAGTATCTCACGCTTGTTATTGCTAACATCAGTGGCGAAAATGACGAATGTAAGCGCACCTTTGGTTTACCTTTGGAGTTTTGGAAAAATGGTTGGGAAGCCATCAAGAAGAACTATGTGTTGCCCGTGACTTCACTCGCGTGAATTTAGTGATTCTCGTGAAGACTCTATTATTGATCTGGATGAAAAATACCCTAAATGTTAACCCAACACATGAGCGCGGGCGTCGAGTTGAACTGAACGTTCTCAAGTTCACGCACACTACAACAATGTACCTACATGTACAAGCACAACCACTACTAAGCGTAATCCGTCTTCATGAGATGAAAGAACTATACCAGGTTACATAAAAATCCACCCAGCAGTTATTACGTGATGCTCGTTAAGACAGACAGACAGGCAAAAGTCCAAAAAATGTTGTTTTCGGCTCTGTATCACTGGTATCACTGCAACGATTTTTTTTTTATGGACGAAGGCAGCAGACGAGCATACAGTCCACCTGATGGTAAGTGCATACTGTAGCCCATAGACATCCGTGATACATGCCAACATTAGTCTAAAATAACAAACGTTGGCACGCCCCCGGATGCGCTGCCTACCTTTGGATATAGGAATGGATTTTGAGAAAGGGTTGGTGAAATGGGGAGGAATAGGATGGGAATGGGCTCTGGCACATCTCACTCACTACCGAAACATATACGTACATTAGGGAAATAAGATAAAGTGGGAAATGCAGTACATTTCAAGGTAGTCTTCGGTGAGAGAGGGGTAACGTGGCCTATCGAGTGCGCCCAGCGGCTGTTGGATTGCAGCGTGCACTCTCCCCCTCATTAGTATAATACTAATGAGCAAGATTAATATAATACAGACACGACTTTGTTACGATTTTATTACTACTTTAGGCGCTTGCCTAAAGTAGAACAATTAGAGAGAAATTGGATAAACTTTAAAGAAGTTTAAATATATTTTCTCTAAATAGAGAGATGGGCGTGTAGATTTGACAGTTTGCGATCTTTCTGTCCAACTCCAGTCGCTGTTGAGCTAAATGATGTTCAAGTTCTAATGTTCTAAGACTTTAGAAATTCTTTCATTCTAAACAATTCTAATCTTATAATTTATGGAGTCAGAAGATATGCATGCCTCTGCCTGTATGGGTAATTTTCTGAAGAGATATTCAGTTATATGGTATCAAATTTAGGTAGAGAATGCTTTAAGGCTTGCATTTTGTATTACAATGTTAAATAAAGTTTGTTAAATAAATGTAAAAATGAAGCAACGTTGTGTATGCACCGAATGCACCTTGTCACTAAGGTATTAACTCTTAGTATTCCTTGACAAAAAATCACTGCGTTCAGTGCGGTCTTCAAGACACTATACTGAGAACTCGGAAATTGTAAAATGGAAACTGCCAACTGAGGCTTTCAACTAAGATACGACATAGGATTCTTCGAGAAAACTGTAAATAGGATTCTGCAAGTACGACAGCGCACCCGCGTCAACCCTGATGTTGTAGATGTCCACCGGCGGCAGTGGCCACTTACCATCATGTCCACCGTCAACTCTTGTCATCTTTTCTAAAAAAAAAACCTGTGTCTCTCCGCTGTAGAGACGTGTCGATTACAAACTTTTATTTTAAGCTACATCTTGATGAATATTCAAATCTTTCAAAGTTCATATATAAATCAAACAATATTATAATAATAGTACCTATTTGATAGGTCAGCGACACGCCTACAAAGTTACAAATGGCGTTCAACGGGGAACGAAGAAAGAACCTTGTCAAATAAAAATGCTGGTCACGTAAGAAATTACATTTTGGACGAAGTATGATATATTAACGCACATTTTCACTAACGAGGGATTTCTCTTTTTTTTTCCATTGATTGTTTGTTCATGCTTTCCGGTGCAGATACTAAATTCTGCCACTTATAATTATTTTTGAACAAATTTCAAATAGGAGCAAATAATAGACAGTTGGATATTTTTTTTTAGGCGGACGCGCAAGCGGTCCCATGTGATGGTAAATGGTTACCGCCGCCCATAGACACCTGCAACACCACAAGGTATACGGGTACGCCACCAACCTTGCAAAATCCTTTTCATAGCTTTCTTGAAGAACCCCATATCGTAGGGTAATGGAAAGACCTCTTGAGACAGTTCGTTCCACAGTCTATGGGTTCCCGGTATAAAATGGTTTAAAGGGCAATAATCTAGAAATATATAAATGTAGCAATTAAAGAACTTTGAACGGTTTAAATCGCGTATATTTAACATTATTTATATCCCGACGTTTCGAACACTTTGCAGTGGACGTGGTCACGGGGTGACTAATTGATTTTATTTGTCACTTGAGTTATTAAGAAATTATTTGGACTACCGTTTGAAATCCAGACGGTAGTTCAAAAAAATTTCAGACGGTAGTTCAAATAATTTCTTAATAACTCAAGTGACAAATAAAATCAATTAGTCACCCCGTGACCACGTCCACTGCAAAGTGTTCGAAACGTCGGGATATAAATAATGTTAAATATACGCGATTTAAACCGTTCAAAGTTCTTTAATTGCTATGTATAGTAATCGCGAAAACCTAAGAAAATATTAATATATAAATGTATTAAAAGTAATCATAAATATAGTCATTATATTATGTATTGTTTTATATTTTAATATTTATTTGAACTAAGTAGTTCTTTTTTCTATCTTCTATATTTGTTACATTTACTTACTTCCCTACCACTTCATGTCCTGCATAGCCCAAAGGTTGTCTGGGAGATAATGCTGGAAGGCATTAAGTCTGTCTTTTGTAATAATTTACAAAAAAAGGTAAATAAATAAATACATTTATATGTACCAAAGTTAAAAAAAAATACGACTATCTCGTAAATTAGAAGCAGAGGACCTTTTTTGCTTGTACGCCCACAAAATCTATTTTCACTGTATACATATGAGAGTCTTAATGTGTACAAACGTTGATACACAATTAAGTCTCATGATATTACCCTCACTAATTATATTCAACTATAATTAAATGCCAGATAAACTCTCTCTGAGACAACGATACATCATTCCTGGAGTAACGCAATTTGTATATCTATTTCTCTCTAACACAGTGTGTCCTGCTCTAATGATGCAATATGTCTCTGTCTCGAAACGTTTCGGCATTAAGGTGGCCATACACGTTAGGGTTTGCATGATGGTTATGACCGTGCATGCTTAACCGACAGGTATAACCGAGTTATATGAAGCACATACACGTTAGGGTTTGCATGTACAATTCCAATTAAACTCCCAGTCAAAGATAGTTGTAGCTACGTGACGGTGTTTTGTAGGACATTTACCTACCGAATTTACTGTGCACTGTATCGCCAACAATGGACGACAACGATGTGATAGCTGTACTTGGCTTAATACTCGTAACAAAGAAAAGGAAAAGAAGAAGAGATCGTACTGAGTGGTGTAAACACTGGCTTTTGAAAAGAAAACAGTTCTCTCATATAAATTTGATGAATGAACTGAGATTTACACCAAAAGATTACAAGAATTATTTACGAATGGATGAAAAACTCTATTTGAAACTTTTATCATTGGTCACTCCCATGATCCAGAGACAAGATACTATTATGAGAAAAGCTATATCAGCACATGAGAGACTAGCAGTAACATTAAGATTTCTTGCAACAGGGAGAACATATGAGTGTCTAAAATATTCTGCCATAACGTCACCTCAGGCTTTAGGTCGAATAATACCAGAAACATGTGATGCTATTTATAAAGCGCTAAAAAATGACTATCTACAGGTAAGTTATTAACTAAAATCACTTTCTAATCTTTAATCTCTAATCTTAAAATTATTGATCAGTTGTGTATAACATTTTTTCTGAATTAAAATTAGAGTAAAATGATGATACAGTTTCTGTTTGTGGTTGTGTGTCAAATCCTTCATGTGGTGGTGACGGCTGACAATGTGGTGCAGAAGAAGTCGCACAAGTTTGTTGTTGAGTGTTGTATTGTTGAATCGGAGATGAACTTTCAGTCCAGTGGGGTGAAGCAGAAGCGGTGTGAATATGCGGTTGTGTATAATATTGTTGAAGCATTGAGGGTGAAGGAGTAGAAGTTCCTGAGCTGTGAGTTGGTGATGGAACAAAAGTTAAACGTCGACGAATCTGAATTGATTCGGTATTCAGATTACCCATCTCTGCATCAAACAGAGTATCATTTATTATTTTCTCAGCAATCAAGCGTTGACGTTTCTCTAACGTTCTTAATTTTATTGCAATAGACTTTCCCAGAAGATCGTACCGATCTTCTGTTACTGAAGTAGGAGCAGGGCGCTTAAAATGGTCTCTCACGGACAGTAACACGTCATTGGTTAACTGATCTTGTTCTGTTATTTTCTTCTTTCCCGGTCTTGTAGCAGGTGCTTCAGTCTTCCTAGGTGTCGTTATGTTTTTGGTGATAGTGTCCATATCAATCTCAGTAACAGCAGCAGCATCATGTGTAGTATTTGTATTATTTATGTTATCCGTATCATGTAGGCTATTCCCTGTAGAGTTGCTAGCATCCTAAAACAACACAAAATAATGAGATTATTTAGTTTCCAGATTCATTGGATAAATGGAAAGAAATCGCACAAACTTTTGAGGATAGATGGAATTTTCCTCATTGCTTGGGTGCCCTGGATGGAAAGCATATTGACATAGTTCCACCTTCTGATAGTGGATCTTATTATTACAACTACAAAGGGCGACATAGCGTAGTTCTTATGGCAATAGTTGATGCCAGATACCGATTTTTATTAGCAGATTTTGGTACAAATGGAAGAGTTTCTGACTGTGGTGGTCTACAGAATACGAAGTTTTTTGAAAGGCTACAAAAGAAAAATTTAAATATTCCAAACACAGAACAGATTGAACACAGTTCAAGGTATTTGCCATATGTTTTTGTTGCCGATGATGCATTCCCTTTGAGACCCGACATGCTGAAGCCATATCGTCAAGCAGATTTGACCAGCGATGGCAAGAAAATTTTTAATTATAGATTATCTCGCGCGAGAAGAATAGTTGAAAATGCTTTCGGCATACTGGCATCAAGATTTCGCATTTATCACACTCAAATTAATTTAAAACCAGACAATATAGAAAAAGTGGTGATGGCTACATGCGTTTTGCACAACTTTCTAATGGAGCACACATCTAATTCATATGCACCACAAAGATGTTTTTATAGAGAAAATACAGATAATGGAACTGTTGTTACAATGGGCTATGATACCACACGTTCAAACATAGAAAATTTACAAATACAAAATCAAGGAAATGTCGTCAATGATGCAAAAAAAATCAGACTAGAGTACCAAACTTACTTTGTCAATGAAGGCAAAGTACCTTGGCAGGATAGTTACATTCAAAAGTGATGTTTTTCTTATATTTATGTAATTTATATCTTTTTATATTTGGTATGTAGTAATCATATTGTTCAATTTGATGGTTAGATTAGTATGAAAAAGACAAAAAAAATAAATTTAATAAATCAATTACTCATTTATACTTATATTGTATATATTATATTTATACTTACATTGGAATCATTTTCTTCAATATCCGAAATGTTAGATCGCGAGTTTCGGGGAACATCTTGATCTCCAACAAAATCAAATAAATGAAAGTACCACAGTGTTGGTTTGTAAATGTCATCAGATGATGCCCCCGACCTCATAGATTCATCGTATTTTTTTTTCTCTCGTCTAACGTTGCTGCGAAACGTATTAATTTTTCTAACGACATCGTCTTTCGTAGCTGTAGGTTCCAATTCCTTGAGCTTATTTACCAATTTACCATACGCTGCCGATCTTTTGTCTCTGTCGTGATAATCTTTGCATTTTATGCGCCAAAGACAAGGTTCGGATTGGTAGATACCAATAAACTCTTCTAATATGGCGTTACGCTTGCGACTCGCCATTTTCGACTTCAACGAAACAACGCGCGACCTTCCACTGTCACAGACTATAGGACACTGAGAGAAAACTGTGCATGCATGCATGAGCGGGCGCCATACACGGTCGGTTATGCATGCGCGCAAACATAACCGAGCGGCATAAAATATCTATTTTCATATTCGTTAGGTTGCATGTACACGCACCGATAACTGTACAGTTTTATAACATACACGCTAGGGTTTGCCTGTCGGTTAAGCATGTACAGTCATAACCATCATGCAAACCCTAACGTGTATGGCCACCATTAGTAAAGTAGAATGGGATCCATATTTAAGTGTCTGGTATCGTTTTGAAACACAAATTTAGAATCGCTAGACTGACACCTTAGAAGAATTAGAAGAATCGTAGACTTATGAAAGCATTAGAATCGATATTAGAAATTATTAGAATCGATTAAATGGCTAGTGGCGTGTGGTGTCGGCGGACTATAGAATAACACCATCAACCCAAACTTTTCCCATGAGTGTTGTGAAAGGCGATTAAGGGATAGCAAAGCGGCTATCACAAGCCCTGAGGAAGTACCCCACCTCTAAAATAGTGGACTCGCCAATCCGCTTGGCCAGCGTGGCGATTTCAGGCAATCCATCCCGCAGGCAAGAAACAATGCCAGGCATATCATGAGGCATGACGAGACCCATCTGCAGCAGTGTATGATAAAGGGCTTGTTCCGATTTTTACGGTATCCATATAATAGTATAATAACACTTTTTTATAGAAAAAAAGGCGGCAGACGAGCATACAGTCCACTTGATGTAAAGTGGATACTGTCTGGTATAGTGGATACATCCGCACGCCTACCTTTGTCTACCTTTGCAGATTAAGGAATGGATTGGGAAAATGGGGAGGGACAGGATAGGGCTCTGTCATATCTCAGTCACCACCGAAACACGTACGTACATTATGGAAATACGATAAAGTAGGAAATGCAGTACATTTCAAGGTACTGCAGTCTAGAAGACCTGTGAGAGAGGGGTAACGTAGCCAGTCGAGTGCGCCCAGCGGTTGTGGGAATGCAGCATGCACTCTCCCCCTACATACCTAATACTGATATGTACATTTTAGTATATTCTCCTCTTACTGTAAAAAATTTTGCTTGACCTTTATAAAGTATAACTTTATGTTCGAGGCTTACACTTTGAAGACGGTTGATTCCTGAAAACCAACAAACCAAAATCAGATACACAATTATTCCCCAAATGACCCGGCTTTAGATTATAATCAGGGGTTGGAATAGGTGAGCATTATTTTATGTAGTACATCTAATAGCATTTTATTCTCAAAGCAGTGTTTGCAACTAGGCGCGCCAAGGATTATCCATTCATTTTTGGTATGTATCGCGGATGTTGCAGGGCGACAGTATCCAGTACCATCCACCAGTTGAGCTGTCTGCTCATCTGCCACCTTCTGCCTAAGAAAAAACTAACACCCATATAATATATGTATATATATTCAAATAAGGGTGTCTCAGAAATATTTTCGTTTTTGAACTGTAAAAATTAAAACTAAATGTTTGCATAATTAATACATATTTATTACAATTTTAAAGGGCGATAATTAAATTTTCATTTATGAAAAACAATCGCGTTTAAATGAGCACCGTTCACTTTCATACACTCGCTGCGCCGAGTAATTGAAAATTTAGCTCCAGATTAAATGAACTAAATTTTCAATCACTCGGCGCTGCATCGCGTGAAGAATGGCATTGATTTCGTCTGTTATTCTTTGCTTTAACTGACCTAAATTTCATGGCAATGGGTTGAAAACTTTGCTCTTCAGATAACCCCATAACAAAAGATCTGCAGGAGTTAGATCTGGACTCCTCGCTGGCCAGTTACGGTCTCCTCTGCGGCTAATTATTCTTCTAGGGAACGATTCATGCAGTGCTTCCAATGAGTCGTTTGTAACATGAGATGTGACTCCATCTCGCTGGGAAAACGTATTCCTATTGTATCCGCTCTGATTTTGCATGGGTTAGAAATGTTTGAATCATTTAGCAACAGCGTTCTCAATTAACTGTTAGAGCTCGACCACGATTATCTTCAAAAAAGTATAGCCCTATGATTCCTTGGCTCGATGTGGCAGCCCAAGCGACAACCTTAGGAGAATGTAATGGTTCTGATGTAGGGCTTACGGGTTCTCCTGTGCCCAATACCTACAGTTTTGTTTGTTTATATGTCCATTGAGGTGAAAATTTGATTCACCAGAGAACCATATGTTGTTAAAATTTCAACTCTTGCACAATAACGATCTTGTACGGATGGAAACGCATATCCTTCCGAATAATGCGATCGTGGATTTATGCATATTCAGGGAAGCCGTGCGCAAGCATAATGATTGTCTTGGATCACCCATATAACAGACTGACGTACACGCTCGGCATTCTCACTCGTTCTTGATGTTCTTATGCGTCCCGTTGGTTTACTAGACATTGTGTTTCCAGTTTCTTCAAATTTTGCACACCCAATGCTTAATTAAATTTTCACTTGGAACATTTCTCATTGACGGCAAATTGAAATGTCTTTTGCAAAGACGTCGAGTAAGAATATAAGAATCGCCATTTTTGTAAAACGCGCGAACCCAAAATTCGCGCTGAAGAACAGTGTAAAGCTCCATGGATACTAAAATAAAACAGGTCTGCCGAGAGATTCAAATAGCTCCCTGCGTGTGGTGCGAGATGGCGATAACAAAAGCGAAAATATTTCTGAGACATCCTTTACTTTACCATAAAGGAATATGGATTTATTATATCCCTATTGGCGATGTAGATATTTCTTAGAACGCCACTTTCTGTGAACGTAACATTCTGACTAAACTAACTTTCCGTGTAAGCCATGTTTTTCCTTATCTGCAGATTATCAATAAAAGTAAGAAGCGTATAAAATAAAATAAAATAATAAAATTAAAATAATCATAATTAATTCACAGTTCTGTAGTATCAACATAACAAAATCTAGAACACACTACCTATTCCGACTTATGATTATAACAAAAGGAAGATAAAAGTGAATAAAGGGCCGGTAGAATCCCTGCTTATTTTCTTGGGAGAAAAATTCAATACTGTAGACATTATTTCACGTGGAGGCAACCCGTTACAGAATTACGTCTCCCTGCAGTAATATGTCAGCAACTTATGTTACCCACCTTTAGGATTAAGGCTCGTCGTACAGTGGTGTACATGTTTTTTTTTTTTTATTTTCACCGACACGTGGCTCATGAACATTATAGCTGCGATTATATTATTTTTCCAACCCCAGACGGAACATACCTATTACGAGGGCTGGTAAGTGGCCTCCTCTGTATCACTCAGATAAAGACGGCATTGTATTATTATCTTTCTAATTTTTTTTTATTTTTTCTAAGTAACCAATAGGAACGCTATTATACATTTCACTGATATAATTTTGAAAAAAAATAAGTTACTAATACCACCAAACATATTTTCCACACAAACTTTGCTGCCCACAATTTGCTTTTGCCCTATAGGAATTGAATTTCAAGAAATCCCTTCTTGGTAAGTCTTTTAGTCATAAAAGGAAGCTACTATATAAATTTCATGTTTCTAGTTTTAGCGGCCTCGGCTCGGTTTTGATGAGTCAGTCAGTCGGGAGATTTCTCTTTATGTGTATAGAATATTTTTACGAGTATACGTTTAATTTTCATTCCACTGTACCACTGTTAACTTGTCATCCATCGCGAAAACTGTCGATAGCAAATGGAGTGGACATTATGGCGGCGATAAATTCTAATACAGATCAGGTTTGGAAAAATACCTCCTGATATATGGTATATCAAGCGTTTCTAAAATATTTGCTTGGAAATATGATTTATAGGTTACGCACTACTTCCGCTTGTGGTTTCACATGAATTTGATTTTAAGAAATTTATGACGAAGGTAAATGACCTGATATATTTTTTTTATAGGGAAGCGGTCCTACGTGATGGTAAGTGTTACCACCGCCCATGGACACCTGCAGCACTAGGAGGTATGAGGGTACGCCGCCGATCTTGCAAAACAATATTCACAGCTTTCCCATATCGTAGCGTAATGGAAAGACCTGTTGAGGCAGTTTGTTCCACAATCTACGAGTTCGCGGTATAAAACGGTAGAATATACAGAGACAGAGAGTGAAATGACAAATATTTTCAACTAAGTACTCGGAGAGGATCGAAGTCCTTCAAATATGTTTCAGTAGGCGAGGTGCTGTCACGCAATTTAAGACAAATCACATACACTTGAATGACATTTTTTTGTGTTATGCTATATTCTACATTGTGCGTCTTGTATTATGTCTAGATATCGAGATTGGGAAGCCAAATAAACAGACAGACTCGGCTCTTTATATGTACATATATAAAAGATATAACATATGATATATTGGAAGCCTACAAAAATATTTGCTGAAAACCATGATTTATCGGGGGGTAAATAAGGGTTAATAGCGGTAAATTGATTGATAGGGGTGCTAACGGTTATCGGTTTTGCAATATAAAGTGACGGTCGTGACATGTATTTACGATTACATTGGCATACCTAGTCAGCAAGAAAAGGAGTTGCTAGGCGCCAGACGGAAAGGTACATTACTATTACGGCAGTATCCACTTACCATCAGGTGGACTGTATGCTCGCCTGCCGCCTTTATACCTATAAAAAAAAGAAGCTAGGTGTTGTACGTGTGCTTGTTTGTGTATAGTTTAAACAATTAATGATATCGCGAGACGACTGGTCCCTGCTGAGATAAGTCCGATATAACAATAACATTAATTTACTCGTCCATTAATGACAATTAGCCATTACTTTAACTTACCATTGCGAATGCCTCAAAGGCAGTTATGGGACACCATATCTGCTGCCCATAATAATAAGTTTCGATGAGTAATGTATAACTTTATCCATCCCGCTATGTCGTTTATCACAAATAGGAACGCTAAATTATCGTGCCACCTCGCAATACCTAATTGTATAGCACAACATTTACTGAAACACAGATTTCGCAGACGAATATGCGTCACACTCCAATTGATTTATACTATATTTGTGAATGCCATTGTTTATATTTGTAAAGGATTATAATAGGGGTTAAAGTATGAAATTGCCGTTTTATAGTAATAGATACTTTGAATTGACATAAAACCTTCATGGTGTGAGATTTTCGAGTGAAATTTTTTTCACATGATACCTATGGGGTTCTTGTTTTAAAAAATGTGCAACATTCGATTTTCTACTTTCAATTGTTTTTTTTATTCAGCTTAGACGGGAAAGATGAATACTTCGAAAACCCGATTATTCTTTGAATACGAGTTCCGACGCGGAACTAACGCGGCAGAAACGGCTCGCAATATCAATGCTGCGTTTGGAGAGGAGACTGCTATTGAACGAACCGTGCGTTTTTGGTTTAAACGCTTTCGTAATGGAAACTTCGACTTGAAAAACGAACCACGTGGAAGACCGCCCACACAGGTGAATAACGCTGAATTGAAGGAGATGGTGGAAGCCAATCCGAGTCAAACTACCCAGGAAATAGCGGCATGGTTTAACGTTACCTTACCTACAATATTGACTCATTTGCATCAAATCAATAAGATAAAAAAATATGAAAAATGGGCGCCTCATGATTTGACTGATCTGCAGAAAGAAACGCGTGTTGAAACTTGCGTTGCCTTGTTGAATCGGTACAGAAATGAAGGAATATTGGATCGAATTGTGACATGTGACGAAAAGTGGATTCTTTACGATAACCGAAAGCGAAAAATGCAATGGCTGACCCCAGGTCAAACGCCGCAACAGTGCCCTAAGGCAAAGCTTACCAATAAAAAGGTAATGGTAACTATTTGGTGGTCTATTCATAGTGTTATTCACTATAGCTTTCTCAGGTCTGGTCAAGCAATAACAGCAGATATTTACTGTGCCGAACTTCGAACAATGATGGCGAAACTAGCAGTGAAACAGCTCCGACTCGTAAATCGATCTTCACCATTATTTCTCCATGATAACGCAAGACCTCACACTGCACGAGAAACCGTTGTAACTCTACAGGAGCTGCAGTTAGAAACCATACGTCATCCTCCGTACTCGCCAGACCTTGCTCCAACGGACTACCATTTTTATCGTGATTTGGATAATTTTCTACGTGGTAAAAAATTTTCTTCCCAAGAGGCAGTACAAAATGCTTTCACACAGTTTGTCGAATCTACATCCCCAGAGTTCTATCGCAAAGGCATAAATGAACTTCCGATTAGATGGCAACAATGTATAGATAATGAGGGTAAATATTTTGATTAAATAAATATGTTACATTTTAGAAAAATGAATGATTGGGAAGAAAATTTTTTACCACGTAGAAAATTGTCCAAATCACGAAAAAAATGGTAGTCCGTTGGAGCAAGGTCTGGCGAGTACGAAGGATGACGTATGGTTTCTAACTGCAGCTCCTGTAGAGTTACAACGGTTTCTCGTGCAGTGTGAGGTCTTGCGTTATCAATTATCATGGAGCAATAATGGTGAAGATCGATTCACGAGTCGGGGCTGTTTCACTGCTAGTTTCGCCATCATTGTTCGAAGTTCGGTACAGTAAACATCTGCTGTTATTGCTTGACCAGACCTGAGAAAGCTATAGTGAATAACACCATGAATAGACCACCAAACAGTTACCATTACCTTTTTATTGGTAAGCTTTGCCTTAGGGCACTGTTGCGGCGTTTGACCTGGGTCAGCCATTGCATTTTTCGCTTTCGGTTTTCGTAAAGAATCCACTTTTCGTCATATGTCACAATTCGATCCAATATTCCTTCATTTCTGTACCGATTCAACAAGGCAACGCAAGTTTCAACACGCGTTTCTTTCTGCAGATCAGTCAAATCATGATGCACCCATTTTTCATATTTTTTTATCTTATTGATTTGATGCAAATGAGTCAATATTGTAGGTAAGGTAACGTTAAACCATGCCGCTAATTCCTGGGTAGTTTGACTCGGATCGGCTTCCACCATCTCCTTCAATTCAGCGTTATTCACCTGTGTGGGCGGTCTTCCACGTGGTTCGTTCTTCAAGTCGAAGTTTCCATTACGAAAGAGTTTAAACCAAAAACGTACGGTTCGTTTATTAGCAGTCTCCTCTCCAAACGCAGTATTGATATTGCGAGCCGTTTCTGCCGCGTTAGTTCCGCGTCGGAACTCGTATTCAAAGATTACTCGGATTTTCGAAGTATCCATCTTTCCCGTCTAAGCTGAATAAAAAAAACAATTGAAAGTCGATAATCGAATGTTGCACATTTTTTAAAACAAGAACCTCATAGGTATCATGTGAAAAAAAGTTTCACTCGAAAATCTCACACCATGAAGGTTTTATGTCAATTCAAAGTATCTATTACTATAAAACGGCAATTTCATACTTTAACCCCTATTATTTATGATGTGTGCAATGTTTGCGCTATAAATTTCGAAATAGATTTGTTGATAAAATTTTCATAAAAAAAATGCTAACAGGAATACCATGACGTACAAGGTTTACATTCCTGTATAGTAAATACAGTACAGTACAGTACAGTAAATACATTATCCGACGTATTGACTGTTACAGTAGGAAGGATCTTCGCTTTTTTTTTTAAATAACCAAGAATTCTGAGGTGATCGCGAAGCGTAGCTCTAACTTCTAACCTACACGAGCTATATCGTTTCTGGGCTACTTCCGCACAATTGTCACACTAGATAGAATAAATGAATATTAGGACATGTTTATCTATACTAATATAATAAAGAGGTAAAATTGTGTGTTTGTGAGTATGTTGGGGGTAATCTCTGGACCTACTGAACCGATTTCAAAAATTCTGTCACAAATAGGAAGCTACATTATCCGTGTTTAATGTAGGATATATTTTATTTTGAAATTTTGAAAAAAAAAAAAAATTAAAACCGAAGCGAAGCCAGGGCGGGTCGCTAGTCCATAATAATCAGTGCAAGTACTCGACATCATCCGTGATAGGTAGATTTCAAAATCTCCCTAAAAGCTTCAAGATTGTAGATGAAACGTTTCAATGAACAGCTGTTTGTGCGTCTCATCTTCTCTGATATTATAAGTAAGTACACATATATTTATATAGCACAAACACAAAACACACTAAACATCCCAACAATAATCCCTATCTCTACCGAATTGACGCCGACTCAATAGTTTCGGAGTTTAATTCAAACACACAAACGAACGCGTTCAGCATAATTATATTAGGCTACAATGACGGCGCACACTTTCCAATTTAATGATTATTTTTACTTTACCATTAATTGTTAAGATACGATGTAAAGATTTTCCGTAGCGAGCCCTTTCATCTTCCACTGCTCAACATGAGCCACCCCTCCCCCCCCCCCCCCCCCCCCACTCTCACGTACATTATCTCGTACATGATGGATGTATGGCCATAGGACGCCATGCTGGCGGCGGGTGGCTTGTTGGCGAGTCCACTCGACTGGCTACGTTACCCCTCTGTCACAGAAGACTACCTTGAAATGTACTGCATTTCCCACTTTATCTTATTTCCCCAATGTATGTACGTACGTGTTTCGGCAGTGAGTGAGATGTGCCAGAGCCCATTCTCATCCTATCCCTCCCCATTTTACCAACCCTTTCTCCAAATCCATTCCCATATCTCCACAGGTAGGCAGCGCATCCGGGGCCGTGCGAACGTTTGTCATTTTAGACTAATGTTGGCATGTATCGCGGATGTCTATGGGCGACAGTATGCACTTACCATCAGGTGGACTGTATGCACGTCAATTCATCGCCTGCCAACTTCGTCCATAAAAAAAAATATAGACATCACCAACGCGTTTAAAGTCCGTTACCACGGGTCGCCATGTTTGTTTACATTTTGGACAAATAAAATTGAAACTGACTATTGAACAAGGTGAACATCACACTACCAATCGCAAGTTTGCGCTAAACCTTATTTCAGGTATTGCTTTCGTCTTTGTTAGGTACGCGTGATGAATGCGTAATATAGCTCCATAGGGTTAATAAAGCCTAACAAATTGTGCAATAAAATTTAGCATCTATATCTATTGCACTAAAAGCTATTTTGGCGTGTATGTTTGTATAATACAGGTATTATTAGTGTCTTGATAAAGGAGATCGAATGTTACGCAGAACGCAATATACCTACTAGTTCTGTAGTCAGAAGCGAAGATGATCTCCCATCGAAGATTTCGATAATACTGAGCACGATTTTGTATCGAATCGTGTTAAAGTCTCTAAATATTCAATACATCCCATTTTATATTCTCAAAGTAGTTTTTTTATAGAAATAATTTAGCAGACGAGCATACAATCCACCTGATGGTAAGTGGATACTATCACCCATAAACCAACATCATTCCAGAATGACAAACGTTGGCATGACCTCGGATGCGCTGCCTGTCTTTAGAGATTTATTAATGTATTTGGGATAGGATTGGAAAAATGAGGAGAGATAAAATGAGAGGTGAATGGGCTCTGGCATATCTCACTCACTACCGTAACACGTATGAATACATTACGAAAACATCCACGTCTATGCGATAAAGTATCTAATAATAAAGTATGCAATTAGAGGTACGGTAATTCATAGACGTGGATGACGCGTTCGGGTGTTTCCGGATTAGCCGATGGCCAATGTTTTCGTAATGTATTTGTACGTACATTGGGGGAACAGGGTCAAGAAGAAAATACAGTACATTTTACGGTAGCAAAAGACCTATGTAGTATGCATCAAATAATAAAAAAAACCTAAATGGCAGGAAGATAGAAGATTCCATTATTTTCCTTACGTTTTAGAATAAAAGTGCTTAGACTAAACTTGTAGAGATTTACAAGCTCCATCCAGCGACATATACATTATTATTATATGTTGTTCGGGACGACCGATGCGACCAATAGTTTTAAGTCTTTGTTTGTATAGATTCCATAATTTTATTATTTAAGTTATCTTGTAGTATTGATTTAATACTTAACATTGCTATTGTTTAATTGGTTATTAAGCAGATTACATTTTTTAGTTGATATTATAATTATAAGCCCAAGTAAAGTACAAATTGTTTAGTAAATAAAAGATCAAAATTTTGTCGTTTTGCTCGACCAATCAGAAAGCCGGAATTAACAGAGAAATGTAGCCGCTGTCATTGGACTGTGGTGGTTCAAGCCCAGATATGTGATCGTCTATATATTTGAATCTATGTATAAGAGCTTAGTTACTTCATTACAGGATAACTTCAGTGCTTATGAGTATGAGGATAGTCTTTGTGGCAAATGTAATTAATTCAATCGCGTCTGATTATGCAAGTGTGCAATGTAGTGATGGTATTCCCAAAATAACAAGTCATATATTCACTTCGGCTTACTTTAAATGGGCCTTTAGGTATTTACGGAAAGGGGTCGTTAAGACCTCTAGAGTAGCTTGTCTCGAATTAGTAATGTACAAAGGCAAATTAGGCCTAGTAAGTGCCCCGACGCGCGTATATGACTGTTAATTGAGTCAATGGCAAAGCCATCTTGCTGCCCAAATCACTCTGGCATTTACGGGGATTTCCTACGGCCTGGCTCAAGGCTTCCACGCATGGAATTATGGGGCTCGAATTCAACTCCTTTTCATCGCTGAGAAGCGGTTAAATCAACACGTCCTAGGACATGGATAATTATAGGCGCACAAAGCTGCCTTGCCCCGATACCATGGTAAAGTTTTATATTATATGTATATATCAGTTAGGGTTCTATTCGGCCGAATAGAGGTCGGAGTTGATTCGATAAGAGAGGAATGTGTGTTCTGATGCCCAGATTTGCTAGCTAGCCGCCGACAACCTTTGCACAGTTCAATTCTGACCCAGAATTGCGTCTTAAATTCAGGCCGATCTCAAGATCAGCTATGGCGATGGATACACAATGAAGATCCTTTTATCGTGTAGATGTCCATCGGAATCCACGCGAGGGAGCGTCTCTCGGTCTGCGCCTTTAGTGGTGTTAAGTTCCCACACTAATGCAAACTTAGTTCATATAAAATGTGCTATCCTTGACTATAAGCATTGAAATAACCACTATCTTGCAATTTATTAAATATACTAAATGAATTCAGTATCCATATTTTGAGATAGGTTATGATCTCCAAATCTGTTATAGAGTAAACTAATACTTACGACAGCTCGGCCTCTCCATCTGTCTCGTGTCTTGTGTTCAATTTAGACCATCGGCTCAAAGTCCAATTATATATGCAATGTATGCTTGATATTAATTTCAAGACTCTATGATTACCAAAAGCTACATAGTGTCCGAGTATAGCTTGAGCTATTACTTGAGTCCTAGACAGAACTGGCTTTGTTCAATTAAGATCGGATAGAAGTTTGGTTTATCCATCTTTCAAGCTCAATTATAGAATTTCTAGCTTCGTGTATAATTCGTAAAAATAGCCTAGGCGTGTACTATGGGGTTTTGTGGATGAAACTTGTACTTATGTACTTTATTTATAATGTAATTCGCGTTCTGCGTGATTTTATGAACTGAATAATTATCATACTTTAAAACTCCATTTTACCTTAGCCAAATGGGGAAGGGAATTAACTCTAGACCATTGAAATAGCAGAAATATGAAATTAAGAATTATTTATTTCATAACCAAATTATAATCGAATCTGAGTTGATTATTTAGATTAGATGTGACCGATTAAAGTCACATCTAACCGAGTCCTTCTATTCCTAGGCTTTGTATATAGGGAAAAAGAAGACCCAAACAAAAAACCCTATATGCCGTATTACTTAATTCTAACACAATTATTTACACAAGACTTAGATCTATTCGTAATAAAAGAAACATACATAGTAAATTACACGTTTATTGTGTATGCGGTGAGGTGTTATTTAATTGAAGATTGAACTCTAGTTTAATCCAGGATAACCTGCCTGAATTTATGTCTGTCAATTGGCTCAGTACTTAATGATATATATATGTATATGTATATATATATATATATATATATGTGTGTGTTGGTTTTCATTAATATCATTTTAATAGTGACTCGACATACATGAGAGTGGTTTTGTTTAGAACTAGAATAACATGATTATGTACTCAATTAATCATCATTTGTTACCAAGCACATTATTTCGAGAAGACTCTTTATTGAGCTGGATTTTAGTATGATCTTTGGATATTTACACACCTCATCTCACACAGACATGATTTAAAACAGTTTATACACATTTATGTACACATCTGCTCATAACTTTGTTCACATGTCCATAATTTAATGTATCTTTCATGAATCGTAAGTGCTGATCAATTCATTATATTTAATTAGGTGATTGTATGGGCTCTAATGGTATTTCTTACCATTCTCGTCTTTATTATTCGACGGCATCTGGTAAATAGGCATAATTATGGTAATTATTATAATACAAATATAAGAAATTGCTATCTCCCAATACGATCTGTGGTTAGTCAATAATTCATATTCCTTATCAGATATTATATCCATTGTCAAATAGCTTGTTTGTTTATGTTTAGCTACAAATGACAGTTAGTTATATAACACTGTGTACAAAGTTATGAGGCACTAAAATAATTATGATAGTTTGTACTTTACCAGACAACTTTTCTGGTCCAACTTATTTTATTATTCCCGCCTATCTTATACAAATTAAATTGGAAAACTTTTATTACTATTACACACACTATAAAGAACTATTATCTAGATCGGGCTAGCGTGAGCTAGTCAAGACTTCTATCTGGTTCCTTCAGGGAGCAAAAGCGCGCGAGCTCGACCAAGGATGAAACCGTTGTGTCTTCTCTCCTCATGTTCGTCTCAAGCGCAGCCAGCTCTCCAGCCACGCCCTGATGCTGCTCCTTGCCAATGGGAAAAAATCAAAGCCAGTCATTCGCTCCTGATTGGTCCGTATCTTAGCGTCACCGTGCCGCGTCTTGGCGCTAAAAAAAATTAGCGGCAGAATTCTCGCGATAATAATTTCTTTTGTGCGTGTCGACCCATGGGCCTTCTACACGTGCATGCAATCATTTTTACAAACTGTCTCCCCTTTATAAATTTATGACTTTTGTCAAGCATCAAGCATAGGCGAATTCCATAGAATTTGTGTCACTAATGGCTCTCAACAGTGTAGCACTTGCACATTTTAAGATATTAACTCCGAATACAAGTTAATTTATCGTCGTTAACAACAACTCGATGGGTTGTCTAGACATCTTAACATTTATTTTATGCAGATGTTTTTCGGCGATGAGAGAAAAAAAAATAGGATTTGTTTTGGCAACACAAAAACCTTCTTATTTTGAATTTTAAATAATGGCTAAATATCTCTCTAGTTGGCCATCTCAGGACGACAGAATTAAAACAAGCTCTCAGATTGGTCGACATACTAAGCGAAAATTATATAAATATAGGAACAAGTGTCCGTAGATTCATTTCCCCTCTCCCGATAACCCTTTTCGGTCAAACAATTCCTCTCGTCAGGAAGACCAAGTATCTCGGAGTCACTCTAGACCATAGACTGACCTTCCGGGAACACATCAAAACCGTCCGGAACCGAGCCGCCTTTCTGCTCGGTCGCCTCAACCCCCTCATAGGCGGGAGAAGTAAAATGTCACTTAGAAATAAGTTGACATTATACAAAACTCTCGTCCATCCCATTATGACCTATGCTAGCGTTGTGTTCGCACACGCAGCTCCCTCCATCATTGCAATCCTCCAAAGACTGCAAAATAGATTCATGCGCAAGGCCGTGGCTGCACCATGGTACTTGCGCAACGTTGACCTCCACAAGGACTTGGAGCTTCCCTCCATCGTCAAATACATAACAGACACTGCCCGACGCTACTATGACGCTATCCCAAACCATCCCAACCCCCTGATTGTCTCTTCCCTCACCTACATACCGGACAGGAGTGCCCCTCCGCGCTATCGTCGCCCGCGGCACATCCTGGACGATCCCGACGACCCGATCACCGCTGCCAATGCGGTTCCCACTCTGCACCCAAACACAGTACACAGACACCGTCCCCGCCGGCCGAGACGTGGACGTCCCCCTCGTTACACCGTTAACACACACCGGCCTTCAGCCAACACTTTCACTAGGCATCGACACGTGCCTGGGCGCTTCTCGCCGACACGCGATCCCGCGGTATCCCCCCAATGCAACGCCCTAAGCCGAGGTCCGTTCCTTCCGCCGGTTTACCGGCGGGGGAGCCCTTAGGCTGTTGCAACACACACTTTTCTCCTGGCTGAGCGCCTTCTGCGCTCGCCCTACATCAACGCGACCGGTGACTCTTGAAAGGCCACTAGGGCCACAAGAACTTAGACATACACGATGTTGAGGCAATCAGGTTTTTAGCCGGTAGGAGTCCGGCACTACCTGGCACCACCTAGGCTGGCCCAGCTAGACTAGATGGTGCCAGGTGTCCATGCAGGATTTTCCTGATTGTCTCTCCTAACATAAAAAAAAAAAAAAAAAAAAAATTAGATTCATTCCGAGTTATACAGTTGAACAATAAACAAGAAAATAGAAGAAATGTTTGTATTGGCATCCTGAAGAAAAAACCAGTATATACAGCAAGCAACAACCGTACCGGCAACCACATCGTTACATACAGTCCACTAATAGGAAGCCGGTGCGGTACATATGTATAGCCGTTGATTTTTTGGGATTTTTTGCAATATTTACAACGTCATAATTTTTTGAGTACACGCCCCTACTATTCTGTTATACATTAAAAAAACAATTAATGAAATCACGCAAACATAATTAAGCATTGTAGCGTAAAAATGTTAACAAGAAAATAAAGAATATCTGAGTTGCAAAGTTCTCTATTTGCAAAGTTCGCATCGATTCACATCGAACCTAATCGAGTGAACACCTTCGCTTCGATTACGCTATTCAAATCGCGCAATCGAATCGACAATCGTAAAATATACATGGAGTAATAAAGTGGGAAGTGATCGCGATGACAGTAGTTGTACGAAACCTTAACACTGCAAAGTTTTTAAAAAGCTACACTGAATATACAATGTAACGCACAGAATAACTGAAATAACTCACAGAAGACTACCTTGAAATGTACTGCATTTCCCACTTTATCTTATTTCACTAATGTACGTACGCGTTTCGGTAGTGAGTGAGATATGCTAGAGCCCATTTCCATCCTATCCCTCCCCAGATTCCCAACCCATTCCTCCATTCTCCAAATCCATTCCTGTATCTCCAATGGTAGGTAGGCAGCGCATCCAGGGGATCCAACATTTGTCATTTTGGACTAATGTTGGCATGTATCGCGGATGTCTATCGGCGACAGTATCCACTTACCATCAGGTGGACTGTATGCTCGTCTGCCGCCTTCGTCCATAAAAAAAGTTGCGTTCATAGACTATGGTATACAATTGTACACACATAACGTCGCCTTCCGATGAAGTGATGCACCGGAACTATTCCGACTAAGTGTCACACACTGTACATGTTTCTGGAAGGAAGAGGGTGGATGCTGCATCTCACAGCCGCTGGGCGTACTGGACTGACCATGTCGCCCCTCTAACCAGAAGACTACCGTAAAATATTCTGCGTTTCCCGCTTTATCCTATTTCCCTAATGTACGTACGTGTTTTGATAGTGACTGAGATATGCCAGAGCCCATTCCCTTCCTGTCCTATCCTATCCCTCTCAATTTCCCCAGCGCTTCCTCCAAATACATTCCTTTAAATCTCCGGCGGTAGGCAGCGCATCCGGGGGCGTGTCAACGTTTGTCATTCTGGACTGACATTAGTATGTATCGCGGATGTCCATAGACAACAGTACCCGCTTACCGCTTACCGTCATTACCTGCTCGTCTGCCGCTTTCTTTCCATTAAAAAGGAAATTCGCTGGTGGTTGTTTAATGAGATGAGCCGAGGATGGTGTGTGGTGGCGAGCCTTGGGAGACAGACGCCTTCACCCAGCAGTGGAGAGACATGGGCTGCTGCTACGTTATCACGACAGACAGACAGATTCGACGACAATTAATATAATCTAATGGATATGCACGTTAAAAGGGTTCTAATGGCGAAAATTAATATCGCTGATACTAATTTAACCCCTCACCTTGCGACACTCCGGTCTAATGTACCCGTTAATAAATTATAAGGCGTGTGCGACATCTCGCGAAATTCAGGTTATCGCTCTGAATTAAGTTCAGAAACACTCCACTTAGAAGAGCTCTTGACGTAAAATTATGTGTAATATATAGCCTATACACATTTAATGCAATATAGCCTATTAACATGTAGTAGATGATTCTATGCACACATGTGTAAGTGTGGCGACACCGGGTTTCCATATATATTAAATACTAGCTGACCCGACCGACAGACGTTGTCCTGTCCAAATTTATTTAATTTAATTAATTGTGTTTAATTTATTTAATTGTGTAACTATAGCCCTCAGGAGATATAGGCCCTAGTTGTCAAATTCGCGACGTATTATTTTGCATGTCATCGGAACGTCATCTCGACCTTCATCTGAATGTAAACTAAGATGATGTCTAAACTAGATATCGCTCTGATGCATAAAGAAGTACATTAGGTGAAATTTAACAACGAAACAGACATTTTAAAGACGTTTGCGGAGTTAAAATATTTAGCTTTAATTTTCTCTAAGATGAGAGAGAACAGCGGCCACGGCAAGTGTCATCTACAGTCCCGCGATGCTGTTCGTCATTAAAAATTTAGATACAATTACAATATCAATGCCTTGCTCTGTTGTTGAAAATTATAGTTTGTCCCTGCCAGCTGGTCTACTAGTTTGATTAGGATTTATTTAATTCTGTTTCTACTCGGGTAAATTACTATCTCCTTGACTTCTATTACGTTTTATTTAGGCAAAATTATTTAATTAATTATCAGGAAAAACTACACGAACTTTTTTGGTTACCCGATATAATTAGATTTTCACATAAGGCTGGCCATGAAGTTGATAACCCGCAATACGTTGATACCTGCCTGATGTTCGCACGCCCTGCAGAATCCATCGAAAGTTTATTCGACCTAGCGTTGATTAATTAACTGTTACAATCCTTTCATCCTGACTACCTGCAACTTCCATTCCTCTATAAATTATTCATAATCTCCTAGTGATTCCGGAAAATACATATCTAATGCCGAGACCTCTGGATAGCATGCTTAAATCAAATGTGCAATGCAAACACTCAGGGGGTTTACATAGGCTATATAAGTTGATTCTATAGGCATAATGCAGCTCAATCAGCGTCCATATTTGAATTCGACTGAATTAAACTCTGCTTGCCTTTTCTGCGCTTATATGGACCCTTTATTAGAATAATTCAAATTTAAAGTATCGTTACATTATACGGTCCGTAGTATTAATATTAATCATGAAATCCATTTTGAATTGGTAATCTTACTTACATCCCTCAATTTGTTTTCGTATAGGAATAGGGAAATGATATTAAAGGTATGTTCCCTTTTGAAATTTTACATTTCAGATTTATTTTTTATGGACGAAGGTGGCAGGCGAGCATACAGTCCACCTGATGGTAAGTGGATACTGTCGCCCAGCAATGTGAAGAGAGAGAGGTAACATGGCCAGTCGAGCACGCCCAGCAGCTGTTGGATTGCATACACTCTCCCCTCAAAAATCGCTTTAATTAATTGATTGTGCTTTAATTAATTTAATTCATCTTTTTTATCGACATATTTCAAATTCAAATTATTTATCTACCAGAACACAGGTTCAACAATATGTTGAAGTTAAATACATTACCCAAAATATTCTGCCTTAATAGGCATACACATTTTTTTCGTTACACTTAATCAAACTATTTCATCAAACAATGCATTATAGAAATGTCAGATATTAATTATAATTACAATTATATTGTTCGCGCCAATAACGTTGATGCTTTTATTCTATAGGGTAATATCATACTTTATATTACCCACATTTTAAATAATCACTTCCACCGATTCTTTTATATCGTTGCACCTTTTGCATATCCGCCAGTCTATGGCTCGACCTCGTCGCAGCTGAGTCCGATCCCACTCGCGAGGAAACCGCGTGGTCGTGGGCTCTGTCCACGACTGTAATTCCGCTGATTGAAGTCTTTGGCTCAACCTCGACGCCGTTGGTACATTAGTGACGGTTCGCGAGGAAACCGCGTGGTAGCTGTCTAATAATCTGCAAAGTCTAGCGATCGACCCCTCCCGTCACCGGTCGATTGTGAAACTCACATATTTGAGTGGTCTCCTGGACCCCTGAATTGGCACACGCTGTGGCCCTTTTCTACACCGCGAGTGTATCTGCTCTAAGCTGCATCGCTGCTTAATACCGAAGGACGCATAAACCAAGTGGAGGGTCAAGAATAAGCAGAGAAGAAGCGCTACCAGGCTGGGAAGAACACAAGGCAACCGTAAGCTTGGTCTGAAGGCAGCTATTCTCGGCATCTAAAGTCGGGCTTTCTATTTGGATATTTTATCAGTAATAAACCTATGGATCCGCTCGTGCTATATGCTATAACGGCTATATTGCTTAGCTGTCGCGTTCACATATGTCATATATCAAGATAATTACAGATTAATTATTGTCGTGATTAATATTATGATTAAAAACTTAATTTGCCAATTTTCCTTTCTTTTAGTGTATATGAATATACAATATATTGCTCTAGGAGTAATTCATTGTCTCCAATCTACCAGCCACATAATTAGATCCGAACTTAAGTTCTTCCCAACCAGTCACTTACTTCTCAAATTTACTTGTACGAGCGTATCTTAACACGCACGTAATAGAGACTAGAATTGAATGCTACATTAGCGAGTTGCCGACCGCACGTTAGAAAGCAGATCAAACCTATAAAATTTCACTTCTTAGAACTCCCCAACTTCAAAGGAACAAAAGGTATATAAGCCCGATATAATTGTGCCAAGAATACACATGTCCGTCCTGCGGAGAGGTTTAAATTACCATAATCTCCATTCCGGAGCATAATACACATAAATACGCCCTCTCGAACCGAATCCCTGAAGGGTTAAAACGAACCTAATTTATAAAATGTTAAGAATATTGAACGCTTAAGCATTTAGTGATTTAAATATAAATAAATAAGTAGGTAAATAAACTCTTTATTTGACATTCAAGATGGTAAGGATATTAGTATTTTAGAAAAACTATAGGAAAAGGCGGCGTACGAACATACAATCCATCTGATGATCAATAATTGGCACGCCCTCGGATGAGCTGCATTAAATGCAATTAATTTGCAATTAAGGAATGGATAAAGAGAAAGCGTTGGGACATATAGGATGGGATAGGAATTGGCTCTGCCATATCTCACTCCCTACTGAAACAAGTACGTACATTGGGTCACAATGCACACGATAATTTTGTCGACCTCTCAAAGCGCCTGGTCAACAACACTGGCAGGGCTGGCCATTTCTTAGCATAACGCACCAATATGCCATCCAGCATATTGATGCCATCCAGTGAAGTAATACCACCAGCATGCTGGGTACCTTGCCACAGAGACTACAACATGCACAATACGCTCAATATGTCAATCAATATTGGAGCGGGAGTTTGTACGCTGAATCCACCAGCCGCTGGGCGCGCTCGACTGGCCTCGTTACCCCTCTCTCACAGAAGACTCCCTTGAAATGTACTGCATTTCCCACTTTATCTTATTTCCCTAATGTATGTATGTGTTTCGGTAGTAAGTGAGATGTGACAGAGCCCATTCCCATCCTACCCCTCCCCATTTTACCCAACCCTTTCTCTAAATCCATTCCTGTATCTCCAAAGGTAGGCAGAGCATCCGGGGGCGTGCCAACGTTTGTCATTTTGGACTAATGTTGGCATGTACTTGCCTTGAAATGTACTACATTTCCCGCTTTAACTGATGTTTGCATGTACCGCGGATGTTCGTGGGAGACATATCCACTTCTATTAGATAAATAAATAATGTATCCTTTAATGTAATCTGGGATATATTTTTTTTTTCATGAATAAAAATTATTAAATATTGCCTAAATAATCAATAACAATAAACTTGTAACCTTATAATGGGACATTATTGGCTGATATCGACAAAAAATAATCAACGAAAGGGTACTAAAGTGTCGCTTTAAATATAATAATAATTATTTAAAAATATAATTAAAAAACCCTCGTTTACGGATATTATGATTATGTTGCTTCTAAAAAGGGATTATCCGTTATTTAATACCTTCGCTTGAACGGGGAAGTTAAGAAAATTGCCCACCTGTTTTGTGAACATACCCTCATTTTCATAATTCAGATTAATAATTGATCAGCTGCTGCCAGTTTTAATTTTAGCCTTAACATTTATTTTTAACCTTAACGTTTAATTTTAGTCTTAATTTCGTTCACGTAACTTTTGAAGTACCTAACGTTTAAGTACGTGTCGTAAGTTTATTTGTACTCCTATCCCATCACATCCCATCTCATCTCACCCAATCGCACCCCACTCATTCAATTCCAATCTATTCCATCCTATCCTGTCCTATCCATGCCATCCTATCCCATAATCCAATGCCACTCCATTCAGTTCATATTTCATATGCCCCATGATAATTCTACAATGATTCATACCATACACATAAATAGATAATTGATGGAATTGTATGGAATTGTTCGTGAAAGTGTGTGGAAACCATCGATTTGAGAATACATACTAGATATGTCATACAAGCCCTCTAGGGCAGGTAGGTTACAGTCTAATAGTGTTCTATGTAGATTTCGAATTTATTAATACATATTTGTTTGGAAAATGGATAATTCTTATTACGTAGTACCTACTTAAGTTTTAAATTTTACTTTTAAATGAACCCCTCCTCATCTGCTTCACCCCCCCCCTAGGAGTTGCCGACCGGATTCCTTTGATAAGAACGAATGATGTGTCGTCTAGTCTATTCCCATGTCAACGGTGAAAACGAAGCGTGTTATGATACGAGTAAATTTTAGTGATGGGAAGCCACTTAGCAATGAAACGAAACACCTCCCTTGACTCGGATTAACACTTTTGATGATAATATTTTCTTAGGTTTTCGCGATTACTATACATAGCAATTAAACAACTTTAACGGTTTAAATCGCGTATATTTGACATTATTTATATCCCGACGTTTCGAACACTTTGCAGTGGACGTAGTCACCCCGTGACCACGTCCACTGCAAAGTGTTCGAAATGTCGGGATCCACGTCCACTGCAAAGTGTTCGAAATGTCGGGATATAAATAATGTCAAATATACGCGATTTAAACTTTTGATGATTTTTTACGATTGATTATAGCGCAATTACTAGTCTTTTTTTGTGTTTTGTAACAACGACTCGCCAGCGACGCGGATTGGAACGGACTGAACAAGAGAAGCGGCTTGAGAAGTAGGTGCTTAGCGTCAACTTCGGACAATTTGCAAAGCTATCCTACTATAATTGTAATTCACACACACACTCGGACACACTCTACACCAATATTCTATGACACTTCAATAACAGTGAGGCCTCAGTTCAGGTACCTACACAAATACATTAATAAAGCAAAAATACAATCAAGTAAATTATTACATAAATATTTATGTTTATTGTTCCGACAAAAATGTTAGGACAAATATACTAAAGCCCGTCTGTAGCTCCAAGGCATGTAACACAGCATATGCACTGAGCAGTAAGCAAACATAGACTGGTACAGCAATTATTACTACCTACGAAGCCTAACTGAGACACCAAAACCTGTCACTGTATCCGCAGTTATTTTAAGTGTCAATAAATACCTTTTTTATAGGAAGAAGGCGGCAGATGAGTGTACAGTGAATGAAAAGGAATATCCGCGACACAAGCCAATATCAGTACAGAATGGCAAACGTTCTCAGGACCCCAGTTGCTCTGCTTGTACTTTTGAACATTTAGAAACGGATTTGGAGAAAGATTATTTTATTAATTAACGAAAATGATTTTCGAAATTGTTTCAAGTTGAAAACTAATGTGAATTTCTTAATGCTTTTAATTTATTCGTATTTGAATTTAATTTATTTTAATGAAAAACCATTGTAAACATACGATAGATCAAACTAAAAGTTCTCAGAATTGGCTTCTGTACAATACGATAAAAAAAAAGCAAATTCGATTTTTATAAATGGAACTCTTTGATTGTCAAACACGATTAAATTTTCAAAGGTGTCATTTGTTTTTATTTCTGACGACAATTTGAAAATTATGTGTTTGCGGAAAAATGAATTTAACAAGAGAACAATTTCGTTCAATGATATTTTATGACAGAAACAAAGTCATGAAAGACTTAAGTTAGCATTTAGCGATGAAGCCCTGGATGGGGCTTCATGTGTCACTATTTATGGTTCTGTAAATATAAACGTTCTCATACCCACCTAGTGACAACAAGTGACACCTAGTGAGAAGGGCGTCCTGTGAACATCAAAACAATGCGGCTTATGATTGAAGTAGACGACATATCAATAGATACGGGCATTATTATGTATTGGTATGAGTCAAGTTCAAACTATTATACACGATCACCAACGGGTAAGTAAGCTTGGTACTGGATGGATTTCTCACAATTTGAGCAAAGCTCAAAAACACTGCCACGTGAAATGATGTCTCCAAATGCTTGAAAAATTCGACAATGGTCAATCAAATGCTGATTTTTGATATAGTAACAGGTGATGAAATCTGAATCTACTGCCATGAGCCTGCAGTGAGTCTTTCCTTTCGAAGAATACCCGTCGAAAATGAAGAAAGCAGGGAGTGCTGAAAAGAAGATGATCGCCACCTTCTTTGGCAGATCGGGCCACTTTGCTACTATAACTTTAGAATATAAAATAATAGTAACTGCGGACTGGTATGTGAATAGCTGCTTGCCTTCTGTTTTGGAAAAAGTTAAAGAACGATGCCCACGAAGTAGAATGATCCTTCATCACGACAATGCCCCAGCTCACTCCGCCAGACAAACCAAGCAATTGTTGAGTACTGTAAATGTAGAGTTAATGGGTCATCGGCCGCAGTAACGGCCTTCCAAACGGCTGTTGAAGAGCTGCCTAAAGAAGGGTGGGAAGAATTATTCACACAATGGTTTCATCGCAAGAAAAAATGTATCGATTGTCCATCTTTAGATCTGATTTCATTTTTGATACTCTAAAAACTTGCAGTGCCACCTACGTATAGTAAACATAAATATGGTTGAAATAAAGTAATTTGAATCTGAATTTGATCTCATAATCTCGAATATACGTTATACCCCCAGAGATCCCCGCCGAGCGTGTAAATTTCTGTATCTGTGTGCATGATCCGCGTTTCAAATGTTTTCATAAAAATAGCTTACCACTCTACTGTGTATATAATGAGAGACCTTCTAGGAGTCACCTTGCCGATTTGTTACGACTACATTCACCATATTACATTGTTCTCAGTCATAAAACAAAGTTTTCACGGTTACGATTCGTGACGCGTCCTCGAATTAATGCGAGTGAATTAATAAAAAGGAGATCACAACAGTCTACACAGCAAAATATCCCAAGCATTCCCATCTGAATTTTCATTACTGTGCAATATTTCATACATTTTCCTCTTGAAGAGAGAGTAAAGAGTTATTTTCATAAGGGAAAAATCCGTTTCTGAGGATACCTTGAGTTTTTCCCCTAAATTTTTTATTCTGAACATAATAAAACTCTTAAACACTTATCATCATGTGTTCAACTCGTCATGCAACATGATAATGTTATTCGTACTATATTTAAGGTGATGACAGGTGAAAGTCGGGAAGAGAGATTAGGCTAATTTTCCATAGGTTTTTTTTTCTTTCTTTTATGGCAATGTCACAATTAATACATGGAGTCAGTGTCGAGTTTTTTTCGTATTTAACAGTTTTAAAGTCAAAACAAGTCAAAATGCCTCTCGTCAATGTCTAGTTCCCTCGAAGCAAGTTAAGAGTAGCTCAGCGAAGTGATAGTAGGTTTACTGAAGACTGGAGAGTTGGACTCCTTGGCAGCGTACAAAAACGCACTCTTATGCTTTTGTTTGATTAAAGTAAATACTATGCACAATAAAACACTTTGAAATTTAATAAACTACCACTATTAAACCACAAAACATCCGATATACAAACACAGAATATAAACAGGTCTCAAAAGAATTTTTTGTTTCTTTCACTTTATGTCATTTAATTTTATTGTATTTATAAGTTACATGAAAACAATCCAGTACCAGTTTTACAGTTATTGTGTGTGAAATGTGATTTGAAAACAAACTAAAAGTAAACAGTTGCACAATGCTGATAGAACACTAAAACACACTACTTCTGTTTCGCTTCGAGTTGTTCGCTATCGCTCCCCAAAAACTGAACTACACTACTCTCACAGAGAGAAATGGACAGAATGGAGAGAAATGGAGACCCAAGTAATACAAGTCCAATTTTTATTATCTTAAAACTTCTTAACTTACCCGTGATCGAACAAAGTGGCGTAAAAAGACGCAACGTGTATAATAAATCGTAACAGAGCCGCGTTTACAACTGTTAATAATTAAGAATTATGTTTATAATAGTTAACAACGTGTAAATCGTAACAACCCAGATCAAACATTTTTTGTGAAAAAAATCATTGAAATTGTCCGTCTGTCTGTCTGGACACACATCAGCATCACATCAAAACCACTGGACGGATCTTAATAAAAGTTAGCATAGTTATAACTTATAATAAAATAATAATAAATAAATTTATTTTAGATCCGTACAGCTCGATATACATACACAATACACATACAAAGAAATTATAATAATTAGGAAAGACAAAAAAATCCAATAATCAAAATCACGAAATTTAAAACCTTGAACAATTAATTATAAACATATAATGTACATACATACAGACATACATATATAGGCATACATACATATGCACTCACGCATATATACAACTTATGTGCCAGGTTAACATTTGGACACTTTTTATTCAAATCCATTATAGTTTCTAGAGTTTTCACGGGTATACGTCTACGGTGGCACGCGCGCGAAGTCACGGGCACGGCTAGTATACAATAAAGCCTATTTATCCTTCTCATGTGTTGCTACGGATTTTGTTTACTGTCGACTTATCCTCTTTACCCTCACTTTATATACATTTGACACGGCCCCATGTTCGTTGATTCCGTTTTTTTATTACCACGCGATATCGGAAAAACATTGCTATTTTATGTTTTTGTTTTTGTCAGATTATTTTTAGGATTTCATTATTAAATATTGACATAAAAGACAACCGATTAACAATTCCCGGAAAAATATCTGATTATATATAATTATATAAACAACAAATGTAGGTACAGGAAAAAAGCAGAACTTCTTTTGTTTCTTTCACTTTGAAGTTGATGCTTCGGAAAACTTAAAGAGTATTATGTTGCTGTAGTTTTTTTTTTATGGACGAAGGCGGCTGACGTGCATACAGTCCACCTGATGGTAAGTGGATACTGTCGCCCATAGACATCGGCGATATATGCCAACATTAGTCCAAAATGACAAACGTTGGCACGCCCCCGTTAGCGCTGCCCACCTTTGGAGATACAGGAATGGATTTAGAGAAAGGGTTGGGGAAATGGGGAGGGGTAGAATGAGAATGGGCTCTGTCACATCTCACTCACTACCGAAACACATACATACATTAGGGAAATAAGATAAAAGTGGGGAATGCAGTACATTTCAAGGGAGTCTTCTGTGAGAGAGGGGTAACGTGGACAGTCGAGCGCGCCCAGCGGCTGTCGGATTGCAGCGTGCACTCTCCCCCTCAAATTTAGATATTTGACGTTAGGGAATTCTACCTTAAATTCCCCTTTTACTCTCCTAATCTTCCTTTACCACTCCCACTTCTTTCGTCTACAGTTTCCTGACACTTAATAATCCACTGGTGGATATTGTCCTGCATATTGTCTTGTGCATGAGGGATGAATGGCCTTAAAACGCCACGCTGGCCAAGCGGATTGGCGAGTCCACTATTTTAGAAGTGATGTAGTTTCTCAACACTTCAGATGGCGGTTAATCACTTTTTACGTCGGTTAGTCCCCAGGAAAGAGATGAGGTGGTACTACAGCCTAATAATAGGTACTCTATAATGTACTAATAAATTTGCGTCACTTAGTTATAATCAAAATATTGTCTAACATTTTCTAACAGCAATGAAATCGTAATCTGTTTAAATCGAAAATTAAAGAGAGGTAGAAATGATACTCGACACCGTTTGACAAAGGCGACGGATTTTCAACCATGCGCGCGTGTTCCCTTAATTCTATTTAATCCCTCTTAATTCCCTCACGTCCTTCATTGTGTGTTGTCTTGCTAAGTAGGATCGGCTGTCTTTCTGGGGACATATTATTGCGGAGATCGCAACTTACGAATTAAAAAACAAACACAACATTTATATTTTTATTTAATACCTACGTACATTATATATATATATATATATATATATACTCATATATGCAATGCATCCATACCTTTCAGTATCCACTGCTGAACATGGCCCTCTTCACATGCACTTTGTTCTGCGCATGAGGGATGAACGGCCTTTAATCGCCACGCTCACCGAGCGGATTGGCGAGTCTACTCTTTTAGAGCCGGTGTAATTCCTCAGCGCTTCTGATAGACGCTTCTTTTATCCCTTATCCGCCTTTTATGACACCCACGGGAAGAAATGGGGTGAAGCTAATTTATAGCCGACAACACATGGCACGTTATATACCTACATATATATATACCCATATAAATAAATAAATCTTGACGAAGAGTGACCAACTGAATCCGAAACACCAATAGGTTCGAGGGGTATATACAAGTACACTGACCTGACACATAAACTGTATCAAATTATTGGATGATATGCTCAACTAATATGCAGCCTTTTCGATTGATTGAAATGACGTATTTCGGTGCGTTGTATTCTTTTATAGGATAGGAAGCGGACGAGCAAGCGGTCCCACGTGATGGTAAGTGTTACCGCCATGGACACCTGCAACACCAGGGGCTATGCGGGCGCGCCGCCGACCTTGCTAAATCCTATTTACAGCTTTCTTGAAGAACCCCATATCGTGGTTTAATGGAAAGACCTCTTGAGGCAGTTCGTTCCACAGCCTACTATATATTATGAGAGAAATAGAAGTAGATAGTGAAAGATTACAAAGCCTTGAATTAAAAATTACTTTAATTCACTGAATTCACACCCACACACACAAACACGCACAAATATATTAGTAAACTGTGTTCATAAGTTTAGAATCAATATTTTACAGGCTGTTTAACAAAAGTGTATGTATACTCGTACAAACAATTACTTATCATTTGTTGAAATATTAATAGGTACGGGTTTTAATAATGTAATTTTATACTGTGTTTATGCAGTGGTTTCATATAAAATAATTTAAACAGGAAATCACTCAACAAGTCGATCTTGTGACAGCTGTAGTGTTGTTCAATTCAATCCATTGATCGGTTTGAATTGAATGGAATAGTTTGGTTTGAATAGAATTGAAATGCTTCGCATAGTTTATACAAACAAAGGTTTATATAAGGGAAGTAAGAAAAGATAGTGTCCGTTATACATACTCATAGCTACAGGTAGTCGGGGATCGTTACCGGATCATTTCGCTTCATCCTCCGCGAGATACCTACTGTGGAGGCTTAAACCATCTTAGTTAGTGTACACTGCTTCAATCATGACTGCTTACTGTATCTAGTTCAAGTCAATTAATAAATTCCTTATTAACATGGTATTTATATATAGACTAGCTGTACCCGGCCACGCGTTGCTGTGGCTGCCCAACAGATGACGCTTACCAAGAGGTCTTCCCATTAAACTACGACATGGGGTTCTTCAAGAGAGCTGTGAATAGGATTTTGCAAGGTCGGCGGCGCGCCCGCATACCCCCTGGTGTTGCAGGTGTCCATGGGCGGCGGTAACACTTACCATCACGTGAGACCGCTTGCTCGTCCGCCCTCTTCTCTAAAAAAAAAAATATAAAAACACGCGCGTATTCGAATGCAACGTTGTGTCAACATTTCAAAGCAATCTGTGAAGAACTTTCGGAGATTTAAGATTTTGAACAAACTAACGTTTACATTTTTTTATTTATATAGATGATGGCAGACGAACAAACAGACCACCCACCCGGTGATGAGAAATATCTACCGTCTACATCCGCGATACATGCCAACATCGGTCATGACAAACATTGACACGCCCTCAGATGCGCTGCCTACATTTTGAGGTTTAACAATGGGTTTGGGATAATGGGTAATACGAAGTATAACTCGTCGAGAAGTGTTCCTCGACCCATTACACATCCCAATCTGCCTTGAGGCGATGAGGGAAGTCAAGAGTATAATGGAATAACCAGTTTCTTTTATTCCATTTCTCCATGCAAACCCGAAACGAAGACCGATGGTAAATTAGAAAACATACTATGCAAAGCATTGACAACTAACTGGGAATCCCACGACAAAGCCTTTTCTCGTTCATAAACGAGTTATTCCGTATCCTACACTGGAGGATTTATTTTACTAACTGCAAGTATCAATCTAATATGTTGTGTGATAAATTCCCGCCTTTTTTATATCTTATTTTTTTCGCGCAATTTTTTGCTTTGTTAAGTTTTGTTTTGTTGTTGTTCGCATGTCTTTTTCTTGCTCTACAAACCCATATGCTTAAATTTTTCGAATTTATTAATTTTAATCAAATTTCAGGCTTTTGAAATGGTAGTTCCAGGAGGTAAAAATATTTCATTTTTGACATCTGCTCTATTGCGCCTTTCGTCGTGGTGTATGGAATAGATGCTATAGCTCCGAGAATCGCTCAAGATTGGTTTGAAAAGTTCAAAAATGTCAATTTCTACCTTGGCGAGGCACCTCGCTCCGCCCGACTTCGAGGAAGACGTTTCTGAAGGTAGATGGTCGTCAAACAACACGAAAGTTGGCCGAAAAGATGGGCTGTACCTTCAAGACCATCGCTAATCATAAATAAATAAATCTTATAAGCAAAAAAACCTGGGAATTTATTACACAAGCCAATAAATTCTATAAATAAATTTAATTTGAATTTGTCCACAGAGTTGATGGCTGAACACAAATCAGTCTCACGCACTCGCATCGATCACCATTTGTGTGAGACCACAATCCCCCTGCCAATCAATTTTGGAATCGCTTTAGATGGATTCATTAATTTATTTGGCATTCCAACGAAATTTGACAGAATATTTCGGTTGCATGACTGAAATAAATTTCAGAGTAAAAAATGTTCACCTGTTGCCCTTATCTATATAAATAAAAATTATATGCTGTTCGTTGGTAAGCGCATCACTCGAGAACGGTTGGACCGATGTGGCTAATTTCTTTTAAAAATATTCGTAATAGTCCGAATAAGGTTTTTAGGGAAATAAAAATAGAAAAATTTGGCCCGAAAATTGGAAAATTCGGGAAAAACTGGAAGTGCTTTTTTCTATGGGATTTTTGTATGAACAAGACCATAACTCACGATTCGAACGATGGATATGCGTAATTATTTTTTTGTTTTGTTCGTTATGGTCCACAAAAAAGTTTTCAACAAAAAAAATTATTTATTGAAAGGGGAATGCCCAAGTGACTATGGAACTTAGTATCGGTGCAAATATTGTTGTGCCAACATGAAAACTACTGTGTTATGTTGGAATTAATATAGACTTTCAAGAAAAATAAACAGGATTTACATAATTTGTCGGGTTTCATGGAAACAGATGGGTAAACTTCCAAAGTCTAAATATTAAAACACATCGTTTTACTTTTAGTAAATAGGTAAATTAAGACTGAAGTATGCTATTGCTTATTAAATACAACATAAAATATGGAAAGTCTCAATATCACACATGAGAAATAACTAAATGATAAGAAAGAACAATAATAATAATTTGTAATGTCATGCGCCGGCCAATGACAAGCTCGACAAGTGACAGTTCAGTGTTGCCAAAAATATGTATTATACAGAAATCGAATTTTTTATACACTAAATACAGTAAATAATCCAACAAAAATACACAATAGAAAGACTTTTAAAGGTATTTTTATTGTTTTGTCCGGCAAATGTGAGACTCCACATTACAGTATAAAATCATGATAATTAAAAACAGGAATTATTCATAATTGTGGCACTTATTCATATACTGGAAACTTGTGGCACAACTTCAAACGATACTGCTCATGGACAATCCCCTTTAAAATTATGGAATTTTTTTATTGAAATTTATTAAAATTTGGACAAGACAACGTCTGTGGGGGCAGCTAGTACTATATAAAGTTAGTATGGCAAGAATATTTTTTTATAGAAAGGCGGTAAACAAGCATACAGGCCACCTGATGGTAAGCGGATACTGTCGTCCACGGATATCCACGATATATGGCAGCATCAATCCAGAATAACAAACGTTAGTACGTCTCCGGATGTGCTGTCTACATTTAGAATTTTAGGGATTTTTGAATATTCGCCAGTAGTAGCTGGATGAGTAGTGGAACGACACAGAATTATGGTATGGTTAATTCTGTATGGTATAGTTCCCGCTCATCCTTACTTATAGTAAACGCACCATTAGAATTCTTCGTTGATTTCTGCGGGTAGCAACAAAATTTTACTAATTGATCAGAGTGAAGATGAGGAATATTAGGGAATGTTTACGACTATCGCATTTCTGTAAACCTTGGAGAAACTTTTGGAAATTCGAGAAAAAGGTATTGAATTTTCCATCAAAGTTTCTTACCTGCAAATAGTAATCTCTTCTGGAGCATGTTATACTTTTTCCCTTCCCAAGATTATCAAGTAATTTTTTTTGGTCAACATTTTTACCATTTTTACATTTAATTTTTACCGGAATGTGGAACATTCGTTGTGGATTGTTATAGGCTGATTTCGAGAGTCGTTAACCAATTTGTAGCAAAACAGATATGAACTGTGACGTAATTAACTAATACCGTATTAACATTTTTATAACAGAAATGATTAAACGTGCAACAAGAAAATGCTGAAGCAGCAAATTTCATAGCGTGGTTAAGTTTAAGCTTTCTGATGACAGTAATGGTGACAGTAATAGTTCCCGACTTTCCAGTCGACTTGGTGCTGACATTCTGATTTATTTACCCTTTATGCACTATATTGTACAGAGGCGGACTCAATGCCTTAAGGTGTTCTCTGCCAGTCGACCGTTGCGGTTAAATGTGAAAAATTTAAGCCGGTGCTGATAAACTTAAATAGCAAAAATTAATTAATTTCTATAAATATCAATAATACACTGATAGTATACTTATACAATAAAATATATAAATATACGCACTAAAAAAATAGATATTTCATGCACCTCCTAATTGTACTTGTGTGATGAACCCAAAGGTTGGTCTTAAGGCATTAAGTTCGGCTTTTGTACCATATTTTGCAATGAAGTGTAAATTTAAAAATGTATTAAATATATAGACCATACATATGAATAAGATAATATAAATATAATACTTTCCATACATACATAAAAATAATATAAATATAGAGAAAAATACCATTAGCTCTGTGAATTACGGAGGTAGTGTTCCCAAAGCTTCCTCTCGAAGCTTATTAATAGAAATTAAATTAGTAATTTAAAATTATTAATAATTACTTTTAGTAATTTAATATTATTTACTTCAGTTATTGAAAAATAGTTTATTTCATGACTCGCTTCTCATTTAGTATTTTTTCCCCAGCGTTTAAATAAAGCTATTTATAAACCGTTTATTTTCATAGGAATCACAATAAGTTTTGACAAAATACCAAGAGAAACACTCATGAATTCTCGCATCGTACACTCACCATTAGGGATTGATCGGCATCACTCACAAAGTCATGCATAAAACATCGCGTACTCTACAACGATAGTTGCAAACGAAGTATCGAACGCAATTAATACGTAACTAAGTTTCGACTTAGAATCTTTATTGCTTTGTTTTATTTCTATATGAACTGATGAGATGGTGCCGTGTAGTGTCAGCGGGCTTAATAACACCACCGCGCATCACCCTACTTCTTCACGCATCGATTTGAGAATACATATGTACCTATTAGATATGTTATACGAGCACTCTATGGCAGCCACGTTAGAGTCTAGTAGTGTTCTCAATCGTAATTCTAGTCCCATCCCGCTCATCCATCCCATTCCAATGTATTCCATCCCATCCTGTCCTATCCTGTCCCATGCCATCCTATCCCATAATCCAATCCCACTCCATCCCATCCAATAGCAAATATAACGTAGTGAGAGAAACACCTCAGTTCATATTTCATATTCCCCATGATGACGCCAGTGCGTGAAATTGTATGGAAATCAGGGTTCGCTGATATGTATCATCGGATATATATTAATTGATATTTATATTGATATATATTAATAGATATTTATATTGATATATATCAATTGATAGTTTTTCGTCAAAACCAGGATTTTGGCAGATCCCAAGCTTTTAAATTGTTATACTGACGTAAATACAAATTATAATCACTGCCACTGCCAATGATCCAACACTTAGGATTATAATTATAATTTAGTTGATTAAGTAGACTGATTAACAATCTCAAAGACTTTAATTTCTTGTTACTCTAATGTTACTCTTATTTTTTGTATTGTTTTATAATGAGTGTATTAATCAAATTCAAAGTTTCATTTAATAATTTTGACACATTAAAACCACTTACATTTTACATAAAATCTTACATACATAAAACTTTTTTACATACATAAAATCGGATCAGATATCGGATATAAATATCGGATATTTGGATATTTAAAATAAATATCAGGTTTTTACGAACCCTAATGGAAACCATCGATTTGAAAATATTGAGTAGATACAAGCAATCTAAGGCAGGCACGTTACAGATAGTGTTCTATGTTCAGTAGCTCTCCTATCCCATAATCCAATCCCACTCCATTCAGTTCATATTTCATATTCCCCATGATAAATTCTACAATGATTCACACCCTACACATAAATAAATAATTGATGGACTTGTATGGAATGGGCATGATGACGGATTTTGAAATCCGCTTCTATAATGTAGATTCACGTCTACTGTTACCGAAAATAACATTATTTCAGCAATAAAATAAGTTTTAACGCAAATTATGCATTTTTTTTCTATCTACTTTGAATTATGCGCGAAAACACTCGCAGGTGTCATGGCGTCCTTGTGACGTTACACCTAGGTAAACGTAGGTAGGTAAATCAATCGAAGTTCAAGCGACACGGTGATGTTTCATGAGGCGTGACGTCATTCGCTCTGATTGGCGTTTTAGTTAACATGGCCGAATGCAGTATTTTATACTTTTATTTTATTGAAAATATTATTAATCTCAATGTTTACATTAAAACTGGTTAATTTATTAGAATTCTTTCAACATATTTTTTTCTCTAAAATCTTATATTTTTATTCTTTATAATATTTTATAATATTTTATAATATATTTTTATAATATTTTTATTCTTTAATTCTTTAATACTGTCATCATGCCTATTGTCCGTGAAATTGTGTGGAAACCATCGATTTGAGAATACATACTAGATATGTCATACAAGCACTCTAGGGCAGGTACGTTACAGGCGTGACGTTTAAAGGCAATATATCCCTCGCGCTCAAGACACAGAGCATGAGGCGTCCAGCATTGGACCATAAAAGGGCTGGTTGCGGTTAACATACCATGATATAGGCCTCTCCCATGTTGCTGAATCACATACGTACTTCTACTCTTTTCATCCAGACACCACAGACGATTCCATTATCTGTGTCCAGTGACCTATGTGTGGTGGCGAGCTTCAGGAGAGGACTATATCCAGCAGTAGGAAGACATAGGCTAATTATATGATATGGTACCATAGTCGTTTAAATTTTATCTAAATATAACACAACTCATTCCGGTTCCACAAGTTATAATACGTACACGTACATAACATAAGAAAGAAAATAAAGACATTTACATAATTCATACAAACACATACAATACAAATGTGTTGTGCATAAGAATGAGTCGTGTAATAAAGAAGCATTATCAGAGTGCATTCATACGAAACCTGCGCCTTGCTGACAACCAACAAATTGCATGCACACGGTGGATTTTACTAAGGTGTCTTCTCTCAAAAGTTCTTCGAAATTCGTGTTTGATTTTTATTTCTCAAAGATATACATTCACTTAACATATAACCTACCTACATACTTAACATATCAGTATAAGTACCTACTTAACATATCAGCCTATGTCTCACCACTTCCACACACCATCTTTGGTTTGTCTCATCCAGCCATCGCCGGTGAACTTCTTTGTCGAACTTCTTATTATTATTTATTATGTCAAATTTGCTTAGTGAGCGATAGAGCGTGGGTCGTGTCTGCATATATATGTACTTTATCTGTAACATATTGAGATGGCCAACTAGAGAGATATTTAGCCATTATTTAAAATTCAAAATAAGAAGGTTTTTGTGTTGCCAAAACAAATCCTATCTTTTTTTCCTCTCATCGCCGAAAAACATCTGCATAAAATAAATGTTAAGATGTCTAGACAACCCATCGAGTTGTTGTTAACGACGATAAATTAACTTGTATTCGGAGTTAATATCTTAAAATGTGCAAGTGCTACACTGTTGAGAGCCATTAGTAACACAAATTCTATGGAATTCGCCTCTGCTTGATGCTTGACAAAAGTCGTAAATTTATAAAGGGGAGACAGTTTGTAAAAAATGATTGCATGCACGTGTAGAAGGCCCATGGGTCGACACGCACAAAAGAAATTATTATCGCGAGAATTCTGCCGCTAATTTTTTTTTAGCGCCAAGACGCGGCACTGTGACGCTAAGATACGGACCAATCAGGAGCGAATAACTGGCTTTGATTTTTTCCCATTGGCAAGGAGCAGCATCAGGGCGTGGCTGGAGAGCTGGCTGCGCTTGAGACGAACATGAGGAGAGAAGACACAACGGTTTCATCCTTGGTCGAGCTCGCGCGCTTTTGCTCCCTGAAGGAACCAGATAGAAGTCTTGACTAGCTCACGCTAGCCCGATCTAGATAATAGTTCTTTATAGTGTGTGTAGTAGTAATAAAAGTTTTCCAATTTAATTTGTATAAGATAGGCGGGAATAATAAAATAAGTTGGACCAGAAAAGTTGTCTGGTAAAGTACAAACTATCATAATTATTTTAGTGCCTCATAACTTTGTACACAGTGTTATATAACTAACTGTCATTTGTAGCTAAACATAAACAAACAAGCTATTTGACAATGGATATAATATCTGATAAGGAATATGAATTATTGACTAACCACAGATCGTATTGGGAGATAGCAATTTCTTATATTTGTATTATAATAATTACCATAATTATGCCTATTTACCAGATGCCGTCGAATAATAAAGACGAGAATGGTAAGAAATACCATTAGAGCCCATACAATCACCTAATTAAATATAATGAATTGATCAGCACTTACGATTCATGAAAGATACATTAAATTATGGACATGTGAACAAAGTTATGAGCAGATGTGTATATAAATGTGTATAAACTGTTATAAATCATGTCTGTGTGAGATGAGGTGTGTAAATATCCAAAGATCATACTAAAATCCAGCTCAATAAAGAGTCTTCTCGAAATAATGTGCTTGGTAACAAATGATGATTAATTGAGTACATAATCATGTTATTCTAGTTCTAAACAAAACCACTCTCATGTATGTCGAGTCACTATTAAAATGATATTAATGAAAACCAACACACATATATATATATATACATATATATATATATATATATATATCATTATGTACTGAGCCAATTGACAGACATAAATTCAGGCAGGTTATCCTGGATTAAACTAGAGTTCAATCTTCAATTAAATAACACCTCACCGCATACACAATAAACGTGTAATTTACTATGTATGTTTCTTTTATTACGAATAGATCTAAGTCTTGTGTAAATAATTGTGTTAGAATTAAGTAATACGGCATATAGGGTTTTTTGTTTGGGTCTTCTTTTTCCCTATATACAAAGCCTAGGAATAGAAGGACTCGGTTAGATGTGACTTTAATCGGTCACATCTAATCTAAATAATCAACTCAGATTCGATTATAATTTGGTTATGAAATAAATAATTCTTAATTTCATATTTCTGCTATTTCAATGGTCTAGAGTTAATTCCCTTCCCCATTTGGCTAAGGTAAAATGGAGTTTTAAAGTATGATAATTATTCAGTTCATAAAATCACGCAGAACGCGAATTACATTATAAATAAAGTACATAAGTACAAGTTTCATCCACAAAACCCCATAGTACACGCCTAGGCTATTTTTACGAATTATACACGAAGCTAGAAATTCTATAATTGAGCTTGAAAGATGGATAAACTAAACTTCTATCCGATCTTAATTGAACAAAGCCAGTTCTGTCTAGGACTCAAGTAATAGCTCAAGCTATACTCGGACACTATGTAGCTTTTGGTAATCATAGAGTCTTGAAATTAATATCAAGCATACATTGCATATATAATTGGACTTTGAGCCGATGGTCTAAATTGAACGCAAGACACGAGACAGATGGAGAGGCCGAGCTGTCGTAAGTATTAGTTTACTCTATAACAGATTTGGAGATCATAACCTAACTCAAAATCTGGATACTGAATTCATTTAGTATATTTAATAAATTGCAAGACAGTGGTTATTTCAATGCTTATAGTCAAGGGTAGCACATTTTATATGAACTAAGTTTGCATTAGTGTGGGAACTTAACACCACTAAAGGCGCAGACCGAGAGACGCTCCCTCGCGTGGATTCCGATGGACATCTACACGATAAAAGGATCTTCATTGTGTATCCATCGCCATAGCTGATCTTGAGATCGGCCTGAATTTAAGACGCAATTCTGGGTCAGAATTGAACTGTGCAAAGGTTGTCGGCGGCTAGCTAGCAAATCTGGGCATCAGAACACACATTCCTCTCTTATCGAATCAACTCCGACCTCTATTCGGCCGAATAGAACCCTAACTGATATATACATATAATATAAAACTTTACCATGGTATCGGGGCAAGGCAGCTTTGTGCGCCTATAATTATCCATGTCCTAGGACGTGTTGATTTAACCGCTTCTCAGCGATGAAAAGGAGTTGAATTCGAGCCCCATAATTCCATGCGTGGAAGCCTTGAGCCAGGCCGTAGGAAATCCCCGTAAATGCCAGAGTGATTTGGGCAGCAAGATGGCTTTGCCATTGACTCAATTAACAGTCATATACGCGCGTCGGGGCACTTACTAGGCCTAATTTGCCTCTGTACATTACTAATTCGAGACAAGCTACTCTAGAGGTCTTAACGACCCCTTTCCGTAAATACCTAAAGGCCCATTTAAAGTAAGCCGAAGTGAATATATGACTTGTTATTTTGGGAATACCATCACTACATTGCACACTTGCATAATCAGACGCGATTGAATTAATTACATTTGCCACAAAGACTATCCTCATACTCATAAGCACTGAAGTTATCCTGTAATGAAGTAACTAAGCTCTTATACATAGATTCAAATATATAGACGATCACATATCTGGGCTTGAACCACCACAGAAAATGGTGCCGCAGACCAGCGATCCAACTACGTATTCGAAAAAACAATACGATTGGATTTATTAAATTTAACTTACTAAAAACACAACGTAGAACAAAAAAAAAAAAAAAAAAGAATCGTGTATTTAGACGTAAAATAAGCCTTTCATTTACGGGAATATTGACCAATTGATAAGCAGGAATTATTGTGAATTATCGTGTGTATGACCTACACGATCTATATGGTTGTGTATAAATTATATGTAACAATATGGAAAGGACGAATAGTAATATGATACGAACTTTCAGGTCGACAAAAAAACCTAGGACGATAGGACTACTATTATATTACCCCGTTCCTAATCTTATACATTTTAAATTTTGCAATTTTGTGTCTCTACGAATTATTATTTTATCCCCTTTACAAATTTATGACTGCTAGAACACTGTCGTGAAACAAGAAAGCGAAAGTAATAAACAAACGAAGGTCTAGGGTAGCCCTATTGTTATTGCAAGTTGTACGAGAATAGTTTAGTCGTAGAGATGTCTGAGAGACAAAGTAAGAGAGTGAAAGGGAGAGGAAGGACGAATGCGAGTGAAAGTGACGAATGAATTACGGAACCTTTAAATAATACGACGTTGGAATTGTTACTACAACGTATGGATGAATTTAACAAGAAGTTAGAGCAGTTGAGTAGCTCAAACAGTAGTGACGGACAGAAGGATACGACGAGCGTATCATCGCGTGGTACAGTAGAAGAAAAAGGTAGTCGCAGCGATGGAAACATGACGCAGGAATCCGCGAGCATTACATCTGAGAGTGTTAGCACATCATCTTCAACTACGCGCAACATATTTGTGATCCAACCCACGGTTAGCAAACCTATATTTGATGGAAAACCGCTGTCGAACCCAATTGGTTTTCTCAAGCGATTGAAAAAGTACATCAAGGCATTGAATGCTAATGATAGAGAGGTTGATATAGCCCTAGAATGTGTCACGGGATATGCACGTAAGGTGATGGAATTATATTCCAAGGAATGGACCTCTTTTACGGACTTCGAGACGGACTTTCGTCGCAATTATTGGACCGAACAAATTCAGGAATCTGTCAGATATAGATTGATAAATACAACATATTCGGACGATTCGGGTGTTACTATGTCAGAACACTTTGCTGAGCAAGCCGAGACTATGCAATCACTCACGATAGCATTTAGCGAACGAGATCTCGTTAACTCGATAATGAGACATTACTCAGTAGACATTCAACGGTTGTGGTTCACGAGAGCAGAAGAACCTACTATCATGAATGGCGCTAAGTTCCTCCGAAGCTTAGAACAAAACATTATAATGAAACGGAAAAATGTCATGACGAATAACCTCAACAGGAACGACCGGAAGGATAGGCAGTTTAGACGGCCTATCACCGCGACAATGTCGGCGAAGGTATGGCGTAATAGGAGAGGTGCGTACAGGGGGAGGGGACATCTACGTGGACGTTTGGGTTATAGAACCAACTTTAATCGGGTAGCACCGGCTATCACGAGGAAAAACGAAGCTACCGTTAATCGACCAGCTATCGATTTTGTCAAGGAAAGTGAACCTTCCACTTCGGCAAGACTTGTGGGGGAGGACAAGCAAACAAAAAACTAAAGTCTCCGGCACAAGGAAGTCATAATAGCCTATTATTATTTTGTGATGGAGAGACTACAGAGACTTCGCACCTTAGTGAGAAAAATATAGCCTATAACATACTCGTTGGAAAGGGATGGAAACCTGGACAAAAGCTTGGAACAAATGGAAGGGGTCTCAAATACCCATTAGGAACAAAATCACAAGACGAAGACCAACATTGCCAATCATTAGCAACAGGGATCGGAATCTTATTGGACAACCAGTTTTGCCACGTACAGGAGTGCGATGAGAAGGGTTCAGTGTGTGAATTTTGTACGAAGAGAAACAGAGGAGTGTACACTATTTTTCACGAAATCGACGAGATAGACGAGAGCGATGACGTATGTGAAAATTATTCGTTACCTAAGTTACCTGAAATATGTGTACAATTGTATGGTCGGCACATAAATGCGCTGATCGACACCGGAAGTCAAATAAGTGGTATAACGCGGGAGTTATACGATTCGATGAAGGAAGAGAGCGGAGAATTACCCGAGATTGCCATACCAGCTATACAGATACAAGGAGCGTTTGGTTCACGAAGCGAGAGCACAAACCGATTGGTATTGATAGAATTCAAGTTAGGTAATTCAATTGTAGAAGCACCTGTATTAATTATGCGGAAATTACCTAGATCTCTGATACTAGGTTATGACTGGCTAGAGAGAGTGAAAGGAATAGTGAATTGCGGTCAAGAACGGACACTGACGATAGAAAATTTAGGAGTTAGGTCTAGTGTTAGACTGAACTCAGATAGCGAGATCGAACGACTAGGGGGAGAGACGAACGCTACCATTATCAACACAATGCTGAATCGGATCACGCTACCAACAGAAGGCATCACGTCAAATAAAGAGGTGGAATGTAGAAACAAATGGACGAACCATTTAAACACGACTGACTTAAACTTAGAACAAAAGCGAATGTTGATACCTATATTAGAAAAGCATATTAAGGTATTTGCCGATGGTTTAGGATGAACAGACAAGTACGAGCATACTATAAAGTTATTAGATGACACACCATTTATCAAACGGAGTTATCCAGTACCGTTAGCACATAGGGAACAAGTAAGGAAGGGTTTAAAGACGTCTGTAGCTGGATTTTCCAGAGCCATGGACATTATATTAGAGGAAGTGCGGGAGTTTTGTTTGAATTACCTAGATGACATTATAGTATTTACCACAGGAAGCCTACAGCTACATATAGGACATCTAGATCAAGTGTTAAAGAAGTTATGAGATAGGTGACCTTGTAAAGTTAAAAGTCTTTGCCAAGTCCGACGCAGACAAGAAAATAACTCAAAAATTTGTACGATTGTATGAAGGACCTTTCGTAATAGGAGCAGTACCATATGACAACGTCTATACTCTAATTGACGAAAAAACCAATAAGATCAAAGGAAATTATAATGCAATACACCTGTTTCGTTATTACGTAACCAAACAAGTAAACAAATAACAAATAAAGAAAAAAAAAGGGGGCTGCGTTGAATGGGAATGTTATCGAAAGCATAACATAAGCGAACCCACACAAAAAAAAACCACGGAAAAAAAAAAACGGATGAATGAAAGGGAAGTTGGTGCTGTGAGAATAGTTTATAAGGCGTGGGAACTGAGCCAGAATTAGTACAGTAGACGATGGAAATAATTTTATTTTTTATAGGATGAGGAGAAATATATTTTAAAACTTTGCTTATTGAAAATATCAGAAGGGAGAAGTCGAGTTTCAAAATCTATTTGGGGGAGTGTGAGATGGCCAACTAGAGAGATATTTAGCCATTATTTAAAATTCAAAATAAGAAGGTTTTTGTGTTGCCAAAACAAATCCTATCTTTTTTTCCTCTCATCGCCGAAAAACATCTGCATAAAATAAATGTTAAGATGTCTAGACAACCCATCGAGTTGTTGTTAACGACGATAAATTAACTTGTATTCGGAGTTAATATCTTAAAATGTGCAAGTGCTACACTGTTGAGAGCCATTAGTAACACAAATTCTATGGAATTCGCCTCTGCTTGATGCTTGACAAAAGTCGTAAATTTATAAAGGGGAGACAGTTTGTAAAAAATGATTGCATGCACGTGTAGAAGGCCCATGGGTCGACACGCACAAAAGAAATTATTATCGCGAGAATTCTGCCGCTAATTTTTTTTAGCGCCAAGACGCGGCACTGTGACGCTAAGATACGGACCAATCAGGAGCGAATAACTGGCTTTGATTTTTTCCCATTGGCAAGGAGCAGCATCAGGGCGTGGCTGGAGAGCTGGCTGCGCTTGAGACGAACATGAGGAGAGAAGACACAACGGTTTCATCCTTGGTCGAGCTCGCGCGCTTTTGCTCCCTGAAGGAACCAGATAGAAGTCTTGACTAGCTCACGCTAGCCCGATCTAGATAATAGTTCTTTATAGTGTGTGTAGTAGTAATAAAAGTTTTCCAATTTAATTTGTATAAGATAGGCGGGAATAATAAAATAAGTTGGACCAGAAAAGTTGTCTGGTAAAGTACAAACTATCATAATTATTTTAGTGCCTCATAACTTTGTACACAGTGTTATATAACTAACTGTCATTTGTAGCTAAACATAAACAAACAAGCTATTTGACAATGGATATAATATCTGATAAGGAATATGAATTATTGACTAACCACAGATCGTATTGGGAGATAGCAATTTCTTATATTTGTATTATAATAATTACCATAATTATGCCTATTTACCAGATGCCGTCGAATAATAAAGACGAGAATGGTAAGAAATACCATTAGAGCCCATACAATCACCTAATTAAATATAATGAATTGATCAGCACTTACGATTCATGAAAGATACATTAAATTATGGACATGTGAACAAAGTTATGAGCAGATGTGTATATAAATGTGTATAAACTGTTATAAATCATGTCTGTGTGAGATGAGGTGTGTAAATATCCAAAGATCATACTAAAATCCAGCTCAATAAAGAGTCTTCTCGAAATAATGTGCTTGGTAACAAATGATGATTAATTGAGTACATAATCATGTTATTCTAGTTCTAAACAAAACCACTCTCATGTATGTCGAGTCACTATTAAAATGATATTAATGAAAACCAACACACATATATATATATATACATATATATATATATATATATATATCATTATGTACTGAGCCAATTGACAGACATAAATTCAGGCAGGTTATCCTGGATTAAACTAGAGTTCAATCTTCAATTAAATAACACCTCACCGCATACACAATAAACGTGTAATTTACTATGTATGTTTCTTTTATTACGAATAGATCTAAGTCTTGTGTAAATAATTGTGTTAGAATTAAGTAATACGGCATATAGGGTTTTTTGTTTGGGTCTTCTTTTTCCCTATATACAAAGCCTAGGAATAGAAGGACTCGGTTAGATGTGACTTTAATCGGTCACATCTAATCTAAATAATCAACTCAGATTCGATTATAATTTGGTTATGAAATAAATAATTCTTAATTTCATATTTCTGCTATTTCAATGGTCTAGAGTTAATTCCCTTCCCCATTTGGCTAAGGTAAAATGGAGTTTTAAAGTATGATAATTATTCAGTTCATAAAATCACGCAGAACGCGAATTACATTATAAATAAAGTACATAAGTACAAGTTTCATCCACAAAACCCCATAGTACACGCCTAGGCTATTTTTACGAATTATACACGAAGCTAGAAATTCTATAATTGAGCTTGAAAGATGGATAAACTAAACTTCTATCCGATCTTAATTGAACAAAGCCAGTTCTGTCTAGGACTCAAGTAATAGCTCAAGCTATACTCGGACACTATGTAGCTTTTGGTAATCATAGAGTCTTGAAATTAATATCAAGCATACATTGCATATATAATTGGACTTTGAGCCGATGGTCTAAATTGAACGCAAGACACGAGACAGATGGAGAGGCCGAGCTGTCGTAAGTATTAGTTTACTCTATAACAGATTTGGAGATCATAACCTAACTCAAAATCTGGATACTGAATTCATTTAGTATATTTAATAAATTGCAAGACAGTGGTTATTTCAATGCTTATAGTCAAGGGTAGCACATTTTATATGAACTAAGTTTGCATTAGTGTGGGAACTTAACACCACTAAAGGCGCAGACCGAGAGACGCTCCCTCGCGTGGATTCCGATGGACATCTACACGATAAAAGGATCTTCATTGTGTATCCATCGCCATAGCTGATCTTGAGATCGGCCTGAATTTAAGACGCAATTCTGGGTCAGAATTGAACTGTGCAAAGGTTGTCGGCGGCTAGCTAGCAAATCTGGGCATCAGAACACACATTCCTCTCTTATCGAATCAACTCCGACCTCTATTCGGCCGAATAGAACCCTAACTGATATATACATATAATATAAAACTTTACCATGGTATCGGGGCAAGGCAGCTTTGTGCGCCTATAATTATCCATGTCCTAGGACGTGTTGATTTAACCGCTTCTCAGCGATGAAAAGGAGTTGAATTCGAGCCCCATAATTCCATGCGTGGAAGCCTTGAGCCAGGCCGTAGGAAATCCCCGTAAATGCCAGAGTGATTTGGGCAGCAAGATGGCTTTGCCATTGACTCAATTAACAGTCATATACGCGCGTCGGGGCACTTACTAGGCCTAATTTGCCTCTGTACATTACTAATTCGAGACAAGCTACTCTAGAGGTCTTAACGACCCCTTTCCGTAAATACCTAAAGGCCCATTTAAAGTAAGCCGAAGTGAATATATGACTTGTTATTTTGGGAATACCATCACTACATTGCACACTTGCATAATCAGACGCGATTGAATTAATTACATTTGCCACAAAGACTATCCTCATACTCATAAGCACTGAAGTTATCCTGTAATGAAGTAACTAAGCTCTTATACATAGATTCAAATATATAGACGATCACATATCTGGGCTTGAACCACCACAATATTTTGTCTGTAAATTGATTATTATTTAAGAGGCTGGATTTACTGCTGAAAAATATTCTTTTGTAATATTTTTGTGCATTAAATTTCTCGGCAGACTTCTGAATGAACTCTTCTAGAGAGCTGTGAACAGAATGCAGGAAGGCGTGCAGCGCTCCCGCATGCCTCCTGGTGTTTGCAGATACCCATGGGCGGCGGTGACCAGTTACCATCGTGTGGCCAGCCCGCTCGTCTGTAATCTCTTCTATAAAAATTTAGAAGGTTTAGGAACTATATGCTGACTTTAGTATAATGCCAAATATTGTAAACTTTACACACTAGTTGTCCTTATATCTAAATGTATATTTCAAGTGTCTGTAAATCTTCTTTAAAAATATACGTACGTACTTTACGTACTTGAGACCGTAGAATAACGTGACCTCCGCTGAACAAAAATTCTCTAATCTTTTATCTAAGAGCTACTTCAGTCTCTAGTGAAATAAAGTCCTAACAAAAACGTTTGCGTTGATATTTTCTCGACCTTACAATAATCCCCAAAAACCTCTCGCAACATTAACTTCAGCCTTATTGTCTGTAAACAAGCTCCCGCCAAATGTGTACCCCGGCAATAAATTTGATAACGCCTGTCCCGTAATGGCGTACATTATCACTTAACCTTAGCTATTAAGACTGCATTAGACAGAAAATGTGCGTTAAAACTACGAAGAGAAATAATATATTTTGAATTTACTAGTAATACAAATGTCCTGACTGACTGACTGATTCATCAACGTTGACTCTGACTGAGTCGTGAAATTTGGATTGTACCTTACAATTAGGACGTAAATTTTTTTTTTTCGGAATGGCTAAATCTTTGTGGCCCTGGTGGCCTTTCAAAAGTCACCGGTCGTGTTTAATTTAGGGCGAGCGCAGAAGTGCGCAAAATGTGTGTTGCAATGAGCCTAAGGGCTCCCCCGCCGGTAAACCGGCGTAAGGAACGGGCCTCGGCTTAGGGCGTTGCATTGGGGGGATACAGCGGGATCGCGAGGCGGTGGGCGATCGATGTAAAAGGGTATCGAATTACACCACCTCTAAAAGAATGGACTCGCCAACCCGATTGGGCAGCGTGGTATATTAAGGTCTCATGTACAAGACACATCTCTCATGTACAAGACACATTAGTTGCGCACGAGTAGTTGGTTAATGTACGGTTGGCTAGATTGTCCGGATTAACAAGACTGAATGTAATTATGCCGATATAACCACGTACTCTCCTTCCCTCCACTGTTGGACGCACCCTTAGAGTTGTCTCAAGACACGACACTGTATACAATCATTCAGCGACCAGCTACAATATTCACTCGCTTCCCGAACGTGGTTTTCAATCAATAATTTTGTACTCTACAGTTACAGAGGAAAATACAAACCCATACGTCATATTGAAACACATAACAGCAGAGATTTTTTAAGAAAGTGAATAGAAATAGAGATATTAGAGTAGCCTAGTCTGCTGTCCGTTTGTTAGGACGGTCATTACGTTTGTCGGGGCAGGCTCCGAATGGGCGTCCAGCTCAGCTTTAGTAAAAATTTATCTACATACTTATTTTGATATGTACGAGTAATAATTATAATAGAAAACTAATATTATACCTAAAAAATATACCTTTATCTACATACTTAATTTGATATATAATAATTATAATAGAAAACTATATACCTAACAAAATATACCTTTGCACACTATACATGTTTATCGGCAAGCAGTAATGTTATGGGTCATGTTTGAGGGGATGATTGAGGGAGAGAGTGCACCGCTGCTGGGCGCGCTCGACTAGCCACGTTACCCCTCTCTCACAGAAGACTACCTCGAAATGTACTGCATTTCCCACTTTATCTTATTTCCCTAATGTACGTAAGTGTTTCGGTAGTGAGTGAGATGTGTCAGAGCCCATTCCCATGCTGTCCCTCCCCATTTTCCCAACTCTTTCTCCAAATCCATTCCTATATCTCCAAAGGTAGGCAGCGCATCCGGGGGCGTGCCAACGTTTATCATTTTGGACTAATGTTGGCATGTATCGCGGATGTCTATCGGCGACAGTATCCACTTACCATCAGGTAGACTGTATGCTCGTCTGTCGCCTTCGTCCATAAAAAAATAAAATGTCACTAATAGCCGGATGAAGCACAGAAACTGTTTCCATCAACACTTTTATTTGCTAACAGCTTTAAGTGATGAATAATAATGAGATATGACGTGACGAGAGTTTCACTGTAATTGATTTATGTTTTAATTAACTCCCGCAAAGTTGTGATGCAGTTGTTGCATTGCAAACGAACGAAACCTCGTTAAGAAACTTGGAAGTATAAAACTGTGAAGTGCATGATTGAAAAAGTTTTTTCTTTAAATTACAGCAAACTGCATATCAACAAGTCATTTGTACATTAGGTACCTACATTTTTTTTTAACAGGAAGAATGTGGCAGACGAACTTACAGTCCACCTGGTGGTAAGTGGATACTGCAGCCCGTGGACATCCACGGTACATGCCGCACCGTATTGGATTGGTGGATACATACACATATTCCAGATTTGTTTTTCTCGGTTATCCTCACGATGTTTTCCTCAAACCACTGAGCTAGTGATAATTTTTAAATATCCGTAATTAAGTATAAACTCAATGGTACGGGCTGAGGATTTAATTAACTATCACACGTATGTGAGTCGAGTATGGATAGAGTATAGGCTACTAGCGTATTACCGTTCTTTTATTATTATTTTATTATTTATTACAATAATATTATATACTGCTTGAAATTGTATAGATTCTACAAGGTCGGCAGTGCACCCGTAAGCCCCCTGATGTTGCAAGAGTCCACGGACATCGGTGACCAATTACCGTCATGTAGCCCGCCCGCTCGTCTGCTATCTATTCTACATAAAAAGTAGAATGGCCTGTAATTGACTTCCCTAGTTCTGTACAAGGAGGTCTCATTGAAGTGTGAGGTTCCGTTATGCTACTCTTCAAGAAAGCTGCGAACAGAATTCTGCAAGGTCGGTGGTTTTGTTGCAGGTGACCATGGCCGATTTGCCATTTATAAAGAAAAATACACTTACATTCACCAACACCCTCATCGTTCCCCTTTCCAAATTCTATTTTGCAATTACAAAGGTAGGTAGGGCATTTGCAGACGTGACGTATATATGTATTGCAGATGTCCACGAGTGATAGCATCAGCATACCATCAAGTGAAATTGTATTGTAGACATACACACATTACTAATAATTCCCATATATTCCTAATTATTTATACAAGTTAACGTTTAAATATACATTTCTTAGCATTTCTTAGCCATAAATTGGACTTAATCACATTCGTACATGTTTTAATTTAATCTTACCTACCTGTGTTTGAAAGCTTGCTACTCACTAATGCTAAAGGTAATCGCCTTACAATATGGCCCTCAGGATACAGGCTCTGCCTAGTGTGTGGACCGCCGACAATAAATAATATTTGAATACGTGTACTGCCAAATGACGTACTTTCAAAAATATTTAAATTATCTATCTATACTAATATTATAAAGAGGTAAAGTTTGTAAGTTTGGATGTAGGAGGTAAGCTCCGAAGAATTTCAAAAATTCTTTCACAAAAATACTTTTAAAACAATATCTACGCGGGCGAAGCCGTGGTCAAAAAGCTGGTATTGTTATAATTATATTGTTATCGCCAGCTACTTACTATCTTTCAATAAAAAAAATGCGGTCACTACACCACGCCTCCCAACATATCGAGAACTCGTCTAACTCTCTTTAAGCGGGTCATTTTATTTTCTGAAACTTTATTACCCTCCTCAACACAATCACTTCAATTAATTTAAGAGTGTTGTCGTGCTGCTGTTTAAAGTGGAGCCTAATCTTCCCAAAATGAAAACATTTCAGGGTTCTAAATAAATGAAGGGAACCCGTCATCTCGTATTTTGTTGTACCTAATTGAAAAAACTGACAAAAGAACAGGCACCCCACCTGCCCGATAGCAAGTGATCATCGTGGACACCTGAAGAACTTGCAGACTCCTATTCACAGCTGTCTTGAAGAGCCCCATGTGAATGAATGATTAATAACAACTCACTACAAACATTAGAATCAATGTGAATATGAATTACAAGTAGTTGCTACTATGACCAAATGACCGTAATTCAGCATATGCTACAACAAAAGTCGCAGCGCTGTTTGTCAATTGCGGCTGCAAGTCTTCACTGGGTAGGCTATTGTCGGATATGTCAATACAGTTACTACCACAATCTTAATGAAATTTTTCCAAATCTTTTATTGCAATTCCGCAATTTATTGCAGTTTCCAGCACCGGAAAAAAATCTGTTGTAGCCTTTGTCAAAAAATCGAAATAAATTCTCACAGATATATGTATAAATTTATTTCATATTGTTATTTTATTCCCATCTCATTCATTTCTGTCCCTCTCCATTTTCCCAACCCTTTTTCCAAATCCATTCCAATATCTCCAAAACTAGGCAGAGCGTGTCAACTCCGGGGAAGTGTCAACGTTTGTCATTCTTGACTGATGTTGGCATGTATCGCGGAGGTCTATGGGCGACTGTATCCAATTACCATTAGGTGGACTGTATGCTCGTCTGTCGGCTTAATTCCATAAAAGATACGTAATAAATAATACGAATATTAAAAAAAAAATAACAAAATAGAATCCCTTAATTCTGTCCGACACAAACTTACCCGTTTTATTTCGTCAGCAATTAATTACATTTTTTGCACAAATCACTCGAGTGGATTTAATTTACCCAAAGCTGATTATGTCAGGAGGCATGTCATTAAAACTTACGCTCCTGGCGTAGGATTGCCGCTGACATAAAATATAATAATGTGATTTTACGAATATATTATTAAGATACAAGTGTTTGTTTGTTTCGGAATGGCTAAATTCTTGGGGCCCTAGTGGCCTTTCAAGAGTCACCGGTCGTGTCAGCCAGGAACAAAATGTGTGTTGCAACAAACCTAAGGGCTCCCCCGCCGGTAAACCGGCGGAAGGAACGTTGCATTTAGGGGATACCGCGGCACCGCGAGTCGGTGAGAAGCGCCCAGGCACATGCCGGTACCTGGTAAAAGTGTTGGCTGAGGGCCGGTGTGTATTTACGGTAAGATGCAAATTTTACAATGATTCTTACCAACCAGCCATTACCGGCGTGAAACTTTGACACCACGTTTTACCTCTTTAGGGATTGAATTTTTAAAAATTCCATCTCAATAAATCTTTACGTCATAAAAAGAAGCTACTATCCAATTTTCATGTTTTCAGCTTCAGCGGTTTTCGCTCGGCATTGATGAGTCAGTCCGACAGTCAGGACATTTCTCTTTATAAGATAATTTATTATTTAAGTATTATTATTACTTAGTTATTTACTTATTATTTAAATACGAGTATATTTGAATAACACACTATTATTTTATTTTGGTATAAAATCCCACATCTTGTTATTAAGTATAAATTGTAACTGTCAAACTGCAGCACAGTTTGTCGGCAGCAAACATACTCTGGTAACATAATATGCTATAAGAAACTTATATAATTTATATACATTGTGCATTGATATATTGAGCATGACATTTTGTATAGAAAGAAGACAGCAGACGAGCAGACAGTCCATATGATGGTAAGTGGCTACTGTGCATCCTGCGACATCCGTGATACATAACAACAACGGTCCAGAATGACAAATGTTGGCACAATCCCGGATACGCTACCTAAATACTTTTGAAGATGTAGGAATGCATTTGGAGAAAGGCTTGAGAAAAATGGTGAGAAAAAAGTATAGTAAAGCAATGAGCTCTGGCATATGTCACTCACTAGCGAAACAAGTACCTAAGTACTGTGGGAAAATAGGATAAAGTGGAAAATGCAACACATTTCATGGTAGTCTTCTGTGAGAGAGAAGCAACGTGATCAGTCGAGTTTGCCCGACGGCTGTGGGCTTGCACCGTACACCCTTCCCCTCCTAAAAATCACTTGTAGTTCAGCCATTTCCGAAACACGGTGATACGTTTCACAGCAGACTACTGTTAGGGTGATATATAACTCAGCCAGTCAGAAGCGTCCAGTCGACTGTGAGATGAAACATCAGAAAAAGTTGACAGAACACGTTTCTACACTTCACCGTGCGAACTTTTCCTCCTACTTCCATGATACCACAAAGGAGTCTTTGTACTCGGTTCCAATTTGCTTCCTCGAAACTTTTCTGAGATTGTTCGATGGTAACTTTACAGATGAAAGTACATTTCGTACCTTTTTATTATACTTCAGTAAGTTGACTTCAAGAAACACGCAATGTACAGAATGGAAGTCATTTAAAGTCTCATTTTAAAATGTTTTTTAACTTTATTTTATATTTAAAAAAAACATCTCCTAAGAGACCACATTACCTTTCTCTCACAGAAGACTACCTTGAAATGTACCTACTGCATTTTCCACTATATCGGATTCCCCAATGAACGAACGTGTTTCAGTCATCATCATCATCATCATCATTTCAGCCCTTGGACGTCCACTGCTGGACATAGGCCTCCCCCATTGTCCGCCATTTAGACCTATCGGCAGCGACCTGCATCCAGCGGGTGCCCGCAACCTTTATGAGGTCGTCTGTCCATCTAGCAGATGGACGTCCTCGGCTTCGTCTGCCGGTACGTGGTCTCCACTCGAGAACCCTTCTGATGTGTTTCAGTAGTGAGTCATATATTCCCATCCCATCCTATCCAACCTCTCCCCATTTTCCAAACCCTTCCTCTAATTCCATTCATACATAGCGAGCCAACGTTTGGCGTTGTGGACTGAAGTTGGCATGTACCGCAGATGTCCACGGGCGACAGTATCCACTTACCACCAGGTGGACTGTATGCTCGTCTGCCGCCTTCTTCCTATAAAAATACATGACATGCAAATCACTGAAAGCTATGAAATACAGAAGTAACAAACTGTCCTCTCAATCAGAGGAGATCACACAATGCAACGATGGAAAATTACATCCACTACAACTACAACAAGAGTATACAAATTGATTATTATGACTATTATTACTATGACTAATATTACTATGACTATTATTACTATGACTAATATTACTATGACTAATATTACTATGACTAATATTACTATGACTATTATTACTATGACTAATATTACTGTGAGTATTATTACTATGACTATTATTACTATGACTAATATCACTATGACTATTATTACTATGACTAATATCACTATGACTATTATTACTATGACTATTATTACTGTTTGAAATTGGCGCGAGCGTCTTTGCATACCCGCATACATTGATTATTTCGAAGCAACATTTTTTTGTCCCCGCCATATTGAAGGCGGTTTGATATTTTTGAGTAGTAACACGCGCTCGGCGGCGAGCAGAGTTAAATTGAGATAAATTCACATCGCGGCTCGGACAGTTGTTATTTGTTATTAGCGCCTAGTAATAGGTCTTGTTCGCTGATATCCTGTGCCACGCGAGTGTTTTGGGAGTTAAATTCACACCGCGGCCTCGGACAGTTGATTTTGGGATTCGCGCCTATTAACTGGACTTGCACGCGGATCTCCTGGAGCCACGCGAGTGTTTTGGTTGGACTTGGTGATTGTGATTGTGCTTGTGGTACTTGGAAGTGACATCTCGAGGTGATTTGCTGCCGTGTGTGAGTTGCCGAACTGTAGCGGCTACCGGCTCACCACGGGACGAGACTTGGATTACTACACAAGTATTTATTGGGAATGTATGTATATATTCAATCACACTAAGATAGGTCACGTCAAGTAGGGACTAGCGTAGGTACACTTTCCAGATTTGTGCGTGGGCAAAACCACCTGGGGTAAGTGAGACCTTTAAATTGTGTAAATTGTTGATTATTTGCTTACCCACCATTTTGGTGGATATATTGAGTAAGTTTACTACATTTGGGCCCGAGTGCACATTCCTCGGGCTGCTTCGCGTAACGCGAGGCAGGTGCGCCTAGTGTGCGCATCGTAAACAATTACTATGACTAATATTACTATGACTATTTGTATAGTTTATACATGTGTTAGTTTATATTATCTATGTGTATATTTGTACTACTATGACAAGGCAAATTTGTATGTTTGAAGTGAAGAGCCCACATCCAAATCAGAGCCCTTAGATAAAGAACTATACTGTCTACAGATCTCCTGCGCAAAGCCGTGCAATAACCTAAGTTCGTTCTCAGTTTGGAATATAGAATAAATCAAACCTGTTTAGTATAGGAAGGTTGTTTCTAACTGCATGTACAAAGTGTATACTATGCTATACATGGTCTATATTATACTGTAACATCAGCATGTCTCTCCACTCCTGGATACAGGCCTCTCCCAAGGACCGTAACCTCACCAGTCTTCTCATCCAGCCACTAACGGCGACTATCTTCAAGTCGTCATCCATATAAAAGGATAAAGGAATTTAATTTAGGGAGATCCCGTAGAAATATACCTATACCATAATAAGTAGATTTCTGCGGTAAAATTAGTTTAGAATAAATTAAATCCACTTGAGTGTGTTGTAAAAAAATATAATTAATTGTTGATACAATGAAATGGATAAATTTCAAGTACAATACACGTTCTGTTTTCTGAAATAGATTTTTATATGAAATATATTTCTAAAATATGTAGATATAGATCTGAATAGATCCGTAATAATATGTATGTATATGTAAAATCAACATAATATATCTTAATAATGATAATATTTTTAACATTACACTTAATTAAGATTAATACAATATATAAAAACATACATTCACAAACCTACATACATACATAATATACAAAATGGAAAGAAAAAAATATAATTTAAACAAAGTAAGTACAGAACAAAGAAAAGTCGATGTCTGTACACTATATGTCTAAACTACAACTATTTCCTAAATACTCTTCCTAAAACGTACGAAAAATAGCGAATTCTCCCGTAAAACTGTCATCGGTCCGTTCTATTTTTACCCGGACTTTTATCCGGACTACGGCTAAGAAAATCGCTCAGGAAGCAAAGTTAATAACAAGAATTATAGTCAGGGCCATAAATTAAAATTTCTATACCTACCTTTGTGACTGTAATGGCTTCCTCTTTGAATACCATATTGCTTTATTTTTAGAAAGAAATTTATGAAATAAATTTCCAGAAATTTAATATCGTGACGAATATTTCTTGGAGCATTTGCCGCTTTTCTATTTCTGATCATATGAAGCTGACATTAGTCGTGTAATGCAAAAAATGAAAAAGTAAATTTATGTACCAATACGATCAACTTTTTAACTCTAGAAAGATAATTATATTGTGAAGTATACGTAATTTTATTGTACGTGTATTAATTATTATTTTGTATATATAAACAGGTTGTCAATGCCTATAAGTTATATTTATATATTTATTAATGAAATTCATAAATTTTTAGTATAATAATTGTCAAATTTTTAGTTAGTTTTACATAAAAAAAATCTCCTATAAATAAATAAATTGTAATTTTAAATTTTCATTTTATTTTGTTTTAATTTCGTTTAAATATTTTTTTTAATTAGACAGTTTTATATTAGTATGATGATTAAACATTGTTATTTGAAATAAATACATGATTTATTAGTTATATATCTGTTTACGATGCGCACACTAGGCGCGCACCTGCCTCGCGTTACGCGAAAGCAGCCCGAGGAATGTGCACTCGGGCCCAAATGTAGTAAACTCTTACTCAATAACCACCACAATGGTGGGTAAGCACAATAATAGGATATACAGGCCTCACTTACCCCAGGTGGTTTTGCCCACGCACAAATCTGGAAAGTGTTCCTACGCTAGTCCCTACTAGACGTGACCTATCTTAGTGTGATTGAATAAATAAATACATAAATTCCCAATAAATACTTGTGTAGTAATCCAAGTCTCGTCCTGTGGTGAGCCGGTGGCCGCTATCGTTCGGCAACTCACACCCGGCAGCAAATCACCTCAAGAAATGACTCCAAACCACAAGCACAATCACACCCAAACAATTCCAACCAAAACACTCGCGTGGCACAAGGATATCGCGAACAAGACCTATTAATAGGCGCGAATATCAATAATCAACTGTCCGAGACCGCGGTGTGAATTTAACTCAAATTTAACTCTGCTCGCCGCCGAGCGCGTGTTACTACTCAAAAATATCAAATTCTCAAACCGCCTTCAATATGGCGGGGACAAAAAAATGTTGCTTCAAATAATCAATGTATGCGGGTATGCAAAGATGCTCGGCGCCAATTCCAAACAATCCCCCGTCCCGAGCCGAAGTATTCGGGTCGCTAATCAATGGGTAGGCGGGATAATGTCGCGACGGCCCGCTTCAAAATAGAATCGCCCACCAAGACCTCGGCTAACCTGGGAACACCATCAGAGCCCGGAAAAAGGTTAACAATGCGCCCCCGGCGCCAACACAAGGGCGGTAGGTTAGCATCTTTAACCAACACGAGGTCGCCAACCTTCGGCGGATTCGTTTTGTCCGTCCACTTGACGCGCTGCTGCAGAGTGTGCAAATATTCAAGGTGCCAGCGTTTCCAGAAACTCTGAGTGAGTTGCTGGAGCAATTGAAAACGCGACAAACGAGAACTGGGCACATCAGTCCAAGGGTACTCTGGCAGAGCGACGAGTGGCTGACCAATCAAAAAATGGCCCGGCGTTAGGGCTTCCAAATCATTCGGATCCGACGAAAGTGGGCATAGCGGTCGAGAGTTGAGGACGGCCTCAACTTTCGCAAACACGGTCGCGAGTTCCTCAAATGTGAGAATCGTCTCACCAATAACGCGCCTCAAATGGGTCTTTGCCGATTTAACTACGGCCTCAAAAATTCCACCCCAGTGCGGACAAACTGGCGGATCGAAGCGCCAGGTTATCCCACGGAGGGCCATCTCACGACCCAAATTCATTTTCTGCTCTTCAAGAAACTCACACACATCCCTTAAGTAGTTATTGGCCCCATGAAAATTAGTTCCGTTGTCGGACCTAATCAAGGTAGGAAGTCCCCTACGAGATACAAATCGGCTGAGGGCCGCTACGAAGGCTTCTGTGGAGAGAGCAGACACAACTTCCAAGTGTGTGGCCTTAGTAGACAGGCACACAAAAACACACAAATATGCCTTTACGGATTTGGCATTACGAAGCTGAGATGACTTCACCAAAAAAAGGACCAGCAAAATCCGTACCAACTGTGGCAAAGGGTCTAGACTCAGAGACTCGGTCCGCGGGCAAATCGCCCATCTGGGGTTGCATGGTAGAAGCTTTAGTTCGGTAACAAGACATGCAACGAAAAATGACTCCCCGGACGAGTCGTCTAGCCGACAAAATCCAAAATTCGCGTTGCAAAATCGCCAACAGTGCGTTACAGCCTGCATGGGAGTTCTTGATGTGTCGATCAATCGCCAGCAACCGCACCAAATGTCCATCTTTCGGCAAGAGAAGAGGATGGCGGACACCTTGAGGCAAATTGGCATGTCTAAGCCGACCTCCCACGCGCAGTAGACCCGAAGGATCCACAAAGGGATTCAATCGTACAATTGCGCCTTTCAATTTAGTGGGACCTTCCTTCATAGATTTTAACTCTGAAGCGAAGCTAACAGACTGTACTATGCGAATCCAATTCAATAGCGCTTCATGTCGTTCCTCAGACGAGATGAAGGCTGACAACAATTTATTCTGTGGGTTTTTAACATTGTGACGCCAACGTCTAACCCAAGATGTCACATTCAAAAATTTATCCAGTGAGCTGTACCTGGCCAGCAAAACATCGGGATCACATGATGATTCCGCTGCTTGGCCGCTCCCGGCACCATCGGCCACTGGTAAACTTACAAAGCCTGTCGCAGGCTGAACTAGAGTGATCCGTGAGGCCGGCCAAATTGACACTGGTCCCTTTAGCCAGTCCGGACCCCACCACAACGGATGTCCAATAATCTCTAGGGCTGAGCATCCACGTGATGCACAATCAGCTGGGTTTATATCGCCAGGGACATGTCGCCAAATCAATCTAGCTTGCGACGCCTGAATCTGGGAAACACGGTTCGCCACAAACACCTCCAAGGTGTGAACAGAAGCTCGCAACCAACAAAGCACAATTTGACTGTCTGTCCATGCAAAGACGTCTACTAACTCTACGGAACGCCCTAGAGTAGCGACGACATGATTCAAGAGACGAGTCAAGAGAGTGGCGCCTGACAATTCTAGCTTCGGTATTGTCATACGCGAGCGAATAGGCGCAACCTTGCTCTTTGCTAGAACCGGCGATACCAAAACATGTCCAGCAGCATCCACTGTGCGTAGATAAACAACCGCTGCATACCCTCGCTCGGAAGCATCACAAAAGCCATGAAGGCTGGCTCTATATTTTCCAGACGGAAGGAAACGTCTGGGCAAGGAAACCCGATTAAGAGCTGGGAGGGATGACACAAACTCTAGCCATTCCAACAATAACTCTCCATGAAGAGGCTCATCCCACGACAATTCAGCAGCCCATAATTTCTGCAAAAAACATTTCGCCCAAAAAATGACTGGACTGATCCAACCATTCGGATCATAAGTCCGAGCGACAGTGGACAACACTGATCGCTTCGACCAAGACTTCGGGGACTGTAGGTCCACATGATAAGTGAAGACATCCTGGACTGGTCTATACTGGACACCAAGGACAGCCAACATGTCAGGATTGTCTACATTCTGGAAGATGTGGGGATTCTGCTGGTGCTCCTCCGGCAAATCGGCAAGGAGCCGAGGTGAATTCGACAGCCACTTTCGCAATTCATAGCCACCAGCTTTCATGAGGTCAATCAATTCGTCCCGCAAGACGAGAGCCTCTTCTACAGTTGCTGCCCCACTACAGCAGTCGTCAACATAAATATCCTCTTTCAAAATGGCAGCCGCGCGAGGAAACCTTATCCGCTCTCGTTCAGCTAGCTCCAAGAGCGAGCGGATCGCAATGAAGGGACTAGAACGCAAACCATAGGTGTTGACACGAAGTTCATAGACAACCATGGGATCGTCAGGATGCTCTCGCCACAAAATCAGCTGGAATCGCCGGTCATCGCGATGAATTATCGTCTGTCTAAACATCTGACGTATGTCAGCGACGAATACAATTGCATGACGACGAAACCCAGTGAGGATATCTCCAATGTCTCGATGTAGCTTAGGTCCGGCATGGAGACACTGATTCAAAGATACACCAGAAGTAGTAGGCGCTGACCCATCAAAAACTACACGTATCTTGCCACCTGGCTTCTTCAAAACGGCATGATGAGGAAGGAAGTAATGCTCCACTGAGCGCCAACCAATATTCGACACAGACATGTGTCCCAAGTCCTCATATTCTCGCATGAACTCAATATATTTCCGGCGAAGCTCCGGATCCCGCTTCATGCGACGTTCCATGGAGACCAATCTTCGTTCAGCCAACTGCCGAGACTCGCCAAGCGGAGGCCTATTCGCCAAAAAGGGAAGACGGGTGACAAGCTGACCAGAGGCGAGGCGACCTGTGTTGCTCTGGTAGAAGCTTTCACACTCTTCGTCCTCTGGACACAATCTAGGCATAGAGGGAGGTTCCTCCACTTCCCAAAACTTCTGAACGGCGTCAGAAAGCGTGGATCCCACACGTAGCCCATCCTCAGCAAAAAACACGGTCGAAACCGGAAGGATAGGGCCTAACAATGCCGAACCAAAGATCGTGGGGACCACTACCAAACCACCAGGCTGCAAAGCTCTCCAACTCCCCGAACAAACCTGTCCCAAAATATTACTCCCCAACAATAGGTCAACAGGACCTGGAGTATGAAACATGGGGTCAGCTAAAACCAAACCCTTTGTCAAAGCTATGACAGGTGGAGGAAGCTTTATGCGCGGGTGGTTACTCAAAATATTCTCCAGCACAATAACCGGAATCTTGGTTTTCCTGGTTCCAAGTGGTACTGGAGAAAATTCCACAAAGGTGTGACCAACTCTATTGGTCACCTTAACGTTTCCTACTCCGTAGACTGGGAAAGGAGAAGGACCGACACAGAGGTCCAATTGGCTCACCAACCAAGCTGAGACTATACAACCCTGGGCACCCGAGTCCAAAAGGGCACGAACAACAATCGAGTTGCCCTTCGGGTCCCATACCCGCACAGAGACCGTAGGCAAGAGGATGGTCTCTGGGTTCTCAGCGTGGTGAGCTGCGAGTCCCTAGCGGGAGAAGTTACGGAGTGAGGGCTCCCTCCCCGAGTGCGGCAGGGGACGATAACTGTCTACCCTGCCCTCACCGCGACGACCCTGCACAACATGTGCGGATGAGAGGGGGGCTGCAGCCTGCCTTCCTAGGCGGGGTGGACGCTGTTCCAACCTCGGTCGCTCCAACAGCGGGGGGGGAGAATCTCCGGTTGCGGTAGACTGGTGAGTACTCCGCAAACCCAACAGCGCCTCTAGGGGGTGGCGAACGCCTACCCCCGCCCGTAAGGGCTCGATCCTGGGCGCTGGACCTGGCAGGACTGTCACCACCAGCGCGAGCAGCCAAATGTCGCTCAGCATCGCGAACACCAGGACCCTCCCGGTTGCGGTTCGCACACAAAAGAATGTGGTGAGCACCACCACATTGTCCACATGGACGAGGCTGAGGACACTCTCGCTGGAAGTGACCCTCCAGGCAGTGGTAACACAATCGCCTCTCCTTGGCGATGTGTCGACGCGCTGCTACGCGCAAAGCCACAAATTTGTGGCAAGCAGTCATCCGGTGGCCGGAGCGCTTGCAGTATCTGCAAGCCACGGACTCCTCTTGGGAGACCCCATATCTCGGCCTTGACTGCTTGAAACCCGGCGGACCCTGCGGTCGGGCCAGTGGTGGCTCTCGGCGAACACTAGTCTGCGGCATCAAGGGAGTGGAACCCTCCACGGTATCCACCCTGCGACACTCGTCTTCCAGGAACCTTTCGAGATCCTCATAGGAAGGCAGGTGAGTGGAGCTGTCCCCACCATACTGTCGCTCAAAGCGCAGCCGCAACTCCAAAGGCAGTTTCGCCAACACAATATGGAGCAACAAAAAAGACCACTGGTCCACAGGTAAATCCAATCGCCTTAAGGCGTTAACAGCCACCAAAACCGGGTTAACAATATCTGTCCGTAAGGCTGACGCACAGGCAACCTTAGGCAGGTTCAAAATTTGCCCCACATGGGTGTCAGCCAAAAGTCGCACGTTGTGGTAACGGCGCTTCAACAAATCCATGGCTGTCGAGTAGGTGCTGTCATCGACCTTCAGGTGCTGTACCAGGCCTAGAGCCTCTCCCTGTAAGGAGGCCAACAGGTACGCCATTTTTTGTGCAGCTGACAGGTCGGAATGGGAGTCCACCAAACTGTTGAACATCCCATAGTAGCTCAACCACTGGTCCAAATCACCGTCAAAGGTGGGAAGGTTGAGCGTGGGGAGACGACCCAACAAGGCGTGGGGTGCAACAAGTGAATCCCCACCAGAGGGAGCTGAGATGTGGGAGACCGCCTCGTTAATGGTGTCCACAAACTCGTATATTTGGCCAAAGTCCGCTTCATAACGCTGCTTCTGCTCGTCCGGTACAGGCGTTTCCAAATTCGCCATAAATGTCAAGCCCTCAGCATAACTCCTATCTAACGCCACCAAACGGGCCGGCATTTCACTCGCCCGGGCGAGTAAGGCTTGCTTCCGGTCCTTGCGGTCGACCATTGCCACCGCAGAAGAAAACCATCTCAGCTGCGCAGTCATTGCGGACTGATGTGTGGAAAAGGTCACCTTAACAGACATGTCTACACCTCAGGACGCACGCAATACAAAACAAAAACCAAAAATAAAAAACAAAAATAAAAGTAAAAAAAAACAACAATAACAAAAAAATAACAAAATAAAAAAAAACAAAAAATGCAGTGGAGGCACAATAAAAAACAAAAGGGGTGCGTATGTGTCTTCAAGAAGGTATAACCGTCCAAAATATTAATTATGACTACCTGACAAAACACAACAAAAAAAAACAAATTAAGTTATCAAATTATCAAATTAAAATAAACGCAATCAAAAATGTACACGAGCGTGGACTCAATAAAACCGCAATGTCCAGCTATCAAAAAAAAACGTGAAGCATTATATCCAAAAAAAATATTAACGCGTGTGGGTAACTAGCCAGCTACTAAACGTCGCACGCGTGGATTCAAAATATCTTCAGAATACAAATTATACGTAGGGCCTAGCCTTCAAACCGTGAACGTAAAATAAAAATCAAAAACCAAATATTTAAACCAAATTACCAATATACAAACAAAAGGTCATCAATATTAACTACCTAACGGTATTATCAATATCATCAATATCACGTAACGGTATCAAACACGCTCTGCTACCAGATGTTTACGATGTAGCAGGAGCGTGGACCCAATATACGCAAGGCCCTTAACACGTAAAGTTACAAAAAAAATTGAATAATGACAAAAGAATGGTTGATAGCGGTATCAACCACGCTCTGCTACCAGATGTTTACGATGCGCACACTAGGCGCGCACCTGCCTCGCGTTACGCGAAAGCAGCCCGAGGAATGTGCACTCGGGCCCAAATGTAGTAAACTCTTACTCAATAACCACCACAATGGTGGGTAAGCACAATAATAGGATATACAGGCCTCACTTACCCCAGGTGGTTTTGCCCACGCACAAATCTGGAAAGTGTTCCTACGCTAGTCCCTACTAGACGTGACCTATCTTAGTGTGATTGAATAAATAAATACATAAATTCCCAATAAATACTTGTGTAGTAATCCAAGTCTCGTCCTGTGGTGAGCCGGTGGCCGCTATCGTTCGGCAACTCACACCCGGCAGCAAATCACCTCAAGAAATGACTCCAAACCACAAGCACAATCACACCCAAACAATTCCAACCAAAACACTCGCGTGGCACAAGGATATCGCGAACAAGACCTATTAATAGGCGCGAATATCAATAATCAACTGTCCGAGACCGCGGTGTGAATTTAACTCAAATTTAACTCTGCTCGCCGCCGAGCGCGTGTTACTACTCAAAAATATCAAATTCTCAAACCGCCTTCAATATGGCGGGGACAAAAAAATGTTGCTTCAAATAATCAATGTATGCGGGTATGCAAAGATGCTCGGCGCCAATTCCAAACATATCTATGTATTAAAATTAAGATGGTGTAAACTATTCAAAATATCCCAAACATTTTATTGTACACCAATTACATGTGGCAAAAAGACAATTTAAATAAGTAACACGAAAAGTGCCTTATCGCCAAAGCGATCTCTTCCAGCCAACGTTTGGGAGGGAAGGAGACAGTAGATAACAATATCAAAAATAGGTAAATGGTGCAATTTAAAAAATAAATATCAAATCAACATAATATAACTAAATAATCATAATATTTTATACGAATATTTTATATGAATACAATACACAAATATATATTGTATGGGAAATGGAAGAAAAAAAATACTTTGTATCGGGGTATTAATTTTACTTACTGCCAATAGTTGCCCCGGGCCCGACGGGGTTATTTTTCGACGAGATTCTTGGTGTGGTTCTATATAAATCCCTACGGATTCGGAATCTACCCTAGTTCGTCATCTACATGGGCATCCTCACACATTGCACATCAACATCTCTCACACGGACTTCAATTTCACAGTCAGTGGCGTATAGGTTTATTTTCACAATTTGCGTCAATAACTGCATAATGTGGTCATTATTCAAAATACGACTCCCCGTATTGATGGATAACAGTCTACATGACACCTACAACAAGAATTAGTTTCATAATTCATAAGTACATAATTGTAAATAAAATAATATTTATAACAAATCCACGGGCATCCCACGTTGTTTTTCCAAAATGCCACTAATATCAATAACAAAATACTCATTGAAAGTTTCTATCGAGAACGTGACAGAAAAATATATTTCCTGATCATTTGAAGTGGCGAAAAGGAAAAGATATCGATAATTTAATAAACGGAAAACTGATTCTATCAACATTTCCTTTGCCGCGAATTATTTTCTATAAGATATTATGAGTGTGTATAAAATATGTGATGAATTTTATATCTGCTCGTCTCTTACCTAAAAAACCTCTTACCTCGTCTCTTTAAAAAAAAGTTTTCATAACTTCAAAATATTCAATGTATTTCAAACCTTATCGTAAAACTTGAACTAGCCTTTTACCGTCCCCTTTTTACGGCACCCACGGGAATAAATGGGATGGTGCTGAACTAAAGACGACCGACATTACGCGGCCCAACACAAAAAGATCTTTAACACATCTAGGCTTCACATTAGACACAATCTCTCTGGATTGACACTGGCTATATCAGTAATAAATCCATGTTTATCCCACTTTCACCGCCACACGCTCCACTAGAACCAAATCCGAGAATCCAAAAACCTAATTTTCCGCGTGACCAGCAACATAAACACGGAGTTCCCGGGGGCAATATCGCTGATTGGCGACTGCGGCCCTGGACGTTATTAGTTTTGTCCAATAAATCTTTTCACTGCCAAGATTAGAGACGTCAACCTCGCTGATACATGCGATTCGGGACAAGGACGCGTCTAATCTCCGTTCAAGTTAAAATAAAAAATTAAATGTGCGGTAGGGCCCCCGTCAGGAACGCATTTTTTTTTAAACTCCGAATGTAATTAGAAATAAAATCATGTAATCGAAATACTTCATGTATTTTTTTTATTTTGTGTCATATTTTCAATGCAAATAATTTAAAATAAGGGATCAAATCAAAAATTTAGGTTACACAACCGGCCACGCACTAGTCTGCACGTCTGTTATTCTGCTTGAGTCTCGCTCTCGATACTCGCACGCACACGCACACACAGAGAAAGACCAAGGCGTATGGAGGGGGTAAAAATCTTACGTTACGTTACATTTTCTCTCGAATCACACCTACCGCATGCCGCGTAAAGGAACTTCGTTCCAAAAAAAGTTACATCATCACTATCAGTCACGTGACACTTTAAACTTTTGGTACCGTGGTTGAACATAATATTTGTTACATGTAACGGGTTACTCACAAGTTATTATTTATTATAGCCGATATTTCGGTCCAGTTACATAAACCGTGGTCAGTCTCGCTGCTGTAAATCGACTTATTCCTACTGTACACCGAGTTAATATTGAGTGTCCCAGATTGAGCGCCGCATTTAAATTACGCGCTTTTTTTTGTTTGATGGTTGGCAACTCTGGTTTGTTTATACTTACATGTCACATATGACAGTTGCAATTAGTCAACATGGAACGCTACACGAAAGAGCAATGCAGTATGAATTTTAGAGCAGTATGAAGTGGACCATCATATTGGCCAAAAAATCATCTTTAGTGACGAGGTCCATTTCCACCTTGACGGATACGTCAATAAGTATCGAATTGTCGTATCTGAGGCTTGAAGAATTCTCATGTGATTCGAGAAAAACGGATATATGGTCAAAGAGTTACAGTTTGGTGCGACTTTTGGTTCGGCGGGATCATAGGGCCATTTTTTTAGGTATCGGTATTTAGGTAGGCATAGAGAGATATCGGAACATACTACAGGAGTTTTTTAGGCACTAATTGAAAGATATGGACCTCGTTCAACTGTGGTTCCAACAAGACGGTGCCACATGTCATACAGCTGGAGAAACAATGACTTTATTTTTTTCCTAAATTAAATCCGGCCCTCAATCTGGGACATCCTTTATAAGACATATGTTATAGAAACAATAAGCGGTCTCATCATTAAAAGCGATGTCTTCAACGCAAACAAAGTGTGAATTCGGCCTGCAGATCAAAAATTAAACAACTTTATTTTTTTATTAATTTACCAACTAACTTAATTGGGAAACATTCAAATTGAACCATTTCGTACTGATCGCATTTCTAATGGCGTAAACAAAGGAATACTTGGAATTAATAATAGAACATTTGCCTTTGAGGATACTCGAAATTAATAATAGACCTATGATTGCTTCGGTAGCAACGAAACCTATAATTCAATATAATCTATTGATGTCTCGTAACACTAATTGAGGTTACTATGTTGAACTTACAGAACCACGTTCATATTAGACAAAGGCCTTTATCACAGAACGCTACTCAACCAATCTCTAACTCAGATTACCAATTAGTTACTTTTAGTCACAGCATATGTATTTCAATAGGCATACAGTGTTATCGCTCAGTTATCGGTCGGTAACACGTTAGTGCTTAATCTTGTGTATTATGTATAAATGCACTATCTACCTTTGTTTGTTATCTGTTTTCTCTTTACCACACAAAGTTTGCCTGGAAATGATCGCTTTGGCGATAAGGCCGCCTGTGGTACTTTTCGTGTTATTTAAATTGTCTTTTTGCAATGTGTTGGTGTATGCGACGCGGTCGGTGCTCACCACAATATTAGTTTTCAACAACATCGACCAAAATGGCGGTTAAAACTCATCACTTGAATCAGTAAACGTCGTGAAGCTAAAATTAACGGAATGACTAAAATTACAGACTTTGAATAGCATCGTGCATCGTACACATGAGACGGTTGGAACTGAAGTTTCTTTGCGAAATAAAAATTGATACGAAGAGATTCGACGAAGAACTACCATAAAGTCTCCGAGAATGCTGAATTAGCGTGCTGAAGTGACAACAGGCAGACCATGTTTACCGCAGGAGTGTTAACCGATAGGGCAGACGAATCTTCGACCGATAGGGCAGACGAATCAGGTACCGGTAAGCGCAGTGCGAGACGCCCCCGACTAGGTGAACCGACGACTTGAAGAAGTTTTCCAGTGATGATTCGTTGAGAAGAGCTGACGATCGTGTGTGGTCGGGGTTCTTGGGAGAGGCCGATGTCCAGTAGCGGAATTATGATATGGTAAAAAATCATCTAGACTCATCTAGTATACAAGGAATTAGACCTCGCCCGCATTACCGATAGCATAATGCTCGATTAGACCGCAGCTACCGATAAAGGCCTCACAAGAAAAACATATTTGACGACAGGTGTTTTTGTACAAGATGCCGCGTGCTCAGTCGATAGTGAGCGCATACTCAGCTCAATTATGTACCTACATAACCGCTCAATCGTAGAAAATATCGTATAAAGGCATGGCGAAATTGCTTGAGAATTGTAACAATATACCTACGAGCGTCGATTCTTACTGTTCTCTTTGCTTCTGTATTCTTCAAAACTCTTACTGATCATCAATACAAATCGCGATAAAGAATTTCTACTATGGGCACCTGCAACACCAGGGGGGATGTAGGATGCCAACCTTTTAGAATCCTATACATAACCTTCTTAAAGAGCCTGATATCATAACTAAGTCGGCGGCGCGCCCGCATACCCCCTGGTGTTGCAGGTGTCCATGGGCGGCGGTAACACGTGAGACCGCTTGCTCGTCCGCCCTCTTCTCTATAAAAAAAAAAAGTGAGAAAAAATTGGTGGGCTATTCATTCCACAATTTTCGGACTCGCAATGTTATGTTATATATAAATAAATATTATAAATAAAATGTTTTGAAGGTGGTTTCGAAATTGCAGTATTTGTAAATCTATAATCACATTTTTTCGAAAAGGCGGCTCGCTAGATATTAATTCAATATATTGGAGATGTAACTTTTTATATGAATGTGGTCTGATAATATAAAAATCATGGAACCGCTGATCGTACCAACTTAAACTATTTTATAAAGAGTTGAAACTCGTTTGCGACTATTCAATCAAAGTAGATTTCGTGAAAAACTTCTGAACAGTTACACATAATTTCACTTCTTTGTTTTTATTTTGTATATATTGTACATTATATTATTATGATGGTGGATAAATAGACAGTCCTCGTGATGGTAAACGGATACCGTCCTATTTAATAATAAGTAATAATAGAGTAAAAATTGGGGGTTCTGTATCACCTTACCTTGCTTCGCTCGGTCGGTGCTACAGAACGCCCCAATCTTACCCTGTCCACCGAGCAGATGGGCTTCGACATACCATCACATCAGAACGTTGCTGTCGGTTCACACCAGACCTTGTCTAACAAAATACAGAGGTTTTCAATAGGGACCGGATATTCGATCTGTTACTTTATTGAAGAGCTTATTGTTTGACATTATGTATGGTATGTGTCACATCATTCAAATGATCACCTCGTATTCACATGGTAGCGTGAATACGCGAGATTCAATTTTCTATCAGTTTCTGACATAATGCACCTCTATCTCTTGGATGACGCGTGTTATGTTAGTATTCAGATTTCCAACAGTTCGTGGCTTGTTTGCATACACCAATGATTTTACATAACCCCACACAAAATAATCGAGGGTCGTTAAATCACACGATGTCGGAGGCCATGTCTTGTCACCGAATCTTGAAATCAAGAACTCGTCGAATTTCTCTTTGAATAAATCGATTATTTCTCTGGCGGTATGACATGTGGCACCATCCTGTTGAAACCAGACGTCAATCAGATCCATATCTTCCAACTTAGACCAGAGAAAGTTCCACATCATCTGTCGGTAACGGTCACCATTCACAGTTAAGGCAGCATCTGCCTCATTCTCAAAGAAGTCAGTATGCAATGGCCTCTCATGAATTTCTTAAGGATTTTCATTCAAATCCTACAATTTTGTTTGTTTTTTGTTAAGCCAATGTGCTTAGTCGCTATAGATTATTTTCTGCGAAAAAATTGGACTCGACTTGAAGTTGCTCTAAATCTCAATCAGCAAACTGTCGGCGCTATTAATGGTCACTAACATTTAGTTCTTGCGTCGGTTAAATATTGTAGACCCAAGTCTTTTCGCAAGATTCGTCTAGGCGAAGTTTGAGAAAGGCGGACTTGTTGAGAGCGTCGTGGGATTGACAAGTTCGGGGTTTCTCTTATACTTTCAGCTACCACCTCGATATTCTCGGTGTTTCGCACACTTCATGTTTAATAATTTTTACTTGCACAATATCACTTATATTTACGACTTCGAGATGAAGCAGTTGTTGCTTCGAAACAGTATATCTTTTTTTTTTTTTTTTATGGACGAAGGTGGTAGATGAGCATACAGTCCACCTGATGGTAAGTGGATACTGTAGCCCATAGACATCCGTGATACATGCCAACATTAGTCCAAAATGACAAACGTTGGCACGCCCCCGGATGCGCTGCCTACCTTTGGAGATATAGGAATGGATTTGGAGAAAGAGTTGGGAAAATGGGGAGGGACAGCATGGAAATGGGCTCTGGCACATCTCACTCACTACCGAAACACTTACGTACATTAGGGAAATAAGATAAAGTGGGAAATGAAGTACATTTCAAGGTAGTCTTCTGTGAGGTAAGTAGTCTATATCGTTGCAGTATAAAGGAGTAGGTACCTAATTAATATTGCATGCTTCCATTTATACTGTTAATATAATTTATTTAATTATTTTATTTATTTAAACTTCATGTATTTGACAAGTATTCGTGCACAAGTATTTGACATTTTTTTTTTTTATAGAGAAGAGGGCGGACGAGCAAGCGGTCTCACGTGATGGTAAGTGTTACCGCCGCCCGTGGACACCTGCAACACCAGGCACATGTACAAAAGGCGGACTAAAAGGATTCTCTACAACTCAACCACCAGATCAAACAGAAAACAGAACGCGGGTGCAGTTTTTAATTTAAATACAATAAATATACATACATAGTAAACTTAAATAAATATATATATATAAACTAGTAAATACAGACATACGTTAGAATATATTTAATATGTAGATAATTATATATATTAATATATACACATATTTATAATAACTAATAATCAACAATATGTAATTGAACAGAAATATTTAATTAAGAAGGCAGCGAAAACCAAACAGAATATAGATCAAGAACTCTGATTCTTTAAATAGTGATAGTTTTAATCAAATACGTCTTAATACTAGCGTAATAGACAAACAAAGATCGCTTTGACGTGTGACTGCCCTTGATACGCAAACGTGTGCATAAATTTCTGTATGTGCGAGTGAAAAATAGTTTTGTGTTGTTCTTATAACGTGTAATGTCGATAATTACAAAATCACAACCTAAAGCTCATAGTTATATACAAAGGCTTCTATTAAGAAATATTTTGGTTCTGTACTATTCCTAACTAATATATCGACGGTGTAAAGGAGAAATGGAATGAGCGACACACACTTTACTTTCAAAATTAAGTGGAAAAATTGATGGAAAAAGGCGTACAGACGAGCATACAGTCCACCTGATGGTAAGTGGATACTGTTGTCCATGGACATCTGCAATACATGCCAACATCAGTACGACAAATGTTGGCACGCCCCCGGATGCGCTGCCTACCTTTGCAGATTAAGGAATGGATTAAGAAAATGAGGAGGGATAGGATGGGATGGGAATGGACTCTGGCATCTCTCCCTCACTACTGAAACGCGTACGTACATTAGGGAAATACGATAAGGTAGGAAATGCAGTATATTTCAAGGTCATATATCAATGAGTATGTAATGTATTATAGTTACTAAATTTAAAATTTCGATGAACCGAAACCAGATATCTCTACTAGCTATAAAATTGTAAATGGTTTGAAAGTCAAACTTATTTACAGAACGCAAATAAATTGAAATCAGGAACCAATATCTACATATGTATGTAAATACTTGTATGTAAACATGTACCTACCCATAAAACCCAAAGTACTATGTGCGACATGAAAGTGTGAAAGCCAGAATAATTTATGGAATACAATTATTTAGTTTGGAGTAATTTAGCTCTAAACGCATCGAGCTACGAAGGGTTTTAAATTATTGCAGCAAATCCCATACTGAAGTATTTTCTCTATCCTACGTATGCATACCTTAATGGTATGCAACTTACCATACCATACCATCAGCCTGTCTCTCCACTGCTGGATATAAGCCTCTCCAGCCAGCACCGGCGAACTTATTTATGTCATCGGTCCACCTGTCCACCGTCCGGTTTATTCCCATCAGCCACGGTAGCCCGTCCCCGGTACCGTGGGGGATGGGAAAAAACGTTCCCCCGGTGACAACATTCACCAGGCTACGACTGTACCTTTTTTACAGCACAACACAATTCCCATCGCCCGGATAACAAAACAAAAACGTGCAATGTACAGTACCTACATTTAATTATGTTTCATTGCAGTAATTTATTAGCGTGTATATAATTTATATTTATTGATTTTGATTACTACTTGATAACATTGTAGCAATTGAAAGGTAAGGTATATATATATGTATATATATATATATAGTTCTTTGTTTGTCCCGTATGCGTTCCTATACCATTCATCCGATTGCGATGAAACTTTGGTGAGTTGTTGTGGGCACGCGCGCGAACGTTTCTGAATTAGTACTTGAAGACCACGCGAATGAAGTCGCGGGCAACAGCTAGTAAATAAATAAAAACTTGTAGTGATATAACCACATATTTATTATGCGTATTATAATTAATAGTATATTAAAGATATATAAAAGCTAAATCACATTCTGTACGTACATTAATCCCAGTGTAAATCTTAGTACCTACGTTATTGAAGTATAGTAACGCTATAAAACGAATAATAAAATCTTTACGCTCCCATAGCTTGTTGTTAGATTGACTCTGACCTTATGGGTCGGGCCTATCGTTACAGGCAACGTTCACAAAACCTCTTATGATACGCTGCATCTATAGGATTAAATAAAAAATACCTACACTCTCTTGACACTTCCGCCATGAAAACTATCTCCATCCCCCTTAATCCCCCGCATTCAAGGGGAATGGGGGAAGAAGAGGGTGCAGCTCAATTTTGACACCGGATTAGAGTTCAGCAACCCAAAAGACCTAGTGGAACTCCGTTCAAGACGATTTATCTCACTTAAAAAAAGAGAATAAGAGCGGGTAGTTTTGAGGGGGAGATTTACCACTTCCTCTCTTGAATCGAAACAACTCATATCTTTCCATCATATCTAATGCAAAAGCTATACCATATATAATATGATGGCATTCGAGCTTTTGGGGGTAAACCATCATATATAATGCAAAAGCTATACCATATATAATATGATGGCAGTCGAGCTTTTGGGGGTAAATTGCGTAAGAACTACTTCTACGAGACCACGATGTCTCCTCCATAGAGCAATTCCTTCGTAGTTCCAAATAAATAAGCCTATCATTGGCCGATAGTTACGCGAAGCCAAAAAGCCTTATCTGAACTTCAACAATATAAAAACAACTCTATTTCAACAGATATTAAGTTGCTATTACATTTCCTAGTTATTTTCAATCATGTATTCGCCTATACTTTGATCTTTAAAATGATAGTATAAATTATCCGGGCGTATATTTAATGATAGTGTAGAATCTGTTTCACATGGGCTGACCTTAACTTATAGCCGATTTAGTCCAAAATCAGTCCATGTATGTACTCGTAGTACTTACATAATTACATAAATACTTCCTATACAGGATATATTTCAACTCTTCTGGAAATCTAAAACTTTTCCTTGAAGTCAATTGACACATAATGTCCTTTTTTAATCACCGTGTTTTTAGGTTTTGATATAGCAAATTTGTATCAAAAATTGAATAGAATCTGAAACAAGACAAAATTAAACATTTTGACAAAACCTCCGACGGTTAATAATCCCTAATTACGTTTAAAAAAGTGAACAAAAACACAAAATCACAATTGTTGACAATCTGCAATAGTGCCTACCTATACCACAATCTAAAAATCCATACAGTCGGCCAACGGAGGCGTCTAGACAGGGCAATCGTGCGGGGCGTGTGGGGTGAGACGCGGGTAGGGTGAGCCCGAGCTGCCGTACTAGTAGCTCGGGACACGTCTTTCTGACCTAACGCGTGTTTGTTTTAAATGTTTTAATTTGTACACAATTAAAATGGTGCATACGACATGTGCTGTTAGAGATTGCAAGTCGTCATCTCGCATAAATAAAGAACTAAAATTTCATCAGTTTCCGCACACGGTAGAAAGGTAAACATTATTATTGTTAAGGGGCTGCATTGAGAAAAAGTAACATTTTATTTTCGCTGATATGTCAGTTGTAGATGATACATAGATCTAATATTTATGTATATTTATTTTGACTAGATATATTTGTATATTTATATTTGTATCTAAATTCTGGTAGAACAAAAACACTTTCCTCGATGGCTTTATTTTCCAAAGGAAGGTCTGTTTTGGAAAATTTCGCTTGGCATTTGGCAATCGCAATAGTTTTATCTATTCTTATTTTCGAATTGGACTCATCTTGTACATTACTAAATTCTGGTAGAATAAAATTTTATTTAATGTTTATTCGCCGAGAAATGTGCAAAAATACATAAAAAATGTAAAACAGTGCAATTCAGCTCTGTCCTCAACAGAGTATCGCGTTTCGCCGTTTGTGAGAAAGGGACAGCTCAAAAATCGAGGTCCTTAATATTATTTAGCTAGAAATTTTACAACTATAGCTAGAAATAAAAATTTTATTCGCGGCACTTACACATCCCAACGTATTCTCACACCCTTTTGTTACACTATATTTTCGCAATTACAATTAAGACTATACATGGGGCACATACTTATTTTAATAATTCCTACTGTTTAAAAATTACAATACACCAGGGCATTCCGAAAACTTTTTCTGTCAGATTCTAAATTTGTGAAACGCTACAAACTGTACCGAAGATTTCGATAACATACTCGTACTAACACAATTTGTAGAATTTACCAAAAACACACCTCACCCTCAAGCCTCCATCCAGTATCCACCTCAAACAAAGCCTAAAAGAAACTTTACATAAGAGTACGACATTCCAGAAGAAAATGCATTTTACTACATCTGCAGTTATTTGTTGCGAAGATGTGTTGAAAAGCACAAGCGTGACTGCCTATCGATAGTTAATTACGCCTTATCATATGCAGACGAAGAAAATGAGAAAAAAATATATATCCGTCTGAGAGCTAATGATACCAGCCGTGATCGCTTCGGAGGACTACAAGCCCCTCCGGATGATTTTGTGAATTATATCCATAACTTGGAAACAGAATTGATGTCGATCTTTACTTCTTTTACAGGAAACAACATCGGATTCAAACTGTTTCAGTATTTGAGTACAATAAAATTCAACACCAAACCGTGCGCATGCTTCCCAATACATTTTTTATTAAAATTATTTATCAGAATGACGATTTTTTATATAATTAAGTTCAACAACAGAAATTTCAAATCCATTAAATCTAAAAACCGGAAATATTTGTCGGTCGCCCATTTATAATAGCAGATTTGGAAATTCATACATTATAATATCCATATAGTTTTATATAAAACATTATAAAGCATTTGTAATATACATTGCAATATGCATTGTAAAACAAGTATCAAAACATTAAATAATATAATTGTATTTTATTTAAATTATAAAGAACTGTGACAACCCTAGGTGTTGTGACCGGTGTATTGCGATATCGGCTTTTACACATCAAAGGAGTTGGCCCACTGTGTACACTGTGCCTATATGGTGAGCATCTCTGCAACGGTGAGTACAATTAATACAATCCAGTGTAGATCCAATCTACAAGCGGTGAGAGGAAAACATCGTGAGGAAACCCGCATGTTGCAGATATACATATATAAAAAAATCTGGTATATGTTGATCCACCAATCCGCACTGGGCCCGCGCGGTGGATTACGGCCCGGAACATCCCCCTCCCCCCAGTGATTTACTAGGGGAGGCCTGTGCCCTGCAGAGGGACATTAAAAGGCTGATACAATAGTACCTGTATTGTAACCGTCGTCATGCGTAACGAATAATCAAGAATCATGTTTATATTACATTCGATAAACTTTTACTAAGCACAATGACGATAAAATATTGTAAATTGACATGGGATTGACAATTTCCTTACAAATTGTCAATCCCATGTCAATTTACAATTTATTGTTAATGGTCTCGCCAACTTACTTTGTAATATTTTTTTATTTTGTTGCCCAGGGGGATAGATTTCCTTCTCCATCAAATTATAAGATTTCCTAAACTACGACTGAATAATTATTTCCCCGTCTCCAATTTACATAGAAATTTGCAGCTAAAAAAGGAAATGTAAATCTTCAATCTAGCGACTTTGGCTTTGAGTAATAACCTCTAGGAACCTGATTTATAGATCAGTACTTAGGAACCCTAGGAAAGCATATTTAGGAAGGAACCCTTATTTACTAGACCTGAGGGTAAAGATAGAATTAAGGGCCGTCGTTAAGGTTTAAATCGGGGGCTATTTTGGAAATAATTTCAATAAGAGTTTCAAAGATTTCCTGGTAATAAAAGATGTAATACGGATCATTATTCTCAAACGTTAGTGGTTTGATTGCTTGCTCTAAAGTCTATACTATTAAAACATAGATACAAACACACACACACAAACAGACGGATTGAGACACAAACTGAAACGGTGCCACAGATAAGAACGTAGATATCACTTTTATTCAACAACTACGTGTGATCCCAAGGCTGACCACACACTGCACTGCCTACCTTTGGAGATTTAAGAATAATTTGGAGCAAGGGTTGAGAAAATGAGGAGAAATAGAGTAAAAATGGATGGGAATGGCGTCTGGCATATCTCACTCACTAATGATTCTAATGAAACACGTACACACATTGCAGAAAATAATAAAATGGGAAACATTTTAAAGTAGTGTTCTATAAAAGAAGAATAGGTACCTATTAGTAGAGTCAATGAAGCTTCAAAATCTTCAAATTTTCCTTAATCCTCAAGAACAGATGCAATTTTGATGTTTTTTTTTTAATGTTAGTTATTATCAATTATTCAGAATTAGAAACACTGCATACGAGTACTTATTTACATTGTTTAAAGAATAATAATGAAACTTATATAGGGTGGCCAAGCTTGAAGCTGTCGATAGGCCAGCTTTTAACCTACCTGAATACTACAATTTCATGGAAGTCGCACAGTTTTCGAGATATTGGCCCTTTTTTCATTTTATAAAAAATGGCACCTGTGATCAGTAATTTCCATACTGTGGCTACAAATGGAGGAAAATTCACATTCTGTTTTGTGTTTATTATTCTCATAGAGTTAAAACTAAATCAGTAGGTAATTATTTTTCATTTACTGTTAAGGTATCTTCCAAAAGTTTACGTTTGACTTAAGTCAAGGTACAACCTTCGTCTGCTGGTATGAATTTGACCTTTAGTTACGAACAAAGCAAAAAATTTTAGTAAAACCAAGCTTTAGTAAAAAAAATGTAGCAAACCTAGAGTGGTCAATAATTTAAAAAATGCCTAATTAATGTAGATTCTAAAATGGTATAACACATGTGGTTTCCTCTTTAAAATTACGATATTGCTATTAAAAGAATCAAAAAAGAGTTTTCAAACAATCGGTTCTATTCTTGCGAATTAAGAATTAAGGAAAGGGGGTACTCTTAGATAGTCGAGTCAATGAAGGTTTTATTCATTGACTCGACTACCTAAAGAGTACCTCCTTTCCTTTTTTCTATACCAAAAGCTACTAAGTTACTAACCGGTTTTACCGTTAAACCATTATTCATTTAATCGTTGTCATAGAAACGATTATATGTGCCTTTGTCTTGGATTTCTGTAACCCTTTCAATAGAACCTTGACGTAAATGTAAGCCTTTCAGTCCTTTGATTAACTTCGTTGAGAGTTGTAAGATATTATTAGGCCATTTTGTTTTACTGATAAATGTGAAAACTATTTTCGCTATAATAATCCAACCATCTCTTTACGTAGGAAGAAGATTTTTTTGATGACCGCATCTCACACTAGCCTATGCAATCCGTGTATAAATGTTGTACAACTGTCTATTTGCTTGAGAATGTGCGTGTAGTTTAATTTGTTAAGTTTGACGATAGATGGCGTTGTACCAAACGCGGTGACAAAATTCTAAGCAAAGTGAAGGGATCATTGACAATTAAATACAGGCTTTACTTATCCTGAACTAGCAAAAGGTAGTTTCATTAACTCCTTTCTGTGAAGTTGAATCCTTTTTGGGGAATATGTACAATCAGTACTACTATTATATATTATCTAATTTAGTATAAACAATAGTGATAGTGACTGCATAGGCTGGTATGAACTTATTTTACTTTCATTGCGGATAGTTATAATTGAAAATAGTTATAATTGTCAGTGAAATAATGGGGTAGATATTAATATATCCTCTACAGTAGCTCCTTAGAATGAAGCAGGTTAATTTTATTTCACCTTACATATCTATCTATTTATGTCTCAATCAGATACTCGCCAATCTCAATAAACGAAGTTCTGGAACGTTCGGAAGGGACGTATTATTTACGATCCGCCAGCTGATACTACCAACTTTCGATCTTCCGAGAAAGGAACTTTTATTATTTTGCTCCGGGCGTATTCACTAAGGTAGCTGTCATAGTGTATGAGAGTAGCGAGTTAGATAGTTTGTATGTCACTCATCATTAACTTTATATTTGTGAGGTTAAATTAAACATGTCGAAGGAAGAACCTGTTAAGTATTCTATAAAATTATTCTAGTTAGTGTTCTATGAATATTATTATTACTTTTTGTGAATTATCCTCTTTTTCCATGCCAATACAGAAATACTGTCTCAATTTATACAATCATTTATAGCTTATATATCTTAAATATGACTTTTTACCGTTTCTTTGTTAAAATGGTTCGCGCTTTACTCGGTGTAGTATCACAAGGAACGATTTGAGATGAGAGATATTATTATTTAGTTTATGTGTTGTCACTTTTGACCATCACCTTTGCTAAATGTCCCGAAATGTGACGAATTTCAATTTACGAAATTAATTAAAATTAAAGAGATGAAATAAAAATTCTAAAAACATATTAGTGATAAACTGTCTTTTTTTTTCTTCGGACATTCCAGTGTTAATTATTTTAAAATTTTTACTTCCGCTACCGCTTATGAAACAAAGCCAAAATCAGTTTCGAAACGGAACAAAACAGGATTTATCGCGAGTCTGTAAGAAACTTTGCACCATTTCTAATTGTCTAAATTGGACCAAATGCTGTCTGCTCCTCCACTTGATAACGCTACTGCAAACTTCGTTAAAAGGCCGTTTGTTACCGCTAATAATTTGATCTCGTTCCTTTGACCGGGAGAAAGCTACCTCCTCAATTTATAATCTCCATTTCCGATAATCGTCATACAGTTATAAGATGGTGCCAGAAATGTTCACAAAACACCAGAACGTCAACTAAATTTTCACAAAGTTACTAATCAAACAATGGTTAAAATAATTTATATCAATAAAACCTTAGCTGTAACCAGCCTGTTTTTTCGTTTCCCTTTTCTTTCATCCCCTGCTAAACACTAAACACGCCAGAGCATATTCCCACCCCATCCTATCCCATGCCATTTTTCCAACTCTTACTCCAAATCCACTCCTCTAAATCTCCAAAGGCAGACAGCGATTCCATGGGCGTGCCAACGTTTGTCAATCTGGACTGATGTTGGTATTTATCGCGGTTGTCCACGGGCTACAGTATCCACTTACCATCAGGTGGACTGTATGCTCGTCTGCCATCTTTTTTCTATAAAAAAATAAAATATATAGCTAAATATATAACTACAAATGTGTTCAACATAATTACGTAAAGCTAAAGCTGATTTTCATTTAAAATTTCAGTAGTGGTTACAAAGTGTGAACAGCATACCGATAAATCCATCCCTGACATTTATTAAACCTGTAGATAAACTAAAATTCGTCATTAATTTCGTACATGAATATTGTTAACGAGTACATTTGGTGGTGCACTAATTACTCCATTGCAATTTAATTCAAATTGCTGTGTAGGATTTCATTAGCGTGCATTGATTTTGAAAGTAAGTAAACAATAGCAGTATGCAAGTACAGAGGCGGACTCTCACAATATTTCTCAATAATATTGGTCATTTTCATTTAAATAAAAGCAATTTACTTAAATGTAGGCCATGTAGTGGCGGCCGGTTTTCGAATAGTCATGGCAAGTTTTTCCTGCCATGTTGTGGCTGATACATAGCTGATGGCTGATTCAGCTATGATTGCTGGCTGATTCATAGAACAGGTGGCTGATTTCATAGAAAAACTGCTACATATATACTCGTACGTACATACTAAACAAATTTTAGTTGGAAACCTTTTAAATTTTCATACCGCTTAAAGATTAACCATTAATTTAGGTTTCACTTGTATAAAGCCGATATTTAACTAATTCTGGTGAACAATAAATAGTTCTCATTTCATTTTAAATTTAAATACATTAACACTCTCACTGCCAACAATATATAAGACTATTGAAGTTCAGCAGGCCATGGGATCCGCCGGCGACCCCCATTTTTAAAACTATAGCACGCCACGACTCTAACTACAAAACTATTACAGCAGGCCACGGGGTCCGCCGGCGGGACGATCGGAAATGCTTTTAGTGCGCCGTGGGATCCGCAGTGACCTCCTAAATTCAAACATTTTTTATATCTACTGGCGTCACGATAAGGAAAATTGATTTATACCTTGGCGTTGTCATAAACTTCAGCTACAAATTAAAAAAAAAAGTAAAACAATCGGACAAATAGTTACATTTCTATGAGACTGAATAAAAATTAAATAAAAACATTTTAAAATTAATAATAGTTTATTTTCTTAACGCATAAATCAAAGAAAAATAAAAATAAATTTTAAAAGCTACTTTTTACTATGAATATTGGCAAAACACGAGGCACAAACGCTGGGATTGGTCGGGCAGTTAAGGCAAACAGTGCTTGTCTTTTTAGTATATTTTTTGGCCTCTACGCTTGACTTGCCTTCCTTACGCAGACTTTCATAGCAATGTATGCACTTACGACGCACGAGTCGATTTCGATGATCAGTCAAGGGATTTCTCCCGAACTTATGCACAGTTTCTGCAGGACGGACAGCATCAGCAGTGTTTTCTTTACATAAACCTAATAACTGAATGCAAAGGCGTTCTCGGAATTTCGTAATAGTGTAACTCTTATCCCATATTCTTTTATGTGCCTTGTAAGTCAAGTAAGCATTTATGACAGACGTAGTCAGTAACAATTCCATCGCCAACTTTTGGAACCAACGGAGGCTGCGTCTGGAAGGATTACAATAACTGCCCAATTGATCAGAAAGATCGATTGAACATTTATGTTTATTGTACTCGGCAATCACTGTTGGTTTCAAAGAAGTTTTTCTCCTGTTTCTCCTGCTTGTGACTATGGCAAAACCAACTTGATGTTTGGTGGACAATGCTAGGACGTCCCGCTTGTCTTTCCATTTTAGGACCAAAACACCCTCACTATTTTCCATTGCAACCAGCTCGCCTTTTTGCAACTTTTGGTTAACAATTTCTTTCGGCAGCCCTTTTCGGTTTCTTCTGACCGTACCAATCAAATGCGTAGATCGCTGTAACAGAGACGTAGCCAATTCCACGCTTGTATAGAAGTTATCCGTAACAATGCATCGTCCCGCATCTAAATATTTGTCACTTAGTTTCATTACCACATCTTTTGACACATTCTGATGAGGCGAAGTTGTCTTTCCCTCATACACAATTAAATCATGTGTAAAGCCTTCGTCATCGCATATTTTAAAGAGTTTGATGCCATACTTGTGCCGTTTTCCTGGGATATATTGCATAAAAATGATTCGACCACGGAAAGCAATCATGGTTTCGTCCACCGTTAGATATTCTCCAGGCGTCTTATAGTTTTGGTATTTTCTCCTAATGCACTCAATTAACCGTCTTACCCTAATAAGTCTGTCAGTGCCTGCAAGTCCTAAATATAAGGTATCCTCGAAATGCCAACAACGTAATCAATTCAAAACGGTTACGGCTCATCATTGATCCAGCAAATTGATTTTCGTATAATACATTATGACTCCAGTAATCTGATATCCTAGGCAGTTTTTTTAAACCCATCCAAATTAACAATCCCAGGAATTTCTTCATCTCGTCTTGATTACAATCCTTCCAATTACCCAGTCTACTGGACCGTAGCAAAACTGTAAGTAATTTGGTTTTATTCGCATAACAGTTAGTCATAGTCGTCATCAGATTTATTATTTCTTCATCCACAAACAACGAATAGTATTCTAATTCGGTCACACAGGTTGTGGGAATATTCTTAAAACCAGGAGTAAAAGCTAATGGGAATTGTTGCTGACTAGTGCCATTCGGTAGGTGCCAGCCACCATTGTTTCCGGACCGCCGCGCAGAACGATTATTATCACTCGATGAAGCCGCCGATGGCGCTTGACTATAGGGTTGACGTGAGTCTTGCGCAGTGACATGTTCATTGAAGTTCCCATTATTTTCTGATGATTCCTCACTGTCAGTACTATCAGAAGCACTTGTTTCCGACGACGGTACGTAATTTGGATCACAATCCGAGTCGTCCGACATGTATTACAAGATCAAAATTCGCGATGGCAGCAAAAGCGCGGGAAAATGACGCAAACAGTAGGCCACGGGGGCGGCCGGCGGCAAACTGTCGATTAGTATGGCTGGCGTATCGATGAAACTATTGGTTTCGGCGTCGGCGTACTAATAAAATATTTTTGGGGTCGGCCGGCGGCCCCCATGGCGTCTTAATATAGATTCTCGAAAATAAGGCTGGCTTCCTGCAATAAAAATGTTGGGGCCCGCCAGCGGATCCCATGGCAGTGAGAGTGTTAAATTGAAATAAAATTAGTTGTGGATAGGTGTAGGTGTACAGTTTAACCGTGTGGTGTCGGCCGGTTTTAAGATAGCACCACCCCATTTCTACCCGTAGGTAATGGTAATTGGCGATTAAAGAGTTACTTCTTAGTTGAAAGAAAAAGAAACTGATTAAAAGCGGCTCTGAGGAACTTACATATCTAAAAGGGTAAACTCGCCAACCCGCTTGGCCAGCTTGCCCTTCTAAGATTATACATCCCAGTTGCACAAGACTATGCATGAGAAGGTCGGTGTCCATCGGTGGATGTTAAAAGGGCTGACTACATGCATAGCATACATACGTGAGTGACAGATAACATTAGCTCCTCACGTTAAATATTCTCAAACTCTTATTTACCTGAATTAGTAATGGATTTGAAAAAAAAAACATTTTTAATATGGGTGTTCTTTCTTTTCTACCTGTTGAATAAGCTATAAAAATAATCATTTGTATTAGGGAACAGTTGCTAGAAAGAGATTCAAATGTGTAAAGCACCGGATTTAGTACATAATATCGAAAACTACATGGTCTGTGTTATGTTTCAACACGAAATACAAAAATAAATGTTTTTACGATTATCAATTATTCTGTATGGCGAAATTTCGATTCAATCACATGAACCGTGGTCACGGTGAGGCTATTACAATAACTGGAGTGAAGTATCAGCCATACTTTTTAATTCGCTGTTACAATGTCATGTCCTAATGATAGATGTCAACTGTCGGTTTATTCCTGTAGTTTATTCGTAGGTCTTACGGTAGAATAAAGATTTATAATAATGGTATTGAAATGTCATATAGGTAAAGATTAAAACTTCAATATTAAAATTATTAAGTCTGTTTTTATTTATAGTTAAAATTACAAATAAAGAGAATAGATAGGCAAATAACATTATTCGCTTGTGCTCCTTCTCACAATAAAAACACAATAAACAAGGGAGAAAAACATTCCAATTTATTACTAAGTAATTGTTATCGTACACTAATAAAAACTTCGAAGCAAACCTTTTTGCTGTGCAATAAATTTACATAGATAGGCCATTGTGTATTGTGCGTTTTGTGGTTTAATACAGTTTATTTAAATTCACATTGTTTTTGTACGTAATGTTTGTGACAATCATTTCGCTCGGCGCTCTCGTCTGAAACAGTTGTGTTGTTGTGTTGCTGGTTTCCCCGCCAAAATTGGGTGTTGAAAGTTCGTGATTGGTCAGTGTTTGATATTTGTGATTCCTTGTTTTGCTTTAACATTTATGTATGTCGGACGTTATAGGCATTCAAACACACGCAGAAGGAAAAAAGCAAAATGAAAATAAACAAAAAAAAAATGAAAAGACTTTTCTAAAACCTATACTCCATAGTCCATGATCTATGATTTTCTTCTACAAATGTGTTATTTATATACCAAAACAGGATTTCCAAAATATTTCCAACATCCTCTACTTTCGCAAATTCCATTGCTTAAGAACATTACCCGCACAGAAGTCGAGCTAAAATCATCTATTTACAGACTCAATTTCCGATTTGTCGGATCAGACAATCCACGACAGACGTGAGGCAATTTTGGGTTTAAATTGAATGATTCAAACACCTGTACCACAATATACGTGAGGAACAGTCTAGAATCTATACAACGTGTCACCATAATAAGCAAAATCTGAAACACGTCAACTATTAGGTCTTTACTTATGAAATTGTCGTTTTATACGGAAAATTTCAATAGAAATATATATTTAATTAGTCGAAGTATTGTCCATTAGTATCAATGCACTTTTACCATTTTAATGGAAGTTGATTGATGCCTCTGCTATAGAACTCTTTGGGACGGGAATCGATGAATTCTCTGAAGGAGTTTTTCACTGCCTAGGAGTGATGTTTCCCCTGTAAAAATGTATCCAAATTCCAAAAAAAATGGAATTCAGTAGGGGAATCAGTAGGTACGGTCGGTGATGGAATCGTTTCCAGTCGAAGCTCCTGTAACTTTGAGATTCTCTATCGTGCATTGTATAGGGGAGCGTTATCATGGAGAAGCAGTGAACTAGAGCGATTGACCAGAGCGGTTGATGTTGTTTAATAACGAACTTGTCCATCATCTTTTCATTCAGTTACTCACAGTACACATCTGCATTTATTGTTGTGCTAGATCTCAAGAAACTGTGGTGAATAATAGCGGCACAAGACCGCCATACAGTCACCGTGAGCTGTTTTTGACTCCGATTACGTTTGGGATATTGTTTGGCTGTGTCTCCTGGTGTTACGGACAGCCCAGGATCGTGAAAGAGTATCGTGGGATTAATGTGTATAGTTGCAAGTGAATTTACGTGTAAAGGATAAGTCGATATTGACATTATGTTATAGAATAAGTTATTTAGTATGATGTAAATAAAGACAATAAGGTGGGGACGTTATAGCTAGAACCTAGATACACTAAGTATTAAAAAGTATCCGCTCTCAAGGGAACCCTCCAGAGTAACGAACACTTACACGTCTTCGATGGTATACGACCGGCCGGTCCGCCCGGCATGCCGAGTTTCGTACCCGTCGTCAACACCGGGATTCAAATTTCAAACTTCTTTATTGACAGTTACAGCTGTATATTATAGTAAATATAAATATATATAAATATAAATAAAAATATAAAATATAAAATGTAAATATAAAATATAAATGTAGAATCATATGGATGGATACGTAAATATGGACTTGTTCTGGAGGTCGAAATTTCCAGAACAGAAATATCATATCAAAAACGTACCGTATGTTCATTTACGATGTTTGAACGGTGAGAAACGGAAGTCGTATTCGAAAATAACGCGAATTTTTAACTTTTTCATGGTCGCAAACACAACGATATCTAAGCATAAAGTCATTTGGCGGAAAAACAAATGAATAACTTATTTTCTATAAGAATGTCATAGCTTTAAATTGAAATTATTTTGAATTACAAGCCAAACGCAAGATAACTAAGTTCAAAGTGGCCACTATGAAGTAATTTCATAGTTCAAGCCCTAATAATTCAAAATACATAAAACCGTCATAAAGAAAAGTTATTAGGAATGATTTAAAAGTTCCAAGTTTTGTTGTTCTATCTAAACCATTCGCAGCGCTCATTATTTAGTGTTATACAACTGCTCGTACAAAAGAAGATATACATTTGAACAATTAGTTACGAAAAAAAAATCTATTATAAAAACTGTTAGAATAGATTCTACTCGATATACTGAACAAGTTATTTTCACCGCTTGCGTTATTTTGGTGACACATTGTATATACCAAGCGCCCGATCCGTTCAGGCGCTTGGCGCGGTTTCTGGTGCAATGCTGAAAATCTGAAATCCTATTTACGGCTTAATGAAAAAATCTCTTGAGGCAGATCCTTTCACGGTCTACGGATTCGCGGCATGATTCGCTGATTTCTTTCTTTCACAAGTGTTTCCGTCTCGGATGCTATCCGCCAAAGATATCCCAAGCTCTTTCCGTCGCTTGCTATGGAAAAATGCTTGTGTATCGGGTCATGTGTGTCAACAGCCAACTCTGGAATTTATTATAACAACCAGAACTCGTAATGACAATGTTTTCCGGCTTGCGTCAAATGGAATGCGTCAATAACAAACAACTCGTAATATGAATTAGCCAATCGGAAAACTCTGACACGGGTGAATGTTAGTGAGTCACGTGACCGTTTATTGACTTTTTAACAATGTGTTCATAATACGAAATTGCAAGGCGGTTCATTTCATGACGTTGGGACTGGATTTTGTCTCAATGTTGTTTTATTCAAAATAATCGTAAATGGAAACAAAATCAATACAGACTGTGTCAGCGATAATCGATACTTATGACATTGAGAACTAACATTCTATCGTAGGCAATTATTTTCAAATTACATAGTGCTGAGACCACTTACCGCTTACCTCTACTGTGACTGCGTAGTACACCAGTCACGTCGGCTACTTAATTGCCTAACTTCGCGAAGTTGTGACAAAGTTTGTTTCAGTTTTGCCGATGAGTTTGCGTGTGATTATGGGCCTAAACTTTGGGCCTATGACATTACGTAGGCGAGAAAGGTTACATCAGTACAGCTTAGTTTGAACCAAAATATCCCGCGGTAATTACAATGGTCTGCAAGAAAATAAAAAATGAATATTAAAAATTGTTTCGCGCTTATGAACCCATACCATTCAAAGCTGATCGTGTGGTGTCGGCCAGCTTTTGAATATCACCACCCCTACAAAGTGTCCTACAAAGGCAGTCGCCTTTAAAAGCCGATAACAGGGATAACAAAGCCGCTACCACAAGCCCTACAGAACTACACGACATGTAAAAGAGTGGACTCGTCAATCCACTTGTCCAGCGTTAAAAGCGTTTTAATCCCTCGAGCACGAGAAAGTGTGCAGGAGAAGGCCCACTCCCAGCAGTGGACGAAGATTTTTGTTGACTGACCTTACACAGTCGTGGAACATTTGTAAATGACCTTCTTAAATTATTGTTACAGTTCTATGGGTACATTTAAGAATAAAGACTACCCTGCATCCTATTTTGTACCCGCGGAGTTTTATAAAATCGGAATATAAGAAGATCGCGATAAAAACTATATTGCTGAATAAAATATAAACATTTCTATAAATTTGTTTTTGTTTTACTACCAAAAAGGCGAATATAGGCGTATGATTACACAACGCTTTTTCAGCTTGCTCCTGCCTCATTATTACAATACTTGTTCGGGACAGTCGATGCGATAATAGTTTTAAGTCTTTCTTTATATAAATTCCATAGTTTTATTATAATTATAGGCCATTAAGTACATATAGATTTAGTTTCGAAAAATTAGCGATAGATGGCGCTATAGCTTATTTAAACTCATCCACATCCTTACATACAGTCCGCTAATAGGAAGCCGGTGCGGTACAATACTCGTACTTTCAAAATGCTATATATGGGTAGTCGCATCTCTCATTCGTAAATAATTAATTTTTTTCTGTAAAGTCGTATTATTTGGATTCAAAAGTACAAAATATCCGGACAAACTTAGATCACAGCCAACATCATAAGTGAACGAGAATTGTAAACATTCAACATAAATTCAGATGGGTTTGCCTAGACAAGGAATTTCACTGATAACTTGGTGGCATGTAACGGTACGAAGTGAATGCACGCGGTAATATTCTGTGGAGTCAGCGAAGCGATAACTAATGTGAATTAAAACATTTATAAAATACGGCCGGACCAGTAACCTGTGTCGCTCTACTGAATACAAACCCAGCTGAATAAGATCTTCTCATCTAGTTACTACTAGCAAGTTCTTTTTATAGTTAGAAGCCGGCAGACAAGCATACAGTCCACATGGTGGTAAGTGCATACTGTCGCCAATGGACATTCGCGTTAGAGACCAAAATCAGTCCAGAATGACAAACGCTGGTACTTGATCGGATGGATAGGATTGGGAAAACTGTTAGAACTAGGATGGGATGAGAGTGGGCTCTCGCATATCTCACTCACTACAGAAACATTCAAATTCATTCTACTATAGTCTTCCGCTAAGAGGGCTAAGGGGACCACTTGAAGCCGCCGTTAGCAGTCGTGGGCGCCCAGAGGCTGTGGGATTGCAACGTGCACTTTCCCCCTCCCAAGTATATTGAAGTCTTCGGTCCACCTAGCCAGAAGGCGTCCCCCACTGCTATCCCCCCATCGCCAAAAAGCATGCCATGCCATGGGCGTATACAACCTATCTATCTTGTGTGCTCCCTTATTTCTACAATTACTAAGGACCACGGTATAGGTAAAAATAAAAGTAACCTATCTTACTCTATTTTCGGTAAAGCGTACCTATATAATTTTCAATAATGCGTGATAATAACAAATCAACGAATGAACACATTATTTTATGTGTTAAAGATAAACTAATTATTGCTATCCAATGTAAATGAAATAAAATGGAATTAAAACGTTCCAATAGGCGTATTCCAATTTCAACGAAATTGCATTGTGCCAATAGGAGTATTCCAATTTTAACGAAATAGCATTGTGCCAATAGGAGTATTCCAATTCCAACTAAATTGCATTGTGCCAATAGGAGTATTCAAATTTTAACAAATATATTACAATATATTAATATACATAAGAATAAAATAATATAAATATACATATTAGGTATATATTGACGCAAAGAAAAAAGGTAAACATACGTGTTAAGACCCATTTATACACGTTTGTTTAAAGATTACTTACCGTCCCACGTTATTTATTTATGCTGCGTTAATACTAAAGACAAAACATTTGTTTTGGGGTTTACGGTATTTGTGTAAAGCTTCTTACGTTTGTGAACGGACCGGTATTTATTTTTATTAGTTAAACACTAGCTGGTTACACTCGGTTTCATTTATACTCTGTTAAAGTTGAGCAAAAAGCGACTTCCTCAGACGTGAGCCTCCAGTAGATACGTAATGAAAGCCCAATGACAAATACTTCGATTAATATAACATTGTTCGAATCCTTTGTATACAAATTTATTTAGTCTCACATTAAACATTTCTCAATCTCAACATGGATTCATGGAGGGCCGATCAACTGTTGGCAATTTATTTACTTACAAAAGCTACTTATGCTCTGCTAGAAGAAACCAGGTAGGCTCAATATGTAGTAAGTGAACTACCATCTCCTGTGTAATAAAATTTTTACTTATGGTATTCACGGCAATCTACTGCGTTGGGTAAAATCATACATTTCGATCATGGTTTGAGTGCTCAAAGGACTTTAATCTTCACCAGCCCTCGTACATCGTAAATCCGCCCCGCAAGGCTCAAATCTTGGATCACTTTTCTATATCATATTTATTAATGACTTAATAAACCCCATCCATTTTTTGAGGGGCAGAGTGCACGCTGCAATACAACAGCCGCTGGGCCCGCTCGACTGGCCATATTTACTGCATTTACTGCATTTCCCACTTTATCTTATTTCCCCGATGTATGTACGTTCGTGTTTCGGTAGTGAGTGAGATGTGCTAGAGGTCGTTCCCATCCTATCCCTCCCCATTTTCCCAACCCTTACTCCAAATCCATTCCTATATCTCCAAAGGTAAGCAACGCATCCGGGGGCGTGCTAACGTTTGTCATTTTGGACTAATATTGGCATGTATCGCCGATGTCTATGGGCGACAGTATCCACTTACCATCAGATGGTCTGTATGCTCGTCTGTCACCTTCGTCCATAAAAAAAATCCAAAGTGATTGCTTATTAAATACGCTGATTGCTTGAAAATCTTCCATACAATTAATAATACATCTGACTGTCCACTTTTACTGGCTGATCTTACTGCCGTGAATACCTGGTATACCGTTAACAGTATATCTCCCAATAAAGATAAATGTTTTGTTCTTATTTGCTCTGCCAAAAAAATTTATATACATTAACATAACTATAATATTAACGGTCATGTACATGAACGCAAAAATACAGCAAAAGATTTGGGCGTTATCTTTGACAGCAAACTATCCTTTCGTCAACATTTTGACACTTTAGCATCCAAAGGGTTTCTACTCTTACGGGTAATTAATATATTTAATTAAGGTAATTAAGCCATTGGTTACATGGGTAAGGAAGCCTGTAACCAATGGCTTCGAAAGACCTCTAAGTCTAGTGAAAACTTATGATCCAATTACCGTGCATTTTATTAATCCCCGACGACCCAACTACTGCTGCCAATGCGGTTCTTACACCACACTCACAGACTTCACAGATACACCGTCCCCACCGGCGGAGACGTGGACGTCCCCGTCGTTACACCGTCAACATACACCGGCCCTCAGCCAACACTTTTACCAAGTATCGGCACGTGCCTGGGCACTTCTCACGCGGTATCCCCCCAATGCAACGCCCTAAGCCGAGGCCCGTTCCTTAGGCTCGTTGCAACACACATTTTATTCCTGGCTGAGCGCCTTCTGCACTCGCCCTAAATTAAACACGACCAGTGACTCTTAAAAGGCCAATAGGGTCACAAGAATTTATCTATTCTGAAAAAAAAAAACAAAAATAAAAGCATTTTATTAATTTCGTTTTATTAATTCCTGGAGTTAAGTTGGAAGCTCGTTAAGTATTGAAGGTAGGATGTATTTCCGCGATCTCGTTCCATATACGTTACTGTACTTAGGTTTCTCGAATGTGTGCAGGAATCAGATATCCCCTAAGCTCCCAGGTCTAGTGTTCTTCGTTTAAAGATGCTTATTTTCCATTTCATTAACCAGCACCAATAATTTAATTTTACTGAATACAAACCATAAATGAATAATAATAATAAAATAATTACAGTTTAGCAACATTACAGTTGTACAGACAGACAGACAGTACCGTTTCATATGATTCCTAAGGTAAATTTTAGTCACGTAAGAATCTCATATATGTAATTCTTTCCACGTAGAATCGTGTTTTTTCATTGTTTAACCTTCCTTAAGCTTTCTCCTATCTTAAGCTACACACAGATACACAGAATGTTAGATCTATTTATCCGCTATTAATACGATAAAACAGTACCTATTTCACGGATTCAGTAAAGGATGAAAATCAAATTTATTTGTAGGTGTAACCTCATATTATAATGCTTCGATTTTTGTTCTATATGGGAATATCTATTTATAACCTACCTATATCGAACGCTTAGTACACATAACACTTCTATCAATGGTTACACTTACTGAAAACTGACACTTGTCGCCGATCGGTGTGTCGCCAGTCGCTGTCGTCACCTTCGGAATCATACCTTAGAGGTATCTTTAACCAATTCTGCGGCAATATGATTCCTGCAGCCGAGCAAACATGAAATATGAAAAGGGCAAAAGTTATTGTTTGATTGGTTAAGGTATGATTCGAGCACACGGTGTCGCCTTGTCCCAGGACCAGCTGTTGACTAGACACTTTCACGCGGCCCCATATAATTCCTTTGCTCGCAAGAGGCGGCGACCATACAACTGTGTGACGTCATAAAATAAGGTACCGAAAAATATTTTTAAGAGGAAACTAAGGCGCTGGCTTCTAAGTAATTGCTTCTACAATGTAATTGATTATCTAAATAGAAAACAGTGACATGTTATTAAATTTAATCTTGTTAAATTTAAATTTATTTCGTTTATTAATTATTATTATTTACGTACATTTTTAGCAATTATTCTGTCGTTTACTAAAACGATCATTTTATCCTTATTTTATCCGGTGGACTGTATGCTCGTCTGGCGCCTTCGTCCATAAAAAAAAAGAAAATGTGCGGTGAGGAACGAATATGCTCACGCATTTTTTTTTAAACTCCAAATGTAATTCGAAATAAAATCTGTATAGTTCATGTATTTTTTTTTTATTTTGTATCATATTTTCAATACAAATAATTTAAAATAAGGAATCAAATTAATAATCAAAAATTTAGGTTATACAACCGACCACGTCTGTTATTCAGCTTGAGTCTCGCTCTCGATACTCACGCGCACACACGCAGAGAGAAAGAGAAAGGCGTATGGAGGGCATAAAAATCTTACGTGACGTTAAATTTTCTCTCGAATCACACCTCCCGCAAGCCGTGTAAAGGAACTTCATTCCAAAAATTGGAACGATGATGATTTCTGATTTTCCGGAACCGAATAAAACATTCATAAAAGTATAGAACTGAGTGTAACAGTTTTGCACCTGTTTACACTCGGTGTGTAATCATATAATTTTATTTATTTGTTGAACTTATAGGTTATAAGTATGAAAATGTTTACGAACTTTTTCATGTAAAATACGTCATTTTATCTGTTTGTCATCACTCTAATAACATTTCCGATTCAACACCCACATAAATATCAAAATATTCATAAAAATACACTTTCTACTTTTATATTCTTCGACACCATAATTTTGCGGCACAAAATTTATGTTCGGTGAGAAATCATAAAAACCTGAAACCGTAGGCCGTTAGAGATAATGAGATTTGATTCCTTCGGATTAAAAGTACAGTTCCATTGGTACACGCCCTGCATTCGTTATGTAAAAAGCATTAAATCCTAACGAGCAATCCTGGTGGTATGTCAATACTGTTGCTTATGGGCATCCAAGACATATGCCAACGCCTGTCAAGAATGACAAACTTTCATATACCCTACGGATTCACCGCCTACCTTCTGAGGTTTAAGAGAGAATTAGAAAAAAGGATTAGGAGTATGTGCTTTGCGTTAATCCGTGCATTCGGACATTGTGATATATTATCATGTCGTATTTATATTTATATTTATATATATATATATATCTGTAGATTTTATGGTAATAGCATAAGACGCCCTCCGGCCAGATGGACAATAGCTATAATAGCTATCTGGTAATAACTGGCTGAGATGAGAAAATAAGAAGAGATTGAGAAGAAGAGAGAAAGAGAAAGACGAGAGGAGATCTCGGTGATGGCGGGTCTAGTCAGAAGTCGAGTAAAATAAATACGGTAAACATTGGCGTTAAGACCCGTTTAAATAGATAGGAAGATACCTATATTCAATAGTGCTATCAATAGTAATCGTACTATTTATAACTAGGTAAAATATTAGATATATTTGTGTAAAATATTCACTAATCATCATTTGAATTTACATTTATACATTTCATCGCACCTTCCAACACGTCGCTGTCCTCAATCCAACCAAACGTGACTAGTGGAGGCTAGTGGCTAGTAACCTGGTTTTATTCGTATAAACTTTGATTTTTGCACGATTAAGTGCAATGAGCGAGATATGGCAGAGCCCATTCCCATCCCATCCTATCCTACCTCACCCCATTTTGCCAACCCTTCCTCCTCTAAGTCTCCAAAGGTAGGCAGCGCATCCGGAGGCGTACCAACGTTTGTCAGTCTGGACTGAACTCGACATGTATCGCAGATTTTTATGGACGACAGTATCCACTTACTATCAGGTCGTCTGCCACCTGCTTTCTCTAAGTAAAAAACAAAAAACGTAGCTATCTGACGTAAAAAAATTACAGCGTTATTGCATTGTACTAAATCTTTCTTGTCTTGCTTAATGGAAACGCGCACTCGTAAACATTCTTTTACGGCGCAATAAGAGGCTGATGTTTGCTGAAATCGTGTAATTGTGAAGTTTAAACAGGGGTAATAAAACAGTTTCCATCGGTTTTTCTTTAACGACACTTCCGATAATCTATTAAACTTATTTTATGTTTCGCAAATTGTACAGCGTTAAAATGTAGCATTAGGTAAAAGTGTGGCAGAAATGGACGTCTGATGTCGACCTGCTTTAAAATATCCCAGCCCCATTTCTTCCGATGGGTATCGTAAAAAGCATATAAGGGAAAACAAAGTCGCTACCACAAGCCGTGAGGAACTATAAAACATTTTAATGAGTGGATTCAACAACGCGCTTGGCCATCGTGCCGTTTTAAAACCTCACCTACATCCCTCATGCACTACACAATATATCTTCTTTCTTCTTCTTTTTCAGCCCTTGGACGTCCACTGCTGGACATAGGCCTCCCCCATTGTCCGCCATTTAGACCTGTGTAAGGGGTCCCAAGGGGTGTAAGGGGTCCCAACCTACATCTCTGGGACCCAAGCCAACCCCACCGGCTCGTGGTGCACCCTGCCGACCAACGAACGAGGCTCTGGCGACCCGCCACCACGCACTGGACCAGCGCGGCGGGTTACGGTCCACCCCCCCCCCCCCCCCCCCTATGGCAGAAAAAGTAAAACGGCCCCAAGTTCCCGGCGGCTCCAGTCGCAACACCGGCGTGGACGACGGGCGCTGGTCGAGCGCTGGAGCCAGGGGTGCTACACAATATATATATATATATAACAAGGCTTAGATTCGGCTTTAAACAATAAAAGTTCCGGTGACAGTGACATATACATACATCTTTTAAATTATCTACTGTTTTATTGAATTTTTAAATAAAGAAAACAAAAAATAGACGTGCCATAAACATTGATTAAGTAGCAAATTAGATCATTGATTACGATTATCTATAGCCATTAAGTTTCTTCTCTTTGATGACTCAAAATATTATCTTAAAGACAAATCTTCTTTACTGATAAACTAACAAATAACTACAAATGGCTTTGTGTCTCACCAGTGACCTTCGAACACTAATCACAGCGCTCGAGAGACTTTGTCTAAGCAATATTAATTAACTCGATAAATTGTAGCTTTAGCGACTATAAATCAATGCGAATAATAATCGTACTCCATATAGTTGCGATGGAGAATTATTCATTACGATCCTTATAAATGGTATATTTGACTGTGGAGTAGATCCATTCCACAGATATTGGAATGTGTACAATGCAACACTTGTGTAGTGTGTGTGCGACGAACCCGAAAGTTATGGAAGGAACTGCCTGAAGAGGTTTTTCGGCTCCAAGAATGCTGTAAATACGATTTTACAAGGTCGGCAGCGCATTCAAATAACCCCTGGTAATGCAGGTGCCCATGGACTACAAATTTACTGGACACAAGAAGATACTGAATGATCAAATAGAAGTAGGGATCTAGATTCTGTCGACTTGGTAATAACATTCTTACTATGCAATACAAGCCATATCAGTGTCCATTGGGAATGTTTTTCCTTTATAGAAAAAAGGCGTCAGACGAGCATACAGTCCACCTGATGGTAGGTGGATACTGTCGTCCATAGACATCCGCGATACGTGGCAACATCAGTCGAGAATGACAAAACGTCGGCACGCCCCCGGATTTGCTGCCTACCTTTGCAGATTAAGGAATGGATTGAGGAAATGGGGAGGGATAGGATAGGATGGGGTGGGAATGTGCTCTGGCATATCACACTCACTACCGAAACACGTACGTACATTGAGGTAATACGATAAAGTAGGAAATGGAGTACATTTCAAGGTAGTGTTCTCTGAGAGAGGGATAACGTGGCCAGTCATACACTCTCCCCCTACACCCATGTATACCCATTACACCTCACGCTGACCAAGCGGATTAGTGAGTCCACTCTTTTAGAAGTGGTGTAGTTCCTCAGGGCTTGTGGTAGCCACTTTAGCCTTAGTCGCCCTTTACCATAGGTACTCACAGGAAAATATTGGGCGGTTCATTTTATAGCAAATCGACACCACACGATACATCATTCGTACAATGATAAATTTACTTCAGTTATCGATAAATAGGTTATTTTATTAATCATGATTTGCCGTTCATTTAGTATATTTTTGTCGCTCGTTTAAACACAAACCTAAAATGAAACAAGGCTCACAGGTGACCAATATGTTTTTACAAGCGTATAATAGAATCTAAATATTATACGCTTCATACTATAAATGATATTTAAACAATATTGGAGAGTCAAAACTCGTTACAAAGGTGGATAAATAGAAATTGAATTCCAAACAACCTATTTTAAAGAATTAGCTAAGTTCTTAAGATAAAGTTCTCGAAATGTCTCGAAAAACAGACCTTTGTATTCAATGGTAAATGTCTCCTGCTTAGTGTGATTTTATACTGGTCGACAAGCAATGTCGCCGACACAATCTGCATGATTCTGTTTCCATTTACGACACAGTTTAACGATATAATAATTTAACATGGTTTAAAAACTCAGTTTGCCGTGTCGTGTCGACTGTCGACTAGAATGGCATCAGACCATCTATTGCCGTGGGTATCGTAAAAGGCGACTAAGCAAGAACAAAACTGCTACCACACACGCTGAGGATCTACTCCTACACCACCTTTAAAAGAGTGGACACGCCACCTCGCTTAGCCAGCGTGGCGTTTTAAAACCATACAATGTGAATGACAATCATCTCTACTACGCTTTGGTAATAACAAATGACATTAATTACTCGTATTACACTGTTATCATACTACATCGCTACCCCATTTTTCTGTTTCACCGAAATTTCCTATATATATACTTGTATAAAACCAAATGATTTTTAAACTTAACAATTCTAGACTAACTCAAGTCCAAGTCGGCAGATTGTGTTGTACAGAATCTTCAATCGCATCACTAATGTTTTCGTCGTAAGTGAAAACACATGTTTACATGCTAAATACGTTTACAAGTCAATGCCTAGCATTATTAGCACGTTTAACATATTTACCGAACTTGAGAAATATCGTTTCCAATCCATTTTGGCATTATGACTGTCAAGTAATTGCGGACATACGGTGTCATATTCTGTTAAATCGAAATCAATATGATTTCAAGAAATACAGTTTATTAATTCAATAAAATAGTTTCAGGAAAAACTTTCATTAGACTAAAGTGTAGGTTTTCGGTAATGAGGTTTTGGACTCACTAATTTTCAATCTTCTTTCTCACTACGATTATTTTTAATCAACTCGTATCTAAATAATGAGGTTTTCTGTTCGATCTCTGTGTGTGTGCGTGTATGCGCGCGTTTTCTCCATCTACAACTAGAGTATTTTTCTCTGCAAAAGAATATGGAACTAAGTACCAGTTTCTTCGCCTTCTTTTTATTGCTTTTTACTTAAGAAACTGAGAATACATATATGTATATTTCTGAAAAGAAACGTTGTGTGTAGCTATTTTTATAGCTAACAATGACATCTGTTCCCCTGAAAACTAAGATGGATCGCATTCCGTAGAAACACGATGAGCTGATTTAATTCTTGGAGGTTGCAGCAGACAGGAACAGACGGAGCTCACATAATGCGAAGTGCACTTCGCGTGGTATTGCATTGAAACGACTGCATTTCAGGACTTCAAGTCCAGTTCCAAGACTCACCTTCTGCATACCTGTGAGTTTGAGCATTCAGTCACTAGCGACATATTGACTTTGCGATACATTGTCTGGTGTTGCAGTTGTACATGGGCGGCGGTGACCATAAAAAAAATAGAGCATGCATGCCTCATTGAAATCGTTACTAAATAAGAGTACATCTTACTAGCAAAAGTTTTAGAAACTTCAATTATAATTTACCTTAAAATGTGCTTATATTTCTCTAATGCCATTGAAGTTCCATTTCATTGTTTCATTTCCATATCCGGGTGTAGACCAATCCCTATATCTGGCCAGGCTCGACACCACACATGGTGTTCAGCTCTTCAGTTCAGCTCAACCAGCTACCACAGGCGAACTTCTTCAAATAGTCTATCCACTTAGCTGTAGGGCGTCACTTTAATTAAATACTTTAATAAGTATAATATATTTTTTTATAAACTAACAAAATTTCCCCAATTGCTACAAAAAACAAGCCCTCCAAAAAGGAATAAATATTTGGCGTTCCCAAATTCCGCCGATCACCTTTGACCCGGCAGTTTCGTAACCCTCACTATCGGAGATTGGCCCTCGGGTACATCTGTTTGTGTTTGATTACCCAGCACCATAGATATAATATTAGTAGAGTGCGCATGACCTTAAACCTGAGACCAGTACCAATTATTTTTGATGGTTAATTAACCTAGTTAATAGCATTCCTGCCTGCCAAGTAAGAGTCCCGACCTTTGCGTGACACATTTATAGAAAATGGTAAAGATAGGTAAACGGTTCACGTGGTGGTAAGTGGCTACCGCCGTCCATTTACGCCTGCAATCCCTGAGGGGATATTACTTTTTTTTATTTTAACTTTGTATGTTCCCATTTCGATTAACTATCGAACAAAACTGTTTAAAAAGAAATATTTTTACTGAATATGTTTTGTACTTGTACTTCTATCAGCCTTTAATGCCCCTCTGCAGGGCACAGGCTTCCCCTAGTAAATCACTGAGGGTTTCGGGACATAATCCACCACGTGGGCCCAGTACGGATTGATGGATACGCATACTCCATTTTTTTTATTCCTCGAGGGTTTCCTCACGATGTTTTCCTCTCACCGCCGAGCTAGTGACAATTTAAAGAAAATGATTATTCCCTGTGTGTTCTCTTCTTCGTATCCACTTACAACCGGGTGGACTGTCTGCTCATCTGCCACCTTCCCTCTGTAAAAGAATAGTGATTAGACATAGGAAATCTTATTCTACAGCGTAGAAGGAAAATTGGTGAATGCTAAGAATAAACATATTTTTAAAACAATAAATTGCCCTGTTATGCCGTGAATGACACGAATTATATACACTTAGCCATTCTATTATTATTCTGTCTCTGTGCCTTTCGTGTCAAATACCTTCACGTAAGAAGCGGAAATGAAGCTCGGTTCGATTTGCGAAGATTTATGTGTCGAAGTAGAAGCATATTGCGCTTCGCAGTTTTATCAAACGACCCGCGATTTACGTAACGGGAGTTTTGACAGATTCTTCTGACTGTAGGAAATAGGAAAGGAAGGATTATTTCTTGAACATTGGTTCTTTTTCTTTTCTTTTTGTTCTATTTATTCTTAGCAATCAGCGGTAGTGAGACATCATTTGTGTTGGTAAGCGGTATACTGCCGATTATGGTCATTACAAACAATCAGTAAAAAAGTAAGTTAAAATAAGTTTTTGCCGATGATTTTTATAATGGAAACTGCCAACGGATAAACACACAGGTTGATAGAATAATACTGATTGATAATTTTAATTGATTTTGTAATTTGTAAATAATAATAATTGTGATAAATTGTAAATTTGTATACCGGAGGCGGTTAAGTACACTTCCCGGCCGAAAGTAATACACATCGGCCTTTATACTATATTTTGTAGAGCGTCGTCTCTGTCGTGTTCCGTTACGACAGAGACGATGCTCTACGAAACCGAATCTAGCCGATCATAGTCGATGTCTATTTTTTTCGACCGGGATATACTTGGACGATGCATGTTTATACTGATGTACCGTACTGAGAAGGAATAAAAAATATTATATTCCATTGTGTTCCATTGTAGTCCATTGTAGTCCATTGTAGTCCATTGTAGTCCATTGTAGTCCATTGTAGTCCATTGTAGTCCATTGTATTCCATTGTAGTCCATTGTAGTCCATTGTATTCCATTGTAGTCCATTGTATTCTAGTATATTCTAAAAATATGTAATCAATTTGAAGAGAATGTTTGAGAACCAAGGAAATGTGTAATTTTTTTGGTTTTCTTAGAGATTTTTAACAGATCTGGATAGATTTTAATAAAACTTGGCTATACCAAGTTAACATTAGGTTAACATTATGCCAGATTAACATTAGGATACTTTTTATCCAGATCAATTATAAAGTTGAAGCATGAAGTCGATGGAACGGCTAATTATAAAAATATATGTGAACTTCAGGCTTAAGAATTACAGAAGTACGGTAAGTATATGTTCATACTCATACTCGTAAATATGTTGTTCTCTCTTTTTGTGTCATTTTATAATTACTTTGCATCAGAGCGCATTTCACTTCGAATTCGAGAGTCAAACAATTCCATTGTGATCACAAACAAAGCTCACTGCAATAGCTCCCCGTATGTCATTGTTCGAGTTTAACTAAGGAACAATTACATATAAGCAGTATGGAATCTCGGCTCTATATCGGTAATAATTAGCAACAGAATTAGCGGCAAGGGTTGTTAATTACAAGTGCTATAGTTTTAATTATAATTAAACTGCCGAAGGTGAACGAAGGTTTTACACATATAAAATCGACATTATAGGACAGGAAATGAATTAAAATAGTGACAAAACGGAAAGATCCACAGGGGATTAGAAAATGGGAATGGGAATGGAACGCTGGGTTGACGAGGTGGTGGCTGTGACAGGCACGAATTGGGAAAATGCAGCAAAAGATACGAAAACTTTTCTTTTTCACACAAAGAGAGGTCCTTAAACAAAATATCTTAGTAAATTTCTAAATGCTACATTAATTAATTTTCTTTGTTAAGGAATAATAAAGCTTATAATTAAAGCGGCTCAACAATTACTGTTTCTTACTATGTCACAAATAAAATACGTCACTAAACAGGAAACATATAATCTGGCGACCGATTAGTGCAATCGGTGATAACATGCTGTGCAAAAGGCCACAGGTCAATTTCTGTTAAGACAGAAAAAAAAAATAGATTTAACCCAAAAATCTCATGTGTTTGCGTACAAGTTGTAGTGTTGCAGCGTAATGTGATAATGCGAGCACACGCCCAAACTCTTCAACGACTCTTTCGCAATGACGTTCGCCATCTACGTGATGCTGCACCCTGCCAATATGCGAATAAAATAGGGTCAAGTAATATTAAAATTATATTATCGATCTAAGATGTTGTCGTTGCATGCCTTTCGATATTGGCCTATATCGTCTCACTCCAGGGCACGGGCGTCCCCTAGTAAATCACTAGGGGATTTCGGGCCATAAATCCCCCAGTGATCCTCATTTTTTTTAATTCTTGAGCACACCAGTTATATATTTTTTAAGAATTCGTGGCACGAGCCAAGGATTTGAACTCATAACTTCACGGATGCGAGACTAGAATAGATACCCCCTAGCCTTTCCCCATTACATGCCATACTGTCCCTTATTAATATCATGCGTAAGGTCTAGCATCAGAATAATTGCGGCTATTTGTAAGGCTTTCAGCGTAATCAGCGCCGAGACAAAGTCGTTTGTGTGTTTTGAGATATCATAAAGCTAATGGCGATCTGTACACAGGCGGCCATTTTGTTAATTGCGTGTTTGGTTATGAGTTATGTATTACGCCGAGGGGATTGCTCTAAGGAAAGACGGCAATTCGAAATAAATACCTAACCACCCACAATTATGTTTTACCTAAGCCCTTGCAGTCAATTTCCTTGTAAAAGTCGAGCAAAGCGATGACATAGGCCAGTGATCCGCAACTTTTTTTCAATTGTGGCACACTTATATTCTTCTTAAAATTCGGCGGCACACCTAAAATAAAAATAAAATTAAAAGTATAGGCATTAAAACATATTTAACAAATTACGCGCATTCTACTAATTTGCTAATTAAAAAGTAAAAGGCGAATAAATGGAAAAGTGTATAAAGCGCATGGAAATTTGCCACGTTCGTGACCTTAGTTACACCTCCCTGTTGGGTGATTCGGGATACACTGCGGCACACCTAGCAATCCTAGCATAGTCTTTCGGCACACCTTTCGCACTTTCGGACTTAGGCCACGACGTCAACTCGACAAAACCGCGGGTTTCATCGCCAATGAAAAATGGACCCGCTTTTAAATTTGCTACCATCGATTTTCTGCTCATTCGTATGATTTGGTGCTCATTTAATTATTTCTAATAAAACAAAACAATTGTAATCTCATAGATTTCTTATTAAATACATCAATTACCAATCGACATAGTAGGTGAGAGGCTTAATAACAGATAAAAATATCTTTCAACTTACTTCCACACTTCCCAGAATAAAACTTAATTGAATTATCGTCGCTTCTCCCCGCACATAGCGTCACTCACTACTCTAATGAAGAAAGAAATGGCAAGAGTGTTCCTGAAAAGAGAGAAAGTGATGAAGAAGGACGTAATCTCCTTATTCGAAGCCACAAATGTCTCTCCATTACGCCGTAACGCCTGAACCTGCCATTGCGGCATAAAAGGGTAACCTTTTTATTCAGGTTTATTCCACTTTGGACATTTGGTAAATTTATTTATTTATTTTTATGTATTTAGTTATTAAAGGACAGCTAGTGGTTAATTACCCAATGCCTACATAGTATAGTATCATGTAAAAAAAATAACCTTAAGTGTAACACCTATTTAAGGTAGCCACAACATGCATAACATGCATGCATGCACACAACATGCATACATTAATGAAAAAGAAAATCAAATAGGACTTACTCAACTCAACAAATGTGTATATATATATATATATATAGATTCGTTCTTTGGAAATATTTTTTAATTTACAAGTTTTTTTTTAATTTTTCTGAACAAATTCTATGTAAAATATTGTCAAAATTGTAATTGCATAACCAATACACCTCTAGAGACGACGGCGTATCGTTCAGATTACGAGATATACACATGATAGGTATGAAATAGAAATTACCGTTATATGTCTATTTCAAATTACATTATTTGCTAAACAATCATATACTGTAGGCAGCATCGCATCATCGCCCTACGGAAGTACTGGTGAATATTTCTCTAAATAATAAGAGTTACAATAAGCATTTATTTGGCTTATTACCGTGGCCCATATCGCACCCATTTAACTCTGTTACTTCGCGTATTCGTTTCTTCGCATCTTCATATTAACACACTTTCAAAGTACCTATCAAAGCCTACAGAATGTCTTCTATATACATTAATCAATCTTCTCTCTCTCTCTCTCTCTCTATATATATATATATATATATATATAAATTATAACATTATAAAACATTTATAAAAGGCAACGTATGTATGTCCTTTTGTTTCTCTGTTCGCTTATAACTTAGATTCTACTGGTCAATTTTGATACTGTTTTTACTATCGTGTAAGTTATTCCTTCCTGAAGGTGTAAGTATACAAGAAATCAGTGTGAGCACCACGCGAGCGGAACCGCGGGTAAATACCAGCATTATTTTGGAATAATAATCCTATATTTATGCGTAATCATTTTAATGAAAAAAGAAACAAAATAATAATTACGCAATAATCATTACTATAATCATTTACCGATAATAAAATGATGAAAGCCGTCTTAAAAAATCGCAATCAGTTGCAAATACAAAATAGCTATTTAAAAAGTGCGTTTGCCATGCGTTTCCGTAATAATAAGCCCATTATTCTAAAAGTACAATAAGGAATATACCGACCCCCATTACACCAGAATGAAAAACAAAAGAGCATTTCAATAGACTCCCTCTTTTAATCTTGAAAGGCGCTATTCACAGGTCCAATGAGGACCGAACCTTCGACCGTCCATTCCTCCGGATGCTCGGCGACATTTATATACCCACATTTATTTTTATCAACCCTCAAATTTATTTCATGTGTACTACTTAATTAAGTGGCTACCTTAGAAAAAGTTTTATGAGATGTTGGGTCTTGTAAGCAGGTCAATGGACTTAGTTTCAACTAACACTTGACTGCGGTTTTGCGTAGAATATTAAAAACCCTTGAAATGCAAACCCTGTAAGACGTTGGACATATGGTGTCGCGTGGTAACGCCGATATACTCTGTTTTCTATACATATAATAAAATCATAACATAGTCCGTATCGGTACCTACATTTAATATTTTTTGAAAATGTCATTGCAGTGTAAAATACGAGTGATACAGAGTCTAATACGAGTGATACAGAGTCTAATACGAGTGATACAGAGTCTAATACGAGTGATACAGAGTCTAATACGAGTGATACAGAGTCTAATACGAGTGATACAGAGTCTAATACGAGTGATACTGAGTCTAATACGAGTGATACTGAGTCTAATACGAGTGATACAGAGTCTAATACGAGTGATACAGAGGCTAATACGAGTGATACAGAGTCTAATACGAGTGATACAGAGTCTAATACGAGTGATACTGAGTCTAATACGAGTGATATTGAGTCTAATACGAGTGATACTGAGTCTAATACGAGTGATACAGAGTCTAATACGAGTGATACTGAGTCTAATACGAGTGATACTGAGTCTAATACGAGTGATACAGAGTCTAATACGAGTGATACTGAGTCTAATACGAGTGATACTGAGTCTAATACGAGTGATACTGAGTCTAATACGAGTGATACTGAGTCTAATACGAGTGATACTGAGTCTAATACGAGTGATACAGAGTCTAATACGAGTGATACTGAGTCTAATACGAGTGATACAGAGTCTAATACGAGTGATACTGAGTCTAATACGAGTGATACTGAGTCTAATACGAGTGATACTGAGTCTAATACGAGTGATACTGAGTCTAATACGAGTGATACAGAATCTAATACGAGTGATACTGAGTCTAATACGAGTGATACAGGGTCTTGTCTGTCTCTGGTTTTAATGAAACTTGATAAATGTAGTTATAACTTGTGTACTTACTTACTGAACTCTTGTATAAATTCCCTTTCTTGGCGAACAGAGGATAGGTACAGAAAATGTTTTATTTTTATAAAATTTGTTTTTATATCATCATATAGAAATATATATTTTTAGAATTTGTATATAAACATATATATTTACACTTGTTTTATATGCATTTATATATATATATACTAGGTACTTAAATTGAATATTATATATATACTTAAATTGAAAACACGGCGAGCGTTCGCTGAAAGCGCTCGAGCATCAGCACGCTGTTGATAACTGTCTGCCGCGGTTTTAACCACGGTTTTTTTGTCTGCCATTTTACATAAGGCTTTTTAAATATATAAATATAATATTCAATCATTCGGCATTGATGTATGTGATGATTTTTTTTATTTCAAAATCTTACGCCACTTTCGCGCTGTCTGCCAGCACTTTAGCCACTAGCAGATTGTCTGCCAACAATTTTCCGGGTTTCTTAATAATAAATAAAAGCTATTTTCATAATTATAACCCATATATCTTATAACAATTTTAATATCGAAATTTGACCTATTTGACCGTCCGTCCCCGCTTTAAACCAAGGGTCCGCCTGCCAGCGCGGATTTGAACTTGGCTACACAAAAGGATCCTTTTACAGTAGGAATCAGCCGTGTATAGATGACAAACTTTTTTATGTAGCCAGCTCTCCGTCTATAAGTAGTTACTGAAATAAATAAAACAATAAATAAAATAAATGTATTTTGTATTAACCTACTTTTTATCCACAATGTGAGTTCCCGCGGGAATCTCATGTTCAAACGAACCAAGTGTCAGGCACCGCTAGTTTTTCAATATACATACGTTCGATCCTCATAAACTAAGTTTAGCATATTGAACGTACAAACAAAATCTCCATACATTATTTTATGATTATTTTCAACATTAGTGGCGTACCTATATTAGTATAATAATGAGAATGTGGTAGAATTCTCTTTATATACTATTATGACGTCATTTGGAGTCTACGAAAACTGTAGGTATCCATGGAGGTCAATGCTCGTCAATATGTGATCATCACGCTTTCTTTTGACGTCAGAGTTGGTTTAGAGCGTTTACACACTAGGCCGTACCGTCGCGTGTCGTTTGGGTTTCACACACGCTAGTAACCAGCGGTAGCACGCGTTTTGTGATATTTTTTGGCTTTTTTTTTAAATATACCTATATATTCAGTAGCTCAAAAAGTATAGATTTTGTAACACAAAGTGACTTGGTCGAAATCGAGCTTTAAGCAAACAGAACCGCAGGCCGAAGCGAATTAGTCAGTATACGGGTATATAAAGGCATATACATACCGTCTGTATATTGCACAGCGTTAAAAAGTTATGAGAAATAATAATGAAATGGGCAGCAGAAAATACTGAACTCGCCACAAATCCCACCCTCCTTGTTACCTAATGGATAACTTTACATATGTATCGAGCTGACACGAGTGTTTGCTTGCGCTCCGCTGATAATATATCGCTAGCTATAGCTATATATTGTACATTTGCCGTAAGTAATCAAAATTCGTTGCAGTTTATTCCGTAAAGCTGGGGAACAAGATCCCTGTACAAATTAGAAAATCGCCATCTGTGGCTTCTTTCAAGTGTAATCTGAATAAATAGTAACTACAATAATACATACTATATACTATGTTCTATGTACAAATATGTCTCCTATTCCTTATTATTATTGATATAGCTTATTACCTTATTATTATGGAAGACATTCCTTCCAGGAATAAGTCAGCCTATGTACTTATGGTATTAAACGTCATAGCCAGTTAAGCTGAATGTGAGGATATTTCTCACGTATACTGTTTAGAATTTACCCTTCGCGCGACTTTTAACATTTAAGTTCAAGTACCTACCCACATGTAATTTATTTCTCTCACTTTTGCCTTCCGTGAGTAAAGTCGTCGTTGTCGAAATTGTGGAATTTATTACCAAAATTATACCCAGCCCCCCTACATATACGCTGTCGTCTTTTTTATGGAAAAAAGGCATTAAACTAGCAGATAGTCTACCCGGTGGTAAGTGGTCATGTGGGTACAATACGGTCAAAACGACACTTTATACCGCGAACCCGTAAGGTGTGGAATGAACCGTCAGCTGAAGTTTTTCGTTACGCTACGATATGGGGCTTATCAAGAGAGCTGCGAAGAGAATTCTGCAAGGTCGGCAACGCACCTGCGAGCCCCCTGGTGTTTCAGGTGTCCATGGGCGGCGGTGACCACTTACCATTATGTGGCCCGCCCGCTCGTCTGTCATCTATTCTGTAAAAAAAGTGGATCTTGACGTCCATGGACAGTCACGCTTCATGCCAACATAAATCCACATTGACGAATGTTGGTACATCCTCAGTTGCGCCACTTACTTTCGGCGTACGATAAAATTACAAAAATAAAGACTTTAGATTACGTACGTTATGTAAGAAACGCGTCATTAAAACGTTTAGTTTGTAAGTGCCCTTATAAGAAGAGAATGGGTATTTCTTATAATTTTTCTTACAATCTTTCATGGTCCTACATAAATCATTGTTACTGACATCTCATCTACATTTATATTCATACAAAAGTATAGTTCGTGAGACGTCATAGATTTATAATATGTGTATTGTATTGCTTGCTTGTATGTTTGTTTGTATTCAGTTATAACTATATACATTTATTTCGCTCTGTGGTCCTAGCGTAATTTTATCGTTATTGCCGATCTATTGGCGTAGTTTGTAGTGACCCTATCTGCTGTACAAAAGGTCCCCGATTTGTTAATCATTTGTTTAAAAACAAATGTTTATTCGGATCTGGGTGTGTATTTATCTTTATGTTGTATCTCTGGACCCACGACAGGGCATCCTAGTGTGGGCCACTGAGTGTGGCGTTATCTGTGGCGTTTATGGCGTTATAAACGCAAGTATCGCGTTTACGTCAAGTGTGTATTTTTTCTGACAGCACCTCTTAAAAGAGCATATAGGTAATTTAATAAAAGCTGGCACGTTCCATATACATCCTCCTGCTTACCTCAGCAACTTGTGGAACCCGTGATAAGCACGAGTTCCAGATCTCGCGACTAAAAAAGACAATAATCCTGTTACAAACAATAGGTGGAAGTAGCTACCAGTCTATCTTTGCGATGAGTTTCAAGCTACCCACAATAATACATTGGGTTTTTGAAGGATTCACAGTGAGCCCATAGAAGCAAGCCCAATCCCTAATGATCTGTAGATCGTTTCCTATACACAGTGTACACTGCGTATAGGAAACCCACCCATGCAGATAAATATCTAAATGGTAACTCCCATCACCATCCATGTCAGTTGGCTACCGTAGAAAATCTTTGTTACAGAGAGCACACGGCATCAGTGACACTGACCACCTCGAGGAAGAGCTTCTGCATGTGAAACAAGTACTGCGAAGCAACAATCACAAACTCCCACGAATGCGTCACAAAAGCCGCCCCAAGCCTCCCACAGTTGAGCGACAACCTGCCATCTTACCATACATCAAGGGCATCACTGACAAAATTGGCAATATTTTAAGACGAGCTTCAATTAAAACTTACTTCAAGCCGCACAAGAAGATTAGCCAATTTTTAAGACCTGTCAAGAGCAATATCCCCCTACAAGATACAGGTGTTTACAAGCTTGATTGTGAATGCGAATTATCATACATTGGGCAAACAAAGAGGAGCATCGGTATCCGAGTATCGATACCGGTTGAAACCGGTATCGGTATCGGTATCGGTAAAGAACACATAGCTGACATGAAAAACAGACGCTCGACCAAGTCTGCAGTTTGTGAACATGCTCTGGACAAACCTAACCATTACATTCGATTCGATAATCCACAAATCCTCGCTAGAGAGACCCGGTTCATGCCAAGAATGTTACGCGAGGCTATTGAAATCAAGAAACACCCAAATTTCAATAGAGACGATGGTTGGCAAGTACCACCGGCTTGGGATCCAGTCATTAAATTAATTAATTCCTAAGGCCAACGCAATACTGCAAGACCTCTGGACACCGTGAGCGAATACTGTGTGCATAGGGAATGTTATGATTAAAAAAAAAATTCATACAGTAGTTCAAATAATTTCTTAATAACTCAAGTGACAAATAAAATCAATTAGTCACCCCGTGACCACGTCCACTGCAAAGTGTTCGAAACGTCGGGATAAAAATAATGTTAAATATACGCGATTTATACCGTTCAAAGTTGTTTAATTGCTAACTATATGATGCATTGAAATATCAGGTTTCAATAGGTTCCCTAGACAATCGTTATGCCTCCTGAACGAAGCCTGGACGGATCCATAGTTATTCATATATTAATATAATTTTACGGCTGAGCTTCACAAATGTTTGTCCATTTATTATTTCGGCGGTTAACGCGTCATCGAGTTACAACATCACAACAGCCATGTTGTTTATACAGTAGGGTTGTCAAATGTCCCGGTAGATTGGAACAGTGGGACATTTTTTATAGAATAAAGTCGAGCAAACAGTCCACCTGGTGGTAACATCAGTCTAGAATGACAGACAATTGGCACCCCCGCGAATGCATTGTTAACTTCGGAGATTTAGGAATGGAATTAGAAAACTAATTAATGACAATGTCAAATAGAAATAAGTAACATTACCAGTTAAGTAAATCTCAAATTATTAAAAATGTCCAACATAATTATTGTATTAATTTTGATTAAATTTATTATACTTACTTTTATTGATACCGTGCAAAGTAAAATATAAAAAAATGAGACATCGTCTGTCAACAAACTGTGTTCACAGTTTAGTGGAACTACGAGTATGTATAATGTTTAAGTAATGTATAAATAAAATAAATAAAAAAAATCCAATGATACTTGATGTCAATGGTTAAAATTATTAAAAGTCAAATTTCATATATGTAACAATATCGATATGTAATACACCAACTTAAAAAATAAATCTAAAAGGATAAAATTATTAAAAAATAAATGTCTAGATAATAATTATTACCATACCATCAGCCTATGCCTCTTCACTGCTGGATATAGGCCTGTTCCAAGGCTCGCCACCAGACACTATCCTCGGCTCTTCTCATCCAACCGCCACGCCACCGGTGAATTTCTCTAAGTCGTCGGCCTACCTGGCCGGAGAGCGTCCACACTGCGCTTACATTATTTACTAATATTATTTATCAGTTTCTCGTATCCCAATGTCCCATTTAGTGTCCCGTTTTGGCAGCCCTGATGTACAGTTAACAGCATATAGTCGTGTTCCCTGCGGTGCAGTGTTTAATAGATTAAATTATTGACAACTGTTGACGTCGAATTAAATTTATTTATTGCGCAAGGGTTTAATTTACTGCAGAGCTCGTTTATACTCTTCAATTAGATTTCGTGAAGGACAATGAAACTGTAATAAACCTTAAACCTATAAACTGTTACAATTACGTCGCAATTGGAGTCCCCAAGGCACTCATTCGTCCAACCATCGACAAAGAGCGAGCAACGAGTTAAACGAATTTTCAATCTTCTAAAATAAAATATTTGTTCCAAGTATTCTATGTATATAAATACATTAGTACTGTATACATTAGTCTGTATACTGTAAGTAGAACAATGGTAGTGTGGGGTCTGTCGGCCTTTTCAATAGTACCACCCCATTTTTTCCCGTGTTATAGAAGGCGACTAAGGGATAATAAAGACGCTGAAACAAGGCCGGAAGAACTACACCACTTCTAAAATAGTGAACTCACCACCCAGCTTGGCCAGCGTGGCGTTTAAGGCCATACATGCCTCATGCACAATACAATGTGGGCACGAAGGCCTGCGTCAGCAATGGACGATGACAGGGCTGATTACGATAAATGGTACCCCAGATATTTCCGACGGATTGTACTACTTTAATAAATCGTTTAGTACAATATAAGCAATTACTTATCATTCGTTGAAACATTAGTACGCATCTAGAGATTTTTATTATGTAATTATTAATACAATTTTTTTTCTAACGTTGTGCAGAACGAGTCGAGAGATTTTGTCAGAGAAATTAATCGGGGGAGCGAACTCTAGATAGTTCTATTGCCGAGTGAAGGATTAGCACTCGCTTGAGATGAGAATTAATATAATTAACTCTTAATTTACATTTTGGTCTACTCTTTAATGTACACGATAACTGTATCCAAGTAGACAACGCATCCTGGCACGTGCCAACGTTCGTCATTTTGGACTAATGTTGGCATGTATCGCGGATGTCTATGGGCGACAGTATCCACTTACTATCAGGTTTACTGTATGCTCCTCTGCCGCCTTAGTCCATAAAAATAAATACCATGAGAAGGGATCTTTGGTGGAGCTATTCTAAAGCCGGTTAACACCACACGAACCTACTATATGTCTCCTTTAATTTACACGGTTATCGTGCGTAAAATTTACGTACATTTTTAGAGCGAGAAAATAGTTACATCTTTTATGGCTAGAAAATAGTTATATAGTTAATTTTATATTCCTGGAAACGAACTTGATCCATCTATTAAGTGAAAACTGACTTTCGGCAAACAAAGGTGCCCTTCATTATGCATGATTCGCGATACGAATTAGAAATGGACGAATTTCTATGTGAATAATAAAGTACTGAGAATTATTCTGGCGTACTCAAATTATTGGAATTAATTTATTTTATTAGTTATTAAACAACAAGAAAGATTGAATGTAGTAGTTACTCATATCAGTAGGTACATATATGAATATAATATTTTTGATTGTTAGAAAACCGACTATGTTCCTTTTTTTTGTGTCTGTGTAGTGAGAATATTACCAAACCATCTCATAACCCACAAGGAGGTGGCCCGGGGCTGAAGACAAGCATTCGCCGTCCTGTGAGTACTTACCTCTCCCCTTTAGCATAGTCGGGAATTTGTTGGGGTAGTTTTAGAAACCTAGTTTATGCAACATTAAGTAATGAAAGATTTTCCGATATTCACAATTCTGAATCATTGACATAAAAAAACGAATTTATTATTCAAATTTCTTAATTACAAGCCCTAAAATACATTTTTTCGAAAACAAAACGTGTTAATGTGTAATTTCACTGATTTCAAGCTACGGGTAAGATTGCGTTACAGCTTGTAGAGCTCAACAGCATCTTAGTAGCGGAAATTCGAATTAAATATGCCAGCTTAGCAGCTGACCAGACTTCTCTCACAGAAATATAAAGAATATCATAAAATTGATAAGATACATTTTCTTCAATAGAAATAGCGCGTTTGGCACATTGTACCGATGTCGGTTTATCTTCCTAATTAACAATTTCAAAGGTAAAACAATTGAAAAGGCATCTCATCAATGTCCAGTCCCGTCGAAGTAAGTCAGGAGTCGCTCAGTAAACTAACAGTTGGTTTACTGACGACAGGAGATGACTCCTTGCTACCACAGTGGTAAGAATGCATTGTTGTTACACCGCGAAGTCCGCGAAGTAGATGTAAACATAATTTTAAAATATTGTATTATAAGAAATAAAGCATGTTTTTACTGTAATTTATATACCTGTAATAGGTATATAAAAACACACGCGTATTCAAATGCAACGCTGTGTCAAAATTTCAAAGCAATCGGTGAAGAACTTTCGGAGATTTAAGATTTTGAACAAACGAACGTTTACATTTTTATTTATATAGATATAGAGACGAAGCCTCTATCCGTAAAATTATCTTACAAAAATCTTCCCAAATTTCGCGAGTATAAAATGCTATTTTAGAAGCTCGTTGCGTGCCCGTATCAATTTTTAGAAACGACCTCATCCGGGGTGGCGAAATTTATAGGACCTTCCTATTGCGGAATATAAAGGTGAGGGTACACTGATAAAAACCAACAAACAATAAAGTGATAATAATCTAGGTGTACCAACCTGCAAATAGATTAATTTGATTTTTTTAATTGACTGTACCTACTAATTGTGTTTTTATCGTGTACCGATTCAAACGAGCCGCAAATTAGACGAGTTCCGTAATTGTACGAGTAACGAATTGACTTGTTACGAATTTGATGACCAACTAAAAACTCCTATTCTAGAAAATGGAAATTGAAACTGAAAAAACGCGGCAAATTAAAAATAAATATATTTTTCCGACTAAGAATAATTTTATTACTTGAATTCAAAACTGAGCTAATTTTATTCAACGAAGTACCAACCCAACGAAGAAATTGCACGAAGAACTAAATTTGCCGACATAGCTCAAAGGATCAGCAAACTGGATACCTAAATCAATCTTCTTCTTCTTCTTCTCAGCCCTTGGACGTCCACTGCTGGACATAGGCCTCCCCCATTGTCCGCCATTTAGACCTATCGGCAGCGACCTGCATCCAGCGGGTGCCCGCAACCTTTATGAGGTCGTCTGTCCATCTAGCAGATGGACGTCCTCGGCTTCGTCCGCCGGTACGTGGTCTCCATTCGAGAACCCGTCTGCCCCATCGGCCATCGGTTCTTCGAGCTATGTGCCCTGCCCACTGCCACTTCAGCTTGCTAACCCGAGAGGCTATGTCGGTGACTTTAGTTCGTCTACGGATCTCCTCATTCCTGATTCGATCACGTAGGGAAACCCCGAGCATAGCCCTCTCCATAGCTCGCTGTGCGACAGTGAGCTTATTTATGAGGCCCATAGTCAGAGACCACGTCTCGGTGCCGTAGGTCATCACTGGCAACACACACTGGTCGAAGACCTTCGTCTTCAAGCACTGAGGTATTTTGGACGAGAAGACGCTGCGTAGCTTCCCGAACGCTGCCCAGCCGAGTTGGATTCGTCGATTGACCTCTTTCTCGAACTTGGACCTACCTAGTTGGACCGTTTGGCCTAGGTAGACGTACTCGTCAACAACTTCGAGAATCGAGCTCCCGACTGAAACTGGGGTGGGCACGACATGGACATTCGACATGATTTTCGTCTTGTCCATGTTCATTTTAAGGCCCACCTGTTGGGAAAATCGATTGAGGTCTCCGAGCATTGTGCTAAGATACTCCAGCGATTCTGCCATGACCACGATATCGTCGGCAAATCGAAGGTGAGTGATGCATTCACCATCAACGTTGATGCCGAGTCCTTTCCATTCCAGGAGCTTGAAAGCGTCTTCCATCGCATTGGTGAAGAGCTTCGGAGAGATGACATCTCCTTGTCTCACACCCCTCTGCAATGGAATTGGCTCCGTGCTCCCTTCCTGTACTCGGACTGACATGGTGGCGTTGTTATACAAACACTTCAACACTTCGATATACCGATAGTCAATATGGCACCGCTGGAGGGACTGTAGCACTGCCCAAGTCTCGATCGAATCAAAGGCTTTCTCATAGTCCACAAACGCTAAGCATAATGGCAAGTTATACTCCTCGGTCTTCTGTATAACTTGCCGCAGCGTATGGATGTGGTCTATGGTACTATAGCCTTTTCGGAAACCGGCTTGTTCGGGAGGCTGGAAGTCATCAAACCTGCGCTCGAGACGATTCGTGACAACCCTCGAAAACAGCTTATAAACATGGCTCAGAAGCGAGATGGGCCTATAGTTCTTCAACAAGGTCTTGTCGCCTTTCTTGAAGAAGAGCACCACCACGCTTCTGTTCCATGCCTCCGGCGTAATACCTTCGAGCAAGACGGAATTAAAGAGCTTCTGAAGGACTTTCAGTACCGGTGTTCCACCCGCTTTCAGAAGCTCTGAAGTGATTCCGTCTTCACCCGGCGTCTTGTTGTTTCTAAGCTGTTTGAGGGCCATCCTAATCTCGTACAGGCTGATGTCCGGGATGTCTTCGGTATAGTGTCGGGTCAACTTGGCTCTTGGGTCTTTGGCCAAGTTGCCAACAGGTTTAGCGACCGAGGTATACAACTGTCCATAGAACTTCTCGATCTCCCTCAGTACCTCTTGTTTGTCGGAAGTGACACTGCCGTCCTCCCTCTTCAGCTTCGTCAACTGGCTCTGCCCAATAGATAAGTCTCTTGCGAACACTTTGGAGCCTTTATTCCGCTCTATCGTCTCCTTAATACGATTAGTATTAAAGAGACGGATGTCGTGTCGCAAGGACTGGTGAATCCGTCTATTGAGCTGCCGATATGCTTCCGCGTCATCAGGAGTCTGCAGTGCCATCGAACGTCGTTCCGCCAAGAGGTCGAGGGTGTGGTCGGTGAGCTTTTGGGGTCCATCTCTTCGACGATGTCTGAAGAATTTAGACCCCACCGTATGGACAGTTTCTACCAACCTGTTGTTGATATCGTCCACTGCAACGCAATCCTCTAGGCAATCGAAGCGATTTGACAATTCAAGCTGAAAGCTTTCGGGGTTTTGTATGTGGGCAGCAGTAGGTCGGAGCGTAGACTTCATCAGGCGGGACCTTTCCAACTTGACGTTTATATTCAATGTGCCTCTAACCATTCGGTGATCACTACCGGTTTTCACCCTGTGGATCACGGAGACATCATTGAATATTTGTCTCTTTGTGGCCATAATGAAGTCTATCTCATTTTTAACGGAACCGTCGGGGCTCATCCAGGTCCACTTCCTATGAGGCGGCTTCTTGAAGAAAGAGTTCATCATAAAGAGTCCCTCTTTCTCAAGAAAGTCGGCCAGCCTCTGGCCCCTCTGGTTCCGGTGCCCACATCCAAATTGCCCCACTCTCAACTCATCGTCGCCTCTTTTGCCCAGTTTCGCGTTGAAATCCCCCATAACAATATTGTGTGTTTTCGAAGCATGTATGGCTCTACTAATGTCCTCATACATTGCTTCCACTTCGCTATCTGGGTGTGCCGAGGTCGGTGCGTAGACCTGTATGACCTTCAACGAATATCTCTTGGATATTCTGAGTATAAGGTACGCGACCCTGCTCGACACACTCGTGATGGCTACAACATTATTTACGAGGGACTTGTGGACGATAAACCCGACACCACCTTGGGACTGCTGGTCGCCCTCCCGGTAATAGAACAAGTTGCCGGACTTCAGGGTTATCGTGTCCTCCCCCTCTCTTCGGATTTCTGATAACCCCAATATATCCCAGTGCAACTTGCCTATCTCCTCTTCCAGCTCAGCGATCTTCTCGTCTGTCCTCAAAGTGCGCGTGTTGTAAGTCACCAGTGACAACCCACGTCGGTAATCCGTTTTGAAAGCCCTGGTCGTTCGACGGTGGAATCCCGCCCGGAGATTCTTAGCACCCCTGGCTCCAGCGCTCGACCAGCGCCCGTCGTCCACGCCGGTGTTGCGACTGGAGCCGCCGGGAACTTGGGGCCGTTTTACTTTTTCTGCCATAGGGGGGGGGGGGGGGGTGGACCGTAACCCGCCGCGCTGGTCCAGTGCGTGGTGGCGGGTCGCCAGAGCCTCGTTCGTTGGTCGGCAGGGTGCACCACGAGCCGGTGAGGTTGGCTTGGGTCCCAGAGATGTAGGTTGGGACCCCTTACACCCCTAAATCAATCTACCTAAATGTAATTTTTTTCAATTATTACTATCGGCGAGGCAAAATATCGCAGGTATAAAAAAAGCTATGACTGGGGCCAATTGGAAGGAAGATTTCGTTATTTTTCATAAATTTTAGGAGAAAAGTGTTTTGACAAAGATTGTAGAGATTTATGAGCCCTATCGAATGACATGTGGTTTAAATGTATAAACGTTGGGATTTTTTGGGATCCTGCAAAATACTCGTATATGGCTTACCCACTGCCACATGAAAAATAACTTCCCTCGCCGATAGTAATAATTGAAAAATCTACATTTAGGTAACAGAAACTCAATAGTATTGGGATTAGAACTCGCAATCTAACTGCTGCAAATTGGTAGTTTATAACCCCCACCCCCACCCCACCCCACCTCCCAGTCCATCACTCTCACTAGCATTACCATTTGGTAATTATTACCTATGCTTTTACAATCCTCCGAGAGACACGCAGTATCGTTCAGCAACTGCGTCATGTGACGCGTGCTTACACGACATCCCCTAAGGGGTGAGCCCTTTGTGTTTGTGTACCTATTACACCCAACATCCTTGAGGAAATAAGGTTTCTCTTAGGAAGCGCTCAATAAAACAAATTTCCTCTCGAAAAACTGTCGTCATTTCCTGTTTATTTTTTGTTAGAACACTTTCTTACGCGACTGAGTTATATTTTCGTTGAATAGGAAAGATACAGATGGACACAACATTATGACAAGACACGATCAGATTCACCTAGATTGATCACAAGCCAGATAAATTGGTTTACCTCACCGCGGTTCTTTCTATATCTTAGGACACATCAAAGTGTCATAAATATATAAAGAAAGTCGTCTTAATTTTTTATTTTATTTATTTTATTCTATTTTATCGGATAACACAGATCCATAGCAAGTGTTAGTATAATAAAATAATTAAAGAAAAAGACTTATAAAACTATGTTAGTGCTACGAATTAAAGTATATTAACTTAAATGAATTAAGTGACCCTTCAGCTCGGATGTTAATCACGTGTTATTTTAATTTATTAACATCCGAATGAAATGCATAGTAATAGGGGGGTCATATTTATCCGCTACTTACTCAGGATACTGTTTGAGCTGGCTCCCACTCTAAATAAAAGGGACGCGATTTTTTTGTGCACGATAGCGTATAAACCATGTGTACGCTCCTGCGCGAACATGCCCGAGGCGCTACAGAAACGAAGCAGCCCCATCAGTATCCTGAACTCATTGTTGTACTGGTTACGCAGAGCGTTGAGTGATTTCCCTGTATAGCTGGTCCACAAGCTGGAAGTGAAGTTAATGGAAGTGAAAAGATCTTTTGTAATTGATATGAAGGATTAAGACTCAGCTAAAGTTTACAATTTATTATCCACGAACCCACTTTTAGTGGTGGTGTAGTTCGTTAGGGCTTGTGGTAGCCACTTGTTATCTCTTAGTCGCCTTCTATTACGACACCCACGGAAAGAGATGCCGTGATGTTTTTTTTTTGTATGCACGAAGGCGGCTGACAAGCATACAGTCCACCTGATGGTAAGTGGATACTGTCGCCCATAGACATCCGCGATACATGCCAACATCAGTGCAAAATGACAAACGTTGGCACGCCCCCGGATGCGCTGTCTACCTTTGGAGATATAGGAATGGATTTGGAGAAAAGGTTATGCGAAAGCCGGCCGCCATCACACGGCGGTGATACATACATCACTATTGTATTATACTTAACGAATAGAATTAAAAGGGCAAAGGAAAATTGTACAGAGAATATAAATCGTTAAGTTTGATTCTTGAAATAATGACCCCGAAGCAATCCTTACTAATCTTAAATGAAACTATAAAACCGTTACAAAAATAATCAAATCAAATCCGTTTATTCATGAACGTATTAGTTCTGCCGTAAGGCATACAAATACATCACACAATTATTATGTTACAAAGTTTGAGTACAATCATTACACATATTACAACGTCAAATATACATTCACATTAATAGAATTAATATATTAGAAAAGACTAATATATTAGAAATCACATTAATATATTAGAAAAAGATGTCATTAAATACAATAATAATAAATAAAAATACAATTTAATTCAACTTGTCAATTCAAACTACATAATAAATTTCAAATTACTAGACAATGCTGTATAAAAAGTTGTTATCAGTAACTAAGGACTATTTACGTCTAATCAGATCTAAACTGTCTTTTAAATTATCTTTTATTGAATAATATGTTTTGTAATTTACTTTTAAATATGTTAGGACGATTGTTGTTACGTCATTCATTTCGGTAGTACATTGTATATTTTAGGCGTCATCGAAAATACACTATATTTATTACATAGCAGTGTGACAAGACGGTGCGCATAATTCTTAAGTCGTTCACTCTTGAAACGATCTATAAATAAATTGGGATTGCTTTTAACAAATACTGCAATTTCTAAACTAACCTCTTCCTCCACTATATCCCCACCCTCAGCTCGCATGTGATACCTGTACAAGCGAATGTCGCCGAATAATTTATCGCGGCAATTTCCGAAGGCACACGCACACTATCTGTCACCCCGTATTTTCGGGACAACGGTGATTTTTCAAGGTTATTTCCCTTACAGAGTGTTTAACTATCATTAATATGGCTTTTGCTTGTGTGAATCCACTTTCCTTAATGGCTCGTCCTTGCGATGTAAGAAAATCAGAAATTGTCTAGGCATATGTCCGTTTCTCGTCTAGGCGCAACGTACTTTACGATAATCCTTCCACTTGAATACTACATATGTACTATACATTATTTCTAGGACTGAACAACTGCCTTTCTTTGCTATAAAACTCGTTAACATCCTATCCTATCTCTCCCCAAACTTTTCTCCAAATCCATTCTTAAATCTCCAAAGATAGGCAGCGCAAACAGAGGTGTGGCAACGTTTGTCATTCTGGACTGATGTATCGAGCATGTCTCCAGGCGATAGAATCCAATAACCGTCATGTGGACTGGCTGCTCGTCTGTCGCCTTCTTTCTATAAAAAATACGACGGCTTTAAAGATTTATACACGATAATATTGAAAGGATCGGTGTATAAATATATCAATCCACACTGGTTCCATGTGTGGAATTATGGCTCAATAGATAGACTAATATAATTGACTGATATCTAAATTGAAATAAAAAGATATAAATGAAATTAAATAGAATAAAAATGAAAGAATTCAAAACCCGAAGATTATGGAACAAACTGCCTCAAGAAGACTTTCTATTATGTTAAATTATGAGGTTCTTCGAGAAATCTTTGAATAGGATTTTGCAAGGTCGGCATCATACCAGCATTCCCCTGATGGAGCAGATATCCATAGGCTGCGGTAGACACTTACCATCATGTAGACCGCTTGCCCGTCTTTTTTTTTTATAAAGAAGAGGGCGGACGAACAAGCGGTCCCACGTGATGGTAAGTGTTACCGCCGCCCATGGATACCTGCAACACCAGGGGGTATGCGGGCGCGCCGCTGACCTTGCAAAATCTTATTCACAGCTTGCCTCTTTAGGCGTGTCAACCCTGTTGAGCCCTCTCAACAGGCTTGACTGACCCGGGACTGCACGCTGCAATCCCATCACTATATACTCTTACATACGTAGGTCCGTGTTTCGGTAGTGAGTGAGATATGCCAGAGCCATCCCAGCCCATCCCATTTTCCCAACTGTTTCTCCAAGTCCATTCGTCAATCTCTAAAGCAGCGCATCCGAGGACGTGCGTACAACGTTCTTTTCATTCTGGACTATTGTTGGCATGTATTGCGGATGTCCATGGACGACAGTATCCACTTACCACCAGTTGGACTATGTGCTCGTCTGCCGTCGTCTTTTCATAAAATATCAGTTTTTCGGAGCTCGTTCCATAATAAATAAAATATAAATTACCCAATTAGTCAGGCGCCGGAGTGCTTGTTTAATGACGTCATGAGCTTGCATTTACGCTCCTTAATAACTTGTAAATTATTCAGCGGGACCCTCCGACGACAAGTTATTAATATTACGTAATTAATTATAGTGTTATTCTATTTAGAGGCTAAAGGGCGTCTGCTCTTGATGATAATGATCACTGATGATCCCCTGATGCCCTTGATGATCAGCTTGATGATAAATGCTCATCTATTTTTATACAATTCAGATGCAATAGAACATTAAAATTGTAGCCTTTTAGAGACAAATTTGTTAAATTGATCTTAACCGCGTACCATACCATATCAGCCTGTGTCTCTCTACTCCTCTGCCGCAAATCGCCACCACACATGGTCCTTCGCTCTTCTCATCCAGCTACTACCGTCGAGTTTCTTCAAGTGGTCAGTGGTTCAAGTGGACCTGACCGGAGGATGTTTCACGCTACGTTTCATGGTTTCATAGTCTACCCCATCAATATGTTTGCTTATTTCTTTGGTCGACCTTTCAACTGGATTACACCAATCATGGACACGAGCGAGAGGCAGCGAAGGGGCAGTCGAGAGATGTGAGTAGTTTCTTCAACTACCCATATTTCATCTTCATAATCTGAAAAATTGCGACACAACACTTACGGCATCTAAAGTAGCGTGAGACGAAAAATGACGAGGTTTATTATTAAATTTAGTAAGTAAATAGTTACCAGATTACAATATCGTGGAGATGAACTCTCACAATTAGCGCTGTGGATCCACACCAACTCTGAACTAGTTGACTCACCAACCCGCTTGCACAGCATGGAGTTTAATGTAATAACATCTCTCATGCACAAGACATTGTAAATAAGGGGACTCATGCCAAGCAGTGGACGATAAAAGGGCGTGTGACGATGATGGTGAGTTTAGAATCTACGTAGTACTACAGCAACCATTTAAAGTGGGTGATTTATTGAAGCTTAATAATAGTATTAAGCTCCAATGAATCACCCACTTTAAATGGTCGGTTTATTATTAAGTAGATTCCAAATTTCATCAATTCGACCCAAAATGGACCCGCCAATAGATGTGTACCGGACCTAAATGAAATAGGATAAATCAAATCGGTCCAATAGTTTTGGAGATTGTCTCCCAAACGCACATGGGTACAAACCCTGTCTTTTTAGAGTGACCTAGATTTTGTCCGTGGTTTTGCTCATTTGTTCTTTAAATTTCCAATATGTTTCTTCAAATTAAAAAAATAATAATTTGAATTCCCTTATAGGTATTTAATTTAACTTTGATTCCTTTAAATCTTCCCTGAATTCTTAATTCATATCGTCCTTCCTAATATTTTATCCAAATCCACTCCTGAATCTAATCTAATCTGAGGACGTGTCAACGATTGTTATTTTTGACTGATGTTGGCATGTATCCCCTTTCCACCAGGTGGATTGTCTGCTCGTATGTCACCTTTTCTATATAAAAGAAATAATTGTCTATATTTATAACGAAATCATAAAACTAAATTTTCGTGTCGCTATACCGCTAAATTTCAATTTAACTGCGCCCAATCCTGTCGGTATAGACATGTATAAAAGTGTGTAAAGATGTACAAACAGGTATAAACATGTACTTAACTTTTATGGGACCCTTTAACTAAGTTTAGCTAGTTGAATTGATAGTAGTTGTTTTCAATTGTCATTAATTTAGAAATGGTTGTGCCACCTATACGAAGCTGGGGAGGATTTCTAGTATTATAAAAATTGTAGCAAAGTAACCAGCCATGCTATATAGAAAGAGACGCAATATGAGTCAATAGTCAATCAAATTATTTTGAAACACAGGCCTTGGTACACGTCTGCAAGCAGCACTTTCTAGTAATTCATCACAACGTTATGGGAGTAATTTCTAAATTAAATTTCTCGTCTCATTTAATTTATTCTTCAAAATGCAACTGGCAAAAACAACTTCATTTAATCATCTCCTAAATCTTATATAACCTCTTAAACTTTCGCGTCTTGTACACATTCTACGCTGGAAATCAGGTCTAAACGCGGAAAATTAAAGGCCTTTATTTACCTTTTATATCACGAGTTACACCAGCCGTGGTCATATCGTGACCCGATTTATTATATAAAACACGCTAGATATAATGTTTTTTTTTTTAATTTGTTTAGTAACATGGGCCTTTTTACATGAACCGGGAGGCCGGTTCTAAATCGAACCAAACATACTCGTAATACGAGTCAATGCTTTCATTCAATTCTATCATAGTAGAATACTGTGAAATGTACCTACTGCATTTCCCACTTTATCCTATTTCCCCAATATATATACGTGTTTTGGAGTGAAATGTATCAGAGTCCATTCCCATCCCATCCTATCCTATCCCTTCCCATTTTCCCAACCCCTTCTCCAAATCCATTAATATATTATTAATAGTTTATTTTATAGAATAGATTACAGACAAGCCAGCGGGCCACATGATGATAAGTGGTGACCACCGCCCAGTTAATAAAGGTTACGACATCTTATCAGACATGTTTATAATTATAATTTAACCGGATTAACACTATTTTTTAAATTCCTGGTATTAAACTATTTTGGTATCACACATGACGGATGTTTTCTCGCGGTCAAGAAATTCTTCCATACTTATAAGATTTCAAATCCACAAGTGGCGGGCCGGGCCAATGAAAGACCGTCCGTAACTCCCAAGCCGGTTAACATATTCCCATCGGTCCTGGACCCAACTAGATGATTAATGGAAGGCCCCAAATTGCTTCGAGCCATCTTCGCAGGCCTGCTGAAATTCGGGACATACACTTTACTTAGCGTTTGGTGCAAGTTATACGAGGAAAACGGTATATTATTAATTCTTTATTGCACTATGTGACAAAAGGCGGACTTGATGTATAGAAGCATTATCTCCCAGTCAACCTTTGATCTATGCAGAGATGACACAGTAAGTGCAATTATAGGTAAGATTCAGTAAATCCATAGTTAATAGTGACGCGTATTAATTAAAAACCATAATATAAATAATAATAATAATATATATGATAATAATATATACATTCATACATAAATACATACCATACGTGTACACAAACATACATACCATACTGCCATTTTTCGTAAACAAACACACGTCAAAAAAAGGCCTAATTAGTTCACATTTTCTCCCTACCGAGTGCCGACTAAGCATCCTAATTGCTTTTATACGGTCCTAATTCGTTTCCTAAGTAAGAAACTTAACGAGGCAGTAATTCGGGATTGTCCGGTCGTTTTAATTAAGAAACTAACTGTTCTATCTTAGCGATTAAGTAAATTAGAATTCCTGGATAACGTAATAAGCTATTTATACGAGTATGTATCTTTATAATATGGGTACGTATACCAATAGATATGGATACATACATTGCATTCGAAATATTCGGAGGGCATTATCAATTAATGGAATTGATTATAATTTCTCACAATGCCCCACCATCATGCTTTATCCTGCTAGGCAGCGTGATCCGACGCGGCGCGATTTCACTCGTCGAGGACGTGTTGTTCTACGTAAGGAGTCATGAACGCGCGATTGGCGTCAGTACTGTTCGAATTTTAACATGACAAAACATAAAAATTGTGAATTTTTACTCGGTGAAAACATTCACTTGAAAGTACTCGTATTTATATTTAAAAAAGCGAGGACGTCACGCGCCACAACGCTAGATGCATTGCTCACGTAGGACACATGGATGGGCGTTTGACATTTTCGCGACGCAACGCGCTACGCAACCCAATAAGGCATAGGGAAATAAGTCCGCTGTTACCTATTACTTAGACCATGCACCTAGGTACGCACGTCGGCTACGCCAACTCCAATTTGCATGTAATCATTCCAATGGCGAGCGGATATTGTGTAGCATTAGATTTACTACTAAAGTTTGATGGTTGTGCGTAAATTATGCAGTGGCGTCATGGCGCATGCGTAAATGAATCGTGACAGAATCATTATCTAGCATTTGCTAATGGTAGATAGATAGGTACACTTGAATGTACACCAAAAACATATAGAGAAATACAAAGTAGAATTAGAAGTACAATCGGCGGCCTTATCGGTAACGCGATTTCTTCCAAGTAACCTTTGGGCGGTAAGGAGAAGTCTGCAGATGAAATAGACCTCTATTTCATTGTGCAATAAAGAAATAATGTCTTTACATAATGTAAGACATTATTTAAGAGCATTATATAAACATTTTTCGGACCGCTATCCACCACGCAGGCCCAGCGCGGATTGGTGGATAACATACTCCAGATATTTTTTTTTATATCTGGAGTATGCCGGTTTCCTCACGATGTTTTCATGGGCAACAGTGTTTACTTACCACCAAGTACACGGTCCGTTCTTTCCATAAACAAATTCTCCTTGTTTTACGATTTCTCTACACTTGACGTTGTTGATATACCTACATATTTCAAGGTAATCTTTTGTAAGTGTGGGAAAATTCGCTCAACTATTATACTCGTATAAATGAGAGGAATCCATTTAAAGTTGTTACTTAAGAGGCAGGATCTAAAAGCAATTATTTAAATTCGAATCGTCCAATTTCAATAATAATCTTCATTCAAAACGATAAACTGGTATTAATAATTCAGCTTTAATTTGAGAGCTATCTGTCTTTATTAGATTAAAATCTCTTAGGGCGCAGGATTAATGTATAAACTTTAGTCCGGTTATAATTTCGTCTGCATTTATTTCTTTTAAAACCAAACTGTACTGAAATTTTGGTACAAGCTTATCTGATACATACAGTTATTTTAAAGTTAAAAATATCATCAATATTAACTATCGTTAGAGAAATCTCTTGCGCACTTTTGAAAGCTTCTTTTCAACTATTCATGTGTCATATTACCACAGTAGAACATGTATTCTGATTATTAACAAGACACGGAGAGATGCGTCATGAGGGAAAATATAGATACAATCTGTTTCACTCAGGTTTGCCGTTGATGTTGTGACATCACCCAATTAAACAATTAAAACTCAACAAAACTAACTGATAAATATACCAAATCAAAAAACAGGCAGACGTTAAAAATACACGCGCTCACGACGGTACTAAGAGGGCGACACAGCGGTGCGGTAAGTGGTTGGGGAGGGGGCCTGCATTCCGCGCATCGGCAAACTTGAGTGGGACGTCTAATATTGTCTGAAGCATATGACCGAGGCAAATGGGGGTGTTCCTCGTAGTTATTACCTTTCAACACTTTACAAGTGTTGTGGAATAACATAGCGCCGAATCTCAATTTACCATACCATACCACTAGCCAATGTCTCTTCACTGCTGGATATAGGCCTACCCCAAGGACCGCCACCGCACACGGTTTCCTACGCTACTCAACCAGCTACTACCACATAATTTTTTCAAGTCATCGGTCCACCTGGACGCTGGGCGTCCCTCCGCTACGTTTCTCGTAACTGGTCTCCAATCGAGGACTCGTCTCCCCATCCTCACCTATTATTATTTAAAACATTGTCCAAAACGAGTAAAATACCCTATTCACCACCTAGGTTCAATGTGTATCAGTGTGTGAAATTACACATTTCAGATGTACCGATGAGTTACATTTTTTTTTATCATCAGCTTTGGCAACAATTATCACTAGTTATCGTTTACAACTGCAGCTGCAACCAACCCTTTCTATATGCACTGCTGGAGATGGGCCACCTCATGCATATTGTCGTGTGCAAGAAGGATCTATGGCATTAAAACTATGGGGATATGTCATAGGTGTTTTGGATTGGATCACTTAGTACACAGTTTATAGTTCGTTTTATTTATTTCACAATCCATGATACACAATACAAGTTGAATATATATCTAACTCTTAGGAATTGCGTCTCCATTTTTTATTATCTGCTATTTATCTATTGACATTTTCTTGCCATAAATATTATAAAGTCCTATTGTTTTAGTGAGCAGTGCGTGTCACTGTCAGGTGGTAGGAAACTCTGTATGATTTATATTTTTTATCTCACACACCACAAAACGCCACGCTGGCCAAGCGAGATCTCGAGTCCACTCTTTTAGAGGGCTCAAAGCTTGTTCTCCCTCAGTCACCTTTCACGACAGCCGCGGGAGAGCCACAGGCTATCCTATAGCCGACAGATACCACACGGCACAGTTATCATTTGGCAAAAACAATTTTTTTGCTGTCGAAAGACCAAATGTGGGTATACAATGATGAGGGGGAGAGTGCACGCTGCAATCCAACACCTGCTGGGCGCACTCGACTGGCCACGTTACCCCTCTCTCACAGAAGACTACCTTGAAATGTACTGCATTTCCCACTTAATCTTATTTCCCTAATGTACGTACGTGTTTCGGTAGTGAGTGAGATGTGCCAGAGCCCATTCCCATCCTATCCCTCCCCATTTCCCCAACCCTCTCTCCAAATCCATTCCTATATCCAAAGGTAGGCAGCGCATCCGGGGGCGTGCCAACGTTTGTCATTTTGGACTAATGTTGGCATGTATCACGGATGTCTATGGGCTACAGTATGCTGTGGACTGTATGCTCGACTGCCACCTTCGTCCATAAAAAAAAAATACAAATTATAATTCGCGGACCTACATTTATGTTATTTTGCTCACAAAACGTCATCCCGTCCGGATTACCAAGCGCCGATTTCAAGTATTTCATTTCTCAAATTAACCCTTCAATCCTCCTTTGATCTTAATAGCTTTCAAAACGAAACCGGTCGAGATAATGGTGAAGCCTTCGATTAATAAAATTGCCGTTTCACTGTTCCAATCAACGTTGCAAATACCACAGTAGTGAATCTAGCAGTAAGTGAACTCAGGTCAACTATATTTAACTACGTCGGAGAGGAGTCGTCAATCGAGTTTTATGGGTGTCACAGGACGCATGAGACAAGAGGGAAAGAATAGTTTAATATAAATCACTTTGTTTTATTTGAATTAGAGCCTAGACTGAGTCTTTAGTTTTTAATTAGGTTCTATGTAACGTATAGGCTATACTAGTGATAAGAATTTGGTTTTAAAACTGCTACCTTTTCTTTACCTTTTGTCTCTTGCTATAATGAATATAGTATAGTTGTCTATCTGCGGAGCGTGAATCCGCGTGAATCCGTGAAACGTGTTTAAGCCCATGTGCCTATAAAATATCTGACAAACTGACATAAAAATTTTGGATTACGAAGTTATTCTATGTAGTTTTCAAAGAAAATAAAAGAATAAGTTATTTATTTTCATATGTATTTTGGAGTCGGAATCCAAAATGACAGGACAACAAAGAATCTATTTTACCATTTATTCGGACTTCGGAATTAAAACTGTAAACGACCTTATAGAAATACCATACTGTCTACGTTATCTATTGTGCCAAAACAGTACTTGATAAACCCAATTCAAATAATCTATAGCGATGGGAACCTTAAGGACACTCGCCCACAAAATCCATTAGTAATTGTATTGAATGTCAATAGTAGGTACAAACTACTCAAATTAATTGGTTTCACAGCACTTTACAATAACTATCATACAATAGAATCTGCATGCTGAGGTGGCAGTCGATAGCAGGCTATAACGTCAGACTACAGGGCACAGGAGGTTTCATGTCATAATCAGCCACGCGGGCCTAGAAGGGAATGTTCCAGATTTTTAATTCTTCAGACCATATGTTCCAGATTTGTTTAATTCTCCAGGATGCATGTTTCCTCGCGATGTTTTCCTTCAGCGCCGAATTAGTGATAATCTTTCAATATTCGTACTTCGGTAGATACGAATGTGAGTTGAGAATATTAACTCTAGGCTATCACCGCTCATAAAATGAATGAAAGGGAGACGTATCCCTTTGTGTGTTCTACCGCTTGTATAAAGGTGAAAGCTCTGAAGAATTGTTCTTCATAATTCCCAGCTCGAGTTTCTGGACCCATAGCTCCCGTAGCCGTTACAGAAATTCGGTGCACCAGCACTTTTACGATTCGAAAGTGTTTCGTAAAAACATACATACATTTTGCGTAAAAACATTACATACATGCATACATTTTAGAATGTAACAAAGCAATAATTAAGATCATCGCAAACTAATGAATCTGTAAAATAATAATAAAAATACAATTAAAAGTTAATTATTGATTTATTTACACTTATAAATAGGCCTAGGGGTGATTTTACAGACAGTACTTGGGTTTAGCTTCTTTGTAAAACAAAGCTATTAACTGTTTAACCAAGAATTCTTTTGTTGGTAGTTACATAGCATATGCCTAATTGCCAAATTATGATACTAAAAATGGACACATTATAATCATAAAACTCTTAAAATAAAAAAGTTATACACTTTCCACTTAACGATGATCTACAATTCAATTCAATTCTTTATTGCACTCGTGTTGTTAACATACAGATTTTAAAAATATACGCCAATAGCTTTCATTGAAAATTATACAAAAATTGCTATAAATTATAACTCAATTTTGACACTCGAGTTCAGCGACCCAACAAGCTTACTGAAACTCATTTTCAAATCGATTTATCGTACATAAAAAAGAGGATAAAAGCGGGTAGTTTTGAGTGGGCGATTTACCCTCTCCCCTACTTGAATCGAAAAAGCTCATACCATTCCTCCATCTACGATGCAATAACCATCATTACAAAAAGAAAACAACCTAATCGTCTTTCGACTTTTTGGCAGTTGATTGCAGTACATACTCACTACGAGTATCAAGAGCTACAATATCAAGAGCTAGAGTATCAAGAGTAGTCTGTGGCATTTGCTGACTATAAAATGTATTTACACTTTAAAAGTATTTATAACGTATTATACGTACTGACTACAAAAAATCTAAATTCAACTTACTCCGACTATTATAAGTCAATATTCTCCGTACCGTGACTGACTACAGAAAGTCAATATTCATATACGGTTACTGACTAAAGAAAGTTAGAATTTAAAGCACGCTGACTGACTACAGAAGGTACCTAGATTTTATATTTTAAATCGGGTCGAAAAAAATCTTTTTAGGCATCGCTAGGCCAGCGTGGCCTTGTTAAGGTCTTTCATTCCTCATGCACGATGCAGTGTACATGGGGAAGCCCACCAGCAGTGGATACTGAAAGCTGGTTGCAATCGGGTGTACGAACCGCTGAAGTTTAAAAAGTTATACAAAAATCAGTAGGTACTCATATGACTACAAAAAGTTGAACATACACTGATTTGTTCAACTGACGTTCCGGCACGGGTTACACCAGCCGTGGTCACGAGATGACTGAAGAGGCGGGTAGTCCAGGATTGGAGGTGCGAGCAGTTTTATCAACTACCCACATTTGATCTTCACATTCGGAAAGGCTGCGACACAATACGGATAGTCCAGGATTGGAGGTGCGAGCAGTTTTATCAAGTACCCACATTTGATCTTCACATTCGGAAAGGCTGCGACACACTACACTAACTGCACAACTCGTGACCACGGCTGGTGTAACCCGTGTCGAAACGTCGAGTAGGAATAAAAGGTTAACCAATACCTTTATTGTACGCGTTCAGATCCGATTTAAAATATAAAATATGTACAAAATGCGAATGTTTAAAAAGTCTTTACACTGACTCACTACAGAAAATCAGTATTCACATACTCGTACGCTGTGTGACTACAGAATGTTAAAATCCAAGGTACGCTGAATGACTACAGTAAGCCAGTATTCAGAAAGACTTAATACAAGAATATGGTGCCGTCAGAATGGTTTTCCACTTTAATGGTGGGTGGAGGCGGGTCTCTCTCCAAGAGGTACCTTCTCAACTCGATCAGGAACACGTTAACCAAAGAGCATAAGATTGCCCCTATTAATATCCTGAAAAAGAAACGATATTCTTTTAATTAAGAGATATAATGCAATCGATATGCAAATGTGTAATAAAATAGCCTGCATATTGTTGAATGGCATATCACAACTTCTATTCAACATATTTTGTTTATAATCTATTATACATATTCTAATAAAATTCTAAGAGCGCAAAATATTTTTTAGAAATATCGACGCAAATCATGTAAAAACTACGAGGCGAATTTTGATGAAATTTAGTACAATCGTGACGGGTTAAAATTTGGTGTACCCCTTATCCAGATCTATTACAGAGTTCCCAAGGGAATCACTTTAAAGTTCACGTGAACTAAGTCGCTGGCACCGCTGGGTCAAAATAATTATTACTGTCTGCTAATGTCAGGCTAGTATAACGTAGTATACAGTCACTGCTGTTAATTGTAGAAGCGACTGCAGATGTTAGTATTCTAGTATTTACTTTCAATGAGAATAGTACCTAGTAATTATTTTGAATTATTAAAAAATGCTGGAATATCAACGAATTAATGATGCGTATGTACTATACGTATATGTATTTTGCATCCCATTTAACTAGAGAATAAAATATTTTAATAATGGTTTCAATAAATAGATAAATATTTACCAATAGGAAAATCCAAGACCCGGGCCAGCCACAAACTGTCCCACGGCTATGTACGAGAGGGCTAAATGGTCCTTCAAGCCGGATGTCATGTAGTATATGGCGAACATTAGCAGCACTATGAAACCCAGCACAGCTGTTACTACGTTCGTCCAGAGGCAACCTGAAACATTTCAACATGCAACAGGTCTTTAAAATAAGTGTCGTTGTAAACTCGGAAACTAATCAACGGAATTTAATGAGGTTTTCGCTCCTGTATTGTATTAATCAATACGCACACAGCATTCAGTGTACAGCAATTAATTAAATTATTTGAAAACGTCTTCATTCACTCGATGTATCGGGCGATATCTACTAAAGCACGCGCCACGAGCAGGTAGAATTTCGGTCATTAGCATCATCAAATCGCCGATCCACCGACTAAGACTAGACCCCTAAATCTAGTAAAGACTAGACGCCTCAAATTAATATATATATATATATATTTGAGGGGTCTAGTAAAGTAGTCGGTGATCGACGATTTCAATACAAATTTTTTCACCGTCCAGTCGTAGCTGATCTCATGTCAATGACCGATATTCTTTCTGCTCGTGGCGCGCGCTTTATTATATCTGGATACATCAGGCCTAATATCTGCTTTACAGAATTAAGGCTGGCGCCTTTTGAGATTTCATTGTAGCACTCGTATGTACTAGCGACTTGCACGGGTATTACTCAGATTGCACAAACGTAGCCTATGTCCATCTGCATTGCTTTAGCTTACTTTGGGAAGGGGAGGTTGCAAGCTGCAACCCGACAGCTGCTGGGCGCACTCGACTGGCCAAGTTACCCCGACCTCACAGAACGCTAGCATACGGTGTATTGCATGTCCCACTGCTCCGATGTACGTGTTTCGATTTCGGGAACTGTATTCCCTTCTTCATTCTATTCCTTCCAATATACTTACGTTTTTTTTTTTTATAGATTAGTGGGCGGACGAGCAAGCGGTCCCACGTGATGGTAAGTGTTACCGCCGCCCATGGACACCTGCAACACCAGGGGGTATGCGGGCGCGCCGCCCACCTTGCAAAAACCTATTCACAGCTCTCTTGAAGAACCCCATATCGTAGCTCAACTCCTAAGATGGGCAGCGCGTCCGGATCAAGCCATCGTCTTTTATTCTAGGCTGATGTTGTCATATATCGCGAATGTCCACTGGCGACAATATCCATAGGCGATTTGTTCGAACGAAGCATATTCTAGGAGGGCGACAGCGCTGCCAATATTAAATACTAGCTTTTTCCCTCGACTGTGTTCGTGTGGTCTACATGAATACTATCCTATATGTTAATGTAGATAACAATCTACCTATATGACAATTTTCAATGAAATCGGTTTGCCTAGTGTTTAAACGAGCTTTGAGCGCTCGACGCTTAACGCCGAGTGAGCGCTATTGAAATTTTAAGACTCTATCGTTAAAGGCTAGTTAGATAGATAGATAAAATATTTATTCAGAAAATAGTGAACTAGTGAGGTTAAGGATCAATAGCACTAACATAGCGCGCTGGCGCACGAGCGCTGAACCGTTCAGTGCTCGTTTTAACAACACTAGCTCAGCTGTTTCGACATGATTGAGTCACAAGTATCCAAATTTTCGCATATAAATATGTATTAAAGGCATAATATTAGTGGGATATTGGTGTGATAATATTAGTGGGATAATATTAGTGGGATAATATTAGTGGGATATTGGTGTGATAATATTAGTGGGATAATATTAGTGTGATAATATTAGTAGGATAATATTAGTGGGATAATATTAGTGGGATAATATTAGTGGGATAATATTAGTGGGATATTGGTGTGATAATATTAGTGGGATAATATTGGTGTGATAATATTAGTGGGATAATATTAATGGGATAATGCTAAGGATTTGTTCTAGAAAATTATCCAGTCTTCTAATCGAGTTCTTACTTAGTTAGGAAGTTAGAAAAATGAATAGATGGACAGTCAAAACTTTTAATTTATTTATAACCTTGACCTTACCTGGTAACCCAAAAACGGGCTCAGTAGGGTTCTTTGTGGCGTTTAAAATGGCCAACCCAGCGGCGATGGTAGCACAAAGCAGCTGTAGAAACAGAATCACCAACAAACTTGTGTAGAATGGCAACGATATTACTGCTGGCTGGTCCACTGAAATTATAGAAAAGGTTTTTTTTTCATATACACCCCAATATTTCCAAACGTGGCCTCTGACAGTAGGCCTAATTCATAAGTTCAAAGTGGGTCAGTGAGCTATGAAGAGAACTATGCTGGAAGTTTCTTTAGAATCCAAAACGAAGAGATTCGTCAAAGAACTAAAGTCACCAACATAACTCGTAGCATCAGCATGCTGAAGTGGCAATAGGCTGGTCAAATTTGCAGTAAGACCGATGATCCTATCGGTTATCGATAGACAAGGCCTTGAATGGAAACAACGTACCAGAAAGCGCACATCAAGCCGCGCCATATAAAAAAATCGGCGGTGATGACAGGATATCAAGATTGGATGTGGTGTCGACACCTTGGGAGAGTCCATTTCCATTATAATAACGAAATACCTGTTTTCTTTGTGTTTTAACATGCGCCTACCTTTTGGCTATGAGGCTATGGCTATGGCGTCTACCTTCTATGCGAAATAACTTTTGGAGTTCTCATGTTTCGTTATTGTAAAATGGAAATAAACGAATTCTTTTTCTTAATTAATTTATTTCTTTCCTTGACTCTGAAATTTAATCAATGTTATAAAAATTGCATAAACTATATTCATAGGTTATAAACTACGTGATATTAATGATATTTACTACAATATCCACCTGTTACTGGCAATAAAGAGGTTTGAAGTGGTCAGCAGTGAATACTGAAGCCTATACTTTGATTACTTACAGCGGTCATTTGGATTGGTCACTTGGACATCGGCTGTACATGTTGCATTTGGACTCAGACCTTCAGAAAGGTAAATTACCTGCGAATAAAATTAGATAGTGTTATTATTGCACACTAGATTATAATAATCCCATTAAATTAAATAATATTGACTCCTTATCGCTGCAATTCTTGCTGGATTAATTACTGATATAATAAATTTAACTACATTCGACTAAAGTCAAGTCGTATCGAAGTATGTTATCACTGAATATTAAAGAATAGAAGTGGTAAGGTAATTTGTTTGATGTAAAAGCTCTCGGCGTCTTTCATACACATATGTGCGCGGTGCCCTCATAAAAAGAAAAAGGCATAGTAACATTTTTAAAGGCAGAGTAACTTTAATTAACTATATAATTAGCTTTAAACTGAGATCTCAATTATAAAATTAAAAAATAATAACTTTAAGCTAATTTCTAAATCAATTATAATTTTTTTAGTCTTTGCAGTAATCACACACGTAGCAACCCGAGTCATAGCCAGCACACTCGCCGTGCACCCAGCCTTCACACATAAAACATTGCACCCATTGCTCTCCCCTCTGATCTTCTGTAAATTTTCCATTGCAGAAAAAACAAACACAAGGCCCTGGACGATTTTCTTTTTCTTGTTGTTCTCGCATGACAATATCAAGAAGATTTACTTGTGGAGGATCTGTTTCCTGCATTAATTCATTTCTCTGTTGTCTGTTATCTGACAAAACTTGAAAAGAACTGTCATCAAAAGTCTGTAAAAGGGGTGGTGAATGGTTTCCTGCCGGTTCGTTTTCAGCAATACCGTCTGCTGATTCTTGAGCTGCTGCAAGATAGTCAGACTCCGTGAAAATATTTTTATTGAAGGGATAAATGCCACCAACACTAAAGCCCTTTGCTGCGATTTCACCAGTCTGGCATTTTCGATAGGCTCTGCCAAATAATTCTGAAATGTCGTAGGTAGTAAGTGGTCTATTGTTTTCGCGTAACCACATACGAATTTCTTCACTGTAGTAACTTTTAAGTGGGCCTATGAACGCTTTATCCATGGGCTGGATCTTATGTGTGCAATGTGGTGGCAGTGAAATCAAAGTCACATGATTTTGTCTAGCTTTATCCACGAGCTCGATATTCTTTGTATGACTAAAGTGGCCGTCAAATACGAGAAGAACCGGCGAGGCTTCGGATGGCTTTACATAATCGATGAAATGTTCGAACCACTGCGTGAACAAATGTGTCTGTATCCAGCCAGAAGGATGTGCTCGGCCAATAGACCCTACAGGAGCGCCTTTCATTAAAATTTCGCTCATGTTCTTGCGCGGAAAAATCATCATTGGCGGCACAAATATGCCAGTTGGACTCATGCAGGTCACCACAGTTATGAGAGATCCTCTTTCAGCAGACGACATGGCTCCAATTTGCTTTTTTCCTCGGCGACCAATCACTTTGGGATATTTGCTTTGTACAATAGACAGCCCCGTTTCATCAACGTTAAAAATCCTGTTAGCCGCGAACCTTTTTTCTTCGTAAACTTTCTCAAGATTTTTATAAAACTCGTCCATTTTTGCCTTTGTAAATCCGTTGGCTCTAGCGAAAGATGTTCCAGTGGGCTTGCGTATTGATAAAATTTGCTTGTGCCTTGCAAGAAATCCCTTGAGCCAGTATCTGCCAGCTCTTTCATCATGAAATGGATGGGGCACATTATTTTTAACTGCAAGTTGATATGCTAGCCTTCTCATATCCATTCGAGTCAAACCATATAATTTTTGTTCCATAACAAGGGCATATTTCATCAGCATATCCTCAAAAACCTTATCAAATACTGGTCTGCGACCTATCTTTTTGGTCAGAGTATCTTCTAACAAACTCTCTTTTCCTTTAGCAAGGCGAAATAAGGTGGTTCTAGGTACATTATAAGTCTGCGCTGCCTTTAAATAGCCCATTTTCTTATCTCGAACAGCTAATACCGCAGTAGCCATATCATTTTGACTCCACTTCTTACGCTTTTTATATTTACTGGCAGAGTTGGCAGCAGCAGTTGTAGACATTTCTAAAACAAAATTTAAAAATATTTGTTAAAAAGACTACCTAGTATATGATTATAGGTACCTTAATGGCCGAGTGTACAAAATTATGATTCAGAATCTTTCAATTAGAAGTAGAAACAGGAAGGCATACTAATGTGCACATAATTTGGAATATTCCAAATTAACTTCACCTATCGTATTCCAAATTAGCAAAATAATCATTTCTGACCTAAAATATTTTTATCAATTTGTGTTTAGAATAATTTCGGAAATAAGCGCTGATTTCTACAACTGATACACTAAACTACACATTTGTACAAATATAAACATTATAGATATAAGTTACACTCAAGATGCAAGCCGATTTATTACTTACTTGGAAAAATTTTCTAGACAGCACTTCACTCCGACGCAGTTTGTCACGGCACTGTCAATATGGCTGCTTCTAAGCCACGCCCGATTTGTTTGCTAATACACAAACTACGTAATACTGGTACTCGTTATTAGATAGCGTTTTTCTATAATTTTATAATGCAGTATTCCAAATTATCAGCAGTATTCCAAATTAGCATCCTTTCCTCTAACCTTTTAAAAGGTATAGTAATGTTTTAAAAGGCATAGTAACATTTTAAAAGACATGGTAACATTGTAAGGGACATAGTAACATTTTAAATGTCACCATATTAAGTAACGTTATATATTTTTTACAGAAGAGCATTTAGTCCACCGGCTAGTAAATGGATACTGTCGCCCACAGACACAGACATCCACCGTAAATGCCAACTACAGTCCACAATTACAAACGTTGACACGCCCCCGAATGCGCTACCTGCCTTTGAAGATATAGGAACGGATTTAGAGGAAGGGTTGGGAAAATGAAAAGGAATATGATAGGATGGGATGGTAGTGGGCCCTGGAATATCTCTCTCACTAGGTACCAAAACCCATACGTATATTTAGGGTAAATAAAGTGCGAAATGTAGTACATTTCAAGGTGGTCTTCTGTGAGAGATGGGTAACGAGGCCAGTTGAGTGCGCTCTGCGGTTGTTAACAGAAAACAGAATAAGCATGGTTATTTTTTTTTTGGTTTATTCAAAATTCCAAGTGTCCAACTAGATTTTAATGATTTTATTTTTCCTTTTCTCTAGAATTTCACCAAAATGCATTAATGCATTTTCTATGCAAGGCTGAATTATAGATTTCTTGTGACTAACTCCATTACAAATCAAAAGGTTTATACAGCTCTCTCTACATGTCGTTGAAGTACAGTACACAATATATTGTCAATCTTTGCGTTCGCGCGCTTTATAAGTTTTGGGCCCGAACTCACTCCAATACGGTATTGTGATGGGCATTATTTGACCAATCAAGCGTGACGTGGGCGAATGGGGTCACTGCAATGTATAAACCATATACCAAACAATTCGGGTATAATTTGAGTATGTTCTTCGCTAAAGCAGGTAGGTAACCAATATACTCGTAGATACTCGCATTCAGCTTCCGGCCACAATAAAGAAATCTCATGAAATACATTTATCGTGGAGTATGTATAAAAACATTAACAGACTTAAAATTACCTCTTGCACTCTGGCGTTTCGGTCAGTTCTACAGCTGACAGCACATGCTCCTACTTCTGTCACACAGGTCACTGTAAACAGAAAACATATTGCTTTGATTTTTTTCTAATACTATCATAATCTACTCAAACAGTGAACAAAGATTCGTTGTTTTAATGTTAGGATTTGACTTGTAAAAATGTGCGTTTGCGCTCTACATTCGACCGCTGAGTGGGCGCTAATAAACCTTTAAAACGCAAGCGTTAAATTTTAAACTCAAGTGCTAGAATAAACACGAATCCAAGGGTGTATCCAAGCGGACTCCGAAGCTGATCAGTTTACCCCAACTGACGACTGACGACTGACTGGAAATTTTACGTAAAATTTATTTCCGCTTTTTTACTACCCACTGGGTGTGGCAAGGAATTGGTACAGCCTGTGCCTTGAAGACATAATAGGCTTGTAGAGAATAATAATAGATTCTGTAGCGGAATTGTGTTGTATACCCAGACGAGAGAATAATTGAACTTACTATACAGCGGATTATAATTTGCTGTTGCTAAGTTGTTAATCACGAACTCTCCCCCGAAGAGGCCATATCGTATAGTGCTATCCGAGACCTGGATGTCAGTTGTTGCCGTTGATACTATCTGAAACAAGGACTCTTATATCATGTTGGTGGTAGCACTTCTTGAATTATTCTAGTTGGTCAAATTGCGGTCAAGTACCATCGAAAAATTGTAATAATAATATCTTTACCGTTAGCGAGAGAGGTAAATGCAGATTGCAGATTACAGGGGTACACTTGCAGATGCCTGCGGTCAAACGTACCAAGGTGTTTCAGCTTTAACTAATTCCAGAGTTCACTCCCTTTCTCCTTTTCCTGGTAGGTAATCGAATCCCGATTTCTAAATCTCCAAAAGTAAGCAGCGCCAACGCTTGTTATTTTTTACTGATACGTTGACATGTCCCGAGGATGTCCATGGGCGGCGGTAGCAACTTAACATCGCGCGGACTGTCCCCGATAAAACGAGATAAATATTGGCATTATTATTATTTTAAGAATATTGCTTGAGCCCTCTTGCAATGAATGGCATCTATTGCAACTCTTTTAAACTTTTGTTATTGTGAATGAACATAATAATTGTTAGGTTACTCAGATTTATTATTTATTTCGTATACCCGATATTTCGGTCCAATGTACATGAACCGTCGCCGCGGCGAGACTGCGGCAGGTTAAGATGTCGTTGCTATCGACAGACAAACCGTTTAGATAACAATTATTATAATACAACTCTTCCTAATCACAATTCACTTCCACTAAAACTTTTAACTTTTAAAACTTTCGCGTCTTGACCACATTTTATATTGTAAATAGGGTATTTACAACGTATTTACTGAACGCATATAATTAAAGGTTTTGTTCACCTTTTATTTCTACTAGATGTTTCGGCACAGGTTACACCTGCCGTGGTCACGAGTTGACTAAAGAGGTAGGTAGTCCAGGATGAAAGCTGGGAGCAGTTTTATCAACTACCCACATTTGATCTTCGCATTCGGAAATACTGCGACAAACTACAGTAGCGATGTCCGCGGACGTATTGGACGGTAAATCGCAAGGTTCAATTTGTTAATCACTGGATTTCAAGTCGACGACCGTTTATGTCCATCTTCCCGATTGAAATTATTATATTTCCTAATTTCAATCGCTTCACGTACCTACAATCCCGGGGTAATAGTGACGTTCAGTGGAGAGGATTTTTGGACTCTCCCAAGATGTTCCATAAACCATGCAACTTTTGTGTAAATAATGAAATCTCCCTTCCAAATGCCTCTGCCAATGGTACAGGATAACTAATATAATAATACAAGTAGGTACCATTGGTCTTAATTCACTTAAGAGGCAGAACTTCAGAGGCGAATTTTTGCCAATGGCATGCATGAACTCCTTCGCGTGCTTCAAACTTAGCCGCTATAGGTACCTATCGTTGTACCTAAACGAAGGTAGATACTTAAATATCGAAAATTATATTTATGGTGGTACAATTTCTAAGATATCAAATAGATTGTGATGAGCATGGGTTTAAGTAGGTAATTGCGTCCAGGTCGAGTTCTTGGAATACCTACCTAAATTAAATGACAGCAACTGATATCATGCAACCAATAAATATAATAATTGACGGGCTTAACAAATGCTAACAAATGTATGCTAACAATTAACAATAACTGACTAACTAAACTATCTAACAATACCTAACAACTAACAAGGCCTAGCACTAACAATGTCCTCCCTGAACTCCCGAACCAAGTCGTTATGTGTCTAATGCGGCTTAGAACAGGTATATGAAAGGATACGCAGCGATAAGTAAACATAAGATTCAGTTTCAAACGAGAACTGGAGTTAACAGATTGGCAGACGAGAGCAAGGCTATTGCGTCAAGAAGGGTCAAAAAGAATTAACTTTGACGAGAATCGTCTTCCGTTAGTCTTAGTGTCTTTAGTTGGCGATCGCATGTCTCATTTTTCCAAGAGCCCCCCGTGAAGCCAATATGATTAGATTTGCAAAATGAAATTTGTAACGCCATCTGTTGGCAGGGCGAGAAAACGAGCATTACAAGATCATTTGACTGCAATAAATTAACATTACCTATCTATCGAGATACGTAATTATAAGTTTCTATATCAGTGATGTCATAAATTGTCCGTATTTTTTTATTATATCGGCTTAGACATACACTCACTAATAACCTAAATTTTTTTATATAAAAAAACGGTGGCAGATGAGCATAGTCTACTTGGTGGGAAATGGATACTGTCGCCCAATAGACACCCGCGATACATTTCAACATTAGTCCAGAATGAGGGGTAACGTGACCAATCGCGTGCGTCCAGTGGTTGTGAGATTGCAGCATGCACCCACCCAAATCAAGCCATGATCTTTTTTCAACCTGTAAAATTCCACTGCAGATCACAGATCACCCTTTATAATGTCTTGGTCTTGGCCCTAAATTATGCCCTTATTTAAAAAAGGCATTCGAGAAGAATGCCAAAAAAATTGGTAGGTTTCATTAATTTAAAATCAAGCTAGAAAATATAAAACAAAAAAATAACCATTGTTAATTGTCTTTGTTTATTTTTTAAAATATGTTACTATAAATCCGTTATTATAGGAAGAGCTCTGACGGCTGACATAAATCTTTAATATGTAGTAAAAATCAGTTTACTCGACAGTCCTTTAAAATTTGTTTTTTCCATTTTATTGTTGTTATAGCTTAAGAAATAAACGGTATTTATTTATATAAAATTAATTAAATACTGTCAACGCCCTTCCTATGATAACTGGACATGCCTTTTCGTCTTGGGAAGGCAGAAATCACACCATGTGTATATCTAAGACGGATTGTTGGATGTAGGCACCTAATACTTTCTCCCGATGTTTCCCCTCAACCTGACAATCATTTGTAGTTAAGTAGAAACTTTGTGGTACAGACCGGGGCTCGAACAAGCATCCACGATAGTGTTATGTTAACTCAGCACTAATGGACTTTAAGAACCTTAACGTTATCAAACATTAAAAACTTGGTCGATAACGTTTACGAGCGTTTTACGCTCATCTTAAAAGTTCATTAGCGCTCACTCAACGCTTGAGCGTCGAGCGCTCATTTCTACAAAACAAACCCATAAGCCGATAGTAATCACGCATACGGGTATATTTTATATTCGGACACTGATGAGTACCTATGCCTATAGGTTCTAGGGTTCTTCACTGACCTTACGGAACTCGGTCGCAGACACCCTAACTTACCATTTCCCTACCGTTCAAATGACATCGTCTAATCAACGGACTTCTTGTCTCCCCATAATTCGTTTTTCTAGAAGCAATTGGATTAAAACATTTGGTCTATAAATATCTATAAAAGTTCGGACGTTTCACAGTATTCCCGAGTGTAGTGAAAATAATATACGTAATCAGATGATAAACAAAGAAACATCTGTTACATTGCCGCGTTGTCCGTTTCGAATTCCAAATTGTACAAAAATCGCCGCTTGAAAATCTACGTTAGGGTGAATCTTTTTCTATCCTCATAATACAGAAAGAGACGCAGTATGAATTAGATTGTCAACGATAGATTTTTCGTAATTTTGGAAATTAACGTGCATTCGTTCTCATAAAACACATACTTACCCAACTATCACTCGAAATAGCAACAATTAGCAACAGCACACACAGCACACCTGTCAAAAAGGCGCCAAAAATGTAACCTCTCCGCGTTACCGCCATTTTGAAAACCGAGCGCGACTGAATATAATCACAATTTTTTGCATGTTATCTGACCACTATCAGGAGATATGCAATTAATCAGATAACCGATAACTGTCTAATTGATAATGTGTGTTAATATTATTTCCTCTAAATTAGTCATATGTGACATTCCAATGAAATTATTTTATGTAGGTACCTACCTACAATAGTTTGTTGGCAACTCGCTCTGGATTTTATCTATATGTAGGTAGTGTAGTCCTTCGTTGAAGTGAAAGAATTATCAAAATCGATTCCGTTTTTGGGTTCTGTATAAAATCAGTATAAATTTACCTATTCGAATACATCAATGGATATTTTTTATAAAAATTTCTGAAACAAACCCTGTATGTAAAAGGAGGTGACAGACCAGCATACAGGTCATCTGGTGATAAGGGACGATTCATAACGCAAAAATAGCAATTTGTCAAAAAAGCAAATTGTCAAGAAACACATTTTGTCAAAAATGCAATGGTTATATTTCTAAAATGACTAGGTTACGAGTATATAGATGTATTATGACAAAATTTTACACAAAATTATAATAAAAGGTGTGTTATGAAAATTTTACTATTATTTTTTGCATTTTCCTCGAACGTCATCAAAATGATAATAGACTATAGCCATCCCCCCCCCCCAACCCCCACCTAAAATATTCGTAAGGTCACATTTATCTATAGTATTAGGTACCTACTTATTAAATAATGTCGATTGGCCCTCTTCGTATTTTTCACCATGACGGAACGCTGAAGGACGAAGGATGCTTAAGGATGTATATAACATAGAATGGTTACAGCGTAACGTAATGAACCCCTGAAAGTGTGTATGGACGTTTGTTTCTGATTTTACTCATGCTGAAGTTTATGCCAAATACGAAACGGTCGAGCGGCATTATTACAGAATTTTGTATACAATATGAATATTTTTTAAAAAGAGATCCTGTTCACCTTTAACTGTCGTATTTATAAGCCACGAAACATACTAATTTCAATTAGTAACTGTCAAGCATTTGGTAAAAGAAAACAACACATAATTTTATAACTACTTTATTACCGCTTGCGTAAGCATTGCATTTAAAAATATAATTACATTTCCTTTAATTTGAAATTTCCTTTAAAATATACAATTGTACAACATGACTGGTTAACATTGGTCAACATGAATATCGTGAAAATTAATAATGAATTAGAAAATGTTGAAGTGTTTCACACGGCAATTTAGCAAACAAACTTCTTATAATTTTAATAGAGATTGTGTAATGCAAGTCTGTTAATTATTCTTGGGGGGACAGGCGCCCCACCCTGCCCCGCTGTGGCAACGCCCATGACAAGCGGCGCGTCGTAAAACAAAAAATCCGCAATATGCCTTATGTGAGATAACTCACAAGTTATAAATTATATTTTTTTTATAGATGTCAGACGATCTGAGAGACCATTTGGTGGTAAGTGTATACTGTCCCCCATGGACAGCCGCGGTACTTGCCAACATCAGTGCAGGATGACATACCCGGATGAGCTGCCTGCCTTCGGAGAATTAGGAGTACATTTAAAAAAAATGTCGCACTTTTTTTTTAAATCTACTCCTAAATCTACAAAGGTACATACGCGATACATGTCAACATCAGTCCAGAATGACAAACATTGACACCCAGACGCACTGCCTACCGTCGGAAATTTAGGGGTGCATTTAAAAAAAAATCCAACCCTTTTTTAATATCCACTTCTAAATCTTCGAAGGTAGGCGACGCTTTCAAGGTTGTGCCAGCGTTTGTCATTATTGACTCATGTTGGCATTTATCGCGGATACCATTTATGTATTTTATGTAGTCTGTAAAGCTTTAAATGTATTTAGTATTTTCCTAACAATTTTACAAATTGACAATATCTAATTTAATTATAATAATAATGGAATGAAAAAGAATCAATAGTGTCCGACCAAAATTGATTTTGCGGCTGAAACCGAAACAAACCTTCGACCGCAATCGCAGTTTCGGCCGAAACCGAAACTTTTCTTAGGGGCTGCATTTGCTCACTTTAAATCTAACATAGGCTATTTTGAAAGATGTTTGATGTAAAAAAAAAACCTTTTTTACTCATTAATTTATTTACTAAAACGTATTTAAATAAAATACTACAAAATTTACCCTTAGTTGTTCTACAAAATCGTAACCGCAAAACCACAAAACGGTGCGCGGAGTCTCCAAGATATTGCGAGTGTTCTCGAAAGGAGTCGAGAAGTCATTCGGTTCATTTTTCATTTCGGTCGGGCCGAAGATTGGACCAAAACTGAGACTCCGCCCTAAACTCTTTTTGCCCGAAACCGAACCTTCGGCCGCACACTAGAAATCAATGTCATTTTATTATTTTTAATAAGGTACAGAGGCGGGCGCAATTCGTATGCAATATACATTGTATCTCATGATGAAAAGTCAGGTGAACCTTTTGCGGCCAAAAATTATTGTATATTTTAATGTATGAAAATGGAAGTCTGCCGCCATACATTAATTTTATGAGACTATATTATTTTATTTTATCAGGTAAATAATACTAAGATCGGATATCAATAAATACGATAAATTACAGAAAAATTATCAAATTATTATTTTCCATTATTTATATTTAAAACTTAAAAGTTATTTTCACTTGTGTTCTGAAAATTACAGAAAAATAAACATGGCGTACCGTGATTGGAAATCTGTCAAAAATATAATTTATATATTTCATATGTGAAAAGATTTTAAAAATATTACAATTTATATCAAAATATTACATATAGCACAACTCTATAAGGTAAATGAGAAAGTAGTTGACTAACTATATTAACATTTCATTTTATTTATTCATACATTGTTCGCTATATTTTGTACTATATTTTGTTTACTGCTGTAAAGCTAATAAAATGTAGCTCTTAAATGTTTTTTTTAATACTTGAAGTTTTACAAAAATATCTCTCATTCCAACTGCGAGATATTTTTTTCGGTAAATTTTTGAATTCGATAATTCTAAGACAATAAGTTGTGTGAAAATTGATTGATTTAATAGAGAACAAACAATAAACATATTTCACATTCTATCCAACTTTTGGTAACTGGTTAAATTGGATAATTCCAGCAAATAAAATATTTTTTAAGCAATTGATTATAACAACTTTCTATCCAGCTGAATAATCATCATTTCGGTAAACGGTAAAGTCATTTTTGAATGCCTTTGATTTAATGCTGATTTGTATGTGTCATTTTTCTTTCGACAATTACGACACGAACTTAATGAATTAGAATTGCTGTTTCGAACTTAATTTCATTTGAACTGAAATAGAGCCACATAAATCTATAGAAATGAACGGACTTTTTAGTGTCAATCTACGATCAGGATACCCTAGTAAAAAAAAATATACTCAAAAATGTCTCTATTCAAAAAATTTCTTCTACGGATTAGACTACTACTTTAACAATATCTATTGTCAACTACAGACTCACCTACCCTACATTACAAACATTGTAACACCTCCTTCAAACAATCATTCACCTCACATAATTCTCTTAGCCTTTCTATTTGAGATCCGCTAAAACCAGAATGCGTTGCAACAACACAAAGAAGCCTTCTATCGGAAAAGGACACATTTATTTTATTCACGACATAATCTTTAAAAATGCCCCAAGCGTCATCTTTTTCGGTGCATTTATGGAAACCTAAATTCAAAATGTGGTAGCAAAGCGGGGATATTTTTCTTATAAACTGGTTCGAACTAGCTGAAACTAGTAATGTCAGAACGCAGTATGGGAGGAGGTTGGGAGTTATTTTTCCGTCTAATAAGTGGCATAATGCCTCGAAAATCCATCCACTTAAAACTGGTAGTTGATCTTGGGATACTGCTGTTTGGAATACCTGGAAATAAAATGTATATATATATATATATATGGACCTTAGGGTATTTTTTATTCAGTACAATTACAAAGTTCCCACGGGAATCAAGCTAACCAAACATACCCTAACATCTAACAGCACACGAAATCGCATGCACTGCTATTTTTTTATATAAAACAGTACACAGTATAGGGGGATGGTATCTATTTTCGACTCTCATTGGTTAAGTCGTGAATTCAAATCCTCGGCGCAACCGACTGAGTACATACTTTTTAAAATATCACTAGTTCGACAGTGAAGAAATACATCGTGACGAAAGTCGCAGTCTCGTGAATTTAATGAAAATCTGGAGCATGTGTATCTCTACCAATGTAGCCCGCGTGGTGAATTATGGCCCAAGAACTCCTAAAGATTCACTAGGGGAGGCCTGTGTCAGGCAAGTGGACGTTATAGGCGTAACCGAAAACCAAAAACGTTTAACCACTTACTACATAAGTGCTCATTTCCTGTTACATCCAATAATAAATTCCTGGAAAGAAGACTAAGAAATATCTTAGTCTGACCTTAAAAAATTACAGTCAACATTTTAATCATTTAAAAAAAGACAGGGAATTCAACATTTTGGGAATAGACGTTTATAGAAATCAAAGTAATGGTCCTGAAGAAAAGAACTTACCTCAAAAACAACCTCGGCATTTAAAACCGAACACTGTATGCATCTATCTCTATCATTCAAAACACCAATCTTCTTCTCTGTCTCTTTACAACACTCTATAAACTCTATTACGACTCTACTCAAAGTCGCCGCCGGCGGTAGAGTTTCTCTTAGAAAATATTTGAGGGTAGAAGTTATAATTCTCTTGCTTTCTTTTGATTTAGTTTGTCGCAACACTTTGTAGAGAAGAGTTATTCTCTCCATGGAGTTCATTAAGATATCTGGATCCATATTTGAGACGTCTGATGTTAGTTTTGGGCTTAGAAGTTTGTTGTCAGCTGGAAAGAATATTTATAATGCACAGACATACACCTGTTTGTGGATATTAATGTCCGTGGATATCCGCGAAATGTGTCAATGTCAGTCAAAAATGACAAATGTTGACATGACCCCGGATGCTCTGCCTATCTTTGGGGGTTTAGAAATGGATGTGAAAAAAGATTGGGATATATAATAAATAACGCGATGAGGAGTTATTTAAAATATGACCAACCAGTGACGGCCGCTATGACAGCTACCGCTAGTGATGTTATATGACCTGTGTCTCTTATCAATAAAAATGTGGTCAAATGTGAGTTGATACCTATATTTCGTAAATGTGACCTACATACATCTGGGAGGGGGAGGGTGCACACTGCAATCCAACAGCCGCCGGGCGCTCTCGACTGGCCTCGTTACCCCTTACTCACAGAGGACTACTTTGAAATGCACTGCATTTCCCACTTTACCCTATTCCCTAATGTACGCACGTATTTCGGTAGTAAGTGAGATATGCCAGAGTACATTCCCATCCCATTTTGTCCTATATGACCCGCATACCTCCTGATGTTGCAGGTATCCATGGGCGGCGATAACACCTACCATCAGGTGGAACCGCGAGCTCGTCCACCTACTTCCCTATAAAAAAATAACACTTTTTTTTTAAAAAATGACCTAAACTAATATTGCGAATTGGTAGAAAATTACCTGAGAACAAATGAACCATTATAATCTGTATGGCGTGATGTTCCAAGTAATTCTTCATGTTATCCAACAACTTCTCTATTATTGTGTTCTTCAGCTCCTTGGGTAGGACTTGGAGACGGATCATTGATGTGATGCCCTGTTAAAATATATTAGCTATAGATATCGATTTAAGATTGATTATACTCTTTTTAAGTTAAGAAATTAACTTGAAGAAACTAACAGATTACATACTTTTACAACAAGCTCAGTGCAATAATGCCTTGGGTTCGTCAACACGAAGTCCACAGCGATGTTTATCAAGTCCGGATGGCCAAGTTCGATCAGAGTGAATAACACCGTCCAGTACAAACTCTGTTCGTATAGAGATATTCTGAAAGAAATAATTTGTATTAAAGCAATAGTGTTTAAGAGATCACTAATAGTATTTTCAGAGGGGGGAAGTGCAATTCCACAGCCGCTGGACGCACCTTGTCTTCAAGCACTCGACTACTGGACGGTGTTCAGGTTTATTTATCCTGTTGTTCAGGTAATTACGTGCGGCTACAAACGGTAGGAAAAGAAACTAAATTTATTTAAATAAATTTTATAAATACTGTTGAGGACACTTTTGTCTACTGCGATCTCTTCAACAGATCGAGGACAGTATTGTCCTACAACCTTATAGGTCGCCGGGGGATGTGGACTGTATATATAGGGATGTTGTACAATAATAACGCCTTATTTCCTTTTCTTCGATAATATCAGCAGAGCCGGGGGCAGGGGGCAGAGGTACTTGTTGTTCTACTACTTGTCCTAGTCACTTGGTTGACCGTTTGTAGTGTTCGGAGTGGTGCCGCTGATCGGAATGCCGGAAGCCCAAAATGGTCCGTCTTTTATTCCATTTTGGCTTCCCCTTCTACTTTTCTCCATGTGTACCCCTCCCGCTACCCCGCGGGGGATCATTTATTCATACAAGACACAGTTATACATTTTCATACATTTACAAGATTCTTATAGGATTCTTATTAGATAAAACTTAGATGTAAACTAGCCTAAGAGGGATCTAATAAGATCATGACGCTATAACGTTCGGTTTCGAGTGGACGGGGTGCGCGGTTTGCGCGACATATTTACGTAACCCCGTCCCCCGCTTCAGGACTATAAATATTATATTCGTCCGCCAGGTGGCGGAGCGCTCAGTTGTTTCCCGAACGCCATAGCGCCCACAACTTATCCCTAGCATGCCCTACTTACCCTATTCACCAATAATTATCCTAATAGGGTAATAAAAGACACACTAGGGATCATTTTAATATCAGTTACACAATACATACTCATAAAACGGACATTAAACAGATAGTGTAAACCTAACGATATTAAGATATATTCATACATTTATAAGACACTAAAGAGAAACAACTATACAAGCGAAACTATTATCTATACATATGCAAGTACCCTAGCTTTTTACATTTTCATTTATTCCGTCGTTAACAAATACTTACAATTTAAAATTGTAACTAAAAAAATGATTTGATTCGTTCAATGTTATAATTGTTATGTGAAGGGATTACTCACGATTATATTTATTAAAGACCGATATTTCGGTGCAGTTACATGAACCGTGGTCGCGGCGAGACTGCGGAGGCGGGTAAAGGTGGTTGTACATATTGACAGCCAAATCTGTCTACCTTTAGGCGTCTGTCTCTGTCTGTCTATAGGCGGACGAGCAAGCGGTCCCACGTGATGGCAAGTGTTACCGCCGCCCATGGACACCTGCAAGATCAGGAGGTATGCGGGTGGGTACGTCGCGGACCTTGCAAAATCCTATTCACAACTGTTTGATTCTCCTACTCGCTCTGAACTTGTTTTTGTTGATTAAGTTCCCCGATCGTGTTGTTGTTTTTCCGTGCACGTTCAAGTTGTCGTATTTTAATAACATATTCACCCGCCTCCAGAGTCTCGCCGTAACCACGGTTCATGTAACTGGACGGAAATATCGGTCTTTAATAAATAAATCGTGAGTAACCCGTTCACATAACAATTATTATGTTCTACCACGATAACAAAAGTTTAAAATCTTATGTAACAAACCGGCTACGGGGCGGAAGTTTATAGTAGACAATTGAAATTCACAGAACAAACACAACAAGACAAGTGAAAAAGTCTTTAACACCCGGCACTAGTTAAGAGTATGAAGACAAGCTATAAAAACAAATCAGAATGGTCCAACATTACTCAAAATCAGGGATAGCAAACAAACCGAATTATGGACCGGTTATCATAGGCAAAGCGCTGACAGTTCTGTATTTAATTCATTTTATGTAAATACTGTTTCTTTCTCAAGTCATATAACATAACACAATAAAGTAGAAAAGAAATCCTAAATATCGAGTTGAAAAATGATTTTTACTTCATTTTAAAGACGTGTATTAAGAAGTTCTTCCTATAATAACCGTACTATACATATTCTTTTATACAATGTATTAGAACTTACTTGTATTGAGGATCCAAATATTGTCTCACGGCGATATTCAGCTGTGAAACTAATTCCTGATAAGGGTTCGGCGTAGATTGCTGGCTGGCTATATGCTGCCCTCTACCAGTCAACTGCAATAGGCAGCCTTGTAAAGCTGCCTGTCTTAATGGTGCGTAGCTTGATGATAGAGACTTTAGTAGTTTTTGATGGACAGTTGATAATTCCTGTAGGAGAGAGATTTATTAGCGAGTGCTGTTACCCACAGGACGATGAATAAGTGTTCAAAAAATCGACACGCACAGTCAATAATATTTAATTGTTGAGCTAGTGACCTTTATTCTTAATTTGGCAATATTAAACAAACACCGACAACATAATATATATCCCAACCCCTAGTAGTTGAGAGCCTAACCTATGTCCCTGATAGGAATAACCCTACCCGTTGTCGTCGTCATCGTCGTCCTCGGCACGTCTTAGACGACGTTCACGACGACCCAATTACTGCTGTCAATGCGGTTCTTACACTACACTCACAGACTACACATATACACCGTCCTCGCCGGCGGAGACGAGGGCGTCGCCCTCGCTACACCGTGAATACACACCGGCCTTGAGCCAACACTTTTACCAGGTATCGGCACGTGCCTGAGCGCTTCTCACCGACCCGCGATCCCGCGGTACGCAGAAGGCTAAGCGCCTTCTGCCCTCGCCCTAAACTATTTTTTTTTCGGAATGGCTAAATTCTTGTGGCTTAATTTCCGAATGGTCTTTTAAGAGTCATCTGACATGAATATATGAGATGACTCTTAAAAGGCCATTCGGGAATATACATGTCAGATGACTCTTAAAAGGCCATTCGGTAATTAGGCCATAAGAATTTAGCCATTTAAAAAAAAAGCATTATACAAATTATGTAAATTTGAAACGCGTAATCCTCGCAATTTAATCCTATCCAGTTATAAAAAGCTCACTAACAAAACATAATTTTATATGGCTGTATTTTTTTTAATATTCTCGGTCCAGTTATTTTCTCGATGACAGATCGGATTAGTGATGTCCGAATTGCTTCATACCGATTAACGATTCGATTCTCGATACAATTCTAGTATTTATTAAAAATATTTATGTTAAATAAATAATTGATTTATTAATCTCAAAAATGTATTTAATACGAAATAAATTTAATAAATCTATAGTGTTATATATAAACAATAAAATCATAATAAAAGGTAGATTTTTTTATTCTAATTGTCTGACTGATCAGAATAATAAATAACTATAATACATTACTTTAGTTGTTTTATTTGCAAATAAGTACCTACCTAATATTTTTTCTTCTAAATATACATTTATTTCAAAACTTATATTTTCGATTTTTTTTTATGTGTGACAACTTATTGGCTGTTACTCGGAGAAAGTCACTGTTTCTTCGCCCTCAACAATAAAGAATGACATTAACTTAATTAAAAAACTTAAAAAAATAATTTAATATTATTTAAAAAATGATTATTGGCATGGCTCAAGTATACTCAAGTATACTTGGCTCAAGATTGTAGAATTTATTAATTGGAATTATAGTGGATGCAACATTTGAATAATGGTTGAGGATGTCTTTGTTCTCTAGGATGAATGAAAAAAAAATTACCTACAGATTTTTTCTCTTTATTCTTGATAAATCCACTCCACTCCTTCCATCCCCTATTCCACTCTATTCCCCTGCCACTTACCTGTAGCCCCTCATATCCCTCAAGCACAGTGAGACATCTCGACAATCCATGCAATAACGCCCGTCCAGCTGCGCTATGCTGAGTTACATATGCATGAGCTGCGCTGGTCAGCGTTATGAGCTGTGTAGCGCACCAACACCATTGGCCCGGCTCGGTGAATAGTGAGCTAGTTTGTTGCATGCATGAGAGTAGAGCCACTCGTGCTGCTAGACCTGTAGGAGCCTAGAAGAGAAAATAGATATATAAAATAGATAGATAAACTGTTCATTGTACATCAACATTGTAAATGTGTAACTTGTTCATTGTAAACCGAAGTTTCGAGCCCGATCGAAGTTCGAACGCATGAAGTGCTATAAGCCTACTTTGACTTTCCGTCGTTCGGAGCTTTATATATCGGGTATCTCCGATTATTTAAACGATATTGTTATCGTGAAATTTGACGTTGGAACCTCAAGTATCCTGTTGTCAAAATTTATATTTCGATCGTTGCCTCGTGCAATCGGAGTAGTTACCATTGTCAAGTAAAATTCGTTGAGGCCTATAAATCGTAGTTAACGTTTAAGTGGTAGGAAAATATTGTACTAAGTGATAACAAAGCCGCTACCTACAAGCACTGAGAAATTACACCACCTCAAAAAGAGTGGACTCGCCAACTCGCTTGACCAGCGTGGCGTTTAAGTCCATACATCCCTCATGCACAAGACAATGTACATGTGGAGGTCCATGTCCAAAAGTGGATACTGAAATGGGGTGGTTGCATTGCATACATAATTGCATTGCATTAGCGAAGAAAACAAAACACATAAAACTGAATTTAATATTAGTTAGGTATAAGTATACTTAAAATTGGTGCTTTTTAGCTTGTTCAATAATCACGAGTAGTGAAGAAAGTGAAGTAGCGAAAAACAATACGATAGTTGTACATAAAATTAATATTTCGAAAAAACTTTTAAAGACAAATGTTTTGTGCGTCTTTGTGTGTTAGACACACCTAGTTTGGGGTTATAAAAAATCCACTTTTTTCAATTAGCAAACTTGTTTATATTCCTAAATACCCATTTTGTTACACTATTATAGGTATTGTCGCTACTTTACGTATGAGGCATTGTTTGGAATTGGCGCGAGCATCTTTGCATACCCGCATACATTGATTATTTGAAGCAACATTTTTTTTGTCCCCGCCATATTGAAGGCGGTTTGAGAATTTGATATTTTTGAGTAGTAACACGCGCTCGGCGGCGAGCGGAGTTAAATTGAGTTAAATTCACACCGCGGTCTCGGACAGTTGATTTAGGGATTCGAGCCTAGTAATTGGTCTTGTTCGCGGATATCCTGTGCCAGGCGAGTGTTTTGGTTGGAATTGTTTGGGTGTGATTGTGCTTGTGGTTTGGAGTGATTTCTCGAGATGATTTGCTGCCGGGTGTGAGTTGCCGAACGATAGCGGCCACCGGCTCACCACAGGACGAGACTTGGATTACTACACAAGTATTTATTGGGAATTTATGTATTTATTTATTCAATCACACTAAGATAGGTCACGTCTAGTAGGGACTAGCGTAGGAACACTTTCCAGATTTGTGCGTGGGCAAAACCACCTGGGGTAAGTGAGGCCTGTATATCCTATTATTGTGCTTACCCACCATTTCGGTGGATATTATGAGTAAGTTTACTACACTTTTGGGCCCGAGTGCACATTCCTCGGGCTGCTTTCGCGTAACGCGAGGCAGGTGCGCGCCTAGTGTGCGCATCGTAAACATCTGGTAGCAGAGCGTGGTTGATACCGTTATCAACCATTCTTTTTTTTTGTTTTTTTTGTTTTGTCATTATTCAATATTTTTTCGTGATAATTGTAACTTCACGTGTTGAGGGCCTTGCGTATATTGGGTCCACGCTCCTGCTACATCGTAAACATCTGGTAGCAGAGCGTGGTTTGATACCGTTACTTGATATTGATGATATTGATAATACCGTTAGGTAGTTAATATTGATGACTTTTTGTTTTTGTATATTGGTAATTTGGTTTAAATATTTGGTTTTTGATTTTTATTTTACGTTCACGGTTTGAAGGCTAGGCCGTACGTATATTTTGTATTCTGAGTATATTTTGAATCCACGCGTGCGACGTTTAGTAGCTGGCTAGTTACCCACACGCGTTAATAATTTTGTTTGGATATAACGCTTCACGTTTTTTTTGATAGCTGGACATTGCGGTTTTATTGAGTCCACGCTCGTGTACATTTTTGGTTGCGTTTATTTTAATTTGATAATTTAATTTGTTTTTTTTTTGCTGTTGTTTTGTCAGGTAGTCTTAATTAATATTTTGGATGGTTATACCTTCTTGAAGACACATACGCACCCCTTTTGTTTTTATTGTGCCTCCACTGCATTTTTTGTTTTTTTTTTATTTTGTTATTTTTTTGTTATTGTTGTTTTTTTTTACTTTTATTTTTGTTTTTATTTTTGGTTTTTGTTTTGTATTGCGTGCGTCCTGAGGTGTAGACATGTCTGTCAAGGTGACCTTTTCCACACATCAGTCCGCAATGACTGCGCAGCTGAGATGGTTTTCTTCTGCGGTTGCAATGGTCAACCGCCCGGACCGGAAGCAAGCCTTACTCGCCCGGGCGAGTGAAATGCCAGCCCGTTTGGTGGCGTTAGATAGGAGTTATGCTGAGGGCTTGACATTTATGGCGAATTTGGAAATGCCTGTACCGGACGAGCAGAAGCAGCGTTATGAAGCGGACTTTGGCCAGATTTACGATTTTGTGGACGCAATTAATGAGGCGGTCTCCCACATCTCAGCTCCCTCTGGTGGGGATTCACTTGTTGCACCCCACGCCTTGTTGGGTCGTCTCCCCACGCTCAACCTTCCCACCTTTGACGGTGATTTGGACCAGTGGTTGAGCTACTATGGGATGTTCAACAGTTTGGTGGACTCCCATACCGACCTGTCAGCTGCTCAAAAAATGGCGTACCTGTTGGCCTCCTTACAGGGAGAGGCTCTAGGCCTGGTACAGCATCTGAAGGTCGATGACAGCACCTACTCGACAGCCATGGACTTGTTGAAGCGCCGTTACCACAACGTGCGCCTTTTGGCTGACACCCATGTGGGGCAAATATTGAATCTGCCTAAGGTTGCCTGTGCGTCAGCCTTACGGACAGATATTGTTAACCCGGTTTTGGTGGCGGTTAACGCCTTAAGGCGATTGGACTTACCAGTGGACCAGTGGTCTTTTTTGCTGCTCCATATTGTGTTGGCGAAACTGCCTTTGGAGATGCGGCTGCGCTTTGAGCGACAGTATGGTGGGGACAGCTCCACTCACTTGCCTTCCTATGAGGAACTCGAAAGGTTCCTCGAAGACGAGTGTCGCAGGGTGGATACCGTGGAGGGTTCCGCTCCCTTGGTGCCGCAGCCTAGTGTTCGCCGAGAGTGACCACTGGCCCGACCGCAGGGTCCGCCGGGTTTCAAGCAGTCACGGCCGAGATATGGGGTCTCCCAAGAGGAGTCCGTGGCTTGCAGATTCTGCAAGCGCTCCGGCCACCGGATGACTGCTTGCCAGAAATTTGTGGCCTTGCGCGTAGCAGCGCGTCGACACATCGCCAAGGAGAGGCGATTGTGTTACCATTGCCTGGAGGGTCACTTCCAGCGAGAGTGTCCTCAGCCTCGTCCATGTGGACAATGTGGTGGTGCTCACCACGTCATTTTGTGTGCGAACCGCAACCAGGAGGGTGCTGGTGTTCGTGATGCTGAGCGACATTCGGCTGCTCGCGCTGGTGGTGACAGTCCTGCCAGGTCCAGCGCCCAAGATCGAGCCCTTACGGGCGGGGGTAGGCGTTCGCCACCCCCTAGAGGCACTGTTGGGTTTGCGGAGTACTCTACAGTCTACCGCAACCGGAGATTCTCTCCCCCCGCTGTTGGAGCGGCGTCCACCCCGCCTAGGAGGGCAGGCTGCAGCCCCCCTCTCATCCGCACATGTTGTGCAGGGTCGTCGCGGTGAGGGCAGGGTAGACAGTTATCGTCCCCTGCCGCACTCGTGGAGGGAGCCCTCACTCCGTAACTTCTCCCGTTAGGGACTTGCAGCTCACCACGCTGAGAACCCAGAGACCATCCTTTTGCCTACGGTCTCTGTGCGGGTATGGGACCCGAAGGGCAACTCGATTGTTGTTCGTGCCCTTTTGGACTCGGGTGCCCAGGGTTGTATATAGTCTCAGCTTGGTTGGTGAGTCGATTGGATCAGTCCAGTCATTTTTTGGGCGAAATGTTTTTTGTAGAAATTATGGGCTGCTGAATTGTCGTGGGATGAGCCTCTTCGTGGAGAGTTATTGTTGGAATGGCTTGAGTTTGTGTCATCCCTCCCAGCTCTTAATCGTGTTTCCTTGCCCAGACGTTTCCTTCCGTCTGAAAAATATAGAGCTAGCCTTCATGGCTTTTGTGATGCTTCCGAGCGAGGGTATGCAGCGGTTGTTTATCTACGCACAGTGGATGCTGCTGGACATGTTTTGGTCTCGCCGGTTCTAGCAAAGAGCAAGGTTGCGCCTATTCGCTCGCGTATGACAATACCGAAGCTAGAATTGTCAGGCGCCACTCTCTTGACTCGTCTCTTGAATCATGTCGTCGCTACTCTAGGGCGTTCCATAGAGTTAGTAGACGTCTTTGCATGGACAGACAGTCAAATTGTGCTTTGTTGGTTGCGAGCTTCTGTTCACACCTTGGAGGTGTTTGTGGCGAACCGTGTTTCCCAGATCCAGGCGTCGCAAGCTCGATTGATTTGGCGACATGTCCTTGGCGATATAAACCCAGCTGATTGTGCATCACGTGGATGCTCAGCTCTAGAGATTATTGGACATCCGTTGTGGTGGGGTCCGGACTGGCTGAAGGGACCAGTGTCAATTTGGCCGGCCTCACGGATCACTCTAGTTCAGCCTGCGATAGGCTTTGTAAGTTTACTAGTGGCCGATGGTGCCGGGAGCGGCCAAGCAGCGGAATCATCATGTGATCCCGATGTTTTGCTGGCCAGGTACAGCTCACTGGATAAACTTTTGAATGTGACATCTTGGGTTAGACGTTGGCGTCACAATGTTAAAAACCCACAGAATAAATTGTTGTCAGCCTTCATCTCGTCTGAGGAACGACATGAAGCGCTATTGAGTTGGATTCGCATAGTACAGTCTGTTAGCTTCGCTTCAGAGTTAAAATCTATGAAGGAAGGTCCCGCTAAATTGAAAGGCGCTATTGTGCGATTGAATCCCTTTGTGGATCCTTCGGGTCTACTGCGCGTGGGAGGTCGGCTTAGACATGCCAATTTGCCTCATGGTGTCCGCCATCCTCTTCTCTTGCTGAAAGATGGACATTTGGTGCGGTTGCTGGCGATTGATCGACACATCAAGAACTCCCATGCAGGCTGTAACGCACTGTTGGCGATTTTGCAACGCGAATTTTGGATTTTGTCGGCTAGACGACTCGTCCGGGGAGTCATTTTTCGTTGCATGTCTTGTTACCGAACTAAAGCTTTTTATTTTTAAAAAAAAAAAAAAAAAAAAAAAAAAAAAAAACCCACTTTCGTCGGATCCGAATGATTTGGAAGCCCTAACGCCGGGCCATTTTTTGATTGGTCAGCCACTCGTCGCTCTGCCAGAGTACCCTTGGACTGATGTGCCCAGTTCTCGTTTGTCGCGTTTTCAATTGCTCCAGCAGCTCACTCAGAGTTTCTGGAAACGCTGGCACCTTGAATATTTGCACACTCTGCAGCAGCGCGTCAAGTGGACGGACAAAACGAATCCGCCGAAGGTTGGGGACCTCGTGTTGGTTAAAGATGCTAACCTACCGTCCTTGTGTTGGCGCCGGGGGCGCATTGTTAACCTTTTTCCGGGCTCTGATGGTGTTCCCAGGTTAGCCGAGGTCTTGGTGGGCGATTCTATTTTGAAGCGGGCCGTCGCAACATTATCCCGCTTACCCATTGATTAGCGACCCGAATACTTCGGCTCGGGACGGGGGATTGTTTGGAATTGGCGCGAGCATCTTTGCATACCCGCATACATTGATTATTTGAAGCAACATTTTTTTTGTCCCCGCCATATTGAAGGCGGTTTGAGAATTTGATATTTTTGAGTAGTAACACGCGCTCGGCGGCGAGCGGAGTTAAATTGAGTTAAATTCACACCGCGGTCTCGGACAGTTGATTTAGGGATTCGAGCCTAGTAATTGGTCTTGTTCGCGGATATCCTGTGCCAGGCGAGTGTTTTGGTTGGAATTGTTTGGGTGTGATTGTGCTTGTGGTTTGGAGTGATTTCTCGAGATGATTTGCTGCCGGGTGTGAGTTGCCGAACGATAGCGGCCACCGGCTCACCACAGGACGAGACTTGGATTACTACACAAGTATTTATTGGGAATTTATGTATTTATTTATTCAATCACACTAAGATAGGTCACGTCTAGTAGGGACTAGCGTAGGAACACTTTCCAGATTTGTGCGTGGGCAAAACCACCTGGGGTAAGTGAGGCCTGTATATCCTATTATTGTGCTTACCCACCATTTCGGTGGATATTATGAGTAAGTTTACTACATTTGGGCCCGAGTGCACATTCCTCGGGCTGCTTTCGCGTAACGCGAGGCAGGTGCGCGCCTAGTGTGCGCATCGTAAACAGGCATCGTAGGTAGTATGTAACTTGTCAGTCTGTAGCCGACAATTAAACGCACATGTAAATCCCGTGTTTCATTGCTCAAATATCCAAAGGTACAGAAAAAAAAAATCTTAAAAATTACGTTGGATCTAGTTTCCTTCTATCTGTTTGTAATTAGCAAACTAGCCCACTGTTAAAAATGCTAATAGAAAATACCCGGCCCGGTCGACTACTAGCATTTTTATTGTGTAGGAAAGTGTCAGACACATACATTCCACCTGGCGACAAGTGTTTACTGTCACCCTGCGATATGCTCAATACAAGACAACATCAGTCCAGAATTACAAAAATTGGCACGCGACCGAATGATTCGCCTACTTTGCATCAATGTGCACCTTGCCCTCCTAAAAAGTAGTAATTTTCTATTTGCAAGTGCCACCTAAGTCGATCGACTTACCTTTGGCTCCAACATTTGCGATGTGACGTCCATTAATAATTGCAAACAGCTGTTCACATCAATCTCCTTGTTCTTCCTCATACGTTTCACTTCGCGTCTAATTTTATATGACGCGTCGTCCACTATATCTGAAAAAAAAAAGGTTATTATTTACATATTGGCTGAAATGGCCTAGAGCTATATTCTAGATTCGCATTCGTGAGATTGTGAGGTGAAGTGTCCGGCCGGTAATACATTTTATTACCGCTCGTGAAGGAAAACATAAAATTAACATAAAAGAAGAATTATAAAAAAAACAGTGGATACACGTGTAACGTAACTCGAGAGCCGATAGTGATTCACTTTGCCTGCAGTGAAACGTTATAAACTGATTGATCAATAATAACTTCGCTCGGGTAGCACAAAAGACTCAACAAGCTTTTTGGAAAAATTGCGATTAATCTCGAAACAGATCAAATATTCGCGATTACTTTCCAACATTTCGATAACATTCTGAAAATACAAAACAATTATCATAATAAAAATCAAATAGCTGCCAATATCTTGTAACCCTTTTCAAATACTCACCTGCAGCTAACTTGAGGTATTCAGTGCTGAATTGTGCATAATGGTAACCGTCGAAGTGATCTTGCATCAGTGAAACTCGTTCGAGGTTCACACAATCGAACTGATTGTATGCAGATGTGCCGATCAAAATGTTACGGAGACGCTGCATTCTGTCAACAAAATACAAACATTTTTTATAGGTAGTAAAATCCTACCACTAAAATGACAATTAAAATGGTACTAATGCCATTTATAGGACAAGAAGTAGTGGATTCCTCGAGGGTGTGGATTTTCAAATCGTGACTAAACAAATGAATACATATTTATATAGGGAAGTAGGCGGACGAGCATGTGGTCCCACGTGATGGAAGTGTTACTGCCACCCATGGACACCTGCAACACCGGGGGGTATGCGGATACGCCGCCGACCTTGGAAAATCCTATTCACAACTTTCATGAAGAAGTCCATATCGTAGCGTAATGGAAAAACCTCTTGCGGCGGTTCGTTCGTTATGGATCTCGGAGCAAGATCAATACATAAGATATAGAATAGCCACAAGATATAGGCACATCAGCTGCTGGCTGCTCGCTTATTATATCATAGTAATCAGTGCCATTGCGCACTATCCTTATCATTACTCTTATAACCTATAGTAGTGATAAATACTTCTGCTACATCTCACAACCCCTGGAAAACAGAACAAGAGTGTGAAATGTATGTGTTACGGGAATGTCATTTCCCACCCCGTGAAATCCCAGCTCCTTCCATCAAGTGGAGAGTTTACGTATTTATGTCTTGTTTTATACGTATTTACAGGATTATCCTTTTCTATCGGAGGTTAAAAAAAATATACTCACCCATTAGTAACAATATGCGAAGTCCTCGGCACATGCAACATGCCTTTCTCCCTAACTGATGGTGCGGTACTAATTAGTAATTGGGTTATTCCCATCACAGCCCAGTGGGTTCCATTGCCCTGTAAAGCACCTAGGAGACCTACCCACATTTCTTCGAATTGTTTTTTTGAGGACCAACCTAATAGGTTTACCCTGGAACAAAAATTTGAGTAAATTCTTATACTAGTTATCTTACTGCTTCTACTAAATATGTACAACTACTATATGTATATTGTATAAAGTCTTATGTACATATATCATATATTACGTAATTATGTACACTGTACACGATTTCAACCTGTGATCAAAATATTTATTTCCTCTCTACTCAAAGGTTGTCTGGCAGAGATCGCTATTAGCGATAGGGTCGCCTTTAGCATTTTGTGACTACGTCTGTTATTATTATTATTATTATCTATTATTGTTTTTGGTGTGCAATAAAGAGTTTTGTCTATCTATAATTATAATGAATGTCAGGAAATGTCACTAGAAAACGCTACTATCAGTGAGATATGTCGTTCGTCAAAATGCATATTTTGTGGGCTTCCAATTACAACGGGACTAACTTATTTCATTTTAATTTTATAGACTATATTTCATTTTCTGTAAAGTTCAATGTTTTTATCATTCGTTTTATTGCCAATCGATTTTGGAGTGTAAGGTAGATAGATAAAACTCGTTATTGCACACCAAAACAAAATAAGGCATAACACATGAAATTCACAACGGTATTTATGGTCAAACTAGGTCTAAAATGGTAAAATTACGTTATGAATTTGTTAAATATTGAAATCATACAGAATTAAATTTAAATTGATATTGTAATACAGGTCACATCATCTATTGAATATATAAATTCATATTGTTTTTTTATCGTTTTCATTAATCATGATTCATTCGTTCTTTTATCCAGTCGACATTCATAAGTGAGTCAGTCATTCTTGCCACTCAAATTACCTGAACAAAAATGACTCCAACACATCCATATCCTGCAAAGCTTGTAACGGCAGGTCTATTCTCTGAGCATCGTCTTTTTTAGCGGACACCTCTACAGAAGACCAGGCGAGTGGTGGTATTAAGGCTATATTGCTTACTATGTCTAATCTGAAATATAAATATCCATCTGTATACATCGGTAGTTCCTAAAGGTAGTTCCTGGTGACGTTGAAATTATTCTTAAATCATTTCAACATCCCCATTCCCGTCATTTCCACTCATTTCTGTCGCCCCGTCGGGGGCGTTAGAAACTTTGGATACACATATCTTACAGCACCACTAATTAAAGGGAAATAATTAAATTAGCGACAGAAATATTGAAGGTGGCAGCAAATTTTAGGTTCTCTGGTGACAATGAAGGTATGCGTCGACTTAGTGGTGACATTTTTAGTAATTTGAAATTATTCATTTTAGTTATTCATCTTTATTCAGCACAATTGAGTAAAAAAGGAATCAGATATCCAAATATACGTTCAGAGTTCATTACGTTACGTTGTAACCACTCTGTTGTAGACATCTGTCAGCGTTCGATTACGGTCGGAAATACGAAGATGATCGACTGGCATTATTCAGTAGTACTGTGTTCAATCACTTAAATAATGAGGACACTGAGTATTTTCACAGATTTTTTTTTCAATGCATGTCGCGTGGGGTCATATAAAAGGTAGTGAGTAGAATTAAAAAATTGAATGAAACTGAATTCAATACAAAATTAATGATTTAAGTGGAATTAAATGAAAGGAATTGAGATAAAAATAAAAAAAAAACTGAAAATGTGATTGTATCTTTTGAAAATTTTGAGCTGTCTGGTTTCATATTTTGAACTTATGTTCATTGTAAGTAATTTATTCTAAAGTGACTTACAAACTACCTACAATATTATAAAACTTACCTAGCCAAATTGACGAGCAATTTTTCAATAGGTTTCCTATAACACTTTCCAATGGAATCACTCTGTTTAATATAGAAACTCTGTTCCCAGTAATCTATTAGAGTAACAAGTTTATCTCCTGTTATCACAATGTCTGGTTTAGGACCTGAATCTTGGCTTTGCATGTATTGTTTCAGAATTAGGGGTTTTGTGTCCTAAAAAATATAAATTAGTTTTTTTTTATTATTAAATTATAGTACGTACGTGATCCTATCATTTAAATATACCAACAATGGGACATACAAATTCTAAAAGAAAGAAAGAAAGAACAAAAAAATCTTACCTTTACAAGATACTTGACAATCGCATACAAGCAACTGATCGCTGACTGCGTCCTATTAACATTACTATCCACATTCAGTTCAGTCCAAATTTCTCTAAAGCCCATAGCTTTTGATACATTGTCAACTGTCACTAAAATAACGCTATCGACAACTACATTATCTGTAGTAACATTAGTCGCTCTGAAGGAAACGTCAGCGTGAACCGGACTTTCTACAGCCCTTTTATTTTTTATCAAAAACGACAAATATTGAAGCGAAATCACTGAGAAAATCGCTATGTTTTTAGATAAAGTCTGCGGCAGAATGTTCTCTATACATTTATCTAATAAAAAGCAGTCTACTTCGTCGATAACGGCTGTAATCCTGTGCAGTGAATCGAGAAATCCGGTCAGAACTGTGTGGATTGTTAGGAATTCTTGATAGAAAAGTTTATCTTGAAATACTTGATGGCATCTCCGAGTATATCTATCTATGCTTTGTTCAATATTCAAATTAAAGTTCTCTGATTGGCTCAAGGGCCGATTTTGTTTCGGAAACAGCCTTATTATATCCGTCAAAGAATTATCAAGGGTAGTTATTGAGCTTCGGTAAAGTTCAGGTAACTCCGGCAAAATCCATTCGGTCTCGTCGTCGGTTATACGCAAATTTCCAAAATTTTCCTTCAAGTCCGAATTCTCCGTTATTGGAATAAAGAATTGCGATTTCGATTCTTTATTGTCGCTTTTTTTGAAAACGTGTAGCGAATTCACGATTAATTTATTACTGTCAACAGAAGTCACCATCTCTTCTTTCATTCTCATGTCTTGCTGTTCTCTAATTGACTCTTTCTCAAACTCTTTAGTCTCATGTACAGAGACCATATTTAAAAAACCTCTTAGGTAATCGTCGCAAGCGACTTTAAAGCAAGCGCAAAGGATTTTCCTGTCAAATTCTTGACATTTCATGACCGTTGACAGCCCGTCTTTTGACAAATTTGACAAAAGAAGGGCCAGTTCGTTATATTTTGCCACCTTTGGCATAGTGCAGTCTGTTTGACAGCATCTGTAGGATAAAAGAAACTATTTCAAGGAAAGTTAAAATGTTAAGATATAACGAAGATTCGTGAAAATAGCATTTATAAATCTTATCACCATAAACATAAGATTTATAACATCTTTACTTACATCAAAACTGTACTTTATAACACCTTAAAAGACGCGCTCAAAAGTAAATCGTAATAAAAACTACTAAATAGACATAGAATAGCGTGAATTATTTTGTATACTTCATTCCAATCCAATCTAGTCTGCAAGTTTGTCCTAGATTTGAAGCTAGATTTAAATATGTCAATAGTTCTTACTTTTGGTTTTGCGAATTGGCGAAGTGGGTACACGTATTTTTTTATTTAATAAACATAATATAATGTTACTTACCTATTCTTCACTTGGTTAACGAGCCAATTCCCATCCACATTGGTGGTAAGAATGTATTGGGGATTGATGGCTCTATCCTGAGATAAATCCAGTGGTGATAAGTCGAACACGCTCGACGCGAGAGCGTTTAGTTCTAGCACCAATGTAGAATACCTGTAGAGATATATATATAGATAACACTCTTTATTGTACACTAAAACAGAATAAGACAGTAACAGACATTGAAAGACATGAAATGCACAAAAGGCGGAACTTCATAATTAATCTGGATAAAAAGTACCCTAAATGTTAACCAACATATAAGCCATAACTATGTCAAGTTTCATTAAAATCAATGAAGGAATCAATGAAAGCACTAAAATGAACTCGATTTGCTCTATCTCTTTATGAGAATCTGCCGTGATTTTTGGCTGTTACTCGTAACATTTCAGACTTTCGTGTTTTCCACACATTTAATTCACATTTATCCATTTTATATTTAATTCTTCAGATATTGTGAGTGCTGTATGCCGCAACTTGCCGGACTAGTGAAGACCAAATACCCGATGCTCGTAATTTTCAACGTGGACTACCCGCCTCTTCAGTCAGCTCGTGACCACGGTTGGTGCAACCCAACCGTATCGTCGAGTAAAATAAAAAAGATAAACATACGCGACGAGACCCGTCTAAATAGATAAATATGTGTCACTCGTACTTTATTACACTGTAAACCTTTCTTCAAAAACCTTTAAATGTACCGACACGTATTTATTAAGTTTTTTTATATATACACATTTATATTTTAATTATTCATAGTCATATAGATTGATATCGATCAAAAATGAAAATTGTACTTACCGTATATGAACTTTCTCCCTCTGCAACAATTCTAAAGCAACTTGGACATCTTCTTTTGACAACTGCTCAGATATATTGTCTATGGGCATATCCTTTAACATCTTGCATCTCTCTATGGCCAGATTTGCAAACCTGATGAAATATAGAACGAAAGTATTATATGCGCAGAAAGTTACATTTGTTGGTAACGGACACTGGTCGCCAAGAGCGACCATGCCAACGTCAGTCAACAATGGCAATCAGGGGGAGGCATCTATTCCAATATGTTCAATTTCTGGTTCAATCGATTAAATAATTTGAATGCTTTTGCGACCATGTCAACGTCAGTCAACAATGGCAATCCGGGGGAGGCATCTATTCCCATATGTTCAATTTCTGGTTCAACCGATTAAATAATTTGAATGATTTTGCGACCATGTCAACGTCAATCAACAATGACAATCCGGGGGAGGCATCTATTCCCATATGTTCAATTTCTTGTTCAATCGATTAAATAAGTTGAATGATTTTGCGACCATGTCTACGTCAATCAACAACGACAATCCGGGGGAGGCATCTATTCCAATATGTTCAATTTCTGGTTCAATCGATTAAATAATTTGAATGATTTTGCGACCATGTCTACGTCAATCAACAACGACAATCCGGGGGAGGCATCTATTCCAATATGTTCAATTTCTGGTTCAATCGATTAAATAATTTGAATGAATTTTTCCAGATATGTATTTAAAATTTTTCAATTATTCAAGATTAGTTGAACAGTTTGAAAGAAAAGAGTTCGTGTTGTTAAATTTTAATTAAAAGTAATAACATAAATATCGGTCATTTTCTAGAAAGTATGCGGTAGTTTTCTTTTCCATAACGAAATGCTTTTTTTTACACAAGTCACAATGAAACATTTCTTTTATACTAACTATTAATAAAATTCACATAATTGAACACGAATTTCTTTCTTCCAAACTGTTCAACTAACCTTGAATAATTGAAATATCTTGATTTTTATGTTCAAAATGTTCAACTGATTGAACATATTGCAATAGAGGCCCGAAGGTGCTGCCTATTCTTGGAACCTAGGAATGAATTCTGAAAAATGGTTGGGACAGTGGGGAATAGGAAGAATAACGGAAGTATATTCATTTACTCATTCATTCAACTTACCTGATGGCTAAAGCAGGCTCCAGTTTGCCGATAGTTCGACATATGAGGAACACCAGTGGTCCAGATTGGCTTTCGTGGCATTGGGACAATATTTTGTATGTGTTTAGGGCGAATTCGTCCTAAAAATGTAAATATAGTACCTATAATTAATTCAATACTGTCGGTATGTATGTATCGGTGTACTATTTATTATTTAGTTAAATTTTATTTGAATACATTTATAGCGTTTTTTTTAATTTTCATATATTGTGCCAGTGGACAGTTTTCTTCGTGATTAAAACAATCCAAAGTCGTTCTCGTCAATATCCAGCCACGTCGAAGTAAGTCAGGAGTGGCTCAGTAAAGTAAGTTTACTGAGAACGGGAAACACGTGAAAAATACAGTCTTAAAGCTCGTTTACACAAGGAAAGTTTCTCTAACGGTTTGGGCAAGAATATTGTATACGATTGATCATCTTTTATTGATAATCACAAACATTACGTACTTTGAAGATTAAACTATCGCTACTAAACCACAAAACTCAAAATACACAATTTTTATAATAATAATAAAAAGTATACAATAGGCTCTGTAAGCAATATTTAGACTTTGATTTGTTTCATATTGTAGCGTGACGTATTGTCACGTCTTTTGCATTTAATGTGGTAATGAATCGATAACAAACGACAAGCGCACGCGCCTCCGCGCAGCTCGGCCCGCGCCCGTATGCTACACGGTACGACGGCGGGAGCAAGCTCAATTTAGGTGTCGTAAAATATAAACACTTCATAAAATCAGTTACGTAATAATTGTTAGCCTCTCGTAAATACACCATAGCATAGCATTATTCGTAATAACATTATTCATAGCATTATTTCATGGCATAATGAGGTATAATACTAAGGCGGCTGTGGTAAGAAATTTACATTCAACTCTGTCTTTCAATAATCATACAATTTTTTTGTATCGTTATTTTATCCTTGCTCTTGTCTATTGTCCTTGTCTATCCATCTCAACTCTTTGTTTACATATTGTTTTATCATTGCTTAGTTTTTCATGTAAATATAAAAAAAAATAAAAAAAAATCAACTCGCACTTCTCAAATTTCCGCCAAAATGTCTCTAGTATCGTGTTGAAATAAATGTTTTTTTTTTTCTTTCTTATTTTTCTCTTTCTCGCTGCAATTAATAACACGTTCAATACCTTCAAACAATTCTGACATCTCGCCGCGATAGCTTGCAGCAACAACCCGGAAGCGGCGGCAGTTTCCTGCACTTTAGATACCAGATTTTGCACTATATCTTCATTGTACTGACTCACTAATATGTGTACTCTATTCACTAATAGCCAGGTTAAATGTACAGCTTCTGCTAAACCGTTTTCGACCTGAAAAAAGACAATTCAAGATCAATAAATAAATAAATATACGGATGTGCCAAATAAAACCGATGACTAGTTAATACAATAAAATTACAATTACGAATACAATAAAACCCGATTTACAATATATGTGCGGTGGACCAATAAAAACTATTTCGTGTTTGATTCGTTTGAAAGAACAAACAGTGAAGTTCTAAATATATAAATTGCCAAGTTAAATTTGTAAGCAAAAATGGCCCTTATTTTAGAAAAGTCAAACCAATTCAGCGTCATCGGGATGTACAAGTAGCAATGTACAAGTCAAAGTACAAGTTTTATCAAAGGACAGGTGTTACATTGGTTGAAATTCTACTTTAAAGTACTCGGACAAACAGTGAGAGGTTAAAGGTCATGCGCTTGATTGCTTTTTTTACTTGCTCAAACTCTTTTCTATTTGCTTCGCGTAATAAAACACAAAGGCGTGTATATTTTGTATCATATATTTTGTAAAAAAAAAAACCATTGCAATATAAAGTACGAATACAGAAACCAAAACAACAATTTGTACTAGGCTGTACTAGTAGAATTTACTAAAAAAAAATATTATTTTAGGTATTAATAATAAGTATTATAAAGAGTTACTTACAAAATACTCGCAGTAGGCCATGAAACAGGCGATTTGAAGCACGTTAACCCTTAATAACTGGGTGTCGTCGTTGTCTGCACTGAATGGTAGATTTCGGGCCAAACCTACCAATTTCTGCCAATACACTGACAGGAAATTTAACCTGAAATAAATATATTCTTTATGTTGGTATTTTTATTTTGACCGTATATATTGATACTACTCTGCCCTTTGAAGAAAAAGCATATACAATTTTTCACGGAGCACGGTGCGGGTCCCATACAATATAGCCATACACAGAATGTAAATTGTTCACATAAAACAAAAAGCTGTAATATTTTGTAGTATATATATGTTTTATAAAATATAATCAGTTACAAAATGCTATAATATGACTCAGAGCATAAAAATAATGGGTTTATTTCTTCTGACTTCTAATCTTTTTAAAGTGAAAATCAAATTACATATTGTATATTAATTTATTCTGTGGCCTGTTTATCCAGTGAAAATGTTAGTGACGCGACTAAAAAATGTTATAAAATGTAAAACAATAAATCGATAGAATCAGATTTATTTTTTTGTTATACGAGTATATAGTGTTTAGATAATAATCAAAATCAGTTCTATACCACGTTCATTCATGTTTTATTTATTTTATGTTGAATAACACATTATTCTATATAAAGAATTTATTGCTTTTAAATTTAACGATTTTCAAGGTAAATTCGCATGTGTCACTACAGCTGTCTTTAATTAATTATTTAACGAATAGTCAATCAATTGCAAACAATTTATAACGAAACTCGTAAAATATGGTACCTACTCAAGTTCCGTACATCACTAGTCACAGTCAACTGACAGGTGTCTGCCGCACCATGCTACATGAAAACGATTATAGTAACATTTTTAAGGTATACATGGATAACAGTATGGTCGGAAATTAAAAAAAAAACAAAAGCTAAAACAATGCTTGAATTTAAATTAATGAAAATTTCATCAAAGTTTTCGAAAATCATCAAAATGCACTGTGCCTTTTTTTCCAAGGACGGCCGTACCAATAGTAATTAAGGGGTCGAGTTCTAAAACCAACAAAATTCATAAGCGTCACATCTATATATATAACAAAATCGTAACAGAGCCGTCTGTAGATGAAATATTTTTTGAAAAAAAAATCGTTGCAGTGTACTCTACCAACGATACATTAATATGGTTTTATATGGATCTAAAATGTTGACTATTGTAATTTTATTTCACTTTACATTTCTCTGTATGTGACCGTATGACTTTGAGAAATGACATTTCTTAAACAAGAAACAAAATATCCCAAAACTTTTTTTACTTGTCATGTCTATATTTTTTTTATATATAAAGGTGGCAAATGAGCAGACCATTCATTGGTGGTAAGTGGATATCGTCGGCCTATGACATCCGCGGTACATGCCAACATTAGTCCAGAACGACAAAAGTTGACATGCCCCCCCGCATGACCTTTGGAAATTTAGGAATTAGGGATGTAGGGACTTCTTTTGTAGTAAAACTACAAAACAAGTCTAAAAGAAATCCAATTTAAAAACATATGATACCTGATCAACAAATGAGCCCAATGTGCAGTTAACAGCGGCATTCTATGTGCACTTCGAAGACAGATCAAATTGAGTAGATCTAAAGGTATATTCTCGTCCGGACTGTACAGTCCTGTATTCAGACCGCTTTGTTCGTTGTGCAGTATGGTCTGAGCAGTCTTACAGGTTAATGGGAAGAGGCAGCCCGCTGCGAATGATTTGTTAACATTAACCATATAAAAAATATATTTAAAATACACATGTATGAATGTCGTCGAAGGAACATCAAATTAAGAATATCTACTAGTAGAACGTATGCGCGTAGCACTGCTACACTTAGTGACGTCAACAACGACCGCTACGTGTGCTACGACAGTGCTACGAAGGAATGGAGTAGCGCACTAGGTATATGTAATATTAAAACACTTGGATGCGCTTAGCAGTGCTACGCTTGGTGACGTCAGCAACTACCGCCACGTATGCTACGAGAGTGTGCGTCCAACGGAAAACCTATGCACACCGACGGATGTAATACCGTATCCAGCCAGGTGTCTGTAAGATAGACTGCAGCTGCGCTAGTTCCTACATAGGTCAAGCAAAGCGCACCGTAGCAGAAAGGGTCAAAGAACATATTGCAGCTGTGAAGAATCGTTAGACGAATAAATCGCCAATAGCGGACCATGTACTCAACGCCGGAATCAATCACAGGATAGAACTCCATATTACAAACATCCTCTCCACTGATTGAAATAAAAAAAATATAGAAGTTTCAATCGAGAAAATGGATACAAATTGTCCTCTACATGGAATCCAGTGATTAATTAATTTAATAAAATTAAACGCTACTTCTTATATTGTGAGTGGTTGTGTGCGGCGACTTTCCGGAACATGAAGACCAAATGGCGGTAGTTGATAAAACTGCTCGCAACTCTCGAAGTGGATTACCCGTCTCTTCAGTGAGCTCATGACCATGGTTGGTGCAATAGAACCGAACGTCGATTAAAATAAAGTAAAAATTCGCGTAAAGGGCCGTTTAAAAAGATAAATATTAAAAAATATAACTTGGATAATGCTTTACAACTCGATTTTGTATCTACCTTACCTTCTAAATAAATATATACTTACTGGTCAAATGCAGCATATGTTTCACTTGCACTATAATATTCACGCAGACAGAATACAATAGCTTATGATTTTGATTCCCGTTATAATTATCCAAATTAGTACAACCGACTTCATTACAATTATCCATTTCCAAAATGGCGTACGTCAAGGTTTTAAACAAAAACCTTACTAAAATCACGTCGGACGATAAATTTGCGCAATTTTCGTTCACATTTTGGACGTTTAAAGGGTCTATATCTGCTTTTACGTTGAAAAATATAGATTGTGGAGCAATAAAGCTTGCTTTGAGGTAGTTTATTGTTAGCAGTATTTCGCTTTCTGGGACTAGAATAAGGACCTTTCGTAAAAGTACCATAACTATTGATAGGTAGCGGAGTTTTAACTTGTGAGGTGTTGTTGCCTGAAATGAGAAAGGAAAATCTAATAAAAATAATTGGAATTAACAGAAAAAAAATCATCAAACGCTTCTCATTGCTATGGCAAGATTCAACTAAGGATTGTGATTTATTTTCTGCCCTTATGCCAAAGCACAAGATTTACGTATCACAAATAATAAGTTCTAAAATAATGGTATAAGAGACATCTAAGAAATCTCAAGTATCAGTTAGATCAACATTGAATACCTACTGTTATAAAACCATATTTTTCTTTTTGTAATAAGAGACCTGTGATATTTTTTTAAACGAATAACAAAAAATACTAATAGAGCAGCAAATTATGATCAACAAAACAACGTATTTTTTAATTTCTAAAGTAAATAATTTTAAATTTCTTACTGAGAATGTCAATTCCAAGTCAACTTTTAAATATGCTACCATCGACTTGGTAAGATCGACATCGAAAATACTGAATGGACAATTCAGTATTTTCTGGTACTCATTTAATTAATTCACTTTTTTGTGATAACAGATTTGTTTACTGTCAAATATTGAAGATGATCAAATGGTCTAGAAAAGTGGTAAAGAAGTTATTACTTTACGACATCTCGTTTATAATCTCACCTGATCCGGTGGAGCCTTGAACAAAATCTTGAGCATAACTTCAACCCGACTCTGTTCTAATAACACATCCTTGTATACAGAATCTAACAACGTCTCCAAAGAAGCTATAGCTTCTGCCGTGTCTATTTCTATAGACCTCTGTGTTAGGAGATTTAGTAGTGTATCGCTGGCTAATTCGGACCAACGGTAATAGCTTTCTGGGTGGTCTTGTGAGAGAGATAGTACACATGATACTAAGTCTAATACCTGTAAGCAGAGAGGGTTGATTTAGAACTAAAGTTAACCAGAATCTTGTTATTTTGTGAGAGTAGTACGCATTTGGCTGTGTGGTATCGGCTACTACCCCATTCCTTCCTTTGGGTGTCGCAAAAGGCGATTAGGGGGTAACAAAGCCGCTACCACAAGCCCAGAGGAACTACTCGTACATCACCTCTAAAAGTGTAGACCCGCCAACTCGCATGGTCAACGTGGCTTTTTAAGGCGATACATTCCCTTGGTCATGTCCAGCCAGTGGACACAGGTGACAAAGAGGGGACAAGAACAAAGACAAGCGGGACAAAGAGGGGCTGGTCACAGATACCACGCATGATAGGTCTAATACCTGTGCAAAGAAAACATATATTTCGTTCCATTAGTGGCAAAACCGACTGCCTGATGACATCATGATTATCAGACAACTCGATACTTATTTGAAAATTAGAATAAGTATTATTTTTTTCGTCGTTATCAATCAGTTTGATTAGAAAATTAAATAAACTTTTGTGTAACCTGTTAAAAATTGAAGAAAAAACCCGTGAATCAAGGATAAGGGGAAAAGTCAATAACATATTGAACTTAATCGATGTTGTCTCCAAAACGATTAATTATAGCAGAAAACCGATTTTACCAGTAGACAGAGCTCAGAACGCTGAATCTTTTGGTATAAAAACTTATTTTCGAGAAAAATGTCGGATTGGGTGGATGAGAAGAGGGGAAGACCGTGTATGGTGGAGAGGACCTTAGGATAGGCTTATATCCAGCAGTGGAGAGATAGAGAGATACAGGTTATGGTATAAAACATCAATTTCTGGGAAAACAACTTATTCCACCTACCTTGTGTTGATGCATAGTTTTCTGCAGCATATAAAATAAAACCTCTCTCGTCGCCTGCGCTTCTTGCTGTTGGGCACGTCCTAAGACACTGCCACCTTAAGAAAAATTTAAAAAAAAGGGGGGGTAAGGTGATCTTTTGGGCTAATAGGGGGTTAAAACCAACAAAAACACAATAAACGAAATGTCGTCCCATTATACTTCTGTTTCGACATTTACCCCCCTCGAAATCCATAAAATTTTAAACTTTTCGTGGTAGAACATAATAATTGTTATGTAATTGTTTGCAAACCCAGGCAAGCAAGTGCCTTTTTGGAATTCGCGCGTGTGTTACTGTTAGTATAGCGTGCAGGGAACTTAATAAAAACGAGTTCAGAGCGAGTAGGAGAATCAAAAAGTTGTGAATAGGATTTTGCATGGTCGGCGACGTACCCGCATAACCCCCTGGTGTTGCCGGTGTCCATGGGCGGCGGTAACACTTGCCATCACGTGGGACCGCTTGCTCGTCCGCCTAACAGACAAACAGAGACAGACGCCTAAAGGTACACAGATTTGACTGTCAATAGGTACAACACCTTTACCCGCCTCGGCAGTTTCGCCGCGACCACGGTTCATGTAACTGGACCGAAATATCGGTTATACAAATAAAATAATAAATCCTTGAAATCCATTGCCAAATCTAAAAAGCTAGCTCTTTTAGATTTGGCGATTTAGATCCAGGAGCGTGCCAACTTTTGTCATTCTGACCGGATGTCATCATGTATCGCGGGTGTTGCAAGGCGAGAATATCCTTTTATGTCGCAAGGCGAAAATATCCATTTATCACCAGGTGGAATTTCTGACACCTTTATATAAAAAGGGTGAATCTTAAATTCGATTTTGCTGGAAATGTTGGCACCAAAGATATCTCTAACCAGATCAAGACTTGATTTAAGGCGTCTTCGGTTTAGGTCAAAAGCCTCACGCAATTCTTTTCCACTTCGATCCTAGGGACTTTGGTAAGGCTCGTATGCATTAAAATACCTATTTATAATATACCATACCTAAATAAAGCAAACAATGTTAGAAAGTACCTCCCATATTGCTGAAAACTCTGACAGCGACTGGTTCTAAACCCGCGATGCACTCTGAATGAGCACCAGATGCCATAAGGCCGTCACAGAGTTGGATCAACTGGAAATAAACATCGACACAGTTTGACATAATTTGACACACATTGACAGACATTGTGAAATCTCTTGAAATTTCCAGTGTTCGTTTGTTTTCAGAATAATCTACACTGTGTACCGCAGAAAACGTGGACATTCATTTTGCAGAATCTGTATATGAAAACTTCCATTGTGAGTGATTGATTCTTTAAGATGAAATTAAGTAACAAATAATTAGTTTCCAAACATCCATCCGGAACTGGACTTATTCGCAGACGATTTGCTAACTTTCAAGAACCAAGTTAAACGCGCTCTGACTACGTCATAATTAGGTCTCCCTTTGTTTTGTTCTCACTCATTTTACATTCCTTTTTGTATTCTGATTTGAGACAAAAAAAAGGTGATTATACATACCTTTGGTATCTCAATGATCTGTTTAGTAAGATGCTTTGACGATGAAAGTTGCACCAAAAACATTAAGATGGTGTTTACTAGGGCACAGCAATTGCTGAAACAAATAGACAGCGGTAATAGCCAAAGGGTATCAACTCTGGATTTACATTCCTGAGGTCTTGCTCGAACTCCGTTCCACTGAGTTTCTACGCAAGTACGGATTTGTCAGTGGAGAAGTTCACGAGGTTTAGAATTAGGGGAATTTTCGTAATTAAATAAGAATACACTGTAAGAAGCTTAAAAAATGTTTAGCCTAAGGTTCCCTGTGGCGTGGGACACACACAAAGACAAACACACACACACGCTAACCCAGACGTGAACAAACATTTGTCTTTAAACAAATGAATGTCCGACCGGGAAGCGAACCGGGGATCTTTTACACATCAAGCAGGCTCACTACCAACTGCTCCAATCGGTCGCCAGGAATGTATCGTGACGTCACACGTCGCGAGGTCAACATTCAACTTTGAAAGGCTATGACTTCGTACCTTTTTAAAGATGTCGGAAAAAAATCACCAGATTTATGTAATTTTCAAACCTTTTTAGTAAATGTAGGCGAAAGAGAGACCAACATGTAAATTTCGATAATTTATTATTGATTGCCACAATAAATTACAATTCTTGTGGGATGCAAGGCTGTCCCTTGTTCAGTCAATAAAAAAAAAACACGTTGTCATTGACGAACCTATATATGTAGAGTGCTGTGCATAATCGTTCCTGGATCCATTGATCCATTTTTATTTTTTATTTAGTCTATATTCTATTTAAGTTTATGTTCTTATTTTGAACTAAACAAAAGGTGCACATCTCCATTGTCACGTAGTGTCGTTACAATAGGCTTAAGGCTTTTCTATTAATTATGAAAATAATAATAAACATTGCCTATAACAAGCGACAGTAAAGGTCCTTTCTCACCACCTCCTGATAAAATAACTGTTAACAATCTGATAGATCAATGATCTGCCTATTAAATCTAGCTGATATTGACTTTTTGATAAAGAATAACTGACTTTCTGATATAAATATCAGGGGGTGGTGAGAAAGGTATTAAGATTACGATTCGAGGTATTATGTGAGCTATTTACAAGCCGTATAATCGTACTCACGGTATCTCATGCTGCTCCACTAAATCAAGCTGTTTCATCAAAAATCCGATAAATATCTGATCGCTATCCAACATACAATAATTTACTCTTAACGTTAATAATTGATTTAGTAAAGATAGCACTTGGCATTGGAGAGGTATATCACTTTGCATTGTGTAACTCTGAAAAAAAGATTTAAGATTTGTTATAATAGTTGTTAACCGACTATATTTCCTTTGCCCAAATCCCTTCCCGATAAATGTATCGGCGAAGTTGGTAACGTCAAATTTGACATTTTGGCGGGAACCCGGGAGGTGGAGCTTGTGTTTCTGTTTGATTACTGTAAAAATGGTGTATCGTGGGATTTGTGGTTGAGTAGCGTTAGTGTTTGTGCATGTATGCGATAATCAAATAAAAAGCGTAAGACTGCATTTCTCGTGTGCTTCTAAGGAGTGCAACTCTATCTTGAGTAAACCTACTATCACCTTAATAAGCGACTCCTAACTTGTTTTGACGTGACTGGACATTGACAAGATGCGTTTTAAATTTGTTTGACTTTAATTACAAAGAAAACTTGCCACGGGCAGAATGTGGCTAATTGCATCATTGCCATATACAATAAAAATAAATATTACAGCATCCTGTGAGTAAATCCCAAATCCTTTTCACAGTCAGGATTTTGCTGGTTTTTTGTATACCTAGTTTCTACAACAATACTTTTTATGGAAAGAAAGTGTCAGAAGAGAATACAGTTGTGGTAAGTGGATACTGTCGCCCTGCGACATCCGTGATACATGTCTACATCAGTCAAAAATGGCAAACGTTGGCACTACCCCGGTTATGCCGTTGGGGATGATGGGAATAGAGTATAACCGGATTAGATTTCATCCTTTTATACTCCCCATTCTTCCTTAACGGAATGGGATGGGGATATCTTATTTTCATAAAAGAGACATATATCTTAAACCTTTTTCAAATATAGTTAAAGACAAATACAAGATAGATTTAACTTTATCGGAAAAACTATATAAATACATGATCTATGGAACCAAAACCGAATTAATAAAAAATTGCATTTATATTTAAAATTTTGCAAGTAAAATCAATGTATTTTTTGCATATCTCATTTTTAAATTACATTAACTATACAACGTGTAATTGATAAAAATAGGTTAGTCAGTATATTTCTATATTTCTATTATATGCTATCGCGCAACGTGACTTGTACCGAGTAATGAGCGCTACAAACGTTTTAGATAAAACAACTTACCTATTTGTAACTTTTGTTTTATTCCCTAAAATAATTGTATTTTTCTCTAAAACGGTTTTATTTATTTTAAATTCGTTTTTCGGGTTTTGCGCCCCGACAACAATGACCCACCCCGCTATCGTCGCTCTCGGAAGGTCCTAGACGACTCCGACGACGCAATTACCGCTACCAATGCAGTACCTATATTATACTCTAGAGAGGTATAGCTTCCCCGCCGGTGGAGCCAAGCACGTTTCCCTCGCTACAACGTGAACACACACCGGCTTTCAGCCAACACTTTTACCAGGTATCGGCACGTGCCTGGGCGCTTCTCACCTCGTCGCGATCCGGCGGTAAAGCAACGCACTAGGCCGAGCTCCGTTCCTTCCGTCGGTCTACTGCCCTTAGGCTCGTTGCTGCACACACTTTTTGCTCTTGCCTCTGCCCCTAAACCATACATGTCCGGTGACTCTTGAAAGGCCATCGGGGCCACAAGAACTTAGCCATTCCGAAAAAAAACAGGTTTTGCGTTACTTCACATTTCAGTTCGGGACACATTGTATGAAAAAGGAAACCCTAAAGTCATGGAAGTGATGTATGTATACTAAAACAACTAACTAACAACATACCTGTAAAGCTTGTATAACGACCGGTTCAAATAATCTAATATATCTTTCCAATTCCTTTTTATTCGTACTCCACTTCCTATCAGACTTATTTTTCCAAAAATTCTCCATAACCATCAACAACTGTCTTTCGGCCACCATTCGCGGATTTTTTAAATCCAAAGACAATCTCTGACCCGGATTCGAACTCACACTGCTCCTTCGAGAGTTATTGTCTGCGGTTTTCAGATTATTTATCATCATGACGTCATTATAAAAACTTGTTTTATGACTACCCTCCTTTTTGTCAGTAACACTCATATAGTCGTTGTACTGATTAATCATATTTGTTCCGAAAAGGCATTTTAATAACTGTGTGACACAATATACAGTTTTATCAGGACATATAGGCATAATAACTTTGAGATAGTACAGAATTTCTTCTGTCACTGGCCCAAATTCGCATTCTGTGGCCAGTTCTAATTGAATAGAAAGTGCGTCGAGGGTAGTCGATAAAAATTCGTGGAACATACTGTTTTTTGGATTTAAGTTTATCTGTAAGTCAAAATAATCGATAAAATATGGATACTTTTCGGGTGTATATATATATATATATATATATTTCTGAATCAAATATACGTATTATAAAATCATTCTGGGAAAATTCTTTACATACAAAATTTCTGCCTTAGTTGTTTCCTAAAATTGAAGGAATTTTTCAAAATCCATCCATAACTTTTTAGATACACCCTCTTACAAACAAAGAAACAAAGAAATCAGTCTCGACACATCTAATGTCACACTAAAAAATGATAAATTTTATTACTTTTTTAGTGTAAAACAAAGTCCACCATTGATTATATAAACAAAGTCAACCATCGATCGATCATATAAATAAAGTCCATGTCTTCTTTTTGGATTTTTATTTCCCTAGGGATAAGAAAGTATCTTTAGAAACGAGATATTTAAAAAAATACCTTATAATTGGAATACGTAGCCCTCAAATTGTCATAGAACTTCATATAAAAGGGTTCATTAAAGAAATGTCCTGCGAAATTCGCCCTAAGGCTAGTAGCCGGTACAACAGTCTTTTTTCTTAGAGATCCTTTATCATCCAGTGTTTCTGATGCGTTACTAGATTTTCTTGGCATAGAATCTAGAATATAGACATTTTATTGTTAAAAAAATATAATTAAATAATTAAACACTCGTAACAATAACAGCTTTTGCCCGCAACTTTGCTCGCGTGGTCAACATGAAAAGTAGCCTGTGTTAATCCTGAGTACAATCTACCTATTTGCTAAGTTTCAACATAATCGATTCAGCCGTTTCGTCGTGACTGTGTAACATACATACAAATATCTAAACATGCAAACTTTCGCATTTATATTAATGGGATTATTAATTTAAGTATATTATTAAGTCGCGGGTACAGCTACTTATTACTGTGATTGCGAATTTATGTTTTAAATCTTTTATAATCCACAACCAGTTTTTTTTATTTTATTAATGTCGTCTAGTAACACCAAGAAATATAAGAATTCAACGGAATTAAAAATTAGAGTTGGTAATATTCTTTTTTTCGCTATATGAAATATTTAAAATAATAATATGTCAAATATTAACAATGCCCTCGACTTTGTTCGTTTATCATAATATTCAGTCGTCCAAAATTTAAATACGATCTGTCGCTTGTTCAGACGTGATTAAATCAAAAACCATACATACATAAATTACGGTCAAACTAAAAGTTCTATTCTAGAACAATAGGAAAACTACAATTTCGAATTTTGAAAATGGAACTCTTTGCTTGTCAAACGCCATTAAATTAACGCCAAAGATGGTTTTTTATTTCTGGTGGCAATTTGAAAATTAAATGTTTGCGGAAAAAATAATTTAACAGGCGAACATTTTCATTCAATGATTTTTTAAGACTTTCGTTTCAGTCTAAATCAGAAACAAACTTATGAAAGACTTAAGTTAGCATTTAGAGATGAAGCCCCATCTAGTGCCACTGTTTATAACTGGTTCAATAAATTTAAACGTGGTCGTACCCACCTCAGTGACAATGTAAGAGAAGGGCGACCTGCGACGACAATGACGGAGAAAAACATCAAAACTGTGCGGCTCATGATTGAAGCAGACAAACGAACAACATAACAGCAATTACGGGCATCATTAGGTATTAGTATGAGTCAAGTTCAAACTATTTTACACGATCACCTAGGCGTAAGGAAGCTTTGTGCTAGATGGGTCCAGCACAATTTGAGCGAAGCTCAAAAACACTGCCGCATAGAATGATGTCTTCAAATGCTTGAAAAATTCAACAATGGTTAATCAAATGGTGTTTTTGATATACTAACAGGTGATTAAAACTGGATCTACTGCTATGAGCGTGAAACTAAAAGGCAATCTGTGCAGTGGGTCTTTCATTTTGAAGAGTTGCCGACGAAAGTGAAGAAAGGATGGAGTGATGAAAAGAAGACATTTGCCTCCTTTGGCAGATCGGGACACTTTTCTACTATAACTTTAGAAAATAAAAGAACAGTAACTGTGGACTGGTATGTGAACAGCTGCTTGCCTTTTGGTTTGGAAAAAGTCAAAGAACGATGCAGAATGATGACATTTTTCCACAATTTTCCAGTTCACTCCGCCAGACAACAACGCCAGGCAACTTTTGAGTACTGTTAATGGATCATCCGCCATACAAGCCCGACCTTGCGTTCTGTGATTTTTATTTATTCTCTAAAATTAAGGATAAACTCAGAGGAATACGTTCTAAAAATGCAGAAGAGGCAGTAATGGCCTTTCAAACGGCTGTTGAAGAGGTGTCCAAAGAAGGGTGGGCTGAATTCTTCACACAATGGTTTCATCACATGCCAAAAGTGTATCGATTGTCGCGGAGAATACTTCGAAAAGCGATAAAGCAACTTCCATCTTTATATCTGACTAGCGACTCGCTCTCGCTTCGCTTCGGTTTATAAGTTTTTTTTGTTTTAAATTTCAAAATAACAAACCTGTGTCCATCCTGAAGGTCCATTCTAAATATTGATGACAGATTTTTTGTTTCGGAGTAGTTTCGGAGATTACCTCCTACATACAAACTTACAAACTTTACCTCTTTATAATATTAGTATAGATTTCATTTTTGAGATTCTAAAAACTTTCAGTGTCACCCACGTATATACAAGTAGGCTTTGATAGATACACTATATAGCAGGTCATGTACATGCCGCGCCGCTAGATTTGGATCTGCAAATATCTGTTTGGAGATATTTGCAGACATCTTGTGTATTATGCTAAATGAATTAATAAATAACAAACTCGTCATTAAAACATCTTATTATTCTATTAACATTAACATGTTATTTATATTAACATAGTTTTATTAAATAAGTTTAGATGTAAGGGTTGATATCATGGGGCTGACATTCAGAATCGTAATTCCGAAGCCCCACAATAGGGAAAGGAAAAGACATATATATATACCTTGAGTTTTCCTTCTAACCGGACTGCCGGGCAAAGCAATACTGCTCTTATTTATGTGGACATTAGGGTTAACTTCCTCTATCAAATGCACGAGTACATTCAACATTTTCAACGTCACTTGTAGAAATTTCTCCGCTAAATTGGCAACCCTCCCGTTTTCCAAGTGTTGCCATCTCTCTTTAGCAGTTTCTGAGTCTCTTTCAAAAATGTCGCGGTTAGATGTCTTATGGCGCATTATTTCATGGATTTCCACTGAAAAAATCAACATACATATACAACGTGACTTTTATCCTACGCGTGTCAGCCGCGCCGCGCCCGATCATTACCCAGTACTGAGTAATGAGCGCTACAAACATTTCAGATAGAACAATAAAACTACACGTTTGTAACTTGTAATTTATACACTAAAATACATACCTAGATAAATAATTATACAAACTGGATTAATAATTATACAAACATGGATAAATAATTATACAAAACCTATATAAATAATTGTACATACCTGGATAAACCAAACCACACAAGTCAAGTAAAATAGTTCGCGCTGCAACAGTTCCATTACAAAAATCTAAATTATCCAAACAATAACTTAGTATGGCTTGTTCTGAATATGCCTCCGTGTGTTTCCATGGCGACCACTTTTTGCAAATCGCGTGTAAAGTTTCTAGAAGACCTTGCTGAAAATAATCAATTATTTATATTATTATTCTCTTATAATTATTAAAATTTAAATGAATGCATAGACAAAAAGACATGTTGGGCAAATAGTGAAGGAGCGTTACACTTTTATCTGTGAACCGATCAAAAATATTCCCATTTGAATGATTCCTTTTTTAAATGTCACAAATAAAAAGTATTCAATTCTTTATAGATTCAAAATTTACGATGGTGGATATTTTATTTAATCAATTAATCGCATTAAATTAGTACATACGGCATATTGAAAGTTTATTTCTGGCCAAATCATAAATATATGAATTTCGTATTAAAAAATTACGTTTTAAAAAATATAGGATTTCAGTGATGGATTACAATAGTTCTTGGCGGGAAATTGTTGGTCAATTATTTTTTATGACTAATCGAAACTAAATTATATAGTGTCTTAGAGGATCGATTACGGATATTTCAAAGGAGTATTTATTATACATCTATTTTTATCGCCAAAACACCTTTTTAAGTACTCCTAAATTGAATGGCTGCTATTTTAATTTACTAGTCGGCTGGATACGATACGATCGTACGTACTAATAAAAAGATAATATCTGAGAACATAAGGGTTGTAGAAACATGAAAATGGTCTCATTCTAGAGCAGGGGTGTTGAACTTACAAAGCCTCAAAGGCCAAAATTAAAACCTTGAACGTAGTTGCGGGCCATATAATAATAATAGGGGTTAGAGTATGAAATTGCCGTTTTATTGTAATAGATACTTTGAATTGACATAAAACCTTCATGGTGTGAGATTTTCGAGTGAAACTTTTTTCACATGATACCTATGAGGTTCTTGTTTTAAAAAATGTGCAACATTCGATTTTCGACTTTCAATTGTTTTTTTTATTCAGCTTAGACGGGAAAGATGGATACTTCGAAAATCCGAGTAATCTTTGAATAAGAGTTCCGACGCGGAACTAACGCGGCAGAAACGGCTCGCAATATCAATGCTGCGTTTGGAGAGGAGACTGCTAATGAACGAACCGTGCGTTTTTGGTTTAAACGCTTTCGTAATGGAAACTTCGACTTGAAGAACGAACCACGTGGAAGACCACGTGGACACAGGTGAATAACGCTGAATTGAAGGAGATCGTGGAAGCCAATCCGAGTCAAACCACCCAGGAATTAGCGGCATGGTTTAACGTTACCTTACCTACAATATTGACTCATTTGCATCAAATCAATAAGATAAATAAATATGAAAAATGGGTGCCTCATGATTTGACTGATCTGCAGAAAGAAACGCGTGTTGAAACTTGCGTTGCCTTGTTGAATCGGTACAGAAATGAAGGAATATTAAATAATAAAATTATGCATATTTTATGTCTTTTCTAATATATTGCAAAAATGAGACCCTTAATTTACATTTTTTTTGTACTAGATCGATAGCTTTTGAGTGAACCTATAAAATGACACCAAAATGCCTTAACTCTATGCCATTTACTTTTAATGCTAATCTTTGAACATGAACTTTTTGACGGGAACTCGAGAAGTGAAGTTGAGTTATTGTTTGATTATTGTAAAAATTGGGTATTCGGATTTTTGTAGTTTAATAATGATAGCCTATTAAACTTCAAAATGTGATACTCAAACTTGTGATAATCAAATAAATGCTTGGGACTGCGTTTTTCGTGTGCTTCCAAGGAGTCCTCTTCTGTCCTCAGTAAACCTACTATCAAGATCATGACGAGACAGGACATTGATGCGATACATTTTAGACTTTGAAATTGTTAATTACGAAGAAAACTTGACACTGGCAGAATATGCTAATTGCACCATTACCATACATGAAGAAAAAAATAGTCAGAACACTCGGAACAAACAGTGTCAGACACCGGAACAAACTTTTTATATAGTTAATACTTTAAGGTATATATTACAATGTATTATATAATACATGTGTAAAAACTATTAATTATAACCATTATAAGTCTTTAAAATATATATTATTTTACTATTTTTTTATTAATGGATAGTTTCCACTAATTACCTGATACAGAGCGTCAATTTTTAACCCAAAGATTTTAATATTTTTAATTACAGATTTTTACAAAATAAAAACAACTAAATCGGAGTAGTTTAGACCGGCTCCGAGATAACGTTCTTTTTGCCTAGCGCTCCTCCACTGAAAGCAGTCTTGTATAAAAATCTCAAAGAACTGCAAACTTTCAAGACTCAACTTTTTGCTTCACAAAAAGCAAAATCGAAAAAATAAGACATTTGTCTCTTTCTATTGTAACTGAATGTTAAATACCACTCACTGTATAATATCTACAGCTGGCTGCCATGATCTTCCCCATGACATCACCAACGACCACCCTCAAACTGCTGCTATTCTTCAAAATTTCTCCGTTCTTTAAAGTATTTGGCAAATCGGAGAAGAAGTACATATTCCTCACTATATCGAGTGATAAAGTTTTGTGGTCAAAGGTGAAATATTCACTGTTTGTTTTTGCGATTTCCGCAGCCATTGAAATTGCGTTGAAATTTCGTGGAGGAAAGATCTTTGGGATTAAACTGAAATATAAGATCAGATAGTGAATTAAATTACTCCTTAGTCTTGTGCCCTGACCCACGACACTGCCAGCCTCAAGGCACTACCGGTAGTTTCGTAGGAGTTTTCCTTTCCCTTCTGCACTACTGATCAGTGGTCTCCTGGTTAAAGTTTGAAAATGGTGGAAACCTTCATTCCTCACGACACTACCAAGGGCACAGTTACTTACTAAAATAAATATCATGTTGCATCTTTTTTTTTTCTTCTTTTCAAGGAACTTTTATGCCTTGGCACATGTCAGTTCCATCGTACCCTAAACTTAAGTTCTACAATATTAATGTAGGTACCAATATATCAGCCCCAGTGAGGGCTCACGAATCTGTACAAACTAAATGCTGCTCGTGAATTAGGTTCTCCAAGTATCTTATGGAACATACAAACATCAATCCTGTTCAGATCGAGAGCCCTCACTAAGGCCTCCCGTTCCGGTTGATTCTGGACACGAAAATATAAAAAAATGATAAAATAAATCTCAACCAACAAGATTTCTGTGTTCAATAATATGTCGGTTAAAGCTATCACTATGTTGTGTAATCAGATATTGACACACCATGAAATCATTCTTTCACTAAATCATTATCTTTCTTGATAACATTTTTTAAATTTATTTCCCAAATATAAGAAAAATCCTATTTAATAACGAAATTCTTAAAAACATACTGTTTATTTCACAAATATGATAAAAAATGAATGAATTAGCTTTCTTTCAAAAAATCTCGATTCTTCGACTGGAACACACATTGAAATAAAATTAGAATTAACAGTTACCTTGCTATAGCATGTGCTGCCGCGTTGCGTACTTTCTGATCTTGGTCGGCTAACAGGCGGAATAGGGTGTCCACTATTTGTTTACTTTTTGCAAAATAGCCAGGATATAGCATGAATAATCTAAAAAAAAACAATAAGTACAACCAATAGTTATACATAGCAATTAAACAACTTTGAACGGTTTAAATCGCGTATATTTAACATTATCTATATCCCGACGTTTCAAACACTTTGCAGTGGACGTGGTCAGACGGTAGTTCAAATAATTTCTTAATAACTCAAGTGACAAATAAATTAGTCACCCCGTGACCACGTCCACTGCAAAGTGTTCGAAACGTCGGGATATAAATCATGTCAAATATACGCGATTTAAACCGTTAAAGTTGTTTAATTGCTATGTATAGTAATCGCGAAAACCTAAGAAAATACAATAGTTATACACTTTTAGTTTTTCTTAAGAAATTAAGAGTCGGAAAAAATCTCATTGCATAGTGAAACTATACCAACATCGATCACTGCGCTGATATATATCAGTGAACCCTGCGTGCTATACATAATATTAATAAAATGTTAACGAGACGTAATGGCATAGATGTTTTCTTCTCAAATGAACGGGTTTCGAGCAGGCGTGCTGTGCAATTCTCAGACAAATCGTTATAAAGAATGTACGCATTGTTTTTTATATACTGTAATGTATACCTTCTGTTGTTTAAATAAATAAAATGATGTATTTAAGTAAACAATGACAACAGAAAGTAAATTTGAATTTTGTTAATTTTATATTATTGAATTGTAATTCAAGATTTGCATGCCAGTGTCGTAAAACTTGTCAGACTACATTTTTTTTACATTATCAACATCCATGTACAGAAGTTTTACACCAATATTCATTCATTCATTCTATTGTGAGATGAGATACTTCCCTATCTTATTATACATCCCACTCGATTGACTAATTCCCCCATTAATACAATTCGTATTATTGTAAAAAAGACAAATAAATAAAAATTAAAAATCAACATTATTAATAGATTATAAATACAGAGCTTTTATAAAGTAAATAACTTGTGGATAATTTTATAATACTTTATCGATTAAACAAACAAAAATCCACTTACTTTTGATATGGCAGCCTCTCGTAAAGCTTACAAAGGTTAACTTTGCAAAGCCAGTAGTTATTGTTCTCTAAGTGCACAAGACTGTTGAGAGCTTCCGATATTAAACTCCAGTGTGCGCTTTCGCATAGAGCTAAAGCTGTGTGTGTTAGAGATGACAGAGTGTGGTTGACTGTAGAATGGAGATCGTCGGAGAGACCCTAAAAAACGTCATTTTAATATTTTTAGATATATATTGAAGAAATCTGCCTTTTTCGGAGATCACGACTTTCGAATTTCGTAAAAATTTCACTACATCTCGACTAAGAATGATCAGCTAAACAACTATTTAAAGGTTTATAATTATGTATATCTATACAACACGATGGTGTAAAAGTATTGTAGAGACAACAGGAGAAACTCGACAACGATCTGTTGAACTGGCGCGGGACAGAAGCAGGTGGAGACAAATCACATATGGTCACCATCCTCATTAGTGAGGGAACGACAAAGAAGAAGAAGAAGAAGATATCTATACAACATGTCATCAAAATAATGCAAAGCCTGAAACACATTTTTTTTAAGAAACCATAAAATTATTTTAAGGAGTATAAATCAAAAGTTACAAAGACATACAATTTTGTTATTCTCTCTAAAACGTTCTTAGCACTCATTACGCAGCAGAGGGTAATTGAGTGGGCGGGGCGTAGGCGACGGCAGCGCACCGCATTGGTCGCGTAACTACGCGTAGAATAAAAGATATGCTAGAAATGGACAATAAGTTAATAAAAGAAAAACTTATTGTAAAAATAGGTAGAAACGATTCTACTCTCATAATTAACAACCTATTTTCAGTTTTTGCGTCATTTCACTGGCACGTTGTATATTTTTTTTTTTTTTTTTATAGACTAGGGGGCGGACGAGCAAGCGGTCCCACGTGATGGTAAGTGTTACCGCCGCCCATGGGCACCTGCAACACCAGGGGGCATGCGGGCGCGCCGCCGACCTTGCAAAATCCTATTCACAGCTCGCTTGAAGAACCCCATATCGTAGTTCAATATGAATGAATTATATTATATGAATATAATACAAATTGCACATACCTTCAAAATAATATTCACCAATTTATCGGTACTCATGTTCTCACTCACTTCTTTCGGCAACAAACTAAAATTCCTCCATCTATAATAATCACCGTGTGACAAATCTAACGCTGCACTCAAATAATTTCCAATACAAACCCTCACTAAACCTCTAATTTGGGGGTCGTTATGACCCTCTAACAACACAAAAACATCTGACATATGCTGATACTCAAATTCAGCCGTTTCTAATTCTTTTTCAGTCTTTAATTCCGCATCTTTGACCTCATCTGTACGCTTTAAAGGTCTTTTTATACGTTCATTAGTTTCGATGTTTTTCAAATTGTCCAAATTGGTAGTCGATTCGCCAAAATGATCGAATTTCATGTCCAAATCGATGCTTGATGATAATACCCCTCCGCTACTGGACATTGGGTATCCAGTGGACATTGGGTCATTACTGCCAGTCATGTTAGAATTACTTGTAAAGTTACTATTGGTCATATTGGGATTTGTACTATCTGTCATATTGCTGGTCATAAGACCTTGCATTTTACTATCCAAAATATTACTGTGTACATCTTTCGACGAGCTTTTTTGCTCCACGCTTTCCATTGATTTCTCCAATGATTTGCCGTCTTTTTTCGAGCCAGAGTTAGGTTGACTGTCTGTTCGTGGATTTAAAAGTTCCTGCCAGACGGATTCGTTTAAAGAATCTTGGTAGCAAACGTTTCTTTCTAGTATGAAATCGTTTATATTGTCTTGGGTTAAGTCTGTGCCGTCTGAAGATCCTAAAAACATTGAAGTTTTGAAAAAAAATTGTGGATGAGTATTTGATAGTAAGCGGATTCACATATATGTCAATATCAGTCAAAAATACCGACAGTTGGTACGTAAATGCGTTGTCTACTTTCAGGGATTTAATAATAAAGATAATTCTTAAATTCAAGTAACATGATTTGTAGCAGAAGGAATATAAACATTGTAAAGATTACATACAATATATGTGCTGTCTGATTTTACAATTTAGTGAATACATAAGTAAATAAATACAAAAATATACAAATAAACATGTATATAATTTAAAAAACAAAGGAAAGACAAATAAGTTTTTGGTGGGTTCTTATTATTTACTAGCTGTACCCAGCCGCGCGTTTCTGTGGCTGCCCAACAGATGGCGCTTACCGGAAATAACAGAGTGTGTTTGTAATAACTTACCAGATATATTTTGACTTTTGACATCAGCATCCTTATCCAAATACATAGTCATAACTTGAGGGTAAAGTTGCAGTATTTCTGACAAACAGTTCAATGCCGAAGCCTTTACTGATACGCGGATCGACCTAAAATAATAGAACACTTACATATAAATAAACGTTAAGAGACACACCGTGTCACCGAAATAACCTGAAACGTGTCAATCAATTTTATATAAATAAAACCGTTCTAGGGAAAAATAAAAATATTTTTAGGAATAAATTAAAATAATTATAAGAGGTTTTATTGTCCTGTCTAAAACGTTCGTAGCTCGGGCTCGGGCGATGCGCATATTGTACCTATTGTGGAAACTGTTAAAATCGATTCTGCTCTAAACAGTAGAAGCGATTTTACCATTGTACCCGTGAATCGAACAGTAGAATCGATTCTACTCTGAACAGTACAAGCGATTTTACCCGTGAATCGAACAGTAGAATCGATCCTACTCTGAACAGTATAAGTGATTTTACCCGTGATTCGAACAGTGGAATCGATTCTACTCTGAACAGTACAAACAATTTTGCCCGTGAATCGATTCTACTCTGAACAGTACAAACGATTTTACCCGTGAATCGAACAGTAGAATCGATTCTACTCTGAACAGTACAAACGATTTTACCCGTGAATCGAACAGTAGAATCGATTCTACTCTGAACAGTACAAACGATTTTACCCGTGAATCGAACAGTAGAATCGATTCTACTCTGAACAGTACAAACGATTTTACCCGTGAATCGAACAGTAGAATCGATTCTACTCTGAACAGTACAAACGATTTTACCCGTGAATCGAACAGTAGAATCGATTCTACTCTGAACAGTACAAACGATTTTACCCGTGAATCGAACAGTAGAATCGATTCTACTCTGATACTGAAGAGCTAATTTTCAGTTTTTGCGTTATTTCAGTGCCACTTTGAATAATATATATTGTATGTTTTATATTATTTTGCACTCTCACCTGTCAGATATAAGACCTCCTTTATTTCCAGTCAAAAGGAATTTGGACGCTAACAATCTTGCACAATATCTCAATGGAATATCATCATCTGTAGAGGAACCGATGTTTATCTGAAATTAATTTGAAACAAAAAAAACTGAAATTTGATTTCATTTTTTTTATTTAATAAAAGTTAATCTACAATAATGTCCTACATAGGTTGAACATAAAGTGTCTACAACAACTAGGGTTGTTAGGGATAGGATATTTTGGATACTGATATATTATATATTCTTTTACCGGTTTCGGTTACAGATTTGGAAGGGGGAGAGTGCACGCTGCAATCCAACAGGCGCTGGGCGCGGTCGACTGGCCACGTTACCCCTCTCTCACAAAAGACTAACTTGAAATGCACTGCATTTCCCACTTTATCTTATTTCCCTAATGTATCTTATTAGTTATTCAAAAATACATTATTTTGTTGATCATGATTTACTGCCCATTTAGTATTTTTTTACTGCTCGTTTAAATACAAACCCATTTTGTTTCGCAACAAAAGCTAAAAATTATCATATTGGGTAACGAACAATATGTAGGTACCTAAATGTTTTTTACTTACCCTAAATCCGCTATCATGTTGCTGATGATCGATTTGATCGTACTCCTTTGGTTCTATATCTTCTATTTCTTGCAACTTCTCCGATAAGTCTTTGGAAAGCTGTTCCGAATCTATATGTATTCCGATATCGCTTGCTGGAGAATCTGGTGTCTGTAAACGCATTTAATCAAATAATTGGATGAAAAACCACTTTGTCTTCTTCTGTCATTATTTGTTTATTTTAACACTCCGTTGCACAAATTACAGTAGGCGAACTTAATGCTACATGGCATTGTCTTCCAGCCAACCTTCAGGAGAGGAAAAAGGAAAATAAAAAAGAATAACGGAAGTATTATTAAAATGAATGTGTAAATTAATAAAATATATATGTTCCTATATAATGTATGAGTTTTATAAATGGTTTGTGCAGGATTTCTTTTAGGATAGAAGGTATAACAATACCCAGCCCTTTTAGCATCTACTGCCGGATACGGGAGCCCTCAAGCACATTGTCCCGTCCATGAGGGATCTATAGAGTTAAAACGCCACGTTGACCAGGCGGGTTAGCGAGTCCACTCCTTGATCAGATCAGAGGTGATGTAATTACATGTATGTAACTTGGGTCATTGAGTGTTGATGGTGATGTAACTGAGGAACTCCTCAGCGGTTGTGGTAGCGACTTTGTTATCTCTTAGTCACCTTTGGTAACACGAGAAAAGATAGGGTGGTAGTATTTTAAAGCCGTACGGACACTACGCAACCTAAATGATTGGAAAATGACATTATTTTATTAAAAATATCTGCTGCAGTACATTTTTTTCTAGATATAATATATTAACTTTCTATTATTTTTATCTTTTGAGGGGGAGAGTGCACGCTGCAATCCAACAGCCACTGGGCGCGCTCGACTGGCCACGTTACCCCTCTCTCACAGAAGACTACCTTGAAATGTACTGCATTTCCCAGTTTATCTTATTTCCCTAATGTATGTACGTGTTTCAGTAGTGACTGAGATGTGCCAGAGCCCATTCCCACCCTATCCCTCCCCATTATGCCAACTATTAGGGTGTAAGAGGCTCACCTAACATCTTTGGAGCCTAAGCCAACCTCACCTGCTAGTGGTGCACCCTGCTGTCAACTGACGAGGCAATGGCGTTCCCTTTTTGCGGTGGGAGGGTTACTCCGTCGGCAATGCTACCACCCTCCCGTCGGAGTCCGCCGCCATAATGGTGCCTTATAAGCCGCGAGGCCCGCATCGTGTTCCGGCGGTGAGCGGAAGAAGCCGTCCCGAGAGAGGGATTGTTGCGTGTGGAAATGAGGACCGGCGGTTGCGGGGAATTACAGACGCGCATGGGCGTGACATGGTGGCGCGGGGATCAGGGAGACCCGGTGAAACGGTTGTCCGCTGACCGCCCGCGGGTTGTTGGGGGCCCGAGCCCGGGGATCTTACTTTAATCTCCACCCCAGGAGGCTGCCCCGCCGCACCCGAAAAATCCCTTAGGGTAGCAGCTGTGCCGGAGGAGACCGGAGTGGAACCCGACTGCTGCCCCCGGGGGGGGACCGGGGGCCCTTCCGTACCCCGCGCCAGCAAGTCACACAACCTTTGTGACCTGATTTTTTCTCCGCCCCGTGCTTTGTCCTTTGATCCACATGCAGCCATCTCTCTCTCCGTCCCCCCTTTTTTTTTATTCTATTTTATTTTTTTCCTATTCACACAATGGCCAAGAAAAAGAGAAGGTATAATGTACACTCAGCGGCCCACCCCTCAAGTTCCACGTTTCAAGTGGACTTTTGCAACATCAGAGGGATGCATAGTAACATCGACGCCGTCCACTACCACCTTGAGACGGCAAAGCCGGCCTTACTTTTCTTGACGGAGACACAGATTTCCTGCCCGGCCGATACATCATATCTTCATTACCCCGGTTACAAACTGGAGCACTGTTTTGTGCGACGTGCCGGGGTATGCATGTACGTCCGGGAGGATGTCTGTTGCCGCCGCCTCAGCCATTTTGAAGACGGGGACCTGTCGATCCTCTGGGCGCGTATTGACTATAGATGTTCCACTAAAGTCTACGCTTGCCTTTACAGGTCCCACAGCGGTGATACGGAGACGACTCGTTTTTTTGAGCGGCTACAAGAGACGACTGACAGCGTGCTCGAGCAGTTCCCTTGCGCGGAAGTGGTGGTCCTCGGTGATTTCAACGCTCACCACGAAGAGTGGTTGGGATCCCGAATAACCGACCGCGCAGGGAGAGCAACCCACATCTTTGCCCTGACCTATGGTTTCTCGCAGTTGGTATCCTCACCCACGAGGATACCTGATATCGAGAGCCATACTCCCTCCTTATTGGACCTCCTGCTGACTACGCGGCCGAATGACTACAATGTTGTTGTTGATGCTCCGTTAGGATCATCAGACCATTGTATCAGTCGAACTGCTGTGCCAGCTAAACAATCCGCGCCGACCTATTCTCAGGGAACGCGCAACGTCTGGCACTACAAGTCTGCAGATTGGGATGGGTTGCGCGAATTTTACGCTTCTTATCCCTGGGGGCAGCTCTGTTTCTCGTCGGGTGATCCGGATACCTGTGCAGACTCCGTTGCCGACGTGGTGTTGCAGGGCATGGAATGTTATATTCCTTGTTCCGTGATACCCGTAGGCGGACGGAGCCAACCTTGGTTTAATCAGTCCTGTAGAGAGGCCCGCCGTAATAAGCGGGCTGCATACAGGGCCTGGGCCAAAGCGCAGGCGTCTGAAGATCCGAATACCACCGACTTGAGGAAGAAATTTAACGCTGCCTCGAGGTGCAGTAAGAGGATCACTGTCAGAGCAAGGAATGAGCACATCCGCAGAATTGGCGATCGACTAGCAAGCTATCCTTCTGGAAGTCGGGCTTTCTGGTCGCTCGCTAAGGCTGCCGAGGGTAACTTCTGTCAGTCGTCACTTCCACCACTGCGGAAACTCGATGGCTCACTGGCCCATGGGGCGAAAGAGAAAGCCGATCTCCTGGGCAGTCTCTTCGCCTCAAACTCGACCCTGGACGATAGAGGTGCCTCACCACCGTCCACCTCGAGGTGCACAAGCTCCATGCCGGAAATCTGCTTCACCCAGCGTGAAGTCCGGCGAGCTCTAGCATCTCTTGATATCCGAAAGTCGAGTGGGCCAGATGGTATTCCTGCGGTGGTGCTCAAATTTTGCGCTCCCGAGTTGTCTCCGGTGCTTACGCGACTCTTTAGGCTCTCATATTCCACAAAAAGCTTCCCGTCAGCATGGAAGGTAGCTCATGTTCACCCTTTGCCTAAAAAGGGTGACCGCACCGACCCGGCCAACTACAGGCCAATAGCGATCACCTCCCTCCTCTCCAAAGTGATGGAGCGTGTTATAAACACACAGCTCCTTGGGTACCTAGAGGATCACCAGCTGATTAGCGACCGTCAATATGGATTTCGCCATAATCGCTCGGCTGGTGATCTTTTAGCGTATTTAACACACCGCTGGGCTGACGCCATTGAGAGTAGAGGCGAGGCTCTGGCTGTAGGCCTAGACATTGCGAAAGCTTTTGACCGGGTATGGCACAAATCGCTGCTTTCCAAGCTACCATCTTTCGGGATACCCGAGGGATTATGCGAATGGGTTGCCAGTTTCCTGACTGGACGGAGCATCAGAGTCGTTATCGATGGTAGCTGCTCCGACACCATGTCTATTGACGCTGGCGTCCCGCAAGGCTCCGTGTTGTCCCCAACTCTGTTCCTTCTGCATATCAACGACCTGTTACAAATTGGTGACATACGTTGCTATGCGGATGACAGTACTGGAGACACCTTGTACAGGGGCCGCGCCAACATCCCTCGGGTCGAAGTGGAAGAGAGTCGCGCCAGGCTTGTGTCTGAAATCGAAGACTCTTTAGATCTAGTTTCGATTTGGGGTTCTATGAACCTAGTGGATTTCAACCCCAGTAAGACGCAAGTCTGTGCATTCACCGCTAAGAAAACCCCTTTTATTGTAGCACCTCGCTTTCAGAGCATACCTCTTAAGATCTTGGAGAGTATCGGGATCCTTGGTATCGACATCTCCAGCAAAGTCGAATTTAGGGGTCATCTGGACAATAAGGCCAAAATGGCCTCCAAAAAGCTCGGTGTGCTGAATAGAGCGAAGCGGTACTTCAAACCTGGGCAACTCCTTATGCTTTACAAAGCTCAGGTGAGGCCCCATATGGAGTACTGCTCTCATCTCTGGGCCGGCGCACCGAAATACCAATTGGACCCATTTGACTCTATCCAACGACGTGCTGTTCGTATTGTCGACGATCCCACTCTCACGGGCGGTTTAGAATCCCTCAGCGTTCGGAGAGACGTTGCGTCTCTCTGTGTGTTCTACCGCCTGTACAATGGGGAATGCTCTGAAGAATTGTTTAATATAATTCCCACCTCGGGTTTCTACAACCGCACCTCCCGTCACAGAAGTGCGGTCCATCCGCATTTCCTCGATACGGAGGTGTCGCGCACTATGCGGTCCAAAAACTATTTTATACCGCGAACCCGTAGGCTGTGGAACGAACTGCCTCAAGAGGTCTTTCCATTGAACTACGATATGGGGTTCTTCAAGAGAGCTGTGAATAGGATTTTGCAAGGTCGGCGGCGCGCCCGCATACCCCCTGGTGTTGCAGGTGCCCATGGGCGGCGGTAACACTTACCATCACGTGGGACCGCTTGCTCGTCCGCCCCCTAGTCTATAAAAAAAAAAAAAAAAAAAAAAAAAAAAAAAACCCTGTCTCCAAGTCCATTCCTATATCTCCAAAGGTAGGTAGCGCATCCGAGGGCGTGCCAACGTTTGTCATTTTGGATTGATGTTGGCATGTATCGCGGATGTCTATGGGCGACAGTATCCACTTACCATCAGCTCGTCTGCCGCCTTCGTACATTAAAAAAAAGTTTATACCCACAGGTTTAGTTTTAAATCGTTTCATCAATATATTTTAATAAATCTTAAATGTTTCATGAACATTATAGAAAGTTTGATTGGTTGAAGTATTAGTAATTTAGTCTTATTTGAAGCATGTAATATTTTTTGTAGTTTATTTGGTTTCTTAAATAAAATAAAATAAAAATTCCCTCACTGCATCATTGACACTTCTTCTTTTAAAGAAATAAATATAAAATGGTGTACATAAATAAAAAAAAGACGTATTTTTTTATAAATACAAAAAAAAAAATATAAAAACCTAAAATGACAGTAACAGTTATTATCATTTATTGTGATTCATTCGCTATCATTGTTATTATATAAACGGAAGAAAAAACATTTTGAGTTCATCACAAAACCAGTAAATTAAGGAGAATCCAACTACATTTTTAAATATTTATACTAAATGGTTTTCACCTTTCGTATTAAGTGGAAAACGAAATCTAAATGTAAGTAAAACTATCATAAATACTTGAAGGGTAAGGTCTTCAACACTAGTCGGAGGAGTGCCCAGGTGTAACAAGCTGCCTAACTGTAGCGCTCCGCTGAAGGACAACTCAGAGGGCTCGCGGGGCTCTAGTAAGGGACCCGGGGTGCGAGGAGGGATGATGCTCGTTGTACCTGAAAATATTAATAAAAACATTGAAAAATTTGTGTGGTCAATGCAAACAAAAAAGTTCAATTGTGGCTAACACATTTTTTAATTTCAATTTTTCAATTTATGTAGTCGAAACATGATTATTTAGTTTTCAATTTTTCACTTTACGTGGCTAATAATATATATTTTTTACTTTTCTGTTTTTAAATTTTGTGGCTTTTCTTTTTATCGACAAAGAGATAAACAGCTTATCCCACCCCATTCCATCATCCCTCATGGTAGAACAGAGAGTGTAATGGGAAGAAGGAAACTCATTATTCTGTTATATTACATATTTGTCCTTCCTTTCCAATCACTTTTTATCTTTAAAAGCTTGATAACAGTCGGTACATTCGGGAGCGTTTTCGTCAATTTTCGTCATTAATGACCATGTTTCTATTTCTTCTGTTTCGTCATGTTTCTCAGATGTCGCAAGGCGAATCTAATATATTCTAAAAAAATTAAAGGTTTGAAGCACTACTTGTTCGGTGATATAAAGTTATCCACCAAATTGGATGAAAGGGAGTGGGATAGGATGGGACGGTATACTCACTGATATTCCTCCTATGTCCCTTCACAGAGCGGTTGTCGAGACAAACAACGGTGGGGTGCTTTTCCAACAAAGCCTTCTTGTACATTCCAGCCGCTTGAGAGAGTAACACAGAGAGACATTCCACTACGCCATTTTGTATGTTGTGTTCTGTAGATTGTTCTAGATAATGTATGCATAAATGATATATCTGAAAAATAATAACATGTAAAATACAGAATGTGTCCAAATCTTTCCCGGAACCTAAAACCATGGATTCTGTGTATGACACTGAGTCAAATGGCATATAATGTTACGTATTTTCTTCTCAAAATATAAATTTTTGGGGCTTATTTCTTTTTAAAGTAAGAAGGCGGCCGTCGAGCATACAGTCCACCTAGTCGCCCATAGACATCCACGATACATGCCAACATCAGTCCAGAATGACATGACAAACGATGGCACGCCCATGGATGCGCTGCCTATCTTTGAGATGAAGGAATTGATTTGGAGAAAGGGTTCGGAATTAGGCTGGTATGGGATGGGAGTGGGCTCTGGCATATCTCACTCACCACCGAAACACGTATGTCCATTGGGAAATAGGATACTGTGAAAAATGCAATAGTCTTCTTTGAGAGAGGGGTAACGAGGCCAGTCGAGTGCGCTCAGCGGCTATTGGGTTGCAGCATGCACCATCCGCCTCCAGATTTGTATGAAAAATTTGTATTTAGCAAATTTGCATGAAAATTTTTGTAAAAAATAAAAAAGTTAAATTAAGTAAAAAGTAGAAAAAGTGAGTCCACCTCTGTACAGTATGTTGCAAACAGAGTAAGTAAATAAATAAAATATTGCTATAAGAGATATATGAAATCCACAAACATCCACTTTGTGATGACATTCTAAGTAATTTAAAATTATTTATCACAGTTATTGGAAAATAGTTTGTTTTGTTGATCACGATTTGCTGTTCATTTAGTATTGACTGTTTAAATACAAGCCACAAAATAAAAAGAGTACTCACCTCTAAATAATCCTGTACACTAAACAAATCATTCTCCGTGAACTTCGATATATCATTTATTTGGAAAATAGCTTTAATAACACAAAACCATCCCATTATCGCTGCGTTGTCGGTCAACGTGGGCCATAATTTATCTGTAATTAATTAATACTTGTATAGAAAACTTGGACACATAATGCGATCACATATGCATGAGTTAGAGAAGCAGTTGATCGTGGGACAGATGGAGGGGAAACGCTCCAGGGGTCGAATTCCAACACGATGGTGTAAAAGTATTGTAGAGGCAACAGGAGATACTATACAACGATCTGTTGAACTGGCGCGGGACAGAAGCAAATGGAGACAAATCACATATGGTCACCATCCTCATTAGTGACGGAACAACAAAGAAGAAGAAGAAGATAGAAAACTTACGAAATAATAATATATTGATTAACGACATATGTAGGATTTTTGATCAATTTACAAGTTTTCACCTACAATTAATACAATAGTTTGATATTGATCGATTGATTTAATGTCCCACTCTGCAGGGCACAAGCCTCCCCTAATAAATTACTGGTGCCGTAATTCGGGCCGTAATCCACCATGCGGGCCCAGTGCGGATTGGTGAATACACATGCACCAATTATTTTTTTTAATTTCTCAAGCCTGCGGTTTCTTTCCTTCGCGATGTTTTCCCTCACCGTCGATCAAGTGATAATTTAAAAAAAATCTTACTTAAGTAGAAGCTCCGTATCTGTATACGGACCGATGATTTGAATTCACGACCTCACAATTAAAAGTCGAGAATGACAATGACCATTTCTATGACCTTTATTTTAAATAGATATTGTGCTAGGAATAGGAAGGGGATTTTGTGTATAATTATTAATTATAATTACAGATATATTCTAGATAACGTAATTAGTACAATAATTGAGCTGTACCTTTGTTATAATGAAGTATTATGTATTATCGTTTGTTTTCCGAAATAAAATTTAATCAAAATATCGGCAAGCGATCCTCTGACATACTTTGAAACTTATAGGTGTTTTGGATTCAGCTGGTCACCCTTAGTGGAGATGTTTAGAATATTTCTTTGAATGGAGAGGATTTCATTGTATTCTTCCTTATATGGGATCATTCTCACTAGTTCCAGTACATAGTCGCATGATGGAACTAGTGAAACTAAATATTCTCACTAGTTCCAGTTTTGTGGATTATGAATTATAATTGAACTGCGATCAGTGTCTGTCTATTAAGTATGAAAATCCTATATGAGTTTGGGGTGAAAAGGTATAAAATAATAATGTTATACTTTCTTCCCATTGTGTTTACTTTATTAAGTCCCTTTATTACAATTAATATTTAATAACAAATCATTAAGAATTTGATTTGAATATAAAAATAAAAATGGTAAAACTCACCAAAAACAGTTCCGAGCACGTTGGTGAGCAGCGGCTCCCTATGGCAGCACAAATGTGCGACGCAAGTGGACACGCCGCGCCTAACTGCGGGCTCCGGACTTTCCACGTGCGATAATAACGCTTTCGACAACTCTGACGGTTGGAAATAAGGGACATCGTATTTTTTCTATTTATTTATTAACACCATATGACAAATATATTATTTTAGAAAGTAATTCCGTCATCGTCACCAGCCCTTTTATCGTCTACAGCTGAACACGGGCCTCCTCAGGCACATTGTCGTGTGCATGAAGGATGTAGGGAGGTACGGCATGCTGGGCAAGGGAGTCGGTGAGGCCATTCGTTTAGAGGTGGTGTAGTTCCTCAGGGTGGCTTTCTTAACCCTTCGTCGTCACGACACGACACCCACTGGAAGAGATAGGGTGGTGCTATTCGAAAACCACACCAAAGGAAGAAGTTTAAATAAATAGGTATACAAAAGGTGGGCCTTATCATTAGTGATTTCTTCCAGGCAATCTAGGTAATTTAAGAAAATTCATTAAGGACAATACTACAATTATTTTGTATCATAAACCAGTAATGGTTTGTCTATTACAATCTTTACAATTCTCCTTTATTTTTAACTGATGGCAAAGCCAAAAAGGGTTACGAAATTTCTATGTATGTACATTATATATGTATGTGTAGATGGATATACCACCACAGTCAATCTATTCGTCTTTATTACCTATAGGTATTTTTTTTTTCAAATACGTTCATTATGGGGACAATATTCTTTCCAAACGTTGCGATAATAAATCCAAAAAGATAATAAAGTATTCTTTATTATCTTTATTAGTAGATAATAAATCATATTCTATTGAATATGATTCAAAAATTTTAATAAAGGGATGATTATAGGAAAAATTTTATCAAAACTTTTGAAGATAACAGGCAGGAGTCGTCATGGTTAGATGCACAACCTATATTGCAGTAAAATATAATTTAGTCATTATAATATAGATTATAAAATAATATAAATAATATAGATATATACTCATTGTATGATTATAAACATCACTCACCAGAAATCTCCTCATCTGTAGTGTATTCAGCTAATGCTGTTAATATTCTTGGCAAATTATTCTCCAATGCTTCCACAATGAGTTGTATCTCGTTTGTCTGTCGTACAATCTGACTGAGCTTGGGAAAGAGAATTTGTGCCTGGTTTCGGATCTTTCCAACTCCAGGGCGTAGCCAACAATCCCCTAGGCAGATTCGGGATAATGCTGCTCGCACCCATCTATAAATTTCAAAAATCATCTTGCTCATAAAACCCCACCAATACTAACCAAATTTCTACTTAAGTGTGAATCTTTTAATTATCATTAACTCAGTATTGAATGGAAATGTTGCAGATATCCTTGAAAACTTCAAAATTTCAACAAAAATTCAGCTCCATTCATAGATCCATAGATGCGTGAAAGCATTTCAAACAAACAAACTGACATCGTTTCTTTTTATTTTTAGGATATAAAGGTCGAAACTGATTGGTATTTTGGAATTAATTAGTCAAGATGTAGTGGATTTTTCAGTAATTTGAAAATAATAATATAATTAATAGATACAGAGATACGTAAAATCTCCCTAATTGATGCAAGAAACATTGAAAATTATCTAATAGAAATAAATTACTGAGGAAGAATAAATGTTACAGGGGTTAGAAAAAAATAATTTTTAGTACACTATTATTTATTAACAATGCTTTAAAATGTAAAATCGAGAATCAAGCAGTTTAGTTTTAATATTTCCAGAAACCTTTTTGAAACTTTGAAACATTCCTTTAGCATTATCTAGAGCCTAGCATTACCTAATTTTTGTAACTCCTTATGTTTTTAATTGTTAGAAAACCGACTATGTTCCTTTTTTCCCGCCTCATCCTATTCCACCAAACTTGGCAACCCTGACAGTTCTATGTCCGTCCGCAAGTGCAGTCGTTACGCTTAGACTCGATAAATTAACTAAAATTAAAAATAGTTGTGTCTGTGTAGTGAGAATATTACCGAACCAGCTCATAACCCACAATGATGTACCCGATGTGCCCCGTGGCTAAAGACAAGCATTCACCATCCTGTGAGTATTTACCTCTTCCCTTTAGCATAGTCGGGAATTTGTTGCGATAGTTTCAGAAACCTAGTTTATGCAACACTACTTATTAATGTCTACCTCGCATTCCTCGTGTGGTCGATTTGATTCTGCAGACATATGTTGGTCTTGTACGAGTGGAACGCAAACCCTCCCACAACTGCTCTGTTTAACGCTTCATCACCCACTAGACGAACTTCTGCCTATAAGGAAAAATAATAATTGAAGTATAGAATAAACATTGTTATATCAGAAAATATTTTTTTCTAGCATGTCACATTTTTCTATTTCCATTGTTCAACTCTTAATTTGCTGCAGAGTTAGTAGACAGGCAACAAATAAATAAACAAATTCACATTTATTATATTAGTTAGATTAACTTCCACTAAAACAATAACTGACAACACCTACTAAAACACTATAAACCATCTGTGTGGCTCTGGGGCTCTCTGACTAATTGAAAGTGATAAAAACGAAAAATAAACAGATAAAATGACACTTGTTCTAATTATTCCGATAATTATTTATCAAAAAATCTTGACTAAAGGAGCCATTTTTTAAAAAAACTGGCCAGGTTAGCATAGTGCATTTTTTCTACAGTATGATGAGTCAAAGTATAAAGCAAAAAGTAAAAATCATATAATGCATAAACTGTGCAATAAACTTTTCTTTTTTCCAAAACTTATGGACTTTTGGTTTTATTTTGTTCTGTAAGCAATAGCAGGATTGTTCAGCATTACATTACAATAATTATACTACTAAAATATGAAAATTTGTTGTCACAGGATCTAATAATTTGGTGCAGGGTAGCAATTTCCACAATTCTTAATAAAATGCTCATAACTGGAAAACCCGAGAGACTTATAGATATTTTTTTCTGGTCCATCATAAACTGGCCTATTTTCTGTTCCCAGCTTGACGTTGAGTCTTGGGACATCCCTGTATATATATATATATATATACTATGTATTATTGTACCTAGGTATTATATGTGTATTGTATTATATGTATTGTCTGTAGTAGTCTGCAGTAGTCAGTTTTAATGATTGCAGGATGCACCACCTTGCATTTTTCTGTTTAACCAGTTTGACTGGCAGAGAATGCCACTAGGCATTAAGTCTGCCTTTTGTACAATGTTTGTACACTAAAGTTTAAATAAAAAATATATATATACGGAAACTTCAAAATGTTATATCTTGGAAACTACAAATTTCCACAGAGGGTGGTGGTACTGGGGGAGGGAGCATCCCCCACCCCCCGTTTAAATTCAGATATCTGATTTCAACTCTTTTAGTTGATAGTCTCTGGAGACTTTGGGTTGACATTCTTAGTAAATAAAAATTCTTTATTTACGTTGTTCAAAAATAGTTTTTGTTGATCATTATTTGCTGTCCACTTAGTATTTTATTGCTACTCGTTTACATACAAAGGCTTCAGATTAATATCTTTCATTTGCTTATACTTACACTACCATTGCTTGCCAAAGAAAGCAATGTGGGTATGGCCGAATGGAACAAATTTGCATAATGTTTTGCATAGTTTGGACGACTTCCTAGAGCTCCTAGACACCTGCCCAGTGTCCCAGCTACCGTCTGCAGTTCATGGCTTCTGAGGAAAATCGTATACGTCACAAAAACGTACTAAGGAAACGAAACCATGACAAAAAACTTCAATTTGTGAAACACCAACTCACTTAGCGGAACCTTCGACGTTTTTCAGATATTCCAAAGCTTTCTCTGCCTTCTCTAATACGTTCATGACTGCTTTTTTTTCAGCCAACGTATGAATAAGCAGATGTTATCATGTTTTTAAAAGTTTACAATTGGGAAAAGATCAAATTCCGTCGCGGAAAATGCAAACAAACCTATAAAAAAATCAATGGATTCTGATTTGACGTCTGACTGAATTGACGTTTACCTATCGTTTAGAAAGATAGCTTGCTTGTACATTAAGAAATGCAATACGTGCATCGGTCACACATGCCACAGTAGGTATAGGTACTTATTACAATATATCTTTGAACTGCTGATGATGATGGTAGACAATTTAACTGCTAATGACAACATAAAAGAAATGACTTCGATTGATTCATTAGGAACCCCTAAATTATACTTAATTATTATAATTATATTATCAAACACGTATCCAGTCATTTATTTAATAACGTATTCTGTAATGATGTCTTTTATATGGATGACATTCGGAAAATTGTCACTGTCGAATCGACTTTCGTCACTGTCAATTGTCATAAAAATTGCACATTCCACAGAAAGAAAATTGCTATTACATATTTCAGTTTTGTATGCATGTTTAATTGCATTGTTATCAAAAGTCACAATAAACTACTAGCTACGTACGGTATGTCAGCCGGAGACGAGCATGAAGTAGATGTAATGTTTGGTCTTAAAACGGTATTAGCCCGAATTGAGGCAGCTGTAGCTAGAAGAAGTAAGGTATAAATTTTCCCTAGAACTTTCTGAAGTATTAGCACAGTTTATTTAGCGTCCAAAAATATTTACCGAAGGCACCTTATCGTATGATTCTAATTATAAATTAAATCATATATGTCCTTATCTCAGCAAATCTAACTTAAATTTTCGTTTTATCAAGATTCTATTTAAAAGGAAGATGCTCTGGACTCTGATTTTTAAGGAAGGCAAATAAATAATGTTATTTTAATAAACATTACACTGAAGTTTAAATTACACACTATCTATTATCAAATTTGTTACATTGAATTCTGGGTCCCTCATCTAGCATTGTTTATGTAGGTCCTGTGTGAAAGATGTGCATACATATAAATAAGTCACTATATTATTATAGTATAATGCTTCCATATGTAGTTGTTAAGTCTAAAAAATGAATAATAAACTAGAGCCAATATGTACATTGTACAGTCAGCAATTTACATCCAAAGTAATTTACATCCAATGGCACCTTAATGTCCTTGTAATAAGGACTAGAATGGAATGTTGGGTACATTAGCCTGTTGTTGAGTACATACTTCACTTCTTTTATTGACACTAAAATATTCACTTACTTTTTACAGGATTTACCTCCAATCACACCGCGACTAGTGGCTGTATCTAAAATAAAGCCTGTACCTCTAATAATCCAAGCATATGAAGCTGGGCAAAGACATTTCGGTGAGAACTATGTAAATGAATTAGCAGAAAAAGCTGCTGACCCACAAATTCTGCAAAAATGCAAAGATTTAAAATGGCATTTCATTGGACATCTACAAACTAATAAAATAAATAAATTACTTGGTTCCCCTGGTCTATTTATGGTCCAAACTGTTGACTCCGAGAAACTGGCAGATAATTTAAATAAACAATGGCCAAAATACAGGAAGGATGAGGAGAAGTTAAAAGTAATGGTGCAAATTAATTCAAGTGCAGAAGATGGTATGATTTTTTTTTAGTTTATAAGTGCATTTACCTCTAACAGCCTAGGGATATTTACTCTCCACTGGGTTGTGTGGTTGAGAGATCTAGTTCCCGGCCCATATCACAATTTACATATGGATTTTTAATGTAACAACAGCTTGGCAAAGGGAGACATTGTGAGGAAACCTGTAAAAATCTGGAGTGCTTGTCTCCACTGTGGCCCTAAGTGGTGGATTATGGCCTAAATCCCATGGGTAATGTAAAAGGTGACTAAGGCATAAGTGGCTACACACCCTGAGGTACTACATCACCTCTAAAGGAGTGGACTTGTCAACCCACTTTGCCAGTGTGGTGTTTTCAGGCCTTACATCCCTCAAGCATAAGACAATATGCATGAGGAGGCCCATGTCCAGCAGTGGATACTGAAAGAGCCGGTTGCAAATTTAACTCATTAAATTGATATTTACCTAATTCAACTTATTTCTGAAAGTCAATATTCAGTTTAGACCAAAATCAATTGATGTTTTCGATGTAATTACTTATTGGACAATTATCGTTAAACTCAATTCTAAGTCTTAGAACTTGTCAGAGTCATGTTTTATAGCACCTTATGTAGCCTGCATGGAGGTTAGTTCCTGTGTCAAGGAAAGTACAGTCTTATTAATCCAACCCTTAATATCTAGATAACTAGAACCAACAATAAGATTATTTTATCAGATACGGTATGAAAATACAACATAATAAAAGTTAAAAAAATTACAAATAAGCCTGAACTTATTTTTACAGCCAAAAATGGAATAGAGCCATCTGAGTCAACCAAGTTGGTAGAACATGTTTTGAAGAAATGTCCAAATTTGGAGTTCCATGGCCTAATGACTATTGGCATTTATGATTATGACATCTCACTGGGGCCTAATCCAGACTTCTTGACTTTAGCAAAGTGCAGGCAAGAAGTGTGTGAAAACTTGAATTTGGATATAAACAACATGGAATTGTCTATGGGGATGTCGACTGATTTTGAACATGCTGTAAGTATTGGGGCCTTACCTATGAAGTTTTTATTTGTTCATAATGGCCACTTTGAACTTAGTTATCTTGTATTTGGCTTGGTATTCCAAATTCAAATTATTTTCAATTTATAGCTATGACATTTTTTGTCAAAATCAGTTATTCATTTTCCATCGAATGACTTTTTTGCTTAGATATTGTTTGTTTTACCATGGAAAAGTTAAAAAACCGCGCTATTTTCGAATATGGGTTCCATCGTGGCAGCAACTCAGCATAAACGGAAGACACAGCCAAACAATGTCCCAAACGTAAACTGAGTCAAAAGAAGCTCATGGTGACTGTGTGATAGGCCTGTCCCAGGATTATCCACTACTGCTTCTTGAGATCTGGCACAACTATTATATACTCACTATTTTCATTAATTTCATGCACACGTTCACATTCACTGAGCAGGTTCACAACTGACTTCACGTTCTACCCCCATCTGTCATGTCACACTAAAAGTTGTAGTACCCTCAATTGTCCAATACATAACATGGGCCAGATGATGTTGGCGGTGACTCAGCTGTCAAAGTCCAGTTTGAAGTTAGTTGATAATACAGAGTCAGTATGTAATTATTCTCGTTGTTTTAATTATTGCGAATACCCTTTCTCAAAACACTTACTTTATCCAAACTCATGTACTATGACATCTTTTGGGCCTGACATACCAATAATATCTGGCCATTTTCATAGGGATGGTATTCTTATTTTGTAGTCTTCATCAGAGCTATTTCTTCTTTCTATTCTCCTTGTTTCTGTTTCTACCATGTTTATCATCTGATTGATATATCTCGTTAACCGTTTCCCATTCCATTTAACTGTATATCTGCATACTCCTATTCTTTTCTTTACTACACCTTTAAGCCAGCATGGAGTTCCAACATAATTTCTTACATAAACTTTTCTGTACCTAAATTTTGTTCATGTCATTGTCTTGAAAAAAAAAATGGATAATATTGAATATTCGTGCCATTTTTGACTATGAGTTTCGTCGCGGCACCAACGCAAGTCAGTCGGCTCACAATATCAATAGTGCGTATCGGCCAAACACCACAAACGATACCGTGCGTCGATGGTTTGAACGCTTCCGTTTTGGAAATTTCGATCTTAACGATAACCTACGACCAAGGTTAATAATATAGTGGTCAAATGAATTAAAGGATATAGTGGAAGCAGATCCATCTCAAAGTAGCAGCAGGATTTGATGTTAGTGATAAAACAATGTTGGTTCATCTGCATCAAATCAACAAAATAAAGTAGCTGAAAAGTGGATATCGTATGAGCCGAACGAACGTCAGTGACAACAACGCGTCGAATTGTGCACTGTGTTATTGAACCGTCACAAAAACTGTAACAGTGTTATTATTGAATATGAAATCGCATCGTGACTTGTGATGAGAAATGGATCCCATACGATAACCGCAAACGTATGTATCAGTGGCTGGATCCAGGAGTTGCAGCCCAACAATGTCCAGAATGCAAGATAACTAAGAAAAAGCTACTGATATCAGTTTAGTGGTCCTGTGCCGGCATTGCCCACTACAGTTTCTTGGAAGCCGGTCAAACGATTGATGCAGATGTGTACTGTAAGGAGCTGCAGAGGATGATGGAAAAACAAATAAAATTAAGGTACAGAAAAACAAATTAAATACTGATTTTCAAATTGGAAAAGATATCGAAACTCCAAAATGGCCATTAATAAAATTGGTCATTTCATAGGTAAGCATCTAATATATGTCGTTAAAGAGGGCTCATTAAACTCTACAAAATATGACTAAACACTTTATTCTAAAAACGAACTTAAAGTAGTGAAATCCCACATCCCTCGTCTGCTCTGAGTGTTCACATTTGAGTATGTGTGCTGTAATGTAATGACTAATGACTCAATGACTATTAGCAATATAATATTTCAATCAATTTTGTATATAATTTATATTATAAACATTTTAGTGTTGTATACAAAGACACATGTTTTAGTAATAATAATAATTACATTTGTGTTTCTGTCCAGTTTCAAGTTTTCTTTATATACTAATTAATATAGACGTATCTTACTATTTTAAAATATTAGAAATCAATTTGAACATGTCTTTGCTAATGTTGAGTCCCTGCAGGCTGCATTGTTATAGTGAATAGACTATAGAACTCATGGGGGTAAAAAAATCATCTTTCTATGTTTCAGATCGAAATGGGAGCAACTACAGTTCGCATTGGCAGTACAATTTTTGGTGCAAGACCACCAAAAAATAAATAAAACTAGGAAATTAAGATAAATATTAGCTTCGTTCGCGGTAAGGATTCCGAACTGATTCGGAACTATACGCATGCGCAGTTCAAATAATGCCGTTCGCGGAACACACAATTCAGAATTTCTAGTTACAGTTCTGTGTTCGCGGAACCGTCGAACTCGATTCAGGATCGGTTCATAATCAGTTCTATCAGTTCTATAACTTTGGCAAGAATCCGTAGTTCCAGACATGCGCAGTTTTTACCTAACGACATTTGACATATATGCTGCGGCTATATTCAGTTGGTTAGAAACTAATAAACTGGTTAAATAGTTAAATAAAATATAAATTTTATTAATTTATTAAGGGTTAAATAAAATATGGTTAGTTTTGTTTGTTGTTTATATAAATAAGTTTATATAATACTCTAATAAGAGTAATGTGTTTAGATGGGTCCACTTAAATACTTGCCAACTTAGGGGTTTTCCCCCCAAATTTAGGGGGTAAATAAGTGGGATGGGTTTTTTTTAGGGGTTTTATATTTTTAGGGATTTTTTGACTCTTCATATATTTTTTTGAATATATATTTTTCATATATTATGTGAAAGTATAGGCCCTGGGACAATCCAAACTATAATAGCTAATCATATTTATTTGTTGACCTAGCGACTTAACGACATCTAGTACAAATATATTACAACTACTCTGTGGTGACTGGTGGTTATTGTGCCTATGCTTATTGGAAATACATATGTACGTTGATTATTGTTTACTTGTTTAATTCGATTTTGTTGTTGTACTGCTGTGCCGACAAGCAATTTGTTAATGATGCCTAAAGAAACTAAAAATAATAAAATGTACTGTCAGAAGTACACGTAGATTTAGGAAACAGATCCAGATTTAAAAGGTAAAGAAATTTCATTGCATTTTTGTAATTTATATTTTTTCTTTTATTATATATTTTTTTAGACGGATTTCTAAGTAATTGGGGCGATTTTGGGGGTTTTTGACTTAAGCTTTAGGGATAAATATTTTTGACAGTTGGTAACACTGCCGATGACAGTAGATCGTACGCAGTTTGGTTCCGAAATCGTTCGCGGAAATAAAAATCACGAATCGGTCTATAACCGAGCATGCGCTCTACTACGATTCCAAATTAGTTCAGTACTAGTTCCGAATTAGTTCTGAATCCTTACCGCGAACAAAGCTATTATAACAATCTCTGGTCATAAATATAGACTTCTGTTTTGTTGTTTTTAATTGTAATAAATGTTATTTCAAATAAGTATTTTAGTCTTCTAATCCAACTCTATCCTCAGAAAACTCAATACTGGCACAATGCGTTATTGCCATATAAAAAAAATAGAAATGTTTGTGTTACTTTGTTTTATTTTACTTATTTTATCATAAAACTTTATTTAAAATGTCTGCCTCACAAAAAGTGCATGCAAAGCAAGATAGAAGAACATTTATAAAGCTTTATAAAAGAGGAGAATGTCTGCAGTGGTGCAGAGGTTCAATAGATTACAGAAACAACAATGCGAGAAACTTTGCGATAAGGAGAATTAGTATTAATTTCTGGACGGCTAGTGCTATGAACAAACGCTTAACCATAACCCAAACGAAATATAAAATTGCACACATATAAGATCGTTATATAAAAAAGAATTGAGCGGAATATGTGAGAAGTATTTGTCGGGGATCAAGTATACGTCCAAGTTACCATGGTATGATGAGATGTCTTTATGCCTAGTCATATTAAAGTCAAAACGTTTTTCTAATGGTAGCCTTGAAGATTCGGTAAGTTTCTTGTTAGACAACGTGTTACTCAAATAACGTAAAAGCTGAAAATAGGTTTTATACCACACCTGCTCGGAAAGTACCTTAGTACTTTTTCAAAAATGAGGCAGAATGTACGTCATTACCTATATAAGGTCGGGGGGAAAAGTTTCTTCGTATTTTATATAAAAATTACATTTTTTTTAAAAGTTCAATTATAATATATATATATATATGCCGTTTTGTTCTATAACTTGTTGCCGTCTTGTAGGTAGTGACATGATCCCGTTGCTGTACAAATTTTGGGATTTTGGGTTTAAAAATTGCGGTAAGTAGTTTTGACAGTCCTCTCTTGATGTTAACCTTACACTACCTAAAGAATTCTGAAGAGACCGAAACAAGTGGAAATCTGAGGGCGCAAGGTCAGGGCTATATGGTGGGTGCATCAACACTTCCCAACCAAGCTCTCTCAATTTTTGCTGAGTGGCCGAAGATGTGTGTGGTCTGGTGTTATCATGATGAAAGACTATACCCTTTCTGTTGATCAATTCCGGGCGTTTTTTCTCAATTTCTTGCTTTAGTCTCATCAGCTGTTGGCAGTACAGATCCGAATCGATGGTTTTGCCCGGCGGTAAAAGCTCATAATGAACGATGCTCTTCCAATCCCACCATACACACAACATCACCTTATTGCGCGTTAATCCGGGTTTCGCCAGTCTGTGGAGCTTGGCCGCACTTAGCCCATGATCTTTTCCGCACGTTCTTGTTGTAAGTGATCCACTTCTCATCACTAGTGATCAATCTTTTCAAAAATGGTTCGATTTCATTGCGTTTTAATAGAGAATCTCAAACGAGTACACGGTTCATTAGGTTTCTTTCAGTGAGCTCGTGTGGTACCCAAATATCAAGCTTTTTTGTGAATCCAGACTTTTTCAAATGAGTCAAAATTATTTTGTGGTCAATGCCCAGTTTATCAGCAATGTCGTAACTACTTATATGCCGATCTTGCTGCACTTTTTCACAAATGGCATCAACTTTATCGGTAACAGGGCGACCGGAGCGAACTGCATCTTCCACATTTCCTGACTGAAAACACTTAAACCAACTTTGTGCTACTCTTACTGACACTGCATTGGGTCCACAAACGGCACAAATTTTTTTCGTTTTTTGTACCTAATAAAACTTTAAAATGTATCGAATTTCTTCGTTAGATTCACTCATTTTCTTGGACAGAAAAACAATTGAAAAATGGCGGGAATCAGTTTTTTATTGTTTTAATTCTTTTTTTTAAAAATGTTACCTTTTATTGATATCATAACCAGCCAGGTACAAACAATTCAATCAAAGATCACAACTTCATACATGCAAAATACGAAAAGACTTTCTCCTCGACCTATTACTATCGTACAAATATGCGGACAGAAGCTGAGCGAGCAAAAAAAGTAAGTACAGTAATCCCCCCTATAACACGGTAGATTGGTTCCGCGTTATAGGAAAACGTGTTGTAGGAGTATTCCCGTATAACGCGTTTTTACGACCCCGTATAACGCGTTACGTATAAATTATTCACGTAAATTAAAATCAAACTAAACTAAGAACATTTTAAATAAAAAACTTATGCATATGAACTGTACAAATCATTATAAATTTCACAGTACAGAAATATAATGTGGGAAATCCCCGCGTTATATGGGGGAATGCCCGTGTTATACGGGGGATTGAAATCGCGTAATATGAAAATGCGTTATAAGAGTACCGTGTTATAGGGGGGATTACTGTATATGACAATCCATTCTTAACGTGCTGTTCTTTTTTGAACGAAGTTCCTTTACGCGGCTTGTGGTAGGTGTTATTCGTAAGATTTTTACCCCCTCCATACGTCTTTCTCTTTCTCTCTCTCTGTGTGCGTGCGAGTCAGCGTTGCCAACTCTACGTATTTTTGCATAGATCTATGTATTTTAGGCCTTCCTCGCAAACCTACGAACTTCAGTCCCAGAATCTACGTACTTTCTATCAAATATTCAAATTAGCAAAATAACATTAAACTGATTAGGCTGAATGGGATCATTTCCTTTTGTAGCGCCCCTCACTTCAACGGTTCCTACAGCCCCCCACCCGCAGCGTACGCGGCGCCCTCCGCGGCGACTTCTCCAGTAAATTATTCGAACCATCTAGTCTAAAACCGTCTGTCAACGTTAGGGTATACGCGCCGCCCTTGCGCTCGCCGTCCACTTAGATTTCTATTTTCTGGGTTCGTTTTGTGTCCTCTATTCCTTTAACCAAGTGACATTAACCCCACATCTACAATATATCTTATAGTGGAACCTGCTCGTTTCATTATATAACTTATACTTTTCCTTAGAAAAAAAAGTTTATAAACGGTCCGTTTCATTCTACTTTCGCTAACACCCGCTACACACGTCATTCATTTTAAAAACAAAGTGCCACAGAACACATAATAAAAATAATAAAAAAGGCGATTCGTCTTAAATGTTTCCTATACTGACCCAATATGCAAAAAAAATATTAACATTACCACATACTAGTGCAAATGTCGAGAGTCTATTTCTGCAATCAATTTAATGAAAACTAAAATTAGAAATAAAGTTTCCACGGAAACTTACGAAAAGTGATTTAAAAAAACCGTGAACTGGCACAGGAACATTAAATATTTTAATAAATATATGTATAAATTCAACGAACAATTTTAATGATAAGTCAAATAAAATTCATTATATATTTCTAACATTAGTTTTATTCAGTTTTATCCTCTTTATCTCGCTTAATAAAAAGTACGTAGATCTACGAACTTTTCATATGCAATTTTTACTAATTCTACGTAATTTTCTAGTCTGGCCTACGTCTTTGCCAAAATCCGAGTTGGCAACACTGGTGCGAGTATCGAGAGCGAGACTCAAGGAGATTATTTAATATTTATTAGACTTGCAGACTAGAGCGTGGTCGGTTGTGTGACCTAATTTTTTGATTTGATTCCTTATTTTAAATTATTTGCATTGAAAATATGATACAAAATAAAAAAAAAATACATGAACTATACAGATTTTATTTCGAATTACATTCAGAGTTTAAAAAAAAAAACCATGAGGATCTTCGTTCCTGGAGGTCTACTCTGATCTTACAACACCGAAACATCGGGCCCGAACCAAGTCCGACCGAAGGAAGTGTCTTAACCCTACTCTGACTTTCCTTCGTAGAATCACGATATATCGGGTACGAGCCCGAATGATTTGGGGTTTTTAGTAAATGCATATTTTCGTTATATTTCGTGCATTTTAAATTCTATAGTAATGAATAACATGTTTAATATCATTTTTTATAAATATTACACGAAATGAACACGAATTTTATATTATTATTTATACACGAAAAACGATGTATATAATGGCATAAATCGGGCGATTCCCACCAAGAAAACACTTCGAATATATCGGGCGAATGAACTTTGAACGAGCCAATGACACAAAAGAACGATGGAAATATTGATTTTGACAGCAGATACTTCGAGTTTTTATGGCAAATTTCACGACAACTAAAGAGTTATCGTTTCATTTTCGTAAGTGTATTTTTTTATTAAAAATTGTATGAAATGTGTACTTTTTGTATGAAATGTGTGTATTTATAACATTTAATATAATTTAATCATTTCAGTGCAATGGCAGCAAGATTTTCCCTTATTGAGTATGCTCTTGAGGAGGAGACATTGGCACGCAGGAGACGCAGATGGCACCTCCGAGAGAAGTTCAACCTCAACTTAGTTCCCGACCTTGAGTTTATAGCAAACTATAGACTCAGTCGGGGGCTATTTGAAGAACTGTGCCAAAAGATTGTCCCGTTGTTACGACCAAAAAGGAATGTTCGAGGAATCGATCCAACAACGAAAGTATCGTATAACTATTCTATACACAATCATGATAATCTATTTAGAAATTTATACTATTTAAAATTAAATATTAAAGTAAATGAGTAACTTTTCAGATACTCACGGCCCTTAATTTTTATGCAAGGGGCAGTTACCAAGGAGCCGTTGGACTAAATGCTGACGCTCCTATGGCTCAACAGACGGTTTCCCGATGCTTGCTGGAGGTGACGAGTGCGTTGAATGCACCTAACATTCTGTCCGAGTATATAAATTTTTAGTACACACATTTCCTCAAAATCTTAATGAACGGAACATCATTAAGAGGAAGTAAGTAAACACCATATTATAGACAAAAATCTTATATTTAATCTGTATGTATTGGTATTAGTTTGACATTATTAACAATGAATTTGTATTTACAGGTTTTTTGACTATTTTGGTTTTCCGGGAGTAATTGGGTGCATTGATTGCACCCACATTGCAATAGTAAGACCCAATGAGAATGAGGAGTGGTTTTTTAACCGGAAACATTTCCATTCACTAAATGTCCAAATAGTATGTAAATAATTTACTATACATTTAAATTAATGTTAACAATTACATAAAGATTTCTACATTACAACAAACTTCTCTTTCAGATAGGTGATTATAAAAATTATATTACAAATGTGGATGCCTCATATGGTGGAGCAACACATGATGCATTTATATGGTCACACAGTGAAATTAAAGGCCATCTGGAAAGTCTTCATGGGGAGACAGTGTACCTACTGGGTAAGAATGCCATTATTATCACTATCTTTTAGTGTATACATACCTGTAATAGTATCTTACATTAATTAGTTACATAAAGACAAATGTAAAAACCATTTAGTTACTATAAAAAGATTATAATTATAAAAGTATTTTTCATTGCAATAACTTCTAAGTTTGTAACAACAGTCTTGTTCATCACAATATTAAAGTCTTTTTTATGGGACTATTAATTACTAAAAACATATATTTTAAAACCAATTTAAGTGGGTGACAAGTCTTTTCATTATAATATTAAAAGAATCCTACATAATGGGTATTTTCTATTAAAACAATAGTTATTAAAATATCTATATCTTAAATCTACTAGGAACAATAGTAGGTATTTATCACAATATTGAAAGAATCACATATAACAAGTATTTTCTATTTAAATGATCTTATCTTAAATCAATCACCAACAAGTCTTTTCTGTAAGTATAATAAATAACAAGTATTTTTTAAATATATAATTCATTGTAAAATCTCAATGGTTTATTTTTGGCAGGTGATTCAGGATATCCTTTAAGGGAGTATCTGATGAAACCCATAGAAAACGTCAATGAAGACTCTCCAGAAGGACGTTATAATAAGATCCATAAACGTGTTCGCTCCACTATAGAGAACACATTTGGAATTTTAAAGGGACAGTGGAGATGTCTGCTAGCCGCAAGAGAGCTTCATTATTGCCCACAAACAGCAGGCAAGATCACTGTTGCCTGCTGTGTTTTACACAACATGTGTATTCGAGCTCCGGAGGAGAACATAACACTCCGGCTCACTGAAGAGGACACCTTAGCCGAACATAACAGACAAGCTTTCGGTGACTCTGAAACCACCTCAGCATTACAAGCGTTACAGAGGGGCCGCATAGTTAGGAACGAATTAGTGCAGGTGCTGGAGAGGAATAGGTGAGATATAGTGACAGAAATTTGGTAATAAAAATTGAAACAAACTTTAATTATCTTTTTTTATATTTTCAGGTACTCAGCAAGGCAATAATTATTTTCATTACTTTTATATTGTGTTCACATTTTTATTTTTTTTTATTAAATGTTTTCTAAATATTATTTTTGTTATAATTTACCAACTGAACACAATAAATTTGGAGCATGTGTATCACTAATATAATATCTTAAATCATTGTATAAACAGTCATAATCCAAATATAAAACTATCATAAATAATAGGTATTTTCTATTTAAATGATCTTATCTTACATCAATCACCAACAAGTCTTTTCCGTAACTATATTAAAAGTATAATAAATAACAAGTATTTTTTATTAGAATATTAATTCAGTATTAAAAACGGGCCAACTCCCGGTGTTCCTCAAGAAAATTAAGTAGTGTTCCGACCTGTAGGTGAGGACATATTGAAAATATAAGAAAAATATTAGAAATATAAGATTAATATAAGAAATACGAATTAAAAAATACTTTTGGTCAATCAAAGATATAGTAAAACAATATATTAAAAAATATGTTTGTTTTGTAAAGTTTTGTGATTATAATTAGAAGTATCATTGAGTGGTGACATCTAACACCGTTGGACATTTTTTTTTAAATTCTTTATTTACGATACCAAGCCAACGGTTGTATTTCAAATGAAGATAATCATATAAAATCCTAGTTAAATTTGTGTATTAAATGTGAAAATTGATTTCTAACATGTTATAAAATACTATAGAATTTATAATACACGAAATACAACGAAAATATGCATTTATTTAAAAACCGTAAGTTATCATTCATTCTTATCGTTCCCAAAAATAACCCGAGTGTAGACCTCTTGTTACCTTTGCATAGTACAATTTAAAAAAGTTAGTTGTTAATTCTTATCGCTGTTTTATATTTTATAGTGTGTAAATATCTCCCATTATGTTCTGCCTCAATAAGAGTGCAAAATTTAATTTTTATATTTTATTAAATCAATAATAATGCAGTATTATGGTTCATAATACTTAATTAATTCAACCCACAGAGTAAGATTAAAATGTAACAAAATGTGTGATATTTATTTGAGAGGTTTATGGTGGCGCTATAAACTAACACTACCTACTGCGGAAGACTGTGAGGAGTATATTGTAACATTTAGAAAAGTAGCATTGCAAACCCAGCTAGAGGAATGTGGAGCTCAATAGCACACTGTTGGAGCTGTGTCAGATTTTACGTGAACAAAGAAGTGTGATCTAATAATAAAGTCAAGTTGATTGGTTTTAATAATATTCTAAAACTTTTTGCAATAAAAATAGACAGTTACTAGTTAATGTAAGATAACTTTTTAATAGTCATTATTTTAATACTGTGTTATTGTGATGTTTGTTACTAGTGTATGTAAGACATGTTATTAATATAATTATTATGTTAATATAAAGAACTTGTTAGTGGATATTCAATATAAGACAGGTGTATCATCGATTAAAATTTATTTTAATAGAAGACTTTTTATTTATAACTATAAAAGAACCCTTTTAATACTATGATGAAAAGTACTGTTGTTTCTAGTTTTAAGAGGGATGTACTTAATATTTCTTGTTTTAATGTACCTAATTGTAATATTTCTTGTAATTGGCCAAATATTTAGTAACATTGTTAAACTACTCTTTCCATAAATTGTAGCCGTGAACTTTGTAAATTAATAAAAATAAAACTATAGTTTTGGGACGCCCTTCGGCACGGTAGACCGACGACTTGAAGAAGTTCAGAGGTGGTGGTTGGATGTGAAGAGCCGAGGATCGTGTGTGGTGGTGAGCTTTGGGAGAGGCCTATATCGAGCAGTGGAGAGACATAGGCTGATGGTATGGTATGATAGTTTTTAATATTGTGATGAAAAAGACTTGTTACTAGTCGAGGGTTTTAGGATTGTTCTGTAAGATTCTATATACTGAGTATTATTTATTGTGTTCAGTTGGTAAGATAGGTACAAGTAAATTATAACAGAAAAATATTTTGAACAATTTAATATAATCAAAAAGAAGTAATATAAAATACAATATTTTTTAAATATTACTGCCTTGCCGAGTACCTGAAAATATAGAAAAGATGTTAATGAAATATTTGTTTCAATTTTTATTACCAAATTGTTATTTATTTATTTTATTACCAAACCACATCTCACCTATTTCTCTCCAACAATTGCACTATTTTATTCCTTGACATTTGACCCCTCTCTAATGCTTTCAGTATGATTGAACATCTGGAGGTTGTGTGCATGTTTGACTAGCAGGTCCTTTTCAGTCGAGGCTGGAGCCCACAACCCAGATCAAATGTACATGTTATGTGAAAATGCAGTAGGCAACAGTGATCTTGCCTGTTGTTTCTTTTTGATAAGGGAGTTCTCCTGTGGCTAAGGACATTCTTCTCTTTAGCATCCCAAATGTGCACTCCATAGTGATGCCATGCACATTGTGTAAATTATTGTAAGGCCCTTCTATCTAGTAAAATAAATATAAAGTTCTATCTATAAAGTCTAGTAAATTATTGTAAGGTACGGGTGTCATCTGATACTCTCAGGATATCCTCTCAGTTAAGATTTTACAATTAATTTAATTAGACATTACCAAGTAGGTCACCTACCACTATAATTTACAGTTTTTTTATGAAAAATACAATGCCTAAACACTTTCCAGAAGGCCTTTGATGTCACTTTGTGACTATATTAGTATCATATATCGGATCCACCAAAGGAGGTAACTACATTTAATAAGATGTAGCTATCAAAATCACATATCTGAATGAGAAGTTTATGTTGTATTGTAAAATCTTTATGTGATTAACAACAATTTAAATGTATAGTAAATTATTTAAGTAGGTGCTTAGATATATATTTTATACAATTATAGCTCATTATTTATATAACATTTGAGTAAAATATTACTCAATAGTACTATTTATCATGATTTAGATATAATACCTTCACTTTGGATTAATTCCTCAAATATTCCTTTTTATTTGCAATAATTGACAATCTTCTGACATAGTTCTTATGATACCTCCCAGCTGGGTCCGTAGTTTAGTTTGCTACAAACTTAATGAGGGGAACTTTGTTGATGTTAAACTCCTCTCCGAAGTTCCGTCTGTCTCTTGCAATCCCAGTCTCTCCTCCTCGAGAGCATACTCGATTAATAAAAATCTCTCTGCAGTTGCACTGAAATTATTAAGTAATATTGAATATGAAATGTTATAAATTCATGAGCGCATCAAAATAAGGACACATTTCATAGAATTTTTAATAAAAAAAATACACTTACCAAAATTAAAAGGGATCTCTTTTGTTGTCGTGAAATTTGACGTTTCAGCCCGAAGTATGTTGTGTCAAAATCTTTTCGTGTCGTCAGAGTAGGGTTTGATCTAACAAATGTCAAATGAAGTTGTTCGGGCCGATCTACCGAAGTGAAGGTTTTCGTGGTAGGAATTACCCGAATATACGGCCGATACATTGTTTTTCGTGTTTTCGGAGTAGACCTACTGATCATTCGCACTTTTTTTTTTTTTATTATTTAATTTATTATCTGTGTGAACCAATGACCATGTCAGAGTCCAAATAAAAAAAGAAATAAAAACATAACCATTAACCAAACAAAAACACTGCGCTGTTAATTCACATTTATTTTTTTGTTTATTTTGTCTGTATTTCATCTAAAATACAATTATACAGTAATATTAGGTGTTCCTGTTTATCGTGAATTAATCATATAATTGTGTCGTTCGCGTGCCTATCGTTTAAAGCACAAAATGCCGCAATACCGATACTCTAACATTGAATACACGGAAATGGTGCGAATATATGCTAAATGCGACGATAACGTCACTTTGGCTTGTAAAACTTATCGTGAAAAGTATGGAAGAAATGTGTCTCACCAAACAATGCTTAAAGCTACTCAAAAATTGCGCGACTTTGGATCATTCGCTCGTATTACTGGTGCAGTGAACAAAGTTAGACCTCGGGGAGAACATTTCCGTCATAATCCACACAGTAGCATCCGTAAAGCAGCTAAGCAATCTAAATGCAGCACTAGTATTGTAGTAAACAATGATGATGAAAATGATGATGATCTACACCCTGCCCAGGGCCGCCAAGTTAAGGAGGTCTCAACTCGAAGGAAACTCGATGCTCCACCACGAATCATCTTTTGTAACTGGATTTTAGATAACTCCGAACGAAATATTTTATGGACAAATGAAACTGTTTTCAATACAGCTGTCTCAAATCACCCAAATAATAGATACTTTTGGGCACGAGATGAGGAACTCCCACATTTATTGGAAAAGTTCGCAAATGAGATAGAAACACACAAACCAGACTTCGCTTTAACTGTGTGGGGAGGTATTATCGGAAATATTATTCTGGGTCCTGTATTTTTTGACAAAGTTAATGGTGACAAATATTATAAGTTTCTCACGGAGAACTTGCCACAGTTATTGGAAGATGTACCTCTCATCTATAGAACAGATATGTATTTCCAACATGATGGCAGCCCGCCTCATTGCGTTGAACCTGTAAAAGAATTTTTAAACAATGAGTTTGAGAACAGATGGATTGGCAAGGAAGGGCCCGTACACTGGCCTGCAGCATCAAAAGATTTAAGTCCTGTACAATTTTTCCTATGGAAAAAAGTTAAACAACATGTCTTTAAGAAAGAACCTGAGAATGTCACAGATTTGAAAAAGAGAGTACTTGAAGCATTTACTGTAATAAGAAAAACTCTAGTTGAAACTTCAAATAGTATTACTGTGGAGATAAATGAAAAAGCAATGCAATGTTTAAAAAAGTGGAAATGTGATTCATAATTGATCATTGATAAATCAATGATCAATAAATCATTGATAAATCAATGATCATTGATCATCATTGATAAATATCATTGATATATCATTGATCATTGATAAATTTATCATTGATAAATATCAACATGGACTATAATGTTAATATTTCATTGTTTTCAGATTAACTTACAAGTATATTTAAAAATTCAATATACAACTGACTTTGATTCTCCAATTCAGAAATTAGATGGACATACCAAAAATATTTCAATTCACTGCCAAATGACACAACAGTTATGCCACGGACAAAAATGTAGTCAGGATTTTTATCCAGGCACCAGAAAACCATACAATTTTCATATAATTTTAAATAAGAATTGTGTAATGCAGGAAGTTTGTTACTCTTCCCTTTGCCAGGGGTGCAAGTGCCCCACCAAAGTGATCACTGATCAAACTAAACTAAAGCGCACACCACGAGAAGGAAGAATTTCAGCCATTAACGTGAGGAACACTGAACAGTAAAGAGATTTGTGTGAAATCATCAATCATCAACCACTTTACTAGACCCCTCATATTATGGTTCAATAATAAGAGGGGTCTAGTAAAGCAATAAAGTACCTAATAATCGAGCTTGTGGCTCACATATGATTGCTTAAAATCTTGAAAGAGTTTAGTATTGCAGACCATTGAAAAAATTGGTCCACCAATTCATGGGCGTAGGCGGTGTGGGGCACTTGCCCCTCCGGTATTGGTAAGTATAAGTACCTAACAGACTTCCTGCATTACACAATCTCTATTTAAAATTATAAGAAAATTGTTTGCCTTGCTCCCAATTCCCCCTGGATATAATCCTGACTATTCCTGACTGCCCAAATCTAATTATTATTATTGAAAATTAGCTGTGACTATTCATACAATTGGTTACAAGTTGGAATTGATTGTGTAGCACTAAGTCCTTTTGAACCATTACCTTGACTTCTTAATGTTGAATTATAATTTACCAAAATGTTGAATTCTCCCAAAATTATCCTCATGCCTAAAACAAAAATTGCATTTAGCTAAAATAGACACCAATCAACTAAAATACATTACTATGACTATAAACCTAGTTTTAATTTAAGAAATTAAAATTTTTCAGGAAAATTATTGGTGATATCTTCTGTTTGTTAAAGTCGTATTGTTCCAAAAGCCTAACATTCTATAACGCCACACAATGGCCCACACTAGGATTCCCTATATCGTGGGTCCAGAGACACATACAAAGACGAAACACACCCAGACCTGAACATACATTTTTTTAAACAAATGTATGTTCAACCTGTAATCAAATCCAGGTTATCAAATCAACCTTTTGCACAGCAAGCAGGGTCACTACCAACTGCGTCAATTGGTATATATGAATTGATGTATATTGAACAAAATACAAACTCTCAACTGGAGTCCTGGTAATCAACATTTATTTATTTATTTAAACTACATTTATAGTTTATATTAAATAAGTACAAACTACTTATTTTTTCAAATGGCGGATTTAATGATGTAACATTTTCTACCAGTTCAAACAAAAATAAAAATGTGGGTGCAATGTAGTTATTTAAATTATATACACAAATAATATTTTATTATATTAGGTAGTCGGATAAATTCGGATAAGTCGGATAATAGTCGGATATTTATTGAAAGGAATATTGTCCATTTAATTCAACTATCTTTCGCCACTTTTTGGCAGAGCCATTGTCCCATCGCTATAGAATTTTTGGGGTTTCTGAGAGAAAAACTGATTTAAATGGTTCATATAAGTTTCTCTAGAATGTAATTCTACCCAATTAAAAGAATTTTGTAACGAGCCGAATAAATGATAATCCGAAGGTGCTATGCCTGGATTGTATGGAGGATGCATTTAAAACTTCCTAGCCAAGGTCCATCAATTTTTGTTTAGTCAACAAAGATTTATGCTTATTCACTTATCTCTTCAGAAATGGATCAATTTCATTTCGTTTTAGCAACATCTCACATATGGAAATTTTATTCACCAAGTTTCAGTCATTTATATCATGCGGCACCCAAACATCTAGCTTTTTTACAAAATTCAGTTTATGCAGGTGATCCAAAACTGTTGAGTGGTGAATGCTAAGCTCTTCCACTATTTGATGACTGCTTATGTATCGATCTGCTTAATTTTTTTCAAAGATAACATTCATATACCTAAGTAGGACGACAATAACGAGGAACATCATTCACATCAAAATTACCAGACCTGAAATCATACGTTCAAAAAGGCCGCGAATTTTTCTGACTACATATTATAGTTACACATATTTGCATACATACATGCATAATATATAAATATAATACACAAGAGAGCAGAAAACAATGGAACGAGGAAAAGTACGGCAAAAAATATAGTTGTAAATAATGATTTTGAAGCCATCCTCTAAAACATCTTTTATTAGTACCAAATGTCAGTGGAAAGCCCACTCCAGGGAGTTACTGCCTGAACAGCGAGGATCGAACATGAAGCCAGTACGGCGAGAAAGGACGTACAGAAAGACAGATGTCGACAGAGCGAGGATGATGATTAACATTTAAGAATTCAATATTTTGGAAATTCAACATTTTATGAAAGTTGATATTGTGAAATACAGAAAAATCATATTTTAGGAATTCAACATTTTAATAAGTCAACATAATGTTCCGAAAGTCACTAAGGGTTCTTATTGTTATAAAGGTTATAGAAGTTTCCCAGCGACAAGCTATTTAAAAGTAGTTTATTTATAAGTTACTCGTATAAGTATAAATTTTGATATGTATCACAAAGAATAAGTTCTAAAATAATGGTATAAAAAAATCTCAAGCACCAGTTAGATCAACATTGGATACCTACCCACTGTTTTAAAACTATTTAATTTTTTGTGATAGGCTTATGTTTATTATATTTTTTTGGGTTTGTATTTAACCCTATCAAGGTAACGTGGACCACTACCCTCTTATTGGTAACAACACGTCTCTCAGACGCACATATTAATTTTTTGGCAAATTTCGATAATAATATGATATACATATATATTAAGTTCACTATGCTATGTGTAGCACAAAAACATAAATAAATACGCGTAATACAATAGGCTAGCCGGGTAGTGCGAGCCTGGCAACGAGTTTAAGAAGTTCTAGTTTGAACTCCCCTTTGGACCTATAATACCTATATGGTATTTATAATATTATATGGTATGGTATAAAAAGTAAAAATACAATAAACAAATTCAAAGTTCAAACATATTTTTCTTTTCAAATATAAAATTGAAATTGAGTAAAAAAAAATTAACTAAAAAATAATCATTAAAAACTCTTCGGATAAGCTTGAAAAAATGTATAAATTCAGTTTTGACACTTTGAGCATATTATCTTGATGTGTTCACTACATACAGACTTTTTGCATTTATAGCAAATCATTTTGGACATTCTTTTTCTTTTATATGAACAATATGAGCAGTACTTTTTAGTGACATTTTGTTCCCTTGGTTCTTCAACAATTTGAATTTGATCCACTTCTAATCCAAGGACTTTCTGGATGATTTGTTTTAGTGAATTAGGCAAATTTTGTTGAAGTCTTTGTTCCAACCAGGGAAATGACAACTGGTCAGCTAACTTCATCAAAAATTGAAATCTTGACAATGGTTTTTCTCTATTTGAGGCTTGCGATTGATTCTTGTGAAAATTTAGTAGATAAACTACATAAGAATTGTAGCAAGCAATATTCAACATATTGTAAAAATAGGTCATGGTCCATCTTCTTGTTTTTCTTATACAAGAGGTGTGACCCACACATTGGTCAAAGGAATCAACAGCGCCTTTCGTCTGATTGTAAGTCAAAATGAGCTCAGGTTTCAAGCTAGCCTCATTTACTGCATCATCACTATGCATACTTGAAATAAGAGTAACCAACTTATTTTTTTTTGCCATGAAAGAAACGGCTGCTAAATCATCATGGAAAAGGAACAGTGATGATCCAACGGGCCGTGAAAGATAAGAACAATCTACGAACTGTTGTGGGAGCTCAGGCTTGTTCTTTTTGATAGTTCCCACCATTGTTAGCTTATAATTTTTTAATAAATTTTGTGCTAAAGGAATACTGGTGAACCAATTGTCCATTGTAATATTCCTACCAGTATTCTTCAGGGTCTGGACTAGGCTTTCGACGTAATATTGTGCCGCAGGAATATTTTTTGGTGACGATCCTTTTCCGAGGTATGGTATGGCGGCGTACATGTAGTGGGTACCAACGTCACAAATCATAACTATCTTCATTCCATACTTAGCGGGCTTATTTGGAATGTACATCTTGAACCCAACTCGCCCTCTGAAGGGAACAAGCTGCTCATCAATAGTCAAGTAGGGACTTGGTTCATAAAGTGACTTACACTTTTCCATCATTAGGTCCCAAATTTCCCTAATGGGAGCTAGCTTATCCTGTTTCTGTCTTTCTTCTCTTGTGTCACGTGAGTCAAAGCGAAGTGCACTCAACAAAAATTTGTGTCTTCTTGCAGAAAATGATGCTTGATATCTGTCTCCACAATGCACATTTTCATGAAGTGTCTCAATTTTTAAGTGGTTATCTCGTTTTGCTCCGTTATAAATCGCTGTCCCCAAAAGAGCTCTCAACTCTAAACTCGAAACATCCTGCAATGTATAGTTATTTTTATTTTTATATTTCTCCCTCTGAACAGAAATTTGTTGGTTTGTATGCAAAAGCATTTTGTCAATTATTTCACTTATGACAAATACATTGAAACATTCCACTGGTTCTGTAGCATGGAGCGCTTCATGTTTGAGTTTTCGATTCACATGAACAATATTTTTTGATGCAGTTTTTCCTGATGATGGTGTTACAGCAGTATTCCAGATAAAATTACCATTCTTTCCTGTCATAACGTCGCAGTTTGGTTTTACTATTTTTGGGTCTTCAATTGGTCCCATGTTTTCTTCATAGTCTCTGTTTTGTAACTTTCTTTTTTTGGGTTGTTTCCGTTTCTTACCTTGCCCAGATCCTGAAGAAGTTGACGATTCAGAATGAATTGTAGGCGCAAAAGTTTGTTCCGCCACCTCTGCCATTATAACTTCATCTTCGTCACGTTCCTCTGGCATGTAATCAGGATCCGCTATATCGTCATCGGAATCAAGATCACAATCACTTTGGACTTCTACATTATCTTCCTCCTCACTGCATTCCGATTCTAAATCCACATCTTCCTCCATTTCGTCAAAGAAAGCTTGAATTTCCTCATCTGTTCGCAATTGTTCCATGTTTGATACCTAAAAAAAATTAAACAATAATTAATTGATGAATTTAGGTACAAAATAAATTTTGCTTGGTAACTTGTTACTTTATAAGTGGTTTATTTCATAATCAATAGTCCGGGTGACATCGAAAAATTACCCCTTTACTGGCAACAATACGTCCGGAAGACGTAGAAAAATTGCCCCTTTATTGGCAACAATACGTCCGGGAGACGTACAAATAATTACGTCAAAAGGTAACAACACGTCTGGCAGACGTGTTGTTACCAAGAACACTCGTAAAAAACGAAAAAACTCACCTTATGTACACACTGAAGGACCGCAGTGGTGCGACTGACTTGAAGCTGGATAGCTGCCTGTGGCATAACTGGGAGGAAGGGCTCCCCCCACCACCACACTCAACATGGCGACAGTCTGAATACACTTGAGACGTATGGTTACCTTAATAGGGTTAAACGAGCAGCAAAAAATACTAAATGAGCAGCAAATCATAATCACCAAAACAAACTATTTTGGAATACATACTTGAAATATTACTAAGAACGTAATTATCAAGTCGACGTTTGTGGGATTCCTATTTATGTCACCAGAAAACCTAAACGTAACCCACTTTTAATTTGCTACCATCGATTTGCTGCTTATTCAGTATGTTCTGCTGCTCTTTTATTGTCAAATATTGTAGATGAGGAAATAATCTAAACCAGTGGTTTCTCAAGTATGCATCTTGGCGCCCTGGGGAGCCGTAACTAACAGTAACAAGGGCACCGCGAACTAGTAGACAATTTTATTTTCTTAATTTAATTTCCTCTTCAGTCTCGTAGAACGCCACATTTAGCGGATATGGCGCAAACTACTTAGTTATGTGTTTCGTTTTATTTATCTTTACCTAAGTTTTACACAAAATATTGCCTATTTCGTATTGTACTTGGTTGAATTTGATATACAGCGCCTTAGAAAATCTGAATTATTTAGCAAAGGCGCCAGAATCGAAAATGTCTGGAAAGCTTTGGCCTAAAGACAAGTATTTTTGTGCCATGAATGACACGTAACCTGCTTCGTTGTATTAATGTACCTATGCTTAAAAACAAAAATGATCGAGCATCAATCCATCATTCATCATCAAATAAGCTCAAATATGATTGGTAATTGTTTTCTTGTTAGAAGTTGTTTTTTTTTTTCAATTATATTATTTTATACAATTCTCTATTAGTTATTTCAATGCCCTTATAATAATAAATAACGCCATACGTGATGGCCCACATTACGATTCTCTGCGTCGTGGGTCTAGAGACATATTACACACCACCCAGACCCGAACAAACACATGTTTGACCGGCAATCGAACACGCCACATTTCACACAGCAAATAGAGCCACTACCAACTAGGCTAAGGTTATAAAACACAGACAAATAATACTAGTCAAACACATATATTATAACTATAAATAAAGAGTGGGTCTATAATTTGACAGAGATGATCGATATAAGTCTATATAAATGAGGGTGCCCTCATTTACTACAAAAGGTACTCTGCATTCCCATACCCACGCCTCTATTGACTAATCTGGAGGCCTCGGTCTGCCGCTTAGCTATAACTAACCACCTGGTCTACCACCTGTAAATGGCATCTGTCTATTTCTCCCCCGATAGAGAACTGCTCAGGACTGACCTCGAGTCACTCCTCGATTTGGGTAACTCAGTCATCTTGGCAGGTGATCTCAACTCCAAACACCCTAGTTTCAATAGCTACACGTCCACCCAGAATAGTAAACGCCTTGACAGATTAAATAACCAACTCGACTTTAACGTGATAGCTCCAATGACGCCAACCCATTACCCTCATAATGTTACACACCGCCCCGACGTATTTGACATTGCCTGTTTCAAAAATATAGCCTTACGTCTATACTCGATAGGAACCCTATACGAATTAGACTCCGCCCACCGTTCCGTAGTAATGAAATTAAGGCGGCAGACCGACCCACCTCCCCAAGACGACTATTATTGACTGGAGCAAGTTTGAGGAAACCCTTAAGGCTTCTAGCTCCCCCTACCTAGACTCTTATCCCAAGCGACATGACTAGTACGGATGACACAAACACGGCGACCTCTGGATTCTGTAGCCACCTTTTGGATATAATTCAAAGCTCAAAGCCAAGTGGCGAATGATCGCCTATGGGAGTTGCCCGAGACCATAAGGGAACTGATAAGAGCCAGGAACGCAGCCATCCGTGCTTACGACTCCTCCCCTTGTGAAGAAAATAGGCGCAGTATCGCCGTAAAGAATCGCATCGCTGAATACAAAAACAAGAGCTGGGACGATCTGTTGTCAGAGATGTCGCCATCACACACATCCTACTGGCTATTGGTGCAATCTATGGAAGCAGACAATACTGCCTCCACTGACTAGACCGATCGACCTACCGCATTTGACGATGTTGAAAAGGCTGAATTCCTGACCGATAGCCTTGAAGCCTTATGCTCCCCTAGCCGTCAACCGGTCGACGGGTCACACGTCGACTTGGTTGACGGAGAAGTGGGGCCATGAGCCATCAGACCACTCTATCAGGCTCTCCTCTACCGGTTACGGTAACTGAAATTCAGGACATCATTAAAAAGCTCAAAATTAATAAATCGCCTGGTATCGATGGAATTCCTAATAAGGTGTTTAAAAGCCTCCCGATCGCATTCTTGATTGCACTTCTTGCGGCGATCTACAATGCCGCAAAAAAACATTATCTCTTTCCAGCAGCTTGGAAAGTAGCCGTCGTTATCGGCCTCCCCAAACCCGTTAAACAATGCTCGGAACCGTCTAGTTATAGACCCATTAGCTGAATACAGTGCCTAAAATCTACAAAAGAATTCTCCTTTCTCGTCTACTGAGTCACATTAACTCAAATTGATGACAGTCATTTTGAGTCAAATTGTCCTACTCATTGATAAACAGTTCGGCTTTAGAGTCAAACACTCTTGTGTCCAACAGGTGCACCGAATAACGGAGGACATCCTCAGAGGTCTCAACGAAAGGAAACCCTTCAAGACTTTAGCTGTCTTCTTCAACATAACGAAGGCCTTTGATAAGGTCTGGCACAACAGTTTTATGTATTAACTGTACCAACTCGAGGTGCCTGAAAGTCTCATTCTCATCATTCGAGACTACCTTACCAATCGCACCTTTCGCTACAGAGTTGCAAGGCACTGTTCAATTCTCGCCCAATCAGAGCTGGTCCGTTCTAACACCCACGCTCTATTCCCTCTATAGTGAAGAGGGAATAGAGTGGGGGATAGCATTCGTGTAAATTCTACACCAATGACATCCCCCACTCCCCTGGAACAGAGCTTGCCCTCTTTGCGGATGACACCTCCCACTACGTCTCAGATAGGAACCTACGGCGTCTACGCCTCCAACGCGCAGTTACCGCCCTAGGCAAGTGGTTTGTAAGGTGGAGGATTGAGGTCAACCCCGAAAAAAATGCAGCCATGTACAAACAAAAACTCAACTTCACTTCTCGATTTCCCACCAAAATGTTTCCTATATTATTATTGCTTAAGCTTAAAGATATGGTATCCAGATCTTTAGAAATCTATTAAAGAAAGTAGTTGTGACAACAATAACGCTACAGTTGTTATAGTGTTGTCGACTATCAACAGTTTCTTTCGATGGTTGAGCTTGTATGGTTAATCAATGCCTATTGATTGATAGCATAGAATGAATATACATATTTATCAATAGTATTACCATACAGATAAACAGCAATAATATTGAGAGCATCGATATTATTGTATCTAGACACCGTCGACATTATTTTAATATCGACAGCATAGATGGAATATTGGCAATACTACCGATAGTATTTTTATAGGGTAGCAGGCGGACGAGTAAGAAGTCCTACGTGATGGTAGGAGTTATCGGTGTTGGTTATCGCCACAATAATTTGGAATTTGCGGTCCGTATGAAAAGAAGATTCTGGGTCTTAGAATTAGTCACAGTCGTGTTTAATAGCAGCTTAAACAGTCTGCACAGATGTAAGCGTCCCCCGACAGCGTTTAAATTTCAGTCATAATTATTTAATTTATCCAATCCTCATATTACTATTATAGATATTATCGGTGACATCAGAATGCAATAATATCGATACTATATACATATATATTATTATAGATTATAGATATTTCTATTAGTCAATAATATTACTTATTTTATGCTATTGGTGTTGTATTGTAATAAAACGCGTTTGTATAATACCTGTTTTATATTTGTAACTTGTAACAGTTCAATGCTAGGACTAGGTGACACCATCACAAGCTCGGTCCCGACGTACCATAGGGTTGCCAGTCCTGGATACCTAATACTTAATCCTACACAACAATTGGTACTCTTGATACTATCGATTGGCAATGTAAATTGTTACTAGAATATGCCAAATCAAAGTTGGGATAGAATTAGATGGAATAAAAAAATTTGGTACTTGAATTCAATTGTTTAATTTTTTAAGGCACACTAGTTTTACACATATACATCTGTTATAAAATAATAAAAAAATATAACATAATAATATAATATATTTATAACTATTTTATAACGATTTTCAGTAATTTCAATTCAATTTCAGTATCCATTATTTTTAATCTGCCTATAGTACAATATTAACTTTCATTTGGCAAACTTTAGTTTTAGAGGTTATATTAGTATCGATAGACTCGATAATATAACCATCGCTACAACACTAACACTGACTGACAGTAATCAATCTGTCTGTGACCGATAGGCAGTGTTTTGCCCTTCGCTTGTTGCGTCCTATGGATACGTGTTAAAAATCTGCAACTAAAAGTTTTGGTTTTTTGATGAACAGCGTTAAAAAAAGTGTAGTGTATTTGTGTATATTTCAACAAAGTATATATAGTAACAAGTAATAAAATGTTAAAAAGTACATGATCTCATTCCTTCGTGACGACACCAAAGTGCACATCCCAAGTTGAAGAGTTGAAAGTTTTTAAAACAAGGCCATGTAATAACAGGTAAGGATTTTTAAGGATAACTACTTTTATTGCAGAAATTGGTAATTATTTTAATTAATTTCATGCTACTGTATCTTTTAGTCCCTGACCTAAGCTACCTATTTGAAAAAATACATAAATAGATTTTATAAATTCTGTCATTTGACGTATTATATTGGGTACTTGAATTTCTAAAATTTATAGTCTGCACTGCCTCCAGGTGTGTCAACCTTTGTTATTCTGGACTAATATTGGCATGAATCATGGATGTCCTGATGGTATACACTTAATTCCATCAGGTTGGCTGCCTGCCTGTTTATTACCTCCTAAAAAAAATAATAAAAAAATAGTTTTTTCTATTTACTGCAATCTGGTGCAGAGTGCCATTCAGCAATATTTTTGTTATTAACACTAGAAAGATCAGAAAAAATGGTTACCTCACAGTAAAAGTATTTTTTATTGGTTATAATAACTGAAAGAAGATTATTAGGTACACTATAGAAACAATAAAACTGAATCTAAACTACAATAAATGTATTTATTTATGAAAATTATTATGACAATTTTACCTACAATGACAATATATAAAAAAATGGTATCATTGCAGCTGCAAAAAATGGTTATATTCATTTTAACAAATAAGCAGATAGTAGTGATGTCTTTTTCTTGAGTCTCCAGCTAGAGATTTTATCGACATGGGTTGTTGCACTATAGTTGATAAAGTCTAGGTGTTACTCAGTTCAACTGACATCTGCATAATGAAACTTCACCATAAATATTTTGAATGTCATATTCTGGTACAAAAATCATGCGTTTATTGTTACAAAAACCAAAATATTGTAAAAAATCCTATACCAACCATCTTCTTGATATCACTTCCTTGCTGTACTTCTTGCCTAACAACATCAATGTCGTATTTCATAGAGTTGTATTATATAACTGATATAGGTCTTATTTATCTATCTTAGTGTCGATATATTCTATTGTAATATTTTTATACACATCTGAATATTTATTTATTTTACATTTTATTTATACAGTGAAATATCCATATATTTATAAATATCCAAGTCTTATTAGATTTCGACATACAAATTGTGGGGAGCCTTTCTTCAAAGTTGCAAAAAGGTTATTCTAAGTGACATTAGTTTACAAATCAATTTGGATGATTTAGAATTTACTCTTTGCATTTCACAATTTGGTTTTTAAACTCTTATAGGAATTTTGAGGTCATGGTGTAAACTCATGTCCATAATATTCCATAGTGGAATAAACATTCCACCATCACATAGAATATTTATGACTGATATCTTTGACAAATTTATAGGTGAGTCAGAGGATGTGTTATGGGGAGTAGAACTTCAAAATAAATTATTTATTTTACATTTACATGGAAAATTAAACATTAATAAAACAATATGTTGAGAAGGATATACAACTAAAAGCTAATAAGTTTTCACAAATGGTTATCCTAACATTAATTTCATTCACTAAAGTCAGATTTTTTATTCCAGTCAGGGATATGACATTTCTGTCATCTCTGTACAAATTTCACTCTGTTTGACAGTTCTACATGTCATACTGACTGCAATAAAAAATCTGACTTTAAAATGTATTTTTTGTATTATTCACTTTAATGTTTCCAATTGTCTGTTCTATATAAAATCATCATCACACCCTTGATTTATAATTGTCTTATGTCGAAATATACAGAAAAATATCATAATGCAAAGCTCTCTAAGACCTGCCTCTAAGCTCTGGCCCGCAAGACTGCTCAATAATTGCAGAAACTAGAAGAAAAGACATTCATCACAATTAAAGTAGGTGAATATATGTGATGTATGGAGCTGATAAATCATATATTGAACTGTATGTTGAGTGTAGACAATAGCATTTATTCTGAGAGTTTTGTCAAGTTCCAAAACAAGTAATTTTATGCTATCTGAAACATTTTGTTGATTTTCGTAAATATTCAAAAAATCATTGCGGGAGAACTATAAGAGTGCCCACTCTGATTTTTACAGAAATGATAGCTTATGATAAGCTTAGTATATGGTTAAAAAATTAAAAAAATTAAAAATTCATTTTTTGAATGGTCAAGTTTGAAAGGTGTAAATGTTATTTTTGAATCCTTGTTTATTGTTTTACAGCTTTCTCGTTTGTTTGCCCAGAAAGCCCTTTCAAATACCTTTAATTTGGTATATATATCATTTCTCTAGGTCCCATAGGAGCTGAGATATGACCGATTTACCCGTTTGGGTCGAAGCGTTTCGGTCAAAGTTCAACGACCCATATTTCGGACCCCGGTCGATCAAAAAATCTAATATTTGGGGAATTTTTTTTTTTCATGGTTTCCAACAAACTCACCAAAAGTCATTCAAATCGGTGATGGTCATGTCAGATCTTAATTCAAAATGTGTTGATTTGACATGGAATCACCCAATTGCTGCTTTGACTTTTTGTTAAAAAAAAATATAGGTAGGTATGAATTTTGCTGAACAAAATCCATTATGAAGAAATTCAATCATATCACTTTCCATCAGTCGCTGCCCAACTTTGAACTTTTAAATCAAGCCTACCATCAGATACCACATTTTGGCAGCATAACAGTCATTAAAACAACTCAAAATGCGCTGTTTCGTTTAGTATGGGCAATTGAATGAACAATTTCACTTTTAACTTTCTAACACTTTGTACGTGATTCGTGAGATGTAGGGCCGAATTCACAATTTGTTTAAATATCCGGCAGCTGTCGGCAGTTTTTGAAAAAAAAAAAGGTTTTGACTACAGTTGTAGAGCTCTATGAGTCCTATCCAAGGACACTAATTTTGACACATTAAAACCACTTACAGAATGAAATTCGCATCTTTTATATCAAATATCGGATATTTTGATATTTATTATAAATATCGGATTTTTATGAACCTTGATTTTTAAATATATGTACTAATTTTCGTTTGTTTTGGCCTATTATGAATGTAACTGGAATCGCATGTAGTGATAACCTGTAAGTATATGTAGCCACTACTTTTTCAATGTATATTTGTTTATTGTTACAGATACATTACGAAAACATTGGCCATCGGAACGCGTCATCCACGCCTATGCAATAAGGATTAACCGATGGCCAATAGTGTATTGTATCTGTACCTCTGCTGGTTACCCAAATTAAAAAATAAAAATGAGATATATACGCTATTTTGATATTATACGTGTATATTATTAATTCAAACCTACTGTTTTTAAATATAAATTGTAATTAGGGATTGCATTTGAGGTATTGGATTCATCCAGCGGGATCCAGCATAGCTTTTTAAAATTTTATGATTTGGAATAAAAAAAACGTGTATTTATATAATATACTTTTATTTATTTATATAATTGTTTATCAAATTATATTTTTTAAATAAAAGTAGAACAATATTTTTTATGATAACAAAATAAAATAAATTTGAAACAAATATTAAACCTCTCTTAACTAGATATGAACATTTCTTATAGATTAAAACTTTCTATAACTATTTTTTTAAATATCAATTATTTAGTTCTTTACTTAATTCTAAATTAAGTCTAATCAAGTTGTTAAGTAATCCATTTTACTAGTATTCATAGTAAATCACATCAGTTTGTATGTGATGTTTAAGCAGTCTCATTAATTTTCTTATAATAATAAATATTGTATGTGATTTACAATATTTACAATTATTACAACACACTTCATTTCACATTTATGAGGATTTCATTTTATTGTTCAATTGTGGCCAATGGGAATAGTTCAAAAATATGGTGGTCAATGGGAATAAAATTTTATGATTCTGTAGGTACTATATAATGGCCATCAGTGGTGGTAGTTTTGGCGGTGGCCGCTGGGAATAATCCGGGTTTCTGACCTGGGAATTCTCCTAGCTAATTTTAGTCCCCGGAAAAAAGTAGTTGAGTAACCGAGAAATCGAAAAATTAAACACCTAATAGATATAGTTTCTTTAATAATTTTGTTGCACAGTCATATTTTATCGTAGGAAGTCGATTTGTTATATAGAAGCAAATCATTATACTATATAAAGCTCGTCTTTAATATAAAATTTATAGTCTATTTATTTGGCGATATAGCATGAGGCTATATTACGCTTACATAAAGAGGCGCCACGAGCGCAAGACAAAGAATTTATTAGATCGATATCGATCTACCCATATAAAGTACAGGTACTAAGAACCTGTACCTTTCTGACCCAATGTTCCACTTACGCCACCTGAGCGATACAAATTCTAGCATCTCTAGTAACACGCTCGGATGTAAAATGACGTAAGAGGTTACGTTAGTACCTATTAAATTGGTTACTAAATGAAGTACCATTGTTTCTAGTTTAAATGTCGCAATACTCCCTAACCGGTGTTAACTAACACCATTTTTCCGGCATTGTTCGCGTCTAATCCGTCACACTCGCTGCTCTGAAGTGTTCTTGTCAACAATACCGTCAACTTTTCTTTTATTGCGGCCGCGTAATCTCTTAAGTACTTTTCATACGCCACTCGCAATTTTTTTCAAAATTTTAGAAATACCATAATTATATTGGATTGCTCCCAGATGTTGCAGAGCACATGTTGCATTAGTGTTGGAAAAATGAGTGCTCGACGCTCAGTGCTTATTTAACACTAATGAATCTTTAAAACTCAAGCGTTAAACGTTCCTGAGCGTTTTTCTTCTTTTTATATGGCATTGGTGCAATTAGGTTACGTTTTCTTCGTAATTAACAATTTTCAAGTCTAAAGCATATCCTGTCAATGTGCAGTCCCGTCGAAGTAAGTCAGGGAGTCGCTCAATAAAGCAATAGTAGGTTTACTGAGGACAGAAAGGGACTCCTTGGAAGAACATGAAGTGAAGAACGCAGTCCTACGCTTTTATTTGATTATCACAAACACCATACACGAAAAACACATAGAAGTTTAATAAACTATCACTATTAAACCACAAAACGCCTAATACAAATTTTATCTACTATAATAAAACAAAAATTGAACTTCAGTTCTCGAATTCCCGCCAAAAAGTCGTTCGCGAGTGTCATAGTCCAAATTGTTAACGTTTGATAGTCAACCCTTGCGGTTAAACGCTCGAGTTTATAACGGTTAGTTACGGTTCAAATTCATTAGCGCTGAGATAGCGTTTGAGTGTTCAGCGCGCGTTTTTGCAACACTAACATAGCATTCCCCAACTGACTATCTATTACCAATACCATCAGCTTGTCTCTCCACTACGGGATATAGACCTCTCCCACCACACACGACCTTCTTCTCATTCAGCCACCACCGGTGAATTTCTTCAATTCGTCGGTACACATAGTCGAAGGGCATTCATTATTGGGCTATTTGTTTGTTACAAATTTCTTATTACAAAATACCAGTATAATCTTTATTGGATTGTGTCCACCGCTCTTATTTTTTCACACCAATTTAAGTGATTCGTCGCGGTGCAGCAATGAGAACGTCGACATGAAAGTGATCGAAATATTAATAGTTATGGTGGCTGTAGTTACGCCGCGTAATATTTTAGGGTGGAGGACATTGTGATTGTGTTCTTTTTCGAATAATTCGTTTTTTGAATAATTGAATTAATCTAGAGTTTCTTAGATTTCTAAGTAAATAAATCTAAGAAACTCTCAGCATAGAGATGTTGTCCTTTTATATAGAGGATGTTTAGTAATCGATCCATTGCCGAAAGTTGAAACGATAGAGATAATGATTCTTTTTGCAACACTTTTAGCATTTACGAAGCCTAAAAAAGATATTTTGCAGGCTTCAAATTGATCGGTTGGAACCTACATATATCTAAATGGAGATAATATCGCTGCCGCTACCACCTGTCACTTTGTCCGCTGCCTCCTATCTCGAGCGTGCTCACAGGGAAAATTACAAGTGAAAAGTCGATGTAGCTCATAATTTCTAGTCGTTTCTTTTCGACTTAATGATCGTTACGCTTATTGAAAGTAGTTGCGCGGATTTTCTAAAAACTCAGAGATACTTGGAAAGACAATGATTGATGATGTTTTTGGATGATTCTCCAGAAATATGCGTAAGTAAATTAATGAACTGAGTTACTAGAAAATAAATTTTAATGACATGTTTCTAGAAAATGACATTTAATGAAATTAAGATTTGGTAATTTGATATGTTTTGGTGAATTTATTATAATAATTTTTGGTAATGTAATATTTTTTGACATTTAGTAATTTAAATTAGCACACCGTTTTCCTGTTATTTCTGGTTGTACCATGTTATGCAAATAAATACATTATTATTATTATTATTTAAAAAAAATATTTTTTACTGCTTTTCTTAAAAATCCAATATTATTAGAGCATGTTTCTATTTAAACAGACTTAAAACAATTATTAATAAATCCATACCGACAATAAGGTCTCTTTGGTCCTATACGGTCACATTTTTCTATAGCTTTACTAACAGGGTCTAAAGTATACTGCAAGCAGTTCTTTTAACATCCACTGCTGGGCATTTTGTCTTGTGCATGAGGAATGTATGGCTTTAAAACGCCACGCTGGCCAAGCCGGTTGGAGAGTCCACTCTTTTAGAGGTATAGTACCTCAGGGCTTTGGTAGCCGCGTTGTTATCCCTTAGTAGCATTTTACGACATCCACGGGAAGAGATGAGCTGGTGCTATGCTGAAGCCGGCCGACATCGCGGCCAAAGGATACATCATTCTATAATTATCTACAACGAGTTAACTGCTCATTAAAACTGTTTGTTACAATTATACCGACGGGTCAAGTAAACCGTTGCGTTGTTGCTGGTGTCATTTGCGGTCTCATTGACCGACAATTACATAACTTGACAATACAGTTACCGATACGCTCGGAGGACAGTTTTATTACAAGCGTTGTTACTTGACATATTAGTTCGTTTCATTAAGTCAAATCTTGTAAGTCTTTTTTAATCCACTTCCACTTAACTGATAACCTTGACCTGATGCCGCAGCCAGGAAGGCTAGCACACTGTGGAACTCCTTAACGGCGAACGGTAGACACGTCGTGTTTAGGCTCTTTCGGCTCGTAGTTTTAATGGCAACACCTTACTGTCATGACCTGATGCTGCAGCTAGCCAGCACACTGTGGGACTGCAACGGTGCACAGTGGACACGTCGTGTTTGGGCTCGTCTTGATGGGTTCGTAGAGAAGTTTCTGCAACATAAAACACATTAAAATCTTTTTAAAAACAAGGTTTTATTAAAAGGCATATGGCATGTTTTTATGTGAATTAAAACCTTGTCGCGAAATTTTCGTACCAATTTTAATAAGAAATTCAATCATTTCAAGTTCAAATCTCGCGTCAAGGTTTTAATTCACATAAAAACATTAACAAGTAATAGTAATGACTTCTATGTTTATTTTCTTCATTTTAATTTTCTTTAGTGCCTTTTAATTATTAAAGAAAAACAAGCTTTTGCTTGTTATTAAAACGTTTTTTATGTTTAATGTTAATATATATAGTAGATTTAGAATCGTAAAGATTCAAACCGTAGCACTTTCACCATAAGCGAGCAAGATTGAACACTGTTACGCGACACCTATTTTCAACTAGTTGAAGAGGGCGGGACTCCCGTCATGGCGTTAGTGTTACGGATAACGGATGTCATGTACCCTAACTGTTATATTCCCCAAAATTGAGATTATGGATTTTGTTCATGACTCTATTCTGAATATAAACTAAGAATTTTTCGTTGGAATTAGACAAATTAATAATTTTAGAAATTACAGACTCAATTTCGTTTTGTCTTGACTATAATGTTACATTTTTGCAAAAGCAGATTGTTTAGTAATCTTTATTTTTTTTTTTCAAATATATTTGTAGTATTCTCACGGGGACTCAGAATCATGAACAGAATTCACGGTTGCAAATTTTGGGTAAAATTTGAAACATCCTGTACAAATCGGATGTATTTGTCGTTAGCAGTCAAAAGTTAACGAACGGGAAAAGAACAAGTTTACTTGGAAACTGATCTATGTTGAATATTCTTTTTATTACAAACAATATATTTTTATGTTCAGTTCTAATGGCTGTAGTATTTAACTTCGAAAAAAGCGATTGTAAAATATGTATTTGAAATTGCTTTCGCTTTAATTTGATGAGGTGTGAACCTTTTAGCCACTTCTTGAATAACCATATCGGAATGTGTCGTGCTATTACAAAAATATTTTCTTATATCAATGATTAGTCAGTCGCTGGTGTCCTATTTCTTGGCGGTGACATGGCTCCAATGAACTTAAGGACTCCAATGAAAAAAATGTACTAGAAATGTATTAAATTGTACTATTAACCAAAATAATAATACTACTAAATATTCGAAAAATGTTTTTCTCTTATTAATGTACCAATGCCCTATTGTATGTAGGTAGGACTAGGGTAACTAATTAATGTAGGACACAACGGATGGGATAGGCGACCCCTCATATAGAGACCAAGGAATAGACGTTGCGCTTTTCGTATACGTGTAAGATAATTTGTAATAATTATTATTTAGTTACAATTTTTGGCATTACAGATGTCTTTCTGTTTTAATATTTTATATTTCTGACAGATCTATTTATCTGAAGCTGTGCGTTACAACGTCTTTTGTCTGTTTGTTTGTGTTGGCAAGCAAATAGACAAAAATACGTCTCGGAATATATTGGTGTGTTTATCTTGCGGTTTTCACTACTGTGTAGCGTGTTTATTTCAGAACAGAAGGTGTATTAAAATTGGTCCAGTATTTTTGAATATACCGGCAGTCATCATGTGTTCTATCTAGCTGAAGATACAATATCGTAATAATAATTAATTCATCTCTATATATCAGTTTAGGGACACTATCAAACTAATTTGGAAATTAGTTTCGAAGCAAATAAAGCTGCGAGCAAATACAGGTAGTGATATTCAAAATTAGCAAACATAACACTGACCTCCGGTTCGTTATAGCGTACCAAAGCCACACGAGTTTTGTGGCTATGGTATACAAACAGTGGGTGGGCGCAGCCATGCTTAACCAACCACGACCGCACGCGTTCTGAACGGCCGTTACGTGAACGGACACTGGCGTTTGTGTAGGTATGTGTATAACCACTGTCAAGGTCCCCTCAGCTACTGTTCCATCCTTCACACATTTTTTTTATTATTTCACTGTATGGTTCGCAGATCACATCACGGTTTTGACCGGCTATTCCACTTTGTGCTCCTAGATGAATAAAGTCCACTGGATTAGTGTCCCATGATTAACCCAATGGTAAATCACTTGGATGAATATAGTCCACTCGATTTTTATTTACTTTTTATGTATTCACCTACAAATCCAACATCTATAGGATGAATTGTAGGGCTGCCAAAATAAGTCAGTGTATGAATCGTTTCATAATTTGAGTGTATTCGGTGTATGAATTTGAGCTATTAACGGATCAGTATCGTCGCAAGACCGACGATCGACAGAGTAAACGTGTCTTAGAGTCGAGACCTCTTACAGGACAATTTACAAACACTCTTACACAGCGTAGAACGTATCGGAATACTGTAATCATGCAGCCACCTGTCCGGAGACAGGTGGCTGCATGATTACAGTCTGACTAAGAAGAACGGAAGAGTGATGGCGAGCCTTGCGAGTGGCTTATAGTGAACACTACTGACTTATATTGGAGTGGCTTATATTGGAGTGGCTTATATTTAAGTGGAGAGACAGGTTTATAGTATGATACAGTTGTACTTATAATTACTTGTATTTTATATTTCTCCACATGTTTTGGTGTACATTAAACTATATCTATCCATCTACAGTAAGAAAAAAATAACTATGACGGTACCCTTTTCAATACATTTTTGACCCTTATTCTTAAATACGTTACGTTTCGATTTGCAGAAAACAGTATAAAAATCTCTATTCATTCTGTACATAGTATTTGATTGTTACAAGTAATCCGGTTTCGCACACAGTATGCGAACATGTGTTAAATGAATTAAACATATCGATGCGCGTGAAATCATCACGTCAATACATCCAAAACTGTTTAAATATAGCCCTTATTTCTAACTCAGTAAGGTGCTCATAAAGTCCTGTTTCCTACACGCATCTTTCTATGGCGTTATTTCTGACTACTCATCGTGAATAACTGTTGTGTTAATTAAATTGTGGTGTAGAAAGTGGAGAAATACCATATAATACTATCAGCTTGTGTTTTTTCCCCTGCTCGATACAAGCGAACCATTAACATCATGGACATACTGGGAAGCGCAATGTGGAACACTCTTGCCAAGTGAGCCGACGACTTGGTGGTGACTGGATGTGAAGAGCGGATGATCATGCGCGATGGCGACCCTTGGAGTGCGTGTATGATCGTGTGCGTGTGAATTTCGGTAGGTCTTGTGACCTTGAAAGGCGCGTGTACGCCATAGCTGGTACACACTAACGGAATGTACAAAGAAAGCTGAATAAAGGTTTGATTCGTTGCCTTTACAATAGGGCGGGAGCCGGAGGAATAGAGCGCCTTGACACGACCTCATTACAGACATGGGACGCCCTTCAAAAGACTCGGAAGACACATTGTCTATTGCCTCTCCTAAGATTACCACACAGTCTGTCGTTTTCTCATCCAGCCATCACAAGCGACTGTTAATGACCGGAGGGCGTGGAGAAAATTTATTAAAACAAATTCAATTACACAAATAAGTATTTTATAGTTAAAAGTGCTATTGGAAAGTTTTTATAGAAATGAGGTTGCAGATAGTTGAAAGAGTACTTGATGGTATTGTATCTCGCATACTTGCGCTTCGACACTTGACAAATGTTTACACGCTCGCAAATGCGCTACATCATTTGACTTAAAATTTGGGCAGTGTTCTCAAAATTGATTTACTCTATTCCCAGAACTCTTGCGTCAATTCGTAAGAGTTCCGAGTCCTGAGTCTAATTATAAGACCGATTAATATGTATATAAACATTTCTAAAACTGTTCTAAGTGTCCTAGACTTCGATCGGATAATTTAAGGTCTATGCAAATTGCTTAATGTCTTATAAAACACCATTCAGAGTAATTCTAAAACTAGGAAATATTTAGCCGGCTTTTAGTGTCACTGCCTAAGACCACGCCTATCAGACTCCTCTTTGTAAGAACCCCATATTCTAGACTTACGTCTGAACTCACAGGGAGTCATTGTGGAAGTCAAATCTGGTGTTACGTAACTTAATTTCAAAGGATCTAATAAAATATAGAATCCAACGTCAAAGATATTTTCGTGTTATTCATAAAACTCCTTGCCGCATACATATTTTATTATCCAATTGTATGAAGTCTAAGACGTAAAATGTGCCATAGCTCTATTAATAACTAACAACCTTGAATATTAATGTATTAGCGACTTGATGACTGGCGCTAAGTTTCAGACATAAACGCGGTAATTAATTACTAATAAGTAAATAGTTTAGCTAGACTGTCTAGGCCTTACCGTGCTACAAAATTACGATCAAAACCGGAAACTGTCCAAATTGTGAGGAATCCATCTAGCATAGGGATTTCTTACCCGTAGGTGATCGTGTTAAATAGTTTGAACTTGATTCTTACTAATACTTAATTATGCCCGTATCTGCTGATATGCCCTTTGTTTGTTTATTTCAATCATGAGCTTGCACAGTTTTGATGTTTTATTCGTCACCGCCGTAGCAGGACACCCTCTACTAACATCGTCACTGAGGTGGGTACCACCACGTTTAAATGCACTGAACCAGTTATAAACAGTGGCACTGGATACATTCATAACTGAATGAAAACTTAAGTCTTCCATAAATTTGTTTCTGATTTACACCGCAACGAAAGTCATAAAAATCATTGAACGAAAGTCATAAAAATCATTGATCGAAAATGTTCTCTTGTTAAATTTATTTTTCCGCATACAATTTTCAAATTACCGCCAGAAATAAAATAATAAATGAGAGCTTTGAAAATTTAATTTATGGATTCGATTTTTAAAATTCTAATTTGATTTTTTCTATTGTAATGTATAGTAGCTAGTTCTAAGAACTTTTAGTTTGACCTAATGTATATACATATGTAGTTTTCCTTTTGGCCGGCTATTAGGTAGCTGAGTACCTACAGTTCTCTCCTTGCAATTACGAGAGGGTTTAGGACCTGCACACTCCATGTTCTATTGCAAATACCTCAGGTGTTCTATTAATTCTCGGGCAACCGAATTTCTTACGATATTTTCTTTCATCATCGATCTAGTGATGCTTGAAAAGGGATTTTGAAAACATTGATATCAGTATGACGATTTATAGGACGAAGCCGATAGTAAATCCAATTCAAATCAATTTCATTATTAGACAACACTATACTACGTTCTAATCCAATATATCCACTATACACTTACAATAATTATTTACATATCCATAATTGGATTCATCTCGAGTGCAAGTTTGCGCTAGATTTAAAGTTAAATGTTGAGATATTTCATTGATTTGGTTTTGTTTTCGCCGAATTGGATTGGAACGGACTATACATATGGTAGATATTCTTTGGTAACACTAGTGAATGTTTACGTAACGAATTTCCCTTGTTTGTTTCAGATTTTCTTTTGGCCTTTGAACGAGACAAAAGAAAACAAACTGTTATGTCTACAGCTAAGAAACAAAACAATGGACCTATCACATTAAAACTCCCACACGTCGAATCGCTGGAAAACAACACGAGAGTCCAACGAGCTAGTTAAAAAACCATGTGACAAACTTGAAAATCAGTGAAAGTGATTGACTGAGCTGGGCAAAATGAAGTTGAATTTGTTCAAGCGCTCGATGATTTTTGCTACATTCTTCGGTGCGTGTTTATGCATTGCTCTGATTGTGGCATCACTGGGAACTACTCATTGGATAGACGCTAGGGCTAAAAGGACTTCGAATCCCTTAGAGTCGGAAGGCAGGATCAGCTTTGGATTGTTCCAAGGCCATAAGGAGCTGAACTATGGATATGGTTGGAGGAACCATGATTTTAGTGGTAAGTTCCTAGTTAATTTTCTTTATTATTTCTTCCATCTATACATATACAAAGGAATGTGTTCAGTGCTGTTCGATCGATTGATTCATCAATGCTCTGCAAAAGCCACTGACGCTAGAAATATGAAATTTTAACAGTAGATTCGTTTTATGACGTAAAGTCTTATTGAGGGATTTCTCGAAATTCAATCCCTAAAGGGGTGACACAGGGTGTCGAAGTTTGAACTTTAAACTTGGTATAAATAATATGCAATACCTACATATAATTAAATTGGTGTTATACTGTTTTTCAAAATTTTATCAGGCAGCTACATTACAGGATGTAAAATTTTGTATAGAATCACAATTAAACGCAATTAAATTCACATGAGCGAAGCTGCGGGAAACAACTAGTATATTCGTACATTCATTTACGTTTAAAAGAGTTTGTAGTCGTCAATGACCTTGAAAATTGCTTGCTCCCTAACTTATTATTGTCGCGTTATCTGTGCAATTGATTTGCGCCTGACTGAACTCTCAAGAGAGATAAAGTTAGATAAATAATAAGAATGTAAGTACCGAAAGTTCTGAGTTTCCATTACTTCTTCTTCCCTATGGCAGGGGTAAGCGCCCCACCCTGTCCCAGCCAGGCTAAGCCCATGGACAGAAGGTGTACAAAACTTAACAATTTGCGCGGCTAAAGCAGGTCATTACCAACAAGGCAGCATCTTAACAGGCAAAAAGTTTAATCAAGGAGTAATGAAGTAATCAAACGTGCTTTACTTTAAGCATGCCTAATCCTGCACATTGGCAAATAAGCATCGATAACATCAAACGGTTGCATGCGATTTGGCAACAGAATTATTGCATTTGTCATTGTAACAGAAGTGACAATGAAATCGTTATCAATCTGTTACACTCGTTATTGCACACTGCGTTATACCAATCGAAAGAATGAGAATAAAATTGAAACCATTCCGTTTTTTGGTCGCCTGGTGAATAGCACCACCCCATCTCTTCCCGTGGGTGTTGTAAAAGAAGACTAAAGGATAACAAAGCCGCCACCACAAGCTCTTAGGAAGACCATCTCTAAAATAATGGACTCGCTAACCTGCATGGCCAGCGTGCCGTTTTCAGGTACAAGACAAGGTTTCGTGTACAAGACAGGTCTCGTGTACGAGACGGGTCTCGTGTACGAGACAGGTCTCGTGTACAAGACAATGTAGGTACATGAGGAGGCCCGTGGTCCAGTAGAGGGTGAAAAAAAAAGGTTGCGGTTTTATAAATCCTGAAGTTTTTAAGGAAAAATAGTTTTGATAAAAACGTATAGGTGGCCTAATTTAAATACATATTAACTTGTCCGGTTTGTGAACTTTTCTGCTATAAATCAAAATTTAGACCAACTTTTTTAGAATTCATTGTACTGCGATCGTTTATTACATTAATTGTTGTTTTTTTTCTGACTTGGCAATGACCTACACGTTTTATTGTGATGAAATTAGACTGCTCAAAGGTTATATCAGATATTTTTCTACCTGGAAATCTATATAAATCACGTATACATTTTGCTTGATCTGTATCATGTACCAACCAACGTATGTATTTCGGGAGTAAGTGAGTTTTGTCAGCGCCTGTTTCTCTTACCCATACCACCGAACAGAGAGTATATTTGGATGAGAATAAATCTCTTATCGCCCCCCATCATCGTCCGCATAATATCCTATCTAATAGGGAATTTAACTAGGGAAATATCCCATCTCATTTATCTAATGGGGAAGACAATGAGATGAGGAAGATACTTCATCTTGTTACACACATATCCTTCCCAATCGTTTCTCTGAGTTATGACCTCTAATTCTCCAAACGAAATTAGCATATTGGCATTTTGACTGATGTTGGCATGTATCGCGGATATCCATGGGATGTGCATCCATGGGTACAGTATGCATTTACCATCAGGTGAACTGTTTCCTTTATGTCGTTTAGTTTACGTTAAAAATCGAACGAAGTAGGGGATGGTTGTTTTTTGTTTAGCAAGTACATTTTTTTTTTATAGAGAAGAGGGCGGACGAGCAAGCGGTCTCACGTGAACCCCATGTCGTAGTTAATTACGTGCTTAATCTGTATTAGTTCTCGTACATACTCCATTTGTACCATATATACGTGTAATTTCGATTGATTAGTTTTCCTTGTTTTCAATAATGACATGAATTGCATTACAAATCCTGATAAAGAAGATTGATACTTCGGATCAAATAATTTTAGGCGAACATGTTTAATCATCAATTTTAAAACATTTTCAGTAAAAGCCGGGACTCATCCAGCACGCCGCTGGGCGTGGTGTGGAACCGCAGCGCAGTTGGGTGCAGCGCTGATATCATTGGGAGGAGCGTGCATTCTCGCTGCTTTGGGTTCCGCGGCGAGGACGCGCTGCTCCCCAGGACCGCTACTCGCTAGCAATGCCCTGGCAGGTACAAAATCTTATGATGACTTATGTATCTACTTTTCTTATGGGTTTATCTAAGTTGCAACGGTGTGGTCAAAAATTGTGCTCTCTTGCTATTTTGGGCTCCACAGCAAGGACTTGCTTCCCAGGACCATTATTTGTTAGATACACACACTAGTTCAATATCTTTTGATGATATTGATGGCCATAGGAATTATTTAGGTTGGAATCTGCTGATGTGAGAGTTGTTCCGCCTTAAAGTTGTTGTTGTGTGAATGTTCTTATTTTGGGCTCAACGACGAGGACTCCCTTATATCTCGTTATGATGGCATTGTCTACAGGGCCTTATCTATATTTTTATTCTTTTTTAGTAGAAGAAAGGCGGCAGATGAACATAAAGTTCACCTGATGGTAAGTGAATACTGTCGTTCATAGACATCCGCGATACATGCCAACATCAGTCTAGAATGCCAAATGTTGGCACGCCCACGCGCTGCCTACTTTTGCAGATTAAGGAATGGATTCGGAGAAAGGGTTGGGAAAATGGGTAGGATGGGATGGGAATGGGCTCTGACATATCTCACTCACTACCGAAACACGTACGTACATTAGGGAAATACGATAAAGTAGGAAATGCAGTACATTTCAAGATAGTCTTCTGTGAGAGAGGTGTAACGTAGCCAGTCGAGTGTGCCCAGTGGCTGTGAGAATGCACTATGCACTCCCCCCCCCCCCCCGATAAACTCTAGATTACAATGCTGATATCATTGGGGAAAGTGTGCTCTTTTGCTACTTTGGGCTCCGCTGCAAGGACTTCAGCAAGGTTCTCCGGTGACAAAAATATAGTCGACAAAAAATAGTATGTTTAGCAAATCTAGATTTGCTACCCACTTCGTGTTTTTTTTGCAGCTCATTTAAATAAAAGCCATAAATTGAGACTTACTCGGTATTTGCATTTTGAAACGGATAATTAATATTCTGTGTTATCAATATTTCAGTGTTGTTCACCTTGGGAGCTATAGCAGTTTGGCTCACCGAGTACTTCCTGAGGCTTCAGTATAACGTCATGTCGGATGAAGACCTGGCGACCACCTGGTCTTCGGACGGCATGGCAGACTTGGGACTCTCGTTTTGGTAAGCGATTTTCGAGATTTTTCATTTTTAAGGTTTGATAGTCTTAAAGCCGTGAGGTTGAAGTTGAACTTAAATGAGAATGGATCCATCCCACAATCATACTTTTATCTTAAAAAGAGTTTTCTGCCAAAACTTAATGATTATTATATTATTTCAATTATATTATTCAGTGCATATTATTTCATTCAAAACGTTTTTCAAAAATTTTAGTTTTACTTTATCACAATTTTTTGTTTTTATATTTTGCAAAATGCTCCAGCATCTTAACACTACATGTGGGTTGGATTTTATGGAATCTTATTTTTTATTTTTTTTATAGACGAAGGCGGCAGACGAGCATACAATCCACCTGATGGTAAGTGGATACGTCGTCCATAGACATCCGCGATACATGTCAATATCAGTCCAGAATGACAAACGTTGGCACGCCCCCCGGACGCGCCGCCTGCCCTTTCAGATTAAGGAATGGATTGGGAAAATAGGGAGGGAGACGATGGGATGGGAATGGGCTTTGACATATCTCACTCACTATCGAAACACGTATGTACATTGGGGAAATACGATAAAGTGGGAAATGCAGTACATTTCAAGGTAGTCTTCTGTGATAGAAGGGTAACGTGGCCAGTCGAGTGCGCCCAGCAGCTGTGGGGATGCAGCGTGCAATCTCCCCCCAAAAAAATCTTAGTAAATTAAAATTGTTTCAAACAAAGTTTGCTTTGTGAATCAAGATTTGCCGCTCATTCTGTATATATTTGCTGCTTGTTTAAATACTTTACTAAGGCTAGAGTCTTTAAAATTCTAGAACTGTTTGCTCGTTTTCCTATAAAATATACATAGTTTCAAATTAAGTGGACTACCGGCAGACGAAGCCGAGGACGTCCATCTGCTAGATGGACAGACGACCTCATAAAGGTTGCGGGCACCCGCTGGATGCAGGTCGCTGCCGATAGGTCTAAATGGCGGACAATGGGGGAGGCCTATGTCCAGCAGTGGACGTCCAAGGGCTGAAATGATGACCGTATTTTAGTGGCTCCTCTTCAAAAGCGTTTTTATTTCCAGGTTAGTAGTTGGTGCATCGGTGTGTGCATTCATAAATTTAGTATGCATTTTGGTAAGTATGGCTGACGGACGCGATTTGGACACTGGCGCACCGGCGCTCGAGGAGAAAGTTAATGGCGCCATTATGTTATATTAACATTTATATTCACTTCTACACTGCCCTCCTATGGAAAAGGGGCACAATGTGCATTTTGATAACTGTGGTTAATTACACTAATGTTTATAGTATTAGTGATTGCCTAAATGAAATAAAAAAAAAAAAACAATTATGGTAATGAAAGAAAAAAACAAAATACAATTACTGAACAAAATACCTTTAGTCGTTTTCCCCTATCTGAAACCGCCTCTTCAGAAAAACGTATTAAAATGAATGCAAACAATTTTAGTAAACTTCAATTTGAAATTTAGACTAGAAACTTAGTTTTGAATAAAATAAAAACAATAAATAACCCTTGTTTATTTTTTATTTCCGAATACAAATGTTATTTATGATTTTGTTAAACATGTTACAAATGCCTTTTTTTAGGAGGGCAGTACTATATCAACAATTATACAGGGTGGAATAAAAAATGTCTGCATCCCTTTCACATTGAATGTATTTCGTGAAAACTAACAGCTTTTGTTGTACGACTTTTTAAAATTGAACACTTATTTCATAGAAAAATAAAAACACCTAAAAATTTAATCTAATCCGTGAAGTGAAAATATACTCAATGTTATCAAACTGTTGAGAAACAGAAATTACAAATGGACGATGTATTGGACGAAAAATACAAAAGGGTGGGCCGAAAAAAATTAAAACAAAATTATCTGGGGTAATTGTTACGTTCAAAAGAAAATCACAGAACAAAATAATAATAATAAATACTCTTTATTGCATACATGCATTCATGCATATATGTGCATCAATAATAAATGTTAGAATACAATAGACATTTTCAATATTTAAATATTTAATTTTCGATATCAAAAGTTGTTGTTTTAATGATATAAATTCTGTGTATTATTTAACCCTGTATACGGAGTGTGTGTGAAGCGTAAAGGCCTGTGCTATCTGCACAGGCCTTTACGCTTCACACAGGCCTGTGCAGGTATAAGCGATATTCGCTGCAGCCTGCGGTGACAATATAACTAGGCGATATCCCACCGGGTATTTTGTATGAGTCTGCGGGAGCGAACATCGTTTAGGCACGCGTTGTACCGCTTTTGGGTAAGCGATGCTGTTAACACCGGTCCTAGGCCGCTATACGCGGTATATCGCTACCCGAAGCGCTTAGTTAAGATCGTCTATGTCTGAATGAAGGAATTATCGCGCATTAACGCGAATTTCGTTACCGCAGACGGCAGCGAATATCGCTTATACTTGTATCTGAACAGGCTTTAAAACCTTTTATGTTCTGAGTTCATTGACACGAAAATTTGTCATTCTTTTGCACATAAGTTATAGATCAAGTACAGCGCTTAACTATACAAAGTATTCTGTAAACTAGACAATTTAATAGTTCACTCTAAATCTCAATTTTGATCTTATTTTTAAATAACAAAGGCTGAAAGTTTAGTAGCTAAGCGTTATGTACTTAAAATTAGTTTTATTATTTGTAGTATAAATAATAATAATGTAAGTATTTGTATTTAAATACAATTATCATATTTAGTTTTTAGGGGTCAATTGACTTTGAAACTTTGTCAATTTGACTTTGTTTCTGTCTAATAAGTAATATTTAGTCTAATAAGTCTGTCTAATAAGTAATAAGTCTAATATTTAGGTAAAAATATATGCGAGCAACACTGATTGTGCGATATGTTTCGATACTTGAATGTTATTGATTAGTTTGATTAATTATTTTGTATATTTATTGCCTATAAAACATGCGGTTTTAAATATTATCCAATGAAATACAGGTCTTTTTAAATAGGTTTTTGTGTATGCAATATTTTTTGTATTTCATTTATTTCTTTTTACCAGAAATACTCAATCATTTAACTGGAAATACATTAGAAAATATACTGTGTATAATCACGAATTCATCATCTAAAGGTAATGTAAGGACATAATGTATCAAAATTAGTTATTCTATAAACGTACACTCATCTCGTCGTCGTGGCAACGACTGGATGCTTTAAAAATGACGATGTTTTTCTTTTTAAAAATCTATCACCTACATTAACTTATATTTATTAGACGGACTATACTATACGATTATTGCCTTTCGGAGCATTCCGTCCAAGAAGCCATTCGTCCAAATAGCATTTAAAAAAAGATCAAATTCAATGCAATCAGTTTGATATTAAACGTTAAATCTCTCGGTCATATTATAATTTTAGTTTTCCTATATAACCATACTGAACCGATTTCTATAATATAAAAATATATGTATATATATAGAAAATTACATATTACAGTCATTTATTTAACGTTAAATTTATTTCAGTTAAAATGAACAAAGTATAATTAGCACAAGAAATAAAATTCAGTTCAGAAAATGTAGCAAACTATTGATCTTATCCTATATATATAAAAATGGATGTTGGTATATCTGAGATTAATAGACTTCGACATCGTTTCATCGATCACCATGAAAGTTGGCACATTTAAGTATTTTTTCGTGGAGAAGGTTTTTATTCTATCCACTTTGTTGTAACTCGCCACTAGATGGCGCTGCAACACATCAACTTCTATACTATTCAACGGATCGCCATGGAAATTGGTATACATAGGTATTTGAGCACGGAGAATATTTTCGATCTATCGAGTTTGTTGTAACCCGCCACTACTGGCGCCATCTAGATGGCGTTGCAACTTCGATGGCAGGACAACGTCTGCCGGGTTTTGCTAGTTTAGTCTAATTTACTTTACGCTGTTTACTTTTATTCATTGTTTTTTTTATCCCATGAATCTCATGATACAACTTCTTAAAAATATGATTTTCTTTAGGAAATACAACTTCGGCTCAGTAGTACACTGAATTTAATAAAAAAAAATCTAAAATGCATTTTGGATGAATTGCATTTTGAACGAATTGCTTCTTGGACTATATGGTCCTAAAAAGATTTTTGTGAGTGATAAAAAAAACATTCCGTCCTTTTTACTGTGTAGTTCTAATCAAGCACAATAAGTACTCTAGTTATACGTAAGTCTTAGTAAAATTATTTATTATGTCGAAAGTATTATGGTTACGGAAGCAGTTAATAATGTCTACCACTTTTTTCGCTCAATGAACATTTTAAGACGTGTGTAACATTTATCATCTGAGATATGTCTGTTTAAAAAAGAAAATCCACCATACGGAATTTCGATAACGGAGTTGGAAATGATACACCGTCCCCGCCGCCGGAGATGAGGACGTTCTCTCGCTACATCGTGAACATACCAGCCTTCAGCCAACACTTACCAGGTATCGGTACGTGCCTCCAAAAGCAACGCCCTAAGCCGAGGTCCGTTTCTTCCGTAGACCGGCTGGGGAGCCCTTAGGCTCGTTGCTGCACACTCTTTGCTTCTAGCTGAGCGCCTTCTGCGCTCACCCTAAACCATACATGTCCGGTGACTCTTGAAAGGCCATTAGGGCCACAAGAATTTAGTCATTCCGAAAAAGAAAAAAAGGAGTTGGAAATGAGGGTTTTTGAATTGAAACCAAATTTTATATATTCGAGCATAATCAGTAATACAAATAAAATGAAAAGTGGAATTCTCCCTCTTTGAACAGACATATTTCATGATATATCTTGTAAGTGTTTAAAATTAATCCGTTCGACTTATAATTATTTACCGTAACATTGTCTGATGAAGATATCTGTGCCTGCGGCAGAATTAAAAGCTAACTGTTTTTTGTAGCTTGGTTCAGGAAATAAAGAATGTTGATGTGAATGTTCGAAGTGTTGCGAATGTCGACACTCACTGATGATTTTTGACATTGACCACGCTGATGATGAATGAACTAAATCGGTTTTATATAGCGTGTAATTAAACTAGTGGGAATCATTTTCAGGGACTACTATAAACGTGATATTCAATATACATACGAAATTATTTCAATGATATTTAACATTTTTTTATAATTCACAATCATTATTAGTGTCTGCAAGGAAACATCCTGCATCCCGGTCGCGGGATGCGGCCTCTACTTTTTATTATTTTAAATTTTAGTTGCCTCTGTGACGCGTAAGACTGTTTGCATTTCCGCAAAAATGCCGTACGCGAATTACGAATTCCGTATACGAATCGAAATTATTCGAATATTGTGGTTTGCTACTTAGCAAGTAATAAAATAGGCGTTCGTGTTCGTGAGATGTACGTTGAACTGTACTGAGGCTCGAGGCGAGCGCCATCCCGTGCAGCAATCTTAGGCGCCGTTCACCGTTTACGTGACCACTAATTTCCAACAGATTGTTTTTTTCATTATGTTCACATTTGTACATCCGTATTGGGGATCTTATACCAGAATACAAAAAGCCATTATTTAAAAACACTTGTTAATATAGTTCGACCAGCGAACGGTTTTATAAGCATTGATATATTTTCCTTTTTTCTATGCAGTCTGTAATGATTATTCAGGATTAGGGGCTCTATTGTGCATTCATCTATTGTGCTTGCCAGCTTATAGTTCTCTGGCAATATCTATGGCCTGCAGGTATCGCAGGCTAGTTTTAGCAGCGTATGTTGGTGTTGCATTCTGCTCGGAACAAAATCTGCAGGTTATGGAGTCCTTTAGTCAATACGTAGTGATATCTTTAACGAGAAACGCAACAATGCCTGTACGCATTCCAATATAATGCAACAAAATTATTTATTTAACCATATTTATCAACCCTGAGTCCAGAAGTATTTCTTTATAGGATGCATATCTGAGTTTTATTGAAATACTTCGGTTTTTCGGCAGCGGCTACCCCCCCTGACCTCCCCCCCCCCCCGGCGACGCCCTTGTGAACTATTAATGTATTTACATATATATCTTCCGTTTAAATGCTCAATTTAATAGGTACTTGATGAGTTTTTTTTTCATGAATTAAACTAAGATTACCTACAGGCACATGCATAGCCTTAATACCTACCATAATAATTTTGTTAATATAGTCGTGCCATTAAGTTTAAGTTTTATTTTTAACTAATTTTTTTCTTGTATTTAATCTTTTTCTCTATTGTTTATAATTTTCTTGAATAAATTTCTTTTCATATGTACAAAGTGTTTTTATATTAATAACTAGCGACCCGCCCTCGCTTCGCTTCGGTTTATAAGTTTTTTTTTTAAGTTCATAAAAAATATAGCCTACATTAGACACGGATAATTTAGCTTCCTATTTGTGAAAGAATTTTTGAAATCGGTTCAGTAGTTCCAGAGATTCCCCCCAACGTACCCACAAACACACAATTTTACCTCTTTATTATATTAGTATAGATTGCAATTACTGTGTTCTTGTTGACTGTAGTCGAGGCAAAGACTGCGAAGTATAGGGACACATTCCACGCCATCACATACTAACTCTATCTCTCCACTGCTCATTTATTTACTGCCGCCCAAACAGAATGATGCATTTTATAACACTTTCTTAATATTTAAACTAAAACATGCTTTGAGTAACATACCAAAACAGGCAACATAATATGTACTAACAATGAGTTTTATCAGAAACAAGGCTAAGTATATAAACTATATGAGTATATAACTAAGTATATAATAAGTATGAATATAGGGGCTTATGAAGTCTTTAACCATTTATAAACTTGATTACGGAATCGGGATATTGATCCATAGAATTTATCTAGATTTTTATTGAAAGATTTCACCAACTAATCAGCTGGTGATCCTCTAGGTACCTAAGGAGCTGTGTATTTATAACACGCTCCATCACCTTTTAAAGGAGGGAGGTAATCGCTATTGGCCTGTAGTTGGGCGGGTTGGTACAGTCACCCTTTTTAGGTAAAGGATGAACGTGAGCCACCTTCCATGCTAACGGGAATCGTTTCGTGGAGTATGAGAACCTAAAGAGTCGCGTAAGCAACGAAGACAACTCACCAGCGCAAGATTTGAGCACCACTTCGGGAATACCATTTGGTCCACTCGACTTTTGTACATCGAGAGATGCAAGAGCTTGCCGAACTTCTTCACGTTGGGTGAAACAAATTTCTGGCATTAGAGCTTTCACACCGCGTGATCGACGGCGGTGTAGCACCTACATCGTTCAAGGTCGAGTTTGAGGCAAGAGATAGCCTAGGAGGTCGGCCTTCTCTTTCGCCTTGTGAGCTACTGAACCATCGGGTTTCCGCATTGATGGACGGGAGGACTGTAACCACCACCCTTGGCAAGCGACCAGAAAGCTCGACTTCCAGATGGATAGCTTGCTAATCGATCGCCAATTCTACTGATACTGAGTCTACTTATGTGCTCATTTCTTGCCCTGGCAGTAATCCTCTTGCTGAACCTCGAGGCACCGTTGAATTTCTTTCTCAAATCGGTGGCGTTCTGATCTGCAGATTCCTGCTCGTCGGTCCAGGCCCTGTACGTCGCCTACTTATTAAAGCGAGCCTCTATACGACCGATTAAACAATGGTTGACTCTGACCAGGACGTAGGGTGAACACCCTACAACCAAAGAGCGCGCCAGCAGTATAAATTTCAGCCATCGACATGACATGGTCAGCCAAGACTGTCCGGTAGAATGGTACATGCGTTTCATTACAACACGATTATTATAATTTAATGGACACTTGCACCGTTTTATTCCCGATGTCTGAAACTGTTTCAAGTTCTGAGTTCATTGACATGCAAATTATGCATAATTTTTGAGCAATACATGTTTAAAACGAGACAGTTAAAACAGAAGGAGCGAATAAATTCAAAAACTGTTTGACAGGCATCACAAGCATATTGATATGGGCACATCAGCGAAAGCTGTTAGCCTAATACATAAATAATAATAATAATGTTTACTGAATAAAAAAAAAACTACAAAAAATAAATACTTGATATTTCATGTTAGTTAAATCTGAACTATCGTACCGTTACTTGCTCCTTTAACATCCACTGCTGGGACATGGCGTCTTCATACAAATTATCTTGTATGATTGATTGATTGCATGAGAAATGAATTATATTATTGACAGTCCACTTTTTTGGAGGTGTAGTTCCTCAGTGCTTCTGGTAGCAGCTTTGTTATAATTTAGTCGCCTTTTACGACACCCATGGCAAGTGGTGGGGTAGCGCCATTCTAACCTTGTATGCATACTTGAATACTTCAGGGGTTAGAGATATAGATATCGAAGAACTCTTGCAAATACAATTTTCGAATTTAGAAAAAAATCGTCTCAGGTCGTCTAAGGTCGACTTGCTGAAAATAGGATATAACGAAATTTTCATACGAACTGCAGTACGCATTTCTTAACGAATTGTATTGTAATTAGGGAAAAATGTTTGGGTCTATATGTCGCTTAAGATGAGCCAAATCTTCAGTATTTTCAAAAATATGACGTAATTTTTTTCAAAAACATTAAAACAAAGACATTGTATGTAATGTCTATACATACAAACTATGCAGGTATCTATATGTAGTTCAATTAAGGCTCATCAAGCTTTACGACTTGTACAAACTTTTTTTTTTAATTGTACGGAAAATTCTGTCTTCCGATTAACGCAGCCATCAGATGGTAAATTGTTTGAGTGCAAGTTTAAACTTGCACTTGCAAACTTGCAAGTTTAAATAATAATATAATGTTAACATTATATCTACATTCAATTGATGTGTTAGAGCTGGAACACACTACTGCAATAGTTGCTGTGCGATAATCTCGTTCGTCGTACAACTATTGCAGACACACTACACACTTGCAATTACGAGTAATTGTGTTGTTATTTGTTGTTTCGTTTCACGCATGGATTTCGTTGGGATAGTAAGAAAAAATGGCGACAAAGGAGAAACTCGGTTCATCCACTACTTCAGCCCGTATGAGTATTTAAAGTTTAAACAATATATTTGATATTTTGCGTCCTGCGATTACGTAAAAAGATACAACAAAGTTTAGCCTATCGCGTAATGTACGCGCGATGCTAGATGGAGAACGATTCCGGTGCAATTTTAAATTGTGCTTCAATTGCGTTCGCCTGCAATTTAAGAAGTCGTCGGCAAATCGCATTGCAACTAATTGCAAATGTGAACACTCCCTAAATCAGTATAACTGAGTACCTAAATAGAGATCCCCGCCTGAATAAACAGATGGGCGTTCTCCCAGGGAACGGGCCGGCACAGTCTCTATTGATATTGTCGTATTGTACTTCAGTGGTTTGCGGTGCAGCATCTGTTGAGTGAGGATTTAAAAATAGAACGACTCTATTGTCTTCAAGGAATAAAGAATAAACTTTTGGTTACTTGTGTGCCTCTAAACTAGTTAAACCAAATGCAGATTACAATCTGTACAGTTGTAAAACTATACAGGTTGTAATCGAACTTTTTCCGAAGCTTGAAATTTTATTTTGCTCATAACCGAGTTAATTACCATATACTGTAACCAACCCTTTTAACGTCCAGTGTTGGAACGGCACGTTGCGCACGCGGGTTGGCGAGTCAACGTTTCTATCAGATGTGGTATAGTTCCACAGGCAGTGGCGTAACAATAGGGTGGCATAGCGGGTAAAATGCCATGGGCCCCCAGCCAGAGGGGGCCCCCTCTTGAATGGTAGATGTGGCTAATGGGATCACTTTCAAACCAAAAAGACACTTAAGGACTGATTAGAAAATAATTTATTTAAACTTAAACATTTTTGAATTTATTGTTGATGAATGGTAATCATTATAAAATTTATATAAAATACAAAAGTTATGTCAGATAACTAGACATGTTACTACTTCAAACAATTTACACGGAATAGTCAAATATGACAATTCAATCTGAACAAATAAAACTGACATTCCAAATTTAAAGTACCTAATTCAAACATAATACATAAACCAAACAGATCAGAGTTGACATCAAAAGAGTATGTATAATCTGAGATTACCAATCAACACACCCCCTTAATCTCAGATATACATCATAACACCAGACAAGTACAGAAAACCCAAAAATTTAGAAATTATCAACAAACAAACCACCAATCATAAAACAACAATAACACACTCTCTCTCAACAAAAACCAAAACTCTTAATAATAACTAAAACCACAAAAATACAAGAAAAACACAATACACTATAAAGGAAGAGGAGATATCAAGAATTCTGTAAAAAGTTTCTCTGAAAAATTCCGTTTTTAATAACACATTTGAATAATTGATTAACACATAACATTAAATCCTTTTCCCCTTACAACAATCTCCAACGAATACTACCAACCAACACTACCAACGAATATTACCAACCAACACTACCAACGAATACTATCAACCAACACCACCAACGAATACTATCAACCAACACCACCAACGAATACTACCAACCAACACTACCAACGAATACTACCAACCAACACCACCAACGAATACTATCAACCAACACTACCAACGAATACTATCAACCAACACTACCAACGAATACCATCAACCAACACTACCAACGAATACTATCAACCAACACTACCAAAGAATACCATCAACCAACACTACCAACGAATACCATCAACCAACACTACCAATCTACAACAATCTCACACACCTACAATCTCACACACACGCTTCCACTGCGCGAATCTCATTAACACCCCCTCACACTCGTCTATCACAAGACAATAACACCAATCACTTTAAAAACCTAGTCACTTCCTACCTACACCATCACATCACTAAAAACGTCAACAACCTCCTCTATTCTATCCTCACTCGCATCCAAAAATCCAAAATCTACAACAATCTCACACACCTACAATCTCACACACACGCTTCCACTGCGCTAATCTCTATTATTAACACCCCCTCACACTCGTCTATCACAAGACAATAACACCAATCACTTTAAAAAACCTAGTCACTTCCTACCTACACCATTACATCACTAAAACATCAACAACCTCCATCAACAACAACATCAACAACATCAACACATCAACAACATCAACAAACATCAATAAACATCAACAACATCAACACCTCTCGCCCTAAGCCGAGGTCCGTTCCTTCCGCCGGTTTACCAGCGGGGGAGCCCTTTGGCTGTTGCAACACACACTCTTCTCCTGGCTGAGCGCCTTCTGCGCTCGCCCTACATCAACAAAATTCACATTCCTCACATCTTCAATTGTTTCTTCACAAACTACTTCATTTGTTTCTGTACTCTCTTCATTTTCAACACCATCAATTGTTACTTCTTCTTCAACTGTTTCTTTTTCAATTGTTTCCTTTTGAATTCTTCTTTTTTTTTTCAATTGTTTCTTCTTCATTCATCACTGCTCATTTTTTTTTTCAAAATATTTTCAAAAACCCGCAGCAGTTATTTTTGCTCAAAAAACTGGAAAAACCATAAGTCCATAACTCGTGCTGGGCCCATAACCTCTTGAATGGTAGATGTGGCTAATGGGATCACTTTCAAACCAAAAAGACACTTAAGGACTGATTAGAAAATAATTTATTTAAACTTAAACATTTTTGAATTTATTGTTGATGAATGGTAATCATTATAAAATTTATATAAAATACAAAAGTTATGTCAGATAACTAGACATGTTACTACTTCAAACAATTTACACGGAATAGTCAAATATGACAATTCAATCTGAACAAATAAAACTGACATTCCAAATTTAAAGTAATTCAAACATAATACATAAACCAAACAGATCAGAGTTGACATCAAAAGAGTATGTATAATCTGAGATTACCAATCAACACCCCCGACCCAAGAGGGCCGCGAGCACGGGAGGATTCTGACATTTATTTTTATAAAATTTAATATAAAATAGTTTTGTTTTCAATTAATTTTAGTTACCTAGTAAAGTACATACACATGTATCAAGGTTCGAATGCGGGGATTGAAAAGAAACTACAACTTTGGATGAGCTTCTTTACATTGAGGGAGGGCCCCATCCTATGAAAGTGCCACGGGCCTCAGCGGTATAGTTATGCCACTGTGACCACAGGGCTTGTGGTTATGGCTTTGTTATCCCTTTAGTCGCCTTTTATGTAGGCTTGCCTTTTATGTTTTATGTAGATACAAATATTCAATGATGTCTCCGTGATCCACAGGGTGAAAACCGGTAGTGATCACCGAATGGTTAGAGGCACATTGAATATAAACGTCAAGTTGGAAAGGTCCCGCCTGATGAAGTCTACGCTCCGACCTACTGCTGCCCACATACAAAACCCCGAAAGCTTTCAGCTTGAATTGTCAAATCGCTTCGATTGCCTAGAGGATTGCGTTGCAGTGGACGATATCAACAACAGGTTGGTAGAAACTGTCCATACGGTGGGGTCTAAATTCTTCAGACATCGTCGAAGAGATGGACCCCAAAAGCTCACCGACTACACCCTCGACCTCTTGGCGGAACGACGTTCGATGGCACTGCAGACTCCCGATGACGCGGAAGCATATCGGCAGCTCAATAGACGAATTCACCAGTCCTTGCGACACGACATCCGTCTCTTTAATATTAATCGTATTAAGGAGACGATAGAGCGGAATAAAGGCTCCAAAGTGTTCGCAAGAGACTTATCTATTGGGCAGAGCCAGTTGACGAAGCTGAAGAGGGAGGACGGCAGTGTTACTTCCGACAAACAAGAGGTACTGAGGGAGATCGAGAGGTTCTATGGACAGTTGTATACCTCGGTCGCTAAACCTGTTGGCAACTTGGCCAAAGACCCAAGAGCCAAGTTGACCCGACACTACACCGAAGACATCCCGGACATCAGCCTGTACGAGATTAGGATGGCCCTCAAACAGCTTAGAAACAACAAGGCGCCGGGTGAGGACGGAATCACTTCAGAGCTTCTGAAAGCGGGTGGAACACCGGTACTGAAAGTCCTTCAGAAGCTCTTTAATTCCGTCTTGCTCGAAGGTATTACGCCGGAGGCATGAAACGGAAGCGTGGTGGTGCTCTTCTTCAAGAAAGGTGACAAGACCTTGTTGAAGAACTATAGGCCCATCTCGCTTCTGAGCCATGTTTATAAGCTGTTTTCGAGGGTTATCACGAATCGTCTCGAGCGCAGGTTTGATGACTTCCAGCCTCCCGATCAAGCCGGTTTCCGAAAAGGCTATAGTACCATAGACCACATCCATACGCTGCGGCAAGTTATACAGAAGACCGAGGAGTATAACTTGCCATTATGCTTAGCGTTTGTGGACTATGAGAAAGCCTTTGATTCGATCGAGACTTGGGCAGTGCTACAGTCCCTCCAGCGGTGCCATATTTACTATCGGTATATCGAAGTGTTGAAGTGTTTGTATAACAACGCCACCATGTCAGTCCGAGTACAGGAAGGGAGCACGGAGCCGATTCCATTGCAGAGGGGTGTGAGTCAAGGAGATGTCATCTCTCCGAAGCTCTTCACCAATGCGATGGAAGACGCTTTCAAGCTCCTGGAATGGAAAGGACTCGGCATCAACGTTGATGGCGAATGTATCACTCACCTTCGATTTGCCGACGATATCGTGGTCATGGCAGAATCGCTGGAGGATCTTAGCACAATGCTCGGAGACCTCAATCGAGTTTCCCAACAGGTGGGCCTTAAAATGAACATGGACAAGACGAAAATCATGTCGAATGTCCATGTCGTGCCCACCCCAGTTTCAGTTGGGAGCTCGATTCTCGAAGTTGTTGACGAGTACGTCTACCTAGGCCAAACGGTCCAACTAGGTAGGTCCAACTTCGAGAAAGAGGTCAATCGACGAATCCAACTCGGCTGGGCAGCGTTCGGGAAGCTACGCAGCGTCTTCTCGTCCAAAATACCTCAGTGCTTGAAGACGAAGGTCTTCGACCAGTGTGTGTTGCCAGTGACGACCTACGGCACCGAGACGTGGTCTCTGACTATGGGCCTCATAAATAAGCTCACTGTCGCACAGCGAGCTATGGAGAGGGCTATGCTCGGGGTTTCCCTACGTGATCGAATCAGGAATGAGGAGATCCGTAGACGAACTAAAGTCACCGACATAGCCTCTCGGGTTAGCAAGCTGAAGTGGCAGTGGGTAGGGCACATAGCTCGAAGAACCGATGGCCGATGGGGCAGAAGGGTTCTCGAGTGGAGACCACGTACCGGCAGACGAAGCCGAGGACGTCCATCTGCTAGATGGACAGACGACCTCATAAAGGTTGCGGGCACCCGCTGGATGCAGGTCGCTGCCGATAGGTCTAAATGGCGGACAATGGGGGAGGCCTATGTCCAGCAGTGGACGTCCAAGGGCTGAAATGATGATGATGATGTAGGCTTGCCATCCGACCTCTTTTCCCGGGACACTGTAGATTGTCAACATGACTAGTTTGTTTTTTTTTTAAGTTCAGAGCGTCTGGGGTTACGGACGCTGAATTCTAGTTTTTCTGATGGCAATCCTACTTTTATGAAACCCGCGAGAGAAGTGGGCTGGCCGACACCACATCATTGTTGTCGGCTGACTTACGTTGTTATGTTTTTTTGTAGAATTCTCGATTTTTTGGAATTTGTATTTAGCAAAATTTATATGAAAACTTGGGACATATCGAACTCAGCAATTTCATGAACGAAATTTATGTTCTTTGGCGGCGTTAAAGTTTCGGTTACACCCTATGTAATAATTATTATTACAAAGGCTGTAATAATTCTTCTACTGTTTCTTTACATTAGGTACGTAAGATGTGAGTAGGTACGCGCGACATTGGCTGCGTCCCCGAGGCGGCCTTGGAATCTTATTACTAGTTGAAATCACGTTGTAGTTTGAGGTACGAACATAGTAAAAAATGCGTTCGTATAAAACTTCTTTTTTGTTATTTTACTTACCATAAATCCACATTATCTTGTACATGAAGAGGCCCATGGCCAGCAGTGGACGATAAAATGGCTGACTACGGTTACCATACTTATGAGAACAAAAATAAATCAAAAGATATCTGCGTCAGCTTTCCCACAGGTTTCGTGTAAGTCAGTGTACAAAAAACTGTATGGTCCCCAAGGGTGTACTGATATAATAGGGGTTAAAGTATGAAATTGCCGTTTTATAGTAATAGACACTGAATTGACATAAAACCTTCATGATGTGAGATTTTCGAGTGAAACTTTTTTCACATGATACCTATGAGGTTCTTGTTTTAAAAAATGTGCAACATTCGATTTTCGACATTCAATTGTTTTTTTTATTCAGCTTAGACGGGAAAGATGGATACTTCGAAAATCCGAGTAATCTTTGGATACGAGTTCCGACGCGGAACTAACGCGGCAGAAACGGCTCGCAATATCAATGCTGCGTTTGGAGAGGAGACTGCTAATGAATGAACCGTGCGTTTTTGGTTTAAACGCTTTCGTAATGGAAACTTCGACTTGAAGAACGAACCACGTGGAAGACCGCCCACACAGGTGAATAACGCTGAATTGAAGGAGATGGTGGCAGCCGATCCGAGTCAAACTACCCAGGAATTAGCGGCATGGTTTACCGTTACCTTACCTACAATATTGACTCATTTGCATCAAATCAATAAGATAAAAAATACGGAAAATGGGTGCCTCATGATTTGACTGATCTGCAGAAAGAAACGCGTGTTGAAACTTGCGTTGCCTTGTTGAATCGGTACAGAAATGAAAGAATATTGGATCGAATTGTGACATGTGACGAAAAGTGGATTCTTTACGATAACCGAAAGCGAAAAATGCAATGGCTGACCCCAGGTCAAACGCCGCAACAGTGCCCTAAGGCAAAGCTTACCAATAAAAAGGTAATGGTAACTGTTTGGTGGTCTATTCATGGTGTTATTCACTATAGCTTTCTCAGGTCTGGTCAAGCAATAACAGCAGATGTTTACTGTGCCGAACTTCGAACAATGATGGCGAAACTAGCAGTGAAACAGCCCCGAATCGTGAATCGATCTTCACCATTATTGCTCCATGATAACGCAAGACCTCCCACTGCACGAGAAACCGTTGTAACTCTACAGGAGCTGCAGTTAGAAACCATACGTCATCCTCCGTACTCCCCAGACCTTGCTCCAACGGACTACCATTTTTTTCGTGATTTGGACAATTTTCTACATGGTAAAAAATTTTCTTCCCAAGAGGCAGTATAAAATGCTTTCACACAGTTTGTCGAATCTACATCCCCAGAGTTCTATCGCAAAGGCATAAATGAACTTCCGATTAGATGGCAACAATGTATAGATAATGAGGGTAAATATTTTGATTAAATAAATATGTTACATTTTAGAAAAAAACGAGTTTTAATTTTTCAGTACAAATCGGCAATTTCATACTTTAACCCCTAATATATATAGCTAGGTTCAGTAAATGAAACGACTAGTAGTCAGTGAGAGTGGATTATTTAGATTTAGGATTTAACAACAAAGCTTTACAAACACAGGAAACCAAACTACAGCGACATCTAACGCACACCATGTGTAACCAATGCAAATCAATAAGTTCTATAAACAGGAAAACAAAAGTTAAAATTAACGTTTAACAGTCAGCATGTCAACGCAAGTCGCCAACCACACTGCAGGTCGGTCCATTTTGTACGGCATTAATTACTTGGCGCGTGGGATCACCGATGTGTGGGACGTGACGTCACCTGAAATTCCGGTTTCCGTGGCGGCTTGCTCCTGGCGAAACTACAGAAGGCGATATTGCTCGATACCGCGCGTATCGTCCGCCGGTTTCTCTCCCTAGGGTCCTAAACCCCGACCGACTGCGCTTCAGCCCGGAGTTATACCGTCTCTCCATCATTTCGACTCACCGGGAGAGAGACGGTCTGGAACCTTTTTTTAAATTATAATTCTCTACTCTCATCACCGTGTCCTCTCTCTAGTCCTTGCATACCCGTCTCGAGGCAAAGAGGTTTCTCGGTACATTTTATTACCCGATTGTGTAGCAAATTGAATTAGTTACCTGCGTGGCGTAAGTGTGTTCATAGACAGACATTGCTAAAGAAATGCTTCTAAAAATTATGCTCCATTTGAAATGCTTATTTTATTTACTTACTCATTAATGATCACGTCCAAAGTAGATAGGTACATGTTTTGGGAGTAACAGAGATTTGCCAGAGATCTTTTCCCATCGCATCCCATCCCATCAAGTTGAAAGTAAGATGGAATAAAGGCAAGTCATTAATCTTCATTATAGTCTCGTAATCAGCCCTTTTAACGTTCACTGCTGGATACTTAATTTTAAAATATACTTAAGATTAAGTAGATATACATTTTCCTAAATATCGAGAAAAGAAAAGATAATAATACTATTTATATTTTTTTTTCTTTACTCGATTAAAAATGGGACCCCACTTGGGTCCCCTCTGAAATAAATTTCGCCATTAGACTAAGTTAGAATTAATGATTTTGGCCAGGCAGGTGTCGTAAATCAAACTGTACTCTGTCAGCCGTTACAATATTGTTTTTGAAAACCCTTAGGGTTTGTTTAGATGGCGTAAGCTATGTTTTAACTTCCTAAACCTAAACTTTTTTTAAAAATTGCTTACAGTCAGGCGACAGACGAGCATACAGTCCACTGAATACTGTCATCCATAGATATCCGCGATACATGCCAACATCAGCTCAGAATGACAAACGTTGGCACGCCCCCGGATGCTACCTTTGCAGATTAAGGAATGGATTGATAGAAAGGGTTGGGAAAATGGGGAGGGATAGGATAGTATGGGAATGGGCTCTGTTATATCTCACTCACTACTGAAACACAAATGTACATTGAGGAAATACGATAAAGTAGGAAATGCAGTACATTGCAAGGTAGTCTTCTGTTCTTTATCTTTATCCATAATCAGCCGTTTTATTGTGCATTACTGGATACGGACCTCACAAGACAATGTGAATGAAAGATGTATGGCCCTAAAACAGCACGCTGGCCAAGCGTTGCCAGTCCATCCACTCTTCTAGAGATGGTGTAGTTCCTTTGGGCTTTATTATTCCTCAGTCTCCTTTTATAACACCCACAGCTAGAGGTCGGGTGATATTCTACGGCCAACACCATACGATCACTATTCATATAACGCGTCTTTATTTTTAACCGTATGTTTGGAATGACAAAGCCCGATGGAAGTCGGAAGGATAATTTCGGTATTTGCTACGCGATTCAGAGAAATAATCTTTAGACAAAAGTTACAGAGCTTCATGAGCCCACATACCTAGGAGTACGACATCGATATATCATTTGTATATTATATACTACATATAACGATATAGCGTTTGTATGTTTTGACATACATCGATATATCGTTTGTGTGTTATATACTACGAGTATATATAACGATATAGCGTTTGTATGTTGTGTACTACATATAACGATATAGCGTTTGTATGTTATGTACTACATACAACGATATAGCGTTTGTATGTGGGTATAGATGTCGAAATTTCCTTCAAATTGTTTTTTTTTACGTTGTCATAATTATGGAACCACTGAACTGAAGATTTGGCTTATCTTCAAAGTAAACCAAGATATAAAATTAAATTATATTTCTTCCAAATTTCATTTCAGTCCGTTAAAAAATGCACGTTGCAGATAATCTACAAGTTTGAGTATTTATTTATAGAGAACAATTTATAGCAACAAACAAGGCCAACATAGAAATTTAAAATTAAATACAGTTATGCGTGCTATCCGATGTTCCTGGCCTTCGAAAACGCCTGCCCCTTCGGCCAGGATTCCTCTCTGGTGTGTACATCAAAGACTGATTAATGTTGATGAAAACGGAATCTGGCGGATATGTATTAAATAAAATATTTACCGCTCTGCACCATATAACTTCTTAGTGGTAAAGGATGAGACGGGATTTTTCAAATATTCGATTTTACGTATGCGGCGCCTTAGGCTGAGAACTCAGGGGAGCTGGTGAAGCCGTTGGTAAACCTAATAAATATTACTGGCTCAATATTGTATTTCCATTTTTTGCCTCTGGAAACTGCTACTTAATATCCTAACTTTAGCCAGGCCCGGGTCATTATCCATTTTAGTAACGAAACTATGCCTACGAATCCCCTCCGGTTATGTTTTTTTTACAAGCTTTTATTTAACTTCACATGTATGTTTAGGTCAAATCATGTAAGCCAAATTTGAACCACTTCCTCTAAACTTACGACTTTGAAATTTTGCATGCTTGTTCAGTTCTGATGACAATACACTAAAATGATAGAAATAACCTGATGCTGCAGCCAGGATTGTCTCCTCACCAGGGCTCTCCTCAACGGTTAGTAACACGGATACGAAACTTTGCATATACGTTTAATTTTGATAGCTAAACATGATCTTCACCATGAACTGATGCTGCAGCCAGGATTGTCTCCTCATGAGGGCACTCCTCAACGATTAGTAGCATACACATGAAACTTTGCAAAACAAAACCTGACTTTCTACTGTAATAATTAATATTATATATATTATACTATATATATATATACATATATGTATATATTATTTTATATTGAAGAACTGGATTGCACAAAATTACCCGGCAAGAGACCTTGCAACAATGATGCGTTACTTGAAATGAATAAATAGATTGAACATTGAAATAAAATAACATAAAAAAAACATTTTTTAAAAATAAGCCATTATATTTTTTTTATAGAAAGAGGTGGCAGATGAGCATATAGTCCACCTGATGGTAAGTGGATACTGTCGCCCTTTGACATCGGCGATACATGCCAACATCAGTCCAGAAGGATGATGGAGGTGATCGCTATTGGCCTGTAGTTGGCCGGGTCTGTGCGGTCGCCCTTTTTAGGCAAAAGTTGAACATGAGCTACCTTCCATGCTGACGGGAAGCTTTTTGTGGAGTATGAGAGCCTAAAGAGTCGCGTAAGCACCGGGGACAACTCGGGAGCGCAAAATTTAAGCACCACTGCAGGAATACCATCTGGACCACTCGACTTTCGGATATCAAGAGATGCTAGAGCTCGCCGGACTTCACGCTGGGTGAAACAGATTTCCGTCATGGAGCTTGTGCACCTCGAAATAGACGGTGGTGAGGCACCTCTATCGTCCAGAGTCGAGTTTGAGGCAAAGAGATAGCCCAGGAGATCGGCTTTCTCCTTCGCCCCATGGGCCAGCGACCTATCGAGTTTCCGCAGTGGTGGGAGTGACGACTGACAGAAGTTACCTTCAGCAGCCTTGGCGAGCGACCAGAAAGCTCGGCTTCCAGAAGGACAGCTAGATCGCCAATTCGGCGGATGTGCCATTCCTCCTCCTCCATACGCTCATTCCTTGCTCTGACAACGATCTTCTTACTGCACCTCGAGGCAGCGTTAAATTTCTTCCTCAAGACGGTGGTATTCGGATCTTCGGACACCTGAGCTTTGGCCCAGGCCCTGTATGCAGCCCGTTTATTACGACGGGCCTCTCTGCAGGACCGATTAAACCAAGGTTGGCTCCGTCCGCCTACCGGTATCACGGAGCAAGGAATATAACATTCCATGCCCTGCAACACCACGTCGGCAACGGAGTCTGCACAGGTATCCGGATCTCCCGACGAGAAACAGAGCTGCCCCCAGGGATAAGAAGCGTAAAATTCGCGCAACCCATCCCAATCTGCAGACTTGTAGTGCCAGACGTTGCGCGTCCCCTGTGAGTGGGTTGGCACGGATTGCTTAGCTGGCACAACAGTTCGAATGATACAATGGTCGGATGATGCTAACGGGGCATCAACAACAATATTGTAGTCATTCGGCCGCGTAGTCAGCAGGAGGTCCAGTAAGGAGGGAGGGCTTTCGATATCAGGTATCCTCGTGGGTGAGGACACCAACTGCGACGACCCCGGATGCGCTGCCTACCTTTGGAGATTAAGGAATGGATTGGGAAAATGGGGAGGGATAGGATGGGAATGGGCTCTGGCACATCTTACAGGGATAGGATGGGATGCTGTTCTGATCCTGACCTTTCAATGAAACATGATCGCTTTCAGCTGACTTTAGCTTCAATTTTGAGCGCGTGGAATGGCGACTTCCGGTGGCTAAGCTTTCGGTGTTCTTTTTCTTCATATTCCATCATGCTGTATTCCACAATTATTCGATTGGAAAGACCATTTTGTATGAGAGCCCCTTCTCGAATATGATTTCTCCTTGAGCCAATCTAATTCTTTCCAGTCTTCTGGACTTGCTGTAATCCTGCATTTGGTAGCGGTTTCGGGTTTCTAAGGATCTTCGAACGTTGGGATATCACACTCCAAGAGTACATGGGATGGTGTTCCTTAGCATCAATGCATCCTCTACACAGTGGACTGCCTGTAGCATCTAGAACTTCTTTAGTGAACAGTTAAGGTTTCTCTGTTGGTGTTTACGCTATCTTGGCACAACGGCTTTTAGTCTGATATACTGTTGTCCTAATATCGCCTACAAATTATTCCTTGGCTGGTTATTAATCTCTGGGATGCGCTTCCCAATGACATTAAGAAGGCCACCAATAAAAACATATTTAAAAGATTGATTGCTTCAGGAGCATTATTCGATACAGTTACTGGATTAGTTTCTCAGCTATCTTCTCTACTACGAGTACATCCAGTTTTCTGTTTCATTTTGGTGTAGGTATATCCTATTATGTATGTATGTAAACTCATATGTTTATTTATGTACCTATATATATTTATTAGTATATATGTACATACTACATGTATTATTATGTTACATTTACTGTTTTCTAACGCAATCCTTTTTCTGTATTCTTTTTATTTTCCTGTATAATCTGTTCGTTGACTGGTAGAGGAATGCCTTGTGACATTAAGTTCGCATGTTGTATTGTAGTAGAAATCATTGTGAAATGAAGTTTAAATAAATTAATAAATATTATATGTTTCAAACACGATGAGATGTGAGTGTATCGTCTATTATGTATGTTCACGATAATCATAAAAAATTATCACACTGTACCAATCACTTTACGCACTACACTGTTGCGTCATAAACGTCATTATCGTCATAAACATACGCACTGTACCTTAACGTCGTAAAAGTCAATTGTATGATCCGGCAGGTATTAGTGTTCCGATCACGGACGGCGTAATCGAAGGGCGGCCGATTGAATTTTATGCCCTTATTCTGCAGGGTTATTGGGAAATACCGGTTACCTTTCGATACCGAATACCTGTCGTTGAAACAGTCAACTTCTGTTCTACCAACTGAATTGTTTTTCTTTCCAATCTAACCCATTAGCCTATGTGTTTTCATTACTGGATATAGGCCTGTCTCATGATTCGCCGCCACGAACTCACTTTTTTCTTTCTAAACAAGAGTACTAAAATGATGTAAATAAATTTTCCGTACTTTGCCATTTTATCTTGACTTATATGTCAATTTTCCGAATCTGCTGGAAGAAATCTCTGCAAGAGATAAGCTTGCCTTTTGTACATATTTTTATTTTCTTAATTTTTATTTATTTCATGTTTATTTAATTTATATCTTTATTACACATTTGTTATAAAAGGCGAGCTTAATGCCTTAAAGCAGGGGTCTCCAAACTATGGCCCGCGGGCCAAAACCGGCCCGCAAGCGCGTGCTCTCCGGCCCGCGGCAGCGAGCTGGACGTGCCTGGCATCCGGCCCGCTACGCTTAACTTTATTATCAGAAAGCGGGAAAAAACCTACACGCAAACTGATCAAACTGTGGGAGTGGAAGACTCTTATAAAATTCCAGCAAAGATGAGTTATGATGTTTTTCGTTAAAAATATCGCTGCAATGCAAATCAATCATTTCCATTTGAAGTTCTGGAGAGGGTTTCTAGGCCCTTAGGATTTTGTGAAACAGTCAGTCTGGCCTCCGGACTAAAAAGTTTGGAGAAGGTATTCTCCTGCCTTAAGGTATTCTCTACCAGCTAACCGGGAGCTAATTGATCAGAGATATACATTGGGAGGTACGATGAGAGATATAAATATACAACTGAAACGGCAATTTATTTATTAACTTAAATAATTAAAATAAGTTATTATTAAAGTCTGTCATAAATAATTAAATAACTATTCTGTGTTTTTTTTATATTTTACTTATACAAATAGAATCGTGGTACATTTTACAGTAATCTTCTGTGATAGAGTGGTAATTATAACAGTCGGACGCGTCCAGTTGCTATGGGATTGTAGCGTGCTCCTTGAAATACGAATACATACATATATGCTCCTTGATCCTTCTCTCCCATTTACTGTTTTTCATCACAAGGATGTTCTGCTCGTTTGAAACCTTCATTCTATACAGGGTTAAATAAAAAATACCTTCCATTGATTTAGCAATACCAGAATTTATTTCAAGAAAACTACTTTTCATCTAGGACTTTTTAAAAGTCAGTGTGTTATTAATGAAAAATATAAACATGTTTGTTAAAGATATTATCTTTTTGGAAAGAAAGCCATCTGCCCAGATGAGCAGACAGCTATCAGTCCAAAATTACAGACGTTGGCACGTCCCCGGTTACGCTGTCTACCTTTGGAAATTTAAATTATTGGATTGGGAGAAAGACTTGAGAAAATGGCTCACCTATCCCTCAGGATAGGACGGAAAGATCTCTGACATTGGGAATATAGGATAAAGTGGGGAATGCAGTACATTTTACGGTAGTCTTTTGTGAGGGTGGGGTAACTCAAATTCATGGATTAGAATTAAGATTGCGATCTCTCAAATTTAACGAATTAGGATTAAACCATTTAAACTATTTTATACCGCGAACCCGTAGGCTGTGGAACGAACTGCCTCAAGAGGTCTTTCCATTGAGCTACGATATGGGGTTCTTCAAGAGAGCTGTGAATAGGATTTTGCAAGGTCGGCGGCGCGTCCGCATACCCCCTGGTGTTGCAGGTGTCCATGGGCGGCGGTAGCACTTACCATCACGTGGGACCGCTTGCTCGTCCGCCCACTAGCTTATATATAAAAAAAAAACTTCTAATTACGTTTTAATTTATTTTTGTTCTGATAATCTACTCTGAAAAGCGAATACTCGTAAGTATGAAAGGTTGTCAAACTATTGTGAAACAGAAATTACAAGCGGGCGGTGTATTCGACCAAGCCAAAAATTATACAAAAGAGTAAGAAATACAGAGACTTCATTCATTTTATTTTTATTTTATTTCATTTATGACCAATAAATCCACAGCAATACAGTATATGATCTTATTATACATATACATACAGCTAATTGCCAAAACAGATTTAACTATGAATGTTTACAATGCAAATGCGATGAACTATCTCATAAGGCTCAGGTAAATGGATGCGTGTGTGCCTGTGTGTGTGTGTGTGTGTGTGTGTGTATGTGAGTGGGTGTAAAAAGGGAATATAAAAAAGCGTTTTTGCGGAACATATCAAGTTTATAAAATATACTCAAGTCGTAGAAGAGAAGATGTTAATTTTAATTTTATAAAATCAATGTTATTAAGGCTGCAGTGTATATAAAATACACTAGTAAGGGATAAAATAAGTTCTCTCAGTGCTCCGTCGATTTATGAAATGATTTATTTACGATACCTTTCCTATTGTCCTTTCGGATTGAGATCGAGATGTCTTGTGCGACATTTGGAATCCTTCTACGAGTGTGATAAAGAATTTGTTATTGGTATTTGTCTGCGGCTAGTTGATACGTTTTATGGATGGCAATTCTAACGTCGAAGGGTACAGAAGGCACTTTGTCGCTAAATAACGTTTATTTAGAAGAAAATGACTAGAATATCGATATCTAACGACGCACTTGAGAGAACAGGTCTCGTAATCACTAGGGCCTGGATAAATAAATGTTTATAGGTGTCAGAATTAATGGGAGTTGTGATTTATATAGTTGTGATCTTATGTAGTTTAAGGTCAGTCTAAGCAAGAACGTGATAAGTAGACGTTCTTTGATCTTAGAATTAATTCGAATCGTGTTTTATAGGACCTAATGTAGTCGTCTTCATTTTGAATCACTCTCGATCTAAGACAGAATGGTCTTAGAAACGTCTAGGTTTTGTATCGGGACATAAATCTCCAAAACGCAGCATATCCCGAGATGCTCGCCATTTGGACTGAAGATGCTTGCATATACATATTGTGGATGGCCGACAGTGTCCACTTATTACCAGATGAACAACCTACTCCTCTGCCACCTTATCTTTCATTTGGAGCTTTGTTGGTATCTTAGTATTATCTTGGTATCTTTTTTTAGTCTAAGATACATTCATTTTCCTTTTAATTATTTTTGTTTATTTTTATCTTCCTTTTGCTTTTTCTCCTTCTTTGATTGTACCGCCGCGGGCCGCCGTCATTAAATCTTTCTTCTCCTGAAGGTAGGTTGGAAGACAATGCATTGTAACATTAACTCCACTGATTGTACTTTGTGAAATAAAATGTGCAATAAATACTCGTACATTAATATTGAAATCCCAGCGAAATGGAATCACTTAGGTATAAAGCGAAATCACTTAGGTATAAATAATACGGTAACATGAATTCAGTTCCTCGATATGAAACTTTTTAGCTAGCACGAGAAAGGACGCTGAAATCCACGTTCTGTCTGACCTCAGTTGAAACGGTATCTCTGGAATTTACTTCGCGTTATGCTTAGGGATGTGAGCCAAGGTTTTACATTTCAAGGTTTAGGAAAAATTACGTCAAACTTCTTTGTTTTGGTTTACAGAATAGTGGAGATTCAAGAAGGAATATGATTCTAGGAATAGAATATGGTATGATTCTACTATTTAGAATGAATTTAAATTTTGCTGGGCATTATAATCGTAAATTCTGTTGTTTGTTTGTCATAAATTTGTTTTGTTTTTTTACTAATAATCTTTTTTGGACTTATTTTATATTCATATATGGCAATGATGCAACTAGCACATTCTTCCGTGTCAAGTTTTCTTCGTAATAAACAATTTCAAAGTCTAAAACGTATCTTGTCAATATCCAGTCCCGTCGAAATAAGTTAGGAATCACTCAGTAAAGTGTTAGTAGGTTTATTGAGAATAGAAGAACTCCTTGGGAATTGTTAGTTTTTTTTTTTTTTTTTATTGATTAGTGGGCGGACGTGCAAGCGGTCCCACGTGATGGTAAGTGTTACCGCCGCCCATGGGCACCTGCAACACCAGGGGGTATGCGGGCGCGCCGCCGACCTTGCTGAATCCTATTCACAGCTCTCTTGAAGAACCCCATATCGTAGCTTAATGGAAATACCTCTTCAGGCAGTTCGTTCCACAGCCTACGGGTTCGCGGTATAAAATAATTTTGGACCGAACAGTGCGCGACACCTCCGTATCGAGGAAATGCGGATGGACCGCACTTCTGTGACGGGAGGTGCGGTTGTAGAAACCCGAGGTGGGAATTATATTAAACAGTTCTTTAGAGCATTCCCCATTGTAGTTACGAAGAAAACTGTCATAATTGCCAAATGTATAAGAAACAAAATTTTGACACTGGCACAATGTGCTAATTTTGCTATTACCATATTATAAGGAACAAAAACGTAGGGACTTTATGGCTGGAACTCCAGAAGTGAAATTTAGTTTTTATTTGATTTATTATAAAAAAAATATGTATTGTGCGTTTTTGGGTTTAATAGTGATAGTTTAAAAAACTTTAAAATATTCTTTAATGTGTAATGTTTGTTATAATCAAATTATAACATAACATATAAGTTTTTCGTTTTTCATATGCTTCCAAGGAGTCCTCTTCCATCCTCAGTAAACCTCCTATTAGTTTACTGAGCGACCTTGACTTATTTCGACGGGACTGGACATTGAGAAAATATGTTTTAGACTTTGAAATTGTTTTTACAAAGAAAACACGACACTGGCAGAATGTGCTAATTGTACCATTGGCATAGGTACTTATATGAAAAGAAAAAGGTACAATAACCAAAGACAGACTTGAACAGCCTTTAAATGTGCGACCTAGTACGGTCAACACAAGTGTCATCTAGCTTTTCCCGCAAGCCAGCGATAAATGTGAGCGCTGAAGTGCTCAAGATCGTGATAAGAGGTGGTCTGTATAGATAAAATACCTCTTATAGATAGATAAGATAACTATACCGAGCTTGAGGGATTTCTCGATCTCTGAATTCCAGAAGACACTGTAATGAACGCGTGTAAATAGTAGGGATGTAACGAAAGTAGGTACCTAATTATATGGAAAGAGAAAAATATTATTTTTACATTTAATAACAATCTTGCCACAAAAACAAATACTGTTCTGTAACCAGCCCTTTGATAGTCCACTGCACAATGCCTTATGCACGTGGGATGTAGGTATGTTCTTAAAATGCTATGCTGGTAAAGCGGGTTGACGAGTCCACTGTTATAGAGGTGGTGTAATTCCTGTGTTTGTCGTAGCGATTTTTAATCCCATAGTCGCCTTTCACGGAAAGAGATGCTTAATTCACTCAAATACTCTGAGTCCTCGAATGGAGACCACTTATTGAAAATCGCACTGTGGGACGTCCATTGGCTTAGGTGGCAATTGGCCCGCCCAAGAACTGGTCCGCGGGCGAGTTTACCACTTTTTGAATTTTTTAGTGGTCAACTGGCCCGGAAGCAACTGAAACTGTGGGCCAGTGGGATTCGTGGCAATCTTAATGTGGTTGCGTAATGATTTTTGAAAAAAAAAAGTAAGTACAAGCGAAAATGTTCCATTGTTTATATTGAAAAACATTTTGTAATTTCGTGTAGGAGCACCTTAAAATTATGTTGCAGAAAATCAGCATATAGTAAGAGGTGCCGCGCTCTACAATGGAGCCCGCATAATTATCATCCACTTGTGAGCAAAAAACATTAAAAAGCCGGAAAATGTAAGAAAAGAAACTAGGTTTGCTGCCATCGTCTCTCTGCGAGCGTGTTGTAATTAAAACGGTGGATTTAAAGATTTGAAAAACAGACGTAGTTTCGTCGAGTCTTTTCGAGCTTCTACTCGTAATTCAAGGCTAGTAGAATTGGAGGAAGGGTTTTTTGGTTACGCGATTTTTACGACAGTTTATTTCAACACGGCTTTCCTTACAAATTGTCTTCTATGGACATGGATGCAATTAGAACAATTTTACTCATAGTTGAGTCTACGTAGTTGCTTAGCCATGACAACAGCATATGTCTTTCTACTGCTGAATATGTAGACCTCTCTCAAGCCTCGCCATCGCACACGATCTACCGTTCTTCTCATCCGGCCATTTATGGCAAACTTGCTGAAGTCGTCGGTCCGTCTGACCAGATAAAATCCTAACCAGCCCTTTTATCATCCACTGCCGGTCATGAGGCTCCTCGTGTACTCTTTAGAGTCCACTCTTTGAGAAGTGGTATAGTTCCTCACTGCTTGCAGTAGCATCTGTGTTGTCCTTTAGTCGCGTTAAATCCGTCAAAACTGGTGAACCGAGTCAAAAGAGATGTTTCGTTTCATTGGTGTGTGGTTTCCCATCCACTAATATTTACTATCCACTTAATCCTAGATACAAATTTAGTAATACGTTTAGTTTCTATAGAGTTTCACGAACTTGCGTTGTATGTCCATGGTTATAAACCAACTGCCTCAAGAGCTTAGTTTTTAAGAACCGTCATCCTATTTCATGGGATATATCAAGTGAACTGTGAATAGTATTCTGTCCGGTCAGTTGTACCATGTGGGTAGATTGTTCTTCTGCTTCCTCTACTATAAAAAGAATATTCCGAACGTAATCTTTATAACCGCTCTATCATGTAGTTTCTACTTAAGTAAGGATTTTTTCTCCTACTTGCTCGGAAATGGATTCATTATTTTAAAAAAGAATACGTCAATCGGCTCTTTTCTGTACGCACGCCAGCAATTTCCAACACGACAATAATAGAGATTGCTGGACAGTAGCGAGGTTATTTTTAGTGCACACTAACATAAATTAGGTTTTTTTAGGTATACGATATTTATTATTATAAAGGCTGAATGTGCATTTCTTTTCAAAAGTTTAAAAAAAGAACAAAGACCGCGCGCAGTCGAATTGGCGGGAATGAAAATCAGATACCTACTCTGTATTGTGGATGTTATGTTCTCATAAGTTTATCACAATTTTAAGTTGTCTAATAAACAATGAGTACTAGTTCAATGGAAGGTGAATTAGATTTAACGCCACCAGACATAGCTGACGAAGCAAAGATACTTTCTGAAAACCTGTTATCACCGAAATCGAGAGAAAAATATGAAAAGCCATATGAAGATTTCATCAAGTGGAAAACTGAAAAAATGCGAATTCTTTATCGGAAAACTTCTGTTTCTTGAATTAATTTGTTTATTGTTTCCTCGCAAATTAGAGAAAAATACTATACAAGTCTCGGTCGAAATAGCAATTAACGGCCTCGTTTATATAAAGCCTCGTCCTTTTAAAATTGCCGTCAATTGCTTTATTTCGAGCCTGGACAGTAATGTACTATTAAAACTACGGTTTACTCGTCGGTAAGGGAACACATCGTGAGGAAACTCGCATGTTCCAGAAATAATAAAAAATCTGGACTATTTAAGCCAGCAATCCTCAGTGAGCCTTCGTCGTGGATTACGGCCCGGAACCCTCCAGTGATTTAGGGAGGTTATAGGCTGATACAACAAACAATCCTTATAATACACCGATATTAAACTTTAATATCCAGTATTTTATAACCTATTCCAAGGCAGACAGACCGATTCCTTGACGAAAATAGTCTCAGAAGAAACCCGATATCCCGTTTACACTTACTCAAAATGTCATGTCAATTTTGTCGCAGTTAGAAGCACGTCAACTAAAATTAGGTGCAGGTAACAGTATATACTGAGAAAGGAATCTTTACATCTCTGTATTCATAATCGTGAGACTACGTTTGTTTGTACGTACGAGTATGTCTGACAGTGCGTGTTCATCTCCGGCCTATATATTAGGCCTATTTTGTTGTGTATTCCGGAAGGTTAAAGTTTGCCTACTTCGCGCGATTATATAGCATGTCCGGAACATAGTGGCCAACTTTGAAACTGTCGACAGGTCAGCTCATGACCTATCAGATGTTCACAATTTGACCTTAGTGAAAGTTACAAAGGTTTTGGAGATTTTAGTCCTTTTGAAAAATTGGCACTTACGGTTAGTAAGCTTCAAATGAAAGAAAATTCGCATTCTATTTTGTGATTATTATTCTCGAAGAGTTGGTTTCTGTTTGACAGTATTTTTCATTTACAGTTATGGTATCTTCGAAAAGTTTACATTTTTCTCAAGTTAAGGTATTATTGTCGTACACTTATTTGAATTTGACCTGTACTTACCAAAAAAAGATGCAGCAAGCCCAGAGAGAACAATTATTTTAAGAAAAAACTGATTTGAATATATTCATAGATTCCAGATTCGAAAATGCGATTCTCTTACAGTTACGATGATATTGTTATTACGAAATCATTACAATTAATATATTTCATTTTCTGAATTATTTTTACAACATGTTTGAAATCTTAATTACTTCTTACTTCTGGGTACCTGGTACCTGGGTAACCGTTGGAAGCAGCTAGTGATTTCAAAGCGATTGCTATCGCGAACTGTTCATTTAATAGATACTAGCTGTTGCCCGCGACTTCGTCCGCGTGGACTTTAGTTTATAAACACCGTCTTTTTTCGACGTGATTCTTTAAATTGATATAACTTTTTTATTTATGAACTGATTAAAATAAAACAAACACTAAATTTTAAGTGAAGCTTACCACAATACATTAGTGAAAACCGCACCCAAATCGGTTAAGCCGTTTCTAATATTAGCGCGCACAAACGCACAGACAAACAGACAAAAATTCTAACAATCATTGCTTTGGGTTCTATTGCGTTGATAAAGGCCCACAATAATAGTTTTTCTCATATATCTTCCATGTACAGACAGCGATCAGTTACATTTTTATTATATGTATAGAGTATAGATAGATGTACGTACACTTCCCGGCAGAAAGTAATACACATCGGCCTTTAGAAAGAGACTGCCTGTACGACGACTGACAAGTCAGCGACGTATCGGCACACGACAAAAACGATGCTCTACAAAACCGGAGCTAGCCGATCATAGTCGATGCGTATTACTTTCGGCCGCGATGTGTACGTGTTTTGGTAGTGAGTGAGATATGCCAGAGCCTACTCCCATCCTATCCTATCTCTCCCCATTTTCCCAACAGTTTCTCCCAATTCATTTCTTAATTTGCAAAGGGTAGGCAGCGTGTCGAGGGGCGTGCCAATGTTTGTCATTCTGGATAGATGTTGGGATGCATCGCGGATGTCTATGAGCAACAGTATCCACTTACCATCAGGTGGACTGTATGCTCGTCAGCCGCCTTTTTTCTAAAAAAACAAAAAATCTTAGAAAGTAAATATATACCCTTTAAATCTGTATATGCCATAGATACTCGTATATGTGATGGTATTGCAGGACTTACAACATCAAATTTGACGTCTATTCCCATTCCATCCTATCCCTCTCCGTTTTTCAAAACCTTTTTCCAAATTCATTGCCAAATCTTCAAAGCTACCTAGGCACCGAATCTGGGAGCGTGCCAACGGTTGTCATTCTGGACTGCTGTACTCGTAGATGCTCATAGGCGACAGTATCTAGTTACCATTAGCCTATAAAAAAAAATTTAGTTCATTTGTGCCAGTATTTCAGTAGATCTCAATGATTCATTTACACTGTTTGCCTGAATGCTTCAGTAGTTCTCCAAGATTTGTTTAGCTCGTTTATCCTCAACGCTTCGATAAATAATTTTATCAAATTCAGTTCATTCGTTTGTATCGAACAAACAGCAAAAGAGTACCTGCCTACATACTAAGTAAATAAAAATAGTACTTAATTATAAATGTGCAGAAACCCATGATCGGCAAAACGATCTCTTTTTGAATAACCGAGGTGAATAATTTTTGAATAACTGAAGTGAATAATATCATCACCGAGTCTACTGAGTCCTATTTCCTTATTGTCACCAGAGAAACGAAACATAATCTACTTTCATGACGCGGCAATATGAATCAAATACCGTAGCTCCTCCATCGCCGCCGCACCTACAACAGCGCTAGAGAATGCCAACAGCGCTACACAGCGCCGTAAGCGGCCTATACGTCTGCCCGCCCGTTATCTTTAAGTTGGTCAAAGTTTGTTATAAAATGTTGGCAGGACTTTTTCACAATGTCGTTGAGAATAATTTTGTATTGAGAATAACTTTTACCTATTGTTTTGTAATCTTTTTAAACGTGTTAATGTTCAATAGAGAGCATCAGACTCATTATTTGTTGTCTAAAATAAATATAAATAATAATTCCTACTAAAATTTCATGTGATCTAACTTGGCACACCACAACTTTAAATTTGCTACAATTGATTTGCTGCTCATTGAGTGTTTTCTGTTGTACATTTGACTATTACTCGAATTATTAGTTCGCGAACTATTAAGATTTCAAGTGAATAAATCAGTTAGGTCAGTGTGCGGAAGGAATTAATTTAGTTCGCTTAGAACAAAATGACCCACGCTTTGAACTTGCTAAGTGTTAAATATCTCGCTCGCACGCTGTATTGGTTGATCTTTACGATTAGACAAAAGTTCTATATCTATGGTAAATACAACACGTGATAACATAACATGTAAACCTGTATTAATCTAATAAAGAGAGAGTGCGAATTTTGTGAGTTTGTGTGTATGTGGAGGGTAATCTCCGGGGTGTAAGAGGCTCACCTACTATCTTTGGAGCCTAAGCCAACCTCACCTGCTAGTGGTGCACCCTGCTGTCAACTGACGAGGCAATGGCGTTCCCTTTTTGCGGTGGGAGGGTTACTCCGTCGGCAATGCTACCACCCTTCCATCGGAGTCCGCCGCCATAATGGTGCCGTATAAGCCGCGAGGCCCGCATCGTGTTCCGGCGGTGAGCGGAAGAAGCCGTCCCGAGAGAGAGATTGTTGCGTGTGGAAATGAGGACCGGCGGTTGCGGGGAATTACAGACGCGCATGGGCGTGACATGGTGGCGCGGGGATCAGGGAGACCCGGTGAAACGGTTGTCCGCTGACCGCCCGCGGGTTGTTGGGGGCCCGAGCCCGGGGATCTTACTTTAATCTCCACCCCAGGAGGCTGCCCCGCCGCACCCGAAAAATCCCTTAGGGTAGCAGCTGTGCCGGAGGAGACCGGAGTGGAACCCGACTGCTGCCCCCGGGGGGGGGACCGGGGGCCCTTCCGTACCCCGCGCCAGCAAGTCACACAACCTTTGTGACCTGATTTTTTCTCCGCCCCGTGCTTTGTCCTTTGATCCACATGCAACCATCTCTCTCTCCGTCCCCCCCTTTTTTTTTTCAGTTTTTCCTATTCACACTTCCTATTACAATGGCCAAGAAAAAGAAAATGTATAATGTGCACTCAGTTGCCCATCCTGTAATTTCCACATTTAAAGTGGACTTTTGCAACATTAGAGGGATGCATAGTAACATCGACGCCGTCCACTACCACCTTGAGACGGCAAAGCCGGCCTTACTTTTCTTGACGGAGACACAGATTTCCTGCCCGGCCGACACATCGTATCTTCATTACCCCGGTTACAAACTGGAGCACCGTTTTGTGCGACGTGCTGGGGTATGCATGTATGTCCGGGAGGATATTTGTTGCCGCCGCCTCAGCCATTTTGAAGACGGGGACCTGTCGATTATCTGGGCGCGTATTGACTACGGACGTTCCACTAAAGTCTACGCTTGCCTTTACAGGTCCCACAGCGGTGATACGGAGACGTCTCGTTTTTTCGAGCGTCTACAAGAAACGACTGACAGCGTGCTCGAGCAGTTCCCTTGCGCGGAAATGGTGGTCCTTGGTGATTTCAACGCTCACCACGACGAGTGGTTGGGATCCCGAACTACCGACCGCGCAGGGAGAGCAGCCTATAACTTTGCCCTGGCCTATGGTTTCTCGTCGTAGGTGTTCTCACCTACGAGGATACCTGATATCGAGAGCCATACTCCCTCCTTACTGACCTCCTGCTGACTACGCGGCCGAATGACTACAATGTTGTTGTTGATGCCCCGTTAGGATCATCCGACCATTGTATCATTCGAACTACTGTGCCAGCCAAGCAATCCGTGCGGACCCATTCACAGGGAACACGCAAAGTCTGGCACTACAAGTCAGCAGATTGGGATGGGTTGCGCGAATTTTACGCCTCTTATCCCTGGAGGCAGCTTTGTTTCTCGTCGGGAGATCCGGATACCTGTGCAGACTCCGTTACGACGTGGTGTTGCAGGGCATGGAATGTTATATTCCTTGCACCGCGATACCGGTAGGCGGACGGAGCCAACCATGTTTAATCAGTCCTGCAGAGAGGCCCGTCGTAATAAACGGGCCGCATCAGGGCCTGAGCCAGAGCACAGGTGTCCGAAGATCCGAATACCTCCGACTTGAGGAAGAAATTTAACGCTACCTCGAGGTGCAGTAAGAAGATCATTGTCAGAGCAAAGAATGAGCACATCCGCAGAATTGGCGACCGACTAGCTAGCTATCCTTCTGGAAGCCGGGCTTTCTGGTCGCTCGCTAAGGCTGCTGAAGGTAACTTCTGTCAGTCGTCACTCCCTCCACTGCGGAAACTCGATGAGTCACTGGCCCATGGGGCGAAGGAGAAAGCCGATCTCTTGGGCTATCTCTTTGCCTCAAACTCGACACTGGACGATAGAGGTGCCTCACCACAGTCTATCTCAAGGTGCACAAGCTCCATGCCGGAAATCTGTTTCACACAGCGTGAAGTCCGGCGAGCTCTAGCATCTCTTGATGTCCGAAAATCGAGTGGGCCTGATGGTATTCCTGCAGTGGTGCTTAAATTTTGCGCTCCCGAGTTGTCCCCGGTGCTTACGCGACTCTTTAGGCTCTCATACTCTACAAAAAGCTTCCCGTCAACATGGAAGGTAGCTCATGTTCACCCTTTACCTAAAAAGGGTGACCGCACAGACCCGGCCAACTACAGGCCAATAGCGATCACCTCCCTCCTCTCCAAGGTGATGGAGCGTGTCATAAACACACAGCTCCTTGGGTACCTAGAGGATCACCAGCTGATTAGCGACCGTCAATATGGATTTCGCCATAATCGCTCCGTTGGTGATCTTTTAGCGTATTTAACACACCGCTGGGCTGACGCCATTGAGAGTAGATGCGAGGCTCTGGCTGTAGGCCTAGACATTGCGAAAGCTTTTGACCGGGTATGGCACAAATCGCTGCTTTCTAAGTTACCATCTTTCGGGATACCCGAGGGATTATGCGAATGGGTTGCCAGTTTCCTGACTGGACGGAGCATCAGAGTCGTTATCGATGGTAGCTGCTCCGGCACCATGTCTATTAACGCTGGCGTCCCGCAAGGCTCCGTGCTGTCTCCAACTCTGTTCCTTCTGCATATCAACGACCTGTTGCAAATTGGTGACATACGTTGCTATGCAGATGACAGTACTGGAGACGCCTTGTACAGGGGCCACGCCAACATCCCTCGGGTCGAAGTGGAAGAGAGTCGCGCCGGGCTTGTGTCTGAAATCGAAGACTCTTTAGATCTAGTCTCGATTTGGGGTTCTCTAAACCTAGTGGATTTCAACCCCAGTAAGACGCAAGTCTGTGCATTCACCGCTAAAAAAACCCCTTTTGTTGTAGCACCTCGCTTTCAGAGCATACCTCTTAAGATCTTGGAGAGTATCGGGATCCTTGGTATCGACATCTCCAGCAAAGTCGAATTTAGGGGTCATCTGGAAAATAAGGCCAAAATGGCCTCCAAAAAGCTCGGTGTGCTGAACAGAGCGAAGCGGTACTTCAAACCTGGGCAACTCCTTATGCTTTACAAAGCTCAGGTGAGGCCCCATATGGAGTACTGCTCTCATCTCTGGGCCGGCGCACCGAAATACCAATTGGACCCATTTGACTCCATCCAACGACGTGCTGTTCGTATTGTCGACGATCCCACTCTCACGGGCGGTTTAGAATCCCTCAGCATTCGGAGAGACGTTGCGTCTCTCTGTGTGTTCTACCGCCTATACAATGGGGAATGCTCTGAAGAATTGTTTAATATAATTCCCACCTCGGGTTTCTACAACCGCACCTCCCGTCACAGAAGTGCGGTCCATCCGCATTTCCTCGATACGGAGGTGTCGCGCACTGTTCGGTCCAAAAATTATTTTATACCGCGAACCCGTAGGCTGTGGAACGAACTGCCTCAAGAGGTCTTTCCATTGAGCTACGATATGGGGTTCTTCAAGAGAGCTGTGAATAGGATTTTGCAAGGTCGGCGGCGCGCCCGCATACCCCCTGGTGTTGCAGGTGTCCATGGGCGGCGGTAACACTTACCATCACGTGGGACCGCTTGCTCGTCCGCCCACTAATCTATAAAAAAAAAAAACCACGGCACCTATTTGAAAAATTCTTTCACCATTTGAAAGGTACATTATTCCAGATGGACATAGGCTATATATTATGTATATATATATATATATATATAGAGCTGCGAATAGGATTTTGCAAGGTCGGCGGCGCGCCCGCATACCCCCTGGTGTTGCAGGTGTCCATGGGCGGCGGTAACACTTACCATCACGTGGGACCGCTTGCTCGTCTGCCCACTAATCTATAATATATATATATATATACGAGCCCATGGACATGGACGCCCATGGACACCTGCAACACCAGGGGGTATGCGGCGCCACATATATATTATGTGCAAAAAAAAATGCCAGGCACAGCTAGTATTCTATGATAAGTGACATGTAAATACATGTCCCTTGACTCGAGAAACTGAGATGTTTCTTCCTTTCTCAGAATACATTTCTATTAAAATGGAAGGTTCCGAAAACCGATTGTGGGCGTAACGTGTTGTTATGAATTAAAAGCCTCACACCACGTGTCAACTTAATATACAGTTCCCGGCAATATATATGGCTTATCGTGAATTTAAGTAGGTACATTTTCAATACCTATCGAGTTGAGAGATACGCCTGATTCTATTCCATCCTACCTCCTAAGGTTGAATGTTATGCACATACGAATAAAAAATCACCTTTATTTATTTTTCGGGTCTATTTCACGGTCTTTCGAAATAATTATAGTGATCGGTAATTGAAGCATAACATTTCACCAAGTCCAAGTATCGCTAATGGGTGAAATCGATCAGAGATACTCGGCAATCTTAATTGCCGATTAGTGATAATTGTTAAGTAAAAAATCGTAACTACTCGAAGGTCGTGAAATGGGCCCTAAATGTAAAAAAAAATATAAAATACATGTAATTTTTTTAGTTAGGTTTAATAGTTTTAGTGTATTGATTGACGTAATAAAATATTGTACACTATTTTTAATACTTACAATACTTATAAAACGAAATTGTATAATGTTTATATACAATGTGGACTAATTTTCAGTAAATTTATAACTAATTGTTTGTTCTTTAGGCTATTCTTCACAATTCGCCGACACAGTCTCGCCACAGAATATTTTAGATTTCATAAACAATTTCGAAGTTATATTTGAAATATTGTTCTGAAATTATATTGCTTGTGGTATTTCGGCCAGAAATTAATTCAAACAAAAGGTATATGAGATAATGTATTTATGATACGAATATTCGTACATATGTTAGTAATGTTATTATATCTTTATTTAATGTATGTATTATACATACATAATTGTTGTGTTGTGATATATTTTATTTATTTTTTTCCAAAACGCATGTTCGTAAGCTAACTGTTAGCATGCTCAAATAATCTACTTTTCATCTGCATATATTTGTAACGTTATCTAAAGGATCTTACTCTCTTGTCGGTACGAACTTTTTTTTTTTTATAGACTAGTGGGCGGACGAGCAAGCGGTCTCACGTGATGGTAAGTGTTACCGCCGCCCATGGACACCTGCAACACCAGGGGGTATGCGGGCGCGCCGCCGACCTTGCAAAATCCTATTCACAGCTCTCTTGTCAATTTAACTCACAACTTATTTCAATTACCTACTTATTTATATTTATCACTATATTGTACAGAAGCGGACTTAGTACCTGGTCAAAATGACTTTGATTAATTGATTTGGTTAAGATTGTCTAACTTAAAATTACATTGTTTCTAAATACAAGGTCTGATTTTTGAGATGAAGCAATAATTTTTTTTTTTAAATATTTCACTAATCTACCTTGTCCCTTTTCAATATCATGTTTGTTTGTAATTTAGGGGAGGTACTTTTGTATGTGGGTGAAACTTAGGAAAAGAAGAACGTATTCCTCGCTTGCAACGAGACCGTTGAACAATTATTTATTTATAGCTCTGCCTTTAAATCGTTATCCTGTGGACTTTGTTAGTGTCTTGGGCGAAAAAATAGTTCATCGCTCCTCGCTTATAGTTCTTGGTATGACGGCAGCTTAAGTGCTTGGAAGGGGTTCCGGGCGTAGTCCACATAGTGATTAGGTTTGTGATTTACTAATATCTACTATGCTTCATTCTAAACATTAAGTTCACTTATGTACAATAAAGATAATGCAAAAAAAAAACTAGTAATAAAACAATTTATTTAGCGCATCGTGTATTTTTACGGCTATGTTATCGCCATTCGCTACGCCTTTATAAATATTTCCCTACCATACTAAAAAACTATCTACCTACTGAACTATCTTTTCAATTCGCCATAAACATTCCCTGTCCGTGCCCATAAAAGATGTTTTCTGGTACCCCTAATATTAAATCAAAAAGATACTTACTGTTGAATCTAAATAAAATACTTACTAATTTTACAAGTTGTTACGCAGTAGGTTAGGTGCTATTCGTAATCGTATTCGCGAATAATGAGGCAAATTGCTATTCGAAATATGCCTAGTGAGAAGTAGTTAAAAAAGGCTTTCTATAAAAGGAAAACATACATTAAAAATCAACATTTATTTGAAAATCAATGACACACCTAATTTTAAATTAAACTAAAAATTACTTACTAGTTGTACTAATAAATTTTGAACTTAAAATTTAACTGAATATTACTTACTAATTTTACAAGTGCATGCGTAGTAGGTTAAGTGCCATTCGTATTTGCATTCACGAATAGGGGTTTTGCTATTCGAAACACGTCTAGTACTCACATAATTAAAAAAATAAATAAAAAAACATTGTTTCAACCCTGAACGTTAGTTATTCAACACGTGAAATTAGCGAAAATATTTTGTTACGCCTAGAAAAATTACTAATTTTGAAGAATTAAGGTAACTTTCGTCAGTCACGTGATCATACTTATATAATAATAACTCTTTGCTTAAATAAAACCTCTTCCTTATACTTAAGATAATTAATACTTGCGTGACAAAAGCTACCTGATTTCCCCAGCGGTTTATTCAAGATTTAATAGTTAATTCTTTAAGAATTAGAAAATTTTATAGGTGGGACAAATAAAAAAAACATTGTTTCAACCCTGAACGTTAGTTATTCAACACGCGAAATTAGCGAAAATATTTTGTTACGCCTAGAAAAGTTACTAATTTTGAAGAATTAAGGTAACTTTCGCCAGTCACGTGATCATACTTATATAATAATAACTCTTTGCTTAAATAAAACCTCTTCCTTATACTTAAGATAATTAATACTTGCGTGACAAAAGCTACCTGAATTCCCCAGCGGTTTATTCAAGTTTTAATAGTTAATTCTTTAAGAATTAGAAAATTTTCTAGGCGGGACAATACATATTTAATTTCACGTGACGAATAACTAGGTACTTAATTCGTTTAAGCTTATGATTATTTTATGTCCGTCTCTCTCTCTCTTTCGGCCGTTAAACGTTCAGATGGAATGCGTAATAAGACTGAAACAGTATGGAATTAAATTATTAATGAGGCAAGAATATCAATGTTTGATCTAAAATTCAAATTTTAGGAAGAAGCCCTAATTGTTTAAATTAAGACGACCTTCCAGGTGAGGCTCAAGGTATTTTAATAATTATTTGGGGAGTGGTCAGGTATTTTGCTCTTATTGTTGTCACTTTAAGATACCTATGGTATATATTTATGTTACAGATTTAGACGCCTAACATTGGTTGTAATGGTCTGAGTCTTCAGGAATATGTTTGTTACACTCTGTACATATCAACTCGTACCTAGGTGTATGTATGTGTGTATATTTGGCTCGAAATCCTTTTCTAAAAGCCTGTTCAAATATAAGCGATATTCGCGTGGGTGCGCGATAATTCATTCGTTCAGACATAGGCGATAGTCGCGCGAGTGGCAGCACTCGTACAAAATACCCGAAGGGATATCGCCTTGGGATTATTGCTACCGTAGGCGACAGCGAATATCACTTATAACTGAACAGGCCTTAATTGTTAATTGTTATATTGATAAACCTGCAAAATAAATGTCAGTCATAGATATTATTCTACTAAAAGTCTATGATGCCAGTATATAAGATAATTGCAACTCGCAAGATAGATATGCTCCCCTCGGGGGCACCAAGGCACTCTGTAAATACGTCCACAATAAAATATACATACACCTACGTCAAAGTAACGGGAAAACATTGTCTAGTGGAGTGAAAGAAAGACGCAATAGTTACCTTGGTTACGCATACACTTTATCTCGTAAAATAATTTATGGGTTTCTAGCTTCTGCCCGCGGCTACGCTCGCGTGGACTAAGCAGCTGTAAAATAATTTAACACCTGTAAAAGAACCGACATGATGGATTTCACAGATGAAAATTCATCCAGTAATTTTTGAGTAATTCTATTGACAGTAATAATTTTATTTATCATTTTATTTCTATTTTATAGGTAACTCAATTTCCTTGTATCATATGAAGATAACTACCAGTTTCCTTTCTGGATACCCAGCTATACATTGGTGAAAACCTGATCAAAATCCGTTCAGTAGTGACTCAAATAGATTGACATACAGACAAAGAAACATACAGATACAAATTCTAAAAACTACAGGGTTTTGCAGCTTCTAAAGAGACCACTGAATTATTTTTTTAAATTAATTCAATGTACAGACTTAACCTATTTTACTGTTTTATCATAAATAACCACTACAGCTACATAACCCAAAGTATACCTGTTTCTTTGAGCATCACGTTAAAGCTACTGACTGGATTATGATTGGGTTGTCATTAATATATAGCTAAATGTCCAGAAGGAAAACTGGTTTATGTGTCATCTTCATATACGAGTATCATATGGAAGTTGCGTTATAAGGGAAAAAATACTTTTAATAGAATTACTCAAAAACTACTGCATGGATTTTAACGATGTTTTTACTGTCGTGTCGCTCAGTATGCAGTCTAATAATGGCGACAATATGCCATCCTTAAATGCGTTGTATCAAGAGTAGGTTGAAAAACTCATTAAAATATATATTTAAACTTTGTGCAAAAATACGACTATTGTATTTGAATAATTTATTTTGTATTTTTTTTTGTATGTCATTTGTATGGAATGACACCCTATTACAGGCATATAAAGTTTGAAATCAGTTTAATTATTCAAAGTATATAATATGTTATTAAAATATTTCTTGACGCTACTCGCTATCAGATGGCTCTGCTAGGTGCATCATAGTAAATGGGGCTCGAAAACAGCATTTCATTGGATAAGCAAAGGCTATACGAAAACCCCAATAAATTGTGGTTAAACGCTTTGTGACACATCAACACAGGTTTATTACATGAGTTTCGCCATTGTCGATAACACATTTCTTTTGCACTTTAAATGCTCTAATTTCATGCTCTACTAACAAGTAATTTTTGTCAACGGTTTAGCTCGCCGTTCAAACCTTTTATTTTTATTGACAAATCTTCAAATCTCTGCTTTTTATTTCTCTCTTAATGTAGCAATAATAATAATATGCTCTCTTAATAATATGTGTACCACGCTCAAAAGGCAATGTCGCGATACAATACTCCGTCTATATTTGAGTTTTTTTTTGTATAAGTGAATAATGCTGCGAAGATGCCTATATATTATGTTCGGAGTTAGTTTAGTATTTAATCATTCAAATATTAGGTAGTCGGATAAGTTCGCGGCCTTTTTATAGCGAAAATAAAAACATTTTTGTATTACAAAAATATTTATTGAAAGAAATATTGTCAAAATTACCAGACCTGAATCGACTGAATAAAAAACTGATCGACTGATAATCGACTGATACAAACATAGTTAAGGAGTTAAAATTTCTCAAGACTTGTTTAACGAAAAAAAAAAAATATATTGAGTAGTGCTTACACAGACTTGCGAGATTAAACAAATCAAACCAGACTGTTCAAACACTACCAAAGATAAGGAAGAAGGAGTGGAATGATTAGGAAAGAAAGAGAACAAAAAAGGAAAGATTCAAAACTATTGAAAGAACAGGTTAGTAAATCTATAAAACATTTAATTTCATTTTAATAGATTAAACATTTAAGAATTTCATTTTATAGTCTAGTAAAAAAATTAATTTTTAGTTAATGAAATGATTCTTATTGTTACTTCAATATAGTTCCAAATAATATATAGAGAAAGGTAAAAAATAATAGAGAAATCTAGTTTAATTTTTATTACGCGTGTACTTTATCGAATACAGAGTCTGTCCAATCCAGAATCTGTACGTACAAACTAGAATCTGTCGACGAATCTGTTAAAATTAAACCGCTTGAACTGCTATTAAAATATCGTGTAAAATATGAGTAAAAATTCAAAAATCTGTTTGAGTCTTGTTTACTCTAAATTGAGACGAGTGGCGCAAAAAACAAAAATACCAAATTTCGTGCTTGGACTAATTAAGCATACCTACCATAAGCGTATCCCGTTGAGTTTGACTTATCAACTTATTCCCGTCACGCACGGAAATAATGGCAATTTCATAGGCATAAAACCTGATATACTTAATAAATGTCACAGGTTGACATTTACTAGAAGAAACAGTGGGTGGACAAATAATGATACCTCATTCCCACATTTCACAGCTTTGTTCTAAATTCAGGCGACATTGAAGGAAGCGAAGCGCGGTCCAATATCCTGTGTGCGAGCGAGATAGCAGGTATTTGGAACAGTAAAATGAGCGTTATGGGCTGTCAGTGTGAAAACATGTTATTATATGTCTTTGTATTTATTCAGTGGAGTGATAATCCTTACTTCCTTACTGAACTAATAATACAAATGAGAAAGCTGGTTTTGGTTGTTTGTAGTAATTCTGCTTCAGATACTACGAGTAGTTGTAATTTTGCAACATGTGTTATTAATATACCTACATCTTGCATATTTTTTTAATAATACCTCCATTATTCTTTTCCTTTAGCTTCTCTCCTTCCTTGATTGCACCGCCGCACTATGCAAAATTTCGGTCTGTGTCGGATCAAAAATTAATAACTTCTTCTTCTTCTTCTCAGCCCTTGGCCGTCCACTGCTGGACATAGGCCTCCCCCCATTGTCCGCCATTTAGACCTATCGGCAGCGACCTGCATCCAGCGGGTGCCCGCAACCTTTATGAGGTCGTCTGTCCATCTAGCAGATGGACGTCCTCGGCTTCGTCCGCCGGTACGTGGTCTCCATTCGAGAACCCGTCTGCCCCATCGGCCATCGGTTCTTCGAGCTATGTGCCCTGCCCACTATCAAAAATTAATAACTATCAATCAATAAATAGATAGCGGTTTTCCGTGCCCAGACTCTCATCATATTCTTACGAATAATTTCCGAATAGGCAGCTTTTGTGGCACCTAATTTTTTTTTAATGTTTCTATTGAACATCTAAACTACATTCACACACAAAAATTAAAGCGTGGGTAACTGTCAAAAGTCTCGACAAAGTTGAAGACAATTTTTTCTTAATTTTGTTGTTTTAATTTCTATATATTATACTAAATAATGAAATTATAAATTTATAGTCGTAATAAAATCTCCATAAAATTAGCTTTCTATAAATATATAATCCTATAATATGATGTTTCACGAGAAAAGGACTTTGAAGTCTTATAATAAACGGCCGCAAATTGGCTGTCTGTAGAATATCAAACTATTAGCGTAGAAAAAAAAAGTTTCTGATGAATATATTACCCATACTACATATATGATATTAATATGGAATATATATATCATATATCTGTAATAAGACACTTTAGACTCACAGAAGACTACCTAGAAATGTACTGCATTTCCCACTTTATCTTATTTCCCTAATGTACGTACGTGTTTTGGTAGTGAGTGAAATGTGGCAGAGCCCATTCCCATCCTATCCCTCCCCATTTTCTCAGCCCTTTCTCTAAATCCATTCCTATATTTCCAAAGGTAGGCAGCGCATCCGGGGGCGCGCCAACGTTTGTCATTTTGGACTAATGTTGGCATGTATCGCGGATGTCAATGGGCGACAGTATCCGCTTACCATCAGGTGGACTGTATGATCGTCTGCCGTCTGCGTTCATAAAAAAATAAAAAGATATTGCGCCTTTCCGCGTGTTCTATCAGATATAAATCGCAATTACTGTGCAGAAGTTTTCGTTACGACGCCCATCTCGGATTATAGTAATCGTGTCTTCCGTCATCAAAGTGCAATGTGCTACCACTTCTTTGTCAAGAATCGATTTGTATCACGTAGACCAATACGCGCTGAACTCACGTGGTAGACTATGGCCCAAACCATCCCAGTAATTTACTAGGGGTAGCCTGTGCCCTGCAGTGGGACGTTGTAGGCTGATACAAGTACAAGTACACCTAAATATTGTGGAAAGAACAATCTGGACATTTTCAAGTTCATGTAAAACCAGCAACTTGAGTATGAGCAACTTTTGGAAATTACCCGATCGCGATAGGGCCGGGAAAGTATGCGTTTTCTCAGAATTTAGTATATCTGAATGCAGTTATGAGGAGGCTATGCACATATAAGAGAGAAGCGAGAAGACAATGTCCAGGCTGGAAGCGAGTGCATCCATGAATGAGGTTCATCATATCGGTGCTTTCAGAGATTTTTTTTGTAGAAAAAAGGAGGCAGATGAGCATACATACAGTCCACCTGATCCACATACAGTCCATAGACATCCGCGATACATCAGTCCTTAATGACAAACGTTGGCACGCCCCCGGATGCGTATTAGACATTAAAAATTAAGTTTTGATGTTCAAAACTTTGCAAATTAAGGTATAGATTGGGAGGAAGGGTAGGAAAAATGAAAACATTATCCACCATTAGGTGGACTGTCTGTTCTTCTGCCAGTCAGTCACCTTTTTTCTGTAAAAAAAGTAATAATGTAATATGCAATAAAGATGCTTTTGCCACTTATACGCGTCAAATCCACTCTTCCATACTTCGCCAGAGATCTTATAAAAAATAATGATGTGTCTCTTGGATATTTGTCGAGAAGGTGTATCGCTCTATATTTAGCCACAACCAGGAGAAGTATACCATAAGTGATATCAAAAATAATGATGTGTCTATTAGATACTTGTCGAGTAGGCGTATCGCTCTATATTTAGACATATCCAAGAGAAGTATACTACATATAAGTGACTTGTCTATATTATGATTGAAAATTGACGATCCATCTGCACCTGTCTTTATGTAAAGATTTTGTTACAAATAATTGCGACAACTGGTACGTGTCCTGACGTAACCTTTAAGAGAATTCGTAATGGGCTCGGTACACTGTACTTATTGTTGTATTTCTCGCTTAGAAGATGTTTTATGTCACAAAGTTGAGTGGCACAGTATTATAAAGTTTTGCCGCGTGTCTTCATATGGAATTGGGGGAATGGAAATGGAAGGAATGGTAAAAGGCATGTCGACTTTACGAACGAGGACAGAATGACATCGCTTTTAATTTGTGTACCTACATTGTCATCGTAAATTTTCATTTATTTTTTAACACATTTGTCTCGGTGCTTTCTTATGACTTAGGTGGCCATTACACTCCAGATCACGATCCGTGGATCATGATCATTGACCGTGATCAGGATTGACCGTGTAATGTGTTGGACTGGTGAATTCTAACACATTACACGGTCAATCACGGTTACACAGTCCACGGGTCGTGACCTGAATTGATTGTGTAACGGCCTTCTTAGACAATCTAGGGTTAAGCAACAAACACACATACACACACACAAGCACTATCGCACATATACACAACCTCCCGCTAATGATATTCGTATCCTATTATTTTATATATACTGAGCTTAATGTCTTTAGGAATTTTCTACCAGCGAACTTTTGGGTTGATCAAGAGGTTCAATTAGGAGGTGCGAGAAAGACGCAAATGAGATGGAGTGCTAAAATAAAAATAAAATACAGAAATAAACTGTGTTATTGTATATACTTACTTCATCTAATTATTAATTGTCAGTTTTGGAGTTAAACACATCAGTCAAAGAAGCTCCATTATCTATACAGTAAAAAGCACCTGTCATACTCTTCGCTTTGTTCTCTTCACAATTTCCTCTGATTTATTTCATTTATTATGGACTAAGGCGGCAGATGAGCATACAGTCCACCTGATGGTAAGTGGATACTGTCGCCCATAGACATTCGCGATACATGCCAACATTAGTCTAAAATGACAAACGTTGGCACGCCCCCGGATGCGCTGCCTACCTTTGTTGATGAAAGAATGGATTTGGAGAAAGGGTTGGGAACGTGGGAAGGGATAGGATGGGAATGGACTCTGGCATATCTCACTCACTACCGAAACAGGTACATACATTGGGGAATATGATAAAGTGGGAAATGGAGTACATTTCAAGGTAGTATTCTGTGAGAGAGGGGTAACGAGGCCAGTCGAGTGCGCCCAGGGGCTGTTGGATTGCAGCGTGCACTCTCCCCCTCTTACGTGCTATTATTACGAGTAAACACATAATATCCTCCATGTATTTCGTCACATATGTACGTACATACACTCTGTAACAGAGACACACACACATCTTTACATACACAAATACACACCTATATCACAAATACCACACACCCTAGACTTAAACCTACATAAGTTTATTTATATAATATGTATACATTTTAAAATCCCTTGTGGCGATAAGAATAGTTTTATATTGATGTATAAGTTTTGTTTTAATTGGTTTCATTATTGATTTGTGTTAATTAATAAATGAAAGTCCACGCGAGTGAAGATACGGATAGAAGTTAGTTTTAAATGTCTTTTTTTATTTTATTTATTTATCAATTAGATTAACAAAACTTAAAAGGTAACATTCATAATATTCTAAAAACTACGAACGTTTGTCTAGAATACCAATAACAGCCACCAAACAGTCTACCCTCACTAGCAGTCCCGGATTATCCATATACGCAATGTAGGCAACTGCCTATGGGTCCGTCGCCGCCTAGGGGCCCCGCGGCCCATGAGATAAATAAGTCAAAGTAGTTTTAATTCGATGCTTTCGCTTTACAAAGGTTTTAGTTTTATTTTTTTTAAAGGACAAATAATTTTACATTAGTTACTTGTTATAAGCTTATAAGGTACGTACTTATTTCTCTAAAATAAAACTCAATGACATAAATTATCTTTTACTATAATCACCATTTGCAAGTATTGCATAAATTGAATTATACATTGAATTACAATTAATTTACCTATAGGTAAATAGTTTTGTTTTAATAAATGACATACATTGCCGATATATTAAAATTTGGTGTTGGTATAAGGCTTAAATACTACTTACCTAGAGACCTGCCTACCTAAGGAGAGAGGGGCCCCGAGACTTGCATTGCCTAGGGGCTTTTACATGGCTTAATCCGGCCCTGCTCACTAGCCTCATAAAGTCATAAACATAAGTCATAATTTACTTAAAAAGTGCCGTTTTAATTTATGCCTTAAGTTCTTTCAAGATCGTTGACTTATCATCTCATTTTAAAGTAATAATATCTTGTCTAGACGATTTATCAAAAAACATGACCTACAGTGTCACTAATTGATTACATACGCAGTTGTCGATAATGATAATTACCGTTATAATGACGACTCTCTACCGCCTATATAATGGAGAATGTTCTGAAGAACTATTGCACAATTTGATGTCAACTTCGGATTGTTATTATCGCACCTCCCATCGTTTTCGTGCAGTTTACAAAGAATCGATGTGCACGGAGCAACCAAATAGACACTTTATACCGCGAAATCAAAGCTCTCTCGTAGAGCCCCACACCGGAACACAGGGGAAAAATCTCGGCTGGCAGTTCATACCAAAACGCTCAGGTTCGCGGTATATATGTAATGTCTTCTTCAAGTCGTTGGTGCGTAAATTTTAATTACATCTAGGAAATCTATGGCAATTAATGTTAATACGTTAAAAGCCAATCACTAAATATCATCCCGCGTCAACTGAAAACCCTTATAATTATAATGTGTTATGGTTAATTTGGGAACATCGTAACGGCCACAAATAAACAGGGATTCCGAATCCCATGAGAAGGGACGAGGACCGCCTGATTGGCGGGTGGAAGTGGATCGATATTATCGGTCCACATTAACCTGTCAATCTTAAGAGACAATATACAGTATGTAACCGATAAAACAATCATTGAAATCATGAATTTTGGTAATGATTGAGCATTTTTTGAAATTAGTTTACTTGTTCTTTCTTTTGTAAACAAGAAAAAGTATCATATTAAGTATATACGTATAAGTCTATATATTTGCATATTTTTTGTAATAGTATTTACAATATTCTTTTCATTTATTTTTGTATATTTCTATATCCCTTTTATTTCACTCCTGAAGGTTGTCTAGAAGACATTAGACAACGCCATGTAACATTAAGTCCGTCCATTGTATTATGTACTGTTCGGTCCAAAAATTATTTTATATCGCGAACCCGCAGGCTGTGGAACGTACTGCCGCAAGAGGTCTTCCCATTAAACTACGACATGGGGTTCTTCAAGAAAGCTGTGAATAGGATTTTGCAAGGTCGGCGGCGCGCCCGCATACCCCCTGGTGTTGCAAGTGTCCATGGGCGGCGGTAACCTTTACCATCACGTGAGACCGCTTGCTCGTTCGCCCTCTTCTCTAAAAAAAAAAAAAAACAATCCTACACATTACACGGTCAATCCTGATCACGATCAATGATCATGATCCACAGATCGTGATCTGGAGTGTGTAATGGCCACCTAAGTCATAAGAAAGCACCGAGACAAATGTGTTAAAAAATAAATGAAAATTTACGATGACAATGTAGGTACACAAATTAAAAGCCATGTCATTCTGTCCTCATTCGCAAAGTCGACATGCCTTTTACCATTCCTTCCATTCCCCCAATTCCATATGGAGACACGCGGCAAAACTTTATAATACTGTGCCACTCAACTTTGTGACATAAAACATCTTCTAAGCGAGAAATCTCGTACAACAATAAGTACCGTGTACCGAGCCCATTACGAATTCTCTTAAAGGTTACGTCAGGACACGTACCAGTTGTCGCAATTATTTGTAACAAAATCTTTACATAAAGACAGGTGCAGATGGATCGTCAATTTTCAATCATAATATAAACAAGTCACTTATATGTAGTATACTTCTCCTGGATGTGCCTAAATATAGAGCGATACGCCTACTCGACAAATATCTAATAGACACATCATTATTTTTGATATCACTTATGGTATACTTCTCCTGGTTGTGGCTAAATATAGAGCGATACACCTACTCGACAAATATCCAATACACATCATTATTTTTGATAAGATCTCTGGCGAAGTATGGAAGAGTGGATTTGACGCGTATAAGTGGCAAAAGCATCTTTATTGCATATTACATTATTACTTTTTTTACAGAAAAAAGGTGACAGACTGGCAGAAGAACAGACAGTCCACCTAATGGTGGATAATGTCTTCATTTTTCCTACCCTTCCTCCCAATCTATTCCTTAATTTGCAAAGTTTTGAACATCAAAACTTAATTGTTAATGTCTAATACGCATCCGGGGGCGTGCCAACGTTTGTCATTAAGGACTGATGTATCGCGGATGTCTATAGACTGTATGTGGATCAGGTGGACTGTATGTATGCTCATCTGCCTCCTTTTTTTCTATAAAAAAACCTCTGAAAGCACCGATATGCGTTGCACGCGTTGGTGAGACTCAATTTCAATACCATTGTCCTGTCTCTTTATTGACTTATTTGTATAACACTTTAGTAATACAATGTACTGTTACACGACACCACATGATCACACTTCATGAAGTTGGTATCCGATGATAAGGACCTCTACAGGTCGTTCCTTTAACACAGATGCTAGCGACATCTGTAGGGCTGCGTTATTTCTCTAACAATAGTATAATTTAAAAGATATTTTAAAAATCAGATGTCCAATTTATCTAAAAGGTTAATCAGTGGTGGTCCTGAGCAATCAGTGAAAAATTTTTTCACTATTTCTTTTTTTTGATATTTAATAAACTATCACTAATAAACTATAGTGGTTCATTAGGAAGCACAGTGTGAGACGGCCTCAGGCTGACGACTTAAACGCCGGTGGTGCTTGCACGAAGAGCCGGGGATCGTTGTGTGGTGACGAGCCTTGGGAGAGGCCTATATCCAGCAGTGGAGAGACATAGGCTGATGGAATGTTATGGTATTAAACTATAGAACCCACAATTCACAATTTTTATATTAATCAAACCAAAACTCGAACCTTCACTTCTCGAGTTCCCAGTAAAAAGTCTGAAATATGGTGGCATGGTGTGGTTCAGTGGTGTCGTCGGAAAAAAACAATTCCCAACGACGCTACCAGTGGTGTCGTTGGCTGGTATCGGTTTTTTGTATACATATCTATGTATGGAATAATGAAAGATTTTTTTTGCTGTTAATGTTAGTGTTAGCGCCAGGAAGAAAAGTAGAATGTATTGTTTTTATAATGTTCATTGTGTTTATAGATTGCCACGATGTGGGTATTAATCGTGTATGAGAGGGTATTTACAAAGATTTACGTCCTGTCGCCGCGTTACAAAGATACATACGGTAAGGCTGTGCATACACACGCGACAATATTCAGAAAAACGGATTCGAGAAAGGGGAGGGATGATTGCTGTCTGTTACAATATATGCTAAAGGAAACTGTCAAACTAGAATTGCCACCATGAAGTACTGACTGGGGGAAAATCGACAAATCAAATCGACAATGCGAGTAGAGATGTGGTTAGTAGATTCTCCTGAGAACTTTATGAATGATTTTTTTTTATGGACGAAGGCGGCAGAGGAGCATACAGTCCACCTGATGGTAAGTGGATATAGATATCCGCGATACATGCCAACATTAGTCCAGAATGACAAACGTTGACACAGCCCCGGATGCGCTGCCTACCTTTGGAGATATAGAAGTGGATTTGGAGGAAGAGTTAGGGAAATGGGGAGCGATAGGATGGGAATGGGCTCTGGCATATCTTACTCACTACTGAAACACGTACGTACATTACGGAAATAAGATAAAGTGGGAAATGCAGTACATTTCAAGGTAGTCTTCTGTGGTAGTCTTCTCTTTATGAATGATCTGGATTAAAAGTAACATCCGTAGGGTATAAACTATGTTAATTTTTTAATGAAAATCTTTGGAGGAGCTCGGTAGGCAGGAAATAAGTGAAAGTCTTGGATGAGCTGAACTGGACTTTATATTGAATGCTTTATTTAAAATCCTAACTTATTTTACACACAATAATTATTATTATACTAAAAGCAAATGAAAATTAGTACATTTTGGCCAATAGCGAGCAAGCATTAACGATGCCTACTATTGTTATGGATCTGTGAATCACGCGGTCAATGTGTATACCGCGTAGATATAAAAACAAGCTTCTTCGCCCGTTCGATATTTATTGGTCACGGTATCTCCTACGCCAGGTAAGTGACGGTACTACGAGGGAATCCCTCACCATCTCATCCCCCTAATAGTTGCCAGCTTGCTCCCCGATAGGAATGGCCCTCCCTGTTTCCGTCGTTGTCGTCGTCGGCACATCCTGGACGACCCCAATGACCCAATTACTGCTGGCAATGCGGTTCTTACACTACACTCATAGGCTACACATATACATCGTCCCCGCCGGCGGAGACGAGAACGTCCCCCTCCCTACACTGTGAACACACACCGGCCTTCAGCTAACACTTGTACTAGGTATCGGCACGTACCTTGGCGCTTCAGACCGACTCGCGATCCCGTGGTACCCTCCCAAAGCCGCCCTAACCCGAGGTCCGTTCTTTCCGCCGGTTTACCGGCGGGGGAGCCCTTGGGCTCGTTCCTACACACACTTTTTGCTTCTGGTTGAGCGCATTCTGCACTCGCCCTAAACTATACATGTCCGGTGACTCTTGAAAGGCCATTAGGGCCACAAGAATTTAGCCATTGCTAAAAAAAATGCTCTATTTTTAGTAACTGCTGGCCGTTCTGGAGTGCAGATGCCTTGATGCAGTGCTACGCCGAGTGCATCTTCGCATTACGTGAGCTCCGCGTATCCGTGGTGAAGACTCTGCTGGCTGTTCCTGTCTGCTGCAACCTCCAAGAAGTAAATCAGCTCATCGTGTTTCTACGGACTGTGATCTATCTTGGTTTCCATAGAAATGTAGCGTGTCGTCTTGTCACGTCTTTGCATTAAAAGTATAATAGTAATCAGTGGCGGATTAAGAGTTTCGGAGGTCCCAAGCATAGAGGCCGTGTAGGTCCTCTGTTGCTTGGATTTGTATGCTGTAGGTAGAAATTAGAAAATAAAACAAAGTTTATCAAAATCAAATGCCCTGAAGAACAGAGCCCTAAGCACGTGCTTATAATGCTATATGTTAATTCGCCACTGATAGTAATGAATCGATAGCAAGGGACAAGCGCACGCGCCTCCGTGCAGCTCGACGTGCGACAGTCTGCTACGCGGTGCGACCGACGGCGAGACCACGCTCGAGTTAGAGCTCATAGGAAACATAATTAATTTCGTAATATCGGTTACGTAATACATTACATGCTACGCAAATAGCTACAAATCCATTTAGTTCTTGCATGATGTGCATTCAATCAGACTATCCACGCAAAACTATCCAAAAGTTGTTGTTTTTAGATAGTTCCATTGTAATGACTTATTCTAAAAATATTAAATGTATTTTAATGTACACTGGTTTTTAAGACTTTATTATATCTTATATAGAAGAAGATATGTATACATTTCATGATTTGTATAGATTAAATTGCCATTTTTGGTCCTGAGGAACTACATCACCTCTGAATGAGTGGACTCGTCAACCCGATGGGCAAGCGAGGTGTTTTAAAGCTATACATCCATCATGCATAACCAATGTGCACGGGGAGGCCCGTGTCCAACAGTGGATAAAAAAAGGGTTGATTATGGTTACGGGTTTTTAAAATTATCACTAGCTCCACGGTGAACGAAAACATCGGAAAAATAAAATTGCATGCTAATTCGCACTGGGCCCGCGCCGTTAAACCCCCTCTAGTTTAAAGGTAGAGTTTTGTAATTTTTCCGGTCGTTAATGTGTCACCAACCTAAGCTTACAAGCGTTCATACGTGAAAAGATTGTAAAGGGTCGATGAAGTGTAACGTCATCGCTGTGTGTGTGTGTGTGGAACTTCCTTTATTTATGTTCATGTTTTTCTTTGTATTTGTACTTTTGGTTGAAACCGTTGACAGTCGAAATTCATTCTTCAGATATACATTACTAGCATGAGCCCGGCGCTCTGTCTGCTTAGAACCTTGTTTACGTATCAGTTTGATAGTATCTTGTCTAGAAATGTAGATTTTTTTATTTAAAATTGATTCCATGTGTATTTTTCAACAATTTTAACAACAGTTGGCAGAAAAGTAATTGGTCGATAGTTAGTAAATGGATGGCTTGATGGCTACCTTTTTTGTAAATTGGTCTAACAACTCCTGTCTTTAGGTCGTTTGGATAGGAGGCTGATTGTACGCTGGTATTAATAAGTTTAGAATTGACTTTTGCTAAAGCCTGATCAGAAAAATGAAAAACTTTCTCTAGGGGCGCCACATAGCTAGTTAGCAGAGGGCTGCTAGTTAGTGTTGTCAGTAGAAGATATTAGTTTCATTAGTTTTACGCATCCTGGCGAGGTTTTTTATTTTCTTGATCACGCTATACTTTGTCTGCAAGAATTTTAACGTCAAGTACTGAAATTTTATCTAGGCCGGAGGATTTATTTTGTTGTAATGATTTTATTGACGTTTTTGTGTGTTGCTTTTTTAAATAGCATTGACCTATTCGCTTTATTTTTGTATGTATTTTCATGTAATAATAATTTATTACAATTTGGTATAATATGTATCTTGGACACTTCTACTGAATCCTATGGCGAATTTATCTGCGATTGCTTTACTGGCCATTAGTACTTTACTTTAATGATAATACAATAATAATGATAATACAAATGGTCCTTAACCTTATGCTGTAACGCGAAACAATTACACTACCAGGCTAGTAGATTTATTCGTTTCATGATTAGTGAACGGAAGACTGAAGAGATTTCAGAATTGACAAATAGACATACAGGCTATTTTCTTGGAATTAATAGTTTAAATACTTTGACAATTAAATACATCACTATGCGCAGACTTACCCAGTGTGGGATAATTATTTAATTTTGCAATAAACATTTGGAAACTGAGGTTTTTGAAAATACATATGTATATTGTTTAACGAAAAAATTATTCGGAATTTTTTGTTTATCTTCAAATTTTCTACAAAATGACATCTCCCGGTCCCTCTATCTCAAAAAAATGGGGACCCAATTTCAAAAGTTAAAAATCACAATTTTTATAAATATATCTGATTCCGACTGCTTTAGGTTTGATACTGAATTGTCAAAATAGTAAATTCATGAAACAAAACACTGTGTACTTTAGTAGTGTAATAGTAGTGTACACTGTGTGTAGTGTGTGTGTACTGTGTAGTGCGCGCGTAGCGTTCGCATACGGTCGATCCATCGTGTATCACATATTTACATGTTGCTAAAATTATAAAGCACCTTACACCTTTAATTATTTCTATAATGGTCTCTAAAAAGTGTACTAGTTTTATGAAAATAACATAACAAAGAGAAATCCGGGACTTGAATGCAGCAGATGTAACACAACTGTTCATAACAGTTCCATTTGTGCGAGCCTAAACAACAGCCAACTGCAGGCATTGCGTAACGCGGGTGGACTTGAGTGGAGCTGTGACGATTGCTTGAGCCATCTAACGAGCAGATCATCTTCTGTGGTTTCGGATGACGAACCTGAAGAAGGCACCATCTGTACAATAACCAATACCCATCGAACAACTGACGGAATCGATGTAAAGAAATTGATAGAGGACCTTAGCAGCAACCTAAAAAAGTCTGTGTGAAAGGAGTTAAAAATTTTTTAACAGTCGCTTGACATTGTAAGCGACCAGTGTTCTAACATTGAAACATCGTTAAAAAATCAAAACCAAAAATAAAGGTACTTGACAACAAACACCTAGACGTATCTAATAAGAATTTTGAACTCCGTGTCGCGTCTTTGGAACAGCAGTTGGAAGAAACGAACCAGAAACTTCTCTCGAACACCCTTGAGATTTTCCGGCATACCGTTGACTGACAACCAGGATCCATCAAGCTTCGCGATCTTTGTGGCTGCTAAACTGTAGGTAGACCCAAATGAGGTGCAGGCCCGTCGTTTACCATCTAAAGAATACCAGTCCAGTCCAATAATTGTGGAGCTAAAAACAAAGGAGACCCGCGATCACTTTATTGCCGCTAGAAAACGGACAGTTCTGAAGGTAGGAGGATTACTGGACAAGGTACCCGAGGGAAAGGAGAACGAACGCGTTTATGTCCGTGAAGCCCTTATCCGCCGTACGAAAAATCTCTTCTACAACGCTAAGACGGAGCTACGAGGACCCTTTAAATTTGTGTGGTGCAATAACGGCAAAGTTTTAGCAAGGGGCCATCCATAAATTACGTCACACGAATTTCATGATTTTTGGAGTCCCCCCCCCCCCCTCCTTGTCACAGGTGGTCACATTTGTATGAACATATTTCACCTGGTGTGACGTTAGAAATTATTAAATTAAAACAACCTTATAATAATATTGATATAGTTAGTAGGTAATATTTTAAAGTTTTTCGTTAGAGTTGAAGTTTAGTTTTAATACTTTATATTTATACATGTGACGTCACGAAGCTTATGACTAGTCCTCCCCGTCACACGATGTCACATTTTGTTGACCCCCTCCCTCCCCCTTAACGTGTGACGTAGTTTATGGATGACCCCCAAGACTAAAACCCAATTTAAAAGTATTCGACATTCGCTCAGTTACAGATATTCAAAAGTTGTTAAATAGCATAAATCAGAATAATTAAGGTGGGCCCTACAATATTATTACCTTTTGTCTTGTTTATTTTATTACTTTCTCTTTAGTAATTCATGAACAACGAATCTAATGTTCAAGAACAGTTTGATTGTGTGAGCGTTAACTGGTTTATTGAACGAATACAATTTGCCCGATGCGAACTAAATAAATAAAATAAGTTGACAATGAACTGCAATGCAACCAGCCCTTTCAGTATCCACTGCTGCACATGGGCCTCCTCATGCACATTGTCTCGTGCATGGGAGATGTATGGCCTTAAAACGCCACGCTGGTTAACCGGTGGGCGAGTCCATTCTTATAGAGGTGGTGTAACTACAACTGTGATAGTGGCTTTATTATCACTTAGTCGCCTTTAGTGCAATGCAATGGGCTGCAAACGAGTTTGTATTTGTGCGAACACTTGATTAGCTGATACTTTGTTTCCATGTTTTTTTCTTTATTCACTTACATAATGCCAACACATAAGAGTTCATTACCCTTCTTTTCTAACTACGCCATTGTCCGATAAAAACGAGTACTTACTATGAAATATAACAATCATAAACAAAATTCGACGCCATTCAAACAGCACCTGGTCCCGATTCGTTACAAGTGAAAATCATATTTTATATTTTCAGAGCGGTGATGGCTAAGTACAGATGAATAGACAGTAAGGAACAGCGTTCTATTCCTGAAATGATTACCTATGTCTTACGGCACTGTAAATGAAGCATTCTAAAACTTGCAGATTTTTTATAAAAGGAATTTAGCAGACGAGCAGCCAGTCCACCTGGTGGGATGTGGATACTTTCGGGCATATCTCACTCGCTACCAAAACATGTATGTAAGAGTATATTGGCGGAATTGGGTAAAATGGGAAATGCAGTACATTTTATGGTAGATTTCCGTGAGACAGGGGTCTCTTGACCAGCCTAGTGCTCTCAGCGGCTGTGGGATTGCAGCTAATACTCTATCTTTCCCCAAATCGTAAATGAAACCATTGATGTGTGAATATGGTTAGTTTATACGACACGGGCCAAGGTTAGGTCTCATAAGCTCACGAATCGAGAATAAATAGATACCTCCCCAATAATAAAATTTATAGTAATATTTCAAAATACTAATTTAAATGTTTTAAATACGCTTCCTGCAATTCTTTACGGCAACGTTGTGCAGAAGTAGAGTTCCTGTGTGCGTGACTAGCATTTAGTGTAATCGTATAAAGTCACTATACTGTTCTTCACATGTACTGTGGCAAAGGTAAAAGGCATTTGCCTTTGTTTCGACAGGCTTTCGGGAATTTCTTTTTACAACGGCACAATACGAATTTTCGCCTTCAAATTTATGTTCAATTGTTTTTGGATCTGTCAACGTGACGATGTTTCGGTAAAGCTGCACGCTGGTGAAATAACAATGATATTATATTATTCATTGCCCCAGACCTTGTATCAACGAACAAATGGGGAATTAATAATATTATTTAGGCAGGTACCTGCCTAAAGGATTATTGTTTGTGTAATTAATGAAAAAGCGAGGTAGCAAGTTTAATGACCACTGTATGGTTTATCCTAAATATTGTAGTAATAATATCAGATTTATTTTTATTTGTAATCAATATATCACCGTGTCACCCAAAGGACAAACTTGCGAACAAATAAGTAACTCGAGGGTTTCTGAACAAATATAACTTTTATCCCAGGTATTTATTTGGTCCTTTGGGACACTCCGGCGCGGTGTAGGTAAGTCGTAGCTACCTAGGGTATAATGACGATTTACGAAAAGTCAGAATATTTTGTGAAATTTTGGTAACACCTGACACAGTTTTCTTTGTATAGAAAGATGGTTGCAATAGCGGCAGACGAGCAGATACTCCATCTGGTGGTAAGTGGATACTGTCGGCTATAGACAATCGCAATACATAGCATACGTGACTTAGGAGACTACCTTGAAATACCTTGTACCTACCTATGTGTAGTAGAGCGGTGATAGTCCAGGGGTATCTATACTCGACTCAAATTCTTGTGATCGTGAGGTTCAAATCCACGACCCGTACCACTGAGTTTTTATTTAAGTACGGGTTTTTATAATTGTCTCAAGCTCGGCGGTGTGAGGAAACCCGCATGGTCCAGAAATACAAAAAATCTGGTGTATGTGTATGCAGCAATCCGCACTGGGCTCGCGTGGTGAAGGGAGGCTGATACAAGTTACATGTGTACACAAGTGTTCAATCTAATTGACATCTCAATAATGTGACGACAACATGATTGACTTTTTGGATTATTTGATAAGTCCCCGCTCACAAGTTCGCCCCAGTGGAGAAATTTTTATCACCTATCTCCACCGGCTACAAATAACACCCGAGTGGACTCGTGGAAAAAATCTAAAACTCACCACCAAAGTATTTAATTGTATCACTGTAACATTCGATTTAGTAAGGTAATTAGATGACTGTTAATGATTTCATTGTAAAATAAAAGAATTACTATGACAAAATCAACATTTTAGTCAAGTAATAAAGTATAAATTTAACGGGTTTACCCATCACATTTAACGGGTAACCAGTTTACTGATCACATTTTTTTTATCGACTGTGAACAGGTCACTCATTTTTTTCCATGATGTGTCCAATTGTTATAACACCATCATCATTGTCTATGGTCACTACTCACTAATAATTCCACTTGATAAATAGTCACGTAGTCACCATAATGATCAATAATAATAATCACCCTAAATTGCCTCTAAGAATGTCTTAAAACACCTATGGGATATCTTATACAATTCAAAAACCTTTTATATCTTTTAGGTCATTCTGGAGTATCCATATATGTTTTAAGACATTTCTCAGTGGTAATCAATATTCCGCATTGATAACCAAAAGTTTTTCCATCGAGTCCTTCGCCCGTATCGATTGTATGTGGATGGTCAATTAGCAGATCGCGAATCTTTCAGTAAGTTTGATTAGAATCTCTGGAATTGAATGGTGGCAATCCAGAAAGGAGTTCGTAACACTTAACGGTATTTCCGACTCCGATGGACCAATGCAGTGGCCAGGATGCACAGCAGTCAAAGTTGCATTTCTAAATGCAGGGTCATTTGGTACAAAGCACGATGAGTTTGTTGTCGCAATAAATCGTCACTCTGTCGATATTATGGCCATTGATGAGAATGGCTGCGAGCGGGTGAGCGGGGCGAGGGGGGCCGTGCGCCCCTCTCTCCCGGCTATCGTTTGCGACACGTCCCGCGACCGGCCCATGTGCACGGCGGACGAGGAACTGGAGTTGATTTTTATATAAAACGCGTTATAAATGTTCGTACATATCCTCACATTTGTGAGGACATTTCAGTCACATTTGTTCAACTGGCTTCTGTAACGGAACTGATGTTCTGTCTTATTCCAAATATTAACTCGATTAAGCTTGCTGTTGGCACTGCGTATCGTCCGCCCTGGCTTAATTTGGATTTATATTTCGATGCTATCATCGACTCCGTTAATTATCTAGCACAATGCGATAAGATAATTTCATTAGGTGATTTTAATATAAGTATACTACAATCAAATGGGGGTACGATATGGGGTTCTTCAAGAGAGCTGTGAATAGGATTTTGCAAGGTCGGCGGCGCGCCCGCATACCCCCTGGTGTTGCAGGTGTTCATGGGCGGCGGTAACACTTACCATCACGTGGGACCGCTAGCTCGTCCGCCCACAAGTCTATAAAACAGAAATGATACTGAAATGTGTAAATTTAATACTTTTCTAAATAGTTTTAACGTTTGTCACTCTGGACTGATGTTGGCATGTATCACAGATATCCACGGGCGACATTATCCAATTACCACCAGTTGAACTGTATGCTCCTCTGCCTCCTTCTTTCTAAAGAAAACGGTAAGTATGTTTCTATGTATTTATTTAGGTAGGTATATGCATTTTAAATATGTATGTATATAGAATTTCGCCATATGTATTGTATAAACACAGGTTAATATGTAAAGAAAAATATAATTTTCTTTATTTTTAATTTGCCGCGCTACAAAGCACCTTCATGGTGACCGCGAACATAGATTTATATTTTTGTAAACTATGATTGACGTTTATACTTTGACGTTTAACGTGAACAAATTATTAAAACTTATAGTAATATTGTAATATTAGAAATAAGAATCGACATTGCGATTAATAACATTAAATGTCGTTTCTTTTATTCACAGGTAAAGTTTAGTTACAAGGCATGTTAACATATTGTAATTACCTATAAAAAAATATGTAACGTAATAAATTATTTTATTCACAGAGAAACTCAATTGTGTTTTGATTAGCAGTGTCGATCCAAGTAATTAGAAAATATCATTACAAATATAAATTTATCAAAATTGGTCTGTAAAATAATTTAACAATTTCACAACTTAAGCGAACGAAACCGCGTGCAAAAGTTAGTTGGATTTAATTTTCTACCGCAATAATAAGAGCTTGTTTGTTTAGTGCTCAGTCGTGGCTCACCGTTCAACATTTTACATTACCGCCTAGCGTAGAAAAGATTACGAACCAAATTAGTTTTTGAAAATATGTGCTGAACGGAACGGCGCTATACTTTAGCTTTGTTAGCCTCTTTGTCGTGTTGTAGCCACCGGTGACATTTTTAACTAATAACAATAAAAGGTGTTGCAACGGTCAGGTTGATTGAGTCAGGTCAAAGGTCAACACATTTTAAACCGGTAATATTTCTAATATGCTAAAACAAACAGAAGGTGCATTACAGTTATAAAAACGAATGCGTAGGTACATTATTTATAAGGATTTCTCTAAGAATTCCACAGTATACCTGCTCAGAACCCGCTCATTATTTGGGAAGAAAACACCTGTGTGCCTGTATGGCTCGCTAACATTCTATTAATATAAGCACGCGAGACCAGCGCATTACGTCGGAGGTTGGTACCAGATGGAACCTCCTCCAGTAAGCGATGAGTATACCTGATATACTGAACTGGAACAAAAAGCAGCGCGCACTACACAACAACGACGGCGACGACAACTTGCCTCGTAAAAGTCTAATTACAAACATTATAATAGACAAGTTACACTGAAGTTCTAATGTATTACACCAAACCATTCCTACGACAAACAATAATGGATATAAAACAATGATTATAATAAAATAATATATAATTAATTATTAAGTAGTGTTTTTATAACCTACTTGTGAAAAACGTTGTGAGTTGCCCATTATGCCCATCACCTAACATAATGTGTAACATTGTACACATCCCGGTCGGAAGTAATACACATCGGCTATGATCGGCTAGCTTCGATTTTGTAGAGCGTCGTCTCTGTCGTATGCCGAGTCGCTGACTTATCAGTCGTCGTACAGGCACACGACAGAGACGACGTTCTACAAGACCGAAGCTATCCGATTGTCTCTTTCTAAAGGCCGATGTGTATTACTTTCGGCCGGGAAGTGTATGTAGTTGTATAATTGTTCGTTTTTACCCATAAATAAAGAAAATATTCGAGCTTTATATTTTTTATTATTCGAGCTTTGTGGCGTGTGGTGTTGGCCGACTAGCCGATTAGGCCGTTGGCCACAGTCATTGACTGTGGATGCAACTCAAGATAAGTTATCCAGTTCTTGCAAACATCTGGCGGCGGCGCGGTTCTACTGTTTTATATTTCAGTGGTAAACTCGGACACTGCGGTTGAACTTTTAAATTGCCACTTCAAACCAAGTAGACGTAAAATGTCAATATATAAGAAAAGAGAAGATATAAAAGAAGTTTTTATTTGTTTTTCTTATCTCGGTAAACAGACTGGAAAGTTGTAGAAATATTTTTATAAGGCAAAACTGTATAAAAGTTAGTTTTATTTTCAACTGAACCGGTCAACTGAACTAAGTGGGAATAAAGGTTTTTTTTTGTTGATAAATTGTGAGAGGACCTTAAACCATAACCAGCCCCTTTTATTTTCCATTGCTGTACAAGGGCACCATGTCTTATGAATTATGCATGAGGGATGTGAGACTTTAAAACGTACGCTGGTAAAGCGGATTACAGAGTCCACTCCCATAGAGGTGATGTAGTTCCTCAGGGCTTGTGTAAGCTTCTTAGTTATCTGTTAGTCACCTTTTATGACACCCATGGGAATAGAGAATTAAATACAGAGAGCAATAATCAGACATTTCAATAATCAAAAAATACATAGAAAACGTATAGTGGCTCCTTATCCTGTAGATAGAACTGTTAAAATGTTAAACACCTTCATAAATAAGTTAACTTTCCTTCTACTTATAATTCTTTCATAGATAAATCACTTCTTAGGAAAATTATTGCTCACTAAATTACCCACGATTTGGGGGCATGAAATTATTTAGTAAAGTAGATAATCAGAATATTATATCTACGAAGGTCAGAATGGTAATTTTCCATAAGGCCAAGGTGAGCCAGACGAGTTTTAGGACAGATTATGATATTTTTTTCATAGAAGCCGCCGTAGTCAATGAGTTGAAAAATTATACCCTAGATTGTATAGTCTTACAGAATTGACATCATTTTAATGGACCGTATTGACTATAGCGAAAACTTATTCCTACATCTTATCAGAGATGGCACTGTATGTTCGCAGATATTGAAAGTACTGATGCCGCCATCTGTTGAAATTTCTTAAAAGTGTCTGTTATTGCACGCCACAAATTACTCACTCCCGATCTTGATATACCAGCGATACTATATTGTGACACGCGAACAATAATAACTGTATGAACGAAGGTGGCCGTGAGGCTTTAAGTTAACATGTCGATATCTCCGGCTGTCGACGTTATTAAGACAAGTATATAAAGTATGTCGTCTCGGAATTTCATTCACTGAACAGACTTTATAGATAAGGGATCAAGGGAGCGGGCGACCGCAACATGTAAAGTATCATACAAACTCCCTTCTCAACTTATTCAAAAAGCGGTTAGATACTGCCAACCGCAGATGTAATGATTCAAAACAACCTATTCATTCAATAAAGCAACGAAAATGAGCTTTAAAATCACCATAATAACTTCTTTATGAAGTTAAAAAAGTTTGTAATCGGGCGAACGCCCGGTTGACCAAGTCACAGAGACATCTCACGGTCGGGTAGCTGGAACTTTACATGCCATATATGACAGTCTTCAACTGGAAATCGATTAAACCATTTGTGTTACCAAATTAAACATGTTGATACTCTATAAACTTTGAACACGATGATTTTCGACACTTCTGCCAGCATTTCTAACTCTATGCCAAAAGACAAAATTAGCACATATACACGCAACACAGCACTAATGAGTTCAACATTGCTGGCCCCATAGATCGATGCGTCGGCTATTTCTGTAATAAAACTGAGGTTGTATCGCCTCATATTAATGGCATTGTGGCACGTGAATCATAAAATCGTTAGAGATTTTACAGGGTCGTGACACGCAAAATGTGATTCAAGTTTGAAATAATAAAATTTGAGGGTTTACAAGTCCTTTACTTCTTTCGGCAACAGATGTTCGCTCGGTGATGTTCATTGAAAAAAAAACAAATGGGTGATAGTAAAAAATTCTTTATTATCGACACAATATAAACAGGTAGTCCAAACACTTGTAGAAGTTAAAATCCTATGTATTAGAAAATTTCTAAGTTATAATTAGACACTAAGTCAACAGAAAATTTCTAAGTTATAATTTCGCTCTAGACACTAAGTCAACGTAGAATAAAAATGATAAGTTACGGACACTATTGTACGTATCAATCACATGCGAATTCTAATTTCGCTTCGGAGACTAAGTCGACAACGAGTAAAATTATAAGTTGCAGACACTGTCCAGAAACTACAACCCAATCACTCGCGAAATTTTACACGACATGACGACACTGCCACTTTTAATCACTAGGTAATATATACGAGCATATTTTCACTAAGGATATTTTTAAGTCGATTTTTTGTCGGGTTTCGGGATCAGATATTCGCTCGGTGGGGTTAATTAAAAAATATTAAATGGGTGGTATTGCTTTGCTTTTTATTATCGACACAATATAAAGAACCACGAAACCATATCGTGTAATTATACCAGAGCAACGCCATCTAGTGTCGAGACTTGGAACTAACTCTTATTAAATTTTTATATTTCACTAGCTGTACCCGCGACTTCGTACGCGTCGAAAACTTTGTATACAGCGTCTTTTCTTCCCGTCGGCCAATTTCGATGAAACAAAGTCTATTCGAAGCGCCAAGCTAAGCTTAATTAACTTGTGGAAACCCCATGAAAACCTGTTCAGTAGTTTTGGAGATTAGCGTGTTCGAACAGACAAAAAAATTCAAAATCTTCTTTTTGTATTCTGATACTCTTCCTTCATCGCCTAAAATCAGTTTTTGGTAAATATATTCAATGTACAGACACGCTGGTTCTACGCTGGCTGGCTGGTTTTATTATATGTATAGAAGATGAATTGAACAAACTGCGTATTTGTAATTTAAATTGCGTATCAGATTTCTTTTCTTTTTTGGAAAATAGACGGCATACGATCGTACAGTCCGCCCGGTGGTAATTGGATAGTGTCGCCAGTGGACATCCACGATATATGGCAACAACAGTCCAGAATGACAACGTTGGCTTGGCATGCCCCCGGATGCGCTGTTTACCTTTGAAAATTTAGAACAGGGTTTGGATAAACGTCGATAGGATGGTGTCGGCCAACTATAGAATAGCACCACCCCATTTCTTGCCATGGGTGTTGTAAAAGGCGATTAAGGGATGACAAAACAGTTATATCGTAATCTGATGTGTTAAATGTTTTTTTCATGAAATTAACCCATAGCCCAGCCTATAGCGTTCCTGTGTCGCACACGAATGCCGTGAGGGCTGTTACCTAGATATTTAATAATTTATTATATCTGTATAGCTATTAGGTAAAACCTAAAACTACTGAAAACGTTCTTTACAATAGTTTTAATAAAATCAAGGTGGCAATTTATCAAATTGAGCGCGTGGCGTCAGGCGGCGCGGCGCAGTCCTGACTGACAGCTTGTATGATACGATGCGAAACTGTAAGCTATTATCGCGACCTTGAACGTATTCGGCGCGCTAGTTTCATTTATGATAGGTATGGACTAATTGAATTTGGTCAAGATTTTCTAACTTAAAATTCAGATGTCACAATATCTTAGAAACCAGAACCGATGATAAAGTCTCAGATAATATCACAAAATAGTTATTATTTGGTCGGTGATGTCGCAATACCGCGTAACTAACGTTTCAAATACCGCGTAACTGCAAAAGTAGGAAAAATCGAGATTTCGAGGCTACAGGTAAATAATGAGGATTGGCTTCGACTAGTGTCAGTGATTGTGTCCAATAGTGTCCATCCGCCAATCAAAGCGCAGTCGAAACCGCGAGAGTAGTGTCTGGCAATCAATGACATTATACTCCGTTCACTACGTTAATTTCTATTTGACGTTTGCATGCCTATCAAGTTCCGTGTTTCTTGAAAGTCAAGTATACTCGAAACAATGTCATACTTTATTGTTGAGGGCGAAGAAATAGTAACGTTCTCTGAGTCATACCACAGACTATAAGCTATCAAATAAGAGTTTTGAAATAAAAGTATATTTAGAAGAAAAATTATTAGATAGGTACTTATTTGCAAATAAAACAACTAAAGAAATATGACGTAGTTATTTATTATTTTGAACAGCTAGACAATTACTTCATCTCCATCTGAGGAACTTGACTCGTCTGTAGACGTGTCCTCATTTATGTTTATTATAAATTCTTGTTCATGCAGGTTATCAAAGTGGATGTCAGGTGCCCAATCAGACATTTTTGTCCTCTCTACCACATTTGCCCAGTTTTCACTAGTCACGTGTGCACACGAATCCTTTAATGGTCTAAGAGCTGGCTACGAAAATTAAAAATGATAAGGTGCAGTGAAAACTTTTATATAAAAACCTTCCTTACTAGCTGACAAGCACATAGCGCTGCAGCCAGTGGGCGGGCGGTCAAGTGCGTTAATTTTTAATCAAAATAAAAAGTTTTATCAGCAGAAATTGAGTGCAACCCTGAAATTTTGTGTAGTTATAGTTTTTAACTGTAGCAATTTTCTCACCGACTCCCGATCCCGCGGTATCCCCCCACGTCTGTAACGCAATGCAACACCGAGGTCCGTTCCTTCCGTAGACCGGCGGGGGAGCTAAGTTGCAACACACATTTTGTTCCTGGCTGACCGCCTTTTGCGCTCGCCCTAAATTAAACACGACCGGTGACTCCTGAAAGGCCACTAGGGCCTTTCCCTAGTGCCATTCCGCCATTTAGCCATTTAGATCAAGAATTTAGCCATTCCGAAAAAAAAAACTAGCAATTGCGTAAAATTATTGCCAGAAGTCTAGGTCGGGGATTAAACGTTGCCAAGAAGTTGGTAAAGTTGAAAAAAATATTTAATCTTTAATGTCAAGGTGCAGTTCTGGCAATTTTGTTTTTATATTATTTATGGCTTAAAAAAGCTGGAAATCAATTGCCAGAAGACAAAATGATGGCTAAGTATATGAAAAATGATAATATCGCAAGAAGTTGGTAACACGGAAAGCAATTCTTTAAAATTTAAATAATAAGGTGCAGTTCTGGCAATTTGTTTTTCATTATTTATACTGTTAGTCAACTATATATGCAATTGCAGAAGGCTAAGTGAGGGAGATGCATAAAAATTCCATAAAATCATTATGCCCAGTGAGCGCTGAGTTCGTTAAAACCATTGAGTGTTTGAAACACATCGTACAAAAATAAATTGCATGTAAAAATTTTAGGATGTTCTTTTGCGTAACGGAAATACCTCAGCTGACAGTTCAAAATATTGTTTGCTCCCACGATAATGTTTCTGATTTCAAATAATAACAAACATTAAAAAGAGGCATCAAAATTATATCTGTTCTTGAGAATTATGAAGTTTTGACGATTAAAAATCATTGACTCGACTACGTACACTATTACTTCAGACTCCTTTTTTAAAATATTATATAAGGTAGTTTTTATGCATCACGTAACAAAAAATTTGGCAAACTTACCTCAAGACCGTGTGGCCTAATGGATAAGGCGTCGGACTTCGGATCCGAAGATTGCAGGTTCGAGTCCTGTCACGGTCGTATAATTGACATTTGTTTTGTTTTTGGAAATTCTAAAAATATTTATTCTCCGTTTATGTGTAAATATTTATGTGTCTGTAAGAATTATTTTAAAAGGTGCAGTGTTAGTTTTTGGTGCTTTTAAAAATAATTTGGTTTTTTCATTTATTTACTTCTGTTTGATACTATTTATCTACGAACATCTCAAGATATTAGAGGACAAGGTCAAACTCAAATCATAGAAGGTGTAAAGGTGAGTGCACATTTTACAAAGTTTAGAACAACTCAGTTTTAGTTAGTTTTAGTTTAGACACCACCAATGTGCAGCGTTGTGGTTCAGAGATGTCGTTGATAAATGATAACTGACCTCGTTCCTACTGGCGCTGCCATCGGTATTTACAAAACTTTACTCAGCTTAAATGTTCGCCAATTTGCATAATAAAACTAAGATAACTAACAAAACTAAAATAATTCCTTATTCCAAGGGCTCTATTTTCAATAGCGGTGGAATTTCACAAAACGTCTAATTTTTAAAGTATTCCTGATTCATTTTTTCGACGGCATTGATACCGCATCGGCGGAACCCCGCCGGAAATGAACGGCTGCGGCTTCCTGCGGAAGTAACAGCCTCAACTGTAATAATACCTACCCACTTTTTTAAATTCATAAGAAAATTGCTGCCTATTTCCACGGTTAAAGTTTTGAAGTTAAAAAATGGATAAGAAATCTTGGCAATTTCTCTTACAAAGGAGTTAATTAGAAAGTTTTTAGGAGAAGTAATAATAATCTTTTTTATTTAATTTTATTATATCTCTCGAAATTTCTTGAATTGAAATAATAGAAAACGCTGTAATTTATATAGAGAGCAAATTATAATGATAATACTATGTTTAATTACAATAATATTGTTTACATGTTGAATATTGCAACAATAAACACATGTGAAATATATAGGTTTACCTATCTCGTTTGTATCTATTTCCGCATTAGAAAAGTGGTTCTAATAATAATATATCATCATCACAATTGTTATCGTAAATAAGAAAAGATAACAAAGATAATCAAAGATATCAATAGAACCATTATTGATATTGGCAGCCGAAAAGATAAAAACAGTATTTTTTCTATGCGTTCCGAGTCACTTTACATTTATCCTAGGTATTTCCTACTAGTCATTTGCTCATCTCTCCGCACGCGTGTAAAAAGCTTATTGCTCGCGTGTTCATACACTTAAAATTTTCCGATAGAAATAACCTGTACGAAAAAGAAAACGCCATCAAAATAAGTCCAGTATACTCAAAATAAGTCCAGTATACTCAAAATAAGCCCTATAGTTAACTCTTTTAAGGCTCGCGCACATTACAGCCGCGTCGCGACCCAGCACATCACACTGCAAAACTACGACAACACACATTACAACCGCATCGCGACCCAGCATGTCACACTGCAAAACTACGACAACACACATTACAACCGCATCGCGACTCAGCACGTCACACTGCAAAACTGCGACAACACACATTACAACCGCATCGCGACCCGGCATGTCACACTGCAAAACTACGACAACACACATTACAACCGCATCGCGACCCAGCATGTCACACTGCAAAACTACGACAACACACATTACAACCGCATCGCGACTCAGCACGTCACACTGCAAAACTACGACAACACACATTACAACCGCATCGCGACCCAGCATGTCACACTGCAAAACTACGACAACACACATTACAACCGCATCGCGACCCAGCATGTCACACTGCAAAACTACGACAACACACATTACAACCGCATCGCGACTCAGCACGTCACACTGCAAAACTGCGACAACACACATTACAACCGCATCGCGACCCAGCATGTCACACTGCAAAACTACGACAACACACATTACAACCGCATCGCGACCCAGCATGTCACACTGCAAAACTACGACAACACACATTACAACCGCATCGCGACCCAGCATGTCACACTGCAAAACTACGACAACACACATTACAACCGCATCGCGACCCAGCATGTCACACTGAAAAACTGCGACAACACACATTACAACCGCATCGCGACCCAGCATGTCACACTGCAAAACTACGACAACACACATTACAACCGCATCGCGACCCAGCATGTCACACTGCAAAACTACGACAACACACATTACAACCGCATCGCGACCCAGCATGTCACACTGCAAAACTACGACAACACACATTACAACCGCATCGCGACTCAGCACGTCACACTGCAAAACTGCGACAACACACATTACAACCGCATCGCGACCCAGCATGTCACACTGCAAAACTACGACAACACACATTACAACCGCATCGCGACCCAGCATGTCACACTGCAAAACTACGACAACACACATTACAACCGCATCGCGACCCAGCATGTCACACTGCAAAACTACGACAACACACATTACAACCGCATCGCGACTCAGCACGTCACACTGCAAAACTGCGACAACACACATTACAACCGCATCGCGACCCAGCATGTCACACTGCAAAACTACGACAACACACATTACAACCGCATCGCGACTCAGCACGTCACACTGCAAAACTGCGACAATACACATTACAACCGCATCGCGACCCAGCATGTCACACTGCAAAACTACGACAACACACATTACAACCGCATCGCGACCCAGCATGTCACACTGCAAAACTACGACAACACACATTACAACCGCATCGCGACTCAGCACGTCACACTGCAAAACTGCGACAACACACATTACAACCGCATCGCGACCCAGCATGTCACACTGCAAAACTACGACAACACACATTACAACCGCATCGCGACTCAGCACGTCACACTGCAAAACTGCGACAACACACATTACAACCGCATCGCGACCCAGCATGTCACACTGCAAAACTACGACAACACACATTACAACCGCATCGCGACTCAGCACGTCACACTGCAAAACTGCGACAACACACATTACAACCGCATCGCGACCCAGCATGTCACACTGCAAAACTACGACAACACACATTACAACCGCATCGCGACCCAGCATGACACACTGCAAAACTACGACAACACACATTACAACCGCATCGCGACTCAGCACGTCACACTGCAAAACTGCGACAACACACATTACAACCGCATCGCGACCCAGCATGTCACACTGCAAAACTACGACAACACACATTACAGCCGCGTCGCGACCCAGCATGTCACACTGCAAAACTACGACAACACACATTACAACCGCATCGCGACCCAGCACGTCACACTGCAAAACTGCGACAACACACATTACAACCGCATCGCGACCCAGCATGTCACACTGCAAAACTACGACAACACACATTACAACCGCATCGCGACTCAGCACGTCACACTGCAAAACTGCGACAACACACATTACAACCGCATCGCGACCCAGCATGTCACACTGCAAAACTACGACAACACACATTACAACCGCATCGCGACCCAGCATGTCACACTGCAAAACTACGACAACACACATTACAACCGCATCGCGACTCAGCACGTCACACTGCAAAACTGCGACAACACACATTACAACCGCATCGCGACCCAGCATGTCACACTGCAAAACTACGACAACACACATTACAACCGCATCGCGACCCAGCATGTCACACTGCAAAACTACGACAACACACATTACAACCGCATCGCGACTCAGCACGTCACACTGCAAAACTGCGACAACACACATTACAACCGCATCGCGACCCAGCATGTCACACTGCAAAACTACGACAACACACATTACAACCGCATCGCGACTCAGCACGTCACACTGCAAAACTGCGACAACACACATTACAACCGCATCGCGACCCAGCATGTCACACTGCAAAACTACGACAACACACATTACAACCGCATCGCGACTCAGCACGTCACACTGCAAAACTACGACAACACACATTACAGCCGCGTCGCGACCCAGCGCGTCACACTGCAAAACTGCGACAACACACATTATAGCCACATCGCGACGCAGCATGTCACACTGCAAAACGGTGACAACACACATTACAGCCGCGTCGCGACCCAGCATGTCACACTGCAAAACTACGACAACACACATTACAGCCGCGTCGCGACCCAGCGCGTCACACTGCAAAACTACGACAACACACATTACAGCCGCGTCGCGACCCAGCATGTCACACTGCAAAACTACGACAACACACATTACAACCGCATCGCGACTCAGCACGTCACACTGCAAAACTGCGACAACACACATTACAACCGCATCGCGACCCGGCATGTCACACTGCAAAACTACGACAACACACATTACAACCGCATCGCGACCCAGCATGTCACACTGCAAAACTACGACAACACACATTACAACCGCATCGCGACTCAGCACGTCACACTGCAAAACTACGACAACACACATTACAACCGCATCGCGACTCAGCACGTCACACTGCAAAACTGCGACAACACACATTACAACCGCATCGCGACCCAGCATGTCACACTGCAAAACTACGACAACACACATTACAACCGCATCGCGACTCAGCACGTCACACTGCAAAACTGCGACAACACACATTACAACCGCATCGCGACCCAGCATGTCACACTGCAAAACTACGACAACACACATTACAACCGCATCGCGACCCAGCATGTCACACTGCAAAACTACGACAACACACATTACAACCGCATCGCGACCCAGCATGTCACACTGCAAAACTACGACAACACACATTACAACCGCATCGCGACCCAGCATGTCACACTGCAAAACTGCGACAACACACATTACAACCGCATCGCGACCCAGCATGTCACACTGCAAAACTACGACAACACACATTACAACCGCATCGCGACCCAGCATGTCACACTGCAAAACTACGACAACACACATTACAACCGCATCGCGACCCAGCATGTCACACTGCAAAACTACGACAACACACATTACAACCGCATCGCGACTCAGCACGTCACACTGCAAAACTGCGACAACACACATTACAACCGCATCGCGACCCAGCATGTCACACTGCAAAACTACGACAACACACATTACAACCGCATCGCGACCCAGCATGTCACACTGCAAAACTACGACAACACACATTACAACCGCATCGCGACCCAGCATGTCACACTGCAAAACTACGACAACACACATTACAACCGCATCGCGACCCAGCACGTCACACTGCAAAACTGCGACAACACACATTACAACCGCATCGCGACCCAGCATGTCACACTGCAAAACTACGACAACACACATTACAACCGCATCGCGACCCAGCATGTCACACTGCAAAACTACGACAACACACATTACAACCGCATCGCGACCCAGCACGTCACACTGCAAAACTGCGACAACACACATTACAACCGCATCGCGACCCAGCATGTCACACTGCAAAACTACGACAACACACATTACAACCGCATCGCGACTCAGCACGTCACACTGCAAAACTGCGACAACACACATTACAACCGCATCGCGACCCAGCATGTCACACTGCAAAACTACGACAACACACATTACAACCGCATCGCGACTCAGCACGTCACACTGCAAAACTGCGACAACACACATTACAACCGCATCGCGACCCAGCATGTCACACTGCAAAACTACGACAACACACATTACAACCGCATCGCGACCCAGCATGTCACACTGCAAAACTACGACAACACACATTACAACCGCATCGCGACTCAGCACGTCACACTGCAAAACTGCGACAACACACATTACAACCGCATCGCGACCCAGCATGTCACACTGCAAAACTACGACAACACACATTACAGCCGCGTCGCGACCCAGCATGTCACACTGCAAAACTACGACAACACACATTACAACCGCATCGCGACCCAGCACGTCACACTGCAAAACTGCGACAACACACATTACAACCGCATCGCGACCCAGCATGTCACACTGCAAAACTACGACAACACACATTACAACCGCATCGCGACTCAGCACGTCACACTGCAAAACTGCGACAACACACATTACAACCGCATCGCGACCCAGCATGTCACACTGCAAAACTACGACAACACACATTACAACCGCATCGCGACTCAGCACGTCACACTGCAAAACTGCGACAACACACATTACAACCGCATCGCGACCCAGCATGTCACACTGCAAAACTACGACAACACACATTACAACCGCATCGCGACCCAGCATGTCACACTGCAAAACTACGACAACACACATTACAACCGCATCGCGACTCAGCACGTCACACTGCAAAACTGCGACAACACACATTACAACCGCATCGCGACCCAGCATGTCACACTGCAAAACTGCGACAACACACATTACAACCGCATCGCGACCCAGCATGTCACACTGCAAAACTACGACAACACACATTACAACCGCATCGCGACTCAGCACGTCACACTGCAAAACTGCGACAACACACATTACAACCGCATCGCGACTCAGCACGTCACACTGCAAAACTGCGACAACACACATTACAACCGCATCGCGACCCAGCATGTCACACTGCAAAACTACGACAACACACATTACAACCGCATCGCGACTCAGCACGTCACACTGCAAAACTGCGACAACACACATTACAACCGCATCGCGACCCAGCATGTCACACTGCAAAACTACGACAACACACATTACAACCGCATCGCGACCCAGCACATCACACTGCAAAACTACGACAACACACATTACAACCGCATCGCGACTCAGCACGTCACACTGCAAAACTGCGACAACACACATTACAACCGCATCGCGACCCAGCATGTCACACTGCAAAACTACGACAACACACATTACAACCGCATCGCGACTCAGCACGTCACACTGCAAAACTGCGACAACACACATTACAACCGCATCGCGACTCAGCACGTCACACTGCAAAACTGCGACAACACACATTACAGCCGCGTCGCGACCCAGCATGTCACACTGCAAAACTACGACAACACACATTACAACCGCATCGCGACCCAGCATGTCACACTGCAAAACTACGACAACACACATTACAGCCGCGTCGCGACCCAGCGCGTCACACTGCAAAACTACGACAACACACATTACAGCCGCGTCGCGACCCAGCATGTCACACTGCAAAACTACGACAACACACATTACAACCGCATCGCGACTCAGCACGTCACACTGCAAAACTGCGACAACACACATTACAACCGCATCGCGACCCAGCATGTCACACTGCAAAACTACGACAACACACATTACAACCGCATCGCGACCCAGCATGTCACACTGCAAAACTACGACAACACACATTACAGCCGCGTCGCGACCCAGCATGTCACACTGCAAAACTACGACAACACACATTACAACCGCATCGCGACTCAGCACGTCACACTGCAAAACTGCGACAACACACATTACAACCGCATCGCGACCCAGCATGTCACACTGCAAAACTACGACAACACACATTACAACCGCATCGCGACCCAGCATGTCACACTGCAAAACTACGACAACACACATTACAGCCGCGTCGCGACCCAGCGAGTCACACTGCAAAACTGCGAGAACACACATTACAGCCGCGTCGCGACTCAGCATGTCACACTGCAAAACTACGACAACACACATTACAGCCGCGTCGCGACCCAGCGCGTCACACTGCAAAACTGCGACAACACACATTACAGCCGCGTCGCGACCCAGCGCGTCACACTGCAAAACTGCGACAACACACATTACAGACGCGGCGGACAGCAGCTCAACGCAATAATTTAAGTCAAGCGTGTCTTTTGCTCACGCAGGTCCCTCCAACATTAAAATAATCCAAACCCTCCAAAATAATTCGTGCGTAAAGCCGTGGCTGCCCCATGGTACTCTCGCATTGTCGACCTCTTCAAGGACTTGGAACTTCCCTCCATCGTCAAATACGTGAAAGACTCTGCTCGACGCTACTGCGACGGAGTCTCTCACCATCCCAACCCCCTAGTAGTTGAGAGCCTAACCTATGTCTCCGACAGGAATGACCCTCCCCGTTGCCGTTGTCGTCGTCGTCCTCGGCACGTCTTAGACGACCCTGACGACCTAATTACTGCTGCCAATGCGGTTTTTACACTACACTCACAGACTACACATATACACCGTCTTCGCCGGCGGAGACGAGGACGTCACCCTCGCTACACACACCGGTCAGGTATCGATATCGGCACGTGGTAACACTTTTACCAGGTATCGGCACGTGCCTGGGCGCATCTCACCCATCCGCGATCCCGTGGTACCCGACCAGAACCACTCCCTGAGCCGAGGTGCGTTCCTTCAGCCGGTCTTCCGGCGGAGGAGCCTTTGGGCTCGTTGCTGCACACATCTTTGCTCCTGGCTAAGCGCTTTCTGCGCTCGCCCTAAACTATACATGTCTGGTGACTTTTAAAAGGCCATTAGAGCCATAAGAATTTAGCCATTCTGAAAAAAAAGGAAAGAAAACCGAGTGACTCCTGACTAACGAAAGTAGGTACCTGCTTCAACGGAACTGGACATTCACAAGATGTGTTTTAAATTTAATAACACGAAAAACATAAAGCACTTTTATGTTTAATAAACTATCACTATTAAACCACAAAATCCCCCTTTTTATAATAAGCAAACAAAAATTCAAGCAGTGCAGTTTTTGTTTCCTTATTATAAAATTAATGTTCCTGTCAAAAAGTCCTCACAAGCAATCATGTCGACTGACGACGTCGACTTCGTGTGTCTGACCTAAGACCCATTCAATAATACTAATTAGGGTATCTTTATCAACGGAACCTCACATACTCTAAAAGCTTGAGAACGCCGCTGATAGGCTTTTACTTATAAATGTAAATACAGTTACGTTCGAAAAGCGAAAGGTTTTCCTGGTATTGTTTGTTTTAAAGGTCAAGGGTGATCGCTGGTAATAGAAGCGGAATTCTATAGCAGTTTTTGAGACAGTTGCCGGTAGCGACCGAAGAACACAGCAAGACATTAAAACTAACTTTACATAACTTGTAAAGGGGATTGCCCATAAGCAGTATAGTTTGAATCTAAGTTGTGCCACAAGTTCAGGATATGAATAATTCCAGTTTTTTATTATCATGATTTTATAATGTAATGGGGAGTCTCACAATTGCCGGATAAAACAAAAAAAATACCTTTAAAAGTCTTTCTATTGTGTATTTTTGCTGGATTTTTTACTATATTTACTGTATAAAAATTTCGATTTCTGTATAATACATATTTTTGGCAACACTGAACTGTCACTTGTCGAGCTTGTCGTTGGCCGGCGCATGACATTACAAATTATTATTATTGTTCTTTCTTATTATTTAGTTATTTCTCATGTGTGATATTGAGACTTTCCATATTTTATGTTGTATTTAATAAGCAATAGCATACTTCAGTCTTAATTTACCTATTTACTAAAAGGAAAACGATGTGTTTTAATATTTAGACTTTGGAAGTTTACCCATCTGTTTCCATGAAACCCGACAAATTATGTAAATCCTGTTTATTTTTCTTGAAAGTATATATTAATTCCAACATAAGACAGTAGTTTTCATGTTGGCACAACGATATTTGCACCGATACTAAGTTCCATAGTCGCTTGGAGATTCCCCTTTCAATAATAATACATATTTTTCATTCAAAATAAAATAATTATAGTATGAATGTAAAATACATACCATATATGTGGGCGTCCAAAGAAAAATGGGTCCACATAGGCGGAATTGAAGTTTTTTTTAATGGCCCACACCAGATATCCCTGTGTCGTGGGTCCAGGGCACATACAAATACGAACACATTACGTGCAACACCCAGACCCGAACAAACAGTTGTCTTTAAATAAATCATTGTTCGACCGGGACCTGATCCAGGGACCTATTGCACAACGGTCAGGGGCACTACTGCTGGTCGTCAGTTATTGGTAGATTTGGGCACTAGAATAGATATCTGACCACATAACGTAAAGAAAGCGACAGGAAAGATAAAGTTCTTCAAAGAAAAACTACAAAAACGATATTTCGAGAAAGTCTCTGTTCAAAGTTTAATTTAAAAAATACAATTTAAATCAATGTTTAATAACTTGTTTAATCTATTATGAACATCTAATATATTTCTCATAGAATCATTTAGAACTTATTACATTTTAATTTATTTATTTTATTATGCTTTTTATTATTATTTATAATGCTTAACTCTTACAATTGCACCCATTGCCTCCGCCGTAAATCCGCGCCTGCATATTGACGACTTTTACCTTTTTACTAAACATTTCTGGCATGGAATTATGAAGTATGTACGATGTACGTGATCATTACACAATTCAAATTAAGAAATTTCATAATTTTAACCAATTTCAGAAAAATACGAATATCTGAGAAACTAGAAACCGAAATGTGAACCCTTTTCACTAATTCACGCCCACATATTATTATCATTATTTGTATTGGAATTTTTATATTTTTTAACAAATTTCTCTTAGTGAAAATTGTTTTTCCCTTCACCTCCACACAAGAACAGGCCGTGATTGCTGAATATCGCTCAATATGTTTTTTTCTTTTCAGTCTAGTTAGTGAAAATATCAGTACTCAAATAGAGACATTTCTATATCAAATAAAAAAATCAGTATTTCACTTAAACAAGTAGAAACTCTACTGGCCGGGGATATTATTGCAATATTGTCTCTTGATATCTATATTTCAATAAAATTCGCGACAAATCGGTAGCTTGGTATCGAATTGGTTACGTTTTAGAATAGCCCTTCCCAAGCCACGACTGAACGGATTAAACGGTGTACAATGGAGTCATCCATCTGTTTCATGAATGAAGTATCATTAATAATGTATTCAATGCTATCAAATACGGTTTGTTAAAATTAATAGTCCGATTGAAGTTCAACCACTTTTCCATCATAATTAAATGCTGGTTTGATAGAAATTATTTTAAGCTGGGATCCTTTTTTTGGACGAAGAAGGTGGTGGGGTGGACACCGTATTCCCAATTACTTCATCATCGTGGGGTGCTGTCTTTAAAATGAAGTTTAGCGGTCAGCTGTTGAAAAAATGATGCGTCATTTTGGCTGAAATATATAATACAAACAACATGAATACTAAACAAACGCTTTAAACACCAGCTTCAATTTCTATTATGGCAACGAGACCCTAAGGAAACGGAGTATTGAGATATCTGCCTTACAAGTATCTCAAAAATGTATAAGAGAGAAACGACATAAGCACAGTCGGCCGAGGTACAGGGCCCTAGATGGTGCATCCTTTGAAGAGACATGGTTGAGTGGATTTTTCTATCCACAGTGTCTAATTTGGCCTGCGGCCAATCTAAGCACACCAAACATGTACATAAGAACAGACATGACGCAGCCATTATAGGCTCGGATCTTATTTGGGCCTGGTTTTTACTATTATGTTTTTTATTTACACAGTGCCATTTTATAGATACCCCATTAATCTGGGAAACAAAATATTTATTTATTATACCTGTAGGTTTTAGTTAATAAGTTGCCATAAATTATAATTGTATTAATGGTCTTAGTCACCACGTTCTTCACATGGGACTTCATGTTGAGCGTACGGTCGATGGTCACACCCAGGTAGGCTGTGGGCGACCACTCGATCGTCTCGCTTTTCAGGCGCAGTGGTAGTGGAAGGCGGCGCGTACCCCCGATGAGAATCGCCAGCGACTTCCCATGATTCACCGACAGATGTCATCGGGATAACAATGGCGGGAGGATGTCGATTGGACGCTGCATTTTCTTGACAGACGTGGGCGGCGTTCATTGATGATGCGTCGTCGGTCGCCTCAATCTTTAGCTCGTGGTACTTGAGTCTGAGGATTAGAATAGTCAACCGACGTCTTTGGATAGTTTTTAAAAACATTTCCCAACGGGCGCAGACACAGCCAATAATAAATGGGTCAATACTTAAAACTTTCTTCGTTTCAAGTAAATACAAAATAATATTTCTCTGCTTTAAAATGGCACCTACATTTAAGCGACATGAGGTTGGCAAAGTCGAGGCATTAAAATCTCGTCCAGGCTATAGTAAGAATACAACAGTAGTTTAACTCCGTATGCCATAGAGATAATTACCTTTTAATGGTTTGTTTTGCTCGTGTTTCTTCGAGATGAAAGACTAATAAAAGCTCATTAACACAGTAACGCGGTTTTTTTACTAACATGTGATATCTAAATCTTTTGTCTCAGTAATTTTACAAGATATTTTGATTTTGATTTCTACAACGTATGAGGACGATGAACAAATATTTTTGTATTTGTAAATTTCTATCTAGAATAATTTCTCTCTCTCTCTCTATTAAAATAGAATGATTGAAGCGAACAGATTGTGCTATCCCAAACTTCTGAGAGATTCCCGGCCATACACAATAATTTCAACTAGTAATTCTAATTCTAGTAATTCTCTACTAGTAATTCTAGTTCATATAATTATTTAGAAAGAATCAAATAATATATTGTGCATATGGACACAGCGCGCTCATAAGCAGATCGTGACTCCATAAAGATAACTTTTTTCGAAATGTCTTTCAAGAGTCAATGTGTTTAGTTTAAGACGAGCGCAGAAGGCGCTCAACAATATGCGGTGTAAGGAGGCTTTAGGCGTAAGAGCTTCAGCTCTCACGCCGGAAGAAGATAGCCTACTGTTGTACCTTTACTATGTCCCAGTTGCCCGGACCGTAATGAGTGTTCGACGTATAATGGAAGGGGGACGCTTTTAGTCGCATACTTGTGATACCACCAGTTTCATGTAATAACGACATAAGTTTGTCGTTTTGATGGTAAAGTAACTGAAGCATTAGTAAACCTAGCGTTTGTCGTATTCGTATGTCGATAGTACTAAATATTATGTTTATTACTATCATAATCACTGTCTAACTGTCCACGGGAAAAGTGCACGCTGAATCCCACAGCCACTCCCATAGAAAACTATCAATGTACTACGTTACTCACTTTGTCCCATTTCCCCAAAGTACGGACGTGTTTCGGTAGTGAGTAAGATATGCCATAGCCCATTCCCATCCTATCCTATCCTACCCCTATTTTCCCAACCGCTTCTCCAAATCCATTCCTTCGCTCTGTCGGTGAGTAGCGCATCCGAGGGCGTGTTATCTTCTGTCGTTCTGGATAGATGTTGGCATGTACCACCGGTGTCCGTGAGCGACAGTATCCACTTTCCAGCAGGAGGACTGCTCGTTTGCCGACTTCTTTCCAATAAAAAAAAATCTATATATTTACCTCACCCTTCGACGATAAGGACAGATAAGGATCTCTAAGAAATAGGCTGGCCAAAGATTTTGTACGATAATGTACAATGAAATATATAGATAAATAAATATCAGTGTTGCAACATATCTCTTTCTCCCTTTATTTATTTATATTTTATCTCTTTATTCTTGTCTGTTTGATTTTGTATTTCTCTTTATATTTATCACTGTGTACAGGAATCAAACTCTTCTTAGATACATAAATAAATTCTTTACTGTACACCAATACAGTTGTTAAAAGACATTTTTTTTATAGAAAAAAGGCGGTAGACAAGCATACAGTCCACCTGGTGGTAAGTGAATACTGTCGCCCGTAGACATCCGCGATACATGCCAACATTAGTCGAAAATGACAAACTTCCGCACGCGCCCGAATGCGCTGCCTACCTTTGTTGATGAAAGAATGGATTTGGAAAAAGGGTTACTAACAAAACTTCCCAGGAAAGCGTTATCTGTTTAGGATTATAAGGAGCAGGTTATTCTACGATCGATAGGATTTTATCTTTATTTGGTAAGACGCCATTTTCTGTTATCGTATTTTTTATAGACAGAGGAGCATACAGTTCACCTGATGGTAAGTGGATACTGTCGTCCATAGACATCCGCGATACATACCAACATCAGTCCAGAATGATAAACGTTGGTACGCCGCCGGAATGCGTTGCCTACCTTTGCAGATTAAGGAATGGATTGGAAGAAAGGGTTGGGAAAATGAAGAGGGATAGGATGAGATAGGAATAGGGTCTGGTATATTTCATTCACTACCAAAACACGTACGTACATTCGGAAAATGCGATAAAGTAGGAAAAGTAGTACATTTCAAGGTCGTCTTCTGTGAGAGACCCCTCTGCCAGGGCGTGGCTAGTCGAGTGCGCCCAGCGACTGTGAGAATGCAGCATGCACTCTCCCCCTACCAAGATGTCCGAGATTAGCAACTTCGTGGCGTAGTAACTCGCACCTATCAGGTTGCAATCTCGTGTTCTGTTTATTTAAGGGTGTAGATTGTTGGCCTGAGATCTCGATTTCGAGCGACCGCAGCGCCAAAGTTTAATGTAACATCCGACGGGGCGGATGAATGACCTAGAGAGCGCGATTTTCAAAATGTTTTGCAACAAACGTTCCACGTTGAGAAATTGTTATTGAACTTGAATATTTACAGCATAACAATAACGTTGAATTTTTGGAAACTAGCTGTTGATTCTTTTTAATAGATTAATAAGAGTAGTTGAGACACAATTTTTATGTTTTTCTATCATTTGACATCTGACATTTTTGTATTCTACTTACCTAAAATTCCAACTATTTATTTATTTGTAATTTCACTACCAAAATTTATTCTAATTCGTAAAATATTCATTCAATAAAATAATTGCAAATTCAGTAGGAAGTGTGTTTATCTCTACGCAAGGAAATGTGCCTATTGCGTAAACTCAAATACTTACTTTTTGTTTACGATCACCTCGTCGATATCTAAAAAAAATCCTAGGGTTTTAAAAAAAATGTCAATAAATGAAACACAAGTATAAAAATGATTTATTTACTACACAATAACAAATATGAGTCGCCATTACTCGCTATCTCAAAAGCGTGCTAGGGTTGTACAAAAATTAGTAAATAATTCATTTATTTACTAATTTTAACAGAAGTTTGTAAATTATTAATATACTAATTAAAAGTATGTAATTAAACAATAACGAAATATGAGTTCAAAATTCTAATGGTTTTTCATTCGATTACGGATCAAGTTCTGATTTCTGCTAATTTGATGATAAAATCAATGGCTATCACAAAACCTATCAGAATGAAAACGTTACCAGCTGCCCGATTCACGTAAGTAATAAAAACCGTAGCGCAGTGACGTCACTTCGTTTTTTGCAAATTTAGCCCTTTTAACCGACTTAAAAAAAGGAGAATTCTCAATTCGCTGTATTTTTGAACCAATTTTTATGATTCTTTACACCAGGTAACTCAGAAATTGTATAGTAATTGAGCTATTGGAAGATTTATGACAATCCAAGACTAGATAAGTAAGTGCGTTTAAAACAGAAAACCAAAAGGCGATTTCTAAGTTCCTAAGTTAAAACGACTTTTGGACTGGCGTGTTTACGTGAATCGACTGGCTGGGTAGTTAAGTTACCTGTATCTTTCAAAATCATTAGGCGTTCTTCTCTTTCATAACACGTAAAGCTCTTTCTTTCCTCTCTTTCATAGCCTCTATGATACTGGGCGCGTCACGAATGGGCATGCTTCGTGACTGCCGAGGATCAACTAATTCTGGAAGTAGGCAATCGTAATAAAACCTAACTAATTTCATCTCCATTTTCTCCTCCCAAAATTTGTCGTCCTTTTCTATAATATAAACTTTCATAGGTACAGTAGCACCAAACCAGATGCCAAGCATGCAAACGTTTCTTTTAGTAATATGTACCTGTCCCTGAATTTGGAAATACCAGTTATGATTTTTATTTATGACATAACCCTTGGAAGCCTTGTCCTTAACCCAAAAGGTATGTTTGGCCATTGCTTCATCAAGAGTCATGCCAGCTAAAGAATGTGGGCACTTAATTTCAATTAAACCGTTTGCATAAATGCCATCTGGTGTAGTACCAAGAAATTCATATTGATCGTCGACGAACAAACCGCAACCTTGTATACTAATATTCTCTTGAATTTCTAACTGTTTAATTGCGGTTTCTTCGTTTTCGATACCGTACCGTACAGCAGGCAAACTGGAGATATTACTACCATAAACGATTTTACGAACAAGAACAGCACAACTTGTGCTCTCTCGTTTTTTACAAACTTCCCCGAACGATGATGAGGTTAGTAATTTTCTCCTTGTACTCATCCACTCAGAACTACTTCTTTGCAAATGGGTCGACCTTTCAAGCTCCTCTCTTTCAGCACAAGACAACTTTAAATCGGCTAAAAAAGATGACTTGGCTTTCTCATATAATTCTGGACTCAGATCAGGTTTTTCGCAGTTTGGTCCATAGTGAGCGTCTTTCGATACAGCGCTGTGGCTCTTTTTCAATCTTAATTTAGGTTTAGCAATTAAACGGATTCTACGATTACAATTTTCCACTTTCGCGATCAAAGGATTAGGACTAGATTTAAATATTACTTCATGAGTTTTACTATGAATCGATCCTGTATTAAAAGACACAACAGCAGCTGCGCATCGGCCCGCATAAGAACCACGGGAAGAATAATTTACACGCTTACCCCCTACTAATTTGGCAATCACTGCGTTAAAACTTTCAACTATATTACTTGTACAATTATGAATTAAACTTCTAGAATGATATGACAGTCTTTTACTTAAAATGTGTACCGCGTCCATTAATCCGCATCCAACAATTGCTGGAAGCAACCCAACAGGTTCTATTCGACGAGTATCAGGTCTACAGAAATACTCCTTGCAATATTGGTGATTACCAAATACGTGTTGTGGACCATTTAGGATATCTTCACTAAGATTTTTTATTTTTTCTTCGAGTGACTGATTTTGATCGCCCCAATATTTAATAGCGCATTTTACACCCGTTCTTAAACGCAAATACCTTTCTTTTAGGAATTTCCGCAATTCGCAAGGATACTTAGTGTCTTTCGACAGTTTCTCCAAGCTATTGCAGTAGTTTCGTAAAAGATGATTTTTGCATTCAATTTTCTCTACTGTTAAATTACCGTACGGTCGCGAATCTAATATTTTTTTATAAGTACTGGAATCGCCGTCTGCTACAAATTTATTATAAATTACACCGTGATCAACAATGGAACGTTTAAACCCCTCAACTATTATGGTCGATTCCATACCGGTAGATGATCCCGAATAATTCTTGAAACAACGGTGTTCCGAGGGCTGACTGTCGTTCTTTGCGGCTCGTGCACAAACTACGCAGTATTTATTTTTAACTACAAAAAACAATACTTTATTAGTTTTAATGCCAATTATCGCAGCTGCGCCGGACAAGGCGGAAAAATTCTTACCATAAGATCTCTTGCTCCAACAACCGTCAACAGCAACAGATATTAATGGTGTACCATTTTTATCAACACTACCTATAGACACTGCGTACTCCGCTTCTTCCTTGACAGCTTCTGCCATGGAATGTGCTGCTGTCTTTTCCCACCAATCGCAAACCGTATTATTAATTTCATTGTATAATGAAGGTGACATGATTGGTAGGGCTACTGCGGCAGTTAATGTTTTTAACTGATAGTAGCTCCCACCAGATGATATGATACCAGATACAATTTGATGATTCACTTCCATTCTATCTTCTTTCTTTTCAATCAAACACACAGTAAATTTCATACTACACATACTACATTTCATGATGAGTTTTGAGTCCAGACCAACTTTTACTTCACCTATTATACTGAGGTAACTTAACTTACAATCCATTGGACCGTGGTCCCCTATGGCCTGAAGAGCTTTAAAAAAAAAAGAAACGTCTACAACTCTACGCCCAACTTCCATTTCATCCACCTTTCCCTCTTGGTCGTTTTCAATAACTAGTTCCTGTAAAGAAAGATAATGGCTTGATTTTTTTTATAAAAAATAATTAAAAATTTAAAAAAATGCAAAAGAATTAATACAATATTAGGTTCCTGATGAATAGAAATTATAATTTCTTTACGCATTAGGTATTGTTTTTTTATGACGTCACCTATTTGAACGTAAATTTTCTTTTGAGAAAGTAATTGAGAAGTATTTCGGTACTAAGGTGTTTGTCTCTCGATGAAAATAATAAATATTGCAAGAAAAATCTATAGGTAGGTATTGAGATTTTGTCTTCGCCCATCACTAACTAAGTAGTTTGTTTATTTATGTAACAAGTCTACAAGAATTACGTATAACAACTTACCTCTATACAGCGCGTAGCATTGTTGCTCAGAGTCTCGGCCCCAAGGTTTTCTTTATTTTCAATACTGGAAATATTATTCATCAATATTATCCACTTTTTATTTATTTTGTACAACCCTAAGCCAGACGCTAGGCGCCTCGCGTCTGTTTGGCGGTATAGGTATGTCGACAAAGTTGCGCTGTCGCCTACCTACTTCCACAATTTGATATTTAGACAATACTAGCCGACCCGGCGAACTCCGTATCATCTTTTTTTTTTTTAAAAATCCTATTATTTTGATATTACATACAGATACTTCAATTTTATTTATCAGTATAGATATAGATAATACAAACCAATATTTACATGTTATTGTAGGTATATGTCTGAATCGGGCGATCTAAATCATATGACATATTGTATTAGCTTTGTAATGTACCCTGTTCAAATGCGATAATAAATAAGTAGGGAGGAACTTACATTTTATTCCGAGATCTTTTGGCTTTCATATTTTTATAATGCGTACAAAACTTTCTTTTCCCTGGCATGCCACTCAAATTCAATCAGTCCTGCGAAAAAAATAGCCTATGTTACTCAGTGATAATGTAGCTTTCGAATGATAAAAGAATTATTAAAATCAGTCCAGTACTTTTTGAGTTTATTCGTTACATACAAAAATCCAAATCTTTCCTCTTTATAATACCTATTAGTGTAGATATTGTATTTTTTTCGATTTATATCTAGTTCCATCATGGTTTTCTTTCAGACATTCATTATATCGATACTTTCTACTAACTGAAAATAAATTAATTATAAAAATGTTATACTTACAGTTTTTTACAAAAAACACAAATTCACAATACGTAATTCTGCTGTCTGCAGCCGACAAGCGTGGTGTCGCGTTCACTTACAGAAAGGAACTGCCGCTGCAGACCACCGAGATTGCACGAATGAAACGAACGTTTTATCCCATACATTTGTGTATGAAAAATTTACCTTAAAATATATCTAGATTTTAGGGCTTTAAAAGAGGAAGTCTTTGTTTGTAAAGGTATAAAAAGAAGTATACAGCTATACTTATTGGTTTCTTCAGTGTTCAAAAAGTGTTTCTTTTTATCAATTTGTGTTGATTTATGGGGTTAAATCTGAAAAATACGAAGTCATGTTTTTGCATTTTTACTCAATTTTGTGCGTTTGTTGACGTTTATTATATAACAACTATTAGGTTTAAGAGTTTAATATAAGCATGAACATACTTATTGGTCTTTGATTGTAATATATACAAATTATCATTGATATCAATCATATGTAAATAGGTTAAATATGAAAAATCGTAACACTCTTTTCGGTGATTTTCACGATCTACACCCTTAAATTTAAATTCACACAAAACACTAGCAGCGTCTGTTTGTTCGTACGAGGACGTTAGAGTATGTGTGGTTAGTTTGATTCCCGTGGGATCTGGATAATAAGTATCGTAAATGTTAATCCGGCACATAAGTTACAACTGTGCGAAGTTTCATTAAAATCCGTTTAATAAATTTTGCGTGTTGCGCGTTTAAACAGACAGAAAAAAATCTAAAATTATTGTTTTGTACTCTGTATCATTCGTATTTTACATAGCAATTATTTTGTCCACAGCTTGTTTTTGATAATCAAATAAAAACATAGACTATCGTGTTCTTCCAAGGAGTCCAACTCTTCTGTCCTCAGTAAACCTACTATCGCTTATAATGAGCGATTCTTAACTTGCTTCGAGGAGACTGGACATTTCGTGATATGTTTTGAATTTTGATTTAGAAATTGTTAATTACGACAAATACTCGACACTGGCACAGTGTGCTACTCGTAATTACGCTATTGGCATATATGGAAATAAAAAAAAGTCCCTACGACTGGCACCTGCCATGGCGGCTTTTTATGTATAAAGGTGAATAAAAAAAACGACAAGATTGGCAAGATAAACAAGGGATCAAGCCGTAAGTTGGCGCATACATTTTTAACGAGAGGGAACACCAGCAGGGGTCCATCTGACTATAATGGGCGATATTTTTGTGAATCTTGCTGTCTTTATTCTGTTGGTAAATAAGGATGCCTTTCAAAATGTGCGATATTTGCTTTTTTGACAGTTTAATTTAAAAAAGACTACCTATAAAAGGTTTCAAAAACTTTATATTGTGTATAAGCTAAACCGCAATTATAACGAAACTGCATTTATATCGAATTGGATCATTATCTGCGAGCAGTCAGTTTCCTTAGCTGTTATCCTTAGCATAGTCTTTTTTATATGTGCAATCTGTGGTTCAATTATACTCAAAAATCGTTTATTGACCTAATAGTATATACGCATCTTTAACTAAAAATGGTTTGACGCAACGCACCTTTGACGAATAGAGTCTTTGACGAAATACACCTTTGACAAGTGCAGTATTTGTCAAAAAATAAATTGGTCAACCTCCCCAGAAAGCGTTAGATCGATATTATTTATTGAGGTAGATCAATAGATCAATAGAGGTAGATTAAGCAAACACTACAATAAAGAATCGAATCGAAATATTCGTGACCTCAGATTACAAATCTGAGCTCGCGATTTAAAACGGTGTCAAAGTCGGTTAATAAATAATGTGGGTGCGTGAGAAACCTTAATCTACTTATAATCTCTTCGGAAAAGGACCAAACTTTGACACGTTCAACATTGTTAATGCGAAAACTTTTCAAGTAACTGAATTCAGTTTTCAACCGGGGCCGCCATTTTGAAATGTTGTTTTCCTCTCTTTTTGCAACTGAACATAGTGTGCGTCTGGTTTGAGGAGTCATTTCTGATATTAAAAAAGGCCTTTACTCTTATTTAGTAGCCAATTAGTAGGTTTTGTAGGAAGAAATCTAGATGATGTCAAAAAATATCACTATATAAAAGTGGCTCCTCAATCCAAACGTTTGAATTGATATAAATCTCGGAGAGTATTCGATGACTATAATACTGAGAAGAATTGTGTAAGTGCTGGAATGTAGCCAACCCAGAGAGCAAGCAGGTTTCAGACCAAAATTTTCAACAGTAGACCACATTTTCACTCTATCTTCACTGTAGTGTAATGCAGAAAGTCAGTTATTCTTCTCTACGCCTTCAGCGCCCCAAAACCTGCCCCATAGACTAGCATGACCTTATTTTACTTTCAAGGCGGACAGTATTTATTTTAAATTATATAAAGAAAGGTTAAATATCAATGAAATAATGGCGTATATTTATTACACCTACATATATATATATATATTACGTTTAACTTCGACGTGCGAATCCAGAGAACAAATAGAACGTCAAAGGTAATGCCACCTGATGGGTTAAATAACTCCTACATCACGTGTCTACTGATAAACGAACAGGTAGGTATTTTTTCAGTAACAAAACAAACGCAAATTGTAGTCTAAATGGACTAAAGTACGAGTGTTAGTCATTTTTCTTGGCAATATTTATATTTCCCTCAAGTAAAATATACGTGTCTTGGGAAATAATAATGTATAGAGTAAATCACAGAGATATTTTAAAGATAGAATGGTTAAGTGTAAGTACCTACTATGCGTGGCCATAGTCGGCACTGGAGTATATACATTATGGATACAATATGGTATTATTGTTTTATCAGTAGTATTGTGTCATTTCATCGCACCGTCTACCCTTTTCTCTGAGGCACAATTCGTTGAATATCTGAGAGATCGCTTTCAACGTAAAGTTCACCTATTGCTTCTGTATAAGTTACATTAAATGTAGCTAGTAGTGAAAACATGAATGCAGTAAAAACACTACATTCATTCTTTTCATTCATTTCACAAGGAATATGCCCATTCTATCTAAATTCATCTCTGTCTTAGACGTTATCGTATGAAAAGCGGTTCGCGTTTGAATAACAATTCGCAAAAAATGACGGGTTGATGTTTTGGCGGGAAAATGCTTTGTGGAGGCTGTAAAAGGTTGTACAGTGATTTAAATTTTCATGGAATTCGTGAAAGAATGACAGATATTGGAAACTTGGAAAAGAATTGGAGTGCGAAGCACTTGTATAACTTGTTTTGTTGTTAACAGGCGGAAAGCGAGTAGATATGCTGAAATTCGTTTTATAAATTGTGATCTGTCCTTGTTTGTATACGAGGGTGAATCAAAAAGTTCATAGAATTGTTATTAAAACAAAGAAATTAAAATAAAACATTTTAACGTAATGTATCTACGTAATCTCCTTCTAACTCAATACATTAAGTAGGTATAACGTTTTTCTAATTTCCTTATTCCTTGCGAAAAAAATTAATTTTCTTGAGTCTCAAAAAACTCCTCTACGGCAGCCATAACCGCGTCATCGTCCATCAAATTTTGTCGTTCCACGGATATGCTCCTTTAATTTCAGAAATAAATGAAAATCACTAGGGGTTACGTCCGGTGAATATAGTGGGTGATTAAGAATTTCGAAGCCAGCTTAGCGGCTTGCCGTGAGTGCGGATCGATGAACTGGAGCATTATCGTGGTGAAACAACACGCCCAATGGCAATTTTTATCGACCTTTTTCTTTAATCGCTTCACGCATTTTTGGGATCAAATCTGCATATCTAATAGGGCACCTCTTATCAATTTTCCTTTCAGCATGTAGTCAATAAAAAGGATACAAAATCCTAAGAACGCAGAAACCATAACTTTGCCTGCGGTCGGAGCGGCTCGAATTTTTTTCAAGGGTGGAGAAGATGGCCATTTCCAAGACATGCTTTGATTCTCCGTTTCCGGATCAAAATGGTGGACCTAAATTTAATCCGTGGTTACAAAACGACGACAAAATTTATCGGGATCATGCTGAAAGATTTCGAGATTTCGCTTTGAAGCTTCCAAACATCGGTTTTTGTTTTTTTCAATTAACATTTTTTTTTTATGGACGAAGGCGGCAGACGAGCATACAGTCCACCTGATGGTAAGCGCATACTGTCGCCCATAGACATCCGCGATACATGCCAACATTAGTCCAAAATGACAAACGTTGGCACGCCCCCGGATGCGCTGCCTACCTTTGGAAATGTAGGAATGGATTTGGAGAAAGGGTTGGGAAAATGGAAAGGGATAGGATGGGAATGGGCTCTGGCACATCTCACTCACTACCAAAGCACGTACGTATATTAGGGAAATAAGATAAAGTGGGAAATGCAGTACATTTCAAGGTAGTCTTCTGTGAGAGAGGGGTAAGCCAGTCGAGCGCGTTCAGCGGCTGTTGGATTACAGCGTGCACTCTCCCCCTCAACGCACTCCCCCCCCCTCCTCCCACCCCACCGCTAAACATTCACGAAACTCATCTTGCCGATACTTTTTGAATCCTAAAGAGTCCCTTAAAATGCAATCTCTACAGTCTTTACTAAATATTTTATTCATTCTTCTGTCTTCTAAAATCAAAGGTTCCCCTTTTTTAATTCTTTCTTCCGTGACGGAAGTGGAGGTCCTACCAGAACGGGGATCATTTTCACAGCTCGATCTGTCCCTTTTAAATTAAGCAATCCAGTAAACGACCGTGGAATAGTCCCGCATGTCTGCTGGATGTCCAAAAAAATATCCTTCGTGGACATTTTTTTCCGACACAGGTAGGTACTTTGTTACTGCACGTAACTCACTTTTTTCCATAATTGGATGCTTTTACAACTCGCTACACAAAATAATTAATTATTAATGAGTAGTACAATCCAATTAAGTGACACTTGATATAAATAATATGCGATAGTTACTCTTTAAATTAAAAAAATAAACTACTTTAAAAGGTTTTATTAACATATGTTTCTTTGAACTTATTGATTCACCCTAGTATTACCGATAGTATATCTACCGTCGGCGTATGTCTCTCCACTATTGGATATAGGCGTCTCTCAAGGATCGCTACTATACACGGTCATCTGCTGTTTCTCAGGAGGTACGTGGTCCAAAAGGAAAAATTTAAACAGCTAAAATTGCCGACGTAGCTCAAAGAATCAAGCTGAAGTAGCAGCGGGCAAGCTGTATCTACCGTAGGACGGATAACAGATAACAGGGAAACCAGTCCTCGAATATTATTGCTACAATGAAATAAAATGCTATATATATATACCAAAATATATTGTATAATTCAATAAAAACTAGTTACAAAAATTATTTTAGAAAATAGATAATTACTTATAATCAAATTAAGTATATGTTAAACGTTATTATTGAACAAAAATTGATGTTTTTAGTCATTCATTGTTTAAAAGCATCATCAAAACTACATTTTCAGACTATAATTTTAACAAAATATTTTAGTCATATATGAAAAACTCTTTCTTTGTATATGTATATGTTCTTTGTATATGTTGTATATGTTTCGCAGGTGGCTCTAGGGATGACTTCAGGGATATTACGCGGGTAAACATTTGTAAAATGAGGTCAAAGCCCTTTTAGTCCGTGACTATGCAAATTTATCGCCATATTTACTGCGGGGTTAGATGATTTGTCTTCGTTTTTCACTCAAAAGGCTTCAATAGTGGGAGCGCGAAATGTAGAAATTTCTTGGTTATTAAATATATTAATTGGAGTGGGCGACACTAAAATGGGTAGTTAGTGCTTTGGGTAGGTATTTAAATATTTATTTAGTGGGGTTTGCTGGCGATTACGTAAAGGTAGGTTGTAGCACCACTTGGTCATTTATTTGTAGAGTGTAACCTATAAATTCCAAACATTAGTTTGTATGTGCAACCAACAAGTTTTTTTTTTGTTTGAATTCTATACATGCGCTTAATGAAGATTACCCCCTAATGTTGCAGGTATGTATGGGCGGCGGCGACCATTTACCATCGTGTGGCCCGCCTGCTTGTCTGCCATCTCTTTAATAATAAGAAAATAGAAGACAACGAAGATGAAACTTTAAAAATAGTTTCATAATTGCATACAGTAAATTAAGTTCATATTACAGGACAGCCTGCAAGTAAGGCAACAATTAGTTAATAGCAGTGTAGTTAGCCTAGTATTAACTGTTATTTCATTGTATGTTTTGTTGGCTGTTATAAAATAAATAAATATTTTATGAATTTTTTTATAGAGTTGTTGAGCTACAGAATCTTACGGTCGGCTCTTAGGCTACCATGCTGACATAAGGGTAGTAACAAAGACAGTACGATAGCATGGTTGGAGGTCATTAAGAGAAAGGAATGTAAACCTTAACAACGTTTTGTTTTCTACTTTAAAATTTTCCTTAATGAAATATTAAGTGCTTTTCGGAAATTGTTCGTCTCTTTCTAATATACCCTAAAAAAAAACGAGACGCAGCTAGCCATTTGCACCAATGACGTAAGAATTTGCCACACAAATGAAGTAGATCCAAACTGAAACAAAACAGGGAAAAATTATGATTACTTACTCCGTTGGTTCAGCCGAAGTGGATCCTACAACAAGACTGCTGTCTCTTTTCTCTCCTGTAGACATTTCTCCTGTTTATCTTTGTTTTACATATTCTTAATCAATAAATAAATGATAATTTATTTTGCAAGGTCATAGTGTTTCTGCCGTTAATAAGCGTGCAAAAATTAATACTTAAAAGAATAATTATTGTCCTATAATTAATTAATTTTACATTTATAAAATAACTGTTACCATCATCAGTATCATACATAAATTATTATAATTACATTATATTATCATCATAAAATATATTTTATCATTATCAAATTTTGATTCGTTCATTCATTATTAACATCGTCAAATTGCTTACAAATATTCTAATAACCATTGGGACTTCTTAAATTTAAATTTTGGTAAATTTTTAGATTTTCTAATTTTGACAGTTTGTAGACTATATCTATTATTATTACTCTGTTAAATTGTTCAAAGGTCACCTTGAAAATTTCCGGAATTGGCCACTTACATAAATAATATTTAAAGAGTAATTACAACATTTGAAAATGCAACTCTTGGGCCGTAGAATAATGTTTGTTTCATCTGACAGTCATATGTTTTTTCATTGTGGCGTCATTTTAAAAATTGCGTGTCTGCATTACCATGAATGTAACTGATGAAAATTTTCGATGTATGGTTTTCTACGATTTTAAGTATAATTTGACAGCTCGGTAGAGCCTCGCTCAGCTTCAAACTGCTTTTGGCGATGAAGTACCAAGCAAGACGGCAATTTATAGGTTGGTTTGTTGAATCCAAGCGCGATCGTGTCAATCTCAGTGACGCATTTCATGAAAGTAGCCCGTCCACCGCTGTCAACAACAAAAACATCGATGCTGTGCGCCATGTGATCGAAACAGACAGGAATGTGACCTACCATGAGATTCGGGAATTCTTAGGCATGCCTATGCCTAAGAATGCCAATCAATAATTCAAATACAATCAATCTTACTGCATTTGGCAGTAATAAACATTTGGCTGTGTGAAAGCTGTGCTCGTGGTGGATCCCACACAATTTGACTGAGGCTCAAAAAACGGAACGCGTCACTTTGTGTAATGCCATGCTTACCAGATCAATGAAAGGGCGTCAAATTTAGTGTGGAACATGCATTTACAGCTACGACCCTGAAATAAAATAGCAATCGACCATTTGGATCTTTCAAGATGAGCCGAACCCCACCAAAGTGGCGCGTGTTCAACGTGCCGCGAAGCAGATGAACGCTTTTTTTTTTTTTAGAAAAACTAGACACATGGCTATTGTTGCTTTGGAGAATCGTCGTACCGTGAATGCTGATTGGTAAACGACCATTTGCTTGCCGGAAGTTATTGACAAACTCAGTAAAAACAACCGTAAACGCTGCATAATCTTCCACCATGACAATGCCAGCTCTCACACGGCCAAATAGACAAACGACTTTTTTGAAGGCGATAAACGTAGAACACATGAGCCATCCTCCATACAGTCTCAACTTGGCTAAATATCTTCTTGTTTCCAAAAATTAAGAACCAATTACACGGTCAACGATTTTCATTGTCAGAAGAGGCTGTCGAAGAGTATGAAAAATATGTTTCCGAGCTCACCACGGAGGAGGGGAATAAATGTTATGGAAATTGGGTTATTGGTATGAAAAAGTGTGCTGACGATCACGGAGAATATTTTGAAAAACAATAAATTGATTTTTTGCCATTCATTGTAGTTTTTTCTTATACATTCCGGAAACTTTCAGTGTGCGTATATGTAATACTCTATATGATAATGTAATTATGTAATGTAATGATAATGTAATGTAATTAATATATAATGCAATGTAATGATAATGATAATGCAATGTAATGATAATGCGATGTAATGATAATGCAATGTAATGATAGTGCAATGTAATGATAATGCAAGTTAATGATAATGCAATGTAATGATAATACAATGTAATGATAATGCAATGTAATACTCCATATGATTTTCATTAATATTGCATGCAGTGATAATTAATCTTGTAGGTATAATTAGACCAAAATTTTCAATATAATTTAAACTGTTATATAGCTATATGTGTTGTTGATTCTGTTGATTATACTAAACAAACAAATAATAACACAATGAACTAACCGAAGAGATACGCAGTACAAGCCACGAGCATCACAGAAGCTGACAACCAGTCCAAGTCGCTGAGGAGGCATGTTTTACTTTGAAACGTGCACTCGAATCCCACAGCCAGGATCATGAGGAACCCGAAGATTACGTTGAGGAATTGTCCCCACACGAAAATTTGGACGAATCCTTCTGAACCCTGTAGCGAAACAGCATGTGCTAGTGGTAAAGCCAGATTACTCATAAGCATGTCGTTTCTCGGACGGCGCCAGAGCGTCGTGCGGTGCGGTATGGTGGCTACTAAACTAGCGTGCGGTATGGATATTTATTTGGCTACCATAGACAGAAAGTTCTTGAAGTTGTATGGAAACCACGCGTGTCATGTTACGAGTAAATTTTACTGTTGGAAAATCCCTCTTTACTCGGTTCACCACTCTACATATTTTACAAGCTTTTACTTAACTTCACCTGTTAGTATGTTTGGGACAAATCTTGCAAGCCAAATTAGAACCACTTTCTCTAAACTTACAACTTTGAAATTTTGCATGCTTGTTCAGTTCTGATGGCAATACACTAAAATGATAGAAATAACCTGATGCTGCAGCCAGGATTGTCTCCTCACGAGGGCACTCCTTAACGGTTAGTAGAACGGACACGAAACTTTGCATATACGTTTAATTTTGATAACTACACATGATCTTCACTATGAACTGATACTACAGCCAGGATTGTCTCCTCATGAGGGCACTCCTCACGATTAGTAGCAGAGATACGTAACTTTGCATGTAGGTCTAATTTTGATAGCTAAACATGATTTACACCAGGAACTGATGCTGCAGTCAGGATTGTCTCTTCGTGAGGGCACTCGTCAATGGTTAGTAGCATGCACATGAAACTTTGCAAAACAAAACATGACTTTCTACCGTAATGATGCGTTACTTGAAATGGATAGATTGAAAAATATTTCTAACTTAAAAGGCGTAAATAAAATAATATAAAAAATGTTTTTTAAAAACAAGCTTTTATGCAAGCCATGTACTAAAACGAATGAAATAAGTTTATATTGAATTATTTGTTCTCAACAAGCTTGTCGCGCGAATTGTAAATGCAACCTACTTTTATGAATATTTAGTACTGTTTAGTTTGTGTATTTTTTCGTCGCTACCTTTTTTTTTTTTAAAAATACACTATACCCACCCCTAAAGTAGCAAAGAGTAATACGTAGCCCATTAACATGAAAACTATAGCCATCGCCGTGATGCCGCTTCTGACAATGTTGCTGATTTCTTTAACAGCTTGACTTGGATCTGTAACAGATAGGTTTGCTTAAGCTATGATAACTCAGGGATAACCATAACCGGCCCTTTTATCTTCTACTATTGGACACGGGCGTCCACATGCACATTGTCTCATGCGTGAAGGATCTGCGCCACGCTGACCAGGCGGGTTGGCGAATTCACGCTATTAGAGGTGGTATGGTTACTGAGGGTTTGTGGTAGCGATCCTAAGGTACGGTTCCGAGGCACGCGACAGACGTCGACGGTATGTGACGCCACGTCGTTATAGATTCGGAAGCCGACCACAATTGCAGCGCGCACACCTAACCAACAGTAGTGTTTTCCTACTTTCTCCTCTCAAAGTCTCAACAGTGAATATTATTGAGCAGTTTTAATTAGAAAAAGAAGTAGTATGACTTGTCACTCAATGTACCATTACTATAATAAATCAGAACCGAACGCTTCCGATTTATTATAGTAATGGTACATTGAGTGACAAGTCATACTAATTCAAAAGGTGAGATATCGTCATTGTGAAACCTGGCGCTTGATCCCCAAGTATCTCTTGTCAAAATCTATATTTCGATGGTTATCTCGTGCAAACGGAGTCGTTTCAAATGAACTTCGTAACGTTTTCGTGGTAGGTACCTACTGAAATATGAGCCGAAACTTCAGTTTTAATGTTTTTGAAAATACCCCCCGTGTTTTGTCATTCGAAAAGTCTCAATCGCCGGTTTTCAAGACAGTATCACCACGTACGCGACCAGGTTGTTCTCAAAACTGTATCGTGGTAAAAACTTACCGTTAATGTTGGTGATGTTTTTCATCTCATCGTAGCTAGCATTTGTGACGCGAACTATACCACTTAAAAAGGCAACGCCTGTCATCTGAAATGGTAATGGGAATGAAATATGTCAATAATTTCCTTTGGGTCGCCATGAACAGTAGGTAGAAAGTTGTATGGAATCTCTAAACACAGTTGTATAGAGATCACGTTTTTTTTCTTCGAAAAAATAACAAAATACTTTCTTGACCGACTCGCGCCATCTCGGTTTTTTTCCTATACAACTTTACAAATTAGTAGCGCCTTGTGAATAACACTCAAAAAGAAATTGTAAATCTGACGTAATAATGAAATCACCAAGAAGAGTAACATTTCTAAAAAAATCAAAGATATTTTTCTAATAAAAACTGCACTGTAGCACTTAAAAAAACTAGAATATCTACTGACACGTCTGGATATTTTTGAATTTCACACCTTTTGTGTCAGTATTAGTGAGAAAACTGAAATTCTTGTCTACGAAAAGGTTATCATGAACATTATTAACTTACAATACAAAGAACTGAAATTAATAACATTCCCACTCTTAGTGAAATACATAAAGCACACTTTTCGACCTCTGGGAATATTTCACACATTGTTGAACATTGAATTTAAGCTGAGAACGATTTAAATAAGAAAATACATAACTATTTAGACGTGGAGAATTGTACCAAATTACAAGGTTGACAGAAGCAATAGAGAAAAGACTAGTTAGGTTATAGACTATTGTATGAAATACAATAAATAGTAAAATTAAAGGTTTTTGTTAACCATTTATTTCTACTCGACGTTTCAGCGCGGATTACATACACCAGCCGTGGTCACGAGTTGACTGAAAATCGCCAAACTACTAAAAATAGCCGAACACATTTTCAACGCTGGAATTAATCACTGGATAGAACTTCGCACTCCAAAAATCCTCTCCACTGAGCATCACTGAGCGTCTCAGGATTGTACGTGAAGCGGTTAAAATTAAGAAATATGAAAATTTCAATCGGTCCGCGGAAATTGCTAGTGTTGTGTGTCACAACCTTTCCGAATGTGAAGATCAAATGTGGGTAGATCAAACTGCTCGCAGCTTCCGTCCTTGACCGCCTGCCTCTTCTGTCAACTCGTGACCACGGCTAGAAACGTCGAATAGAAATAAAAGGTAAACAAAAACCTTTAATTTTACGCCTTCAGACCCGATTTACAATATAAAATGTGGACAAAACGCGAAAGTTTAAAAAGTATATTCGTTAAATAGGTACTTTAGTTTTTTTTTATATGGCAACAGCGCAATTCGCATATTGTAGCAGTGTCAAGTTTTTCTTAAAATACCGTTTCATAATCAAAACAATTCCGAACACATCCCGAAATGTCCAGTCCCACTCGCAAATAAACTGAAAGTTGCCAGAACCCCTCGTAATCCAGCTTCCTCTCAGGGGGCAACAGCTCCCCTGATCTTAGGTTGCCGCACTTGATCGGCCTGTTTAGGCTTCAAGATTTAAACTTTTAGTAGTACATAGTTTTGTTTTTCGTGGCGGTAAACTCACTTACCGTCAAGAGAGTCCTGTGTAAAAACTAGATCCTTTAGCCCCGGAAGTTCCATGTTGCAGTTTCACATGAAAATATTGCAACCCACTTGTTCCATACATGGAACTATTGGGTTCTAAAAAATATTATCTTTCTGTATTCCCAGAAGTTCCATTATAAAGACAAACAAAACTAAAGTAAATCTCAATAATTGTATATAATTCATAAACATATAATTAAGTTGAAGTTTACAAATATAAACAAATTAACGAAATGTTTTACTCGGTTATTCCCCACTGCTCAACTAGTTGATCAGTTGAGCAGTGGGTCATTGCATTGTACGTTCGAACTTTTTGTTCCCCACTGCACAACTGCTGAACTGCTCAACTGACACGGACCACTTATAATTGTAGATAATTTATAAGATATCGATAAGACTGACATAATTATAGGTTCATAGAGATAGTTTCAGCTTATAATTAACGTCCATTATAATAATAAAGATGACTCAGAGACCACTCGGCGGTTCATTTCTATATTTTCTCATTCAATGCGTTCAATGTGTCATATAGTTCATAACTATATGAACCTAGAACCTAGAACAATGTATACCTACTATAGGAACTAGATCATAAAAAAAAATTAAACTCACTTGTAAATGGCAAAAGTTGTATATTTGTAATAGACATGAAAAGAATAAACATAATTAATTATGATATCATCAATGTTCACCAAATCCACTAATAACTATTGTTCACACCGAGCCCGGAATGTACTCTTCTCTTAGGAATTTAAGCGACATTCTTAAACTATTCGCTACAATTACGAAGTATGCGGTAACTGTAAACAAAAATTAGAATTTAAAAAAAAAAGCTAAAGGTTCTTTTCTGTGCAGATTTTTTATATTTTTCCCTATTGTAAATAATTCGTGTGGCGTCAAATTTATGTCAAAAATGCAATGCGATGCAATCAACCTTTTCAGTGTCCATTGCTGGTCATGGGTTTCCTCGTGCACATTGTCTTGTACATGAGAGATATATGGCCTTAAAACACCACCCTGGCCAAGCGGGACATGAGGGGGAGAGTGCACGTTGCAATCCAACAGCCGCTGGGCGCACTCGACTGGCCACGTTACCCCTCTCTCACAGAAGACTACCTTGAAATGTACTACATTTCCCACTTTATCTTATTTCCCTAATGTACGTACGTGTTTCGGTAGTGAGTGAGATGTGCCAGAGCCCATTCCCATCCTATCCCTCCCCATTTCCCCAACCCTTTCTCCAAACCCATTCCTATATCCAAAGGTAAGCAGCGCATCCGGAGGCGTGCCAACGTTGTCATTTTGGACTAATGTTGGCATGTATCACGGATGTCTATGGGCTACAGTATCCACTTACCATCTGGTGGACTGTATGCTCGTCTGCCATCTTCGTCCATAAAAAAAAAAAAAAGCGGGTTGGCGAGTCCACTCTTTTAGAGGTGATGTAGTTCCTCAGCGCTTGTGACAGCGGCTATGTTATCCTTTAATCGCCTTTTACGACATCCAAGGGAATAGACCGGCCGGCACCACACGGCACCACACGGCACCAAATATAAATAGCTAAAATAAAATACTCACACAAAACATTTAAAAACATAAGAACGCATAACGCCGCCCCCGCTAAGTAACAATTGCCATAGACAAAGAAACAGCAGACCGCTAAAATGAAGAACAGGATGAAGATAGTTCCGCTGTACACTATCGCACCCCACTGGTATATTTCTATCAGCACTGGTATATTCTGTAGCAGAAAGTTTTAATATCAGTTCGGAAGAAGAAACAATATCGAAACAAAATTTATGTTAAAATTGTGCCCTGCGAATAATGGTTTTAGTGAATGTTTTGTTTCACGCAGATACAAAATAAATATATGCTATGTGCAGTTATATAATGATCTGACGTCTAAAGAATGTGTGAATGTGAGAAAGCGATGGAACAGTCGACTTTTAATCGCTGTAAGAACGTGTTTGGAATATGTATCAACTTCAACATCTTCAATTATTCCTCTTCCAAGAAGACAATCTTAAAATCCACCTGTTCGATAACCGATTCTTTCAGTTGCTAATGAATCTGCTTGTTCTTCGAAAGGTTCTGTATTCAATTTCCAATCAGAAAATTATTATTTAAGAACGAATGTTTATTTGGGATCTCGATAGTAGATGTTTGTTGATGATATCAACCATTCAGGAAATTCTAGTATGGGTAAATTAAATGTGTGTCTATATCACACTCGTAGCCTATATACCACAATGCTTGAAGACGAAAGTTGTTATGACGTATGATGCCGAAACGTGACCTCTAACGGTAGGCTTGACTCATAAGTTCAATACCACTCAGCGAGCTATGGAGAGAGCTATGCTAAGAGTTTCTCTTGCGGGATAGGATCCGAAGCGAAGACATTCACCAAAGAACTAAAGTCACCGACATAGCTCCTAGAATCGGCATGTTGAAGTGGCAATGCGCAGGTCATATTTGCCGCAGGATCGATAAACGATGGTGTAGACGAGTCCTCGAATGGAGGCTACGTACCAGGAAGCGCAGTGTGAGACGCCCTTTCGGCCAGGTGAACCGAACGACTAAAATAAAGTCGCCATAAGTGGTTGGATAAGAAGAGCCGAGGATCATGTATAGTGGTGAGCATTGAAAGATGTCCATATCCCCATATCCACCAGTGGAGAGACATAGGCTGATCATTCATCCATCAGTCGACTCCCTCTCTTCCAATCATTATAGTTTCCGATTGAAAGAATTGTCCCTCACAGAATACTACGGCGAAATACGCCAATGTGTTTCAGGAGTAAGAATCGCCAGAATCTTTTCCTGCTTCGTCCGATCCAATCCCGTCTCATTCTATCGAATACTAATCCCCATCTATTATTGAGATCAAGATTTGGAACCCTTTTACCAAATCTTAATTCCTAAATTCTCAAACGTGTCTGTTAATGTGCCAGTTTTTGTCCTTTTTCACTAATGTTCATGTATCTATGATACATGAACATGTATCCTACCCCCTCAGTGTATCCTACCCCCCCCCCCCCCCCAAGAAAAAAAGGCATTAGTAACATTTTTAACGAAAGCATAAGTAATTCGGAAAATAAAAATAAAAACAATTGTTTTCTTTTTCTCTATCCAAAACTCTTACGTTTCTAGCTTGATTTTCTGATTTTAACGAGGGTGAGAGTGCACGCTGTAACCCAACAGCCGTAGGGCGCACTCGACTCGCACTTAAACCTCACTCACCGAAGACTACCTTGAAATGTACTGTATTTCCCATTTATACTAATCCCGTATTATACTAATTTATACTAATTTTTCGGTTGTGAGCGTGGGGTATGCCAGAGACCATTTCCCATCCCATCCTATCCTATCCCTCTTCAGTTTACCCACTCTTTCTCCAAATCCTTTCCTACATCTTCAAAGGCAGGTAGCACATCCGGGGGCGTGCCAATGTTTGTCATTGTGGACTAAAGTTGGCATGTACCGTGGATGTCTATGGGCGACAGTATCCACTTACCACCAGGTGGACTGTATGCTCGTCTGCCGCTTTCTTCCATTAAAAAAAATGAGAGTTTTACCAAATTTTTTTGCTTTTTTCTTGAATGTTATCAAAATAGACTTGTGCATATTTTTGTATGGAGGGCAATATTGTATGGCAACTTACACAGAGTGATCCAACAATAAGCAGTGTACTGACTACGCAGAGCATGATCGAGACGATCCCCTGTATGACCTGCACCGTAGCCTCGGTAGCAGAACTGTAGTTGGACAGTACAGGGTTCATATCCCAGTAGCCTGGGGATATGCTCACGTTGGGAGCGAAGACCAAGCCAGCTGTCTGTAATATAATGATTGCAACCAGCTCTTTTAATATCCATTCATGTATATTGTCTTGTGCATGAGAGGTGTATAGTTTTAAAACGCCACGCTGGCCAAACTGCTTGGCGAGTCTACTCTGATACACGTGGTGTAGTTCCTCAGGGCTGGTGGCAGCCGCTTTGTTATGCCTTAATCGCCTTTCACGACAAGAAATGGGGTAATGCCATTTTAAACCCAGCCGACACCACACAGCGGTATTGTGTAATTATTAATTGAATACTATTATTTGTTATTATTATTTGTTATTATTATTTGTTATTATTATTTGTTATTATTGTTGGTTATTATTATTGTTATTATTATTGGTTATTATTACCGATCATAGGTTGGTTGTTACAGTTACAAGCTTTCTAATTGATATTCATAGAACAAGAAATTATTTTATACCGCGAACCCGTAGGCTGTGGAACGAACTGCCTCAAGAGGTCTTTCCATTGAGCTACGATATGGGGTTCTTCAAGAGAGCTGTGAATAGGATTTTGCAAGGTCGGCGGCGCGCCCGCATACCCCCTGGTGTTGCAGGTGCCCATGGGCGGCGGTAACACTTACCATCACGTGGGACCGCTTGCTCGTCTGCCATCTATCCTGTAAAAAATCTCTGCCTTGCTTATAGTGACCGTACACGTAAAAATAGCGTTCACAATATACCTTTACATTGACTTTTTAGTGGATACCACGGAAGACTATTATTACACCATTGTGTCAACATTGCCCCATATAAGCCATATAGGCAATGTAGGCCTATTTCACTCTTTTCATATAATTGTATAATTCAATAGCCTAAGATATTAAAAATTAATCTGCGAAATTTAAATCAGAATATATTGAAACATGACTGAATTCTACCATTGAGAAATCATGGTTAGAAAAGAATCTCGTCTCTAACACAATAGTGCCATTAATGATCTACGTGTGAGTGACAGAGATAGTGACAGCTCCCCGCCCCAAATATTCTCAAACTTATATATTCTGCATAAATTTCTAATGAATTTGAAAAATAATTTTTAATACAGATTTACTTTCTTCTATATTTGTCATATAAATCAAAAGATGTTAATTTCAAGCAAAATCTACTATAGGGTGTCTCAGATTGTGCGCCGGATTTAAATTTCACGATATTTTTTTGTTTGGCAGTTGGTAACTCTGGTTTGTTTATAGATGTCACAAATGACAGTTGCAATTACTCAACGTGGAACGCTACATGAAAGAGCAACTCAGTATACATTTTAGAGCAGTATGAAGTGGACAATCATTTTGGCGAACAAATCATTTTTAGTGACGAGGCCCATTTCCACCTTGACGGATACGTCAGTAAGCAAAATTGTCGTATCTAGGACTTGGAGAATCCTCATGAGATTCATGAATAATGGATGCGTCCTCAAAGAGTTACAGTTTGGTTCGGCTTTTGGTTCGACGCTATCATAGAGCCATTTTTTAGATATCGGTATTTAGGTAGGAATAGAGAAGTATCGGAACATGCTGCAAGAGTTTTAATGGTATCAATTGGAAGATATGGACCTCGATCAACTGTGGTTCTGACAGGACTGTGCCACACGTCACACAGTCGGAGAAACAATGACTTTATTTTTTTTCTAAATTAAATCCGGCGCTCAATCTGGGACTACCTTTACAATCGACTCGTGCTGACAGTAAGGTTTGAATCGATTTTGCGAAGTTCTATATGCTTGAACTATCCCGAGTAGGTGACAAAAGTTGGCGCATTTGCATCTTGCATATAATGAGACTTCAGACTTCATCACTATGCTCGCAGTATAACTTTTGAGGACAAGCTCTGAATATTAAAATTTCTTCATTTAAATTCCAAACGTGTATAAGCTCGATTATTATGCAAATTTCGGTAACGTGGTAAGATATTAGGAGCAGAATTGGTTTTGATTTGTAATTTATACTGTTAGCTTTTGCCGTGTAAGCGGACCTGTACCACATTTTTTATAGAAGATATGGCTGATAAGCGAGCAGGCCATACGGTGTTATGTGGCCACCGTCACCCAGTCACCCATGCAACACCGGATGACATGTGTACAATTTACATCAATGCTCACATATTGATTAAAAATAAAGTTATTATAAGAAAACAATCAACTGACAGCCTTATCGTTCACGTGTGTGAAAAATTACAATAAAAAGAAGAGGTTTGGAACAATATGTACTTTAGGAATACGACTGTAATTGAATAGTTGATGTTGAATATATACATATATAGGTATCTGTATAAATAGGTAGCTACATACAAATGAAAAGCATAATAATTACTACAATAGTAATTTTTGAGGGGGAGAGCGCACGCTGCAATCCAAGCCGCCGGGCGCGCTCGACTGGCCACGTTACCCCTCTCTCACAGAAGACTACCTTGAAATGTACTGCATTTCGAACTTTATCTTATTTCCCTAATGTACGTAGGTATTTCGGTAGTGAGTGAGATGCGCCAGAGCCCATTCTCACCTATCCCTCCCCATTTTCCCAACCCTTTCTCCAAATCCATTCCTATATCTCCAAAGGTAGGCAGTGCACCCGGGGGTGTGCCATCGTTTGTCATTTTGGACTGATGTTGGCATGTATCGCGGATGTCTATGGGCGACAGTATCCTCTTACCATCAGGTGGACTGTATGCTCGTCTGCCGCCTTCGTCCACAAAAAAATAGCGATTTTCTATGCTAGGTAAAGCAGTTATGTTATATATTTATGTACCCTACATTCTTGTGCCTTTAATATATTTATAATTTCACGATCCAATCTTCCAGCCCTCTCAAATGATTAATTTTGTTCCTAAATAGATTAGACGAGGTAAAACTTATAATACTTACAAAAGAACATATTGCTATTAAGACAGTTCCAGCCCTCAGGAAGCAGCAGAAGCAACAGCTTATCACTGTCGGCAAATTATCCATAAAAGTCATTTTGAACATCTGTTTGTTTGCTACATTATTCGAAAAATTTTGAATTTTTATTTAAAAAATCATTATTATTTTCTGCTCACAAAATTATGTTCCGCACGTCAAATTGACGTTTAGTAAATTTTTCTCCTTGGAAGAATGTAAAGAGGTGAGAAATATATTGCGCCAAATCTGAGGGTACGAGAGTGCTATCAAGACGCCGTTCTGCAGAAATTAAATTGAATCTGGAAACCGAGGGAGTTCGTGTTTTACCAGAGGTATAGCTTTAGATATTTGGGCTCGTCCACTAGGATCCCAAATCCCTCTGTCTAATATTTTTTAAACCTAATGTAACATTCTCTTTATATTAGAAAATCCAAATATATTTACTTGAGAAATGAAATTCAATGTAAATCCCCATCTTGGTAGATTTTGATGAACCCATGAGTGCAGACGGATCCCCTCGGGGAATTTAGTTGGGGGATCCTAGTGGACGGACCCAGATATTTAAGCGCGACAGCAAAAATTCTAGATCTGCGATTTAAGCTGTAGCAGAGGTTCGACGCGCGCGTCACTTCGATCTCCAACTGATGTCACTGAAAAATATCTGTATGAACATTCATTTGTATACCCTTTTGTTTTGAGTATTTAAAGAGAAGAGTAGTGGTCGTATTTTATCCATTGGCCGTGTGTTGTCGCCCTCCTTCAGAATAGCACCACCCCATCCCTTCCTGTGGGTGTCGTAAAAGACGACTAAGGGATTCCACAAGCGTTGAAGAACTACACCACCTTTAAAAGAATGAACTCGCCAACCCTCATGGCCAGTGTTGCGTTACATAGGTTGACTATGTAAATTTTGAGATACTAAAATTTCAGAAAGGAAACTCATTTGAGCTGTACCGTTTTTAAAACATCATTTGTAATTCGAATTCCGTAAGCCATTTCAGTCAAAACGAAAAAATGAAAACGTTGTATTCCCCTTTTTATTGCATTTCGCGCGATTTCCTTTGCAACAATTGCAACAATCGAACGAGAACATTTTCGTGCAATGACGTTATTCGACTTTAAAGTTGATTTTAATGAAAGTGAGTGTAAAGATAGATTAGTATCAGCTTTTGGTGACCTCACACCGTCCCGTGCAACAATTCTTAGATGTTATGTTTAATTAAAACAACGAATTAAATTTAATTAAAATTAAATAAGTTTAATTAAAATTCCTTGAACGTTGATGAGAGAAGTGACCGTCCTGTGACTTCTGTAACGAACGAAAACATCGAGGCGCTAAAGAAAATGTTGCATGAAGACCCAAAAACTGCCTACAAATAGATAGATGAGACTCTTAAGATGTCATCGTCGGTCATTCATGAAGTTTTACATCAACACCTTCAAGTCAAGAAGCTTTTTTCGCGTTGGGTCGCGGGGAAGGTGAAAATTTTCTATTAAGAGAAATGAATCCATGATTGTCCGTCCATGAGATGATTCGAGAAATAAGTGTCCATGTTCTGATAAAACTGTACCAGGCCTAGTACGTTTTCAATATAAAACATGTATAAATGTTATTTCCCAAATAACGTTTTAAAAAGAACGTCGAAACTTTAACTTTTTAGAACATCTTAAGAAGAATTCGGAAAATTTCTTAACCTTTAATTAGCTTGAAGAAATAATTAAAAATGTTCTACCCGAATTTCCGTCGGAGTTGGAATACTCGTTAGAGTGTTTTAAAAAGTTTCGAATAATCTATAAATTGATTTCGATTAACTTGATTCTAACGTTCTGGGAAGCGCAGTGTGGAACGCCTTTCGGCCATGTGGACTAACGACTTGATAAGGTTCGCCGATGGTTTTATGGATGTGAAGAGCTGGAGATCGTGTATGTGCAAGCATTGGGAGAGCCCTATAGCCAACAGTGGAGGGACATGGGCTGATTGTATGATATGATTATTCAAACGACCGATTAATTAAGTTGTTAGTAGACCTGTCTGTTACAGAAGTCTCGGTTCGATTCCTCTCGGACAAATATTTGTTTAAACACAAAATATATAGCTTGGTGTTTGGAAGTGGGAAGATGCAGTTTGTAATTCCACTGATCGCACTTGACTGGCCACGTTACCCTTCTCTCACAGAAGATGATTGAGGTGTGAGACAGCGCATTGTGGTGGTGTAGTGTCCAAGAATTGTTGTTCCACAAATCTGGTCTTTTCCGACGAATATTCTCTCGTAAGAAAATTCAGTTCCTTCGGAACAAGCCGTGCCGCGACGCGTTCCATACTTAAAACATCAACCAAATTGGTGTCGACGGATTCGTGACACATGTCAACTCCCTGAGCTATCTCTCTGAAGCTAGTGCGACGATTTACCATCACTATGTCCTTCACCTTGTTGATATTTTTCACAGTCGAAGACGTTGAAGGTCGACCAGAACGAGACAAGTCTTGAACCAGTTCTCGGCCTTTTTTAAATGCTTTGTTCCACTCATATGCTCTTGTTTTTGACAAAGTCGACTCACCGTAGGCCTTCTCTAATATTTTCAATGATTCCGCACAAGAAATATTGTTGAAAACACAAAATTTGAGGCAAATTCTTTGTTCGATATATTTTATCCATTGTAAAATTCGCAAAGTACACTCGAGGTCGTATAGCAAATATGAAAATTTTCAAGCAACTATTTAACAGATCGCGCCAAAACTTTACATGAAAATTAGCTACAATAGTGTCAACCTAACAGCAATATACTTTATGCGGGCATTCTTTTTTCAAAATTCCCAATACTTATTTGACAGTATGATTCATTATATTACGTTTACAGTATTAGAATGATGCATGTTAATTTAATTACACCTTAGATACAACCAGCATTTTCAGTATTCACTGGACTAGGACTAGACTTCTAAACTTCTGGACTTCTGAACTAGGGCCTTCTCATGCACATTGTCTTGGATATGAGGGATGTTATGGCCTTAAAACGCCACGCTTGACCAGCGTGGCGTGGATATACAAGTCCACTCTTTTATAGGTGGCGTCGAAACTTAGGGCTCGTAGTAACCGCTTTGTAACCTTACATGGTAACCCTAGTCGCCATTTATGACATCCACGGGAAGAGATGAGCTGGTGCTATTCTACGAGTATAGTCGGCCAACACCATATATGTATATTCTGCATTTTATCGTAGCATAAATATCCCTAAATATTTTATCATACAAGTACTTTATTATAAGAAACATACTATATTTATCACAATAGAAACGTTAATCATATTATTAAGCATCACTAAAAATAAGTTTCAAAATGATTCCTTATTCAAACGAAACTATGCCTAAAAATTATGCCGTTAAAAGCTACAATTCAACTGTTTTTGTTAAATGCTATAGCCACAAATATTTCAAATAAAGTGGCCCATTGTGTCATATTGCCTTTTACAACCGTAGAATGGATTTATTGTTGGTGAAATATACACGTGAATACAGTGCCATTGTATAGAATATCATTGCGTGAATATGAAACGTGGCCTTTGACGGTGGGCCTGAACAATAAAGTACTCAGTTCAAAGTCGCTCAACGAGCTGTAGAGAGAGCTATCCTCGGAGTTTGTCGCGGTATAAGATTCGACACGAATAGATATGCCAAAGAACTAAAGTCACCGATACAGCTCGTAGAATTAGCATCCTAAAGTGGCAAACGGCAGGATTGATAACCGATCAGGTAGATAGATGAGTCTTCGAATGAAAGCCACGTACCGTTAAGCGGAGCGGCGCTCCAACCAGGTGGACCGACGTCTTGAAGAACCGGTGGTGGTTGGATGAAAATAGTCTATAAGATCCTGTGTGGTAGCGAATTTTCGGAGTGGCCTACATCCAATAGTGGAGAGATATAGGGATGGTATTATCTCCTAATCATCTTTTACGATGCCACCGGCAAACGTTATATAATTCTAACAGATGGCTTATCAGGAACAAATTATCAAAGCTCTTGTCAACGAACAAACGGGATTGATGTTATTCTAAAGCCAGCCGACACCAACTACAATGTATAAACAGCAACTAAATTAGTACCATCTCATACCGTGATCCTATATCTCTCTACTGCTGGATGTAGGCCTCTCCCAAAGTTCGCTACCGCAAACGATATTCGGCTCTTTTCATCCAACCACTAACTAATTTAGTATGAGTTGTAAAATGTTCATATTTTAATAAATGACGGAAAATGAACAGAAATTAAACCCAAATCCACGTTTCAGAAGCCGCTGCCAGTTTATTTATTTAAACTTCACAGCACAATGATATGTACAAGAGGAGGACTTAATGCCTTGAGGCATTCTCTGCCAGTCCACCACCAGATTATACTTACAGTATCCAATAATTTTGGAACTCTTGCTTTTTTTTTCTTACTTAATTTCGACAAAACCCACAGAGATTACTACAAATTAGGGTAGCTACTAATTCAAAGGTATGCGCCGTTTCACAATGAGTTATTATTAGAGTTTTCTCGCCACTTCACGGTACACGAGGCGCTTAAGAGCCCGACTCTAAGAGTACTTATTAAAATTTAGTGTACTTTAAGTTTTGGACTCACAGTTTCATAATCTGGCGAACATTTTTGGCGAACAAATATGTCTCCGAAGACCCACCGGTCGGTCGGGACCTCTGTAATTTAAAGTTTTATATCCCATGAGACCCACCATTTCGTGTACTTATCTAAACTAGGATATGTTAAAGGTATTTTTAATAAAACATCTTTCTAAACGTCGTTTAGGACAGAAGAAGTGATTTGATCTGAAATTTGTATTTAGTTAAAGAGGAGAGAGTAAGAAAAGATAATAAGAAGTGTTTTCTTTTTTCAATTTTCGATTTATTAAAACATTAATATTGTCATCGGTCGTTGGTTTGCATTTTGGTAAAAAGATATTTTCCCAGAAATTAAACAACATGCATAATATTATCAACATACCTATTCAATATATTTTCCAGAAAGGTCTCAATTCGTCTGGTTGCCATAAAATGAGATTGATGCCAGAAGAATAGAATGATGATATTTTTTCGTCAGATGAACCAAGAACTAGAAGTCATGAAATTGGCCCATTGTAGCTAGAAACTTTAAGAGAAACAGTTTCTTGAAGGTCAAACAGCTGTGTCAAGCATGGCGTTCCGGACCACAAAAATATCGTAGCAATTTCACACTACAGCGCACGTTTATATTCGGCTGACGAGATGGCACTAACTTTTTTTTTTTTTTATGTCAGGAAAGACAATCAAGGAAAACCCTGCATGGTCACCTGGTACCATCTAGTCTAGCTAGGCTAGTCTAGGTGGTACCAGGTAGTGCCGGACTCCTACCGGCTAAAAAACCTTGATTGCCTCAACATAGTGTAGGTCTAGATTCTTATGGCCTTGTGGCTTTTTAAGAGTCACCGGTCGTGTTGGCACTAACTCCAGTATACATACTCGTAGAAGTACTAATTTATTACTACGCTCTGTTCTAATTAAGAAGAAAGTAATTACTATCAAACGGCTACAATTGAAAATCAGCGCTTCACTTTTAACTTGAGTTGTGGCCCGTTAGTCGGGTGGCAATACAGCCCTCTCTCACAGAAGGCTACCTTGAAACGTACTGCATTTCCTACTTTATCGTATTTTCCCAATGTACGTACGTGTTTCAGTAGTGAGTGAGGTATGCCAGAGCCCATTCCCGTCCCATCCCATCCCTCCCCATTTTTCCAACCCCTTTTTCCCAATCCAATCCTTAATCGGCAAAGGTGGGCAGCGCATCCGGGGGCGTGGCAACGTTTGTTATTCTGTCTATGGACGACAATATTCACTTACCACCGGGTGGACTGTATACTGATCGGCCGCCTTTTTTCTATAAAAAAAAAACAACTTTCTGTTAAGTAGGTTTTTTTCTTCATATGTGGCAACGGTGCAATTAGGACATTCTGCCAGTGTCAAGTTTTCTTCGTAATAAACAATTTCAAAGGTTGAAACGTATCCTGTCCAATGTCCAATCCCGTCGAAGTAAGTCAGGAGTCGCTCAGTAAAGGTTTACTGAGTACAGCTAAAAACGCAGTCCCACGCTTTTATTTGATTATCACAAACACCACGCACGAATAACACTTTGAAGTTCAATAAACTATCACTATTAAACCGCATCACGCCCAATATTCATTCCAACATTCCTTATACTAACCAAACAAAAACTTCACTGTTCCAATTCCCGCTAAAGGGTCATCAATTTATTTAATAAGCGGCTAGGTAACGTTGTAGAACAACCCTATTTTTTTACTAATAATAAATTATCACTACCAAACGACAAAACTCCTAATACCCAATTTTTACAATAATCAAACAAAAATTCAACTTCACATCTCAAGTTCCCGCCAAAACGTCTTAAGTAGGTTTATGTTTTATTATAGCTGTGTCCGCGACTTCGTACGCGTGGCATTTTAGTTTTTAAATTTTGAATTGGGATATCTTTTCTTCCCGTCAGCCGATTTCGACGGAACAAAGCCTATTCGAAGCGCGAAGCTAAACTTAATTAACTTTTGGAAACCCCATGAAAATCCATTCTGTAGTTTTGGAGATAAGCATTTTTGAACAGACAGACAGACAGAAAAAATTTTCGAAATCGTCTTTTTATATTCTGATACTCTTCCTTCATCTCTCCCAATCAGTTTTTCGTAAATATATTCAATGTACAGACACGCTGCTTCTACAGTTTTATTATATGTATAGATAGTGTGTAGGTTTTGTTACTTGACACTAATAAATTTCTTTCTTTCAGTCACGTGATTTGACCTATTGACCAATTAACGATGTGTTATGCTATAAGGCGATCTAGAGGCTACCACTGGGGAGCTACACCACCACAAAAAGAATGGACTCGCCAATCCGCTTAGCCAGGCGTGGCGTTTTCGGGCCCTACATCCTTTTTCTTTTCGGAATGGCTAAATTCTTGTGGCCTTAATTCCCTTCCAAGAGTCACTGAATATGTGGATAAGTATGGTTTAAGGCGAGCGCATAAGGCGCTCAGTCAGGAGCAAAGAGTGTGTGCAGCAACGAGCTTAAGGGCTCCCCGGCCGGTAGACCGTTGGAAAGAACCTACCTCGGCTTAGAGCGTTGCTTTGGGAGGGTGCCGCGGAATCGCAAGTCGATGAGCAGCGCCCAGGCACGTGCCGATACCTGGTAAAAGTGTTGGCTGAAGGCCGGTGTGTGTTCACGGTGTAGCGAGGGCGACGCCCTCGTCTCCGCCGGCGAGGACGGTGTATATGTGTAGTCTGTGAGTGTAGTGTAAGAACCGCATTGACAGTAGTAATTGGGTCGTCGGGGTCGTCTAGGACGTGCCGAGGATGACGACGACGACGGCAACGCGACGGGTAAAATCATTCTTATCGAATAAAACTTGTAAAATGCCAAGGCCATGTACATGAGGAGGCGCATGTCCAGCAGTGGATAATAAAAGTGACGGTGAAGATGTCTGCAACTAGTATAGCGGATACTCCAAGATATATATCCATCCAACTGTGCAACCGCTACAAAGCCAAGCTTAATAAAGTGGTAAATCAGAAACTAAACTCATAATTTGCGGCCATTTTGCGGCCCCTGTAAAGCCCCGGGGCGCTAAGGACGCGTACAAACGAAACTAGTAGGTAGGTAACTAAACAACTAATTGGGATAGTTAACTAAAATCTTTTATTTTAATGTGTAAGGGCAATGTGTAACTGGCTCGAAAACGATACTTGCAGGCCACACTCCTTAAAATTAAGATTATTAAATTGTTCCAGTGATCAATTCCAGCGTTGAATGTTCGGCTATTGCTGATTTACTAGTTTGGCGGTAGAAAACTTCGGTTGAGAATAAAAGATAAACAAATACCTTTATTATATGCGTTCAGACCCGATTTAGAATAGGAAATCTACAACTAAATCTACCCGGGTTTCTACAACCGCACCTCCCGTCACAGAAGTGCGGTCCATCCGCATTTCCTCGATACGGAGGTGTCACGCACTGTTCGGTCCAAAAACTATTTTATACCGCGAACCCGTAGGCTGTGGAACGAACTGCCTCAAGAGGTCTTTCCATTGAGCTACGATATGGGGTTCTTCAAGAGAGCTGTGAATAGGATTTTGCAAGGTCGGCGGCGCGCCCGCATAACCCCTGGTGTTGCAGGTGCCCATGGGCGGCGGTAACACTTACCATCACGTGGGACCGCTTGTTCGTCCGCCCACTAGTCTATAAAAAAAAAAATGGGAATTGTTATCAACCGATCACCTTTTCCACTGTACTATGTCAATTTCTAACACCGTGTGTAGAGAAAACTCACTTAAGACAGATTTAATAAAAGCGAGAGATATCTCATTTCGCTCCATCGCGTCGGCCGTCAAGGATATTGCGCCTGTGACGGACACCTGCCTGCTGCGAAAGAGAGAAATTTAGGAGTCTAGATGTTAGTTATAGTACACATTTATATTCACGAAATTCATTTCAATATAAATATATATATATGTAAATTTATTTCACGAAAACATCTTTTATATAAGTTACTTAACTATTATATTATAACTTACATTATTTATTTAAACACTGTACAAAAGGCGGACTTAATGCTTTCTAACAGTCAACCATCAGCTCAAATGGAAATAGGCACGCGGTGCAATTTTAGTTTAAATACAAATACACAAATAAAATAATATATCATTATACATAGACATATGTACACAAACTTGTATACATAATATAATACACAAGAGAGCAGAAAACTTAAAGAAATGATGAAAATTAGGGCAGAAAATATACCTGTAGATCTCTGAATCTTTAAATAATGATTCTGAATCCGTTTCTTTATGCCGAATTCTTGCAATTTTCCAATTCTTTCAATATCCAATTTAATTTTCCAATTAGAATTGCAAATTTCAGGTATTTCTATGCAACGCCAACACAAACCAGATTGCAACCCAAATTCTGCCAACCCAGATTGCATTTAAGTAGTCGCAACGACGTATTATGAGAAAGATAAAAATAAATAAAAACATGTTCTGTCTACTTTTCTCACGAATTGAACTGGGATCCAATTGAAATTTAACCCACAATACAAGAACCAAACAGTAAATACACTGCGCTATTTATTGCTTTTTACTTTATCTAGAAATGTTTTTAAACATTATTTTACAATATTTGTAGTCTAGGCATCAAGCCATTGTCCTTTAAATCCACAGTCAAAGGTTTATGTAATATTCTCATATCAGAGAGTTCCGTTCCTATTTATAGAAGCCAGAAATTAAATGTTACAGTACAGCCTCCTTATGCTGTAATACTGTAAAACCTCCAACCAACGACTTTGCAGATGAGATTTGAGAATTGATTCCTCTAGGCCATCCTTTCTCAATCTTTTTAGGGTCGCGACACCTTGACAGGACCAAAAATAAGGTAAATAACCCCACGATCGCCTTATTAATAATTTGGTCTAAATTACTAATGTTTCTTGCCGTTTAACAGCTTATATTATTTTTCCTGATCAATTGCAACCAGGTTGAGCAACGATGCCCGCTCTCTCTAAAGTCAATGTACCATACTCTTCTTTATATATACCGTTACCCGGAGACAGTCCCATAAATCCAACAGAGGCGAAAGAGTAGGGAGAAATCAAATATCCCGCGAGATAAAAGAAGTTTATTCACAAAGACGTATACAGACTAAAGCAGTGTAAAAGCAGTTCCAGATTAAAGGTTTCCTTTCGTTTTTTATTAAAACAGAAGTAAGCAGACATGCGATTGGAAGTCGTATACTATTATTAGTACATCATTAAACTTTATTTAAACATTACATAAGTCACAGTTTTACAAAAACAAGGTAAATCCTCACATTAGGATTCCCTGTGTGGTGAGGACTAGTTCATTCCACTCTCAACAAATTTGACATTTTATACTTATATTCATCAAATGAAAATTAAATAATAAAGAACTTTCCATTAAAAAATGCACTTATGTTTAATGTAAGAGAATTATGACGTATATTTGGGAACATTTGAGGGGGAGAGTGCACGGTGCAAACAGCCGCTGGGCGCGCTCGACTGGCTACGTTACCCCTCTCTCACAGAAGACTACCTTGAAATGTACTGCATTTCCCACTTTATCTTATTTCCCTAATGTACATACGTGTTTCGGTAGTGAGTGAGATGTACCAGAGCCCATTTCCATCCTATTCCTCCCCATTTGCCCAACCCTTTCTCAAAATCCATACCTATATCTCCAAAGGTAGGCAGCGCATCCGGGGGCGTGCCTACGTTTGTCATTTTGGACTAATGTTGGCATGTATCGCGGATGTCTATGGGCGACAGTATCCGCTTACCATCAGGTGGACTGTATGCTTGTCTGCCGCGTTCGTCCATAAAAAAAAATACTTGTAGTTCGACCGTCAGGCATACAAATACAAATATAAATATTTTTGCCGTTACAGATTCACATACCAACGTGTCACTGGAATAAAGTAAAATGGAAAATACGTTAACTAAGTTCAAAATACATAAAATCGTTTTAGCGAAAAATAAAATTATTTTAGGGAATAATCAAACTTTACAATAATGTAGTTTTATTGTTCTATCTAAAACATTCATAGCGTTCATTGCTCAGTACAAGGTAATAACCAGGGGCCTATAGCTCTGCCGACGCGCCGCGTGAAAAACGCAACTGTGCGTAGAATGAAAGATATACTAGAAATGTACTTTCATCTGTTTTTATTTGTTGTTATTCCTGTTATTGTTGTTGTTGTTTGTTGACATCGTTCATTTACTTTCATTTTATAATGTAAAAATTAAACAAAAATAAAGTACATACTATAAACAAAGTTTTAACAATTCAAATATTCTCTTTTTTTTTTCATAGAAGAGACGATACCACCTGATGGTAAGTACCTAACCACCAGCGCCCACGGTCATCTGCGACCCCAGAGGAGTTACCACAACTAGTTATTATATAAATTACTAAAAGGTGTCATTTATGCATAATCGCAAGTTTAAACAACCCGCAGAGCAAGATACACGAAACAAAATTTCACCATGAACAAATTGAGGCCAACATTTCTTTGCCAACAGCGGAACACGCATAAAGTGACGTTTGCGCTCCATTACAAACATATTGATTACTGTGTAAATTTCTTCACAAAAGATGTATTTCTTGGTCGAGGAAAGAGGAGACAGGTAAACGAACGGTCAGGGGCGAATTGGGTGGGGATAATGATAATGATATTCCTGTCTAAATATCTATCTACGGCTCTCGGGTGGGCCTTGGCCTGGTCGAGCGTGTTCTTCCATTCGGGCTAGTTGGGTCAGTTCCAGTTGGTCGCCTTCTCTTTCGAGTTGCCTATGCTAATCGACTTCGCATCTTCATTTGTACTATTTTATATCTTGATCTGCATACGATGCTTACCTGCGCCTCGCGAAACCGGTTCGGCCGCCTTAGTTTTGGCACAGAAAAACTAATAGTACAAAACGAAAAGAATAAACAGTTTATTCCCTTTGTAACCCTTTGTTAATTCCCGAATATAATGTTACTTTATATTGTCGTTAATAATGTTACTAACGCTTTTCATTCCTATCAGGGTAGGTTACCGATTATTACTCTGGCATATCTCACTCATTACCGAAACACGTACGTACATCGGATATTACTATGCCTGAAGTTTATTATATATGTAAAGAAACTACATATATTTCTTTAATTTGTACAGCGCTCTTCTGACTGTAAACAGTGACCATGTACTTATGTACTCCATGGATGGCGCTGTGAGTAATGGCGGCCCACACGGTTGGAAGAGCAGCTGATGTTTGGGGTTTGACAGAACTCATCTTGATTTAGTAGATTGTTAGATTATTATAAAAAATGTATGTATAAAAAGAAATTGTCAATTTAAATAATAGACTTTAAATGTCGTTTCTTTGTTTTCAGGTAGGATAGTGGGATTTAAGTAACAGTGTAATTATTATTGTATGTAGGTACCTATGTAAGTACTAAAATAAAAACTTTGTTTTCAGTGCAACGCAATTGTTTATTTGAATTTTACAATTCCTAATAAGTTTGGAGATATTACACTATATATATATTTAGAATCTGCAAAGTTTTTTTAAATATACGGATAATTACGAAACACGACTTACCTGGCGCGTGAAATCGGGATTTTTAAAAAGTTCCATTAGTCTTATTTTGCAAAATTTTTATTTAAAAAGGTCTTTATTTACATGTTATTTCTACTCGACGTTTCGACACGGACGTCTCCAGTGACGTCAACGTGAAATCCATTGATTAACAAATTTAATCCCTGCTGTTTACCGTCGAATACGTCCGTGGACATTGTTAGTGTAGTGTGTTGCAGCCATTCCGAATGTAAAGATCAAATTTTACGTGTTCAGATCCGATTTACAATATAAAATGTGTACCAAAGGCGAAAATTTAAACAGGTTCATTATTGTTGTCTAAAATTTCGATAAAGCCAGTGTGCGTCGATAACCATCAGTCTATTGTTGACCTCCGTTATTTATAAGTAATCTAGATAGACAAGATACAGTCTAGGTAACATTAATAATAGCTTGAAATCAGTATAAAGGGTAGTAGACATTTATTTTACTTAGCCTAGGAGTACATCAAATACAAGATCGGTTTCCTTTAGGTTACTAGCTCAACCATGCGGTACCCAACTGAAGTCTAGGGTACTTGACCCCAGCACTGCACGGTGTTAAAAACTTGTTTTATTTTTCTTGTCTCTGTTGTTTCAGTTATCATAGTACAAAGATTGACAATTTGTCTACTGACAATCTTAACCATTTATATCTATCTGTCTGATCGCGCTACTTTCATGAGCCGTTAGTAACAAACACTAAAAACATAGGTACTTCGAAATGTTACCAGTCAATTAATTAATAGTTTACAACAAATATAATTACTAAAAACGATTTCGTAGATTTTTTTCATTGTCTGATATACAAATCATATGTATGAGTATATACTGAAGCTGGTCTCAATTTGTAATACCTGTAAAAGGTGACTAGATATTGCAATCATAAGATACCTGAAATTCTTATTAAGTCATTAACATAACACTTAGTCGGCAAATTAATATTTGAATTTGAATTAACCTGACCGCTCTGTTTGTATGTCTCGTCTACCCGATCGATTGTCGGTCGTACAAAAAATTTGACGCGCCCGTTGCAACTGCGGTTTGTCTCTCTGTGTGTGTGTGCGTGCGAGTATCGAGAGCGAGACTCAAGCAGAATAACAGACGTGCAGACTAGAGCGTGGCCGGTTGTATAACCTAATTTTTTTATTTTTTATTTGATTCCTTATTTTAAATTATTTGCATTGAAAATATGATACATAATAAAAAAAAAATACGTGAACTATACAGATTTTATTTCGAATTACATTCGGAGTTTAAAAAAAAATGCGTGAGGATTTTCGTTCCTGACGGGGGTCCCCTGACGGCACATTTAATTTTTAAATTTACCGACCCCTTAGGTTATGTTGATACGTTAGTTATTCTACGAATGGCTGCAATTATTATCCTAAACTCGATAAAATTCAGACACTGCCGGCGAAATAATTTCGCTGGATGAGGGAAGCGGCTGATCGTGTGCGGTGACTGACCTTGAAAGAGGCGTCTATTCAGCAGTGGAGCGACATAGGCTGATGGTATGGTATGGTAATTATCCTTAAAATCAAAATCAATGTGAACCACTGTTTCTAAAACTAACTAAACATTTACTCAATGTGTGTTCTAAGCTTATGAACGAACGTTGCACGAGCCTTCTAAATATATTTCAAAGTCTTATTTGCTGAGACAAAGATAGGTACGCTATTTTCACATTGTATTTTTATTACCCTGGAGATATGAATTTAAACCGGGGATAACAGCGATCATAGTCCTCTTTGCTTTATAACTAGGTACTTATTAGAGGTGTGCAATCAGCCCTTTCAGTATTTACTGCTGGAGGGACTACACCATCTCTAAAATAGTGGACTTGGAAACCCAGATGGTCACCGTGACGTTTTAAGGCCTTTCATTCTCCATGAACGGGACTGTGTGCATAACGAGGCCAATGATCAGCAGTTGATACTGAAAGGGCTGATTGCCTTGCATATATTATACTAGCAGTGCCCGCGACTTCGTGTGAACATTAGACGTTCTTAAGGAGCACCGCAGTCTGCGGTTGATATTAATCGCCGCAGTATTATTTTTTATAGAAAAAACGCGACAGACGAGCATACATTCCACCTGCATGCCAACATCAGTCCAGAATGACAAACGTTGGCACGCCCCCGGATGGGTTGCCTACCTTTACAGTTAAGGAATGGATTGGGAGAAAGGGCTGGGAAACTGGGGAGGGATAGGATGGGAATGGGGTCTGGTATATCTCACTCAATACCGAAACACGTTCGTAAATTGGGTAAATACAATAAAGTAGGAATTGTAGTACATTTCAAGGTAGTCTTTTATGAGAGAGTATTAACGTTCTATAAGAGAGTGCGCCCAGCGGCTGTGGGAATGCAGCGTGTTACCCCTACACCCCCTCAAATGCACAATTGACGCCACTGGACAGTCGACAAGTCTACAGATCCATCGATTATCGATCTATAGTTGTTCTACCATCGATCGATATCTACGAGTACGATTATATATTTTGAAACCGACTGTGAAACCGAATAAACATCGAATTAACATATTATTTATCAATCGACGTCGACCCTGGTGCTATGCCTCTACACTGCTTCAATCTGAATGGTCGATATCATCGCTCCCCGTCGATGGACCGTAGTCTTGGTACACCTTTAGGGACTCACTAGCAAGAAGTTCTGAAAGGACAATACTCGAAAAGTATCAAGAAAAATGTAGGTAAACTATTCTGGAAATAGAAATCAACTTATATCTCTATTGCAAAACAAGATAAACAAAACAGATTTCCGTTTGGAGTTTGTTTGTACGAATACTTGACAGCAGTTTCGATCAATATAAAATTAGTGGAGGGTATTCGAGAATAAATTGAAACTTATAATAACACGGCAAGTTAAAGTGTATTTGATAAATGATGACACTGATAGTATATATTATTTATAGCATCTATGATGCTTTACAGATGAATAAATAAAATATTACAGTGTAAATGTATTACCCTTGTAGCAGTGCTAACACAAAACTGAACTGAGACACCATCTATGCCACCAATACTCCTCCCACCATTCCAATTATAAAAGGGTAAGGAGAGATTTTCACACTGTACGTGTCGCAACCGCATAGCAACGTTTTTTCCTTCAAGTACCCACAGCAATGGCTAACACGCGACAATGCCGTCGCACATGGAAGCCATATTTAAAATGTTTCTCTATGGTTTTGTCAATGGGTTGCATTTGGTCACCGGTTACTGATAGGTCACGGGGCGACACCGTGTAGAGCCACAATATTAAATTGTTGAATCACTATACTTTATTCTTAATTTGGCAGTATTGAACTTGCATCTTAGTTTATTTATTATATGTGATAATATAGAAATTTGATGCAGGCAAGTTATTTGTTTTTTAAATAATTTACATCCATTACCAGGGACCGTCCATGCATTTGAAATTAGTAAGATAGTAGATTGGTGTGTGTAAAAAGCCTTCTTTCCCGCTTCGTTACTTTACTGTTTGTGAGCAGGAAGGGAGATAGGGAGGGGCATGTTCGCAACAAAATAAAAAACTAGCTTAAAGACTTGTTCTCAAAGAGAGTAGACGTCGAATACGATCGACCTAGTTGATTTGAACAAAGATGTAAAAGTGTAATAGAAATGTTTAGAAAAAATAATAAAAAAAGTTAAATATTAAGTTCAGTTAAATATTTTAGTCTTTCAGTTGACATATTATTAAAAAATGGAATGTGGGTAGATAGAAGAAAGACGTTGGAACGAATGGCGAGAATCCGTGCCCAAAAATACAGAATTGAATTAGCCGTCGAGATGAATACAAGGGTTTATCAAGTTGTAGTATATAGGAGTATATGTAAGTCATTGTCAAATGAAATATATATTCTGTTGGTGTGTACTGGAGTTTTATTAAAAAAGTAGTATTGCTGTAAATTATTGAAATTCAATTGTTGAGTCTGAAATCCTACCTAAGAAAACTACTCAATTTGAATATTAATAACATATGTATATGATGCGTATGTGTGTCGGTATGTGTGTGTGTGTATCGGTGGATATGTGTGTCGGTATGTGTGTGTGTGTCGGTGGGTATGTGTGGCGGTGTGTGTGTGTGTGTGTATGTGTGTAGGTGTTGTGTGTGGTTGAATAGAAAATACATTTTATTTAACTTTAAAAATGTTTCTGTTTATTGAAATCATACATGAAATATTTAGGTACATTTAATTGAATGACGCTATGTAAGTTTTATAATTTATATTTTATGTAGTGATCTGGTCTGTATTATTTATTATTGTTTTATTAATTTTACTAATTAGTATTTTTAATTTAACGGCCATAGTTATTTATTATTGTTTTATTAATTTTATTTTTTCTTTTTTTTTAATTTAACGGTCATCGTTTAAGTTTAACACATAGCTACGTAAATGTGAAAATTAAAACTGTTTCATAGATTTGATTTACCCTTCGTTTTCTATGACGACCAAATAGCCCAGTTAATAGTGCCTCTGCCAGTTATGCAATGGTCCCCGGGTTTGATTTTCGGTCTGATAATCATCTGTTTAAAGAAGTGTGTTTGTTAGGATCTGAGTGTTGCACGTGTTGTGTTCGCCTTTGTATGTGTATACGGACCCACGACACAAGTAATCCCAGTGCGGGCCATTAAATGTGATGTTATTATTATTATGGTAAGCAACATGTGTCACTAAAGTGAGACGATCTAGTTTTTCTACAACATTGTTCATTTCTTCCTATTGCTATCTGGTACGGCTCCCTCCATATAATTGGTTGAGAAAACAAGTAGTGGCTTCTATTCCTGGTTAAGTGCCCGTATACTTGCCATTAAAACTTTGCAACATACTTGCGAGATACTTATCATTTAGATCATTAAGTTGCAATTGAGGTCAAATTAGTTTAAGATGTTTTATACAGACGGAAGGACATGCCAACATCTGTCGAGAATGACGTCCACGGAATGTGGTGCCTAGTTTTGGAGATTTAGGAATGGATTTGAAGAATGGGATAGGAAAATAAGGAGAGATTGGATATGATGGGATGGGAATGGGTCAGAACCACCACTTATCCCCTATAGAAACACGTACAGTCAACAACACGCTGATGTACCTAAAACAGTACCGCTTATTGTTAGCTAATTAAGTACTTTTAGACATAGGTGGACGTACATTAGGAGATAGAATACTGCAAAATGTAGTGTGGGTAGTGTAAGGTAGTGGTAGGTTAGGTTATATAGGTTAGGATAGGTTAAGGTAGTGTTAGGGTACATTTTAGGTGGGGTAGAGAGGTCTATGTAAAGCAGTGGACAGACACAGACTAACAAGGAAGAAAAAGATTATGGACACCGTGAGTTTAGTTTAATTATTTTAGTATAGCATACATATAAAATGTAAATAATTTGCATGAACAGAAAATAAATTATTTATGAATTTTAAACGTTAAATAAGTAAGTGGTTTCGTTACGAAGGCGCCACTATTAATTATTGTAAAAAACTTCAAACATCATTGAAATGGATGGATGTGCGACTTCATATTTTAAAATTTAGAACAATAGGTAGGTAATTGATATAGAAATAAATAAAAAATAATGCAATTATATAATTCCATAGAACAAACGATAATTTTTGGTAATTTTTTCATGTAATTAATTCACGATAATTGTTTGATACATTCTTTTCACTGGTCGATAGATGTCGCTGTCTCGTCCGCTACAACGCGCTATGGCTTGTTTTTTTAATTGTTTAAGATAAGCAGGTGTAATATTTTAGTTAATATTCATCAAATAAACTGACAGAAGTGACACTGTGTTATATTGTGTCAACGCGCTCTCAGTAAACTTTTGGCTGCTGTCCATCCTGGCCGCTTCAATAATGAAAGATGATTTAGTTTGTTCGCAATTCCTCGATAAGGAGGTGTCGCGTACTGTTCGCTTCATAATAAAACATTTATACCGCGAACCCGTAGGCTGTGGAACGAACTGCCTCAAAAGGTGTTTCCATTACGCTACGATATGGGGTTCCACAACAAAACTGTGAATAAGATTTTGCGAGGTCGGCGGCGGCGTATCCTCATACCTGGCGTCGCTTGGCCAGGCATCGTGGCGTTTGAACGCCTTACATCCCTCGTGCTTAAGACAATGTGCATGAGGAGGCCCATGTCCTGTAGGGCACGATAAAAGGGTTCCAATTTTTTTTTAATTTATTTATAATCTACTCGCTTAACAGTAAAGCCCAGTCGCTTTTCAGTGCACTCGCTACTAAGGACCCCTTACAGTTTTAACAATCTACTACCGTGTAATGTCGATTACATCTACTCAGAATCGTCGCTTTGAATTATTTAATTGATTTAATTTTACTAAGTCTGTCCATTAATTTTGTAATATTTGAAGCCTTATCCATCTTGACGGCTCAATTAATTGTTAGTGATGTAATAAAGTGATGTTATTTAAATTGTTCCCATTAAAAGTAGTTGATGGTCAGCTAATTATTATTTAAGTGGCTGTGTATTTAGTGAACTCATTAATTTAGTCTAGACCAATTTATAACTCCGGATAAATTAGTTTGGTTTTATTACACAAATACCCACTTTAGGCGTAGATCTTCCACTCGTGGCAAATAAAGTAAAGTTAACAGTAAAGAGCAGAAAAGGTCGCAAGTCATTCGGATTGATAGATTCATTAATTTTATTTATTTTTTCACCTTTATATCAATTTTTAACTACAATTTTAAACCCACCATATTGTATCGTTATGTTACAGTTAAAACCCGTTGAAACATCGTTACAACTAGTTTTTCATAATAAAAAATAGAATTCACTGACACACAAACTAGTATTAACCAGGGAAAACTAGGCCTAACGGAATGAACTAGAGAAAACCAATTTAAATCAGTGCCGACGTCACAGCACATCAAGATGTGACAGGGCAAATTGCGAATGCGCTTGAATTGTTTCTGTGTGGAAAGGATATCCGCATTTTTTTTATTAACCTATGTATGTATCCCACTATTGAGCAAAGGTCTATTATTTAAAAAATAACCAGGTTCAGGCAAAAATCAGACTCTAACCTAATAAAGCCGAATTGTTTCTGGGTTCGCGGTTTGCCAGATCACATCTCGATGAACTGTTAATTGGGCTTTAGATCGTAACTTTTATACATTTGTACAATGGAGTATTTATTGTAATGTAATGTATAAGATGAACTTTGACCTCGGTAACAGTCGTAACTGATTCATTTCGTTAATTTGTTTGTCAGTAATTTCTAACCCAAGCCAACCTCACCGGCTCGTGGTGCACCCTGCCGACCAACGAACGAGGCTCTGGCGACCCGCCACCACGCACTGGACCAGCGCGGCGGGTTACGGTCCAGCCCCCCCCCCCCCCCCCCCCCTATGGCAGAAAAAGTAAAACGGCCCCAAGTTCCCGGCGGCTCCAGTCGCAACACCGGCGTGGACGACGGGCGCTGGTCGAGCGCTGGAGCCAGGGGTGCTAAGAATCTCCGGGCGGGATTCCACCGTCGAACGACCAGGGCTCTTAAAACGGATTACCGACGTAGGTTGTCACTGGTGACTTACAACACGCGCACTTTGAGGACAGACGAGAAGATCGCTGAGCTGGAAGAGGAGATAGGCAAGTTGCACTGGGATATATTGGGGTTATCAGAAATCCGAAGAGAGGGGGAGGACACGATAACCCTGAAGTCCGGCAACTTGTTCTATTACCGGGAGGGCGACCAGCAGTCCCAAGGTGGTGTCGGGTTTATCGTCCACAAGTCCCTCGTGAATAATGTTGTAGCCATCACGAGTGTGTCGAGCAGGGTCGCGTACCTTATACTCAGAATATCCAAGAGATATTCGTTGAAGGTCATACAGGTCTACGCACCGACCTCGGCACACCCGGATAACGAAGTGGAAGCAATGTATGAGGACATTAGTAGAGCCATACATGCTTCGAAAACACACTACAATATTGTTATGGGGGATTTCAACGCGAAACTGGGCAAAAGAGGCGACGATGAGTTGAGAGTGGGGCAATTTGGATGTGGGCACCGGAATCAGAGGGGCCAGAGGCTGGCCGACTTTCTTGAGAATTATGACTTGACTCTTTATGATGAACTCTTTCTTCAAGAAGCCGCCTCATAGGAAGTGGACCTGGATGAGCCCCGACGGTTCCGTTAAAAATGAGATAGACTTCATTATGGCCACAAAGAGACAAATATTCAATGATGTCTCCGTGATCCACAGGGTGAAAACCGGTAGTGATCACCGAATGGTTAGAGGCACATTGAATATAAACGTCAAGTTGGAAAGGTCCCGCCTGATGAAGTCTACGCTCCGACCTACTGCTGCCCACATACAAAACCCCGAAAGCTTTCAGCTTGAATTGTCAAATCGCTTCGATTGCCTAGAGGATTGCGTTGCAGTGGACGATATCAACAACAGGTTGGTAGAAACTGTCCATACGGTGGGGTCTAAATTCTTCAGACATCGTCGAAGAGATGGACCCCAAAAGCTCACCGACCACACCCTCGACCTCTTGGAGGAACGACGTTCGATGACACTGCAGACTCCTGATGACGCGGAAGCATATCGGCAGCTCAATAGACGGATTCACCAGTCCTTGCGACACGACATCCGTCTCTTTAATACTAATCGTATTAAGGAGACGATAGAGCGGAATAAAGGCTCCAAAGTGTTCGCAAGAGACTTATCTATTGGGCAGAGCCAGTTGACGAAGCTGAAGAGGGAGGACGGCAGTGTCACTTCCGACAAACAAGAGGTACTGAGGGAGATCGAGAAGTTCTATGGACAGTTGTATACCTCGGTCGCTAAACCTGTTGGCAACTTGGCCAAAGACCCAAGAGCCAAGTTGACCCGACACTATACCGAAGACATCCCGGACATCAGCCTGTACGAGATTAGGATGGCCCTCAAACAGCTTAGAAACAACAAGGCGCCGGGTGAAGACGGAATCACTTCAGAGCTTCTGAAAGCGGGTGGAACACCGGTACTGAAAGTCCTTCAGAAGCTCTTTAATTCCGTCTTGCTCGAAGGTATTACGCCGGAGGCATGGAACAGAAGCGTGGTGGTGCTCTTCTTCAAGAAAGGCGACAAGACCTTGTTGAAGAACTATAGGCCCATCTCGCTTCTGAGCCATGTTTATAAGCTGTTTTCGAGGGTTATCACGAATCGTCTCGAGCGCAGGTTTGATGACTTCCAGCCTCCCGAACAAGCCGGTTTCCGAAAAGGCTATAGTACCATAGACCACATCCATACGCTGCGGCAAGTTATACAGAAGACCGAGGAGTATAACTTGCCATTATGCTTAGCGTTTGTGGACTATGAGAAAGCCTTTGATTCGATCGAGACTTGGGCAGTGCTACAGTCCCTCCAGCGGTGCCATATTGACTATCGGTATATCGAAGTGTTGAAGTGTTTGTATAACAACGCCACCATGTCAGTCCGAGTACAGGAAGGGAGCACGGAGCCGATTCCATTACAGAGGGGTGTGAGACAAGGAGATGTCATCTCTCCGAAGCTCTTCACCAATGCGATGGAAGACGCTTTCAAGCTCCTGGAATGGAAAGGACTCGGCATCAACGTTGATGGCGAATGCATCACTCACCTTCGATTTGCCGACGATATCGTGGTCATGGCAGAATCGCTGGAGGATCTTAGCACAATGCTCGGAGACCTCAATCGAGTTTCCCAACAGGTGGGCCTTAAAATGAACATGGACAAGACGAAAATCATGTCGAATGTCCATGTCGTGCCCACCCCAGTTTCAGTTGGGAGCTCGATTCTCGAAGTTGTTGACGAGTACGTCTACCTAGGCCAAACGGTCCAACTAGGTAGGTCCAACTTCGAGAAAGAGGTCAATCGACGAATCCAACTCGGCTGGGCAGCGTTCGGGAAGCTACGCAGCGTCTTCTCGTCCAAAATACCTCAGTGCTTGAAGACCAAGGTCTTCGACCAGTGTGTGTTGCCAGTGATGACCTACGGCACCGAGACGTGGTCTCTGACTATGGGCCTCATAAATAAGCTCACTGTCGCACAGCGAGCTATGGAGAGGACTATGCTCGGGGTTTCTCTACGTGATCGAATCAGGAATGAGGAGATCCGTAGACGAACTAAAGTCACCGACATAGCCTCTCGGGTTAGCAAGCTGAAGTGGCAGTGGGCAGGGCACATAGCTCGAAGAACCGATGGCCGATGGGGCAGAAGGGTTCTCGAGTGGAGACCACGTACCGGCGGACGAAGCCGAGGACGTCCATCTGCTAGATGGACAGACGACCTCTTAAAGGTTGCGGGCACCCGCTGGATGCAGGTCGCTGCCGATAGGTCTAAATGGCGGACAATGGGGGAGGCCTATGTCCAGCAGTGGACGTCCAAGGGCTGAGATGATGATGATGATGATATTTCTGTGTATTTTTTTGGTGTACAATAAAGTGTATCTATCTATTTCAATAAATCTTATGCAAATAAATATATTATTATTATATTGTTATTATTATTATCATCAAAGTTGTAGACCATTTTCATGACTGCAATCATTCACGCGTCTATGACATTTTTGAATTGTAGAAAATCGTAATTTTTTTTCTTTCTATTGAACGGTGACGCAAGTTAGCATTCATATTCGTGAATAGTGTTACTCTGCCATTCAAAACATTGCGACTGCCTTTGAACAAATCAAACGCCTGTCGGAAAGCAACAAGCAAAGAGAAACAAATCGTAATCTTCACTCGCCACTAGATAAGTTGAACTTTGCTTTGGTTAAGTTATGATTAAATTGGATAAGTTTTGTCGCGAGGAACTGTCAAATATCTTGAAGAGGGACAAGGTTGGATGAGCACACGTTTCCGTTTCCGGTTGCAGGAAGTTAATGGCGATTAGTGTTATGTACTCACATACAAACTTCTCTTGTGTAAAGAAGACGTCTAAATATAAAAGACCAAGTCTTTTTTCCGCAGATTCGAATCCAATTTTATTTATTTGCACGTTTTAGTACATAATTAATGTCTAATAATACCGCGCTAGGGCATAGCAAATGGTATATTACATAAAATTACATTATATTTATAATGTAATTTTATTGTTTTATTGTACTACAAATTTGTTAATTATTAATTCATGATTATACGAGTACAATTATACATACATTTTTTATTTATTATATACAATTTTATCCGAGTTTTGTGAAGTCTTTTGAAGAATCTACCGATTGCACTACATTCGAATTACAGAAGAAATAGACTGATGGACCAGTGGAAATATAATCGACTAATGGATCAGTGGAAATATAATCGACTGATGGATCAGTGGAAATATAATCGACTAATGGATCAGTGGAAATACAATCGACTAATGGATCAGTGGAAATACAATCGACTAATGGATCAGTGGAAATACAATCGACTAATGGATCAGTGGAAATACAATCGACTAATGGATCAGTGGAAATATAATCGACTGATGGATCAGTGGAAATATAATCGACTAATGGAACCAGCTGAAATCAAAACAACGATCAGTTTAGGAGTTTTATATATTAACCGTAACCTGCCCTTCGTCGTTGCTATCGTCTATCGTCCATTGCTGGATATGGACCTCTTCATGCACATTGTCTTCTGTGTGAATGATGTATGGCCTCAACATGCCACACTGGCCAAGTGGTTTAGTGAATCCACTCTTTTATTACTATTTTTATTTATTTAATCTTTAACACATATTGCACTTGTACGTAGGTGGACTCCATTCAAGGACTCATTCACTCCATCGGTTATCGGTCCTGCGACAGAGTAAAATCAACCCTTTATAATGCAAAATATTTTAATACAAAATCCTCGCGCCACTAATCTCATAAATCCACACACGTCTCAATAATTTGCGTACGAATAGGAATTTACATTTAAAATTGTTTAAACTCGATTCACGATCCATTTCGTACACACGCACCGGTTCCACGGACGGTGTGAGTTACGGCGGGTGTCGAAAATATTAGAAACACTAATAATATTTATTAGATGAAATATTAACAATAGATGCTGTTTGGAGTTTGAATTAAAAAATACGAAGTGCATGGGAATCTATATAACTAGACTACTAGATTATAATACTCATTTTTATTAACCATGACCGCCTAACATTAGTGGGTACATACTTGAAAAATTTGTTTTTAAAAAGGTTAAGGTGTCGTATGGGGCCACTTATATTCGAGGCTACGCTTCCATGCGATTAATCGACTCCCCGTGATCGACTACCATATTACACGTGTCACTAATTGTACTTTCATAAAAATGGTAGCCTCAAGGAACGCACTAAAAATGATATATTTTTCGATTAGTCGCCTTCCGCAGCCCCAAATATCAGTGACGCCGTACGACACCGTACCCTTTTAAAAAAATGTTTATCTGACTGTGAATTGAACCAATGACTTTCTACTCATTAGGTCGGATTAATAATGACCGGATTAATCGACTCTTAATTAATATAATAAATGATTGTACAGTATACATTCAACTGAGTTGTAACAAATTGTCACAGAACATCTCCGGCGAAGTTGGACGTAGCAGCTACGGCGTAGCTGTTCGTAGCCACAGTTGCTACAAGTGTTTATGAACGCTATGTCGTAGCTCGTAGCTGAACTAAACCGCGCAGAGCGTTAAACTTAGTTCAGTTCAAGTTTGAATGTATGTACTTGAGAATTAACTTTTATATTTAAGGTCGCATCTCATAACCGATCTAACGAAACTTGGCATAATAATAGTTTGGTAAAGTTACCAGAAAAGTCAAATTCAAAAAACGGTTTAAACTTAAAAAAAAACGAATAAGATAGTCAAAGCCAATCCAAAGGTAATATTATACACTTATTTTTATTGATAAAAATAAAAACCTTACTACTTGCTTTTACCCCAGCTGCCTTGAATGGCCATCGCAATTTTTCAATCAACGTTATAAGATACTCGTATGTTCTAATGAAACGACAATATGAACATAGAGGTCATAGTACCATGACAATGGTCTCATTCTAGAAGTGAAGGTTAAACCATTGAATAGTTAAACAATTTATTTCAATATATTGACATAACAGACATTTTTTATACACTGTATAAAAAAAAAAAACAACCATGAAATTTAATATAAAAATTATGCATATATTAATATATTTCTAATTTACTACAAGAAAAGACCCTTATGTTGTTTCTTGTGCTGGATTGATAGCTGCCATTCAAGAGGCCACCCTCTTATAAGTGTAGATAAGAATGTATTTTTGTAGATAAAAATAAGTGTACAGTTCCTTAAAGTATCGGTAATCGATACCCAACACACTGTATAAATACCAAACGTATTGAATGAATGATGGCGTATGTAGTTCTATAACTTAAATATTTTTTTTCTTAAAACTAGTGACCAATAGCGTAGATTTCGCTATTTCTTATGGCGTTTAACCATTTTTACTTCTACTACATTTATCATTTCTTTTGTGACTGGCGCGACATCAAGCTTTTCGTTTTTAGTACATTTAAATCTTAACCACCTTGTTACAAAGAGAACATTGATATTTTCACTTTTACATTGTAATTTTATTAGAAGAATTTGTGTTATTTTAGAAATCAAATAGGTAAGCAGTTTAAAAATATAACGTTTATTCGAAATGGCTATCATTTGCTTTTGCACAATCTTTCAAACGTTGTGGCCAGGTTTCGATTGAAACACGCACCCTGTCCATGGGAAAATTGGCAATGCTACCCTTATGGTATGTTTTAGGGATTCAATATTATCATGACTTTTACAGCATATCATGATCTCGAAAACAGACGATAAATCATAATCGGGCGAATTAAGATGATGGGCCTAGATGACGGTCAGTCTTCAGCTCTAATGAAGTCGGGAATATTCCTTTCTAGCCACGCCTGTGTTGAGCAAGCCTAATGACCTGGTGTTGAGTCCTGCTGAAAGGACCATTCTTAGTTATGGAATGGAGCGTTGTTAAGAGGCTTTACAACCTTCTCATGAATCGTGTCTTGATAAACTTGAGCGGACGTTTTTATACCTTTTTCACAAAAATATGGTGCAGTCACTTTTTGATAACTAACACCTCATCAAACCATCACTAAAGCCGGATAATGGCAACGTTGCACTCTATTGATGAATCGAGCAGCTTCTCTAGAGTTATAAGTATAAACTCGATCATTCTGACACCACACCACACGTGACATGGTTTTGGGTAAAACCTTTTGCCTCCGGACGCAATTTCTTCGGATTCTCTCCTTCACAGCTTTAATCTTCTGTTTAGTACGAATAGTACGTGGACGGCCGAACCTTTTCTTGTCACAAAACAGAGGACGTTTCAATGTCCCTACCGATAGCCCGGAACACAAACATTCGGACCAAGCGGATGGAGAGTTTCAAAAATTGCATTTGGCTCCATGCCTACTTTGTGTAATTCAATTACAAAAATACGGTTTTCGTTATCACCCCGCTACATTTTAATATTAGTTCAATATTTGATAATGCTTGGCGCCAAAATGAGAATAAGCAATTATTTTTCACGTTAGAACGACAGATTCCAAATTCAAATGTCATTGTAACAGTATAAGGTTTACTTTATTGTAACATTGTAAGGTTTTCTTCATTGTAACAGTGTAAGGTTTTTTTCATTTTACCAGTGTAAGGTTTCCTTCATTGTAACTGTAGTAAATAAATGAACACAAGCCGATCAATAACAAGCAGCGCCACCTACCCCTATTGAGAGTAACTAGCCTTGACATTTCTCTCTTTGTTCTATGATCGCGCGACGCTCACATGTAATATTATTTGCTTTCAATATATTTACTTTAAATTAAACTTTAGCTCCGTTGTTTCATTTCCACAGTAACAGTGTTTATGGCGAGATTAGGTGTATAATTTTTTTTATCACCAAATTTACCAACAAGAACCATAAAACTATCATAATTGTATCTAATGAACCATAAAGGTTTGTCTAAGATACAGTTTCTGCAATATCAGTATCCAAGACATTAAAACCTACCTGTGAACCGTAAACAAATTATAATTTAGACAAGAATTCACATTGTTATTTTAATTCTTAATTAATTATTATTATTTCATTCACATTATATTTTAATTATACCATACCATAAACCTATGTCTACTATATTCACTGCTAGAAATAAGCTTTCGCAAACGACTTTTCATTTCACGGTAAATCTCCAATACAGATAGAATTAAAACAGTATATAATTAAATGCAATACAATTTTAAAAAAGAAATAACATAATTTATACACAAATATATCACAAAATACAAATATTCTATTTAACTTCAAAACGGTAAATAACATAATAATTGTATCTATTCTTGACTCTAATTCTTGAGGTAGTGAGTTCAAATCCTCGACCTGTACCACTGAGTCTCTGCTAACGTTTTAGTTTAACCTTTTAGTTTAACGCAGAGTTTTAAAAAATATCACTGACTCGCTTGATTCAGAATTTTAAAAAAAAATCTGAAATTTCTTAAATCGGTAAGGTAGGCAGCGCATTCGGAGGCGTGCCAACGTTTGTCAATCTGGACTAAAGTTGGCATGTATCGCGGATGTCCATGCGCTACGGTACCCACTTACTATCAGGTAGACTTTTTTTTTTTTATATAGAGAAGAGGGCGGACGAGCAAGCGGTCTCACGTGATGGTAAGTGTATGCTCGTCTGTGCCATTTTGCTATTTAAATACACATATATATAATATATAAATCCACTTAGTTTTCTCCGCTCACACTGACACCACGCCCAATTTACTTACACAAATACGCACCCCCGCATAACGCTATATAATTTGCTTTACATAATCGTCGTTCGGCTCAAAATTTCGAAATCAAAACTGGATGTAAACATTGAACTCAAAGTAAATCTGCGGTAGGCATTTCATAGACGGGGCGCTGGGGGGGTTTGGGGGGGGGGGGCGTAAAATCCCTCATTACCCTAATTTTATGTTGTTATTTCATATACTACGAGTTGCGTCCACATTCTCCTTCGGGCGTACGAGTGCGTTGTAATTCTGCGGGGAAACTTTGAATGCATGAATGAAACAATGAAATCCTATACCCCATATCCTGACAGGTGGCACGAATCGATGCGTCGCTTTGCGAAAATGTCAAACGTTCACTAAGGAGACGTGTGTCCTACGTGAGCAGTGCGTCGTCTAGTGTTGCGGCGCGTGACGCGCGTCCGTTTCCAACTTATTTTGCTCCTTGCCTTTCTAAATATAAAGATTTTAAGTAAATATTTTCACTGAGTAACGAGCCATAGATTTTATGTGTTGTCATGATAAAACTCGAATAGTACTAACAGCAATCGACGTAGGAAAACACGTCCGCGCCGCGACTCATCGCGCGACAATGCTCGCTGCTTAGCAGAACAAAGCCTTATTGTAAATATTTGTTTTTTGTTTGAGCAACAGAAAATACTGAATGAGCCGCAAATCGATTGTAGCAAATTTAAAGGTGGATTACGGTTCTCGGGTGACAATTCGTTTTAATATAAATAAATATGAATGATATAAAGATACAGTGAATACATAAAAGTAAATATGACATGGACGTAAGTTTAGGTAGCCTTATGAATTTCTATAAATATTTTTTTTTTTAAAACTATAATTTTAAAAAACAACGTTTTCTATCACCGCTCTCCCGATAACATTCTTGGTAATTTAAAATTATCACCGATAACATTCTTAGTGATTTATAATTATTTAAAATTATTACCTTTATCACATTTATAGTAACATATAATTATTTAAAATTATCACCGATAACATTACTAGCGATTTATAATTATTTAAAATTATCACCGATTACATTCTTAGTGATTTATAATTAACTATTTCTGTTATTCAAAAATAGTTTGTTTTGTTGATCATGATTTGCTGTCCATTTAAAGTCGATTTTTTTATTCGACTCAGGGATATGAAATTTGTAGGGAGATGAAACTTTATTGACAGTTCTACATGTCATATCCCTGACTCGAATAAAAAACCAGACTATAGTATTATTTTTCTATTTGTTTAAATACATATACATTCCCAATAGTTTAGTTCATCAGTTCAATCATTGAATTAGAGGGAGTTATTTTTCCCAGTAATTCAATTTATTATCTATTTCAGGCAACTAAGGCCCACACAATATATACCTTAACCTAGAAAGTATAATAAACTTTACTAATAGGGATTAATGTTGCTCGGTCTCGCTTCCCGTCGGAACACTACCTCTTTTGTCCGGACAAAGGAAAAGCTTGCGATGAACTGCAGCAACCAGGTGCTTATTTATAAGTGCTGAAAATTGCTAAATCTATAATTGGACTCTAGCCGCCGCAGCTCCATCTTCAGCGGTTCGTCCCTGGTCCGACCCAGGAGTCTCTCCTGATTTCTTATGATTTCTTATACCCCTTGATGTCATATGAAGCCGTTTAATGTTAACTATTGAACTGGAAATAGCTCAAAAAAATAGGCTCACTAGTTATATTTTCTCCTAGATTAATTAAACAAAATTTAAAATAGCGGATAAAAAAAAATATCTTTATGAGTGTAGGTAATAGTCTTTTTTTTAACTAAACACAATATTTCCACCATTATAAGCCTGTAACACGCGTAATACCACACTTATTAGAATCAATTCTACAGAGAACTGATTACACGCGAGGGTTGTCTGAATGAAAGGTCAACAGGTTGGGATTAAATTGGGGTACAAGTGTCCTAATATCTTGTTGTACTCTAGACTCTGGAGTATTGGAATTGAATTAGCTGCATACGTCACAAGTGATGAGCTTATCGTAAGACAGATAAAACTCTTTATTACTCATCAAAATAAAATGAGACAGTAACTGACATTGTAATAAATGGAATGCATAGAAGGCGACCTTATCGCTTATCTTAGCTTACATTACATCATCTTCTACATAAAATTCTGACCATTCTTCTAAATTTTATTCACGTGAATTTACTGTCAAAGCGGTTCGCTTATGGAATGCATTACCTTTAACTATAAAGCTCGCTCAATCTCTGGCTAATTTTAAAAGACTCTTGAAAGAACACTACCTCGCAGATTAAGAGTTCTCTTACGTCCTATTACTCTTACTTGCACTTACGCCCTTGCAACATCTACCTCTATTTCGTCTACAGACCTCTCCTTACCACCGAAAGATTGCCTGGAAGAAATCGCTTTAGCGACTTTTCCAACGATCAACCAAACATTTCAAACCTAAATTTGTTATGTGGTAGTTTTATTGTGTTTTTGGGCACATACTTTTATCGCCATACAATACACATTATTGCTGTATATGAAACCCTTCCGCTCATTTCTTTTCACTTGTCCCCCACAACTAACCACATTTTGCGGCCAAAGTCTGACAGCCCGTCTGACAATACCCAAGTGCCCCGCGACGGTTTATTAATTAAACATTAATAGAAATTTAATGAATTATGGGCAATTTCACACAGATGGCGCTGTTATGTATTGTATTTTGTTTTACTTACGAATTTCCTTATTGATCCCATCGGTTGTTGATCTGGTGATCTTTAACAGCGATCAATATCAGACTATAACGTCCAAGAATCTCAAGTGCAAATTGGACCTACGACTAATTCACGAGTAGATTTTAGTGATGGGACTCGGATCACCAATGAACTCATACAATTGATTATAGGACATTTAGACATTTTTGTGTTTTGTAACAACGGCGAGCACTGCGAGAAGTAGGAGTTTAGCGCCAACTTTGGGCACACAGCGACGAATAGCTTCCGTTATCTTGGCAAGAATGGATTTGGAGAAAGAGTTGGGGACGTGGGAGGGGATAGGATGGTAATGGGCCCTGGCATATCTCACTCACTACTGAAACACGTACATACATTGGGGAATATGATATTGTGGGAAACGCAGTATATTTCAAGGTAGTATTCTATGAGAGAGGGGTAACGAGGCCAGTCGAGTGCGCTCAGCGGCTGTTGGATTGCAGCGTGCTCTCTCCCCCTCTAATTTCGGTTAATATTAGCAATTTCAGTTATATTAAGTTAATAAAAGTTAATATAAACTATAGTAAAACAAAATGTAGTTATTGATTATGATAATTGAATAGCCATCACAACTACCCTCGCCCACTATAAATACCGGTGCGCCACAATCGTCGAGTCAGTTGCGCTCGAGAAGCCGAAGACATAACATCTCTCCTAAAGTGAATGCAGCGCCACTGAAGATGTCAACCGCAGTTGTTGACGAAACGTTTGGAAGAAAGAGAAGAGATTCCAGAAGACCTCAGCCAAGTAGCCCGGAAGATTCAATTAATATATAAATATATAACTTAAACGATAACAGAATATATGATACAGTTTACAGTATATGTATGTACGTAGTGAGCAGTTTACAGTATATGTGTGAGATGGCCAACTAGAGAGATATTTAGCCATTATTTAAAATTCAAAATAAGAAGGTTTTTGTGTTGCCAAAAACAAATCCTATCTTTTTTTCTCTCATCGCCGAAAAACATCTGCATAAAATAAATGTTAAGATGTCTAGACAACCCATCGAGTTGTTGTTAACGACGATAAATTAACTTGAATTCGGAGTTAATATCTTAAAATGTGCAAGTGCTACACTGTTGAGAGCCATTAGTAACACAAATTCTATGGAATTCGCCTCTGCTTGATGCTTGACAAAAGTCGTAAATTTATAAAGGGGAGACAGTTTGTAAAAAATGATTGCATGCACGTGTAGAAGGCCCATGGGTCGACACGCACAAAAGAAATTATTATCGCGAGAATTCTGCCGCTAATTTTTTTAGCGCCAAGACGCGGCACGGTGACGCTAAGATACGGACCAATCAGGAGCAAATAACTGGCTTTGATTTTTTCCCATTGGCAAGGAGCAGCATCAGGGCGTGGCTGGAGAGCTGGCTGCGCTTGAGACGAACATGAGGAGAGAGGACACAACGGTTTCATCCTTGGTCGAGCTCGCGCGCTTTTGCTCCCTGAAGGAACCAGATAGAAGTCTTGACTAGCTCACGCTAGCCCGATCTAGATAATAGTTCTTTATAGAGTGTGTAGTAGTAATAAAAGTTTTCCAATTTAATTTGTAAAAGATAGGCGGGAATAATAAAATAAGTTGGACCAGAAAAGTTGTCTGGTAAAGTACAAACTATCATAATTATTTTAGTGCCTCATAACTTTGTACACAGTGTTATATAACTAACTGTCATTTGTAGCTAAACATAAACAAACAAGCTATTTGACAATGGATATAATATCTGATAAGGAATATGAATTATTGACTAACCACAGATCGTATTGGGAGATAGCAATTTCTTATATTTGTATTATAATAATTACCATAATTATGCCTATTTACCAGATGCCGTCGAATAATAAAGACGAGAATGGTAAGAAATACCATTAGAGCCCATACAATCATCTAATTAAATATAATGAATTGATCAGCACTTACGATTCATGAAAGATACATTAAATTATGGACATGTGAACAAAGTTATGAGCAGATGTGTATATAAATGTGTATAAACTGTTTTAAATCATGTCTGTGTGAGATGAGGTGTATAAATATCCAAAGGTCATACTAAAATCCAGCTCAATAAAGAGTCTTCTCGAAATAATGTGCTTGGTAACAAATGATGATTAATTGAGTACATAATCATGTTATTCTAGTTCTAAACAAAACCACTCTCATGTATGTCGAGTCACTATTAAAATGATATTAATGAAAACCAACACACATATATATATATATACATATATATATCATTATGTACTGAGCCAATTGCCAGACATAAATTCAGGCAGGTTATCCTGGATTAAACTAGAGTTCAATCTTCAATTAAATAACACCTCACCGCATACACAATAAACGTGTAATTTACTATGTATGTTTCTTTTATTACGAATAGATCTAAGTCTTGTGTAAATAATTGTGTTAGAATTAAGTAATACGGCATATAGGGTTTTTTGTTTGGGTCTTCTTTTTCCCTATATACAAAGCCTAGGAATAGAAGGACTCGGTTAGATGTGACTTTAATCGGTCACATCTAATCTAAATAATCAACTCAGATTCGATTATAATTTGGTTATGAAATAAATAATTCTTAATTTCATATTTCTGCTATTTCAATGGTCTAGAGTTAATTCCCTTCCCCATTTGGCTAAGGTAAAATGGAGTTTTAAAGTATGATAATTATTCAGTTCATAAAATCACGCAGAACGCGAATTACATTATAAATAAAGTACATAAGTACAAGTTTCATCCACAAAACCCCATAGTACACGCCTAGGCTATTTTTACGAATTATACACGAAGCTAGAAATTCTATAATTGAGCTTGAAAGATGGATAAACCAAACTTCTATCCGATCTTAATTGAACAAAGCCAGTTCTGTCTAGGACTCAAGTAATAGCTCAAGCTATACTCGGACACTATGTAGCTTTTGGTAATCATAGAGTCTTGAAATTAATATCAAGCATACATTGCATATATAATTGGACTTTGAGCCGATGGTCTCAATTGAACGCAAGACACGAGACAGATGGAGAGGCCGAGCTGTCGTAAGTATTAGTTTACTCTATAACAGATTTGGAGATCATAACCTATCTCAAAATATGGATACTGAATTCATTTAGTATATTTAATAAATTGCAAGACAGTGGTTATTTCAATGCTTATAGTCAAGGATAGCACCTTTTATATGAACTAAGTTTGCATTAGTGTGGGAACTTAACACCACTAAAGGCGCAGACTGAGAGACGCTCCCTCGCGTGGATTCCGATGGACATCTACACGATAAAAGGATCTTCATTGTGTATCCATCGCCATAGCTGATCTTGAGATCGGCCTGAATTTAAGACGCAATTCTGGGTCAGAATTGAACTGTGCAAAGGTTGTCGGCGGCTAGCTAGCAAGTCTGGGCATCAGAACACACACATTCCTCTCTTATCGAATCAACTCCGACCTCTATTCGGCCGAATAGAACCCTAACTGATATATACATATAATATAAAACTTTACCATGGTATCGGGGCAAGGCAGCTTTGTGCGCCTATAATTATCCATGTCCTAGGACGTGTTGATTTAACCGCTTCTCAGCGATGAAAAGGAGTTGAATTCGAGCCCCATAATTCCATGCGTGGAAGCCTTGAGCCAGGCCGTAGGAAATCCCCGTAAATGCCAGAGTGATATGGGCAGCAAGATGGCTTTGCCATTGACTCAATTAACAGTCATATACGCGCGTCGGGGCACTTACTAGGCCTAATTTGCCTCTGTACATTACTAATTCGAGACAAGCTACTCTAGAGGTCTTAACGACCCCTTTCCGTAAATACCTAAAGGCCCATTTAAAGTAAGCCGAAGTGAATATATGACTTGTTATTTTGGGAATACCATCACTACATTGCACACTTGCATAATCGGACGCGATTGAATTAATTACATCTGCCACAAAGACTATCCTCATACTCATAAGCACTGAAGTTATCCTGTAATGAAGCAACTAAGCTCTTATACATAGATTCAAATATATAGACGATCACATATCTGGGCTTGAACCACCACATGTATGTACGTAGTGAGCAAGGCCTTATCTATGCAAACTTATCTATTTTGCCGTCTGTAATACTAGTAATAAACTGTATTTTATTTTGTAACTGTTTTTTTATTCACAACTATATGAAATTTCATACTTATCGAGACATCAAATGGATTAAATAAACACAATAATACTGTTTCAATAATAATAATACGCTAATAAATTGTGTATGGGTAGAAAGAACAGCGCGCTGTTTACATTGTGGGCTCAACTAAGCACGTTATATCCATATTTTTTCATTTTCCCTTTATCAATATTATAAATAAGTATACCTTTACCTCAGTAAGGTATTAAATTACAGTATATACCCGTATGTGTATACATGCATCATATTCTCACGTCTACATGTTGTGTGATCTAATTTATAAGAGAATGGATTGTTCGATATCATCCTCTCATTGATATACACATAATGACCACTTTGTCAGCCTCTCTTTGTCAGTTACTAGGGCGTTCCGAGCAATAATTACACCACGTGATTCCCACACTACCTACCAGAAGACTTAGTTGAAATGTACTGTATATCCAACTGTATCGTATTTCCCCAGTGTACGTACGTGTTTCGGTTGTGAGTGAGATATGCCAGAGCCTATTACCTACCCATCATATCCCTCCCCATTTTACCAAGGTAAGCAGCGCATCCGGGGGCGTGCCAACGTTTGTCATTCTGAACTAATGTTGGCATTTATCGCGGATGCCTATGGACGACAGTATCCACTTACCATCATGTGGACTGTATGCTGTATGCCTTTTTTTATATCTCAAGCATGCGGTTTCACAATTCACACATGTGTGTATATATGTTCAAAATTTCACTACCGTAAAATGTACTCCATTTCCAACTTCATTCTATTCCCCCAACGAACGGTACTTCGATAGTGAGTGAAATATGCCAGAACCCATTCGCATTCCTTCCATTCTACCCATCCCAATTTTCCCAAACTTTTCTCCGAATTCATTCTTAAATCTCCAAAGGTAAGTAAATCTATTAATCTCCGTGGCCGTGCCAGCGTATATCATTGCAATAATGTTGGCATGCATTGCTGATGTCTGTTGGCGATAGTATCCATTTACCACCAGATGGGCTGTCTGTACACTTGCCTCCTTCTTTCTAGATAAAAGAAATCAAAATTGTAGCGCGACGTGACGGGCGGAGCTAAAGCAAACGATTACTCCAGCTCTGAAGTCATCGCGGCCGCCGCCCTGGGGCCGGCGACGGGCGACGCTGCATTCTATCGCTTCAGCGCGCCACACGCAATGAAGCTCACGTCGCACGTCTCAAAAATATGATTACGCAAAAGCAGATTTTCTCGCTAAATTCATTGCTTGCGACTTGTGAGATTTGTGTAGAATTCATTCATTCGCTGCATGATTTGTGCAATTTCTAACTATAATAAAAATCGCTTGGATTTTTATATATTTTATTTTTTGTACGTTGCCGAGTTATATACCTTTCATTCATCACGTACCATCCCACGAACCACCTAAATTTTCGAAATGTTCCTTTCTCCCCGCTCTCTCTCGCACCTTCGTCCAACGTTCCCCTGTAATCGCGTTAGCAGGGCTCACTGGTGACCCCGAGGGGTCGGCACGCCGCCGGAATCCTGTGCCGTGGCATAAAAACCGGCGGGTCACTATTTCTTATTTACCATCGCTGCAGTAAAATACATAGAGGAAGTAGTAGTTTCACTTGACGTATGTGTTTAAAACTAACTGTTGCTTGCGGCTGCGAGTGGATTTAACTGCATTTAGCTGGATAGTTAGACTGTTCCATCGTAAACTTACACAAAAATCTTATTTAAAGCCTAACCCGTTGGATAGTTTACATTAGGGGATGTGATAATAACAGTATAATAATGTGTTGTGGTCTCATTAGTGAAATACATAGGATAACTAAAAACATAGGGTAACTACAATAAATACATAGGGTAACCAAATATATAGGATAACTAAATACATAGGATAACTAAATACATAGGATAACTAAATACATAGGGTAACTAAATACATAGGGTAACTAAATACATAGAATAACTAAATACATAGGGTAACTAAATACATAGGATAACTAAATACATAGGGTAACTAAATATATAGGATAACCAAATACATAGGATAACCAAATACATAGGATAACTAAATATATAGGGTAACTAAATACATAGGGTAACTAAACTGAATTTTTTGTGAAACTTTTAGAAAACTTTTAAGATTCCGAGATATTGAACAATTTTACGAAGTTACTTCATAAATTATGTTATGAGAACTTTGTTTTCTATGTAAATACATCGGTCGGAAAGTGGGGGAAGTTGTAGATGTTTAATATACATCTGTATATCTTACGTTAAATGTGGAGTTAGATTAAACAGGGACGTAATGATTTTCATGCATTTATCAGAAATGCCTCATTTAACTTTATTTTTAAAATAATTTTGTTACATATATTACATATATAAAAGTACATATATATATTATATATATATTAAAAGTACATATATTAAAGTTGTATTTTTATTAAAGTTACAAGTTTTTTAATTATTTCTTATTGCTAAGCATTTTGCGGGATTCAAAAATCTGTATAAAGAAGAGTTCTTCAAAAACTTTTAAAAGGCTTTAATATCTGTTGGCCTATCGCGAACATAACTCTAAAACTACGGAACTGCAGGTAATTTATATATTGTATTTCTATACTGTATTCTATATTTGAAGTTATAAATAACCGAATTGAATGTACATTCCTTTTATCGCTCGTTGATGTCAATTTACCTTGATTTTCAGCAAGAGTACTCAATTTTAAACCATTTTGTATTAATTACCATAAAAATACTGTTCTGCGTAAATATAACGAAATACATTATAGATGTGAGGTTGGACATTTCATCTAATAAACTAGGACTATTAAAAAAATAATCAGATCCCCTGTTTAGACACCTCAATGTAATAAGAAAATTGTACAATGAGAAATATATATGTCAAGATATCATATTTAATATTTTCTTAGGTTTTCGCGATTACTATACATTGCAATTAAACAACTTTTAACGGTTTAAATCGCGTATATTTGACATGATTTATATCCCGACGTTTCGAACACTTTGCAGTGGACGTGGTCACGGGGTGACTAATTGATTTTATTTGTCACTTGAGTTATTAAGAAATTATTACTACCGTCTGAAATTTTTTTTTGAACTACCGTCTGAAATTTTTTAATCATAACATTCCCTATGCACGCAGTATTCGCTCACGGTGTCCAGAGGTCTTGCAGTATGGCGTTGGCCTTGTGATTTAATTAATTTAATGACTGGATCCCAAGCTGGTGGTACTTGCCAACCATCTTCTCTATTGAAATTTGGGTGTTTCTTAATTTCAATAGCCTCGCGTAACATTCTTGGCATGTACCGGGTCTCTCTAGCGAGGATTTGTGGATTATCAAATCGAATATAATGGTTGGGTTTGTCCAGAGCATGTTCACAAACTGCAGACTTGGTCGAGCGTCTGTTCTTCATGTCAGCTATGTGTTCTTTTATCCGGATACCGATGCTCCTCTTTGTTTGCCCAATGTATGATAACCCGCATTCACAATCAAGCTTGTAAACACCTGCATCTTGTAGGGGGATATTGCTCTTGACCGGTCTTAAAAATTGGCTAATCTTCTTGTGCGGCTTGAAGTAAGTTTTAATTGAAGCTCGTCTTAAGATATTGCCAATTTTGTCAGTGATGCCCTTGATGTATGGTAAGATGGCAGGTTGTCGCTCAACTGTAGGAGGCTTGGGGCGGCTTCTGTGACGCATTCGTGGGAGTTTGTGATTGTTGCTTCGCAGTACTTGTTTCACATGCAGAAGCTCTTCCTCGAGGTGGTCAGTGTCACAGATGCCGTGTGCTCTCTGTAACAAAGATTTGCCTACGGTAGTCAACTGACATGGATGGTGATGGGAGTTACCATTGAGATATTTATCTGTATGGGTGGGTTTCCTATACACAGTATGACCAAGAGAGTTGTCAGGATTTCTGATGACTGAAATGTCAAGGAAAGCCAAGGATTTATTGACCTCAGACTCCATAGTAAATTGGATTTTATCATGTAACGAGTTTAAATGATTTAGGAATGCAGAAACATTATTTTTGGGGAGGACGGCAAAAGTATCGTCTACGTACCGTTTGTAGATCTTCGGCATAGCCACAGCTCTGGTGAAAGCCTTCTCCTCGAAGTCTTCCATGAAAATATCGGCGACAACGGGGGAGACTGGAGAGCCCATTCTTTTGCCGTCCTCCCCAAAAATAATGTTTCTGCATTCCTAAATCATTTAAACTCGTTACATGATAAAATCCAATTTACTATGGAGTCTGAGGTCAATAAATCCTTGGCTTTCCTTGACATTTCAGTCATCAGAAATCCTGACAACTCTCTTGGTCATACTGTGTATAGGAAACCCACCCATACAGATAAATATCTCAATGGTAACTCCCATCACCATCCATGTCAGTTGACTACCGTAGGCAAATCTTTGTTACAGAGAGCACACGGCATCTGTGACACTGACCACCTCGAGGAAGAGCTTCTGTATGTGAAACAAGTACTGCGAAGCAACAATCACAAACTCCCACGAATGCGTCACAGAAGCCGCCCCAAGCCTCCTACAGTTGAGCGACAACCTGCCATCTTACCATACATCAAGGGCATCACTGACACAAGCTTCAAGCCGCACAAGAAGATTAGCCAATTTTTAAGACCGGTCAAGAGCAATATCCCCCTACAAGATGCAGGTGTTTACAAGCTTGATTGTGAATGCGGGTTATCATACATTGGGCAAACAAAGAGGAGCATCGGTATCCGGATAAAAGAACACATAGCTGACATGAAGAACAGACGCTCGACCAAGTCTGCAGTTTGTGAACATGCTCTGGACAAACCCAACCATTATATTCGATTTGATAATCCACAAATCCTCGCTAGAGAGACCCGGTACATGCCAAGAATGTTACGCGAGGCTATTGAAATTAAGAAACACCCAAATTTCAATAGAGAAGATGGTTGGCAAGTACCACCAGCTTGGGATCCAGTCATTAAATTAATTAAATCACAAGGCCAACGCCATACTGCAAGACCTCTGGACACCGTGAGCGAATACTGCGTGCATAGGGAATGTTATGATTAAAAAATTTCAGACGGTAGTTCAAAAAAAAATTTCAGACGGTAGTAATAATTTCTTAATAACTCAAGTGACAAATAAAATCAATTAGTCACCCCGTGACCACGTCCACTGCAAAGTGTTCGAAACGTCGGGATATAAATCATGTCAAATATACGCGATTTAAACCGTTAAAAGTTGTTTAATTGCAATATATCATATTTAATTCATAAGATATCTTTTATTTTTGTATATACGTCTGTATGATAATGTTGGCATATCTGTAATTTAAATGCATATAAAAAATGATGCCTTGAATGTACTGACAATGTTCTGTGTATATTTAGTAGATAAGGCTTAAATGGATAAATAAACATGGATATCCGAAACCTTCTGCAGCGTACATGGATATCCACTTTTTTATGGATTTATACTTTGTACTCATGGTCCATATTACATATATTGTGTAACAGGTTAGCCAATCAGGGGAGTACATTGCATTGTGATTATATTTTTATAATATGTAAGTATTGTTTTTTTATAGAAAAAAGACGGCAGACAAGCATATAGTCCGCTTGGTTGTAAGTGCATACTGTCGTCCATATACATCCCCGATACATGCCAACATCAGTCCAGAATGACAAACTTTGGCACGCCCCCGGATGCGCTGCCTACCTTTGCAGATTAAGGAATGGATTGGGAGAATGGGTTGCAAAAATGGAGAGCGATAGGATAGGATGGGATGGGAATGGGCTCTGACATATCTCACTCACTACCAAAACACGTACTTACATTGGGGAAATACGATGAAGTAGGTAATGTAGTACATTTCAAGATAGTCTTCTGTGAGAGAGGGCTAACGTGGCCAGTCGAGTGCGCCCAGCGGCTGTGGGAATGCGCCGTGCACTTTGCACTTTCCCCCTACAATTTAATTTTACTAATGTACTTATTACTACTATCTTATTACTTATAATTTTTGTACTCTTGTTACTAAATAATATGTATTATTATACTATTTCTTATATCTATAATACATTTGCTATTATTATTATTATTTATATATTGTATTAATTTCTACCAAGTTATATAAGTCCACAGTTGAGTCGACTTTATTCATCCCGGTGAATAAAGTAGGGTGAATTTAGTATACTAAGTATATTAAATTAAAATATTTTGTGAATAAGAATTTAGTTGCTTTACTGTTTGTTATATGTACTGTGACTTGAGCCTGATTGGTTGCGTATGTTTATTGAATTTAGCTGTTTACCAGTTTATTGCTTGCATGGGGTATTGGAGTAATTCTGTTGTGTGTGAGCGCATGAATTATTCCCAGTAGGTATAAAAAAATATACAGGAAATATGATTAACTATTTTTATTGATATCGACCTAAACCGTCCTACTATGGGTAATAGGCCTCCTGTAGTAAAAAAAACATAACCTTGGACTATACCGTTCGAGTCTTAGAGATTCATTAGCGCATACTCAGCGCTCGAGAGTCGAACGCCCATCGTTCATTTTTACATCACTAGCCGCGAGTCCCCCACACATACCTCCCGCCAAACCCACACATACTTCACGCACATATGCAAGACGCCGAGCGCATCTACAGCGCACAAACAGTTTCGCCCCTTCTGTCTTTGATATACGAGTATAGTACATCCACTGGGAATTGACAACATTCCACTATTTTTTATTATTTTAATTACACATTCACTATTTACACTGAATATCATTCTGAGTCTGATGAGCTGGAATCTTCGAGATTAACATTTATGACAATCTTGCTCTTGCAATAAAACTGAATTTTCAACGTCAACAGTGTGTCTAAAACAATTACGGAACAATTGGTTTTTCGTTTTTTATACATAGAAGTAACTTGGAAGGTTGGTTGTTCCTGTAATTGCAGACGCAGCTGGTCGGCGGTAAAGTGATTTTATTATCCAACAAACAATAGGCAAGTGGAATCTTGAGTGAAATGTTTCCAATTCCTAGTGGACGTACTATATCAGTGGCTTAACTGTCATGCAATAAATTCAAGTTACCCCCCCCCCCCCCGTACAGAATAGTTCATAACGTTATCGTGCCGTACGCGTCAGACAATTAACTTGGTGATTTATATCCTGTCTGAGTTTCTTGAGTATTAATATTTGTGAGCGAATAAGTACACTGCAGTGTGCATTAATAAGTCTACCTTACAAGGATTCGACATGTCACACACAAACTATACTTACGGAGGCGTGCCAACGTTTGTCATTCCGGACTGATGTTGGCATGTATCGCGGATGTCTATGGACGACAGTATCCACTTACCATCAGGTGGACTGTATGTTCGTCTGCCGCTTTTTTTATAAAAAAAAGATCATACAGAGGTCGACTTGAAAAGTATTATACGGATACATATAATAAAATCGTTATAAAGTCGTGCCGGCACATGACATATTTCTTAAAAAGGTCTTTGCAGCGTTCAAAATTTTTGTCTATATGTATAAATGTGCATCACGCAGAAACCACACTACAGATTCTATTTTTAATGAACTTTGTGTAGTTCTAAAATATGTTATGCGTCGGGTTAACATTTAGAACACTTTTTATCCATATCAATTATGAAGTTCCCACGGGAATCAGGTCAGCCACACACGCTTTAACATATACGCACACGAAGTCTCGGGCCCTGCAAGTTACGTAGTTATTTATATTACGTAAGAAGAACTTTCTAAATTAAGTCGGACTAAAATGCAAATAACGTTATAATATCTTCCTTAAATTATCATAATTACCTCCGGTAAAGTGCCGTCCAATTTATAAAGTTTCATTAAACAAGAATAAGAAATACCTCTAATTACAGCCGCTAACAATCATTGGAGTAACTTTTAAAAAATCCCCAGGCTTTCAAATATGTTTTTAAGAGAAAAGGTTGATCAGAATTTCTTGGTAACAAAGATAACTTGAGAGGAAGTTAGAAGGGCAAAGGTCAAGTGAACTCGAAAGGGGTCTTCGTTCCCATCATTGTTAATAAAATTCCTTGGATCTATAGTTCTGAGAAAACAATAGAAATTTTACAAATTGATTGTAGCTTGTAAGTTCTTGGCGAATAAAATTAGGTGATCGCTCTGTAGTCAAGCTATTGTTAAATAGAATTGAGTCCATACCCAAAAACTTGAGAAACCTGGTCACGCTTGTACCGTAAATATGTAGAAACGCTATATGTGTGAAAAGTAAAAATATCACAGTGAAACTATTATATTGATTTTATCCTTAAACCTGGATCCTTCTCTAAACTCACAGGATACAGGATATCTCTGTGGAACCCACACAAGAGTTGTCTTATTTTTATGTAATATTTAATAGCCAACATCTGTCTGTCTGTGTGTCAGAAGGTTATAAGGTTCTTTATCGAGAACATTATCTAGACTAGACACACAAACAATATGGAAATTGGATTTTAAAAGAACGACGCTGTAGGCAAATGGTAAATTGATATATAAGTAGTGCAATGCGAGTAGCCCTTTCTATATCCACTGCTGGATATGTCTCTCTTCATGTATATTGTCGTGTGCATGAGGGATGTGTGGCCTCAAAAAGCCATGCTGACCAAGCGGATTGACGAGTCTGGGTTCTGTGGCAGCCACTAAAACACTTAGTCGCCTTTTGCGACACCCATGAGAAGATATGGGGCGACACCACACGACACATAGATATGAAAAGTATAGACTATCATAGTATAGTATAGATAAGAATCTATTAGAAGAACTAATGCATTCTTTAATAAAAGCGCAATATACCAGGGTATTTACTGTACGTGATATATTTTCTTAGGATTCGCCGTCAGTCTGTCAGTAATACGAAAGTAATGTTGACTCAGGTGTCGTTTAGGAAAACGGGTTTCTTTTCCTCAATCTACGCGACACTGTTTAGATAGACTTTCGTAAGTTGTACAATAATTTACATTTTTTTTAATTTTACCATGATCAGATTTATACAAAATTCCTTGTTTAAATTTATATAGATAGTCTACAAAAATCTCCAGTGTTTAACCATAGTACTGAAGCCGTTCCTTAGTTATAACTGTCTGTACTTATAGTTGAAAATAGTTTCTTTAGTGAAACTTATATCTTGTTTATTTAATTCAACTTTTTTTTTTATTTCGGACACAACACATAGTATTATTTATATAGAATAAATGACAGACGGGCAGGCGGGTCACGTGATGGGTCACATGGACACCTCAAACGCCAGGTGTCTGGTGCCTCAAATACAATACAAGTTTGAAATACAAGGAATACAAGAATATGTAAGTCATTTGCGAAGTTACAACATTTTAAACTGCTCAAATAAATATTGACGAACTGAGCGTTCGCATGACTACAAACTATTTTTGCGTTCGTAAACGAGTCACTACAGTGATTTTGAATTTCATTTTCGTTGTTCTAACTGAATGAATAGGTTTGTTCTACAACAATAGACAACCTAACCGCTTATAGTATAAGTAAATAGTGAACTGCAAAGGAGTTTGTATTTATGCTAATCGATAAGCTAAGCTGGCCGATACATTAATTAATAACTATTGAACATAATTAGCTGACGATTGTGTTGACTGCTTTGATATAGACAACACCGTTACGTCAAAAATATTGCAGTTATTGTAAAAAAAGGTTAACTATCAATAATATGTTCTTAGTAGTTTTTTGCCGCCAAATGACTGACCGAATTGATAATCAGTAAATTTGACCGCATTGCAAATGCCTTGCTTTAAGGGCCGTAATGCTGCCATCTCTGTATTTTGGTTGATCGATGAATTCGTCTACAAGCATTTTGTTCTAAAACGTACAAAAAATAGCGATAACTGTCTGCCGTCCAACTGGCGGTGACATCCGTTTTTTTAACTTATAAGTCATTTACTGCGGACATTGACATAAAAAAACGCAAACATCCCAAACTTTTTATTACCGTTTCACGTAGTAACGATGCTTTTTCACGAATCCTCTGCAATTTCCAGTAAAACGAGTCCCCGGGGACCAGTTCTAAGTGTGAAACAATCCTGCTCATATATTTCATACAATTTATATTAATATCCATCGATGGAAATGCTATCGTATTTAAATATATGTTCCCCGTGGGACGCTAGAGGATATACATTGTTGTGGATGGGCTTTATTATTATGTACGATATTTATCATTTAGTATACTAAACGTGTAGTGTTGGCCGGGTTTAAAATAACATCATCCCATCTCTTGACGTGTCTTAAAACGCGACTAATTCAATATGTTTATTTGTGTACATAGCTTTTTTTTATGGACGAAGGCGGCAGACGAGCATAGCACCTGATGGTAAGTGGATACTGTCGCCCATAGACATCCGTGAAACATGCCTACATTAGTTCAAAATGACAAACGTTGGCACGCCCCCGAAGACTTACCATGAAATTGGCAGAAGACTACCATGAAATGTACTGCATTTCCCCAGTTTATCTTATTTCCCTAATGTATGTACGTGTTTCGGTAGTGAGTAAAATGTGCTAGAGCCCATTCCCATCCTATCCCTCCCCATTTTCCCAACCCTTTCTCCAAATCCATTCCTATATCTCCAAAGGCAGGTAGCGCATCCGGGGGCGTGTCAACGTTTGTCATTTTGGACTAATGTACCTAATCATGTTTCGCGGATGTCTATGGGCGACAGTATTCACTTACCATCAGGTGGACTGTATGCTCGTCTGCCGCCTTTGTCCTTAAAAAAACTCTCAAAAACTCAAACGTACGTTACGCAGCTAGCCCCGCCAAGAAGTGACATTTTTAAGATAGCGTAGATGTAAGTAACTAACAGGTATATTCGATAATTATAAATAAACAAACGAGAGTTCAAAGATATTACGAGTAAATAGGTAATGATATATCGTCGATAAATCCCCACGTGTAAGCTAGAAAAATCTTAGACTGACGGCAAGTGGTGTGGGACATATTGCTGGCCTATTTTGCCCTGTGATCTATCGTTAAACATCCGTCTCCATATAAAATCGCTTAAAATATATTCATGTTCTCCACGAAGTTTGTACATTCAACAAAATGTAATTGAACCGAAAGACTGGCAAGCTGAGATCGCATAATTATTACACGAAATAAATAAACTTAGGTTTTTTTTGCTAAAGGTTAATACATACATATGTATGTATATGTATTATATTATGATACATGTTGCACGTATTGATTGGATGTATTTAAGGAAAACTATAACATTGACGTGCCATCATTTTATTTACTAACAAAAAATCCACAACAACAGTATATATATGTACTTATTACACGTAAAGCTAATTGCCAAAAACGAATTTAACTATGTAACATAGATAATTTGGGCGTTGGGCTTATACTCGTACATAAACCATCTAAATGTACGTGTGTGGGTAAACACCCACATTTATTTTCATAACATACGAAAAATAGCGAAATGTGCCTTGCGACGGGGAAAAAATATCGTACTTTTTGTAAGTTCATGATAAGAAGAACGTACTACTTGCTTCAAATGCTACTAAAGGATTGATTTTCTTTGAGCATATCAAAGAAAACTTAAAACAAGTCTCGAAAATCTGTTTGATAAAACTCAATATTGAGACAGTGATTAACGACTCTTATAAAATAAAGCAGATGAAGTTATAAAATGTTTGTCACGAATTCGTGAGCAATTTTTATAGTTTTCATCTATTTATAAAGACTTAGTGTGTTTATCTGTTTAATTATCAATCTGTCTATAGCCTGACCAAGAAAATGAAAAAACCTCGCAACGATGCGTAAAACTAATAGAACTAATATGGATTAATGACAACACTAGCGCCCCAAAAAGCAAATGTGGCGCCCCCGTAGCAAGTTTTTTTATTTTTCTGATCAGGCTTTACCTATTGGTCGTGTGATGTGGGCCGGCTTTAAAATAGCACCACTCCATTACTTCTGGTGGGTGTACATAACAAAGCCGCTACCAAAAGCTTTACACCACCTCTAAAAGAGCGGACTCTAAAAATCATACATCCCGCGTACACAAGACTCGTACACATGGGGAGACTGGAAATGGTTCCAGAAGTGGATGATGAAAAGGCTGGTTGTGGCTTTTTTTATGCAGAAAGGCTTCACGAAAAAAAAATGTTTTTTTTTTTTTTATTAAATATTATGTAGTTATCTGTAACAACATATCAAGTAAACGTGGCTTCACTTTTCTGTTTTTTTTTTTATCTAATACACAACATGTCATAGAGCCTTACCTACTCCAGTTGGGTGTAACGAAACTCCACGCCGTTGTAAATAGGTTAAAGTTTGTGTATTGTGTGCACTACGTACCTTGTTTCCGCTTCCGGAGCGCTGACGTGTTTCCGGTCAGGCCCGCTTGTTTATAGTGTAACGAACTTTTTCACGGAACTTTTTTGATGTTGGATAAAACATGTTAGATGGTATTGGATGTTCGTGTGTATCCAGTGTATGCTGCAGGTATCTATTTCCCGTTATAGTGACGCAATTAATTAAATACATTTTCTTTGTGTATTTTTCGTTACACTTCTCACCGTATAGAGGAAATAAACTGTTTTTGTATTTTTATCGTAAGACGCATTATTTTTTTATTTTACTTTTCGTTATACTTGTTACTGTATACTGGAAATAAACTGTTTTTCTTTTTTTCTTTCTTCAAACAATATAGATATTTTATCAGATTTTTTCCCGAAGCCTGAAACCATGCATTTAATTCATGATTGTAAGTTCATGTATGACGTAAGTTCATGTTTTGACGTCTATACACACAAACTATATGTTATTGGATAGGGCTCGTAAAGGTTTACAACAAGATAGTGAATCTGGAAATTAAAGCAGGATACAATTTACAAAAAAAATTAAATTGGAAAAAAATCCAGAAAAAAATTAAATTGGAAATTGAGCTAGCGAACTCACATAGGCACACACCCACACTACATGCACACACGCACATGATCACGAGAGCGCAGACTCATGCATACACACATACCAAATACACACCCATGCATATGTACATACATATACATACACTCACACAGACATAAAATATTCACATTGATTTCAATACATATTGATGCAGATACTAAGTCTAAGTTTAAGGAGAAACTGAACCCCACGATACAGGGAACCCTAGAGTGTGGTCTAGGGCACTAAATTCTGTCATACATATTAATAAATTAATAAAATAAATAAATGATAAAAAAAATATCGTTAAAATTTTTACTGGTTCTAGTAGTGAAACACCTGCTGTAAATCTTTAAGTGGACTGTATTGTCTAATATAAAATTTATAAAAGGTGATTGCAATGCAAATCATGGCTAGCTGTCATGACAAGAAGGAATAAAAATGTTGGCTAGAATTAAAATTAAAAATAACTAAGGCAAAGGAAATGACTTCGTAATCTAAAGCGTCGAGCATTGCGGCGCGGTGCGTCGCGTCGCGGACTCGTTGTCCTTCGTGAAAGTTGCATGGAATTCGAATAGTCAGTACTATTCGAATTTTAATATGACAACACATAATTTTTCGCTTATTACTCAGTGATAACATTTACTTATACAAGGAGCAAAATAAGTCGTAAACGGATGCGCGTCGCAACGCGTGATGCGACGTGTCGCTTTCCGCCGCCTAGCGGGACATAGTGTAAGTACGAAATACAATCTTGTACATAACTCCCTTCCGGCTGCCGCCTACCATTGGTGTTTTTAATCACCATTTATGAGTACAGCAGCATATCTCTTCCAATATATCTATATCCATGTTTCACAACCATTCCAAATCACAGACAGCGGCGAATTCCCAGTTTGATTTAAAACAACAATGTATCGAATATTTTCTGTTTCGTTCCATTATTTTTTCTATTGGATTCATCGCTCCACAGTTGTGTTCGATTGCCTGTGTGTTTGATGTGTGCATGAAAATTAATTAGGAGCCGCCATTGTTGTTTGATTAATCGAGTTTTTGTTAGCTTTCCTTTTGTTGATTATAAATAATACTAGTAACGGTCCGTGGCTTTGCATGGAGTAATTAATCATTCGTTCGGACGAATGGTTTTTGCTTCCGACTCTGTGCTATTGATCCTAAACTTATTTCATACTTTAAGAGAAAAGGGAAGGAAGAAAGAATTTACTATTCATACAATTTTACAAAGGGAAAGCCTAGCAGGATTATTTTACAATTAATAAGGCAAATGCAACAAGTACTTGCTAATACAGAAAATTCGTGACGCCCCAGACCCCGCGTTAGGCATGTCTCTTACCATTTGTGGGATACCAGCACGTTCCGACGGCGAACTCAAAAAAAAATAAATCGAAAAGTAGAAACCCTCGCATCACAGCACCGCCACCTGAAAAAGTCTTCAGTGCATCATAATACTGAATGCTGTATGGAGACATTCAGCGCTGACTATTTAGATTAGAGCTGATTAGAGTTCTGGCTGATACAGGGATCAATGAGCCGGGTTATCATTTAGAATATTTTTATCCAGATCAATTATAAAGTTCCCACGGGAATCAAGCTAACTACACATACTCTATTTTCCTACGCGCACGAAGTATGTTAATTAAGCACTGCAAGTATGTTAATAATATTATAATTGTATTTTATTAGTTTAAAAAATTAATCTTTAAGTATAAAGTAATAATCAACCATATTCCCAAAGCATTTAAGTCCATGCACACAATTTAAAGTCCAAATAAACCCTCATCTTCAAAGTCAATACCCATCCTTATGAAATATGGATACCCGGTTTTAATTTCATAAAGGAATTAATTATTAATTGGGTACGGATCCCGTTTGTGACATGCCTCCACTGCCTTCATCCTGGATAAACATAATCCCAGGTTATTTACTTATGTATAATATATGTGGGTAGTTAGAAAATTACATTGCTAGGACTGCCTGCCTAACGAGTTGGGAGTTCGAGTGTCAGATGGTTCGTTACAACGTGGTGTAATTTAGTGTAGTAGAGGCGCCATGGGGGCTGAATGGTGGTCCACATTCAATGGCCCACACTGGCTTTCCTTGTGTTGTGGGTCCAGAGCCAAAAATAAAGAAATAAGAAGACGTAGGAAAAATGAATTACAAGTGGCCATCACAGTTCCTAAAGTTTTTTCTAATGCGACTTTTGGGCGGGAACTCGAGGAGTTTGTTTGATTAATATAAAGATTGTGTATTGTCCGTTTTATGGTTTAACAATGATAGTTTATTTAAACTTCAAAGTGTTTTTGTATTTTTTTGATTATCACAAACACCACGCACAAAAATCACCACAATACGCCTAATACACATTTTTTCAATAATCAAAGTAAAACTCAACTTACATTTTCGAGTTCCCGCCAAAAAGTCTCAAGATACGTTTCAGGCTTTAAAGTTATTTATTTTTTATAGGAAGAAAACTTAACACTGGCAGAATGAGCTAATTACACTATTGCCATATATGAAAAAAAAATTTAAAGCAATCACAGTATTTGCTAAAGCTAACGTCAAAGCTTGCCTCCAGTCAACAGGATGCGTTTGATAGCATTGTCTGCCGTGGCTGATATCAGTCAGTCACGTGATCTGAGTTTTTGCCGTCAGTGACCTCAGTTAAATACTCTCTACGGCCACAGAGCGAGCAAAAGTGTGGGAGCCGCCTTGTTAAGAGAAGCCACCTCATTCATATAGTTAACTTTGTAAGGAAAGCACGAACAAAGTTTGCTAATCGAGAATATTAACTTTTATTTAGTGGATAGTGTCTTTCTAGTGTTACCATCACCAATCCTTTCCGTCACCAATATCCACTGTTGGACATGGGCCACCACATGCACATTGTACTGTGCATGAGGAATGTATGACCTTAAAATGGCACGCTGAGTAATCTGGTTAGCGAGTTCAATCTTTTCCAGGTGGTGTAGTTCCTCTTGGTTTGGATAGCCGCATTATTATCTCTTACGCTTTTTACGATACCCTCGAGAAGAGATGGGGTGCTATTCTCAAGTCGGCGGAAACCACACGGCCAACAAATAGAAATATAATGTAACAATTTCGCATGAAATATATATATATTTAATTTATTTAAATTCAAATACATACATTGCAAATGGTCAAACTGCAATACAGTTTGTCGACAGTAAATATAAATATGTACTATGTTATTAGAACTACATACTAATATATATTGTGCATTGATTGCTGGAAGTCTCCTCACCAGTATATCTGATGGGAACACCCTCAGCAATCTACAGCCAATTAAAAATATGTGTTTTAATATGTAGGTATATATATTTTGTGGAAATTGAAACTTATTTGGAAAATCATTTAAATATCAGGGCACCGGGTACTTTCTTGACGAAGTACTTTTTAACAAAGTGATTTCGTTTAACAACCTTTGTTTTCTTAATGAAGATAAGAACGTATAGAAGTCAATTATTTTAATGAGGTTCGTGTCCCTGTCAACCTTTCTCTCCAGGCGTCTGTCCTTTCTAAATAATTAAAACGAATTCTGTTAAAATAAATTAATTTTATTATTGTAACGAAATAAATAAGTGTCCTTACAATAATATGGATTCAAAGCAACGGCCAGTCTGTAGTTTTCTTCAAGCACTTGGAATATTTGATAACGTGCAATAGCTTGGTCAACTGGCTTATTTTATCCTCAGCCTCCTGACTCCTGATTGAGCTGCATACAGTGCAGTCTTTAAAAAAGTCATAGGTATACCGCAAACCCAAAGGTTGTGGAATCAACTACCAACTAAGATTTTACTACTAAGCAACGACATGGGGCTGGAACTGTGAATATGGTATAGCAAGGTCGAGGACGCACTAGTAACTCCGTGGTGTTGAAGGTGTCCATGGGAAGCGGGGACTACGACCATACAGTCCACCTGATGGTAAGTGGATATTGTCGTCCATAGACATCCGCGATACATGCCAACATCAGTCCAGAATAATAAACGTTGGCACGCCCCCGGATGCGCTGCATACCTTTGCAGATTAATGAATGGATTGGCAGAAAGGGTTGGGAAAATGGGGAAGGATAGGATAGGATGGGATGGGACCATTTAGTGTGTTTTTATATGGAAGTAGGTTGCAGTCGACCATAGATACGAACCTGATCGTAAGTGAATACTGTAGCCCATGGACATCGGCGATACATGTAAACATTAGTCCAAAATGACAAAGTTGACACGCCCCCGGGTGCTCTGCCTACCATTGGAGATATAGGAATGTATTTGGAGAAAAGGTTGGGAAAATGGGGAGGAATAGAATGGGATGGAAATGGTCTCTAGTATATCTCACTCACTATCGAAACACATACGTACATTGGGGAAATACGATAAAGTGAGTAATGCGGTATATTTCAAGGTAGTCTTTTGTGAGAGAGGAGAAACGTGGCCAGTCAAGTGAGAATGCATCGTGCACTCTCCCCCTACAATAAACTGTCAATAAAGTGTCATCTCCGTACAAATTTCACTCTGTTTGACAGTTCTACATGTCATATCCCTGATTCGAATAAAAAATCCGTCTTTAGTGGCTGGATGGGGCGAGCGTGCTGATGCCTTTTAGAACAGATCCAGTAGTCTAGCAACGAAGAGACATATGGTAATGGCTTTCAACTTGCGAGTCTCAAGGGACGGTCGTATGCCGCATTCCGCACAAAAAACAACGTCCTACAGGAATTTCGTATTTACGGTGTAAATGTGGTTGGTGGAATCGTGTGCGTAGACATCGCCCGCGGAAGGATACGGGGTCATAAGGGATGGCGGCCGACTGATGTGGCCGCGTATTAAATGTAAGTTAGTCGAGGATGCGTTGCAGATAGTTTGGGATATTATACATTTTGAGATATTTCTAGGAAATTAGAGGATATAAAATTAATCGTGAGACGTGCCTTGTGGTTTAAAAAGCTATGGGAGCGTTGTTTATGCATCGATATCAGTTTTCAACGTCCCACTACTGGGCACAGGAATAATAAATAGAGGGTTTCGGGTCCCAGTGCTGATTGGTAGATAGGTACACATACTCCAGATTTATTTCTTACCTGTCGATCATGGGTGTTTCCTCGTGTTGTTTCCCTTCACCACCAACCTAGTGACAATTTTCGAAGGGGCGTGCTGTTTCATCACGACAACGCACCCGCGCACAGCTCGGCAGTTGCGATGGCTGCCATTCAACAAGCTGGCTTCGAATTCGTTGACCATCCCCCTTATTCACCAGATCTGGCGCCTAGCGATTTTTATCTGTTCCCCAAATTGAAAGAATACTTAAGGGGAAACAGGTACGAAGACGATAACGAGGTGATAGATGCCGTGGAGAGCTTTTTGCAGGACCAAGACAAAACTTTTTTTTTGAAAGGGATTGAGCCTTGGAAAAGCGCTGGACTCGGTGTCTAGAGAGACTCGGAGACTATGTAGAAAAATAAATTATTAAGTTATCAATAGTCATTATATTCTATCTCATTCTCACTACTTTTTGATTTCTCCTCGTACATACAGTTTTTTATATCTACAATCCACTAGTATTAGAAAAAATTTTTTTATTACAAGAATAACAGAATTAAAAAATTGCATGGATAGAATATATCTTATTGCATAAACTTCCATTAAAACAACAATATAAAACAATGCTTACAGAGGAGGATGCTACGAGTCGGTCGTTTCGGATAATAAATAAAAAAATCTCCAAATTTAGACATTTTTCACAAACTCCAATTTAACAATTAACTTGAACGTTTACAAGAGAGATGAAGGCCGTGTCTGCCTTTATCACTAGTTCCGTGTTTAGCTCTTTATAACGATGTAGGTTATTTTTTATGACACGCTGTAACATGTAGGTAGTCCGTTTATTATTTACTATTAAGGACAGTTTTGTAACACGCTAATACAACACGATAGCTAAAACTTTTCCCGATGTGATTTAATCTCATAATAAGTTCTAGTTTGTCATATATTTTATTATTCATAACTAGCTGCGTCTGCAACTTCATACGCGTGAAATTTTAGTTTTTAAACTCTAAATTGGGATATCTTTTCTCCTCGTCAGCCGATTTCGATGAAACGAAGCCTATTCGAAGCGCCGAGCTAAACTTAATTAACCTGTGGAAACCCCATGAAAATCCGTTGTGTAGTTTTGGAGATTAGCGTGTTGGAACAGACAAACAGACATAATTTTCAAAATCGTCTTTTGTATTCTGATACTCTTCCTTCATCAGTTTTTGTTAAATATATTCAATGTACAGACACGCTGGTTCTGCAGTTTTATTATACGAGTTTTTATACGTTTTTATTTCTTTATATTATACGATATTTAGATAATAAATATCGGTAATAAACAAATATAGGTCCTATTGCAAGGACATTACAGGACATTGATGAAATGTTAGCGAGGCGTAATGACTAAACATAGGACTTCTCGGTTTTCACACTCTATTGCATATTTCTATAATTTATAGTGCATAAATTAGAAATAAAAACTGATTTTCAGAGAAGATCCGGAACAAGTTAGACGCCGTACTTGTACTTGTTAAAAATCCGGGTCTTGAAGTAATTAAACAAATAAATGCGTGCCTACATTAACGCTACAGATCCAAAGCTTGCCTGATTTTATGTCTGCGGACGTGGAAGCGAATTTCACAATTTGCCCCGTCACGTCGGTCGATGTCATTTTCGGCCTACAAAGTAATTCTATCTGAGAAACGTCACAAGTTTGAAATTGATAATTTAGGGAGAAGTCTATTCTAGTGTATTGTTATAAAAAACTATAATTGATTGTGTAAATTTGTGTCAGACCTTTTATTTTATGCAATAAAAAAATGACACCATGTTGTTTCTTTTCTGATAGTGCATATATAATGCATATTTGCATGCATATTGTGGTACATTGATAGTGATTTTGGTTCTGGAATTTTTAAACAAATCGTTTAAAATGATGTAAGAATTGGTTTTTATAAACTGTAATGTAGCTTCTGTTTATAAAGAATGCTGGGCGCACTTGACTGGCCAAGTTACCCTACTTTAAAAGAAGACTTGTGAAAATGTGCATTTCCCACTTTATCCCATACTATATCACCAAAGTACGTGTTTCGGTAGAGAATGACATATGCTAGAGTCCATTCTCATCCTATCCTATCCTATCTGGGGTCCTATCTGGGGGCATCCTATCCGGCATGCATTCCTATCTGGAGTGCAAACGTTTATCAGGCTGACGGTGGCATGTATTGCGAATGTCTATGGATGACAGTATACACTTTCCATCAGATGGACTGTATGCTCGTCTGCCGCCCTTTCCTATAAAAAAACCTTTCGAGATGTATAAATGGATTTGTAGAAAGGGTATTTATAAATATAAGTTATATTTGTTGTATATAGACCATTAAGTAGATTTCCGAAATGATATCTTTATTCTCTTTAATATTAACTTAAGTAACCCAAGGTTCGGTAGAACCTCCTAAATCCCACTCCATTTATAGAACGAAGGCAGTTGATCGCTGGATTTGTGATACAAAAGCGAACCAGTAAATTTAGCTTCGGAAATTTATTGTTTACTGAAAAGTCTGAGCGAGAGTTTATACTCATATAACTTTGACGAGCTATCTTGTTGCGACTCGTCGTGCAGGGCTTTATAATTTATCAAAATTGATCTAGCCACTATCTAGAATAGGTATTATTATTTGTTAAAATGTATGTATTAATAGTATTATAAAATTGTGTTTATAGTAATGTATTTAGGTACGCACTTCGAGTATGTCTGCCCATTTCATTGCTCACCTATCGCTCTCCCAGGTTTGCTGGTAGAAGTCTCCTAACGGTATAAGCACGTCTTTTGTATGTATTTTATTTTGTAACTATTTATTTTCATTATTTTTATGTACAGTAAAGTATATAATTAAATAAAATCAGTATTTTTAATTAAGTAGGTACTACAAATATATGCACAAAAGAGACTCCTATTTATTTCAATACCTTTTTATTTAGGAGAGCCTAAACTTAATCCATTCATATGCTTATTCCATTATTAACTTATTTGCTGGCCATTCAGTATTTTCTACTGCTTGCTTAATTATTCCTCTTTTTGTAGATGTCCGTTTTTACTTTGACTCCATCGACATAATACATATTATTATTAAATTATTATTATTTAAAACGAGGGATTTACAAATTGGACAAAGTTCAGTCGTTAGGCATTCCAATTATAATATCTGATGACTCTGAAGTTATTGGTAATGGCCATTACGGTAATTTAACTTGATAGCCGCGTTAGCACGCCGATGGATATACAGCCATCCATAGAGCTACCTATAAGTGACAGTATGTCTGAGAAAATGAATTTTATGTCGGTTTTGGTTTTCTAATTATTAATCAAAGTATTATTATTTTTTAGAAAGTTAACAGCTACAATTTAAATAATAGCCAACATTAAATTACTAAGGGCTGGATTCACTCCGACATCTATATTTACTATATACAAATGAGAGTATACTTACATAGGCTGTAACTAAATGAAAAGTTCAATATTATATTTTTTTTTTCAAACGTTTTGGTAAATAAAAAGTCCAAAATATCAATATTTTTACAGAAAAATACGTAACATAAGGTTTCGGGATAGGTTAAGTCTCACCTTGTATAGGTACCTTCTAATCCAGTACCTAACATTGAGATACTAAAACTAACCGCAAGTTGATTATGTACTCGTCGACGACGTCAAGACAATCCCGACTTACTTCACAAAGTTATGATTCAAGTTATACCAAGTTCTAACGTCCTAGCAGATACTCCGAAAACAATCAAAGTAAGAGGTATAACTTCTGATTTTATATAAAACGGTCTAGAGGGAAATCGAGGAAAAATGGTATATCAAGAGAAAGTAAAACTGGATATTTTCATTGATGCAAGAAAATTCTAGACGCAGACTTAGTTTTAAAGTTTCTATAATAAGAATACTAGTTACGCTTTTTATGATTCATATTACAGTGACGTCATCTGAGCGAAGGCACCTAATTGTCGCCATGGAATGAATGACTTTGTTTAAGATTTTCTAAGTTAAACTAAGTCTAAGTTCTAAGTTAACATTGTTTAAAGAAGCTGTTATGTAACAAACCATATTATTCTATAAAAGATTATTTATCAGACACTTAAATACTTATTATATCCTCTCCAAGGTGATGTGGAGCGTGTCATAAACACACAGCTCCTTGGGTACCTCTAGGTGCCCAACTGTTTTCTTTGTTTGGGCTGATTAGCGACCGTCAATATGGATTTCGCCATAATCGCTCGGCTGGTGATCTTTTAGCGTATTTAACACACCGCTGGACTGATGCTATTGAGAGTAGAGGCGAGGCTCTAGCTGTTAGCCAAGAAATTTTGAAAGCTTTTGACCGGATGTGACACAAATCGCTGCTTTCCAAGTTGCCATCTTTCGGGATACCTGACGCATTATGCAAGAAAGCTCGGAACAAGATTTTGCAATGTCGGCGGCGCACCCGCATGTCCCCTGGTGTTGCAGGTGTCCATGGGCGGCGGTAACGCTAACCATCCCGTGGGACCGCTTGCTCGTCCGCCCACTTCTCTATAAAAAAAATGTGTATACTTGTTTTTTACAAAACTTTTACACATAGGTAGCAATGACTAATAAAATATAATGTGGTAATTTAAAGACTTTATTACATAGGTAGAATTACTAAAAGAGACTGAATTACTTATTGATTTGATTTAAATCCTTATTTTTTGCAATATTATTAGGAATCAGAAGTAAGATTTATTAATAAAATTATTTATAACAGTTGAAAATTAGATATCAGTAAAATATTTAAACAGCAAACAAAATCTACCCACTTAAGAAGTTATTTTAGAGTCCCACTAAGAAAAACAATTAAGAAATAACTGGCAAATAGCACAGAATACCAACACTACTCTCGTTAACAGGTCTGTACGAGCCGAGAGCCGCCGTCCTAGTGGCACAATGGCAGAAAAAATCGCAAGCGCTCACTGGCGCCCGCAACTCGTACCAACGTCAAGTTGGTGACGTCATGGCTACTACTTTTTTTTCTTGTGTTGGCTGAATGTAACCTTACAACATAATATTAATCTACATATGTACCTTAACTATAAATATACTAATTTCATTGTGTTGAGGGCAGAATTGTGTAATCACATTGTGTAATCAGAATTTATCATGTGTCCATATGTACGCCTCACGGCAGAACTTGGTTGAAAATAAATTCATTTGAATTTGCAAAAACATGTTTTGACTTCTGATTTTTAAGATAATGCATTTTTATTCTAATTAAATTTCGATACTTTCGTTGTTGTGGCAAGTTTTGGCCTTCTTTAGTTATAATCTTAAAATTATGTTTCCGTAGAAACATGTTATAACATCAGCTTATTTTTAAGATAGAACAATGATGATTAATATCACTAATGTATATCGCGGGAATTATTTTTTTATGTACGAACGCGGCAGACAAGCATACAGGCCACCTGGTGGTAAGTGGATACTGTCACCCATAGACATCCACGATACATGCCAACATTAGTCCAAAATGACAAACGTTGGCACGCCCCCAGATGCGCTGCCTGCCTTTGGAGATGTAGGAATAGATTTGGAGAAACGGTGGGGGAAATGGGAAGGGATAGGATGAGAATGGGCTCTGGCACATCTCAATCACTATCGAAACACGGTCATAAGGTACAAATACAAAATTATAAAATACAAACTACACGCCTTCATTACACTTTATTTAATTAACGACATTTTTACAATCTTACAAAATAAAATTACCCATTTTACAAATGTTAAAATTTACACTATTTTACACACATTAGTTTCTAAATTGCACAGTTTACTTCTGCTTAATCGATTCTTAGTGATGATTAATGAAATAAATAAAAAGGAAAAATGTACAAAGGTCAAGCTTATCTCCCGCGGAGATTTCTTCTAGCGGACTTGGGAAAGTGAAATATGGATATACGGAAATGAAATGCGTACCTACTGAAAATATGTATATACAATAGTACAATAATAATAACAAAATACTGTTTACATATTATTATATCTTATGTTACAGATAGATAGTTAAATAATACTTTATCAAACAAGTCAGTTTATATCATAGACGTGATGTCGCCTTTCGATGAAGTGACGTATTGAAATTATGCCGACTGACTATCAGTATACGTCACGGAACATAATAAGACTAATTATAAGACGTATAGACACACGCATACACATGTATAATCTGTTCAAATTAAGAAAAAAGCGATATCGTCACTATCAGTCACGTGATTTTATCTAATGACCAATTAAGAGAGGGAGCGTTTCTCGATTGACTAATTGACGCTGTGTTGTGATATATTGTATGGATGACGTAACTTTTTTTTGTAATGTGAATAGAGTATAGTCATACTACGGCGATCGATCCCTTTACAATCAATAACAAAGTTTTTAAACACACACATCCTTAATCATCTGCGTAAGTTGCTTCAGTACATTGTTCATGGACACACCATCTATATTGTCTGTGGTTTATACTTCTACAATAGCCTATATAGATCGTTTCCTTACTCTCAAAGATTGTGAAATTTCAAAAAAACTAGAATTTCAATTAGATAAAGTTATAATTAAGAATACACTGCAGTTAATAATATGTGTACAATTAAATATTTGAAAACAACAATAACTATTTATTTTAACGATTTCACGTGTGTTTATGTTCACATAAAATTGCTGGCTTATTGACAGGCGTCATAGGTACTTCAATATGTTGTCAAAGTACATTATTAAATACTGTAACAATACTCTTTCGAGTATAGTTCTTTACCAACCTTCTTGCTGCTAAATCCTAACCACTGGCCGCTAATGGAAAACCTAAATTCAAAACATCAAACTCTTTGACGTGATTGGTTTTTCATTATTTTCTTGGTTTTCGATCTATAAAGACACTTCAGTATATAAAGCCTTCGTATCTGCATGTTTTTGACTATTTCACAAATCATTGGTAACGGCGCATATTTTTGATTGATAAACAAGTAATTCTGATGTATAAACAATATATTTGTAAAAACAACTTATCAGAATAAGTAGTTTTTAATGGTCCGATTTTACATACACAGTTTACTGTGATAAAATCAGCTTCTTAAGTGCCGTCTTCATTTGTTTCAGTGTTTTTTTTTATTTTTAATAATTTTACAGATAAATAAACTGCTGAAGTGAAGACTGGGTGTCAGACTCCTCTACCGTCTGAGCAAACGTCGCGATACTAGCGGTTCACGTGGACTTTGGACTTTAATGTGTGATTAGTTAGATAAATGAATGGGTGAAAGGTAGTTGGCCTGGTCGCATCTGACTAGCCGAATCACCTCACTCTTAAAGATAACTACTGTGAAGGATATCAATATCGAATTAATCAATTGAAATTAATGAGTAGCTGCAACGACTCTGTAGACATTTCTGGAGACTCTTTTTCCGTATTTAATAAAAAGATACGCGTTTTGTTGTAGTGGGAACTAATTGGTATATGTTTAAACTAATTGGGTCCTAATGAGGTCTTAACTTTAAAATTGTTGTTATATTTATAGCAGTGTTTTTCAACGTGTGGGTCGCGACCCCCTAGGCCCTAGGCGGTCGCGGTGCCTCTTTAAGGGGGTCGCCATTACTTTAAAATTTAAAGTTAAAAATAAAACCATACTAGTTCAAAATGTTCCGAGAACCGAGCAACTTGCACCGAGAAATAATTACACAATTCTTCTTTCAAATTCTGCAAGACAATTTCCATGTCAGGTAGGTATATACCTGACATGGAAATATATAATATATAAATATATAAATCTATATAGCATAGCTATAGCATATGGGAATATATAAATCATATATATTGATGTTTATCTCAGACCCTACTTCTTCAATATAAAATTCCGTGGAGGCGTTTGGCGACGCAGCCGATGTAAAAATATGTCTGTTTTAGGGACTTAATTACCTATTTAGCCGATACCTAGTAATGAAAATAAGTAAAAATGATGCACGGATTCAATATTTGTAACGTAAAAAAATACAAGTTAGAAACAGCGGAGGGTAGGAGGTCGCGAAATATTTTTCCATACTAAGCGGGCCGCGCCATGAAAAAGGTTGAAAAACACTGATTTATAGTAAATACACATACTTCTTCAATGCATGCGCAGTCCGCAGATGTTGTGCATTAAGTTAAGTTTTATTTTTATATACTCGTGTAAATGTATTTGTGGACCAAATAATAAAATAAATAAATATATTACGAGAGTGAACGAGTATTGGAAAAATACATTTCCCATTAAACCCTATCATGTTCCATCTCGTCTCCTTCTAGTTCATCGCATCTCACTCAATGTTATAGCTCGATGGATTATAATATTCTTAATAATGATTAAATTCTCGTAGCTTAGTCACCTGGGCCGTTCCCTCACTAATACACGGATACTAGTTATCCAAAATTAAATACTTTCATAACGCGTATCCGGTAGGTAAAGCTCAGACAGACAAAAATTAAAAAAAAAAAATTTGTTTTGGACAATGTCTGTTGTTTAAATATTAAATGCGATTTTATTAGATGTATGTATTGATATAATTAGAGGATAACCGACCCTCGAATAATCGCGCTTTCTGTTCCTTTAGTATTTGACATGATAGTATCGAACCCAGTCTCTATTTAAACTTAACGGGCTTAGATGCTTCCACAAAATTGTAGCAATGAATAGGATAGAAAACCAGGTGATAGTAGGAAAAACACTATACCCACACATCTGATAGACGGATGTCCACAGTCCTTGGATTCTTAAGCAATACAGATGACGATAATTTTCTAAAACACAGGAAAACGTAATGTACGGCTATTAACCAGTGGCCAAAGTTTGATATGTAACTCTAATAAAGGACAGTAACAGCAATGACACACGTATTAATATTGGTAGGGTAGAAACGCTATTTGGGATAAAGGCACTGTTCTGGGAGTTGTGTTTTTTCGTTGTTACTACATATGGCTATTTCATTATATTTTTATATACTTCTGTATAGGGTCGTAACTATTTAATTGCTTAATTTAACGGAGCCATCCCTCCACTGTAATGACCCAAAATTATAACCTCAATTACGCCTGATATGTTTATAATTCCTCCTTGTACTAACATATTGATATTAGATTTTATCAGGCGTGCATCACGACAATGATTCCTGAAAGAACTTATAATAATAGACCGGGATAAAAAGTATCCTATGAGTTGAATCAAGACATAAATTATCACTGTAGTTAGTTTCATTAAAATCCATTCCATAGTTTTTATGTAACGACTGATATTTTACATGCATACTGAATGATAAATTCTTCAGGAATTTAGTAACGAATTAGCATAAAATGTGCCCTATATTTTAAGCTTAATATGATAAAATTTAGCTTTAGCGTGATGCGCATCCAGACAGACAGAGAAAAGTTCTAAAAAATGGCTTCTTCGGGTTTTGTATAGATCGTAGGGAGTAACAATGCAACGATTTTTTCAAAAAATATTTCATTTACAGACACGGCTCTTTATTTTTATTTAGACGAAGGTTCTTTTTCAAGTCTACTTCAAAGGAAATCAATGGACTATAAAAAAATAACAGACCTTTATAATGTTCAAAGGGTTGTCAAAATAAGACAACATTAATAAATATTCCACTGTAAATACATTGTTTGTATTTCCATAAAGTCGATTAATCATTAAACGATTATTCTTTAGCATTGAAAGATTCCAATACAAGTATTCGTACCCATATATACGTATGATAGATAGATACATAGATTAATTTTATCATTAAACACCATATGATACCATCAGTCTATCCACTGTTGTATATTGACTCTCAAAAAGCTCGCCATCACTTCACTAAAAACTATTTGTCCTCGAAACCCATGCGTTATCCAGATACAACTCAGCGTTGTTAATTCAATTCGGTTAATTCCGATTGTGTTGTGAGGTGTCGGTCGGCTATAGAATGGCACTAACACATTTCTTCCCTTGGGTATAGTAAAGGGCGACTAAGGGATACCAAAAGCGGCTACCGCAAGCCTTGAGGTTGCCACCACCTCTAACAGAGTGAACATCCAGTAATGGACACTGAAAGGGCTGGTTGCAATTCGGGTTGAGGTTACTCAAAATATTTCTAGGCACCTGCTTTATTGAAGGCGACAAACAGACAAGATATCATTTCTTTCTCGTTGAAGAAATGTGTAAATTACTTATCATGCCGCACGAATAAAAGCGAGAGAGAGAGGGGAAGAAAATAACTACTGTTCCTCTCTCCCTCTCTCAGTGTGTGTGCGTGTGTGGGTTTCTTTCAGCAAAAACTTGCTCTTAGTAAATCTTATTACCTACCTTTTATTTAAAAGACAGAAAAATTATTAAGAAGTGGTATATTTATAAATGTACACACTACCTATTCCATTTAATATCCAGGTACATACAATATATGTTTCTGTGTGTTTGGGCATATGTGTACATGCAATTGTGTTTCTATGTGTATGCTTGCACGAATTGCATAAACAATATTTTTACTTTATTGTATATTTTTCTTTTTGTAATGTGGATCTGTGTTATCTGAGAACAAAATTATATAACACGACACACAAAACACAGGTAATACTTAGTAATAACAGAACAACAAGTGTGCATTAACAAAAATAAGTGTGCGAATGTGTGTCGCGGCGACACAGAGGATACCTAGCTCAGCATGAAGCTGTGGAACAAATAGAAACGAACCACAGCGCTGATATTCTGCTGGGGCCTTAAAGTACCACCCACGAGCGACTACGACTAAATCAAATTTAATCTTTGTAATCTTAATGTACGTAATATGTACTCTTAATTTAATGTCAAACATTAAACACTTTGATATAAAGGTAGCTCTTAAAATATTCAGTCAAGTATGAACTAAAATTAGATATTTCCATTATATTCTCTCTAAAATATCACTGGCTACAACATTATAAATTCTAGTCGGAATCCAGCATCGAATTCAAATGAAATTCTGGTTTGTATTATGTCATGTCACAGTATAATTAAAAACGGTAACGAAACATGTTGATAGGATCAATTATATTACAATTTAGGAACGATAATGTGTACACATTTTTTTTAATACGGAGTTAATTTGCATTTATGCACTTCGTCAAATATCAAATCAAATATCACTCAAGTGTCAAATATTTCGTCAAATTGTTATCATAAACGTATTATGACTTTTTAATTAATTTTCAATATTTTAATGCACTTTTTAATGATACAAAAATATGTATAGTACTCGATATATGTTGTACTTTTTGACGCGTTCAAATAAGACACTGTACTGCTTTGAAAGCGACTGACGAGGTCCCACGCAATAGAAAATGTAAGTAGCCCGGTGTACGTGTAATGTACAGTAAACATTCGTACATGCCGCATGCATATAACGCCGTGTACAGTACTTATATGCAATTTTTTGTTACGGGAATATGAAAAGGAATCTGGATTTTCTGTTTATGCTGAGTCGACCACGTCGACGTTGTGTCTGTTTGCGTAACGTAAAGACGGCAAAATATATAAGTTCGCGGGCAACTGGCCTCGCTCATTACGTACAATGACACACACACACATACATACATAGATAGGACGTTGGCCGATTCACTGAACATGTAACAAAATTTTACTGACAGCTCTCATAGTTACTGTAGCTCCGTTCATTGAGTGTCTCGTCTGTGAACATAGTCTTAAGGCATGCAAGCTTATATATTTTGCAGTTTGTATATATTAAAAGTGTGTTCTAACATTCCATTGATCCATCAATATCAGCCTTTAACATCCCACTGTAGGGCACATCTCTTATAACTACAAGAGAGTTTCGAGTATTAAACGTGCCTAATGGCGATTGGAGTGTCCGACAAATTCTCGGGCTCGCGGATTTCCTCATAATATTTTACTTCACGGCGGTATTAGTAATAATTGAAAAAAAAAACAGTTGTTAAGTAATACTTGAATACTCAGTAGTAACCACCCGACATCAGGAATTGAAGTCGCGAATTGATATCTATTAGCTATTAAGTTTATATTCTGATTCTATGCAGCTGCGGAAAAAATAAATACGATTGCCGTGCGACCAGAGAATGCAATAAAGGTTAAACGAATAATAAATCAAGTAGCTTATATCGGATTCTCACTGGACGATTGGACGATTCTATGACTGGAGAATTAAAAACTTATAGTTTTTGTGGCCTTTGCGTTCATTTCATTGAACGCAATCGATTAGTCTGTTACGATAAATTGCTTTTTGTTTAAGAGAATGAGTTATGAGAATGTATGTAATTTCTCTTTGAAATCTATACATATAATGAAACAGTGAAAGGTTAGGGTCCGTACATTTATTTAATTTAAAAAAAAAAAATTGGGCAATCTCTTTAGAAGCTACAGAATCAAAAGCAGTATTTAAAAAAAAATGTCTGTATGTCTTTTTGTTTGAACATCACGTAAAAACTATTGAACGGATTTTTATCGGGTTTTCACTAATGTACGAGCTAAGTGTTAAGAAAGAAAATTGATATATGTGTCATCTTCACATGACACACGAAAGTTGAGATATTGTTGAAAATAAAAAAAATACTTAATAGAATTACTCAAAAATGTCTGGATGGATATTTATCCGTGAAAATCATCATATTGGTGCTGTTATAGGTGTAAAAAAATATTTTACAGCCCATGCGAGTGAAGCCGCAGGCAGAATCTAGTAAATAATAAGTTGTTGTTTGAAGGTATTTTTGTTGTTTGAAGGTGAAATAATAAGTTGAGCTACGATATGGGGTTCTTCAAGAGAGCTGTGAATAGGATTTTGCAAGGTCGGCGGCGCACCCGCATACCCCCTGGTGTTGCAGGTGCCCATGGGCGGCGGTAACACCTGCCATCACGTGGGACCGCTTGCTCGTCCGCCCACTAATCTATAAAAAAAAAAGGTTTTGTATTATTCTAGTCATGTGGTTCTGATGACTTCGTATATTTTTTTGGAATTTTTTGTATAGTAAATGTTGTAATTCAGTAATATTTTCTAATTTAAATGTAAGGGAGCCACTAGTTTGGATGGCATGAAGTCACCACTGTTCAGCCGCCATCCAGAACAGTAATCTTCCTTCCGACATGCATGTGTGCACGGTATATATGAACCAATATAATGTATATAATAACCAATATGAACAAATAACCAATATGTGTATGTATATAATAACTTATTTAAACTAGTAGAACTTAAACTACAACTAGCTAAAAATTCCATACCACAGACTGACCACCATAGCACAATTCCATACCACAGACTGACCACCATAGCACAATTCCATACCACAGACTGACCACCATAGCACAATTCCATACCACAGACTGACCACCATAGCACAATTCCATACCACAGACTGACCACCATAGCACAATTCCATACCACAGACTGACCACCATAGCACAATTCCATACCACAGACTGACCACCATAGCACAATTCCATACCACAGACTGACCACCATAGCACAATTCCATACCATAGACTGACCACCATAGCACAATTCCATACCACAGACTGACCACCATAGCACAATTCCATACCACAGACTGACCACCATAGCACAATTCCATACCACAGACTGACCACCATAGCACAATTCCATACCATAGACTGACCACCATAGCACAATTCCATACCACAGACTGACCACTATAGCACAATTCCATACCACAGACTGACCACCATAGCACAATTCCATACCACAGATTGACTTTTTGCACGAGCGGCACGCTTTAAGCGGCACGCTTTTTTTGGAATGCGGCTGCCCCATATCAAAATCTAGTATTTTTAACAAATTTTACAGTAGAGCCCAAAAACATCAGACAGCCAAGGGTTAAACTAAAAATTTGATCCTTAATACACACAATAAAAGATGGTAGATATATTAATATTTAAAATATTAAGGAGACAATATATTTTTACATGTTTTAAATAGTTTTTTTTAGTGATTTATAAGTATTACGTGACACTCTTACTAAATTTCGAGACATTCTAATCCCCAAAAATACGAAGGGTTTTAATATGGATGTCTTTGTTTTCAGGCTGGCTTCACTAATCAAATTTTCCCGAAAAATATTAATTTTTCTAAACTTGTTCATTATCGGATTTTGGGTATGGATCAGCCGGGTGCATAGATCAATAACATATAAAAAAAAAATTAAAAGCTTGCCTTGCACCAGTGCACACTTTCACTTTACGTAGCCAAAATTGTTAATTCAACCATACAAGGAATCGCATTCATTATAATTTCTAAATCTAACAAACATTAAAAAAACAGTAACGAAAAAAAAAACTGAAAAATGTTAAACTATTCGACCTAGATCTTATTTTCCTAAGTAAGCGTCAATTGCTTATATTATGTAAATATTAATTGTATCACTTAACTCATATTAACCTCTATTTGCACTACTACTATCTATTAGATACTCATAGAGTACAGGTAGTAAAAAATAGGTAGGTATATTGTATTGGATTTATAAGGTTATGTAAAATTGCATTTAGATTTATATTACAATAGACATTTTAAATTGACTTAGGGCCTATTTCACTATCTCTCAGTAAAGTCCTGAGTAAGCTAACCGACAAATCAAAGTGACCGGTAACTGCATAACATTTCAACAAGTCCGAGTATCGCTAATCGGTGAAATCGATCAGAGATACTTGGCAGTGTTAATTGCCGATTAGTGGTAATTGTTAAATAACAAATCGTAACTTTACCGAAGGTCGTGAAATTTTTAATAGGCCCTTAATCATGCATCATCACTATCACGTTTTAATAAATTTAGGGGTTGATTTTTTTAAAAACTGTGTCGCTTTTTGTTTTTAACTGTACCGAATCATCAAGTAAATAAGTATGGATTTTACTAATTACCGTGAATTTTCTACGGGTAATAACTTGACAGTTCTCATACATTTCGAAGGCAGCAAAAGACAATGCCATCTAGCGGCTCGAGTAGCTATCTAGATGTTGAGATTTTCTCTACATAATAATTAACATTTTAATATTGATCAATTTAATAATAATTACAGTGGTAAAATTACATTTGTTTTGTTTCTATGGTATGTCAGTAAATTTATATAGATTTCATGTATTATTTTCAAATGTTGGAAATCAATATGAACGTGCCTTTACTAGGGACGAGTTACTTACGCACCACTAACCAGCATTGCTTCCTGACAATTTTAAACTATAATCTATATATCTACTAGTTCAATATTTATAGAATTAGATTTTACAAAGATGTTACGTTACAAACAAACTGTACAATTTTCACAAAATAGGGGTAATATTTACTAAGGCGTATTTACATAGGATTTTTAATAAAATTTATTACTTTCTATAACACTTTGGCACATTATTGCCACTATATTAATATACAGATATGTTTACTTTCATTAAATTCACACGCTTTATTACAGATACGGTAGAGGAAACAACATAAGTGCATCTCTCAAAAATATTTAGACTAATATTAATTCACTTAAATTGAATTAAATTCCCAATTAGGATGCACTATAATTATATACAAAAATTTTATATACAGGCTTAAATAAAAAATACCGCCGTCCCCATAACACTGGGTTTCTTTCGTGAAAACTAATAACTTCTTTTTCCCCTCATACATGGCAATGGTGCAATTAGCACATTGAGCCAGTATCAAGTTTTTATTCGTATCAAACAATTACGAAGTCTAACACGTATCCTGTCAATGTCCAGTCCCGTCGAAGTAATTCAGGAGTCGCTCAGTAAAGCGATAGTAGGTTTACTGAGGACAGAAGAGGACTCCTTGGAAGCACACGAAAAACGCAGTCCCAAGCATTTATTTGATTATCACAAACATTACGCACAAAAACACTTTTAAGCTTAATTAACTATCACTATTAAATCAAACAATTACTTAACTTCACTTCTCGAGTTCCCGCCAAAAAATAAACATTTATTCTACGACATTCTAAAATTCAGCACTTTAAATAGCAGTGTATAGGGAGTAGTACAGAGTAATGAAGTCAGAGAGTTCATTTGTAAAATTTAAACTTTTTGTTTGGAAAATATCATGTTTAGAAAAAGTCGTAGAGGGCTCAGGTATTTTTTATTTAACCCTTGTATTTATTTTATATAATGTTACATTTCAAAAGCAGCCATATTGTTAATTTCTAATTACTTTCTACAATCGATTAGACTGTGATTTGTACACGTCAAACATTGCAACTAAATTGTAAGAATGTAAAAATATTATTTCGCGTGTAACGTGTACATCGCGTGTGGTAAAAAACTTTAGTTAACGTATATATAATTCAGATGACGTTTTCGTTTGTTAACTGATATATAAACAATGCATTTGTTTTCGTCTGTTGTGGCGTACTCGTAAAATTTATTATTCAGCCCATTAAATTTCTTTAATTAAAATGTCTCGCTTCAATTTACTGTAACGACTGTACGCTATTTTATTATTTGGAAGTTCGTTTTGTGTTTCATTAAAAATTTTAACAATCGACGTGTTTCTTGTCTGTAATTGAATCATTAATTGGAATTATGAGAATTAATTTATGCACTAAATTTACACAGGAGGCAGCCTATGGTCAAACGGACATACGAGTACAATAGGATAGTATACTTGTATGGTAAATATTAGGGCACCGTAACCGTAACCGAAATTATCTGATATTCGAATTAAAAAAATATTCGAAACCGAATCCGAAATAGAACAAAATAAGTTTATACATTGCTATTTGGGGGAGGAATTTAAACGAAGCGAGTTTTGACAAGTTCTTGTTGTTTGCAAAATTGATTGATTTTCGGTGTGGTTTGGTATTCATTATTCTTTGCATTCAGTTAGTAGGTAACACATTTCTTAAAAAGTGCATTAAAAACAAATCCGTAGCCGAAACAGACATTCCGAAAAAAGAACTAATCTATTCCCATATCGAAGTGTTCTCACGATGCCCATCATTATAGAAAAAATGAAAGCCTCGAGGGTTGTTGTGGATAAAACGTAGAAGAGCGTGTCACTAGCCAAGTGAACCGATGACGAAAGTCACCGGTAGTGGCTGGATGAGAAGACCGGATTGGCACTATTGGCTGGACGTGTCCCACCAATTGACGTCCCACTTGTCAAATCAAAATTGTCAATCTTACAACAGAATATTGATGTCATATCAAAGAAGTAGATGGAACTCTTTATTGTATAAATTCAAATTATTTATTCGAATTAAAAGGTAAAACAAGATGTTAAAGAAAATACATTGCCCAACATGTTCTGCCTTAATAGGCATGCACATGTCAAACTTAAACAAAACTATTTCGTCAAACTTATGCAATGGGAATGTCAGATATTAATTATGATTACAAACATATCATAATCTAATACAAATGTTATATATATTAAGACAAAAAGGTCATTGCTTGATTGGTTACAGAACGGTGCTTTAAGAAGAGAATATAATAATAATAATAAAGAATTTATTTCAGGCATATGCCCATATACATAAAAATACACACAACCAATAAAATATAAAAATACACACCATTACGAGAGAAATTCACATAAAGAGACACTACACATATAGCCAGGCATTTTGTATTATGGCAATTTTTTCTTATCAACCTAGAAAGAAATTATCGCATACCACTGTATTATGCGATATACTTATTACTATAATAATTACCTACGGAATAATTACCTACATGTAATTATTCCGTGTTATAAAATGAAAATATTATATCAATTGTACTTATTTTGCCGTGTTAAATCACCGCAAGTCTATTAGAATGTATTTTCGGCGTAAACAGAACAACACAAAATGGGATTACGGAAAATAAATAATACCTTGAATTGGAAATAATATACACTGGAATTTTCACAATTGAGGAACGCGATAGCATACAAAACGAGAGTGTGATAATTGGACAGAATTGAATATATGAAGTAATTTTGAGAGTTGTTATTTCGATTACGATTTTCACAAAATATCAGTATTTTAATATTGAATTTTTGTCTGTTTATTCATTTGTGTCTCGATTATCATATAATACATTTTAATGGTCAATGCCGTCTTTAAGTTTTATTCGCATGATATCACAGATATTAGAGGGATCAGAAACGCAACAGTCCATCGCTGCGTGCCCAAACTTCGTCATATGTTCTAACGAGTACTTCTCGCGCGTAGGGCTGCCAGGCGTCCGGCTTCAGCCGGACATGTTTGGCTTTTTACAGTCTTGTCCGGCCAAATATTTATGTGTCCGGCCTGTCCGGCTTTTGTTAGGCTTTTTGTCAAATATATTTTATTATTTATTTACACAATTATTTTGAATGAATGAACAATGAATACCAGACTATAGCACTAAACGAATAGCATCGAACTTTCAAGAAGTTAGTTTCGAGTATTAAAAGGATTTAAATTTTCTTATACTTGAAATGCCAAAAAGGATATTTTTTTTTATTGTATTTGTTTAATAAAAACCTTTATTTTATTGTGTTTTCTTTGTTCTTCGATTTTATCTAGTCTCCAGAAGACTTTGTACTTAATTAAAATATGTAACCGAGTTTTTTCGGTTATGTCCAGCTTTGAAAAAGATATGTCCGGCTTTTAGGGCAAAATGTCCGGCTTTTAGGGCAATATGTCCGGCCTAATGTAGAGCTGAGTCCGGCTCTTTGGGCAAAATGTCCGGCCTTTTATAGCGCCGAGTCCGGCTTTTGTATTTTAGGGCCTGGCAACCCTATTCGCGCCGCTCGTTCTGTCTGTTCCGACCTGAGTCGCTGTCACGAAACAAAAAATGTCTAATTACGCTATAATCAATTGCCAAAATTCGTCAAAAGTGGTGAACCGAGTCAAGGGAGATGTTTCGTTTCATCGTGAGTGGTTTCTCGCCACTAAAATTTACTCGTGAAGTCACAAGTTTGGTTTCATAAAATTTCACGAATTTGCATTGTCTATCTCTAGACAATGCAAGTTTGTGAAATTGTAATAATTAGTATGTACGTAAGTTGGTATATTATAAGGCGATTTTCACAAACTTGCATTGCCAAAACAACAGAATAATTTTAAAAATCTTCAGAATTAAGAACATTCTTCATTTTGGCGGCTGCGTTATATTCACATCGCGTAATTTATTAGCGTGATTGATATGGAAATTCAAATTTTGAATCGATCAATTTGAAAGCTCATATCGATGATTAATACGAGTACTTACGGCATAATAGATTTCGCATGTCTAGCGTTTGAGTAACGAGTAGAACGTTAAATCTTGTTTTATTAATTTCGTCCAAACCGCAAAGAGGATGGAATTTTATGGGGAAGAGAGCCGTAAAGATTCAGTTGTACTTGTATCAGCCTATAACGTCCCATTACAACTGCAGGGCACAGGCCTTCCCTAGTAAATCACTGAGGGCTTCCGGGCCGTAATTCACGACGCGGGTCCAATGCGGATTTGTGGATCACATATTCCAGATTTTCGTTATTTCTTTATTTCCAGAGCATGCGTGTTTCGTTACGAAATTTTCCCTCACCGCCGAGCTAGTGTCATTTTTTTAAAAAATCCGTACTGTAGAAACTCAGTAAAGATTTAACTAATCTTAATTATGTAATTACATTTAAAAAAAATAAAAAAAGAAGAAAAGATCAACCTAAAACAAAAAGGAATTTTGAATGGTTTATTTTGACCTTTAATTGAGCAGAGGAGAGCATAGTAACCCTGCTTTTTAGTTGGTTACAACTACCATGCAGTAGCCACTGTTGGACACGGGTCTCCAACATGATGATTAGATGATCCAATATGGTGATGGCCAAGCGGATTGGCGAGTAATTAGAGTAATATTTTCTTAGGTTTTCGCGATTACTATACATAGCAATTAAACTATGTTGAACAATTTGCAGTGGACCCCGTGAGTCAGTCACCCCGTGACCACGTCCACTGCAAAGTGTTCGAAACGTCGGGATATAAATAATGTTAAATATACGCGATTTAAACGGTTCAAAGTTGTTTGATTGCTGAGTAATTAGAGTGTTTTGGAGTTCATGAAGTCCCTCGGGGCCTGTGGCAGCCACTTTGATCTCCCAGTCACTTTTTAAGTCACCAACGTGAAGAGATTCTGGTGCTATTCTATGCTACACCACATGACATTTTAGTTAGCAGTATATTTTGTCTGCCCTTCCTTTTAAATGACACGACATAAAATATGCATTGTCTAAAAAAAATGTTTATGCGCTAAGTCCTTCGTTGACTCAGAAGAGATATTGCGCACCTACTTTTTAGCCAGCGATCAATCAAAATACAAAGATGGATAATTCCTTGTGACAAAACTGTGTGCATGAGTGATACCAGTGGTATAAATAAAATGTTACTGTCACGATGAACGAATAGTAATAATTATTTTGAAACAGTCTGTTTTAATTTATTTTATTAAAATCGATTGCGCAAACACATTTACTTCTAATTATTACTTCATTCATACTATTTCGTTTAATAGATATCCAATTTTATTTTTTCAATTATTTCTACATTTCTTATTTATTTTATATGTATATGACAACACCGTTACGTCAAAAAAGTGGTATAAATAAAATGTTACTGTCACGATGAACGAATAGTAATAATTATTTTGAAACAGTCTGTTTTAATTTATTTTATTAAAATCAATTGTGCAAACACATTTACTTATAAATATTACTTCATTCATACTATTGCGTTTAATAGATATCCAATTTTATTTTTTCAATTATTTCTACATTTCTTATTTATTTTATACATGACAACACCGTTACGTCAAAAATATTGCAATTATTGTAAAAAAAGGTAAAATATCAATAATACGTTCTTGGTAGTTTTTTGCCGCCAAATGACGTACTGAATTGACAGTAACTTAGTAAATTTGACCGACATGCAAATGCCACTCTTTAAGGTCTCTGTATTTTGGTTGATCGATGTTTTTAACAATTTGGTAGGCCACAAGAAACTAGTGACACTGAAAGGTGTCACTAGGGTCACAAGAATTAAGTCCTTTCTAAAGAACCATCATCATTAAATATGAAGTCGTAAAAACCACGTTATGCTACTGAATATTTGGTAGAAATTTATTGATTTGTATCAAGAATTACTTGGTAAAAAATGAATTAATTGTGAATTGTAAAAAACAAACCAACTTTCTTATTTATAACTTTAGTTATGGTCGGTTAGTGTGAAACATGTATGTAAAAAAAATAAGATCTAGATTTTAGTATCTGAGGCACATCCTTTACAAAAAATTAAATTACTGGACATTGATAAATGAGATATGTTTTCGACGGTGGAAATTAATCATATCCCCTGATATCGCTGTGTTGACAACTTTTAAGAAAAATAAAATAGTAAGTGAAATTAGAGGGATATCTGAAAATCTCCGAATTCCTTTGTCATTTTTTGTACAGCTCTAAAAGGAACACTAAGAGCTGATTCACTAAGAGGGGTCTAGATGCGGTTGGCTCGACAAGGATAATGTCGACGACAGGTTTTGTTTCATAATTTATTGTTTAATTCTGTACATCGCTTATTCTAAGCGTAGTTGCGTTCTACGGACGTCGCCCGCGCCGTGCAGTCCTAGGCGTCCGGTCATTGCCCTGTATGGAGTAACGAGCGCTACGAAGGTTTTAAATAGAACAAAACTTTACATGCTTGTAACTTTTGATTTATTCTCTAAAATAATTTTATTTTTCGCTAAACGGTTTTAGACTAAATGCTGAATTAGTTGACGTGTTTCGGATTTAGCATTATTTCCGTGACACGTTATATAAATTGTTCTTAATCGACTATCTCATAGAAGACTACCTAGAAATGAACTACATGTAACCAACTTCCCCAATGTAAGTACGTGTTTCGGTAGTGAGTGAGATATGTCCATTCCCATCCCATCCCATCCTATCCCACCCCATTTTCTCAATTCTTCCACCAAATCCATTCCCCTAAATCTCCAAAGGTAGGCAGTCCACGATGGCGACGTGTTTGTCAGATGTTCATGGGCGACAGTATTCACTTACCATCAGGTACACTGTCAGCTCGTCTTCCGCCTTCTTCCCATAAATAAATTTAACAAAAATCAACTGAAGAATATGAAGAGGATTAACAACATTGGCGATCGCCTCCCACTCTATATGCAGGTTTAGCTTAGGTATTAGTTAAATGGTACAATGAAATCAACCAGACATGAGCTTTGCGTTTGTGTGAGTGTTCACCGATAGTGTACAGTGCGAACCTTATCGACAATAGGATTTTTTTTTTTATGGACGAAGGTGGCAGACGAGCATACAGCCCACCTGATGGTAAGTGGATACTGTAGCCCATAGACATTCATGATACATGCCAACATTAGTCCAAAATGACAAACGTTGGCACGCCCCCGGATGCGCTGCCTACCTTTGGATATAGGACTGGATTTGGAGAAAGGGTTGGGGAAATGGGGAGGGATAGGATGGGAATGGGCTCTGACACATCTCACTCACTACCGAAACACGTACGTACATTAGGGAAATAAGATTAAGTGGGAAATGCAGTACATTTCAAGGTAGTCTTCTGTGAGAGAGGGGTAACGTGGTCAGTCGAGTGCGCCCAGCGGCTGTTGGTTTGCAGCGTGCACTCTCCCCCATCGATTTGACAATTTGGCACGCACTCACACAGATGAAAAACTCATGTCTCGTTGATTTCACCGTAAGCTCTGCCTATTTGCTGATATGAGATGCACGCGTCTTACGCAGAGCTAATTAGATAGTAAACATTTTGAAACGTGTCCATAGCCAAAAATAGCCAAAAGATGGGTAAAGATTTGGTAGATATTCATGGGCGATAGTATCCACTTATCACCAAATGGACCATCTGCTAGTCTGGTATCTTCTTTCCACATAAAAATTCCCACAGTAGACGCCGTGAACTGCAACGTTCTAAAGTAACGTTTCGGAAGTGAGTAAAAGTTGCCAGAGCTTTTTTACCTTTTCATCCCAGTCCATCCTGTCCCCATTCCGTTTCTTTCATCCGATAGAGTGAAGGAGGCAAGCAGAATGCACCACCGCATTACCGTAACCAACATTCACTACTGAACTGAACATGAACGCCGATCAGATTGGTAAGTCCACTCTTTTCGGGGTGGCGTAGTTCCTATGGGATTGTAGTAAAGGTTTTGTTATCCCTTAGTCGCCTTTTGGAATACCCACCAGAAGAAATAGGGTGCAGTAGGCTGACACCACACGGGATGGGGTAGGATGCTATTGGAAAATATTCGCTATTCCTCATCCTTCTTATTCATTTTTTTGCAATTTTGATCCTCAAAGGCACGTTGCGCATCCAGGAACATGTAAACATTTGTCAATATTGACTGACGTTTTATGTAAGTTTCAATCTTCAAGGAAAGGGGGCATTGGCAATTCAAGATCTAATTCTATTCAATAATACGACTTCAAAACACAAAGATTACAAAGAGTTTAAAATGTTACGTAACAACATAAACCCAACATTTTAATAATAACGTCAGAGTTACCAACTGTCAATTACACACTTATTACTTTTTCCCATCACGGCAAGAAATAGTTAACGGTTTTCTCGGATATGTGTAAAACAAGACGGTTAAACTGGTTCAGTTCAAGCGGAAAACCGGGTATGCCGCGAGCATCCGTGTGACCTCATGACCTAGTTGAAAAATCCGTATATTTTAAAAATAGAAGATGAGGAACTCATGAAGGAGTCATTTGGAGTTAGCCGAAGAATATAACGCAACCACATTACAATACATGTATATTAAGGCCGCTTGATAACGACACGATTTTCCGCTGTGGAAACCTACGGCAGAAAACCGTGATACTGACCGCGTCGCCGTGTTCTATGAGCCACTATGGGAGCTTGTTATCACACACGACAATGCCACGGCGCGGTGCGCTCGCCGTATGCACCGTGAAAATGCACGGCGAGATATCGAGCAGTATTGTGAGAGTTTTGTAACGACGCTGGACTTTTCATCGCGCGTGATCGCTTCGAGTTTTAGTTATTTTAATAATTTTTTTGTTGGCTCAGCACTCAAAAATGACACATGAAGTCCGCACCTAAAATACATTAGCCGTGCGGCTGAAAACCGGGCCATTAACAAGCATATACGGTTTCGCTACGATGCAGTTGCGGCTACTCGACCGTGCCGTAGGAAAACCGTGTCGGTAACAAAGGGGTTAAGAATATTCATGAATCAAAAAGAGTTCATCTCTGTATTGCCAGTATAATGTCAATAGGGGGTTTAGAAGTAATGGCTAATATTAAAAAAAAAATACGCTTTTTCGTATGATTTATAACAATTGTACTACATTAGAGAAATAAGAATTTGTCATGCCGTAGATCAGAAAGTTAGTTCAGAAAGTGGTAATTATCTCTGTTTAAACAATAAGTGATCCCGTTTAAAGGAGATATGTTAAAGATTCCTTTAAAAGATTACTTTTAAAGAAAGTGCTTAAAGCTTTTTTATAAGATTATTTTAAAAGATAATTCCAATTTCATATTTTCAGAAATCTTAGTCCAGCTACCACCAGGTATTTCTTTAATGTCATGGTTCCATTTTTCCTATGCTACTTACTTTCTGTCATTTATCGGATACCATTGCGATATTTTAATTCCCCATACATGAACGGTAAACCATGTATGTATGTTAAACCATACATACAGGATAAATAAATTCATGCGATGAATTAATGAAGGTCATGAAAGGTCATATGAGGTGACTCATGTTTAATCTACCCATCACTACAGCATCGATTTCACCAAAAATCAATCCTTAACTACAATTTACTAAGTGATTGAGGCAATCTCGATCCTAAGATACAACCATAAATAAACTCGCACAATTTTCCACTAGCCTAATGACAAAGTAGTGGCGTTCTTTTAATACAAAGTAGGTCATGCGGATGAAGCTGTAATATGATATCAATAAAAGCGAGATTAGATTTTGCTTACAGGTCAGTAGGTGACGAGCAGTCCGACCGAAGATAAGTGATTACCTTCAGCATAGACATCGCTCTCGTTAGCCAATTTCTGCCAAGAATGACAGATGTTGGCAGTGTACGGCTCTTACAGGGTAAAATAAGAATATTTACACCCTTTTATGAATTTCTTCAGTGAAAACTGTCAACTATTGTTCTAGACATTTTGACGGGAACTCGAGAAGTGAAGAAATGAAGTGCGTTTCGTGGTAGTTTATTAAACTTTTAAAGTATTTTTTGTGCGTAATATTTGTGATAATTAAATAGAAGCATGGGACTGGGTTTTTTGTGTACTTTAAAGGACTCCACTTCTGTTCTCAGAAAACCAATTATCACTTTTACTGAGTTAACCTGACTTATTTCAACGGGAGTGGATATTGACAGGATACATTTTAGATTTTGAAATTGTTTATTACGAAGAAAGACTTGACACTGGCAGAATGTGCTAATTAAACCATTACCGTATATGAAAAGAAAAAAAAAACTATTGTTCTATGACTCTTTAAAATTCAGCACTCACTCACTCGCACCTCGTACATACACTCGCGTCGATTTACACTGAAGTAGGTATTTTATAACGATTATTAGATACTTAATTCAGTGTAAATATGTTGCTAACTGAGATTCCAGAGACGTATTCATTCAACTTTAATTGAAAAGAAACAGTTCTTTTGTTTTATTGAAATCAGAAAAAATGTACTTTATAAAACCCCCTTCGTTAAGAAACAAGAATATGAAAAGTAACTTGATTTTTTTTTTCCAAAACAAATTATAACTTCCAGCACAATTTTCCGCTTAGCCTACACTAAAATCGATACAATTACTTCCGATAAGCGCAGGCGTTACTGTAAAATATCAGATTGCGGCAATTTACTCGCAGCCCAATTTTTAATTAAATTACGACATGTTATGTGTCAAATATTTTAAACAGATGCTAGAATTCTGTAATAGTGTTAGTTGTGAAATATTCAGAACTTCCTAATCATGTTACTGCTAACTGGCAAATTGTTACTGGTATACTAAGAAATTGCTGATGTCGTATTGCTTCAGAATAGCACCGCCCCATCCCATCCCGTGGCTCGTAAAAAGGGATAACAAAGCCGCTGTGATGAGCGCTGAGGAGTTACACACCTCTAAAAGAGAGGACTCACCAACCCGCTTGGACAATTATAAAGGTTGTTTGTATGTTTACGTAATCTTGAGAACTATATGGTCCGATTATTATTATGTTGTTTATTCCGAAAGCTGTTAAAGTATTTTTAAACAAAACCGATCATGTACCGTACTTTAAAAATATTACTGTGGTTTCCCAAGCTAATATCTACTTCACGGCAGACGAAATCGCTAGTTAAAGTTAGTTGGAGAATAGAAGCCTTCAAAATTGAAGTTCATAATGGCCATATTGTGCTTCATAATGGCCATATTGTGCTTCATCAAATGAATTCTAATGAAGAACGCTAGGAATTCTCAATTAACTTCTCCGATAGCGTTCAGTTAATAATTCATTGTCCAATCCTTGAGAAAGTCAGGGTTTCTGCGTATCGATTTTGAGATTTTAGTTGTAAAAGACGTTCGGAAATAAATATCGTCCATGGTAAAGGTTTTTTAACATTGTTTACGTTATAATTACGTAATATTTATTTTTACGTAATTTGATTATCAGAAAAACATTTAGATGAAGTAGACCAGACTCGTAGAAGATCAGATACAGAGTGCGTCAGTTCCATATTAGGTAAGATGACAAGAAAGTCAGGCACGCATTAAGACACTTGAAAAAAAAAGGGACAATTAAGTTAAAGTCAGCTGTCTCCTGTTTACAGAGTGCAGGTTCGATCCCGGGCCGGTATCACTGAATTGATTTTTCCATATAATTATCGTTTACTAATTTACAGTACAAGTATTTATTTCTATTATATGAAAACTCGCAAACAATAATTTTGAAAATGGTTAATTTGGACTCGATAATGGGCTAATTTCATTCATAGTGTCACGACATTTTTTTTCTAAAATTAGTAATTGTACAGACACGACCTTTTAACGAGTTCATTATATGTTTTATTTAGTTATATTGATTTATTTATTAGTGTTTATTTAGTTTTAATTAATATTTTTTGTGATTTAACTTACTATGTTTATTAATTTTTCCTATGACAGTACACACCTGACGTGCCCAGATACTGATCTAGTCAGAACTCGACCTAATAGGAATCTGACATGTGTATATTAGAAACTCACATTCTGCGAATCTGGGCTCCTCCGCTTAAACGATATAAAATGAATCCATTATTAGCAGGTAGAATTTAAAATTGTCTGTAAAATTTATAATTTAAAAGAATTATGTTTTTGTCTATGCTTAGTTGGTTCAACATAAAAAAGGCATAAAACATATCATAAGTTTTTCAGGTTAATATCTGGAATCCATTGTCTAGAAATTTTTGAAATTAGAAAACACCTTTTAGTCAAGGCAACAATTTACTAATTTACCAGTTTAGCGTTCTACACATTTTTAAGTAGGTACCGCAGAACTAAATACAATGTATATGTTAAATGATTACTAAGAGAATTCATTTACGTTTTTGTTGCAATCAACAGATCAGATCAACGGGAAGAACCCATTTTCTCTTCGTTCCATTCGCACTGAAATTACAATAAAGAAGAAACCCAGTAGAGAAACGTCATAAATAGCATAAATACGGAGCACGCACACAGATAGGATCACACGTTACAAAAGCCACCGACACATGCCAAACATTCATTCTTGTTGTTTCGCTAGCTTACTTTTTCATTTATTACTAACACTGGTTTTTGGTTACGGGTTTGCCTGCATTCTTAAGGGAAAAACACACCAAAAATGCTATAGTCTTACCAAAGAGCTTAACTAAGAGTTATTTGGGCTAAATCTATGCTAGCGTGGACTGAGCGTTAGTGTTAGTGCTTAAAAACTTTATATAGATACCTGCATACAGCCACTACCGTTTAGCAAGTTTCAAAACCAAAGTACGCCACTGGCACACGGGCGCGTTGACTAGCCACGTTACCCCTCTCTCACAGAAGACTACCTTGACTGTATTTCTCACTTTATCCTATTTCCCAAATGTACGTACGTGTTTCGGTAGTGAGTGAGATATGCCAGAGACCATTCCAATCCCATCCTATCCCTCCCCATTTTCCCAACCTTTTCTCCAAATATCTCCAATATCCTCCAATGGTAGGCAGATCATCCGGGGGCGTGCCAACTTTGTCATTTTGGACTAATGTTGACATGTATCGCCGATATCCATGGGCTACAGTATCCACTTACCACCAGGTACGTATATATGCTCGACTGCAACCTACTTCCATATAAAAACACTAAACACAAACTGAAATAATATGGGAGAATTATAACCGTCACGAATATTGTCTCGTGCGCACGGGAGCGAAGTGTAAATCAGACGGAGTCCTACTACGGCAATGCTGTTGAAATGCTGTTGAATGCTGAAATGCTGTCATTTATACTGTGTCAAAGTTAGCGGTGCTTTTTGCCTGATAAAAACATTTAAATGGAGTCCACGATAACGAAATGAATAATTCGGAGTCGATGACTCGATTTCCAATTACTATTTAATCACAACTTTGCGAAAGCTTAAACCAAGCTTTCTCTATCTCCGATAGGTCCTTTAACACTAATGGCCATAGTCATTATTTGACTTGGTAATTCGTGAATATCCCGTCTCTAGCGATTTATAATAAGAAAAGACAGCGATTTTTAATTGAGCGATTTTTTTTAATTTGTTAGATGTTGATGCTAGAGTAATTACAACATACATTTCATTTTACATCTCAATTAGCAATCATAAACTGATATATAAAATACCACACCATATTATTTATCAGCCTGTCTCTCCACTACTGGATATATGCCTCTCCCAAGGCCCGTCATCTCACACGACCTTCCGTTTCTCTCATCCACCCACTATCCGTAAACTCCTTCAAGTTGTCGATCCACCTAGTCGATGGCGTCGGACACTGCGCTTTCTGATTGCTTTAATCATAATTTTGTTTGTTTCTAAAAAGAAAATGGCTGACGAGCAGAGAGTCCCCTGGTGGTAAGTGGATACTGTAGCCCGAGGACCACGGGCATGTTGGCATGTACCACGGGCCGTGGTACATGCCAACATCAGTCCAGAGTGATAAAAGTTGGTACGGCTCCGGATACTTTAGCTACCTTTGGAGATGGGACCTTTTGACCTTAATTGCTTTAGTCCGTTTACTTGTCAAATAACGTTTAAGCATAACAAAATGAAAATGAAATATTATAACGAATTTACTTATACATACATAAAACTTGCAGAATTTAGCATAAGTCATAATTTAGAAATTTCCAGTTGTACAAAATATTTTTCTATAATTCGTATTGACAATTTTCTCATTTCATATTTTCACTACCTATCTGATAATACTTCTTAGTACTTTGATAGTTTTTAAACTACATAATACACCCCCTGTGCGTTATAATAGCGTTTTAATATTAACTTGACATTATCGCCACCAACTACTTGAAAACAAAAAAAATGTTTTGTTGTAAGCGGAAATACTTTTTTCCCTATGTTGTTGTATGATAGAAAACAAGAAAAAATACACATTGTGTATGTTTCTTACTGTCTTTCTTAATGGCTTGTATTTAAAGAGACAGCGAGACTAAATGGGCAGCAAATCATGATCAACAAAACAAACTATTTATTCACAACTTCAGTATACATCCCGGCCGAAAGTAATACACATCGACTATGATCGACTAACTCGGTTTTATAGAGCGTCGTCTCTGTCCTAACGGCACCCGACAGAGACGACAGACGACGCTCTACAAAACCAAAGCTAGCCGATAGTCTCTGTGGCCTTTTCGATCGGCAAGTGTAAATAATTTTAAATTAGGAAGCGTCGACGGAGTCACTAGGACTCCTGTAGCTTTATTATCACCAGAATATCTATACATAACCGGCCTTTAAATTTGCTGCTCATTCGGTATTTCCCTCTGCTCATTTAATAATTATTTATCTTTCTTAGTACATGTTTCTGTGTATTACACACTTTTTCCAAATAAATCACAACCTTTCCCTACACTAACTCATTGCTTCTTCACAGTTTTCATATCTGTTCCAACATCCGTAAACAAGGCAAGTTCACTGATCACATCCGCTACTGACTTGAGCCCAGTGGCGGACTATGGCGGGGTCCGGGTTTAACGACTAAGGGGGGGGGGGGGGGGGGTTAAGGGATCAAAACTACTGTTCAAAATTACAAACCCTTTTCATTTTGTAACAGGCGGGCCCTCCTCAGGGGTGAGGCCCGGGGCTGAAGCCCACCCTAGCCCCTAGGTTAGTTCGCCACTGCTTGAGGTCGCTACTCCCAAAACAAAGCCATCTTCTGACTTACTCTTATCACAACCTTCGCTCACACCAACAGTTGAGTTTAAGTCCCAAAGCAAACGTCTTCAGGTCTTGAGCAAGTCGGATGGTGGGCTTTGAGGATGTCTGCTGAGGTAGAGCGGACGCAGTTATTCATGTGGATGTCCGATGAGGCGTTGGAGTGATGGTGCTCTCTGCGGGGACGGGGACAGCAGAAGCGGCGGCCGAAGTCACCGCAGAGGGACCTGGGGACAAATATACTTTTCATTTACTTGAAACAAATTCGTATCTGTCACGAGTCGTAATATAAAGAATGATATAGAGCCCAAAACAACAATTTCTGATTTTTTTGTCTGTTTATCTGTTCGTCTGTCTGACTGAACGCACATCACACAGGAACCACTGGACGGATTGTAATGAAACTTGACATTGTTATCGCTCATGTGCCGGGTTCATATTGAGAGTACGTTTTATTCAGATCCATTATACAGTTCCCACGGGAAGCTCTCCAAGGTTTGCACTAACGAAGTCACCGACACTGCTAATATTTTAGTTTGTATTTCTGTTTTGTTTTAAGTTTTTTCTTTCTATCCCAATACATATAGTTGTATATTATTATTTTCAAATATTTGTTCTTAATGTTCGCTTAATTTTCAAATATTTGTTCGCTTTAAGACACCAATGTTCTTAAAGCGTATGTACTCATAAATGTACAGGGCGGAACATTGAGCGCAAGAACAGTGTGTTATGTTATGTGTACAATAACATAACGAGACAGTGTCGTGTGTATATGGAACAATGTGCCAAGTGAAATAGAGTTTAACAGTGTAAATAGTACATTCGCAAAAGCATCCTAGTTACGGAACAAAGTGTCTTAAGTGTTGGTAATGAAAAATACCAAATTACCAAACACGATATTTTGTATATATTTTCTTTTTATTATTATTTGTGTGTACAATAAAGTATAGAAATAAATATTTGTTGATCGTATCGAAACAAAAAAACACTTTAAGAATCTAAGATATAATATTTTAGTACTACATTAAGGCTATGGTATATTAATCCCAGAATTGGCAACATAAATTTCATCAGACAAAAATCATTGAACTGATGTCGACAGTTTCTGTTGTTCGTAGATATAAGTATTATTGGCGATGTGCCAAGCACTCATGTAGCAGGTTGCGGTCTGCTCTTTACTTTGTGCAGTTGCAACCAACTTCAAAGTGCATAGCCTATTCCTAAAGTGGGCCGCTGCTCCCGAAATAAAACACTCTTTTGACTTACTCTAATCTTACGCTGTGTTTAGCCCTAGCTATGCGCCCTAATAGTTATACATATAGCGCCTATAATAGTTAAATGTTAATAGATTTGGCTTTTTATTTTATTCATTTAAACTTCATTGCACAAGTAATTGTACGTACAAATGGCGGACTTAATGCCATATGAGTTATCGACCAGTCAACCATCAGATCAAACAGAAATAGGAACGCGGCGGGTGCAATTTTATTATAAACATAACTACACGGGATGCGGGTGCAATTTTGGTTTAAATATTAACAAAATTAGGAATACTATTTTTTTTACTAATAACTTCAATCAATACTTGTAAATTAATAACAGTAATTAATAACTTTTTCAGTGATTTTACATGTATTTTAGACTGTCGCTTGTTCAATAGAGAAAATAATAATTAATAATTTTATTAATAATAGTGAATTAATTAATAGTACCTAAAATTTTTGTTTAGTGATTTTACTCGTACGTTTAGACTGTGGCTTGTTCAATAGATAAAACATCAATTGAAAAAGAAATTGAAACTGTAAAGTTATCTGCACGTAAACAGCGTAATATATCGCGGAGCATTCTACCTGAGTAGCGTTTATATCTATTCGAGTGTGAAATAAACACAGACATATTAAATTACAGGAACTTTAATGTCGCTTCAGCTGAGATATTAAATTACAAGGATGATTCCTTCCGCCCTGTATCACCCTTGTTCATTTTTAAAAGTCATTTTTATATAGCTCTAGTAACAAAATTCCTTGCTAGTATGGCGAATGAATGTTGAGACTGGAACAGCGCGGCAAATTAAAAAAAAAAAATAACCCCTATCGATCAACCAAAATACATATGATAACCTAATACCAATACATCAACCAAATACAAAAGGTCATGATACAAAAGGTATGCATATTTTAACTACAGCAAAAATCAAGGTTTTTTCTTGAAGCTTGATCCCGTTCTCAAATAGATGCGATGACAAGGAAATGTTAAAAACGCATTGTGTATTCTATGCGTTCAACGCCATCAGTTAATATTTGTGTTATTATTTTGTTTTATTTTTATTTTATTTAGGAAATCAACAGCGATATCAACAGTAATTAAAAACCGAATAGTGAAGAGGGCGAATAGTGAAAGTGAGTAGGGCAAATAATAGGACAATGAACAAATGAATCTATAACTGACTGTTGCCCGCGACTTCGTCCGCGTGGACTTTAGTTTATAAACACCGTCTTTAAATTGATATAAGTTTTTTATTTATGAACTGATTGAAATAAAACAAACACTCAATTTTAAGTGAAGCTTACCACAATACATTAGTGAAATCTGCACCATAAGCCGGTTAAGACGTTTCTAAGATTAGCGCGCACAAACGCACAGACAAACAGATAAACAGACAAACAAACAAAAATTCTAACAATCATTGTTTTGGGTTCTATTGCGTTGATAAACGCCTCCAATAATAGTTTTTCTCATATATCTTCCATGTACAGACAGCGATCAGTTACATTTTTATTATATATATTATATTATTATATATATATATATGTATGTATAAAATATTGTAGATATGAGATCAAGTGAACGAATAAGGGCATATAGGGTATGTATGTAGGTGTGTTCGAAGAATTCTAATTTCTTTGATATTTATATTTTTTACCTGCAGCATGAGTCCAGCGTCTTCCTAAACGCTGCTCTGAAATCTCTATTGAAGTAGGCATAAATAAGAGGGTTGAGTGCAGAGTTGAAGTAGCCCACCCAGAATACAGCTGCCACCACCGGTGGAGGGGAGGGGCACTCTGGGCCACACAGCGCTGTTATTATGTACCTGTAAGAGAATAAGTAATGAGAATTTACTTTGAAGATAAATGTCGATTGAAAAGCTGAAAAGTTGAATTCTTGATTATTAATTTGTGTTTTATAGGAAGGTGTATAAGTGGCGAGGCATAGGAAAGGCATAACTGGTGAGGCATCCAATATAACAAAATGAAGTCTAGCATAGGCAAACCTCACAAGAAAGGTGAAAATATCACATCTGATGTAGATTTTTGTGTAACACCAAACATGTTGCAAAATGTTCAATATATTGCTGCATATTAATAATAATTAAGTAACAATTACTATGTATGTACTTTCAATTCAAAAAGTAGTTCAAAATGATTAACGAAAATGGCTGTAGGACTGACATTTTCGAATTTTTCAGCTCCCCATATTATAAATTGTTTCAGTCGCAGATTTTAGAGACCCAACAACTGAACGAACACAAGCATGCCGCTGCATTTATTTATACTGTGATAATGAAATACGTCGTTCCATTATCCGACTATTTTCCCAAAAATTAGTTCATTACTTAAATAAAAATATTCAGTTTCCTGCGCTCTTTCTACTGATAAAATTGGTTTTCTGTTAAGATGAACCGTTTTTGCCAAGATTAAATGCCAAGATGATATTGAGATAAAAAGCAGATTAAATGGTATTTATAGCACCGGGATAACGTGGGACACCATCCCGCTAGGTGGACTGACTGACGACTCGAAGAAAGTCGCCGGTAGTGGCTAGATCAGAATTGCCGAAGACTGTATGTGGTGGTGGTCCTTAGGAGAGGTATATATGGAGCAGTCGAGAGACACAGGCAGATGATAAGGTATGGTATAATGTGACTGATAAATTCTTTACTTTCTATTAAATTTTTAGAATAAAAAAAATATTAATTCAAACTGGTATTGATAGCGTCGGAAACATAATTACTTATCCAACGCTCATGACTACAACACTGACGCTCATAGAGAGTACATGGAATTTTGAAAAATACATCAATTATACATTGCATTTGAAAATTAAACGACATTGCATTTAAAATGTGTTGCATTACTCGTTCCAGTCGTCAAACATTCAAATCGAGTGTTATCAAAATCAAAATATTGTCGGATAATTATTGGTGTTGTCACCAAGATGACGATATTATTATCTGCAATACTCGTGTATACTTATATACCTAATACACATTTGTTCAAGTACATTACACAAGTTATATACTTGTATAATGTACATATTACAAGATATTAAGATATAGGTACATCAATGAGCAAGTGAAGGTTTCAATGGAATGTGTTCGGATACATTGTGTACACGATGTACATATTGTACCCTAGTTAGCGTTTTCGGCCTGCGGTTCGCCTCGCAAATGCGGTTCCGATACTAGAGCAACGAACTTTTGGCCTTTTAAGCTTCTAACCTCAACATCGTTCGTTATTCTGTCGTATTTGATTCACACAATTGTAAATTGTAAATAGATATACGGAAATATTTGAAAAATTTCGAAAATGAATTCACTTCTAAAAAGCACGTTGTGTTGAACAGAGTACTTTGCTCCATCAGAGCAATGTTTGACGCTCTACAAAGCTCAGATCCGACCCCATGTGCTCACATCTCTGGGCTGGTGCACCGAAGTATCAGTTGGATCAGCCTCTGACAGATGGTTTGCAACCACAGAGACTTTGCGTCCCTCAGGGCGTGCTACCGCCTGTATAACGGGGAATTCTCCGAAGAACTGTTCGATATCACTCCCTTCTAGGATTTCTACAACCGCACCACCTGTCACGGGAGTGTGGTACATCCGCATTGTCTTGATACGGAAGTGTCGCGGACTGTACGAACTAAAAATCGTTTTTTGCCGCGAACCCTAATGCAACGACATGGGGTTCTTCATGAAAGCTGTGAATAGGATTCTGCAAGACCGACAGCTCACCTGTGTTGCAGGTGTTCACAGGCGGTGGTAGCCACTTACCATCGTGTGAGCCGCTTGCCAATCTGCCTGCATTAATATAAAATAAAAACAACCCTTGTCCATGGTTTGTTGAAAAGTTGATAATTTATTAATAAACTTCTTTTAGAGGGAGATAACCTTTGGAGTACTAACAAATGATCTACTTCTGATTGAAGGTGGTTGTAATCTCCCTTATAAGGTTACACCTTGAACAATAGGAACAGCTGTTCTGTAATTAGGTTTAATTAGCAATGTTAGAGTTAGAAGGTTTACGCCCTATCTGTAACGAGTCATATCGTCCACTGCTGTACTTGAGCCTCCTCATACAGATTGTCTCGTGCTCATTAGGGGTGTATGACCTTGGCGAGTCCACTCTGGTTGAGATGGTTCCTAAGCACTCGTGGTAGCGGCTTTATTATCCCTTAGTCACCGTTTATGACACCCACGAGAAGAGATGGGGTGATGCTATTCTAGAGGCGGCTGACACCACAAGGCCAAGTAAACCCTAATCAGTAGGAACTAGTAAGCTGAAATGACAGTACTTATTGCATTCTTCCTCAGGTTGAAGTTTGATACTGGCTACTCGCCGCAGTATAATTACTTACATTACTTGGTAGCAATGTCTTTCCACCTTTTTAACAGAAGATGGGAAAGATGGGACTTGGCATGTTTTATAGAAGAGATGGCATACGAGGGGCCGAGCTATATTGTGATGGTAAGTGGTCACCACCGCCTGGCCACTGGACATGAGCGTGCGCTGCCCACCTCGTAGAATCCTGTTCATAGGTCTCTTGGTTCACAGTTCAGAGCATGTCGTAGCATAACAGAAGAACGTTAGCTGGCTGAACATTCCAGGCCTAATGAGGCAGAACATATTGAGAAATGTTTATAATTTAACACCTCGTTGTTACTTATCTTCTTGTAAAATACATGAATTAAATTGAATTGAACTTCCGAGTAAAACAAAGCAATTGAAAACTAAAAGAATGCTTACCACAAAAAGAAAGGTAGCCAGCACGCCAAGAACGCTGACATAATGATGCCCAGCGTCCTAGCCGCTTTCCTCTCCCTCTTCATTTTGCTGCTGGCCATCGGCTGCATCTGTATGCTCTGCCGCTCCCGCATCACCTCGCCCATTGAGATGCCGTTGATTTGCAGGTGCTTGTCCAGCAGAAGTGCTGCGACTTTACTCCTGGAGAAGAATTTTAGTTTATTAAATTGCTTTGTTTGTTCTGTACGAATAGCCTACGATGATTTTCTTTTACTGAGTAATTTTTTTTATAGCTATTAAATAATCCCAGCATTAAATTAATCAGTATCGATCTATAACGTCCCATTGCAGGGCACAGGTCCCCTCTAGTAATCATCATGAGGGCTTCGGGCCATAATCTACCACGAGGGTCCAATGCAGATTTATAGATTTTTTTCTTATTTTCTTTTTTGTGGTAAGAAGACAGCAGGCCAGCGGACAATCTACCTGGTGGTAAGTGGATACTGTCGCCCGTGGAGAACCTACATGTGAACATCAGTGCAGAAACGTTGACACGCCACCGGATTTAACCCCCCTACATTTGGAGGCACGGGATTTCCTCACAATGTCATAGAGTCATTCCTCGAGAATTCTTATAACAAATTATCATCGACCGTATTTGATGGTCATTCTTGACCGGAGTTGGAATGAGATAGACGGATATATGCTACAGTGATGTTTATGACATATAGGACTGGCTGTTCGTCTGCTAACTACTTTATAAAAAAAAGGTAAACATGATTTAGCAACATAATTTAGGTACCCTCTCTGTAAGAAGTAAAAACATGTCTTGACCGGTCTTAAGAGAAAGCTACATCCAGGGTAACTAAAGATTTCAAACCTTTCTTTAGAAGACGGCACTGCAAAAAGAAACCCTTAAGAATTTATGCCATTACAAAAACCATAATAATATAATATATACCTACGTCCACGAATAAGATAGGGTTTAGCAAAACAAATTTTCGCTTATTTATAAACAGAAAATATCAACTGGCCTCATCGAAATTAAAATCCCCAACTTATAACATCATTCTAGAAACGCCCACGCGGCGCCATTTTTCGTGAGATTTAATCTCTTTATCTGAATTCATTTTAAGAAAGTGAAATAAGAGATTTACGAGTATTTTACGCGGGACCAACGTGAAATATAATTCGTTTATTTTAGATTTTTGGTTATTTATAAGTAATCTTACTAACATTTTTTATGGCTCAAACAAGTGTGATCTGAAATAAAGGAAATTGTTTAAAATGGGGTTATTTTAAATATGGTTATTTAATCTCGCCTCTCCTTCGATGACCCAAAATCGATGAGACGGTATACTCGTAACCCCCGGCGGAAGCGCAGTCAGCCCGGATACGGAATCCTGGAGGGAAACAGGCGGACGATACCCGTGCTGTCGAGTGCAGTCACCACGGAAATCCAACCGCCTCAAGTTGGTTTCGAGGCTGGTCGGGATCCGTTTACGGACAAGACAACTGGGATGATTTCAGTCGACGTCACGCCCCACATGTCGGTCATCTCGTGCGCCACGTCGAGATACTTTCTTCTTCTCGATTTCGGCTTTCACGAGACCCTCGTCATGCGGGACGGTGATGTCCACTAAGAACATCCGAGATTTAGAAATTATTATTACTTTTATTATTATACATTTAGCTTATAAAAGAATAGTTTAATAACTGTAAATTTCAACAGCGTTTCAACTTCTTGCCCTGATATATTAGTTACTAATTATGTATATTATTATTATTAAACTTATTAGGAAAATTATTCAAAAAATTAGAAAATTATATTATAAAGGAAAATTTTGTCATACTTCTAAACCCAATCTTAGCACAAGTGACCAGATTTTTTTTTTTTTCAATTTCCATTTTTTCCTCCGAGCTGTCTTTGCCGTGTGACGCAGAACGCCGCATTGATTGCCATTTGTTTCGTTTGCAACAACGCAAAAACAAAACGTCACGATTGGGTAACAAGAACAAGGAAAGTTTCTCGATGGCGAGTTTCTCGCACATCGGTCAAAAGCTAGTTTAAACGACCGTTATCATCATCTGATCACTGTTATCCCTGTTATCATCGAGTTTTCATCATTCGATGTGAACTGTTGTAGGTGAGAATTGTATGTAGTTTGGTGGCATACGAGAATCGAATACAATATTCTCGCCCCAACATTCAAGTAACTCTCCTTGTGTAAACGAGCCATTAAGCTTGATTTACATCTATCTGCCAACACGTAGCGTAGCATGTCCAGCTCGTGACGTGGCAGACACGGCACAGACACATCAACCTTGTTCTCAACGAGAATGCGGGCCGACGCTGGTCCGTGTCTGTGCTTTGTTGCTCCTCTTACGTAAGTACGCTAGATGTGAATACAGTCATAGAAAATGTATGTGATTATTTTTGGTGTCTGTGCTGGTATAGTTCACGAAGGCGGGTTACGCTTAGTAGTGCTTGTGTATGTATGTGTACAACGTACATTGATTTAGTGTGCGTAAACTTGAGAGCGCTCAGTAGGGTTCCACCGCCGCGGACATTGTGAACATTAAACTTCTTCTTGTGGCGTTACGTTAGATGCAAATACAGTAATCCCCCCTATAACACGGTACTCTTATAACGCATTTTCATATTACGCGATTTCAATCCCCCGTATAACACGGGCATTCCCCCATATAACGCGGGGATTTCCCACATTATATTTCTGTATGTACTGTGAAATTTATAATGATAGTGTAATTTATTTGAAATTAACTGTTTTTTTAGTTCATATGCATAAGTTTTTTATTTAAAATGTTCTTAGTTTAGTTTGATTTTAATAAAACCTACATATTTCGTTCATACTATAGTTTTTTCTTAATATTCGATTTAAACACCCTTTAGCGAGAAAAGTTAAACGTGAATAATTTATACGTAACGCGTTATACGGGGTCGTAAAAACGCGTTATACGGGAATACTCCTACAACACGTTTTCCTATAACGCGGAACCAATCTACCGTGTTATAGGGGGGATTACTGTATTCGAAAATCAACCGCAAACAATCATCATCACCCGCATCATTAGCCCGATTTGTGCGATTGAGTCATCGAAAATTGGACCCCCATAATGTGCGTCACTCAACGCAACCGCGGCGGCCATTTGCCATATATATCATATTCCATAATTAAAGCTATCGATTGACATTTCAAATAAAAAAATATATAGTGGTATCGATTATACACCTTGTTTCATTTATATTTAAAACTAGAGCGCTCTTATTGAAAGACCATTTAAAAGTGAAAACATATGTGACCGACCAGTGGTGACCATACATTTATTACATTCATACAAATACTATACAAAAATCTCTCCCAGGTTCACAAGGAGAGATCCTGTGTCCAGCAGTGAAACGTAAATGGGTTATAAAGAGAAATAGGGCCATTATTTTTAATTTATCTTATGGCCTCGCCTCATAGTAATGAAAAACATATTATTATGCGAGTACATAAACACGTAATATTTATGATACATTTAAATGAAAATCCGTTTCACATTAACAGAATAAACAATGAACGCGTTATTTTACTACAGGTGTGTTTACTCAAAGCGGGATTTGCAATAGGTAGGTATATTCCGTCAGAAAAGATTTATACTTAATAGATTTTGTTTCTTTCAAGATATATTTATTTTCCATGGTTTTTGAGTCGATGGGAGGCGACAGACAGGTCAAAATACTTGGAACTGATTGCCAACCTTCACTAGTTGGAGAAGCATTGTTCACTTTTTACGTTCTATTGGGTAGTTTCAAATTGCCGAGAAAACGCAATTCCTTAGATTAGCGGGTCCCAAACTTTTTGGATTCTCGGCACCCTTCCTGAATCCAGATTTTCCAAATATTAAATTCTAAGATGTAAACTTTGCGAAATGGTCAATAAAATCTGTATAGTTCAAGTATTTTTTTTTTACTTTGTATCATATTTTCAATACAAATAATTTAAAATAAGGAATCAAATCAAAAATTTAGGTTATACAACCGGCCACGCACTAGTCTGCACGTCTGTTATTCTGCTTGAGTCTCGCTCTCGATACTCGCACGCACACACACACAGAGAAAGAGAAAGGCGTATGGAGGGGGTAGAAATCTTACGTGACGTTACATTTTCTCTCGAATCACACCTACCGCAATCCGCGTAAAGGAACTTCGTTCCAATAAATCTCACAGAAGACTACCATAAAATTATTACATTTCCCACTTTATTCTATTCAATCGATGTGCATTCTCTACCAGTAAAAAGATAATCAACAGGGATGTATTGTACATTGAGAATTAGAAAATATATGAACGTAACACATAAACATATACATAACAATAAAAATAAAATAAAAAATAAAAAGAGCCTTTATTTTATCTACGTACGAACATTAAATACAAATTAACAAAAATATTATTAAATGTTTATTTTTCGATAGCCCAGTACTGAGCAAAGATCTTTCTAACGTTTCCCATTTCTTTTTGTTTTCTGTTTGTCTTCGCCACGTGGCACCTTTTGTTTTCTTTACATCGTCCAACCATCACTTCCTTGGTTTACCCCTTGATCTTTTATTCTCTCTAGGATACCACTCAGTTGTTCTTTTTGTCCAACCATCGTATTTCATCATCACTATATGTCCTCTCCATGGGCTCTCCATTTTTGTCTTTGTATAAACCGAATGCAGTCTGTTATTTTGGTTTTATTTCTAATGCCGCTACATTTTATTTTGTCCAGTAATTTTGACATACATAGGTACATAATTATATAGGTAGGTACAATAATACACAGTAGGTATATAAAGCATTCGTACAAATAAAAATTTACACAAATATATACCTTTAGTTATAAACATCAGATTGTATCAGATTGTATTTTGAGCTACAAGTTCACCTAAAGCCGCAGAATAAATAAAATAATAAATTAAAAAAAATACTTAACATCTCACCGCTTTTTTTTAAACCTATTTTCACAGTCGACTGTACTACAGAGAGGGATTTTATGCTAATTTTCCTCACGCACGGCCTCACGGTAAACATTACCTTTCTAAATAGAAATGTGAAATATATTGTTTGGCTTCGAAATGGTATTTTTTTTTAATATTAAGCAGTTTGTTTTGAAAATTCTGTAGGTATTGGTATCTACCAAAATTTTATTTCAATTCTTTGAATATTCGTAATGTGAATAGCTTATATTTAATATATAATCATATATTTTTTTTGGACGAAGGCGGCGGACGATCAGATACAGTCCACTTGATGGTAAACGGATACTGTCGCCCATAGACATCCGCGATACATGCCAACATTAGTCCAAAATGACAAACGTTGGCACGCCCCCGGATGCGCTGCCTACCTTTGGAGATATAGGAATGGATTTGGAGAAAGGGTTGGGAAAATGGGGAGGGATAGGATGGGAATGGGCTCTGGCACATCTCACTCACTACCGAAACACGTACGTATATTAGGGAAATAAGATAAAGTGGGAAATGCAGTACATTTCAAGGTAGTCTACTGTGAGAGAGGGATAACGTGGCCAGTCGAGCGCGCCCGGTGGCTGTTGGATTGCAGCGTGCACTCTCCCCCTCAATAATTCAGTACGTAAAGATATGTTTATATTAACCAGACGTTGATTTCTTTTTTTTAACTTCATAGTTTATATTCATCATTTTAACTTCCTTTGTCTCGTAGATGCACATATCAATCGGCTTACACAGCTAACGCGACCAGCCATTACGCGATGCAGTGGCGGTTCGCTGGTTTACCGCTAGTGCGGTGCGGACACACATTTATTCAAGTCGCAGACGCACCGTCGTCGCCTTATCAGTGCGGTCTCGGCCTAACAACTTCTAAAAGAATATAGTAGTAATTTTGATTGGCCGGCACTTTCAGTTTTGGTCTAAACTGAATGATATTCTGTATGATTACTGATATCCATTTACCACAAGATTGACTCTCTGTTTGTCTGACACCTTCTTTTCATTACAAATAAATAATTCTGCCGACGATATTTCTTAGTAACGAATATCTTGAACGGTTCATTACACTGTAGCCATATAATCCCGGAAAGGTAGAATTTTACATAAAATTAAGGCACCTTTCGTTTCTTCTCAAAAGCGTTAATTAACAGCTGAATATTCATAAGCGAGGTGTTAATAGCGGCTTCTAATTTTACCGGGTTAAAGGTGTTCGATTATTTATAGGGGCACGTGGGAGTCGTCTAAAAAAGAATAAATTTGTTTTATGCTTTACCTCAAAGGGACACGAAAAACTGGTTTTGAGAAAAAATTAGATAGTAAACAAGTCATATATAAGGTGTACAAGGGCCACACTGAAATTTTCCGGAATGAATTAGTTAAAATTACAATGAACGGCCAAAACTCAATTTATTGTTTTTCAAAATATTCTTCCGTGATCGTCAGCACACTATTTCATACCAATAACCCAATTTCCATAACATTTATTCCACTCCTGCGTGGTGAGCTCGGACCACTGGTGGTGAGTTTTTCATACTCTTCGACAGCCTCTTCTGGCGATGAAAATCGTTGACCGCGTAAACAAGTTCTTAATTTTTGGAAACAAGAAGAAGTCACAAGGTGCCCAGTCGGGACTGTATGGAGGATGGCTCATGAGTCGTGGCAGTCGTTTTTCGAAGGCGTTTTCGAGTTTGAAGGCGTTTTTCACCTTCAAAAGTCGTTTGTCTGTTTGGCTGTGTGAGAGCTGGCATTGTCATGGTGGTAGATTATACAGCGTTTACGGTTGTTTTTACTGAGTTTGTCAATAACTTCCGGTAAGCAAATGGTCGTGTACCAATCAGCATTCACGGTACGACGATTCTCCAAAGCAACAATAGCCATGTGTCTAGTTTTTCTAAAAAAAGAAGCGTTCATCTGCTTCGCGACACTTTGCACACGCGCCGCTTTGGTGGGGTTCGGCTCATCTTGGAAGATCCAAATGGTCGATTGCTGTTTTATTTCAGGGTCGTAGCTGTAAATGCATGTTCCACACCAAATTTGACGCCCTTTCGTTGAATCTGGTAAGCATGGCATTGCACAATGTGACGCGTTCCGTTTTTTGGGCCTCAGTCAAATTGTGTGGGATCCAGCTCGAGCACAGCTTTCACACAGCCAAATGTTTGTGTAATATTGATTGTATCTGAATCATGCTTATGCCTAAGAATGCCCGAATCTCATGGTAGGTCACATGCCTCTCTGTTTCGATCACATGGCGCACACCATGTTTTTGTTGTTGACAGCGGTGGACGGGCTACCTTCATGAAGCGCGTCACTGAGATTGACACGACCGCGCTTGGATTCTGCAAACCACCTATAAATTGTCGTCTTGTTTGATGCTTCATCGCCAAAAGCAGTTTGAAGCTGAGCAAGGCTCTACTGAGCTGTCAAATTATGCTTAAAATCGTTAAAAACCATACAACGAAAATTTTCACCAATTACATTCATCGTAATGCAGACACTCAATTTTTAAAATGAGGCCACAATGAAAAACCAAATGACTGTTAGATGAAACAAACTTTATTATACGGCCAAAGAGTTCCATTTTCAAATATTGTAATTACTTTTTAAATATTGTTTATGGAAGTGGCCAGCTCCGGAAATTTTCAGTGTGACCTATGACGTTGCAAGTCCAGTATGGGTACAACTGCTGAAACGAATTTTAAGTACCTATGTTATTATGTTGTACAGAGTTAATTACAATAAATAAATAAAATAAAAATTAAGCGTTAAACGCTCGTGAGCGTTATAGTTCAAGTTTTTAACGTTATATGGTTTTAATCTTGAGGCTAAAAGCTGGTCTAAAACGGTTCTAAAATGTTCTTACGGTGTATTAGGGCTGACATAGCATTCATTTTTACCTGTGTGTTTATGAAGTGCAGTGTATTATTTTACTATAAGTTCTTCTACTGCTAATTATACGGTGGAACGACCGTTTTATTTGGGTTAATGACTTAACGTACGAGACATGCTGTTATAAAAGTTATGACATCTGCTGTAAATTTATATTTCTGATAGTCAAGGAAAATGGCGGAAAAAATACACAATATTCAAGGAAATATTTGAAACTAACCGTTGTCGACGACTTCACTCGTGTCCAGTTTTATTAAATTCGAGTATATTGCTTAGTTAATCTTCCAGTGGGAATGACTCTAATACTAGATTAACCGGTTAATCATATTTTACAAATGTGGTTAATTTCCTCAATGATCTTAACATATTTTTATGTCGACCCGGTGATAAGAGCACAGGACTCGCCTAGCAGTCACGAGGGGGTTTCGGGCCATAAACATCCACGCAGGCCCAGTGCGGATTAGTGCATGTGATAATTGAAGAATCCGTATTTATTTAAAAGCTTAATGGTACTGACCAATATTCAAATTCACGATTTCAGAATGTGAGTTGAAAATATATTATATTTATATATTAATTACTACGTCATTACCACCTTTACATCAGTCGTACATACTATACATAGGTACATACGACGCCCCACTACTCAACAAAAAATCCCCTTAGCCCTTAGAAAACAAATATCATTAAGCGCCCTTTCATATCGCCCTATCAAAGGAATCATCGGAAACTTCTAATTAGCCGTTCAAAGCCACAAGAAATAATTAAGAAAATCGACATACGGGTCTTTATACTGATAAAGCGGGTCTATAAGACCATTTATTCGGGCTTTATTTAGACAGGTTACTCAGAAATAGCCCTATCAAAGTCAAAATGAATGGTAATCTATTTTGATTCCATTAGAGTTGTAACAAAACCGACAATTTGCATATTTGACGTTAAATACCGGTCCCTTAGTACCCACCTTTAGATGTAAATAGAATAATATAATAAGCTACAGTAAACAAACTCAGAGGTATTTATGAAATATTGGGCAGAGGAATAAGTTTTGTATTTAAATGAGCAGCAAAAATACTAAATGAGCAGCAAAGAATACTATATAAAGAGCAAAGAATACTAAATGAGCACCAAAGAATACTAAATGAACAGGAAAAATATTAAATGAGCAGCAAAGAATACTAAATGAGCACCAAAGAATACTAAATGAGCAGCAAACCTGCAGCAAATTTTAAATAGCTGAAGTAAATAATTTTAAATTAATAAACATGTTGAGATCAAGTTTTCAGAGGGACTATTGGCGGGAACTCGAGAATTAAAGTTGAGTTTTTGTTTGATTATTATAAAAATTGTGTATTGTGCGTTTTGTGGTATAATAGTGATAGTTTATTAAACTTCAAAGTGTTTCTTTGTGCATAATGATTGTGCATCAAATAAAAACATAGGACTACGTTTTTCGTGTGCTTCCAAGGAGTCCTCTTCTGTCCTCAGTAAACCTACTATCAATTTACTGAACGACTCCTGACTTATTATACGAGACTGGACATTGACAGGATAAGTTTTACACTTTAAAATTGTGTATTTCGAAACAAACTTAACACTGGCAGAATGTGCTAATTGCACCACTGCCATATATGGAAAGAAAAAAAAATGTCAATAGACTCGCGCTTCGCGGAACTCCTGCATATTTATTGTCACCAGCGAAGCTAATCCTAATCCACTTTTAAATTAGCTGCTAATTCGGTATTTTCTAGTGCTATTTAATTATTTCTCATTTGAAAATCGCTGCCAAAAAATATATTTTACCAAATATTAGAATATATCATTTGAAAATGTCATTGTTATAATATCCCATTTTATAGCGTGTCTTCTACACTCCACACAATATTTGAAATACCTACTTACGAGTATGTATTGTTTTTCATGTGTACTTAGCGTGTCCTCTACACGATATACAAAAAACATAGTTATGTACTGTTTTTCATGTGTACTGTGTTTTTAGTCAACTATTGATATTCCGAAGCAACAACAAAGTTTGCAGCCAGTTTCAAACATGCTAATTAGTTAGATAAAATGTTAGAAAATTAAATTGTGCGAAAGTAAATTGCTAAATTTCATTTCAGTAAAAGCGGTGAAAATCGTTGATTTATTTTGAAAAATAATTCACATCATATTTGTAAATTACAATATGTTAGTTTAAGGTCTTACAAACTCTGAGCTGTATAGGATTTACATTAAGTAAACTGATAAGGAGTAAGACCGTGTGTGGTGGCGATCTGTGGGAAAGGCCCATATCCAACAGTGGAGAGACAGATGCTGATGGTACAGATTGTACCATACAGATGATAAGGTAATATAACTTTTTAAACTTTCGCGTTTTGTTTCCTACTCGAGGTTTCGGCGCCGGCGCACGGGCTACACCAGCCGCGGTCACGAGTTGACTGAAGAGGTGGGTAGTCCAGTATGGGAGCTTCGAGCAGTTTTATCAACAACCCACATTTGATCTTCACATTTGGAATAAAAGGTATACGAAAACCTTTATTATACACGTTCTGACCCGATTCAGAATATAAAAAAGATTGTAAGGTAGCTGACAGATTGTATAAAACTAAATGTCCGTTATTTTAAGCACATTCAATAGCTTATTTTGTTATAGAATACAGTTTATTTTCACTTTCTAGTCGTTTTTTTTTTATTATACAGTTTATAGCTACTGTTTACTTTATTAATTTGTAAATTATGTCACCTATTTTTGTACTCCCATTTAATTATTAAATTCATTTATTAATTCATTAGTTTATTTTCACTTTCTAGTCGTTTTTTTTTTATTATACAGTTTATAGCTACTGTTTACTTTATTAATTTGTTATAAACTAATGAATTAATAAATGAATTTAATAATTAAATGGGAGTACAAAAATAGGTGACATAATTTACAAGTGAATGCTTTAAAAATGCATTTATTAATATTTTTTATAACAAAAGGCGGCGGACGAGCATACAGTCCACACAGCATACAATGATACAGTTCTAATACGTTGGGCTAGGTAATTGCCGGTCTTGAGCCCTGAGGCTTAATAGGTCCTTAAATACGGAGTGAATGTAAATAATGTCACCTATATTTGTACTCACATTCGGGCAAATAAACGATTATTATTATTAAAACCAAAGAATTAAATTAAGAATTATAGATTATCTAATTCGTGAAAATAAAATCATCTTGATACATCTTGTGTCCTTGTTATATAATTATTTTTAATTTTCTATACGTTTCATTGCACAGGGCCTGTGACAGCCGCTTTATTAGCCCGCTAAAAAAGGGGAATCTTGGGTAGCGTTCTTTTTATATAGAAAATGGAGGCAGGCGAGCATACAGTCCATCTGATGGTAAGTGAATAGTGTCGTCCATAGACATGCGCGATACATGCCAACATCAGTCCAGAATGACCAACGTTGGCACGCCCCCAGATGCGCTGCCTACCTTTGCAGATTAAGGAATGGATTGGAAAAATGGGGAGGGACAGGATAGGATGGCAATGGACTCTGGCATATCTCAATCACCACCGAAACACGTACGTTCATTGGGGAAATAAGATAATGTGGAAAATGCAGTACATTTCAAGGTAGTCTTCTGTGAGAGAGGAGTAATGTGGCCAGTCGAGTGCGCCCGGCGGCTGTGAGAATGCAGCATACACTTCCCCCTATTTAAATCATTATCTCTTACATCATACATCCCTCATGCACACGACAATGTGCATGTTCCATGTCCAACAGTGAATTCAGAAAAGGCTGGTTGCATTGCATACGTTTAATTTAAGGGCGAATAAAATTCAAGTTTATTTAAAATTCTAAACGCTTTTACACACTTTTAAACATTAAATGTTATTGACGATGACAATTAGTGACACGACCAAGAATAAATATGGACATACCTATATACAGTATAAACATTTCACTTGTAAATGACATTCCCACTCAGTTACTAACAGATATTAAAATCTATTCCTCTCATACAGCCATTACTGGCAATTTTCCTACATTTCCCGTGATTATGATTAAACAAGTGATATGTTGTTGAATAGGGTCTAAACATTACTGCGTGTCGCAGTCACGAATAGAAGAAAGCAAATGGTAATACGTCCCGGAATTGTTTTCGTACTTCTACTTGAAATGTTTTCCTTATTCGCAATGTTCCGCCAGGGCCCACTTCACACGTGCACCACGTGTAAGAAAATGAGCTCATTCGTGAATTTTTACGACTCTTTCTTATTTACACTAGATTAAACTCCGGGTTTAGGTTGAAAATCTTTTTATTGTGCGTACATATTGTATCTAGAGTCAAAATTATTCGGGAAATTTTAACAGTTTATACCATTGTTTCGGTTGGGCAACATTCGGGAAAATGTGTCACACCTCGTCACCTGGTCTATTACAATGTTTGAAAACGAAAGTCTTTAATCAGCGCGTCTCGCCTGTTATTGCTCAAAGTCGATGAAGCGATGAAAAAATCTAATTTCAAAGTGTTCCTGGACTACTGGACAACTTCCAAAACAAAGAAATTCAATGGCTAGTCGCAGTTCCGATAACCATAGTAGGAGACTAGTCCTCGAATGGAGACCACGTACCATGAAACGTAACGCAGGACATTTGGCCTGGCTACTTCAGGAAAGTCGTCGATAGTGGCCAGATCGTATGTATGACAGGGTTTGGGAGAAGTGTGATGAGAGAATCCCATCCATGTATGTCACACAGGCCGATGGTATGGTATGAAAAAAAGAAAGATAATTATTTTATTGACAACAACAATATTAGAAGACATAATAAATGGAACGGAGTGTAAAAAAAAACGGTATAACTCAGCATATGTCACAGCGTAAACTGTGACTCTGATTTTCAATTGGAGCGACCACAATTTTTCTCTAAGGGGTATTTTAGGAATTTCAAGAAGGATGATGCAGCGGCTAGTCAGCGAGTGGTTGAACTTGCGTAATTAGGTCTTACGTCAATTTGAAATACAATTACACCAATTGAAATATATATTACACAAAATTTAAATGACATGTTAAAGTTAATAACATTCGATTGCACCACTCTTCTCAGTCCTGTGCTGTTGCAATTCAGATTCCTTTGATAAGCAAATTAATTGCTTCGATAAAAGAACTAGCTTCCATCTGTTTCAAAGCAATATCTCACAGAGATAAGATAAGTAAGTGTGCTAAATATAGTTCGTATGTATGAGAAAATCCCAACTGTATGTCCAATTCCTTTAATGGTTCGTGAATAATTTAACTAAGTGTGTTTCGTTATTTCGTAGTTGGTATATATAGAAGCGTATCGTGTGGAGGTGGACCTTGATAGAAGCCTATATTTAGAACTGAAGAGACAATACAACCTAATTATAATTTATAATATTGACGTCACGTATCACCTTCAACCTTTAACAATTTTTATTCTAATAACTATTTTTTGAGGGGGAGAGTGCACGCTGCAATCCAACAGCTGCTGGGCGCGCTCGACTAGCCACGTTACCCCTCCCTCACAGAAGACTACCTTGAAATGTACTGCATTTCCCACTTTATCTTATTTCCCTAATGTACGTACGTGTTTCGGTAGTGAGTGAGATGTGCCAGAGCCCATTCCCATCCTATCCCTCCCCATTTTCCCAACCCTTTCTCCCTTTCTCTATGTCTCCAAAAGTAGGCAGCTCATCCGGGGGCGTGCCAACGTTCGTCATTTTGGACTAATGTTGGCATGGTTCGCAGATGTCTATGGGCGACAAAAAAAAAATTCGTACAAAAAAAATAATTCAGAAGCATTTTACCAATAATTTAAGTCACATTGAAAATTGTTTGCCGTGTGGTGTGTGCCGGCTTTAGTATAGCACCACCCTAAACACTTCCTGTGGGTGTCATAAAAGCCGCTACCACCCACAAGGCTTGAGGAACTACACCACCTCTAAAAGAGTGGACTCGCCAAGCCGCTTGGCCACCACGTCGTTTTATTGTCATACATCCCCCGTACACTAGACAATGTGAATGGGGAAGTATCATGTCCGGCAGTCAAAACAGCTGGTTAGAATTATTCTAATGATTAAATCAACTTCCTAATTACGATAATTATGATTATTACCAACATTCAGTCAACAATTATGAAGAGCTCAAAATCCTTGGCTATAATTAGTCTTTTCGATTTGTCCTTCCTTCGTGTAACTTGGAAACAAGCACTTGATAAAGTTAAATATCAACTCTTAATAGGGTCACTCTTAAGGGGCTCTGAAGGGGGTTGGAAATTTTGGAGTTGTTTTGAGTTCCGTCAGCATGCAACACGGTAATTTACTCAAACCATTCAATTTTAGTCCGTATTATAAGTTATTTAAGATGTTGGATATTCACCTGTTCCTAACTGTATAAGCGGAACGTAATAAATTATATCAGTTTAAATTATAGGGACTGTCCGACACGACATCGATCCAATACCGTCAGGAATTTCGGTGGATGTAAGATATTACACAGACGAGCGGTCTAATTGATGTTGTTAAGTGGTTACCGTCGCCCGTAGAAAATATGGACGCGCTATCAATTTGGTATAAACCTATTTGATTTTTTTTATCGAAGGACGTATAGTAAAATTGTAACCAGCCCTCTTATCGTACTCTGCAGGACATGGGCCTACTCATTGTCTTATGCACCAGAGATGTATGATCTTACAACGCCACGCTAACCAAAGAATTCACTCTTTTAGAGGTGGTCAGGACCTGAGTTAATCAGGGCTTATCGGTTTCTTTTACCACTGTCACGAGAAGAGAAGAGGTAGTGACATTGTAAAGCCGGCACACACCACATTGCAAACGTATATACGCACACAGATGTACAGTACCACTAATTAAATAATACCGGTCGTCTATCGTCGTATATTTGACTGTAAGCGAACGCTGAGAGATTTACATGACATGGAGTGATTACAACGTAACTTAATGAGCTCTGAAAGTGTGTTTGGATATTTATTTCTTTTCTTATTCATCATCTCTCTGTGTTTTTTCAAATCGCCGACAGGTATTATTGAATTAGTGTCTAGTATTCTACGAAATGTGAACAAAATTTGCTTACCTATAAAGCATCCTCTCCTGCCGGTCTGCTTCCATATAGATCCTATAGTACATGTACAACATGATCACTCCGGGGATCCAAAAACTAACACTACTCGATATTACTGCGTACACTTTGTTCACTGTGAAACTGCACACTTTTGGGTGTCTTTTCCTAAAGTTCAAATGATCATCTGTCGTATACCATCCCATAAAGATTGGCAGAAAGGACACCAGCGCTGGACTGCACCAGACCACTGCCAACATGATCCCAAGCTTCCCAGTCGTCATGATCAAAGGATAGTCTAAAGGTTGAACTATCGCGTAGTATCTGTCTACGCTGATGCAGCACAGATGCAGGATGGATGCTGATGAGAAGTACACGTCTAAAGAATTCCAGACGTCACACATGAAGTAGCCGAAGAGCCATTTTCCATTAGTTATTTCCACGCTGAAGTTGAAGCACATCGCCCAAATTGCGACCAGCATATCAGCGAGGGCCAGAGAAACCACGAAGTAGTTGGTGATTACACGGAGTTTCCTATGCCTCATGACGGAGACGATAACCAGTAAGTTGCCGAAAATGGCGGCCAGGATGATGAAGAACATGATAAGACACTTGAGCACGATGAGAAATGTGATGAGCGGATCATCTTCGAACTGGTTCGTGTAAACAAGGTCGTTAGAAGTCTCGTTCAGCTCAAAAGTTTTGTTGACATACGCGTCAGTGAGATACATTGATGTGGATAAATCTCTAAAGTCCAAAGTCAGGTTCTCGGGATCGTAACTCAATACGACCTCAACTTTCATGATTCACATTTTGCTCAATTGTTCGCCTTTTAAGTAAGGTTGATCTCTTTTGTTAAGATGAAAGGGCTCGCCGCGTACAGCTCAGGGATACAACAGCCCATCTTTATCGAGCCTTTGTTGCCTTAATGCCTGCAAAAGAAAAGTGTATGTGAGCGATTTTTCTTTTCTAGAAAGCAATGGCTTTATTCAGTTTACGTCTTGTTTATGGATATTTGTTCAGTAGGTCTTTACAGTAGGGGTTTTATATGAGCGTAAATTTAAAATGCAGTCTGAAATATTGCAATATTTGAATTACATTCGACGATCAATATACAAAATGGAAATAACTTCGATGCATGGTCGCACATTTGCAGAGCTTTAATCAATTAACCTAGATATTTAATGTATATGTCTACATTCCATATCTACGTACAGGTCTATCAGTTTCGAGATCTATGTATATGCTCCGCATTGGTAAACGCTTGAGGATAGGGAAATTGATTAATATAAAAACGTATTTTAAGAGCACATATAAAATATGCTCTTAAAACATTTAAATTTTTTTATTTAGACAAAATTTGCAGAGCTCTATAAGCGCTATCCAATAACGTTTATATAGGATTTGAATTGAATCATTCAATTTTGTAAAGGAAAATAATATGCCAATCAGTATACTAATACTATTATATATATCTAACTATAAATGTGAAGATTTCATATTCTAAATCAGGTCAGAACGCGTATAACAAAGGTATTCGTTTACCTTTTATTCCGAATGTGAAGATCTAATGTGGGTAGTTGATAAAACTGCTCGCAGCTCCCATCCTGAACTACCCGCCTGTTAGGTCAACTCGTGACTACGACTGGTGTAAAATAAAAATCTTTATTTTTCCGCATTTAGACCCGATTTACAATATAAAATACTGATTGACATATTAAAATATTTCTCACTATTTTTGTAGGGCTTTATGTAGGGTGAAAACAGAATAACAATGAATGTGCACAGAATAAAAAGAAAATAGAAAGACACTGCATTGAAAGCGTCTCTTTCACGGGCGGATGTAATTAAGTAGCTCACGTACTGGTTTGCTTTCAATCTTGTCATTGGACTTTGTAAACAGTTTTTTATGATTTTATCGAAAGGGAATTACTTCGGTTTTTTAATTAAATAAACATTCTTCTTAGTAATCTCCTATTATAAAGTGCTAAAACACTTCGGCGGACTGGCCACTTTACGCCTCTCTCACAATAGACTACCTTTAAATGTACCTACCGTATTTCCCACCATATCCTAGTCCTCAATGTACGGATATGCTTCGGTAGTGAGTGAGGTATGCCAGAACCCATTCCCATCCTATCCCTCCCCATTTTCCCAACCCTTTCTCCAAATCAATTCTTTCATCTCAAAAGGTAGGCAGCGCATCCGGGGGCAAGTAGGACGCATGCCAGCGATTGTCATTCTGGACTGATGTTGGCACGTGTCAACCATGGAAACAGATTATTTCTCTTAACTTTTAAGTAATAACGTTTTTAAACTAAATTAAATTTTCGTCTTTCGTGGTCGACATTGGCGTATAAATATCACGTGACCCTTAATAGATGGCATTGGCGTTCATAGTTTTCACGGATTTTCAACTGTTACTCTATGAGCGGTTATCGCCTATCTAAACTACAATATATAAACTTTTAAAATTTTTAGTAATTTTAAAATATCGATCATAAATCTAGATCGACGTCAGTACCAAAAGGGTTGGTTACTACAGAACTCAAATCCTCACACACAGAACTATTCACCGATTCTATTAAAATTTAATCTCGTCTCTTTTAACAATTATTACAACTTAAAACTAATTAGAGAGAGACAAAGAATGTTATGCCATGATTCAAAGAATGACAAAGACAAAGAATGGTGCTATTCAAGCGGTGGAACCACCATAATTACGGTCTTTGAAATTAGAACAAAAAGAAAGAAAATATATTTATTCATTATCACAACACCAAAATTTCGTATATACAATAGTGATAGAGTAAAGGAGCCTAATATGAGACCCATTTTGAAAAAACATTATAAAAACGTGAAAAATAGAATAAAAATAAAAACGGTATGGCTGATGTACGTGTTATTCATTTATTTAAGATTACCTTTCTAAATAATACAAATGTTTAAGTAATATTTTGTGTTATAAAATAAAAAAAATTCCCAATAGATTATTATTAATTTTTAGAAGGTTGCCTAATATGAGACCCATAAAAAAATATATATTTTCAGCGCTTTTTGCACGATGGACAGGTAAAATGCGCGTCATCTGCTCCGCAATCTTCATGAGCCCAGCGATAACATTTTATGCACTGGATCCATTGTTCGCCATGCTTGTCTGTTGAATAATTGCACCCACAAAAGAGACATTCAGCATCAATATCACTGTCGTCATCGACGCTGTCATCCAAGAATTCTATTACTTCATCAGAAGCGTCGGAAGAAGATGATGTGTGAGCTTTAGGAGTATTTTTGCGATAAGCAGTGGTCTTTCGTTTTATTGTTTTCTTTTTTTCTAGAGATCTTAACACAGATTTTTTTTTAGTTTCGTTAATTTTTGAGAGGCTTGCTTCTAAATTGGCTTTATAAGGTGACGATGTGATAATATTTGCGGTACCTGGTTTTCGACCCCTGTTTCCTGTCTTGTTTTTCGTTGTATTTGGCAGTGGACTTATATCAACTGGTGAAACTAACTGTCTAGATGGCCCAGCTACATCATGTTCAAACAGTCTAGATGACCTTGCTGCATCATGTACGGAAGCATCTTTTTGTGGATCTGAGATCAGTGCATTATCCGACACAGAAGGTTCTTCGCTTTCTGGCAACACAACGTCTTCTTCTGATGTATGTGTGTTGTGTATGGCGAAATCATAGTCTCTGAAAATATTTTTATTACAAGGACATAACCCTGTTTTTCGAAAAGAATTAACTGACGCTTCCATTGTAGCAGCTCTATTATATGCACTACAAAAAAGACTTGCAATGTTAAGAGACGTAACAGATCGATTGGGATGGTTTCGTAGCCAATTCTCAATCTCTTGTGCATAATAAGTCTTTAGAGGTCCCATAAATTCTACATCTAAAGGCTGCATCTTGTGAGTCGAATGTGGTGGCAAACACACAATTATAATGTTGCTATCTCGAGCCTTGTTTATAACTTCTAAATTTCGCGTATGACTATAGTGGCCATCTAAAACCAATAGTACAGGATCATCACTTGTAGGTTTGGTGTATGCGATAAAATGGTCAAACCACTTGGTAAAAATGTCTGTTTGCACCCATCCAGAAGTATGACATGCGTAGATTGAACCTGACGGGGCACCATCCATTAATTCTTGCTTCATGTTTTTACGGGGCTAAATAATCAGAGGTGGTACATAGTTACCAGCAGCATTCATACAAGTTATTACAGTAATTAAAGCACCCCTTTCTGCTGATTGTATTGCTGCCACTTGTTTTTTACCTTTAGAAGAGATTACCTTACTATGTTTATGTTGAACAATGGTTAAGCCGGTTTCATCTACATTATATAATCGATGTGGACGTCGTTGAATTCTATCAAAACTTGGTTCATACATTTCAAAAAATTTAGTTACATTTTCTGGATTAAACCCTTTAACCCTGGCAGATGATACGCCCTGTGGAGTTCGTATTGATAAATTTGGATGCCTTCGTAAGAACCCACGCAGCCATTTCTTTCCTGCGATACCTTTGTCTAACGCAAAGTTGCCACATCTACCATTCCGTATGGCTAATTGGAAGGCCATTCGTCGAATATCGCCTCTCCTTAATCCATAATATCTTTGGTCCATGTCGATGGAGTAGGAAACCAATTGGTTTTCTAGCTCTTCACCAAGCACGGGTTTACGTCCAAGACTAACAGATACGAGTTCTTCAACAGATTGAGTCGCATTCTTTACGTAACGTTCTAAAGTACCCTTCGGGACATTAAACAATTTTGCTGCACGTTTATACCCCATTTCTTTGTTTCTGACAGCTTTTACTGCTAACACCATGGCATTTTTATCCCATTTTTTTCGTTTTGTTGACGGTGTCATCTGAAAAAAATGACAAAAATAAAGTTGAAAGGTGTTCAAAGTATGTGCCTTTGAGTACCGTAATATGAGACCCTATCTCATATTAGGCACTCGAAGGGTCTCATATTAAGGCCTTTCTAAAATTTTATGAATTTATTTAAATTAGGGTGTCAACAAATAATTACAAACATAAACGCCTTAAAATATTAAAATTAGTAATATTACTTTAAAATATCAATTACTACAATTTACAATAAAGCTTACCTTCTCGCGTAATATTCCAATCAACACACTTAGGTTAAAAGTTTCAAGGTCGAACAAACATAAAAACACGTGTAACACAATTAGACGCTGAGCGACAACTGTCGAATCAGTTGTCCATTGTTTTTAATATGGCTGCTCTACATTCCGATCCATGCTTTTACAATATCGTTCGTAGTTTGTCTATATTACGAGGGTCTCATATTAGGGTAGGGTCTCATATTAGGCTCCTTTACTCTACATTAAATTATGGCCTGATGCATAATTTCAAAGTCGCTCAGCGAGCTATGGGGAGAGCTATGCTCGAGATTTCTTTACGGGATGGGATCTTGAACAAAAAAAAGTCGTCAAAGAACGAAAGTTACCGACATCAGGTTATATGTATATGCTGCAGGGGCGACAATTGATGCAATAGATGAGTACTTAAATTTATTAATTACTAGCTGTGCCCGGTCACGCGTTGCTGTGGCTGCCTAATAGATGGCGCTTACCTTGTTTTTAGGTAAAAAGCATGTTTTTACCCTGCGATAGGTACGCGCGTGTACACGTGTAAAAACACGCGTGTATTTGAATGCAACATTGTGTCAAAATTTCAAAGCAATCGGTGAAGAACTTCGGAGATTTAAGATTTTGAACAAACAAACGTTTACATTTCTATTTATATAGATTAAATTTCCTTGAATGAAAACCGCGTAACAATGTGAGACGCACTCCGGCCAGGTGACGACTTCACCGATAGTAGGCGGAAGAAAATTCAGCGATAGTAGCGTGTGGTGTTGCCCGGCTGTAGAATAACCCACCTATTCCCGTGGGCGTCGTGAAAGGCGACTAAGAGATAACAAAGTGGCTACCGCAACCCCCGAGGACTTTCTCAGGACTTGTGGTAGTCGTTTTGCACCTTTAAAAGTGTGGACTCACCAGTCCGCTCGGCCAGCGTGGCGTTTTAGGGCCATACATGCCCCATGCACAAGATAATGTGCCTGAGGAGGCCCATTTCCAACAATGGATACTGACAGGGCTGGTTGCATTGCAGATGGATAAGAAGATTGTGTGTGGTAGTGAGTTTTATAGGAGTCTATATCAAGAAGTGGAGACCCAAGTAAATTTAACAGCGTTTCTGAATAAGGGGATAAAACATCTGAAAATAAATACAACCCACTATATAAAATATTACAACACTTTCTATCTTCCTTTCGTAAGCAATCGAGCAGAAGGGAAAGGAAGTTGCTTCAGTCGAGATAACAAGATAGTAGTAGCATTGGATTCACGCACCCACAGAGATAAACAGCCGAGAACGGCTAGGTAATGTATGTAACACTGTATTTTATATTGCAAACGGAAGGCATTTTTCTTTCTAGATTTATCTTTTATTAAATTAATTTGTATTTAAGACTTTAGCAAATTAAATCTTACCTATAAAAAATATTCTAAGTGTGAATCTACGGTCTACTTATGAGTCAGAGGTGGCAGTTCTTTGATTTAGATTAGATAGTTATTAGATAACAAACAAAGGAAGCTCCGCATTTACAATGCTAGGGAATTGACTAGGATTATGATTGAAATTATGTTTATTTAATAGGTCAGAACCAAGCTAATGTACCTAAAACCATTCGAAATTGATTCTCATTAGTAGCGCATTAATGTAGCCATAGGTTATAGCTCATATGTTATTAAGGTACCCGTCACTGATTGTTTTTATTTATCCAAACATACATTATGATTATATATCAATTTAAACAGAATTCCATCAAACTGTGAATACAGTTTGATGGCGGGCAAAGGCCCATTTTTTTACAATTTACATATTACGTATTTACATATTACATAATTTACCGTATTTTACATAGTACGGTGTTAGATCAATAATTTAATAGATTTTAATCAAAATGTTAAACATTTTCAATCATTTCAAAATATCTAATAGAATTTAATAAATAATGTACAACAGAATCAAAAGAGTTGTACTAAGCATAGCTGAAGGCTAATTCAACACGTTTCTATACTTTCTAACAAGCGATTTCAAATAAACCGTGCATCAAGCCCACTCTAAATAATATATCTCTGTCTCCCCTCCCACTTTATATCCAGGTGTAAAAGCAGAAACCAACTCTCATGTTCTGAGAGCATTCGCAATACGGCTTTGATGTATTCAAACCTTTTCGAGTAGTTCCCTCTTGAGAAAACTGAGTTGAACTTACTGATGAAAGATTACTTCTCGTATCGTAGGTAACTTTTTTTAGCTGTGTGGATTTGCTAAAAGTAAATGCATTGAATACTACATAATACGGACATGCAGTCGAAGTGGTGGTAAGTGGATACTATTCTTTTGAAGATTTGGAAATGGATTTGGAGAAAGGGTCGGGGAAATGGGGAGGGATAGAATAGGAAGAGATGGGTGTAGTTTCTGGTATAACTCCTTCACTACTGAAACACGTACGCATATTGGGTAAATAAGATTAATTGAGACATGCAATATATTTTACTGTAACATGGCCAGTCAAGTGCGCCCAGTGGCTGTGAGATTGCAGCGTGTACCCCCTCCCCTTCCTAGATGAATAGGGTTAATTAATGTAAAAACAATTAGTAACAGCGTCGATGGAAAAGGAAATTTTGCTATATTCCATAATTAAAAAAAAAAGAAAATCTACGGGGAAATATTTTTTTGGTATTTTCTTGAAAAGTTTACATCGTCACAATATTTTTTTGAGAAATTTCATTATATGTTCGGTATTGTTCGGGGGCTGAGGGGTGAGGGATGAGTTCACGTGCTGCGCGGGCGCGGATCGCCCATGAGTCGGCAATCAATCCCTGTGCGGTACGATAGCAATTTGTTTGTTGTGCAAGTAGGCTGCACATTTTTGGAGACCTTGGGGTTCGCGTGTGTCATGATTATTGTTGCATTTAATAGTGTAGTGTACAGAAGACCTTGCAAAGGCGCCATTAAGCGCCTCCCTGTTCAGCAGTTCCGGGGCTCTCCAGGGAGATGGAGTGGGTGAGCAAGCGGTTACAAGGTCAGGACTTATGTTTTCTTCCTTAATTTTGACTCCGCGTATCGTGGATAATACAATAAACATTGAAACTGATTAGTATTTGGAATATTTCGATGAGAATTGTTTGAATTATTTGAATATCGTAATTCATAAATTAAAAATCCAGGAATCCCAAAGGCCATATCCATATTAACATATACATTTGGGTGCATTGACCCGAAACGGCACTTCGTATTCTTATCACTAATAAATAATAAGCCACCGAATCTTATGTGAAACTTACACCGTACTTACATTAATTCGCAAGTTAAAGTTCTAAGACAAACAACTTAAACTATTAGCAGGTGTTCAGATGAGTTCAGCTAAGTTTTGGATAAGTAATTGCTTCGATCAATACGTGGGAGGACATTGGTGAAGTCTTGCTTACTATGTAAAGTTCATTACTTATTAAACATTGGCGAGTATTATAAGGTTTTACCATAGCATTTATCATCGACCTGTGCGTTTCCCTCCACTACTGGATATATACAGGTTTAATAAACATATCTTTAGCCTCGTAACAATTTAAAAAGAAAAGGTATCTTAGTTTTATAACTTAAATAGGGACAAATGCAAACAAAATTTACTCACAATAATAGATATCAGATATAGATCACAATATAGATAGATGGCATATTACCTACATAGATGGCCTAGGGATATCCCTAGGCCATCTATGTAGGTAATATGCCATCTACGTTTTTATAGATATGTAACATAGAAGTAACTAAAAAATTGTACAGGCTTTTGGTATAACTTAGTGGAACTTATTGTAAAATATTTACTTAAGATCTTTGTATATACACATATAGGTACACATCTATGATTACAAATAAATAATAATAATATCATTATAATTTATAACAAGTAATAATAATGAATATATTGAGTTGACATAAAATAAATCTTTTTTTTTTTGTGTGAAATCACTTAAAGTAATGACAACGTTTTATTACTTGTTTTGTTTTTCTTTTAATGTAAATAATTATTCTCTTGCAATAACTTAAGTATCTGTCACATGAAAAGCTACTTATTTTCAATCATCAACGCTAAGAAATTTGGATACAAATTCTATATTTGCTCATCTCTAATTATTTACTCTACGTTTTGAGCTTAAAGTAAACTGGGGTAAAATTAATTTCGGAATTAATTACATACTTGTATTACTTATAGCTTAAATTTACCTGAAATTGATGGCAGATATGCCGTTTGATCGTTAAAAATAATTGTGGAAAATAAACGCCGTAGAAGTTCGTTATAGGAATTAATTGCCACGGACGGTCATTCGGTTAATCCAAATTTTATTATAGGATTTATAGACGCTACAAACTATTTACAAGTATTTACTTTTAATGACACAATTTTGAGAAACTGCATTGTGTCTGTTTAATGATTTGTATTATAGATTAATTATACTACATTTCAAGTTAATACGACCATCAGAAAACTAAATGCGGTAAAAAAATACCCAATTTCGTCTGTTTTATGTGAATATAATGAAATATACAATAAATATGACATAGATATTTTCTCTGATAAAATAGGCCCTTTAAAAATAAATTACAGTCTGTTATCTAATTTACTCTGTCATGTTAGAACTCGTCTCTCGGCGGCCCCCTAGATTTTTTTTTCGCATGGCCGCCTAGATTTCTTTTCAGCGACGTGGCCGCCTGGATTTCTCCTGGCGTCACCTCAGAATTTTTCAAACTTCTTTTCAAATTTTAGATTTTTTACACGTAGAGCTGTTTCCAGCCAGTATCTATTGTTTTCCGCCAGTATTATTTATTAATGTAGAAAAGTAATGCGTTTCGGTTAATACAAAGAAAAATATAAAAACATCATTAAATATTGAAATACAAGTGAAATGATATACAGAATACAAATATAAAAATACAGAGGTTATAAAAGATGAGCTATTGGAAAAAATGTTACAACTCCATTCTTCTGAATTAATTTTATTTTTATGTATTTTGCTAGCTTGTTATATAAGCATTATGTTGTAATATCCACATAGGTTTCTTTTTTATTTTAGGTACTGCATTTAAGTTTCATCTTTCATTTTTTCTTCCTTCTTGTTGTAAACGTAGGCAAATTTTATTTCTGTTGTTTGTGTTCGTTCTCATTAATATCCACTATTGTTTGCAAACACTGGGCCCTATGTGTAATTTAAGCACACACAGATAAAAGATTTTGTATTGTAATTTAGTTAGCTGTTTTGTATACGTTTACTGCATAAGCCTCATAAAATAAATAAATGTATCAAATTAGTATTTAACACTCCCTTAAAATCACCTCTAATAATTATTGATTTAAATGAGTTACAATGCATATAGATAAGGTAAACATACCTCATCAAATGTCACTCATTACTCATTTAAATTTGTCAAAAGTTAAAAGTTGTCACTCATTTAAATAGATAAATACCTATGTGTGAAGAAAGCGAAAATCTCACATTTTACGTACAGCTGTATAAAGTACAGTACAAGCTTTTCTGTTTCAGGTGGGCCCAATTAACGTGCGTCGAATACCCTAGCAAATAGGTATTGGCCCGAGGGATCGATCAGTCCCTTTTCACTTACCTACATAGATAGGTATAATCGATATATCGATATTAGCCCGTAACATTCCTCGGTAGGACACAAATCCGCCCTTGCGATCTTGAGGTGATTCAGGTTAATAAAACCACGCGAATCCAGTGTGAATCCATAAATATGACACTGGTCTCAGATTATTTTTTAATTCACAGGCGTGCAGATTTTCTCGCTAAGTTTCCTTCAGCGCCGAACTAATGATAAATTAAATAACTTTAACTGTATTATATATATAGATAGATAGATATATAAAACTCTTTATTGCATTCCAAAACGAAACAAAACCAATAACAGACATTGTAGACACAAAAATTCACAAAAGGTTGTGTTATCGTTGAAATGACGAAAGACGTAAATTATACTGTGAATACAGAAAAAATATTAGAAGAGATAACTAGAACTAAATAATGCCCTGAGGAACAACACGGTCTCTAAAAAAGTGGACTCACTAACCCACTTGGCCGTTGAATACATCTCTCACTATGTGCTACGGGAGCCACATGTACAGTAGTGGACGATAAAAGGGCTGGCTACTTTTAGTAATATCGATAATTAATTATTATTTTTATTTAATTGGACATACAGTAGTGGACGATAAAAGGACTGGCTACTTTTAGTAATATCGATAATTAATTATTATTTTTATTTAATTGGACAACACGGATCTACAGCAGTGTTAGTACAATAAAAACAAGAATAAGACATAAAACTACGTTAGTGCTATAGACTAAAACATATTAACCTAGAAACTATAGAGGGCCACAATCACTTCAGCTCGGATGTTAATCAAGTAATTATTAGTTATCAAATACTTAATTGTGCATTTATGCATCGTATTTCCTTTATAAAGAGTTATAAATATTTCTATAGCAAATGGAAATAACTCGCAAAACCTGAATACGAGCAAAAGTGCAAAACAACTGTAAAAAATCCTTCAAACGCAAGGAAGCGTGACTTATTATAAACATTAGCACAATATTTTTTAAAAACAGTAAGTAATCTACATACGTGCGCCTGAAATTCACCTCACACACACACACCCTTATATTAACATAGTATTGCGGAGGAGAAGTCATTGTGAAAATGTTGCCAAGATTGTACAAGCTATAAAATTGTACACCTACCGCTACGACACAACAAGAGTTTACCATACCCGGTATGACTAGTTAGAGCAGTATAGTGAAATTTGAAAGAGTGAGTGGAGGTACAGTAAACTCAACGAAACATGAGCTTTGCCATTTGTGTCAGTGCACACCGATAGCGTACAGCGCAAACCATTTCGACAATCGGATTAGACAATTCGGCGCTCACTCACATAGATGCAAAGCTCATGTCTCGTTGAGTTTACTATGCTCTTCCTCTTACGCCGTTGAAGCTTTGAATAGCATATTTGTACCGTTGGGCGACATAGTAGCTGTCCATAAAGACACATAATAATACATATAATGTACTTGAACATAGTAGAATCAGGGTTCAGTGATCGGCGGATCCCACCACGATATCTACTACTTCACATCTAGACGTGTCATTATTTAATTCATAAAAATATTTTTTTAACAGTATATATTTTTTTACTATACAGATATAAACAGGAGTTCGTTATACTAGTTTATCATTAAAAACAAATTAGTTTCTTATCAGCAACTAAAGGGTTCAATTTCAGATATGAGATTGATGCTTCGTTTAAATTAAACAATTTCTGAACTAAATCAATCAATGACGACATAAGTCATTGTTATTGCTCGACTATGGCAAAGCCAAAAGAGGGATGTAATTGTAGCAGTCTATGTTAATAGGTATGATCATATCTATTCCCCGTAGCTCCTAAACTACTTATCATATTATGGCAAATGAGCTGTCGTTGGATTCATCTTGATGTTCAGCGTAACATAGGCTACATGGCGTCGCTTTAAATCTGATATGGCGGATATGAATCGCGAAAATACGCGTACCAAAAAAATTAAATGCAGACAAATGCATCTTGTTTAGTATCAAATGAAAGGTTTTAATGTGCACATTCCAAAAAGATTTTATATATACATAAAAATGTGCCAGTTCCCAGTGGAAGTTAAAAAATCGCACGAAATGTGGATGAACATAATTACATAGTCATAGACCCCAAAATGGTTCAAAAAAATTAAGTTTTAAAACTAAAACCCGACTGCTCAAAAATTTTAGATAAGTTTTAGGTTTATTAGAAGGCCGCCTTTTACATATGGTGTAGTCGCACGTCAGTTATAAATACTATTAAGTTTGAAAACGTGCGACTTCACCATAATATGTAAAGGGCTTCCTTATTTATTAAAAACTTTTGCGTAGTCGGGTTTAATTTTAAACTTAATTTATTTTGTTTAAATGCACACATCATTACAAAAGCGTCTATATTCGGCTCTCGTTGATAGCAGTACTAATATTGGCTACTGTTTCTTCTTTATACTGTGGACCTTGGAAAAGTAAATAAACTTCTTGTAAGGATAAATTTCCCATGAGAGAGGCGCATCGTTCGATCTTCGTAAATTAGCTTCTACAAATAACATATTAGGATGTACGAGGAAATGATAACATAATGTCGAGGCGTATAAGGCGAAAAGCGGTGATGGACAAAATTTCCGCTCTTTTAATTTAGGGTGAGAACACAGAGGGAGCAACTTCCGATAATAATCCTTCACCTATTTACGCTGGAAGTTAGAGGCGGGTAGGCTGAGGGTAGATTCGAATTATACGGGGTTGATGATGATATTAGCCCATGTCTCATTGCAGGACACGAGGCCTCCCTTAGTAAATCACTGGGAGTAAATCATCCACCACACGGGCTCAGGGCGGTTTGGTTTTTTTCTTTATTTCTCGAGCATAGGGATTTCCTTACAAAGTTTTCCCTCATTGCCAAGCTAATGACAATTTTCGTTTAAAAAAAACGGTGTTACTTTTTTTTATTTGGCAAAATTTTATTAAAATATGAAACTCAGAGGCTCAAATTTGAATAACGTATTTTAAATTTTAATTCAAAATGAGCATTTTATACTCACTCCTTTCATTCTTAATAAGTACGGACTTTATGGTAACCTACTTGGGTCATTGCTCGCACAGTGTGCATTATACACCCTACACGTGAGTTTGGGTTTACTTCGAGAAGCGCATAGACAGATTGTTTATGTTTCTTTTGTATGTCCACGTGTTATGTTACTCTGTGGAAAACCGACCGAAATTTTTTGACACAAAAAATACTTTGTTTTATTTCAATAATATTGATTATTTTACTGACATAGAGTCATTTATTTATTTTTTGTCACAATGAAAAATCACCCGTATATGTACAACATGTTATATGTAACAAGTATATGACGTGCAACGGTGATTAGTGTATTTATTAAGAGTTACCAACACAGCAAACATCACATAATTAATCTAAATAGGAGTAAATATGTTAATTACATAAATGTCTCTCCATTTAAAGAGGTCAACAGCATATCTTGATAAGTAAACACAATTAAATCCAAAAATAAATTTAACATATACTTGTACACTAGCTGTGCACGCGTGGAATTTGAGTTTCTAAAATATAAATTGGAATATCTTTTCTTCCCGTTAGCCGATTTCGAAGAAACAAAGCCTATTCGAAGCGCCGAGCTAAGCTTAATTAACCTGTGGAAACCCTATGAAACTGCGTTTAGTAGTTTTGGAGATTAGCGTGTTCGAACAGACAGACAGATGAAAATTTTCAAAATCGTCTTTTTGTATTCTGATACTCTTCCTTCATCGCCCCCAATCAGATTTTGGTAAATATATTCAATGTACAGATACGCTGGTTCTACAGTTTTATTCTATAGATAGATTATCGGTACAAGACTCAAAAAAGTGCAGGTAGGTATCAGGTATTAATAATAATATCAAGTATTCCCAGCGAAGTAGAAATACACTTATTTTTCGTTGCATTTATATGTAGGTAAGTTATAAAACCAAACGATGGAATGCATTTGTTCGGCCCAGCGATATATGTTGTCAATTTCAGAACTACTCGTATCAGATAAGTAGACTGCAGATTATTAAAAATACTAACAAGTTGGTAGACTTTTTGGTGGGAACTCGAGATGTGAAGTTGAGTTTTAATTTTAATAGTGACAGTTTAATAAACTTCAAAGTTTTCATGCGCGGTGTTTGTTATAATCAAATAAAAGCTATCAATCACTATTAAACCACAAAACTCACATAATTTTTAAATTAATCAAACACAAGCTTAGCCTTCACTTCTCGAGTTCCCGCCAAAAAGTCAATTTTATTACTTACACACAAACACATTACCACAAAAAATAAACACATTTTCCAACACGTCTTGTCGAACAGGATTTCGATCAATCAGTTTCGTTAGAAGCTTCTTACAAACTATCACAGCTATTTATACTTAGGTAAGCTGTGACATGGAGTTTTTTTTATAAAAAATTTAGTGGTTATTGTCGTCCATGGACATGGACAAACGTAGGCGCGCCCCGGGATGCGCAGCCTGCCTTTGCAGATTAAGGAATGAATTGGGAGATAGGGTTGGGAAAATGGGGAGGGATAGGATAGGATGTGATGGGAATGGATTCTAACATATCTCACTCACTAGCGAAACACGTACGTAAATTGGGGAAATACGATACAGTAGGAAATTCAGTACATTTCAAGGTAGTCTTCTGTGAGAGAGGGGTGACGTGACTGTTTTTAACGGCTGCCCAGTTTAAGGTGTCTTTATATTGTGTAAGGGGAAAAATGTTTTTCTATTAATAAATTGTGTTAAACGTCATTCTGTAGACAAAATTATATTAAAATTTATAAAACTATTTTTAGAGTGTCTTCTAAAGTAACATTTATTTATGGATTCGCTATTTCTTAGAAGCAATTTAATTATGTTTTCATATAGGTACTTACTCATAATAATTTGAAAAGTCCACGCATATATTTGAAGTTAAGAGCGTACTCAGACAAAACACTAGACTACTACTAATGTATTTAATTTGTCCGTAGTTCATATAAGTGGAGGTAAACAGTTTTCTTTCAACGATCTTTTCTTAAGCGTTTCTTCAAATAAATTTCTGAAAACGCTGTGATACTTAAATTTAATAAAAATAATTCAAAGCTAAATGAATTAAGTAAAAGTTCAATCATTTAGTCATAACTACTAACTTATTTATTTAAACTTATTGTGATTGCTAACAAATTAAAAAACTTCCAGCAATTACCTAACAAAGCGAACATTGAAGTTAACTTCAAAGCTCAGCAAACTACGCTCAAAGAGAACTACGCTCAGAGTTTCTTTACGGGATAAAATCCAGAACGAAGCAATCCAGCAAAGAAAGTTAGTCACTGACAAAGCTCGTACGATTAACAATGGGCGATGTGGCAATAGGCAGGTCATATCTATCGCAATACCAACAACTAGCCCATATGATAGATGATTGAAATGGAACCCACGTACCGGGAGGCGTACTGAAAAACGCTCTCTAGACCAATGACATTTGAGGACCCCAGAGGTAAAGGGGTCTAAGTGACAAAATTTATGTTTTGAGATAATTGAACAAAAAGTCAACAAAATTTTGTAAGAGGGAAAGTTATTTTTTTTTGTTTTGACCATTTTAAGCCAACACTTTGGCCATTTGCTTTTAATTAGTACTAATAATAGATTATTAAAATCACTTGTGTTACATTTATAGGTAATAAAAGGTAGATAATGTGTACTTAGACCCCTTGACCTCTGGAGTCCTCATTTAATGTCATCGGTGCATCCATTGAAGAAGTTTACCGTTGGTGGCTGGATAAGAAGAGTAGGAGGTAGTATATAGCGGCTAGCTTTAGGATAGGGCCTATATCCAGACGTGGAAAGACAGGCTAATAGTATGGTATGATATTTACTGTCTAAAGAATATTCCTTGGAGTCTCCATCGTTATGGCTCTTTTTTATAGGAAGAATGCGGCAGACGAACATACGGTCCATCTAGTAGTAAGTGGATACTGACGTCCATGGACATCCACGGTACATGCCAACTTCGCAATGACAAACGTTGGCACGTCTTCGGATGCGCTGCCTGCCGTTGAAGATATAGGGATGGAGTAGGGTGGAATGGGAATAGGCTCTGGCATATCTCACTCACTATCCAAACACGTATGCACATTGCGAAATAAGATAAAGTGGCCATTTCCAGGTAGTCTTCTGAGAGAGGGGTAACGAGGCCAGTCGAGTGCGCCCAGCTTCTATTGGATTGCAGCGTGCACCCTCCCCATTTACACAAGGAGAGTTTCTTGAACATCGGTCAAAAGTCAGTATAAACCACTGTTATCATCATCTGATCACTGTTATCATCGAGTTTTTATCGAGTCTGGAAGTTGTAGGTGAAAATTTTATGTAGTTTCGTCGCATCCAAAAGTCGTATAAAATATTCTCTCCCAAACCGTTCCAGAATCTCTTCTTTAAACGAGCCATTATTACGAGTATGTACGTATCAAGATAGCACATACGGGGTAAGCACAGTGTTAGCGCGCTCCGAAACGTAGATTGACTAATTGAAGAAATCTACTTTTAGTGATTGAATGTATAGAACATAAAATAGGAGGTTATAATGTAATTTATGGTGTATTGTGACGTAAGATACAGCTTCAGAAGGTGCGATAAATAACTTCCATTCTCTTTCATATTGGTTGTTTTATTGAATGATCACAAGTACCAATTGAAAGTGCCCATGTTGTTAGCGTGCGGAAGACGACTGACGAGAACAGTGTGGACAGTGACGCTATATTGCAAATGGCTGCGAATGTCATCGTAAAACACCGTGCCCGTTCTGCGTGCACTATGTCAACACTGTGTCCCTATAGTGTGGAGCCTGGGGAGAAACCTATATCCAGCAGTGAAGAGATGATGATGCTGTTTTGAAAAACTTATTTTCCCATAAATCGGCTATCCTATTATCGATGCTATTCTTGTACTAGGATGGGTCTTGTCAATAATTCAGATGTGGAATTCGAAGCGTCGACTATGCGGGTACCGATCCATATTAAATATTTGAATGAAGACTATATGTCATTCATAGGAATTTTCATTACTCGAAAGAGCGCCTACTAGAAAAGGCTTATTTCGTATTAAAATTTACGAAAAAGTGTTTACGGAAAAAAATCGTCACGGGATCAGGGGCTTTTATGCGGTCTGATGTGAAAAACGGTTATGTATCCGTTGTCGTCAACACCGGTAACGTTAATAAACGGTAACACCGGTCAGACGGTAGTTCAAAAAAATTTCAGACGGTAGTTCAAATAATTTCTCAATAACTCAAGTGACAAATAAAATCAATTAGTCACCCCGTGACCACGTCCACTGCAAAGTGTTCGAAACGTCGGGATATAAATAATGTTAAATATACGCGATTTAAACCATTCAAAGTTGTTTAATTGCAACGTTAATAAAGTCACATTTCAATATCATAGTGACTCCAAATAGCTTTCTCGAAATATAATACGATTCATAATACTAAATATAATACTATCTCTTATTACATATAACCGTCCCTTTAGAAACATCGACTAAAGCGACAACTCACCGGCGCGGAATCTTGACCAAGCGCTTATCTCGCGATAAATAAAGTTTTAAGTATTTCTAATGAATCTTTGTTATGACGGTATGTTGAAAAAAGGTTTACCTTCAGTTCAAGAGGGTAATTCATTATGTTTGAGTGTACTGTGACATTTCTTTTAACTTTTAGTTGAATTTGATAATTTGAGCGACGAAGTTGAAGTCTAAAATTTGGTATTGTGAAAAGTGTACCGTTAGATTACTGCATTTTCGTGATTTTGTAATTTAAATTCAATATTCAGAGGTACTTTAAAACCAAACAAAATGCCCATGACACCAGCTCAGTTTGCACAAGCTGGAGCATTAATCGATCAGGGCCTAACACAACGTGAAGAGCTATCGCGCTTAATGTACCACGTTCGTCAATGCAGTACGCCCTGAAACGATACCAGGAGACTGGCCACTACATCCGCAGACCAGGCAGTGGAGGCATAAGATGCACATCAGCCCGGGATGATCGATTTATTGCCCTGGAAATTTTGACAAACCGCCATCTTACCGCTGTTGAGATCCGCCAGCGGCTCCAAATCGCGAGATGCGTGAATGTTAACGAACGTACAGTGAGAAGACGCATGGAGAAAGTGTATTTTAAATCAAGGAGATCAGCACGCTGTCCACAGCTTCTCAGACAGCACCGAATAGCTCGACTTCGGTTTGCATGAGACCACGCACACTGGACCCACGAGCAATGGGCTAAAGTTCTGTTTACAGATGAGTGTAGAATCGCTTTACGTGATTCTAATGGTCGGGAACGAGTCTGGAGAAGAAGAGGAGAACGGTTTTTACCCATTACCACCACACAAACAGTGAGTATTCATGGAGGTTCCATAATGGTACGGGGAGGAATAAATTCCGACGTTCGTACGGAGTTGGTTATAGTCGATAATCGGCTAACCTCAACTCGATACATGGAGGATATCCTTCAGGATCATATTATGCCTTATTCGGGATTCACTAGACTCGACCAATTCATTTTAATGCATGATAATGCACGCCCACACGTCGCACGTTGTGAGCATGAGTACCTTCAAGAGGTCGGCATTCAGAACTTGCAGTGGCCAGCTTGTAGCCCGGACTTAAATCCAATAGAACACATCTGGGACATGCTCAAAAGAAAGATAAAGTCAAGCTCCAACCCGCCACAGATACTCAATAAGCTACGAAATGCAGTACTGGACGCTTGGGAAAACATACCGCAAGTTGATGTCAGAAACATCATTCAAAGCATGCCAGATCGAATGCAGGCGGTTATAAGGAGGAACACCAGAGTTTCCAGAGGAGGAAACACCCGATACTAAAACGTATAGACGATAAAGAAAATTAGCAAACTCTTAATTTTCTAGTGTTTAAAATTCTTTTTTTGTGTAAAAGGGCGTGGTCTTAAATAAACTTTAACCTTGTGTAGTAATCTTTCAAAAAAGTTATAAAAAAATAAAAGCGACACATATCGAGCCCACCTACACTTAATTTATTGAAGAAAATTTATTTAAATGCAACGCTTTAATTTAAATTTAAATTTATTTAAATTTAGTGGCCAACTTTCCGTGCCGCTGAGCATATTTAATAACAGACAACAAACAAATAGTGACAATTGTTTTGGAAGCTATATTTAAGTTGTATAAGATATTTGCAGAAACATTTTTTTTTTTATAGATAAGACGGCGGACGAGCAAGCGGTCCCACGTGATGGTATATGTTAACGCCGCCCATGGACACCTGCAATACCAGGAGGTATAAGGGCGCGCCGCCGACCTTGCAAAATCCTATTCATACCTTTCTTGAAGAACCCCATGTTGTAGCTTAATGGGAAGACCTCTTGAGGCAGTTCGTTCCACAGCCTACGGGTTCGCGATATAAAATAATTTTTGGACCGAACAGTACGCGACACCTCCATATCGAGGAAATGCGGATGGACCGCACTTCTGTGACGGGAGGTGCGGTTGTAGAAACCCGAGGTGGGAATTATATTGAAGAATTCTTCAAAGCATTCCCCACTGTACAGGCGGTAGAACACACAGAGAGTTGCAACGTCTCTCCGAATGCTGAGGGGTTCTAAACCGCCCGTGAGAGTGGGATCGTCGACAACTCGAACAGCACGTCGCTGAATGAAGTCAAATGGGTCTAATTGGTATTTCGGTGCGCCGGCCTAGAGATGTGAGCAATACTCCATATGGGGCCTCACCTGAGCTTTGTAAAGTATTAGGAGTTGCCCAGGGGTGAAGTACCGCTTCGCTCTGTTCAGCACACCGAGCTTTTTGGAGGCCATTTTTGAATTATTTTCCAGATGACCCCTAAATTTAATTTTGCTGGAAATGTTAACACCAAGGATCCCAATACTCTCCGAGATCTTAAGAGGTATCCTCTAAAAGCGAGGTGCTACGACAAAAGGTTTTTTTTAGCGGTGAATACATAGACTTGTGTCTTACTGGGGTTGAAATCCACTAGGTTCAGAGAACCCCAAATCCAGACTAGATCTAATGAATCTTCGATTTCAGACACAAGCCTGGCGTGACTCTCTTCCACTTCGACCCGAGGGATACGAAAGGGATACGATACTTTCGAAATGTCTAGGCCTACAGCCAGATCCTCGCCCTCTCAATGGCGTCGGCCCATCGGTGTGTTAAATACGCTAAAAGATTATTACTACCAACCGAGTGATTATAACGAAATCCATATTGACGGTCGCTAATCAGCTTGTGATCCTCTAGGTACCCAATTTATAGGAGAGCAATTTATAAAAGATATTTGATGAAACAAATAGAAGAGATAACACACTATAGTTAACAAAACGAGTTATTTTTAACAAAATTAAAACACTGTATATTGTAATGAATTGAAAATATACGTCCGTTTAATTTTTTTTAAACAACAGGCTTATGAACGGAATGTTGTTGAACAACAAACTGAAGCAGCCTGCGTAATAATATATGGGTATTTAAAACCTTTGCTATTGGTCGTAATGGGAGCGATTGGCATAGTATGACTACATAAAATATGCTTGTGTGTGTGTACTGACACTCACTGAGCATAGTTCACGTCACTTTATCGAGTAGTGACGTCACGTCAAATTATGGTCAAAATTATGGTAATGGTCAAAAAATATTAATTTTCTAAACAAATAGGCATTTAGCCATTTCTTATTTATTAGTTTGTTTCGTAGAGAAAGTGTAGATGAAAATATTTTACACGTTGATAGGAAATGGATACGAAAGTGGAATGGATACCTGTAATCCTGTGGCCGGTGATATTTAGGACGTACGTCATGAAAACAACTAATGACTATCGTGCTCGATTTTCTTCTTAGAATCACGGCTAGTTGATTATTTATTGTAACGTAGTTTGTTGTAAAAATTAACGTGGTTTCTTGTTCTTCCTCTTTCATATATGACAATGGCGCAATGTTTTTAGCGATTAGAGGCGGCAATTACCGCATTGTGCCAGTATCAAGTTTTTTTCGAAATTAATAACTGGTCAATACAGTTCCGTCGAAGTAAATTAAGAGTTGCTCAGTACAGTGATAGTAAGTTTACTGAGGACAAAAGAGCAGGACTCCTTGGAAGCACACGAAAAACGCAGCTTTTATTTGATTATCAGAAACATTATGCACAAACATTACTCTGAAGCTTAATGAACTATCACTATAAAACCACAAAACCAGCAATGCACGATGTTTATATTAATGATACAAAAACTCGGCCTCGCTTCTCGAAATCCCGCCAAACAATCCTTGTTCCTTGTTTGTATGACGTTTGGTATTTTGCGTCGCAGAAGAAAAAAAAAACAAAAGACGGCTGCCGTTTGAAAATGGAATACGCGGTGTTTTGTGTCACACTACCTAAATCAGTAAGGAGTTCGAATATTGCGGCTGATACATTCGAGAATAGAGAATAAATTGGAAAATGTAAAGAAATAAAAATAAAAAAAATAAAAGAAAAGGAATGTCTGGTAAAAATGGAATTTGTGATTTAGACGGTGCGGAACATGACGTTTAGTGGGCTCTCGAGAAGTGGAATTGAGTTTTTGTTTTGCTATTGTGATTTAATAGTGATAATTAATCAAATGATTAATTATCACTAGGACGGCGTTTTTCGTACATATATGTATTATAAGATAGAATAATTACAAAATATTGTTATAAGATAATAGAACAATGATAGATAAATCCCATCCCATACGTATTTTTCCTAAAAACGTTGAGTTCTGTTTCCTAGAATTTTTCAACCCTTTAAACTGCTCTCAGAACACACGGATATATGAAAAGAAAAAAAAGTACGGAACATGTTCCTCGGATGATAAAATATTTCCTCGAAAGTTTTTTACTAATTTTTGATCACGAACAAATAGACAATGATACAAATAAATAACTTTTCTGCCTTTTAATATTATCATCACATCAAATTTAAAAAAAAAAAGAATTCCGCTTTCGCTATCAATGAGGCATAGCCCCAACCAAAACATATAACTACATAATAATATCTTCTTAGTATGTATTACACCTACATAAAGCAGATTACGTTACCATAGCAACCGAATAAGTGCTAACAGAACATTACTATTGTCATAATACATTTATCATTGTCTAGAATTGCCTCGCCAAATGATTTTCGACCAAATACCTTATGAAATTAGATACAAAATAAGTGGTACGTTAAGTCGTGTTAACACGAGTGTTCGTTAATTACAGATATAGGATTACAGACATTAAGAGTCTCGTATTAGACGTGAATAATTGATATAATATAGAGCAAATAGTAGGCGCACGTCGGAAAGGAGATTTCGCTATTTCCCGTAGGTTTTTTGAAAAAAGTGTGTAAATGAAACTGCCTCCTAAGATAAAAATAGCATTACTACAGAACAATCAATGGCGGCGTCAATCCTTCTGTAGATGGCTGCTTTATTAATAACATAAGTTACACAGATGATAATAATATGGTGCTGCTGACCCTTCGACCAGTACTCTTGGGACACTATTGGCTATCTGCGAGAGGTATACATGCTCTGTCACATGGGCTCAGGTACAACTCCACAAAGAGTAAGCTATTAGTGTTTAAGGCGGGTAATAAAACATACTCCACTGTACCCGGTCTCGCTCAATGGCTCCCCACTCGCTAACATGACGCATTAGTACCTGAGCCACTGGGTCACTGAGGACCTGTCAGATAATATAAACATGGTAAGAGAGCGCAGGGCATTGGTGGTGAGATGGAAGTGGCTAAAATAACGTATAAAGTATGTATGTCTTAAATAGTTAAGACATACTGCCAGTCTGTTTATACGTGCAATCAGTAGTTCAATTACACTCAAAAATCGTTTGACACCAACTCTCCCCCGCAAATATTTTGTTAAAATTAATGAATGTTTTATCAAACTGTTTTGCATTTTTATGTACTTGTACTTGCGGCCTTTTTCTAGGGAGGTCTAAAACACTGTAGATCTTTACGAGCCTTTTTTATCCAACGATATTAATTTATATGTGCCTATACATGTCGATATTTCTTTTTGGGATTTCTTGAAAAGTTTACACCGTCACGATTTATGAACTTTGGAATTGATTTGGCTCATCTGCGAAGTACACCCAAAGTACGTTTCTGCCAAATTTCATTTCCATTTCAGGGAATGCGATATTTACTCAAATTTTTGAAACAAACAGACAGATATTGATTCCAAAGCAGTTAAGCTTAGAGATTTAGAGTTCCAAAATTAAAATAAACAAGCAAAAGCGTGAGCTTACGAGGTGTCAGTAAGTCCCTTGCCCTAAAGTTTACAACTCAGATTACATCCCATGATAAATTTATACGGGAAGGTAGCGCAGCTGTAATGAATAACCTCTAAATACACGTTGAAATCACCAAAACATTTTCATTTTAGACCTTAAGACACAGTCATTAAGTTGATTTGTTGTTTACTACAGAAATAATTGAGCTAAATGGCGTTGGGCTGGACATATGGTGATAGATGGAACAGACGAGAACAGGGGGAGAGTGCACGCTGCAATGAGGGGGAGAGTGCACGCTGAAATCCAACAGCCGCTGGACGCACTCGACTGGCCACATTACCCCTCTCTCACAGAAGACTACCTTGAAATGTACTGCATTTCCCACTTTATCTTATTTCCCTAATGTACGTACGTGTTTCGGTAGTGAGTGAGATGTGCCAGAGTCCATTCCCATCCTATCCCTCACCATTTCCCCAACCCTTTCTCCAAATGCATTTCTATATCCAAAGGTAGGCAGCGCATCCGGGGGCGTGCCAACGTTTGTCATTTTGGACTTATGTTGGCATGTATCACGGATGTCTATGGGCTACAGTATCCACTTACCATCAAGTGGACTGTATGCTCGTCTACCACCTTCGTCCATAAAAAAAAAAAAGACAGGTGGTCAAAGAGAGTAGTAGAACGGTGCCCAAGAGAGGAATGAATAAAAATGGGCAGATAGTTAAAAAGGTGGGAGGATGATCTTCCAAGGGGGTGGAAGCGCCTAGCGCTGGAGCGACAGAGGTGGCGTGATCTGGAGTAGGCCTATGTCTTCAGACAACTTGACAAGATTGCAAATGTCAAATATAATAGAAAATGTAGGAAAATGTCAAAAAGATGAAAGGTAGTCATGGAAGACTACCTAGAAATGTACTGCATTTCCCACTTTATCTTACTTCCCCAATGTACGTACGTATTTCGGTAGTGAGTGAGATATGCCAGATCGCATTCACATCCCATCCTCTCCCTCCCAATTTTCCCAATCTGTTCCTTAATCTACAAAGGTAGGCAGCGCATCTAATGCCTAGAGGTGTTCTCTACCAGTCAACCTTTGGGAAAACATAAAAAGGGTTCATCACTGCAATAATTATAAAGTTCCACTCAATGCACGTATTCTATTTAATACAAGCGGCGCCTGCGACTTCGTTCGCATGAACTTTACAGTGATTCCCACCGGAACTCTGTAACGTATCGAGATAAAATGCACCCTAAATCTTAACCCGGAAGATGAGCTGTAACTTTGGCAAATTTCATTAAAGACAGACGGACAAAAAATCTAAAAATGGCCGTTTTGAGTTTGTACAGTACAGTTTGTACAGTATTTCATGTACAGAAACGGCTCGATTACAATTTCATTACATATATGTGATAAATGTATAGGTATTTAGTTAATCGCGCATCGATGTTATTGATAAAATAATCCCAAATAAATCGAGATAGAATACATTTCCAATTTAAAATTTACCTCCGAATAAGATACAAAAAAAAATCCTTTTATAGTTGCATCGTAAACCCAATTAGAGGACGCAGTGAGAGTATCGTTTACAATAACGGTTTTCCGTTACGGTTATTTTATAACGAAGGCGATGAAACGATAAACAGGCAGAAATAGATAACACTTTGTAACTTAACTAGGGAACGCTAGCGACTTCACTTGCCTCACAAGTTAGCTTAAATTGAAAAACGAATAATTCTATATTTGATATAAGAAATTTATATTAGAAAAGCTAAGAAACTAATAGTTCAAATGGTGCATACGTCCTAAAGGTTTTATTTTTTCAAATTTATAATTCCGACCAAAACAGTTTTGTTTACCACAATGTTATATGTCCATAAAAAGATAATTATTTAATCTACAAGTATTTTTCATTGCCTAGTTTAGTTCACCACGAACTAAACAACAAACAAAACGGAACGATGCTATGAAATATTTAGTGTCGCGTCAGTCAACTAAGTTTACACACAAATTTTGTTTGTCCAAATGACTCTAATTTGGCTACACATTAGTAAAATTATTAAGTGCCCAAAACATCACGTAAAAGTAGGTAATTTAATCCCATACCTCCGTTACACTTCGCCAAATTATCACGGACGCATTTCGTAGGTTAGAGCTCTATAAACAATTACTTTTTTATTTCATTACTCAATTCGCGTGAGAACATCTGAGACCGCAACACAATATAGAGGAGAATCAGCGTGGAATCCTTATGAAAAATATGCCTTATGCATACAGGTGTTGCCTGTATGTACAAAAAAAAAATGTTATGTAGTTTGTCAAAATAATAATAAAAAGTGAAATAAAATATAGATGGCCAAGTCAATATTAATAATTGTCATGGCGCTCAGAGAATTATCACTTACCATCATATGGGCCGCTTACTCGTCTGTCTGCCTGCATTAATATAAAAAAGTGAAATTAGTTTCGTGTCAGTCAGAATCCAACGCCATCGTGTCAGAATCGAAGTTTGTACAATGTATCCATAGTGGTTCCTCTGTATACTGCGACCATCATTAGTTTAAATGAGGGGTCCTTAAACAAAATGAAAACAACAATAGGGTGGTTCTTATAACTCCCTTTTTGTAAACAAAACAACGGAATATTCTCGACTTATATATTTTTAGTCGCATATATTCCAACAAGGTGTTGAATAGATGCTAGAATTTAAAAACTTGCATAAAGTCTGACGAACTGCACCACTTGTAAAAGAGTGGACTCTGCAACCCGCTTGGCCAGTGGCAATACCCACATGCACATACGAGTACATCCCACATGCTAGTGACGGTGACTGACGCCTGAAGTACATTATACGGTAGTGTTCTGTGAGTGCAGGTTAACGGGGTCAGTCAAGTGCGCTCAGCAGCTGTGGGATTGCAGTATGCACCCACACCCACCACCATGCACACAGTTATTTTGTATTTCAACATGGAATGCAACATATACTAGCAACTTACCTGTACGGTGCTGGCCTTCGTTTTAGTGACAAATGAAAATAAATGCCCAAATGTTCATGTCAGAAAAAATATTATATACCCGAAAACCTAAAAGCCTTTCGCCTCTAACGAAGGTATAATAACTTCAGTGTGGCGAAAATTGTTTGGAAAATTTCGTTGTACTCCGTTGGTCTCTATGGACTCAGGCGTCATTTTGCGAAAGTAATTTTGATATAATGAAAGTTTTTTGACTTATATTTCGTCACGCAACAATAAATTTTATATTTAACAAGATAGAATATATAACAACTGTGCACGACTGTACTCAGGTCTTCAAAAAAACCAAGTGTGACTGTATATCCTTTTATTTTATAGCTCCACTGGCAAGGTCACCCAACAAACCAAAATTCACCGTTTAAGGTTTACACGGGAATGCAACCATAGCGCTATGTGGAACCGATACAGCGCCATCTGTTGGGCTTGACATTAACTTTACACAATAATTTTACCGACTTAGACAACAACTATTCATTTCCCAATGATAATGCTGTGATCACACAGCGGCTGGGCGCACACAACTGACCACGTCACCCCTCTCTCACAGTAGACTACCGCGAAATAAACTGCATTTCCCACTTTATCTTATTCCTCCAATGTACGTACGAGTTACGGTGAGATATGAGAGCCATTCAATTCCATTTCAACCCTCCCTCGCCATCCCCCGCTATTTTCAATTCCTTTATCCAACTTCATTCTTACCCTACTCGAGGCTGCCTTTAATAGAGTTTCGCCCTAAGATATCGGATTTTTTCTCCAAATCCATTCCTAATTCCCCAAAGGTAAGCAGCGCATCCTGGGGTATGCCTACGTTTGTCATTCTGGACTCATATTGGCATGTGTTACGGATGTCGCAGGGTGACAATATCCACTCACCACCAGATGTACTCTCTGCTAATCTGCTGCCTGCTTTGTATAAAAAATCAATCAAAAATTGCGTGCCGGAGTGCTTTTTCATCATGAAAATGCACCTGCGCATCGGTCTGATGTTGCAGGCGCTGCCATCCGAACGGCTGGGTTTCAGTTGATGCAGCATCCGCCATATTCTCCGAACCTAGCTCCTAGTGATTTTCACCTTTTTACAATTTGAAAAAACACATGCGTGGTATAAAATTTCATGGAGATGACGAGGTCATGTGCGCTGTAAAGTCTTTTTTCGATACCCAGGTTCAAGATTTTTTTCCAAGGGAATTGAGCAACTTTCAAAACGTTATTCAAAGTGTATTAGATTAGAATTAGCGGGAATTGGAAAAGTGAAGTTTTTGTTTGGTTAGTACAAGGAATGTTGGAATGAATATTGGGCGTGATGCGGTTTAATAGTGATAGTTTATTGAACTTCAAAGTGTTTTTCGTGCGTGGTATTTGTAATAATCAAATAAAACCGTGGGACTGCGTTTTTAGCTGTACTCAGTAAACCTTTACTGAGCGACTCCTGACTTACTTCGACGGCACGGGACATGACAGGATACGTTTTAGACTTTGAAATTGTTTATTACGAAGAAAACTTGACACTGGCAGAATGTGCTAATTGCACCATTGCCATATACGAGTATGAAGAAAAAATACAAAAATAAATTGATAACGAAAACAACAAAGAGGTTTGTATTTGTACTAACGCTGGATTGGCCGATTCCTAATATATAGGATACGAGTAGTTCTTTCAATCGCTGAAGAACTGTGATTGAGCATATTAGTTTTTATTTATTTTATTTGTTGACTTATCCTAAAAATGCGTATTAATATTATTCAAGCTGAATGTATCTATACAAATTTTCTCACACAATACACGCGAGAGGATGACCTCACAAAATGTTCATTGTTGCGTAACATTGGTCCGTATTGTGTTACAGGTTAACCGCGTATTCAAGCCCATTCTGTCATTCGGTCATAATGCTAATTCAACCGCAGATCATACATTCTTTATATTACAAGATCTACCAGAAAAATATGTCTGAATGATGTACAAAATTCTGTTAGAATAATATCACGTAATCATACATAATTTCGCCATCAGCCTTCGTCTATCCACTCCTGGATATAGGCCTCATCCTCGCCTCGCAATTTACATTAGCAATCAAGGACATGAGACTGAATCTAGACTTTTTTGGGTTAAAGATAAATAACTTTACAAGTTCTAGGTTTTCGCCAAGGTTATTTTATGCTATTTTTTAGAAAAGACTCCAACTAACAAGGCTAACAAGGATATGGTTTCAAGTTTCCAGAGCCGAGACCATAAAGAGCTCGTTTTGAAGACTAAGACTTTTTGGTTGATAGCCTACAAGGCACCATAATAATAAGGCGATCCTTCAATACAGAGCTAAAAGAATCACGTCTTATAAAACACTATACCGCTCAAGTCCCTAATAAGCCGATTTAATTATTTAGTTGCTCTTTAAAAAAAATATATTGCCAATTCCTTTTTATTAATAAGATTTGATTAATTCGACGATTTATTCAATCGTATTTATTCAATTACTTCTCACCAAATAAATGAATTCGAAAATTAATTAAAACATCAATTGTATTAATCACTCTTCGTCACTTTATTCATTATAACACAGTATTCCAAGATGGTTCTTTTCGTAAATAGCAGCTTTATTTACTGAGAATTTTTGACGTCAAACTTCATCTTTGCAAAACAATGTCTATGACAGTTTCTTTCTTTTATTATTAGCTATGCCCATGACTTGAGTTTTCGCAACTGTATAACAATACTCACGGCAAAATTTATGATGGATCTGAATAAAAATATCCTATACTAACAGTGTCCGCGATTTTGTTTGTGTGAACTTTAAGAGTGTTTCCCGTGGAAACTCTGTAACGGATCTGGACATAAAGTATCCTGGATATTAACCCGGCTCATAAGTTATCAGTATGCTAAGTTTCATTACAATCTGTCGAGTAATTTTTGCGTGATTTGTTGACGCGTTCAAACAGACAGGCGGACAAAAATTCAAAAAAAGTGTTGTTATGGGCTGTGTATCACACGTGGTTTATTAGTATATTACAGACACACTTTTATTATGATTTTATTAACTGTATGTATAAATATCAGTGGCTTCCTTATAACATTCCTTATAGCTCAGGCCCATTTCTATCTAATTGTGGAAAATAATTCCAAGACGCCTTCGGCGAAGGTTCGCCCTGTTGCGATAGCTGTGGCCGAAACGTTCGTCACATTAAATAAGAATACTTCGTAATCTTGGCTGTATGTGGCATGTATCGCGGGTGTCCATGAACGACAGTACCTATACACTTACCATCAAGTGGACCGTATGTTCGTCAGCCGCCTTTTTCTATAAAAAAAAAATCGCGACATCACGCTACGAATGTTCTTCCGATAGTGGGGCCGAAGCATTACACAAACACGCAAACACAAAAATATGTTAATCTATGCTAACTATCACTAAAAATGCCAAAATTCATTTTGCGTGGTGCGTCTACAGATCGACCGACGAAATATTAATAAAACTTGAAAATTAATGAAATAATGGTAGAGCAGATGGTAGAAAGACGTCGGTAGTGGCTGGATGAGAAGAGCGGTGGCGGTCTTTGGAATACGCCTATATCCAGCAATGAAGGGACACAGGCTAATTCATAATGTCGAACTATATACTCAATATTTTCTGTAATTTGATACAATCATTAATCAATTAACATGTCAAGTGTTTGATTGTCAACTTATGCCGTGTGGTGTCGGCTGGCTATATAATAGTGCCATCTCATCTCTTCCCCTGTGTGTCATAAAACGCGACTAAGGGATAACAGAGCCGCTACCACATGCACTAGACAATGTGCATGAGAAGGCCCATGTCCAGCAGTTGGATATTGAAAGGACTGGTTGCATTGTACATTGTCAACTCTGAAAGATGTAGGCAATTTACATAGACAATTCTGAAAGATTTAAGCAATTTACATAGTCAATTCTGAAAGATGTAGCCAATTTACATTGTCAACTCTGAAAGATGTAGGCAATTTACATTGTCAACTCTGAAAGATCTAGGCAATTTATGCACCTGACATACATAAAAAATCTATTGATCGAACAAAATATATAATTTCATGCGTGTTTCAGTGTTGGCTTATATTTTAATAACGTCGATGTGAAAGAATCCGTCATGTCTCGTGTGACATTGTAGTGAAATATTAATAAAAACTCAATAAACTCCAAGTCCAGGCGTCGGCAACATTTGATCGTGACACATTAAGTTTTATTTTTCACTTCGACACCATAAAATATGACGAGAAATATTGATACAGATAAATAATGTTGATGGGTGTGTATGTGACGTTTTGAATTATTTATAAATCAGTTTGTTCATTTATTTACACTGAACGAAACGATTTAGTTCAGATATTTACGTAAGTTACGTGTTATTTATGATGTTGAAGATATTTACGTAGCGTAGGTACAAGCCGTGTGGTGTCGGCGGGCCACAAACCTAAGGAATAACAGACCGGCCCGAGCCCTGGGATACTACACCACTTCCAAAAGAGTAGAGCCGTCAACCCGTTTGGCCAGCGGCTTTTAAGGCCATACATGCCTCATGCAGTGGATACTGAAAGGGCTGGCTGCATATTTACGTAGCTTATAGAGAATGATTATTTCAGCAACTTCCATCCATTGTATCCAGCAATGTGTCCATTCACACCTTTGATTGAAATGTTTTCTAAGGCCGCGCGAGACCTGTGGCCTGCAATGGGACGTTATTACCTAGAGTTTGGGGACCTTCAGATTTTATATGAAGAATTCATATTTATGTAAATGTTTTTGGTTTTATGTAATCCGCATTTTTGGAATTGAAAATAAATAGTATCTAATGAGAGGTGGTGGATGTTCGAGGAGGAGAATGTACGCCCAACAGACTGATTTACCTTTCTCTCACAAAAAAAAACTGTCTTAAAATGTACTCTGTACGTGTTTCTTGAATGATTGAGATATTCTAGAACCCATTTCTTATTTCATCCCATCGACTGAGGAATAAAATGTTTTAAGAGAGCTCTCTCATTCGACTGCTGCATTTTAGTTCTAATTACATGAAAAGACTACATTTTTATGAATGTAAGGTGATAGGCGTGTATACAGTCGACCTGGCAAGTGGATACTGTCACCCATGGAATTCCGCGATACATGCCAACATCAGTCCAGAATGACTAACGTTGACACGCCTCCAGATGCGCTGCTTACCTTTGGAGATTTAAGAATGTATTTGGAGAAAGGGTTGGGAAAATGGCGACTGATAGGATAGAATGGGAATGGACTCCGACATATCTCACCCATGACTGAAACATGTCGTTGCGAAGTTGCGAACGATAGCTAGTTACATAAACATGTTAAGACGAGTTTTCAAGTTTGAGGAAAAATTGTAACGCGGCCGTGATATTATTTTGGGATAAACATAATAAGATGAAAGAAGCCTTCGAGGAAAATTAAATAAAAAAATCTCCAGTGTTGCTTTCTAAAAACAGACTTTGCGATTCAATTTCACCATTGTATAGGTCTAATCGATTAAACAGCGATCCAAACGGTGATTAAGGGGTAACCAAGCCGCTGCCACAGGCGTTGAGGAACTACACCACCCAGAGTAGAGAGTTAAAAGAGTAGACTCGCCAACTTGGAAAGTGTAGCGTTTTAAGGCCATACATTTACATCAGTGGACGATAAAAGGGCCAGTTAAAATTACCGTTACAAATGTATCTGTTCGCATATATTATATTTATTTCTTCTTTATTGCACAGAGTGATAAAAGGCGAATTTAATACTTACTCGTAGAAGCATTATCTCCCAGTCAACCTTTGGGCTATGCAGAGATGGTGCGTTAGGTGCAATTAAATTAATAGTTGAGATTAATTAAAACTATACAGAGTAGTGACCCATATTAATAAATGCCATAATATAAATTAACATATACATACATACATACCATACAAAAATATTTAACTATAATATACGATCAATAATACCTCCTTAACAGCGATTTTAAAGATATAGCGAAGCGCGGGCTCGACACCACCGGTGACCCCAGGGGCCGGCAATTACCTCGCTCAGCGCACAAGCATAGCCATCCAACGGGGTTATGCCGCCAGTATGCTGGGTACCTTGTCACAAGGTTAAGATCTATATACAATATACCATATACAATATATACAATATATATTATACAATAAATATTAAGATTTTAAACTTTTGTTATCGTAGTTGAACATAATAATTAAATGTAAACGGTGAAATGTAATAATTATGTAAACGGGTTACTCACAATCTATTATTTATTTATTATAGCCGATATTTGGGTCCGGTTACATGAGCCGTGGTCGCGGCGAGACTGCGGGCGTGGGGTGGGGTGAATCACAAACGAACACGACGGAGGGTAGACAGATTTGTGTCTGTCAATAGCAATAAACAGTAGTACAGACAAATATTTAAAAAATATATGTTTGGTTCTACGAGTATATCACGCGTAAGTACTTTATCCTGCAGTCAATTTTTAAACTATTTTTTTTAAAAATAATTTCATGCACAGACAAGATTTGGCTTTGTTAATACTTTCGATATTCCACACTGTCTCCTACATTAACTGCAGAGGGCGTTTACAAGATACTTTGTAAATGCCCGTCTATCAGCCGATAAATGGAAACCCAACCTAAATATAAATTGAGATAGAAAATCTAATTTGATCTTTTAATAATTCAAAGGGACTATGGGGATTGAAAATTCGCTTTTCGGCCAAAATCAATCGTCTGTCCCTATCATATTTTGCATGAAGATGTCAAATTACTTTGACTTTGAGATTCTGATAAAATTGAATATTTAGATGACAATACCTTTGTAGGGGGTTGATTTTAGTAAATATTTTTTTCATTCACCGTCGCCCTGTTATAGAATTTTTCAAAAGTTTCAATCTAAATCATTGCCGAGGCCTGTTCGTTTTCAATGCGATAAGACACGTCAAATACACGCATCGATAGACATGGGATTTATATCAATTGTAGTAAAATGGTTATAATTATCATGACAAAATATATTACGAAAGACTAAACATAGAACAAAAGGCGTTGTTCCAAATTACTTGAGGGTCATTCTAGATAATATGAACTCCCGAAATAAGTTGATAACTCGAAATTTAGCCAAACGGTTCAATAGTTCTAAAATTGCTTTTCAAATATTGATAAAACTATTATGTCGTTGGAGAAAACAGTTAAAACAATCAACAGAAAAAACAACACGTTGTAAGATTATAAATATGAGCATTACACGACACCAACACTATGAACATGAACATGAACATGCGAAACAAAAACATAAGAGAACATAAGTAAAATGCAAGTAAAGTAAAATGCATTTTTGTAGGGGGAGAGTGCATGCTGCATTCCCACAGTCGCTGGGCGCACTCGACTGGCCACGTTACCTCTCTCACACAGAATACTACTTTGAAATGTACTGCATATCCTAGTTTATCGTATTTGTCCAATGTACGTACGTGCTTCAGTAGTGAATGAGATATGCTAGAGCCCATTCCCATCCTATCCCTATTTTCCCACTCCACTCCTTAATCTGCAAAGGTAGGCAGCGCATCTGAGGAGCGTGCCAACGTTTGTCATTCTGGACTGATGTTGGCATGTATCGCGCATGGACGACAGTATGCACTTACCATCAGGTGGGATGTATGCTCGTCTACCGCCTTTTCCTATAAAAAAAAACTATCGCCTAAAGCAGTACTATCTGTCACTATCATGAGAATGAGCACACGTTATCTCTGTTATATTTAATATATGTTATATTTACATATATGTATATATGTATATTCATATGTATGTTATGTATATGTATAATAATATAGGTATCATTAGTATATAAAAATCTTATTAAAAAAGTAGTGTTTATAGTAATGTACCTAAGTACGCACTATGTCCGCCCATTTCATTGCTCACCAATCGCTCTCCCAGGTTTGCTGGTAGAAATCTCCTAAGAGGATAAGCATGCCTTTTGTTACATAAATAAATAAATATAATACTTTTTCTGAAATAAATGGGAAATAACAAAACTTCCTTTCGGATTGAAGCCGCTATCGGTATTTTTATATTTTGTAATTTTATTGGGCAGATTATTGCAAAATTATAAAAATAACCCGTCATTTGACAAACAATTAAAATTACGTTTGTTTTCCGAGAGGAGGATAGATTAGAGCAAAATTGTTGCTTCAATCTACAATAACGTATTAGGTATGTTCTTTTTAATTTATTAACTCAATAGTAAGCTAAATCTTTAAAAAAATAACGCGTACATCTGCAAATTAAAATCTGTGCGAACATACTACGGCTAATGTTTTTACATACAAGTAATGATCCCCTAAGGGGGTAATTTAAAAAAGTATTTTTCTAATTAAAATGCAAGTCCCCCACCGGACGTGGGCCCCTTTTAAATTGCGTAAATTAATTAAAATAATAAGGACCGGGATAGCTCGTAACTTTTGTTCTTTGTGCTTGGTACAAGTTACTAAAAAAATCTACCATACCATACCTTCAACCTATGTCTATCCGCTGCTGGATATAGGCCTATCCCAAAGCTCATCACCACACACGATCTTCGGCGCTTCTCATTCAACCACTATTGGTGAAGTTATTCAAGTCAACGGACCCACAGTTTACTTCCCAGTACGTGGTATCCATTTGAGGACTCATCTACTCCATCGGTTATCGGTCCTGCGGCAAATACGACCTGCCTACTACTGCAGCATGCTGATTCCGTGAGCTATATCGGTAAATTAAGTCCCTTCTCAAATCTCTTCATTTCGGATCTTATCCCGCAAAGAATCTCGGAGCATAACCCTCTCTATTTATTTATCTAATAACTTATTATACACACATCATCATCATCATCATTTCAGCCCTTGGACGTCCACTGCTGGACATAGGCCTCCCCCATTGTCCGCCATTTAGACCTATCGGCAGCGACCTGCATCCAGCGGGTGCCCGCAACCTTTATGAGGTCGTCTGTCCATCTAGCAGATGGACTTCCTCGGCCTCGTCTGCCGGTACGTGGTCTCCACTCGAGAACCGTTCTGCCCCATCGGCCATCGGTTCTTCGAGCTATGTGCCCTGCCCACTGCCACTTCAGCTTGCTAACCCGAGAGGCTATGTCGGTGACTTTAGTTCGTCTACGGATCTCCTCATTCCTGATTCGATCACGTAGGGAAACCCCGAGCATAGCCCTCTCCATAGCTCGCTGTGCGACAGTGAGCTTATTTATGAGGCCCATAGTCAGAGACCACGTCTCGGTGCCGTAGGTCATCACTGGCAACACACACTGGTCGAAGACCTTCGTCTTCAAGCACTGAGGTAATTTGGACGAGAAGACGCTGCGTAGCTTCCCGAACGCTGCCCAGCCGAGTTGGATTCGTCGATTGACCTCTTTCTCGAAGTTGGACCTACCTAGTTGGACCGTTTGGCCTAGGTAGACGTACTCGTCAACAACTTCGAGAATCGAGCGCCCAACTGAAACTGGAGTGGGCACGACATGGACATTCGACATGATTTTCGTCTTGTCCATGTTCATAACACATGACACATAACAAGAAATAAATGAAAAAGGAGAAAAAGAAAAAAATGTACAAAAAGCAAGCTGCTACCTGCTTCAGGGCCATTACCAGAGGCCACATGAAGAGACCGTTTAACGGGAGGAATAATGTTAGGACGCCCTACGACCAGATGGACCAATGATTCGCCGGTAGCGGTTGGATGTGAAGAGTCGAAGATTGTGTGGTGGCAGGCCTTTAAAGATTCAGTGGAGTCAGTCTAATGGTATGGTAGATACATTTTGAGGCATCACTCAATACTTGTACCAAACCTCTATAATCTGGAGGTAATGACGCTCAGTTTACTGCGCAAAATTGTTGAACAACAATTGTTCCGGGGGAGGACACTCGTTAAAGAATGCCAAACAATTCAGACATTCTCAACAGGTAGGTCTTAACCATTTATTTCGGGATTAGGGATTTATTGTCATTATTTGTATTTCCTTGAAATTCACGGGCCTGTAAGACCTTTGCAAGACTTGCGTGGGAACATGGGTACAGGACGAACCAATCAAGCTATATTGTTGACCTTTGAACTTCAATTGTTTCCTTTTGTGTTAGACGCCCCCTAAACGACCAATTACGACACAGGGAGTCTTTGTGTGGTTTTACCTTGTTTTTGTATAGGTAACTGTGACTTATGTAATGTTTAAATAAACTTATACACACATTCATTTATTGCACAATTATCCATTACAAGTCAATTATTTTATAAATATTGAAATTAAAATTATATTAATACACATTTCTATTATATTATATTATGCAATTTTACGGATTGCGCTATCGTTTGTGGGAGCTATTGTAAATCGCGCAATGATTGGAGAAAAGTTTGAGGTAGTTTAAAATTAATTGCACTATATATTTCATCGTGCTGGGTGGAACCGTTATTGTGCAATATTTAAATTTTAAAATATCCATTCGCGAATAAATTTTTTAATCACCTTCTTCAGCGCGTACGGAATCTGAGAAGATTTTCTTGAGTACACGTCTCCCTTTTTTGTATCAAACGGCGCTTTCGTATTTTATGTTTAGTAGCAAGTAACGCAACAGTAGCAGTCAAATCTTTGCCAAACATATTGCTCACTCGAAAACATTGACAAATTGATAAGATTTTTCCAGGGCAGTCAATTATTTTTAAAACAAAATTCACGCAGTCCAAGCGTGGACAAAAGCTAGTTTTAGAAATAAAATTAACACGACAATTTAAGATATTTTAAAAATGCAATACAATCCATCTCTGTTTGTTCTAAAGCAACCATTAGTAAGAATGATACAGCGAGTAAATTTCAGCTCTAAAGCTGTCGCCTACTAACAAATAAAGAGCGACAGAGATGGATGAAGTTCGGCAAGTAGAAATTAAGTGAGTGGTATACCTTCGTTTAGAAAAAAACGAATTAGAAAACTCTGTAAAACCATTTTCATATTGTACTTCATACTTAGTTGTATACTTGTTGAATGTTTTTGATATTTTAAGTAGTGAGATGAATTTCTAATAACTTCTACTTAGCACTGCCTAGGTCGGTGATAACCCAGGGATATATACTCTTGAGTCTAGGTTGTGGATTCAAATCTCCGGTCCGTACTACTGCGTTTCTATATTTAAGTACAAAAGTATTATCTCTAATTCGGTGAAGGAAAATAAATTAAGTTATTAATATTTATTCCTTCAGCTCCTACGTATTTAAAAGAGCGTTTTCAATTTCTCTGCTCTTACTCACTTCACCTCTATTCTTCTAATAAACTTCTTAGCATTTCTTTTAACCATTTTATTTCATATTCTTACTCTTTTACTGTGCAAGCGGTTCGTTACTAAACATAGTATTTCCTCGACAAAAAACGTGCTCAATCTTTATCCAGTTTCGTGAATCAACTTACTAAACACTATTTAACTTGGTAATCTTTCATTCAATTACTATATATAGTGTGTATGGGTAAGTATATACGTATATATATATATATATATATGTGTGTGTTATGTATATGTTATTTTATGTATAGGTATTTATATGTACTTTTTATATGTAATTTATGTATACTATATACCTACCGAACAAGCCGGTTTCCGAAAAGGCTATAGTACCATAGACCACATGCATACGCTGCGGCAAGTTATACAGAAGACCGAGGAGTATAACTTGCCATTATGCTTAGCGTTTGTGGACTATGAGAAAGCCTTTGATTCGATCGAGACTTGGGCAGTGCTACAGTCCCTCCAGCGGTGCCATATTGACTATCGGTATATCGAAGTGTTGAAGTGTTTGTATAACAACGCCACCATGTCAGTCCGAGTACAGGATGGGAGCACGGAGCCGATTCCATTGCAGAGGGGTGTGAGACAAGGAGATGTCATCTCTCCGAAGCTCTTCACCAATGCGATGGAAGACGTTTTCAAGCTCCTGGAATGGAAAGGACTCGGCATCAACGTTGATGGCGAATGCATCACTCACCTTCGATTTGCCGACGATATCGTGGTCATGGCAGAATCGCTGGAGGATCTTAGCACAATGCTCGGAGACCTCAATCGAGTTTCCCAACAGGTGGGCCTTAAAATGAACATGGACAAGACGAAAATCATGTCGAATGTCCACGTCGTGCCCACCCCAGTTTCAGTTGGGAGCTCGATTCTCGAAGTTGTTGACGAGTACGTCTACCTAGGCCAAACGGTCCAACTAGGTAGGTCCAACTTCGAGAAAGAGGTCAATCGACGAATCCAACTCGGCTGGGCAGCATTCGGGAAGCTACGCAGCGTCTTCTCGTCCAAAATACCTCAGTGCTTGAAGACGAAGGTCTTCGACCAGTGTGTGTTGCCAGTGATGACCTACGGCACCGAGACGTGGTCTCTGACTATGGGCCTCATAAATAAGCTCACTGTCGCACAGCGAGCTATGGAGAGGGCTATGCTCGGGGTTTCCCTACGTGATCGAATCAGGAATGAGGAGATCCGTAGACGAACTAAAGTCACCGACATAGCCTCTCGGGTTAGCAAACTGAAGTGGCAGTGGGCAGGGCACATAGCTCGAAGAACCGATGGCCGATGGGGCAAAAGGGTTCTCGAATGGAGACCACGTACCGGGGGACGAAGCCGAGGACGTCCATCTGCTAGATGGACAGACGACCTCATAAAGGTTGCGGGCACCCGCTGGATGCAGGTCGCTGCCGATAGGTCTAAATGGCGGACAATGGGGGAGGCCTATGTCCAGCAGTGGACGTCCAAGGGCTGAAAAGAAGAAGAAGATATACCTACCTATCTACCTGTGATTTTTTTTATTTCCTCTACCCAAAGGTTGTCTGGCAGAGATCGCCAATAGCAATAAAAACCGTCGTTTGTACATTTTATATGTTACAATGTCTGTTCCTGTCATGATTTTCTTTGGTGTTTTGGTGTGCGATATCTATATATCTATCTAATATTTAATTGTAAGTTATTTAATAAATTATCTAACTCTGAGAAGGAATCTATAGGTACATATAATGAAATCGTAACATAGCCGTGTCTGTAGGTTTAAAATATTTTTTTAAACATCTTTTTAGTGTAAAAATTACGACAACATTTTTCGCAACACATCAGCAAGCTAAACAACGCGCATCGCGCAAAAACCACTGAATGGATTATACAGAAATTTGGCCTGGTTGTAACTTATATGCCGGGTCAATATTCTGGATATCTATTATCCAAATCAATTGTGCAGTTCTCACGTGGAAGTCGCGAAGACTGTTAGTCACTATAATAACATTCATCTGTGAGTTTTATTCTTTATTTTATTAAAGGAGAAAAACATCAAAAAGTACAATAAATAAATAGCAAATTTACATATGTCTCCTTGAACACTAAGAAATATAAGTACCTACTCGAATTCATAAATCAACATGTATTATGCAAAAAGGTAATGAGAGTAAAAAAAATAAAATGATAGTTACTGGAAAACGATTTCATAATTATTCTTGTGTAATTATATCATTAATTAATTACACAATAGTACGGATATATTATAGTGTCATATAACATTGGATACAATAACTTGGTTTTAGTTACGCGATATGCAGTACGCAGTATCAGCGCATAATGACGACTTAATCTGAACTCAATGTGATGGAAGAACTGCGAGAGATAAAGGGTAATCCTCAGTTATAGCGCTCAAATCCCTGACCTCAGCTATTTGAAATTTTCGTAAAATGATCCCTTAAGAGTAGTATTTAAAAGTACTTAAGAGTAGATCCTTTAAGTCCTTAAGTAGAGAAGCTGTCTTATCGAAAATGACAGATCATTATTTTCCTTAAGTATTAACTTTTCAGCAACGTTTTTAGATACAATCTTTTTTTATGGACGAAGGCAGCAGACGAGCATACAGTCCACCTGATGATAAGTGGATACTGTCGCACATAGACATCCGCGATACGTGCCAACATTAGTACAAAATGACGAACGTTAGCAGGACCCCGGATACGCTACATAACTTTGGAGATATAGGAATAGATTTGGAGAAAGAGTTGGGAAAATGGGGAAACGCAGTACATTTCAAGGTAGTCTGTTAGAGAGGGGTAACGTGGCCACGTTATACGTAGGCTAACTGGCCAGTTGAGCGCGCCCGGCGGCGGCCGTTGGATTGCAGCGTCCACCCTTCCACGACCCTAATCTGTTATATAAATTAAATTTTATATATGAGTATTGAGCCTCTTAACTTTTATAATATCACATTGTTATGATTAGTCCATTTAAAACGTTTCTTTTTTAGTTAGTACTTATATTGTTTTTAAGTTAGTATCTATTAGGGCCTTACATATGAGGACCCCAGAGGTAAAGGGGTCTAAGTGACAAAATTTATGTTTTGAGATAATTGAACCAAAAGTCAACAAAATTTTGTAAGAGGGAAAGTTATTTTTTTTTTGTTTTGACCATTTTAGGCCAACACTTTGGCCATTTGCTTCTAATTAGTACTAACAATAGATTATTAAAATCACCTGTGTTACATTTTACGTAACACGTTACGTATTTTACGTTACATTTTCACCTGTGTTACGTGTTACCTGTGGAGCAGTGTTAGCATGCATTACTAGTGGTGAAGGGGCAACACACTAGGTAGCAGCACCTGTCAGGGAAATCACTTGGATCTCCTCACCACTAGAAAGAATAGTATTTTAACAGTCTGTTACTGCATCTAACTCAATTCTTTCGAAAATGTCACTTAGACCCCTTGACCTCTGGGGTCCTCATATGAAATTGTCATTTGTTCATAATGGCCACTTTGAACTAAGTTATCTTGCGTTTGGCTCGGAATTACAAATTCCTATTAATTTCAATTTAAAGCTATGACATTTTTTTTCAAATGTCAATTACAAATTTTCATTTGTTTTCCGTCCAACGACTTCTTGTCGATATCTTAAGATATCGTTAAGTTTGCGACCATGGAAAAATTAAAAATTTGCCTTATTTTTGAATATGCAACACAGCACAGACGGCACTCAATATCAACGATATGTACGGACCAAACATCGCAAACGAGCGCACGGGATGTTTTTGGTTTAATCGTTTTCATTCGAATCTGGAAATTTCGACCTCAAGCACAAGCCCCGTGGAATACAGTCGATAATGACAAATTGAAAGCTATAGTGGAATGGGATTCATCTCAAACCACGTCTGAGTTAGCAGCAGCCTTCGACGTAAGGGACATTACGATATTTATTCATTTGCGTCGAATCGAGAAAATGATGAAGCTCGGAAAGTGGGTACCTACCGTATGAACTTAATAAAAATTAGCTGCAAACACACGCCGAAGCTTGCCCCTACTTTGTTAAACCGTCACAAAAAATCTGGGATTCTGAATCGTATTGTCACTTGTGATGAGAAGTGGATCCTGTATGATAATCGTAAACGTTCGTCACCATAGTTCGTCACAAGGAGAACATTCGAAACATAGCCAAACAATGTCCCAAACGTAAACTGAGTCAAAAGAAGCTCATGGTGACTGTATGGTGGTGGTGACTGAGATCTGACACAACAGTTAATGCACTAAAAGGCAGTGAAAAACACCTTCACAGAATTGATCGATTCCCGTCCCCTGGAGCAGAGGCGTCAATCGAATGGCAAAAGTGTATTGAAAATAGTGGACAATACTTTGATTAATTAAATATATAATTTTCATACATCAAAATCTTTAATTATTATTTTTTTATTTTTCTAACGGGCACAGGTACTTATTTTATTTCTTATATTTATGTGCAAGCTGTGTTTGTTTATTAGTTTCCTTACGTCTAGTTCAATCACTTATATTCGTTATAACATACATAAGTATTAATATAAGAATGCTGGCAAATGTATTAAACAAAATAAAATAAATAACATTGTAATTCTACAGATGGACCGACGACTTGAAGAAATTTGCAGTGGCTTGATGAGAAGAACGGTAGATCGTGGTGATGGCGAGCCTTCGGAGACGCCTATAAGCCTGTATTCAGATGGTATGTTAATTTAATTCAACGTAGAATTGAAGACTTCAGAATGTAACGTAACCTAGTAAATAAAATAAAAATAAACTGTAATTTCACACTACTCAGAAGAGCCCTTTGAAGTACAGGACCCCGGGTGCCTTCACCGGCCCTACAGCCGCAACTGTAAAAGGGTACATACGCATCCCGGCCGAAAGTAATACACATCGACTATGATCGGCTAACTCGGTTTTGTAGAGCGTCGTCTCTGTCCTAACGGCACACGACAGAGGTGACGCTCTACAAAATCGAAACTAGCCGATAGTATCTTTCTAAAGGCCGATGTGTATTAATTTCGGCCGGGAAGTGTACAGATAATGGCTTTATGTGAAAATAAAGTGAATAAAAATATGCTTAAAAATGAGCCAGGCGTAAAACGGTTATCGGTTTTTGCCGGCTTGTTGAACGGTGACACAATATTATAAATAGACAGTACACAATCACACTAACGCACATACACCCACGCATAAACTGACGCTGTTGGTGGTGAGACCAACGGGGGTTGTAAAGCCTTAAAACACGTTTATGAAAACCATAATTTTCCAAATATTAAAATTTTAAGGGCACCATATTTAGAAAGTATAAGGCAAAAGAGAAAATTAATTGCTAATTTTCCGGTTAGAAAATGAACTATTGAAGGGAATTTACAAACAAATAGCAATTACTCGGAAAGTTCTTAACGCATTGCGTTGGGTTTTCGCACACACTTTAATTACATAAAAGGTGTAAAGGTGTAACATAAAGGTACTTACAGATTTTCAGACCTTTCATTAATATTAAACTGTCTTCTCGTTTATTTATAAAAAGATTTTTTACGTGTTTTTTTTTTTTGCAATTGCTACCCAAATTTTTACAATAAAGAGATAAGGGACCTCCCTTGTCCATCATTTTGAAGACTAACGAAAAGCCCATAGGATTTTTTTTGTCACTCCCCACGTATTGAGTTGAGATGCCCACAAATCTCAACTCAAATGTTTATTGCGAAATTAAATAATATTTCCATATTGCGCAAAACTACACATGTAGTATCTTTAATTATCATATTTATAACAATTAAAAAAAATGCCACTGAATAAAAACATCTTAAAAATGCACACACTTTTACTCCAGTAAAAGGGTAAAACAAAAAAGATACAAATCATATGCTATGTTACCAAAACGAAACCATAGTGTATTTTTTATCGAAACAGGCGCCAGATATCGTACAATTATGGAACTATGGTAACTTTAGCTTTAACAGCCTCTATGTAGTCAACTGAATTATTTTAGTATAATAAAGCTGTAAACTATATGTTAACCGAAAAACGTCGTGCAAATTTGTATCCAAGAATCCTTACTGTTTAGTTCATCTATTGTGACATTATCGCCTCACTGATCCTGATTACGCTTTTCCCCTGCACACCGGAGTACCGCCACGTATGTGGAATCATAAACAGCCATTCAATTTTATTATATACCTACCGGGTTTTAATAATACTTGTTCAATTCTCTTTTATTGTTGAAGGTAGATGGAAATGGGCAATACAATTGTGAAGGCATTTTTTGTCGGAAACGCTCCATTATAGCTTAAAAACTGTTGGAATTATTGGCGAATATTGGAGTTTAGCTCTTAATACTCGTATCTTCTGTCTATTGACAATACAATATCAGCCTATAACGTCCCACTGCAGGACTCAGGCCAGTCCTATTATACTTATGCATAGCAATCACGAAGGGATTTTGGACTATAATTCATCACACGGGCCCAATGCGGATTATAGTATACGTATGCCCCATTTTTTTTCACGAGCATGTACATAATATTTTCAGTATTTTCTATTGCTCATTTAACTAAGTATATCTATAATAATACGTAATATTAAAAATTGAAACGTATAAATTCTTAAAAGGATGTGTCCGCATCGATACAAATATGTTTTCTTTCTTTGAACGAGAGTTATAGGAAGAAAAAATATGCGTAAAAGTGGTTACATAAATACATATGCATGTATGAGCAATTTCCTTCCAATTTACACAAGGGTCCGGCCTAACCTCACCCTAAGGGCAAGGGAATGAATTTATCACGGGAATAATCTGAATGTTTACTTTAGTTGGACTCGAAATGCGTCTTTTTGATATAAGGCTACTTCTTTTTATTGTACACAGATGATCTCTAATTTGTGTATACAAACTTACTTTTTTTTTATAGAGAAGATGGCGGACGAGCAAGCGGTCTCACGTGATGGTAAGGGTTACCGCCGCCCATGGACACCTGCAACACCAGGGGGTATGCGGGCGCGCCGCCGACCTTGCAAAATCCTATTCACTTTCGGTCATTGCGAACACAATACGCTATTTTTGTTTTTATTAAAGTTATTTTGTATTATGCCATAGCCTAGCTCTTCCTCTAAATATTTCAATGTCCGTTAGTTGCCTGGAAGACAACGCTTTAAGCGATAACTCCGCCTATTGCTCCTGTATATCTTAGTTTAAAAGTTATCGGTATGTTGAGTTAAAACTAGAATGCAATAATAAAATGCAAACATTTAATTACGGGAAAAGAAATACACAGTTTACAATAAAAAGAAAATACTTAAATCTAAAAACTAATATAAACTTAAAAATAAACTACATACGTATATTGAGCATTATTTTTAACTAGCGGTGTCCAAAACTTCATTCGAATGAACTTGTAATTCCTGTGGGAACTTTATAATGGATCTGGATAATTAGAAACCCGAATGTTAACCCGGCACATGAGTTATACCTTTGCCAGGAATAATTAAAAACCGTTCAGTAGTTTTTGCGTCATCCGCGTTCAAATAGACAGGCAAAAATTCATTCGCACTTACACTGCGACATTTTTTTTCAAAAAATATTTCGTGTACAGACACGACTACGTTTATGATTTGATTATACGTTTAGATATATAAATTCACAACAAATGATTTCGCCATACAAAATTACTGAAAAATGTCACTGTTCCGTGAATCACAAACGATTATGGTTATTTAACTGGAAGTTGTTTGTTCACAGTGGACTGGTTAAAGGACATTGTGAAAAGTTTATAAAATAAACAGGTTTATAAAAAAAGTGCAGTCAAAAACATTTTTCACTGAAGTCTGGTTGAAAGAAATTGAATTTAGCAATATCTGGTAAAAAATAACAAAGGTGATTACAATTGCTATACCTGTACCTGCGACTCTGTGTGCCCAAGCAAGCCCTTTTTACCAACGACGGAACGAAGATGGTATATGCATTTGGGGTAAAAGAATGTATCTATGTATGTTTTTGTACCCTTTTGTTACTTCTTTTCTCTCTAATGGCTGTTTTTTTGTAAACGTTTAATGTTTGAAGCATTAAACATAACCTTGAAGCACGTTTGAGGATGGATGTTGTGGTTCTAACTCACAAGGGGGCGTTGCTGTACCAAGTTAAAAGTTACTTTGAACGGTTTAAATCGCGTATATTTAACATTATTTTTATCCCGACGTTTCGAACACTTTGCAGTGGACGTGGTCACGGGGTGATTAATTGATTTTATTTGTCACTTGAGTTATTAAGAAATTATTTGAACTACCGTCTGAAAAAATACGATTTGGGACTTGGGATTGGAAACCGGCTTGGGATCCAATCATTAAATTAATTAAATCCCAAGGCCAACGCAATACTGCAAGACCTCTGGACACCGTTAGCGAATACTGCGTGCAAAGGGAATGTTATGATTAAAAAAAAAATGTATAGTAATCCCGAAAACCCAAGAAAATATTAAGTTAAAAGTTGTAATGTTTTGTAATTTATAAAGAAATGTATTAAATCGAATGAGTCTTTCCAAAGTGAATAGTTGAGGAGTTATAATATTTTACACATAACCGTCAACACCTGATACTTAAAGCGGGAACTGCCGAAAGTGGGTAAGGGTACTCCTTGAAGGTTTATAGTATAACCATGGTTTTTGGGACTCATTTTTAGAGTGGTTTGGTTCAATGAACAGTTCTAATACATAGAGGATAATGATCCCGTATCCCACAGTCGAGACTGGATACGTCCGATTGTTTTGTCCTTTCTTTCTCAAGTCTTGACTCACATAAAATTATTTTATTGTTTATCGTCGAATCTGTTATTGGCTATCAAACATTAGTACATAATAATTGTATTATATTATAGTTACTTACAATTGCATTTATTTTTATATTTTCTGTTTGATCTGGTGCTTGACTGGTAAAGAACGCCGTAGGGCATTAAGTCCGCAATTTATGCACGTCAAATACTTGTGCCATAAATACTGTTGATTCAAATAAATAAATATTTATATATGTATCCATAGAGAAAACCATGCGACCATAGCGACCTCTAGTCACATATTTATAGCGATCTCTTTTCGTGTACAGTAGTGGTGAAACGCAATTTTTCGTGGCGGTAGGTTTTCCTAAAATAAATCGCGGGCACCGGGCGTGGCTAAAAGGGTTCCACGATGGATGACCTCACTTGTTTATACATTCACTAGGACTCGCCCGTGTCTTCGCCCACTTAAAACCCTTATTCATCCGTGAACTTGATAAAAGGCGAGGAAAAATGTATGAATGTCGTCCGAAACCACCAGCGAACATAAAATTGGGGACAATGTGTTTGTTGTGATCTACCGTAATCGTTATAAGCAATTGAAATTGCTAAAGTGATGGTTTTTACTGAGAAATATGAGAATTTTTCTCAAATGAATTTCTCAAAAAATTCTCAATTTATCAAATGAAAAATAGAATAGCAGCTTTTACACCCACGGTTGTGACATTAACTGCCATAACATTGACATTGAAAGATCTATGAAATAAAAGCTTTCATTTGAGGTGTATCTCAAGTGTGTTAGTACCTACATGTTGATTTTTTGGGACTCTTACTTATTGTCCGTGATACTCAATACATTTATCGCTTTCATATTGATACAAAGAAGATAAAAATAAAAAATCAGCTTGTTTATCATGAACAAAATTATTATTTGAAAGAAGAATGAAATAATGACATTATCTGAGATATGGAACCTTATTGTCGGTTCTACTTTACTAGATATTGAAACATTAATTTTGTTTATTACTTTATCTTAATTAATCTTTTATTTTTAAATTTTATATTTAAACAGAATCTTGAAACAACGAAACGTTTCTTATGCCCCCTGAGGCCATAATTCACCATCCGCGCCCAGTGGATTCACATTCCCAGTTTTTTTTTAATCTCATGCGAGCTAAGTTCCTACTTAAGTAGAAACCCAGTAGAACGGGCCGAGGGTTTGAACTCACGGCCTCACAAATGAGAGTCGAGAAAAATATATATTGGCTACCGCCGCACTTAATTATTATTTAATTACTTCCACTGAAGAATTAAAATAAATAACATAGAAACATCTACACACATACATTTGAAATTATAAATGTATGTTACATGTGGGAATACCTTTAGACCGCAGACCGCTCCAATGAGAAAAGTTGGATACATTTTAAAATGCTTTTGAAAACACTGTGTTATTTGCTAAATGGTGTTGTGTTCAAGCTTATTTTGGTCAATTTCCACAGCCTTTTAGACTTTCGCCTTTAGCCTTTAGACTTATTTACACAATTAACAAAAAAAAATTAAAAAGTAAATGATGATCAACAAAATAAACAATTATTAATAACTGACATGAATCGTTTTAAATGACTAAGAATGTCATCGCAAAGCTGACAGTGTCTCGTTTCACGGGACTCCTATATCTTTATTGTCAGTTGAGAATCAAAAACCTAAGTCATCTTTTTGCTGCCATCCAGTTGGTAGTCTCTGCTGATTATTTAATTATTTTTTTTAGAATGAAGGTGGCACACGAGCATACAGTCCACCTGGTGGTAAGTTGCTACTATCGTTCATAGACATGCGCGATACATGCCACCATCAGTCCAGAATGAGAAACGTTGGCACGCCCCCGGATGCGCTGCTTACTTTTGCAGATTAAGGAATGAATTGGAAAAATGGGGAGGGATAGGATAGTATAGGCTTTGGCATATCTCTCACTACCGAAATACCTGTTTAATGAAGTTTAAATAAATAAACAAATACTTTTTAACCAGATCAATTATAAAGTTCCCACCGGAATCAAACACACAAATTCACGGGCACCGTTAGAGTGTGGCTAATACATCGCGTCATTATCGAGAAACAAGTGTAAGCTAGTTGGACTTGACTCGTCGTCGAATGGTCGAGTTACTACAAGCATAAATAAAAAAGTTGAATACTCGTACATTACACAAATAAAATACGAATACAATCTTTGTAGGGGGGACAGTTGCAGCCGCTGGGCGCACTCGACTGGCCACGTTACCCCTCTCTCACAGAAAATTACCTTGAAATGTACTGCATTTCCTACTTTATGCTGTCTCTCCAATGTACGTACGTGTTTCGGTAGTGAGTGAGATATGCCAGAGCCCATTCCCGTCCTATGCTATCGAAATACAAATATAGTCCTACCTTACTCGATACAATACAAATACCTTACTCGAAATACATTCCTATATCTCCAAAGGCATCCGCATCCCGGGGGCGTGCCAACATTTGTCATTTTTTACTAATGTTGGCATGTATCGCGGATGTCCACTTACCATCAGGCGGACTGTATGCCCTTCTGCCACCTTCTTCCATAAAAAAAATATGGACGTCGAAAGCGAACGGAGTCGAGAATAAAATTTAATAATACAATTGTAAAATTGTTTAGACCACTCCGAAATACAATTTTAATTTGATTAAAGACTTTTCCTTGAGGGATATTAAATATTAAAGCGCCTGATACAAAATACCTTTTATTGGAATTTTCAATGACCTTTTTTTATGTCCAGACGTTTTTAATAAATAAAATATTAATAGAATTCTTGCGGCTCCTGCTTTCATGAAATATTAAGCATTTCAAGAAAAATAATTATCCGTAACATAGTCTACAATAATAACTCCATTGTCTATATATTTGCAAAAATCTATAACTAGTGAACAAATTTTGATTTTATTACATATTATTCAGATCGTCTTACTTATTCATTCACTTGTTCTCGATCGTTCGCTTGTTTGTTCCTTCGTTCATTCGTTTTTTAACGTTTAATACACGAAATTGTATAATTTTGATAAAAACTAATGTATGATTAATTCTTGGTTTCTTGTTTTTTTTAAGTTTGTAATTCCTAAATACATAGAGATCGCTAATTGTTTCGTTTGTAAAAAAATTAGTCATCTTGAGAATTTGTCATTTCCCGATTTGGATCTTTTCTGACTCTAGCCATTTTGTAAATTGGGCATTCGTCGACTAAATCGATTTTTTATATAATACGTTGATATTTGCGAAAATAATTTGTAAAAACGTTATTTGAGAAGAAAAAGGTCGTAGAAAAACAATGAACCGAATACTTTTCGGGTTTACGCTAACTAATGATCCATTGGATGAACACGCTAGGAATTATAAAGGGAAACAAACGGTGGGTGACGCACACTAAGCAGAAATGATATTTGTACCGTCCCTAGGGCACTTAGGCGCCAATTACACGAGCTTATCGGTGAGATTGTCTCCGCGAGAGACTCGCTCGTGTAGTTGGAGCCTCAAGGCCCACTGCAGACTGAACAAACACATGTTCAATTTAGAGACAAATACCAAAATCTGCAAATTCTGTTTCGGTCAGAATAAAACATCTTTACATCTGTTATGCGAATTTGTTCCATTGACGTACAAATGATCTTTTGATGTACTTACAATGATCCATCGTGCTAAGCCAGATAACCTTTTTGTCGACGTGACCTGTGTGTAATATGAGTAAGCACATGAGTAAATATTCGGGTATTTACTCATGTGGTCCAAGGTTGACTGGGTAAAGTAAAATAGCATTTATGTACAACTTTATGCCTATGTGATGTGTTGCGTTATCTTTTGTATACAAATCAATGTCCATTTCTATACCCACTATTAACCCTTCAAACAATATGACCTTTGACCTTGAATTGTCTACCATTGTATTATGTGCTCTATTGGGGCAGGAATCGCATGAATTGCAAAAAGTATTATTACTTTTCTATATGAAAGAAAAAGTGCTGATATATAAAAGGTCGAAGAAAAAAATTGAGTCCGTATCAGATTTCTAATTCTTTTTTAACGACCGTGTATACTTTTACTAGCCTTTTGCCAGCGGCTCTGTTCGTATTGTACATACATTATTATCTTCTAATTTACACTAAAATCTTCCGATACTACCTACAAATTATGAGCATACAAACAGACATAAGGACAAACAGATGTTGCATTTTATATATAGAGAGATAAAAAAACTTGACTTGATAAAAAAAAGCCGAATGACAATTCAAACACAGACGAAGTCGCGAGTAAAAATAAAAAAAAGGTTTTTAAAAACAAGCTTTTATGCAAGCCAAGTTTATATTACTAAAACGAATAAAATAAGTTTATATTGAATTGTTTGTTCTCAACAAGCTTGTCGCGAAATATTCATAAAAGTAGGTAAATTTTATTCGTTTTAGTACATGGCTTGCATAAAAGTTTGTTTATTTAAAAAACGTTGTTTTATATTATTTTATTTACACCTTTTTAGTTAGAAATATTTCTCAATCTATCCATTTCATGTAACGCATCATTACGGTAGAAAGTCATGTTTTGTTTTGCAAAGTTTCATGTGCATACTACTAACCGTTGAGGAGTGCCCTCGTGAGGAGACAATCCTGGCTGCAGCATCAGTTCGTGGTGTAAATCATGTTTAGCTATCAAAATTAAACCTACATGCAAAGTTACGTATCTCTGCTACTAATCGTTGAGTAGTGCCCTCGTGAGGGGACAATCCTGGCTGCAGCATCAGTTCATGGTGAAGAGCATGTTTAGCTATCAAAATTAAACGTATATGCAAAGTTTCGTGACCGTACTACTAACCGTTGAGGATTGCCCTCGTGAGGAGACAATCCTGGCTGCAGCATCAGGTTATTTCTATCATTTTAGTGTATTGTCATCAGAACTGAACAAGCGTGCACAATTTCAAAGTCGTAAGTTTAGAGGAAGTGGTTCAAATTTTGCTTACAAGATTTGTCCCAAACATACTAACAGGTGAAGTTAAATAAAAGCTTGTAAAACGTTTGAAAAAATACGTATACAGAAAAAACACACAACACACAAAACACAGAAAATATTAATAACAGAACAACTTGTATAATAAGGTCCCACTGCAATGCACAGGCCTCCCCCAGTGCATAATGGGTGGGGCGTAATCAACCATCAGACGGGTTGGTGGATCACATACTCCAGTTTTTTTTAATTCTGGAGCATGCGGATTTTTTCACGATGTTATTCCTCGGGGCCGAGCTAGTGATAAGTTTTAAAAATCCGTTCTGTAGAAATTCAGTGGTACGGGCCGAGGATTGGAACTGACGATCACAGAAACTGACGAGTATAGATAGATACACCTAGGCTATCACCGCTCTAACAGAACGGAACAACAAGTGTGCGTAAATAAAAACATTTAGTGTGCGAATGTGTGTAGCGACGACAAAAAGTAACCACAGTTCAGTATGCTGTGGAACTAAAGGAAACGAACCACAGCGCTGATACTCATACCTATATCACTAGGGCTTTATAGCAAAATTTAATCAAATGAACGTTAGAGAAACCTGAAATTATTAAATACTCTAAAAATTAAGAATAAATATAGCCCAGTTAGTAGTGCCCCTGCCTGCTGTGCAAAAGGTCGCGGGTTCGATTCCCGATCGGACAATCATTTGTTTAAAGACAGGCGTTTGTTCTGGGTGTTGCGTGTGTTCTGTTCGTCTTTATATGTGTCTCTGGAGCCACAACACAAGAAATCCTAGTGTGGACTATTGAGTGTGGCGTTATTTATATAAAAAAATATTTTAAAAGGCTATAAATAAATACAATATATACCTCTATAATACAACACGTAGCCTATATAATACTTATATAATCCAAAAAGTAGTTTGAAAAAAAAAGGAATTCTCAATATACGATTCATATTTGTTTTTGTCGAACAATATAAAAGACCGCTATTTGTAACTGTCTCAAAGAAAGGGATAGCAATGCTATGCTATGTCTGTTTGTGTGAAAGAGAGAGGTGTTACAGGGGAAATCCGCGAGATGTCCTTGTTTGTCTTATTAATTAACTGGGACAACATCGATCATAATAAAAAATGACGTGTTGGGACACGATGAAAATAAATCAATCAGCTTTGGAACAATTGGATGAAATTTCAAAGTGAGTGGCTATTTCTTCCCATGACATAAGATATATTTTTTATATACTTTATTTGGACACTGGCATAGCCATTTGTCCACACGCGTATCAAATAATAAAACAGAATTGTTTTAATCACGTCATTATCCAGTCCCGTGGAAGTAGGAGTCGCTCAGTAAAGTGATAGTGGGTTTACTGAGGACAGAGATGGACTCCTTGGAAGAATATGAAAAATATATAATATGCTGTCTCACGCTTTTACTTAATTATCACAAAGATTATGCACTAACACTAGACACTTTGAAAATTAATAAACTATCGCTATTAAAACACAATTTAAAACAATACACAATTTTTATTTTACAATAATCAAACAAAAACTCAACTTCACTTCTCGGGTTCCCGCCAAAAAGTCCTAACATAAGATGATAAAGTTTTCAAAAGCTTGCAAAACTGCAATAAGTTAACAGCTTCGCTTAATTTTTAATCCGTGGCCATAACGAGCCCTTTTTTCGTTCACCGCTGGACATGGGCTTAGTGTTTTAAGGCCCTTTCTCTCTTCTCTCTCTCTCTCTCTATCTCTTCCCGTGGGTGTAGTAAAAGATGACAAGCGCTGAGGAACTGCACGAGAAAGAGAAAGAGAATCTAAAAGAGTGGATTCGCCAACGCGCTCGACCAGCGTAGCGTTTTACGGCCATACTCGTACATCTCTCAACCAAACGTATTAAAGTAAAATGGGTCTAGGTTTTCACAGAAAAAAAATCACTTTTTAATCTCAATAAAAATGTTGCCTTCTAAATCATGTTTTCCCAAGTTCCCCAAAACGATCATTAATATGAGCCGTCAAAAATTACATTTTTCCTGCCTGTTTTTGTGGGTAGTTGAATAATGACCGACCGTTGCCAGAAGGTTTGATGTGAGTAGTAAAATATGGGAGTGTCGCGGCGGCTAGAAACGTAGTGTTAGGACACCCCTCGGCCAAATGGACCGATGACTTGGAGAAAGTCGCCGGTAGTAGCTGGATGAGAAATAGTGGCATTGGGAGACATTTCCATATATCAGACATGCGCTGATGGTATAGTTAGGAAAATATCAGTCTCTAGCCTCTCACTGTTCCGTGTGATGTCGGCCGGCTATAGTAAAGCATCACCGATCTCTTTTCCGATCTCTTCCGGCACCTAACAGATAACAAAACCGCTAGCGTAAGCGCAGAAGAACTACATCGCCTCAAAAAAAGTGCACTCGCCAACCCGCTTGACCAGCGTGACGTTTCAAGGCCATACATCCCTCATGCACAAGACAATATGCATGAGGTGGCCCATATCCAGCAGTGTACTGAAAGGGCCGGTTGCAACCTCTCACTGCCGGCACAAGCTTACTCTAGTAATCGAAGTGGTTTCGCGTCAAAATCTACCACTCTGATCCATTGCGGATTTGTGTACAAAGTATCTTGAAGACTGCACTGCATCCTGTGATTCTTTGTCAATAAAGTGCTGATGAACCGCGTTCGGTGACGAGATATGCAGAGTCGGTATCAGATGAAGCAGTTATTTTCTTCACTTCTCTTATGTCGAAAATTATTTTACGCTGATTAAACTCGATATAAATAAAGTAAAAATAAGTAAATTGACTGAATTGATATTTTTTATGCTGATTGTACTCGATAAAAATAATATAAAGATAAAAAATAAATTGTATTGATTGATACAAATATAGGGATCCGTAAGCTTGGCCTCAATATAATCAACAGAATGTCCGCAGGGCACTAATGGATTTATCCTGTTATGAATTAGCGCCCTGTTAGCTACCCACGAGCCTGTACATCAACAAACATTCGGTGTTACATGTAACTGTGGATTGCTTATTTTCTACAATACTTTCCAAAACGACACTTTAGTTTTACTCCAGAATTTATATGCATTTCGATTGAGGGCCTTTATCTCGGAATCGATAAATGAAGAACTGAAGAAGAAAAAATGTGACAGGATAGTCTGTAATTTGTAAAAGGGAATTACAGAAATTATAGCAATTTTAAATATCTCAATCTTTATACTCGTAGAAGGTAACTGAGATCAGAGAAACAATATAAAATATAAATCTGAAACCGGTATTATTAGTAAATTTTTGTTCTTCAGTTCATCTATATCTCTAAAAAACGCTACGTCTGTCTGTCCTTATGTTTGTGGGTTCGCTTATAACTTGAGTTTTACGGGACCGATTTTGATACGATTTTCGCTGTAGTGTAGCAACTGTAGCGAGCGTGTGGCGAACGTGAGCGTATTCCGTGTACCACGAGAACGGAGTCGCGTACAAAAGGCTACGGGTTATAAAAGGCTTTTTATAGAGATTGAAAACCATTGCGGATTAGATAAGAAACTATAAGTTTTAAAAATTATTGTAATTCACTAAGATTTGGTAGTTCTCGTAAAATTTGTTAAAACTAAAATAGCTATGGATTAAACATAGTTTATGAGTTTAGCGTGATAAATTATATTTCTAAAGTTGTTGATCGTATGGCTTGATAGGTTAAGCCGACGCCTAAAATTGTCCTACTTAAATCGCATGCAGTCTGAGGTCACAAAAGTTGTATGATAGATAAATTGCACAAACATTCATTCCGTGTGTCACGCTAGCTCGAGTCTAAGTAATCCGATAGCAAGTAGCTCGATGCAGGTATGTTGCTGGCTGCATAAGTGGCTTATGCAGTAACTGCTCATTTCTCACCGTCTACTGCGCAGATACTACCAATTTGTACAGTTACGAATGCTTTTCAGTCGATTATTGAAACAAGAATGGGACACTATCTGTAATTTTCATAGTTAATTTTCTGTTTAATAACGTATATGACGTATTCTGATTGACATTGAAATGAAAAGTTTCTATCTAAAAGTTTCCATCTTATTTTTACCATGTTTCAGCAAATAAATAATTATGATTATGATAAGCAATAAATATATAAATATTATGATTAATATGTGATTTATAATCTAAATGAAGCAGTGAAAATTACTTTATTCTTTCTAAGATTTCACTGGCGAAAACCCTCTGTTCGCTCATGTTATTGTAGATTTACGGTGGGCCTGATACAAAAGTTCAAAGTCGCTCAACGAGGTATGTATAGAGCTGTGCTTGGAGTTTCTGTGCGTTATAACATCAACGCATTTTGCAATTGCACGAATTGCGTTAAAAGGAAGAGATTCGCAAAAAAAAACTAAAGTCACCGACATAGCTCACAGGATCAGCATACTGAAGTGGCAACGGGCAGGCCATATTTGCTCCAGGACCGATAACCAATAGACGAGTCCTCGAGTGGAAGCCACTTACAGGGAAGCAGTGTGAAACACCTTCGGGACAGATGTGACGATGGCTTGAAAAAGTCTCCGATGGTGGCTGAATGAGAAATCGTGTGAGTTAGTGAGCCTGCAGATAGGTCTATATTCAGCAGTGAAGAGACTTGTTGTCTCTCCACTATATAGCTTGTCTACTCGTATGAGATGTGCATTGTGCACGTCACTGCTGTAATAAGTATATGCCTTGAATAGAACTGTGTCATACTGACAGCGACTAATTTGTCTTATTCAAGAATATCCTCAACTCAATAGGTACCTACTCGGTTCGAATGCATCGTTAGTGGCCCGTAGGAAATTGCATACAGCTGGCTACGGAAACGGTGCAATTGCAGAGTTGTGATTGCATCATACTAGCTACAAGACGTAATATCGTAAATAGATATACTCGTATGTAGTTGACTGATCTTATTTCTAGAGCTTCTTAGGGTTTTTCCGTCAGATCGTTGTGTTTACGTATTCGGTTGTAGTCTTTGGATTTAATTTTATTAATTTAAAATCTAAATTTAAAACTAAATTATGTAGATCTCATATTTACTTATGTAGATTTAAGATGATCAGTGTAGTGCAGTCACGCTTGTGTGCGCTTCTTATTAATTTTAAACAATTGTCCCATTATAAACTATTAAGTACAATTATAATTATATTTAAGATATAAACCAATTAATATAGAATAATAATGACTTTCCAAATATATCTACTAGTAATAATAAAAAAAGTATGCTTGTTATGTAGACAGATTGAAATATTCTGATTTCGATCTATCTAGATATTCATAGATTGAAATAGTCTGCCTCCTCTGAAGTAGAAATTTCAAAAATTAAATGAAAGTAATAAATAAAAATAAATAAAAGTAATAAATATAAATAAAAGTAAAAATTAATGAAAATTAAATAAATAACAAATTTATCTATAAAATCCTACGACAATACGGCGACCACAGAATTTATCTACCACTTGTTAATCTTAATCGTTAATTTATTATAAATAATTTAATACATAGAAAGGTAGTGAGTTATATGGTGATTGTTTCCCTACTTACAGGTTATCACTACACGGGGTAGTGATAACCTGTCACCACCGGGGTCACCCACGATGCAAACCAACCGAAACGTCGAGTAAAACAAATGAGGTAAACCTACGCATTAAAACCCGTTTAAATTAGATAGGTAAATATGTGTGAAAACGCGAAAATCTTAAATGTATCATTACATGCTATTTAGATTGAATTCAGAATAATTCAAAAGAAATTAGTACCTACCTACATATAAGAATATATAAAAGCAACGAAATAATGTAGGAAACTAGAATCTAATAATACTAAAAATTAGACGATGTTAAACTTATCGAGATTTTTGTTAACCTTATACAACTTGGCATGAAATATATTAAGGTCCGCGGGGCTCATCGAAAGTCCGCGATAGCCCAGATACAGAAGAATATTTCCCGAGTTTAGTTTTATGTACAACAACTACTTTTGTACTAACAAAGTTATTAACTAAAGAACATTAGATAGCCAGCAAATATAACCCCATCCACTTAAAGCCACTAACACTGACACTATCACGCTGTCTTATTTACAAAGTAATAAGATCCATAATAATTTGAGGGCCTTGTAAACGATCAAATAATTTGACAAAATTGACATGTGACATCAAACAATTTGAGTGTAAGATTTTTTTGACGTGTTTATTTATTTATTCATACTTTTATTACAAAGAAATATTTGCGAAAGGCAAATTTATTGCCCTATGGCAATCTCTACAAGTCAAGCAAACAGAGAAACACAAAAGTGGTTCTACGTGAATCCATCACAAAAACAAATATTGGAAATTTTCTGTTGATAATAGATAATAATAATGTCAGTGTTTGTCCGACAAACTGTTCGATAATATTTCAGAGAAATTCTAATTGACGGCATGTTTGACAAACATGGTTGAAGATTTACGCGAGTGTTTGCAATTATAAAGCTGTATTTCAAAACGTCCAAAAATTGCTATTTGACAAGATTGACGAGATTTGATTGGATAGTAACGATGCATCTCTTTCTATCTACATAATATAGAAAGAGGCGCAGCGTGAATTAGATAATCAATAGCGAATTTTGTTTTCCTCAAACATCTTCAAACACGTAGTTTGTTTAATCAAACATGTCGTATACTATCAAATTGATTCGAATACAGATTTCTTTGCCATAGTACGGATTACAATATATAGTAGTTGTTATATATTAATTAGTTCAATTCATACATACTTTACTTCATGGACGTGCAAATTCTTATATTATACTTATTATTATTCTTATCTTTTGATTGTAGAGGGAGAGTGCACACTGCATCCCCACAGCCGCTGGGCGCATTCGACGGGCCACGTTACCTCTCTCTCACGGGAGACTATCTTGAAATTTAGGTACTGCGGTTCCTACATTTATCGTATTTCCCCAATGTACGTACGTGTTTCGGTAGTGACTGATCTCAGTATCTGACTGACTGACTGATTGGCGTATCTACGCCAGACACCATTCCCAGCCCATCCTATCCCTCCCCATTTTCCCAATCCATTCCTTAGTCTACGAAAGTAGACGGCGCATCCGGGGGCGTGGTAACGTTTGTCCTTCTGGACTGACGTTGGCATGTATCACGGATGTCTATGGACAACAGTATCCGCTTACCATCAGGTGGACTGTACACTATATACAATATGTATGTAGTGTGTGACTATATACAATTTCACAATTGCCAAAAAAGTATATTTACCACTATATATATACGCCACAAACGCCACAAATTGTCAACCACATGCAGTCAATCACAAAGAATTCCTTAAATCTATGATGTTATGACAAAAGTATCTACTTATGAGTAACGGTATACAATTCCTTTAGCTGCAATGAATGTGTCATCGTTGCTATATACCTAAGGCTTCTAATTTTAAATGTATGCTTACTGTGGCAATAAACGATTTATTTATTATTTATTTAACGTTATCTGGCGACATATAGATAGCCAGATGTGGTCGATGGCACATGAAGCAAAATGCTAACTGAGTGCTGGCCAAAAATTGCAAAAAGAAGTGTATGCCGTTCAGCAGCCAAGTGGGTCGATGACATAAGCAGAGTCGCAAGCAAGACCTGGATGTGACTAGTACGAGATAGAGAAAATGGCGTAAAGAGAGGAGGCATACCCTTCAGTGTCGGCTGAATAAGAACGCGAAGAATGATGAATGATGAACATTTGTTTATTGCCTAGTGACATTCTCTGCCAGTCAAACTTTGATTAAACAGAAATGTATGACTGATGCAAAACAAATTCTTTGATTAACCGAATTTATAAGAGTATACACATGATAAATTCATGTATATGACAGATATATGTAATATGTAATACAATATACATACAATAACATTATCAGTTAATAGAAAATGCAAAAAATATTATAATAATGTCAAATAGTATTGTTTATCAAACACGTAATATTTGTCAAACTATTTGAACGTTTACAGGGTCCTTTGGTGTTTGAGAGTTGTACCTACCTATAGTTTAAATATGAGCATTTATCGTCACCGGATGATTGATGTCGGTCCCGGATCGGGTGTCGGTCCGGTGAAGATTAGCCGGATTTCACGAGATTCCGCCGTGTCCCTAGATTACACTGAGCCGAAGGTTTGTTATTCATGACAATATCATTCAAATATATTATTCAAATTCTTGTTTACCAGGTAGATTTCAAATATTGATTCCTATCTACCCAAAGGTTATCTGGCAAAGATCGCTATTAGCGAAAGGACCGCCTTTTGTGTATTTCATGTGTTATTTTTTATTTTTTATAGTGAAGTGGGCGGACGAGCAAGCGGTCCCACGTGATCTTAACACGCCACCCCTGGACACCTGCAACACCAGGGGGTATGCGGGCGCGCCGCCCACCTTGCAAAAACCTATTCACAGCTTTCTTGAAGAATCCATATCGTAGCTTAATGGAGAGACCTCTTGAGTTCGTTCCACAGCCCACGGGTTCGCGGTATAAAATGATTTTTTGACCGAACAGTACGCGACACCTCCGTATCGAGGATGTGCGGTAAGAATTTTGTTTTGATGTGCAAATAAAGAGTTTGTCTATCTGTCTATCTAGATTTCGAAAAAACAAGTGTGGCAGAGTCACGACTTTAAATGGAAATGAATCCATACGTTCCATCTCGACTAATGTTAACCAGCAGATTCTAAAAATTGCCATAATTTTAACTTTTGTACACAGCAAGACAAAAAAGAAATATCCGAATAATTTAGGGTACAACAACACTTTAATAATTATGTCTTGTATGACTGGGACATGGGACATTCTTCTCTTGAGAGTAGCATTATTATGAAAACTTGATTATAAATTATTTACCCCTAATTTATTAAACATTTACAATTTCCAATATATAAATGTGTTACAGCATCTTATTTCCAAAATAATGAAAAAAATGTTGAATAATAAAAAAAAATGCAAATTATCCCTTCGTTCGCAAACCTACCTCAGTAGTTTATTTTATTAGCAAATCATTATTTTTATTGACGAGAAACTAATTATTATTTATTATTTAAATGATTTTTATGTTACATGTCAAGGACATAATAATTATAAATGTTTATCTAAGGAATAATGTTATTAAAAATGTTAATTAGATCAAATTTAAATATTTTGTCTGTTCCTTTTTTGTGCGGAACGAAACCATTTATAATTATAACGGCAAAAAATAGCAAACAGACTTATTTTTTTATTTCGGATTTTTATTTTATTTTTTATTATTTATTTTTTATTTTTGTTTCGGAGGTGAGGGACATAAGCCGGAGCCTATTCCCATCTCATTCTATCCTATTCCTCCCCATTTTTCCAACCCTTTCTCTAAATCCATTCCTAATTCTCCAAAGGTAGGCAGTGCATTCGAGAGCGTACCAATGTTTGTCCGCAATGACAATGCACAATGCAGTAAAGTTTAAATAAAAAAAAAACAATGCGCTCGAGCGCTGAGGCATCTAATCTTATCGGCACGTATCTAGGGTGAAGCCGCAAATTAATACTTATCTGTGTCGTTGTTTTACTATCTACTTCTTTTATCGGTTAAGTATGTTTTTTTAATTATGAGTTCTTAATTATGAGTACTGTTGTCATTGGCTTTCGTTTTAATGTTCAAATAAGAGCAATAGTTCAAATAAGACCAGCCCATGTGCTGCCAGCATGCGTGGGTGTAGCGTCGCATCAGGCGAACATCATCGGCGCTGTACAAACTCCCGGAGGCCTTCAAGGAGCCAAAAAAACATCTGTATTGCTGTAGCGAGCTGGAATGGCTGGTGTAGCCGCAATTATCCAGCATCCATTACAGCATCCATTATCCATTTGTGTGCGTGAGCAAACATGACTCTGATTCACAAAAAATCTCTGATGACAACAAAGAAAATAGGATTCTCCGTCGACTTTGCGATCACATTCTTAGTCATTTCAAAATTATTTATTTCAGTTCTTCAAAAATAGGTGTTTTGTACGGGATTTGCTGCTTATTAAGTATTTTTTGGTGTTTAAATATAAATATAAACAACCTTTAAAATGAACCTTTAAAATTGTTTAAATATAAACCTTTAAAATAATTATTTATATTTATAATGAATGATGGATGTTCTGTGCTCGCTAACATATTGTGGTATGATTCTGCATCGACTGCATGGAAAATGCGGCTTGCGTTATAAACAGTCATTTTATGGTGTTTATGTTGTTATGGTGGTTTTATGGTCCCACGACCGCTGGTCGCACTCGACTAGCCACGTTACCCCTCTCTCACAGAAGACTTCCTTAAAATGTACAGCATTTCCTACTTTATCGTATTTCCACAATGTACGTACGTATTTCGGTGGTGACTGAGATATGATAGAGCTCCCCATTTTCCCAATCCATTCCATCCATTTTCGTCCAGTCTTCAAGTCGTCAGCTCACGTGGCCGGGGGTCGTCCCACGCATGTTACTGATATTATTGTGTTATCTGTTTTGTACTACATTTAATGTAGCATTTGATTTGTATGAACATTTTCAATTATTTTTGCACCCAACTGAGGTATAGTATAATGAGGAATGTCATATTATTTATCTACAAATGACATATGTAGAAATGACGAACGTAAACCACTCAGTGCCAGCTGAGGTATTTCCAATACGCTACGATATGGGGCTCTTCAGGAGCTGTGAACAGGTTTCTACAAGGTCGGCAGCGCACCCGCAAGCCGCCTGGTGTTACAGGTATTCATGGGCGGCGGTGACGACTTACCATCATGTGGCCCGACCGCTCGTCTGCCATCCATTCTATAAAAAAAGGACAATTGACCTTTAATATTTTATTGTTTCCTTTTGTTTAAAGTTTTACCTGTTGCTAACAAAATTAATGGCATATAGCATTTTCTGCCAGTTAACAACCAGTTCAAATAGAAATAGGGACGCGTGTGCAATTTTTGTTTAAATATAAATAATACTAATAACAATTATTGCGACATACACAAATGATTACACCAAAGTACCATACATAGATATACTACAGCTGCATCCACCATATATATGGATTTAGAAGCACACTTTGATGCAAAATAAACGATTTGATTTAAAATATCCTTTTCACTTCAACGCTAAAGGAGAAGGCTCTCTTGAAGTGTTTAACGCAACTAGTGTACCAAATGTCCATGATCTACGATTGGTAGTCATTCTCTACAATATGTCCTATTGTACGGTTTAGGGATTGTTAAAAAAGCTCTATGCTGGAAAGCTCAACGAAAATTCTTTAGGCAAATAACATAACTTTTCATTTTTATTGAATTTTAATACATAAATGTGTAAAGAATCTTTTTGTATTAGATTATATTAAAATGTATTACGTTAACGATTCTGTTAAAATTTTAAAGTATTAAAGCTTTAATTTTATTTATGAAATTATTATTTGTTTATTGTTTATTTTTATGTTTATTGTCTATTTTTAAAGATCTATACTTAACATAATTATTTCATTGATCATCGTGTGTAAAATCTTGAACGCATCCATAAACAATAAAGAGCTCATAAAGAAAATTCTGCTATAAATGCGTAAAATTTCATTTCTAAATTTCAAAAGGTATGAAAGTGATTTAAAAAAAAAATAATGCTGATTAGACAATTTAAATCCTAAAATATACTAATTAATATTTCCCATACTTTCACGAATAACAACATCTAATTAAACTTACCTCATAAAAACTCAACACCAAATATGACAAGCTAAAAATCCCAAAAGTTACACAAACACTTCACACACACATTCGCACAGGTGTTCACTTTTTGAAATGAGAATCGTTGGTTCACAAAAGCGGTACAAACGTTCGAACTTGACGCGCGATCGAGAGGGACTGAAGCTTCGCTGCAGTATGTAGTGCTGAGTTATATCTTCAGCGCAGGTTCGAAATTCGAATATTCTACGAACACCGCGTGTTGTATGTGCCAGGTTTATGGTGCAGTAATTTTTTAATTTATTTCTAAGGTCGTCCGTTGAGCGAAGGAAAACATTAATAAAGCCGCGGTTTTCCTGGACGAAATGAACGTTAAAATAATAATGTTTTAATGAAACTATTTACCAAGAAAATAATTAAAAATATTCCTTAGATAAAAGTGTTCTAAAAAGGTTCTTTAAAATAGTCTGACAACAAAATTTGATAGCTATTGGCAAGAAAAATTGGAAATTTTCATTGGGTAGTACTTAATCTTTCTTTCATCGTAATTAATTCAATAAAAAATGTCTAATATTTTCACTTGGAAAGTACATTATAAAAAGAAACATTTTTAGGAATATTTTCCAAAAAAAATCATATCTCGCGTAGTAAACTGGACATTGTAGATTAGCTATTTGTTTCTTAGGTTCGGTAACGGGCGATATACTCGTATATGGCGCATCATTTATCAGAAAACAATCGAACAGTGCCCACGGCAAATGACAGAGAAGGATCTACGAAAAATCGGAAGTAGAAACGATTTGTTCCCAATTTATATTTTTATGTATTATTATTTTTACTTAGTATTTTACGTGGTGCGGCCGGGTTTAACCACCCGCGAATGAGTGTCACATGAGTGTAGAACAAAAGCGATTAAGGGATAACGAAACCGCTACGACAAGCCCCGAGACAACTACTAATGAATGGACTTTCCAAACTGCTTGGCTGGCATTTCGTTTTAAGACCATATTATTATAATCTTCGTGCACAAGACAGTGTGCCCGAGGAGGCCTATATCCTGCAGCGGGGAAGACACAGGTATTGTATTTTAAAATGGTTTCAGATATACTTAAGCTCTTATAAAACATAAACTCTCTAAATGCAGTGTTTAGTTACTAGTTAAAGCTAGCCTATTCAACTCCTAGAACCCATTACGGCTGGCTATAACTGAAACTTTCTCCGACAACTTGCAAACAATTTTACCACTTACGTAAATGTGCATTCTGAGCGCTATTAACACTCCAAGATGGAAATGTATTACTTTTTAGAGTAAAATTCTTATGTGTGTCATGTATTTAGTGTATATTACACACAAGTTTGTATGTATGATACATAAAAATAGAATATGTATGGTTACACTGGAACATAGAAATCGCTCAATGAGCGAAAAAAGCGTTCATAACTCGTTGTAGATGATACTAGTTATTCAAACATCCAAATTAGATATTATTTCTATATACTGATGGTTTTAATTATCCGCAACGAGACGTTTGGCGGCGCACCCGCATAGCCCCTGGTGTTGCAGGTGTCCATGGGCGGCGGTAACACTTACCATCACGTGGGACCGCTTGCTCGTCCGCCCTCTTGTCTATAAAAAAAAACGTGGCTTTCAAGAACCGTCCACAACGCATTCTCGATAACTTGAAACGCTACCAAAGCAAAAATAATTTCCAAACTGTCAGTCAGCGAATCAACTGATATAGAAATTGGCTAAATTAAGAAAACAGATTAGGAATTTATTCCCTTCAATCCTACCCAGTAATGATTCAGCTCGTCTGGGTTAGAAGGCTACGTTTTAAACATTATTTAATATTATTTTTAAGCTTGTTTATCACTTATTAATAAAGGTCATTGCTGACAGCTTAAATGCCGAAACATCAACAGTTTCGATATTTCTCGACATAAGCAAGGCAGAGCCGCAGCCGCTGGGCGCACTCGACTGGCCTCGTTACCCCTCTCTCACAGAAGACTACCTTGAAATGTACTGCATTTCCTACTTCACCGTATTTCCCCAATGCACGTACGGGTTTCGGTAGGGTTTGAGATATACCAGAGCCCATTGCCATCCCATCCTATCTCTCCCCATTTTCCCAATCGATTCCTTAGTCTGCGAAGGTAGGCAGCGCATTCGGGGGCGTGCCAACGATTGTCATTGTGGACTGATGTTGGCATGTACCGCGGATATATCTATGGACGACAGTATCCACTCAGGTGGACTGTATGTTCGTCTGCCGCGTTTATTCTATAAAAAAATATATATTTGAGTTATAATTATGTTACTTTTGTAAAATTATTATTTTTGAGCTATATATTTAACAAATATCTACCTATATGATTAGAATTGACTATAAATTTCCTCAACCTTAATTAATACTTTTTTAACTGAACACGACCGACTTGTTCACTCAATACATCTAACCCCATCTACCAGAACAAGGTATGACAACTTCGAACATGTGTTCATGACGCGGACAAAAGCGTGAACACATCGCGCCGTACTAAATGAAAACACTGAGTGTATTAGAAAATAAAAGTAATAAATAAAACCATTTAATTCTAAAGAAAAATATTATAGGATTCACAGTTCAAAGAAAAAAAAATATCTTATATCTTTACTGGTTCAAATTTAGCAGTCTCAAAAAAAAAACAAACATATTTCTTGCTAAAACAATATTTCACATATTGAAATATTGTTTTAGCAAGAAATATGTTTGTAACATTTTCATGTAACATAACTGAGTCCATGTGACAGCCACGATATATATGGAAATCCCAGTTCTGTTGTTACAGCCTATACCTATATAAGTATAAAAACCTAACGAACAGGATCTAGTCATGTCACCAATAATAACATTAGTAAAACCTTATTTCGCTTCGGTTCTTAATATTTTATTATTTCGCTTGTCGTATTATCATCTTCACATATACTTATTTTGTTCTGCTACAATTATATACTTATTTAAAACTTAGGATAGGCTTGGTTGAAAACTGACAAGACTTGTGCGTCACAATATAAATATATATCTGCATATTATGCTGAGTTGATGCCGATTGACAGAACAGTTAGGTTATTTTTAATCGCCTTTCTTTTTATTATGTATTAGGCTATTAGGTATATGTTGATCAGAAGATCTATATAGTACGATCCATAAATATTATATGTTGATGTCAAAAAAAATGTTTTCTTTCTTTATTATTAACTTAAAAAGCGGTCTTCGGTTTTAAACTTAATAAAATATCTCATATCCGGAAACCAAACATGGCGATGCATGTCACGACTCCCACTAGGTTGATCCACGATTTTAAATGTCAGACGACACGAAAGTCAGTTGTCTCAAACAGGAAATAGACCTGGAACTACGAGGAAGTCTTTCATCTTTTACTTAAACGCGATTATTGTACCATTTCCTTTGTGAGAAGTGCCATGTGAAATATGAAGCTCTGTTTGTTTTATTTGTAAAACTGGAATATGTTAACGGTTTCGGTGGCGAGGGAAACGGACGGCATGCATACCAGTCACCACACGTGTCGCACGTTAAATGTTCACATTTCATGACAAATGTTTATTTGTGTTTTGACTCTAGAATAGCACTGATACAAGACTACTAAGTGATAACAAAGCCTAAGTGATATAAAAGTGTTACGTATCACTATACTTATAGCTGTTCGATACTTATCAACTCAAATAAACCTTCCACTTGGGCGATTCTAGAAGATTCTTAGATAGATCCACGAAAGCAAAATTTCTATGGGTCCCGCTTTTATCAGCCCTGTTCCGCATTTAAATAAATAAATTATAGTTTATGTGCAAAAATTTGAGCACAGAACAGGTGACAACTTTAATCAGATTGATGTTTCATACTTGGCACCCTAATCACGACTAAAAATTATAACAATAAGGGGATATTTTCTTTAAATTGAAATACAAAATACGGTAGGGCCTTGCGGCATTATGGGCCACTATGGCGGCGGACTCCGATGGGAGAGATGGGATGTTATAACAAAAGATTATTCTATTTGTGGACAAATGACATGACGTCCTCTTTGCTGTCTTTTAACTATTTTCGAGTTCGTTATATACTAAAATTGGACCAATTGTGTGCTGAAATCATTATAATTGGACCAATGGGTTTAAAATTAGTTAAAAAACTAGCAAACTGGCGTTGCGGTTTATATATGTCCATTTTTACAATAAATATAAGCTAACTTTTCATCAAAATACAAAATTGGAAATACTCAATGTAGCTGGCAATTCTTCTTTAGAATTATTATTAATCTGTGGCTATTAAAAAATACAACACAGCAAAAATCATTCAATAACATAATCATTCAAAACTGGTAGGCCCGTACAAATTTGGGTTTGTCCTTTATCCGACAAAGAAATTGCAATTTTATTACAAGTCAATGCAATTATCCTGGTCGAGATAGAAGGAAGATTACAATTCCCTGCCTACAAAGAAGCATAAAGAATGTGTTCCGAACAATGTACCATTCATCGATCAACCAAAATAAAGATTTAGCATTGCAGCTCTAAAAAGGTGGCATTCGAATGGCATAAATTTCGGTCAAATTGACCTTTTATTTCAATCTGTCACTTGACGATAAAGATGATGTACAATTTTTATATTTTTTTCTATTGCGATTGAATGGCTAAAAATGCCCTCTTGCGTACTACAAACGTGTAAGAAAAGTATAAAAAAATGTCGGATAAGCTGATGGTATAACATGCCTGAGTTGGTATTATACGAGTAATAAAAACCTATAATAAAAAAAAATATTAAGTAATATTTTTCCTATCAAATTTATAGGGATTTATAAATTAATAATTATTTAATAAATAAAATAAATTAAATAAAATTAAATAAATAATAAAATTTATAATTTATTTAACATTGTATCATTGTATTTGTATTTTTATTGTATTGTATTTATGGGGAATTGTTACCATAACATTGAACTTGATTACCCATTTTATATAATATATGAAAAATGTATTTCATATTTTCATAATTAGTAATTATAAAAATAATTATAAATTAATAATTAAATTAGTAATATTAATTTAAATTAGATAATTTAATATTTTATTTAATACTTTTTATGTAATATATAGCAGCTAAATGTCGAAGAAATTGTAAGTGAGAGGTGTTTTAGTGATGGAAAACAAATTCAAACTGTAATTTTATGTTACGATTCTATATTTTTTCTTTTTTTTTATGTACAAAGGAGGCAGACAGCATACAGTCCACCTGGTGATAAGTGGATACTGTCGCCCATAGACATCCGCGATACATGCAAACATTAGTCCAAAATGACAAACGTTGGCACGCCCCCGGATGCGCTGCCTACCTTTGGAGATATAGGAATGGATTTGGAGAAAGGGTTGGGACAATGGGGAAGGATTGGATGGGAATGGGCTCTGGCACATCTCACCCACTACCGAAACACGTGCGTACATTAGGTAAATAAGATAAAGTGGGAAATGCAGTACATTTCGAGGTAGTCTTCCGTGAAAGAGGGGTAACGTGGCCAGTCGAGCGCGCCCAGCGGCTGTTGGATTGCAGCGTGCACTCTCAAATCTAACTAACTTTTCTACATTATTCTTACCTAATTACATCTATTATACCTATTTTTTTTTTATCGAAGGACGGTGGCAGACGAGCCGAAAGTCCACTTAACGGTAAGTGAATACCGTCGCTCGGGGACAAGTCACGAAACGGGCCAACATTAGTTCAGAATAAATTGCCAGTATATGTTGACACGCTTCTTGATGTACTGCCTTACCATTAGAAACTTTTGGAACTTTGCTTTTTGAAAAAGAGTTCGAAAGAAAGGAAATACGAAGTATAACAAAACTAGGAGTTTCCCTTCTCCCACGACACTTCTATTCCTCCTGGGGGGAGTAGATGGGGTGGAATGGGCAGCAAAGGGTATAATGGAAAGGGTATAAGGGATAGGGTTAAGAGATAAGATAGGAAGGGATGGAGTGGGAATGGTCGCTAGAATATCTCATTCACTACCGAAATGCGTACATAATACATTTTAAGGAATATTTTTTGTGAGTATTTCATATATTAAAATAAAACATGTCGTAAGTTCATTAAAAAATACTAAGTTTCTCATAATCAAAAACTTTAAAGATAAACTGGTAATAATGCACACGTGTCGTAAATATATACCGTTGTTTAATAAAAATAATTACATTAGCTGCAATAAAACAAACTGTTTCGTTTCATTTTTTTGTTGTCAAAAATTACCCCGATTTTAGTAATATTTTTTATATTGCATTATTCTTTATCTAACGGTGTTATCAAAATAAAAATACCTCTGGTATAGAAATAAGCAAAACTACACTTTTTTATTAAATAAACTTTTAATAATAAAATATTATTATTTAATTAGTATGAAATAATCGTAAATTAAAAGTAGTGTTTGTAATAGTTTATTTAGGCACGCACTACATATATCTGACCCTTTCTATGCCCACCTATCGTTCTCCTATCGTTTGCTGGTACAAATAGGACAAGCACGCCTTTCGTATATATATTCTTCTGTAACTATTTGTATCAATTATTAATACAATAAAGTATATAAGTAAATAAATAAATATGTATCTCTATTACAAATAAATTATGGCAATTATTTAAATTATAACAAAACTAATTTATTAATGATAATAATAAAAATATTATAAATAAAATTACGATTTCTTTAATTGTGATGAGTCTAACATACATATTATTATAATATAAGAGAATAAGTTAATAAAAGTAACCAATAACAGGCCCCCCGGATAATCATTTATAATGTACAATGCGCGATTCAATAACATTATTGTACAATTTTATTATAGGTCTAGGGGCCACTTAATACGCTTAATAATTTGGAGCATCCCTAGAACCTAATAACTATCCAAAACAGATATAAGTTAATAGATGAGCCAACAGTCATCATATTTACACCAGTTCAATGAACGGCTTATCCACGACATCTATTTTCCTGTATATTCTCATAAATAGTATACAAATGTCGGTACCTTTCCTAGAACTGTGTAACAAAGTGCCGCCCGAGGCAGCGAACTATATAGTAAGTGACTAACTCTATTTATAGAGATTTTATGAAGGTGCCGGAAACCAGAGAAAACAAAAGCCCATGACCCTTCACGCGTCTGAAGTGGGCGTAGGGTTGGCACAAATGACTTATATGATTGATTATATTTAGGTTTCAGGTGTACGAAGGGCGGCATCATAAGGTTGAGTAATGAATTACTGAACTACAGTGTGGCTCTCTGTTCACAACCCAAAGGTTGGCTAGTAGAGAATGCCTCCAAGCATTAAGCTGTCCGTTTGTATGATTAAGTGCAAGTTAATGAGAAAACGAACATTCATGGCTGCGATATTAAAATTAAGGTAATGAAGTTCAAAACGCCTGGATATTTTATAAGTAGGTACCTAGATTTGCAAATTCTAATCGCTGCGACGGAGTACAACACAATCAAGGTTCAATCTGGAGATTTATTATACATTCCGGAAGACCATTTACTCGATCCTTAACAATATACCTCCTGAAACCATAATTTACAATACACATATTCGTAGCTGAATGTGTTGTTCCATTTGCAAATAGGTAACCCTACGTTTACAATAGATGCGGGTCAAGTGAGAGCTACTCCATTCGAGAGCGCATTGAATGCAAGTGACATGTTCTCCTATCCTGTGGATTGTACTGAACAATCATGTAGTAGATATTAACTACACTCGGAACGTTACTTACATAAAGGAAAGGGTATGTTGTCTGTTTGTGTAATCACCGGATAATTCCATTTGTACATAACGCTTATAGCGAAGGAAGGATTCCTGGTGGTGGTGTAGGGGGTGCCAGCGAGGGAAGACCTCGTCATGATTACGATGAGACCGTGATAGATGAGATCGAGGCAGATCCCTCTTCTTCTACTCTGGCCATTTCAGGCCTAACTGGAATACCAAAATCCACGGTCCACAGCATTTTGAAACGCTACACAGCATTTTGAAACGCTACACAGCATTTTGAAACGCTACACAGCATTTTGAAACGCTACACAGCATCCATACCGCGTTCGACGGCTTCAAACATTACTGCCCAAGGTTTATCCTGCAAGAATTTTGTCGGAGAATGTTAAGAAAAATTAATGAAGAACCGGATTTCTTCGACAAAGTCTTGTGGAGCGACGAATCGTGCTGTCGAAAAGAAGGATATTTTAATATCCACAATGTGCACAGTTGGCAAATGGAAAATCCTCATCTAATGCTAAATCTAATGAAGACAGGTTGCAATACCAATTTAAAATAAATTATTGGACGGGCATTATAAATGGGAAAATAAGAGGCCCGTTTGAGCTACCCGACACATTAAATGCTCAAAATTATTTGGAATTTTTGGAAAATGATTTAACAGTATTATTAGAAGACGTGCCCCTATTGAGGTACGAAGAACAATGTGGCCACAGAATGATGGCTGCCCCCCTCATTATGGAGTACGCGTGAGAGAATATTTGAACAGCGCTTATCCAAGAAGATGGATCGGTCGCTTGGGACCAATTCTATGGCCTCCACGATCACCGGACTTGAACCCTTTAGACTTTTTTACTGGGCCTACCTCAAAGAAAAAGTTTGCAGCAAACCAATAACGTCAATTGGGGAACTATGCGTACGTATCGCTGCAGCCGCTCAAGAAATAAGTGAACGGAGATATACACGCCTACTTAGGAGGGCTTTTATAAGGTGTAGAATCTGCATCAGGGCAGGTGGTAAACAATTTGAGCATCTTCAGGCACCATGGGGTTCTTCAAGAAAGCTGTGAATAGGGTTTTGCAAGGTCGGCGGCGCGCCCGCATACCCCCTGGTGTTGCAGGTGTCCATGGGCGGCGGTAACACTTACCATCACATGAGACCGCTTGCTCGTCCGCCCCCTTCTCTATAAAAAAAAAAAATCTTTTATAATTTTTGAATACATGCTACCTACCAGTAGTAATTTTTGTTATTTTTTTTAGTTTTTCCTTAGTCTCTCAAATTTCTTTATAAATAAATTATGACTTGTAATCATTTTAGTGCACATTAATTATCCAAAATTAAAAATAAAACTTTAGTTTGTCAAAATAGTAAATTGGCAAAAATAGCTCCTTTGGTTTTGGTTAATAGCAATATCTTTGTTTCTAGAAAAGGAAATCACACGTGTTTTACCATTTTAGAATCTACATTAGATGGACATTAGAATCTACATGCATTTTTTATAGATAGTAGGCCACTCCAAGCTTAGTACATTTTTTTATGGTTACTGAAGGTCAAATTTACATAAGTAGACGAATGTTGTACCTTAACTTGAGAATAACATATTTGTTTTCAAAGTAACATACTTTCAAATTAAAATTAAATTCAAATTAAATGAATTTATATCAATAAAACAATTCCTTGAGAATAATAAACAACAAGCAGGATGTGAATTTCTCTAATTTGAAGCTATGGGGTGCGAATTACAAACAAAAGGTAGGGATTTAAAAAAACAAGGGCCAATATCTTGAAAACTATGCGACTTTTACTAAGATCAAATTGTGGTTATCTGATAGGTCATGAGCTACCCTATCGACAATTCCAAGGTTGCCCACTATTTACCGGACACCTGTATATTACACATGTTAATATCCATCAAATTAATACATCATAAAGTCAAATATACATTCACATAAATTAATAAAAATAAATAGAAAAGGATGTCATTAATACAATAATAATTAATATATTGCTACAAGTCAATCTTGTCATATAATACAATACAATTTAACTTGTCAATTCAAACTACAAAATCAAATTATTACATCAAATTACGTGTATATTACATCAAATAATCAAATTACAAAATTATCAAATTTTAGTTGACTAGTCAGTGTTTTATAAAAAGTTGATGTTAGTTGTTGTGCTGTATAAAAGGTTGTTGTTGGTTGTTGTGCTGTATAAAAAGTTGTTGTTAGTTGTTGTGCCGTATAAAAGGTTGTTTTTGGTTGTTGTGCTGTATAAAAGTTGTTGTTAGTTGTTGTGCTGTATAAAAGGTTGTTGTGCTGTATAATTGTTGTTGTTAGTTGTTGTGCTGTATAAAAGGTTGTTGTTAGTTGTTGTGCTGTATAAAAGGTTGGCGTTGGTTGTTGTGCTGTATAAAAGGTTGTTGTTGGTTGTTGTGCTGTATAAAAGGCTGTTGTTAGTTGTTGTGCTGTATAAAAGGCTGTTGTTAGTTGTTGTGCTGTATAAAAGGTTGTTGTTAGTTGTTGTGCTGTATAAAAGGTTGGCGTTGGTTGTTGTGCTGTATAAAAGGTTGTTGTTGGTTGTTGTGCTGTATAAAAGGTTGTTTTTGGTTGTTTTGCTGTATAAAAAGTTGTTGTTAGTTGTTGTACTGTATAAAAGGTTGTTGTTAGTTGTTGTGCTGTATAAAAAGATAAAAATTATTTTACATTTGCTACATTTATTTACTCCCGTACTCATGTCCTGCATAACCCGAAGGTTCACTGGCAGATAATGCTCTAAGGCATTAAGTCCGCCTTATGTAACAATTTACAAAAAGAGTAAATAAATGTGAATGAATCATGGTTTACGATTGCATTGATTTATATGTTTGTTACGTACAATTGTTATTAATTTCTATTCAGTCATACTATACATTTTACTCATACCACACTCCACCCTAGTTTCTATTTAACCAAAAGTTTTATTTTTTCTCTTTATTTTATTTAGGGGCTTTTCCACTATTGTGTATGTCAGCCCCATCGTATCCTAAAAGTTACAATTTCACTATTTATCTGTCTTATCAATTAAACAACTTTGAACGGTTTAAATCGCGTATATTTAACATTATTTTTATCCCGACGTTTCGAACACTTTGCAGTGGACGTGGTCACGGGGTGACTAATTGATTTTATTTATCACTTGAGTTATTAAGAAATTATTTGAACTACCGTCTGAAAAAATTTTTTTTTTAATCATAATATTCCCTATGCACGCAGTATTCGCTCACAGTGTCCAGAGGTCTTGCAGTATTGCGTTGGCCTTGGGATTAAATTAATTTAATGACTGGATCCCAAGCCGGTGGTACTTGCCAACCATCTTCTCTATTGAAATTTGGGTGTTTCTTGATTTCAATAGCCTCACGTAACATTCTTGGCATCTCTCTAGCGAAGATTTGTGGATTATCGAATAGAATGTAATGGTTGGGTTTGTCCAGAGCATGTTCACAAACTGCAGACTTGGTCGAGCATCTGTTCTTCATGTCAGCTATGTGTTCTTTTATCCGGATACCGATGCTCCTCTTTGTTTGCCCAATGTATGATAACCCGCATTCACAATCAAGCTTGTAAACACCTGCCTCTTGTAGGGGGATATTGCTCTTGACAGGTCTTAAAAATTGGCTAATCTTCACTCGTAATTTTCTTGTGCGGCTTGAAGTAAGTTTTAATTGAAGCTCGTCTTAAGATATTGCCAATTTTGTCAGTGATGCCCTTGATGTATGGTAAGACCACGTCCATTGCAAAGTGTTCGAAACGTCGGGATAAAAATAATGTTAAATATACGCGATTTAAACCGTTCAAAGTTGTTTAATTGATAAGTATAGTAATCGCGAAAACCTAAGAAAATATTATTTATCTGTCTTACTTACCTACATCTATGTATACTATAATTACGTCTATCTGTCTATCTTAATTATCTATCTTAATTTATCTATGACTCTGATAGCGACTCGCAAATTCGCACAGAATGTTTGCAGCTCGAAAGCTGCAAATCGAACATCGAAATGTTGTCTCGGATAGAATTCTATGGAACATCCTTACATCAACCAAAAGTTCATAGACAGAGAATCAGGCACTAAGTCCGACTCCTGTCCAGCTAAAGTTGTACTAAAGCTTTACCGTCTTAAAGGGCGGTTTAGGAATTCTGTACAGTTCTTTGGTTGTCTATTGAGTTAGTTTGGGTGTTTGAATTTATATTAAGACACTTCAAAATATCCTCCAAATAATTTATTCTACATGAAGACAATTACCAATAACGGGTACACAGATCGGTGAGCAGAAGACGACTGAAGGTAGCGGGGGCGGTACGGTGCCACTTGGACTCTATTGATGAGTCAACAAAACACTGTGTCTAGCATCCGACACCGTGTTGACACTTTGTTGACACGGGCGGTAAAGCTTAAATAAATAAAACATTACAACAAACAAAACAAAAACCTCAAAGCAATTTACGAAAAGAATCATATGTACTTTTTCTTTTGCACCCTAAGGCTATAAGTAGAGATAACAAATTAATACAGCCTGATTTCCCTGTTCCATGTCAGCAAGCAATTATAGCTGAATGCTGACAACCCACTGTCAACTATTCTATGTGACAGATCATTAAACGCTTCAAATTAACTATCCATCGGCGTACCAGTGTACGTCTGTCGTAAACGTGTTCATATGAAACACAACTCCACGCCACTTGTTTTACCTTGAGAGAACTTTTAAAGAAGAATAGTCAGTATTTCTTTTCTAGAAATAAGGGGGCAGACTACAGTCCAGAATGACAAATGTTGCCACGACTCTCGAGCGCTAATGAACCTTTAAGACTCGAAGTTTGTATAGTACTCAAGGATATGAAAAAGCCATCGCGCATCATCATCGTACTTAGATGCCTTTGAGACAGTATTGTACGCCAGTAGGTCGCGTTCAATCACGAATATTTATATAGAGCAGTTATAAATATAAATTACAAAATAATTATGGCGCCACCAGATTTTAAAACAGAGAAAATTATTAGTTTTTTAATTTAATTCAAGCTCGGTTGAATTGTTGAGTTATTTAATTGAAGATAATCTTTCCTTCGAATTAAATAACAAATATTTTTTATTATAGTCAAGTTTTAAAAGGGTTATTGTGAACTTGATGTCATTACACATAAACACAAAAAGAAACAAACACATAAACAATGGAGATTCTTGCTACAAATGATTTACGATTAGGTACTCTTATTATACTTCATTACCACACTTTTACCATCACACCGCTCGTCATCGTCGTGCGGTTGAGCCGCACTTCCTTGACATTAAGATTATTCATTCATTTAGTATATTATTACACTAGATACTACATTTAGTATTATTACATTTAGTATATTATGTAATTATATTATATTATATAGTATATTATATTGTACGATAGCGTTATTATCCCAAGTTTTTTACGCTTGATGGTTTTAAACCATTTAAGTTTAAAAATCGAATCTAAAATGGTTAAGGTTCTTAAGGTTCATTTGCGCTGACTTAGCGCTCGAGCATTCGTGGCTCACTATCTTAAAGTCATCCCCACCATGAAGGTACAACTGCATATGAACTAACAAACTGAAAGCAGAAACTCCAAACAGAAACTTCGTCGATATTTAATTAATAAAATTATCACGAATTACTGTCAACTTTGACGATGACGACCAATTGATAGAAAATTTCCCGAAAAGTGTCAAAACTCAGGATTAAAAATAAATATCCGGACATCAGTGCAATGAATCGATTGAAATTCAACATCACAAGAAATCGCATTAAAAATATCTCTTCAATGTACAAATTTTGATTACGTACAGAATGCAGATATTGTGCCTATGTCCAGCAGAAGATACAGACTTAGAAGTGACAACAATAGACGATATGGCTCACACCCCTATAGACCGTTGTGGATACCCTATTAAGTGTTGCTGTTTTGTTCCACTGAAACTAGCAGTTGTAATTATCTGTTTAATAAGTTTCGTAAGTACCTACTAAATCCTACACCTCTTTCACAGAAAACCACCTTGAAATGTACCGCTTTTCCTACTCTGTCGTATTTCCCTAATGTACGTGGTACATGTTTCGGTAGAGAGTGAGTGATAGTGCCAACAACAGTAAGGAATGCCAAACGTTGGCACGCCTCTGGATGCGCTGCCTACCTTTGCAGAGTGGCTCGTGAATTTGAAGAAAGGATTTGGGAAAACGAGGAGTAATAGAATAGGATGAGATGGAAATGGGCGCTTGCATATCTCACCTTTAGTAGTACGTACATTGGGGAAATAGGATAACGTGAGAAATACAGATAAATATAGGGGTAACGTGGCCAGTTGAGTGTGTCTAGCGGCTGTGAGATGCAGCGTGCACTCTCCGCCTCTCAAATAGTTGAAACCAGACCACCAAACCAACTATGCCTACCAGCTTTGTATTTTCAGCAGCTATGGTGTGCGTCAGTACTAAATGCAATGGGAAAATTTGGTGACGAGGTCAAAACAACATATGACAATGCAACAATTATATACTGTAGTAAATTCGCATATACACTATTGACTGTTGGTTTCACAATAGCCTCGGGATTACTTCTTCTTGGTGTAATTGTTGTAAGTATTGACATGTGTTTAACTAACGTAGAATTAGCGTAGAAATCGTAGTTATATTGAGTTAGAGTAGATATCGTAAAATTAGAATATATGTTAAATGTTAAAGAGTCTAAAGAACCGTTTGTGGAGGTTTCATTAGAAGAAGTAAACATATCCTTTGTTATTACTAGTTATAAGAGATTACCTAATTGGACGAATAAAAAAAAGAAGAAAAATGGGCGCTGGAGCGGGCGACACTTGCCCAATGTCACCCAGCGCCCTCCTGCGCTGGGTGACATTTGACATTTGCTTCGCGCACCAATTCCCTAGTCTCGTTCATTTGGGTTTTGGTCCTTGCAGGGCCGTCTTTACCAGGGGGTGCAAGGGGTACGGTGCACCCCGGGCGCTCACCTTTTAAAGGTAATGAAAAAATATAACGCTATAGTAAACAATTACACAATAGGATATTTGACTGTCATAGGATACACAATAGGATATTTGACTGTCATAGGATACACAATAGGATATTTGACTGTCATAGGATACACAATAGGATGTTTGACTGTCTTAGGATACACTCCCGCACCCCGGCGCAGAATAGACTTAAGACGGCCCTGGGTCCTTGTATCGTCGGGATGTATAGATGTGTTTTACTGCGTTGTGCCTCTTAATAAAATGTTGTTAGCGTTAACATTTTGCATTTCAATGCAATTAGAATTGTATTATTTCAATTAGTATCTTCTCATAAGTTGTTTAGTGGTTTTAAAAATTATTGTAAAACCTAATAAGAAAAAGTGTAATCTTTAATTGCCTTTTTAAATTTATTTACTTCTAATTTCTCAAACTGTTATATAACCACATATGGCTTCGCTTTCTTAGCGCCTGGTTTTGAAACGCTTTTTTTAATATATATATTATTATTTAAACGATTATACACCTATTTTACGACCATTTACTTGTATCTTACCTACTATATCGTACATTTACGAGTTCCTTAAAATATTCCAGAATAAAAACCTTATTTATACGAGGCTGCGTTTTCACGGGCGCTAGTTCTGCTAGCGCCGCGTTGTCAAGCGTCGCGTCGGGTGTTGCGATGCGGCGAGTCCAGTTGCAGACGAGTTCTCCTACGTGGTAGTCGTGAACGTACGATTGTCGTTATTGCTATTCAAATTTGACAACACACAAATTTTGTCGCTTATATAACTCAATGAAAACATAGTGGAGTGTAGGCTTTCTCGGCCGGTGTGTATATTAATTGAATCTTCCGGCTACTTGGCCGAGGTCTTCTGGAATCTCTTCTCTTTCCTCCAAACGTTTCGTCAACAACTGCGGTTGACATCTTCAGTGGCGACTGCGTTCACTTTCGGAGAGATGTTATCTCTTCGGCCGAAGAGATTCCAGAAGATCTCGGCCAAGTAGCCCGGAAGATTCAATTAATATCATTGAAAACATTTACTTAAAGTATTTATATTTAGAAAGGCAAGAAGCAAAATAAGTCGTAAACGGACGCGTGACACGCGCCGTAACGCTAGACGCACTGCTCACGTAGGACACGCGGGTGCGCAGTGAATATTTTATATTTTCGCGACGCAGCGCTCGACGCGACACGTCGCTTCGTGCTGCTTCGAGTTTAAGGAGGTTTAAAGTTTAAGTTAAAATCTATCTGTGTGAGTTCGACCAATGACCTTAAAAGCGCGCGAACGTAATGACTAACAATACATACTACACAATGTAAATTATTCGAATAATAATTTTAGTTACATATTCTTTTTTACTTAAATACAGCAGACTAGCTACCACTAAATTTCTATATAAGTACTGACTTGTTCAATCGTCACCAGCTAGACAGCGAAATAAATCTGAGAATTAAAACAGAATCTGTATGTGTAATATCAATCAACCAGCACTGGGCCCGCTTGATACATTTTGGCTCGAAACCCCTCAGTGATTTACTTGAAGAGGCCTGTGCCCTGCAGGGAGTTGTTATAGACCTATATCGATATAATCTTTTTTATTTCCAGAGGAGTCACAAAATGTTAAACTGTTACATATGGTATGCATTCTTCTACACATTAATATACCTGGTGTTATCAGTTTGTTCGGCGGTAATCCTTGGGACCAAAGTCAGCATATCTAAAGGAAAAGCTATAAGGATCATAGCTACAGTCATATGGAATTTTGGTAAGTTTTTTTTATTTGTAAGAGGAATATAGCAGACAGTATGCCTGAAAATAAACGTTTTTGTGTGCCATTCTCAGTAAAGAATACCACCTAATTTTGCATCCAGAATTCTGCCTAATCTTCCTCTGTACGCATGCATGCACGCATCAAAACCCATCGACGATCTTGAGACGACGGACTTACCCGACATACTTAAGATAAAGTATAATCATAAACAAATCGGCATAAGAACTACATTTTAAAGAAGTCCGTGAGGCCCTATTGCCTTTCTACCATCGATGTACAGAGGACAAATTTGTTGGACAATATAGGCAGTTCATATCCACCACAAACATCGTGTGACATATTCTATAAAAAAGGAATAAATAAATAAGTACCTAACAGTGACTTTGACGTCACTGAAGAATAGATGTTGTATATTTTATTAGTTTCGTCTGAACTTTGTTCTATTTATTCGTAGATACCAACCACTTCGGAAGATCAATAAATAGTTTGTAATAATGGATACCAATTTATCTCTTCTCCAGTATTTATTACAAAACATTATATATATATATATATATATATATATATATATATATATATATATATATATAACAAATATAATATACATCAACTCATACACTATATACGTATCTATACACATACAAATTGTATACATATTGTATGTGCGTGCATGGGTACGAACACACGCACCTAGATATTAATTGAAATAGCTCGTTTATGTGAGCACAACACTATATATATAATAGGTTAGTTTACCATACACAGACTGTTTAAAGTTACTGCATTATAATACTACGTCAGCAGCCCTAACCAGTGTCCACGGATAGGAGAGTCGCATCTCCTTGCCATCTTAATGATGCTGTTCTTGCTGTCCCTCACTCTGTGTTATTCAGTGTGGAACACTTTTTACGCATTACAGCTACAAAATCGTCTGTATAGGTAATACTACAAAATACTAGCTCAGCGGTAAAGGAAAACATCGTGAGGAAAAACGAATACTCGTGAATTCAAAAAAAAATCTGGAGCATGTAGCATGTGTTGCACCAAACCGCACTGGGCCCGTTTGATGGATTACAGCTGAAAACCTAAATAGTGATTTACTATGGGAGGCCCGGGCATTATAGTGGAACGTTATAGGTCAAAGTAAACAAGACAACAAATAAGTCAGAAGGCCATGCGTTCGATGTTTGAACCGAATTCAAAATTTTGAAAATCGGAGTCATAAAGAATAGTAGAGATGCCCGAAAGGACGAAGTATCCCACACACGAAACACTACAATATAATGCACTACATTTCCCATTCTTATCCTATTCCCTCCAGTGTATGTGTGTATTGCACCGGTGAGTGAAATACACCAATCCATTCGTTAATCTGCAAAGGTAGACAGCGAATCCGGTGGCATGTATCTAAGATGTCTCATGAGAACTTGCCACTAGTTGGACTGTCTGCTCATCTTTCGCCTTGTTACTATAAAACAATCGTGATTGAGTCTTCAGTCATGACCCAATGCAATGCTCTAGGGGTGTCGTTACATGAGATAATTCATTTTATGTTTGTTTCAGTGTTTCTCAACTTCTTGACGGTGGTGAATAGTTATAAAATCGTGTTAATATAATGAATGAACGCATTAAATGTTATTTTTGTGAGTATTTGTCACTAAGCTAAATTGTATTATATTATTTTGTAATTTCAATTGTTAATATCCGACACTAAACAGTATTGCGGCGTTTAAAAAATTAAGAATTAATAAAGTTATTCCGTTTTAAAGATCAGTGTGGCAATTTGTGAATTTGAAAAGCATTAAATAATTTAAATTAGGAATAAAAATTCACTTAACCTTAAAATTTCATCTACTCCTATAACATAGCACCTAGTCTACTATACAGCCATAGCACGTAGTCTACGATACACGCATAGCACCAAGTCTACGAAATACTCATAGCACGTGACCTACGATACACGCGTAGCACCAAGTCTACGAAATACTCGTAGCACCCGACCTACGACACACGCGTAGTACCTAGTCTACTATACACGCCATAGCACTTCACCCATTTCGCGTAGCACCAAATCTACGAAATACTCGTAGCACCCGACTTACGACACACGCGTAGCACCAAATCTACGAAATATTCGTAGCACGTGACCTACGATACACGTGTAGCACCTAGTCTATTACATACGCATAGCACGTAGTCTACGGAATACGCTACGATACATGCATAGCACCAAGCTATGTACGTCACATGTGTAGCTTCTGGTCTACGAAGAAAGCGTAGCACGGTGGCGAATTGTAAGAGTATGTCTACTTCACTTCGTTAATCGCTGCCATTAAAATATTTATAACATATAATTATTATTATTTAAATATATAGTGGAGTGTAGGCTTTCTCGGTCGGTGTCCATATTAATTGAATCTTCCGGGCTACTTGGCCGAGGTCTTCTGGAATCTCTTCTCTTTCTTCCAAACGTTTCGTCAAAAACTGCGGTTGACATCTTCAGTGGCGACTGCGTTCACTTTCGGAGAGATGTTATCTCTCCGGCTTCTCGAGCGCAACTGACTCGACGATTGTGGCGCACCGGTATTTATAGTGGGGGAGGGTAGTTGAGTTTGTGTGGTGTATATCGAGTCTGTTTTTGTCCCCCCTCTAGTCTCTCTTCCTCGTGAGCTTGATATCTTCGGAGTGCTGGATACCAGATATTACGGAGTCTTAGATTCTCTTTTTTGTTAAAATTGTTGGGATGCTTGTAGATTTTAATAGCTTCCCTATTGAGACGGGAATAATAAGGATTCCCGGTTGACAAAATCTTTGTGTCCCTGAAGCAGATTTCGCGGTCCCCATCCGACAAGGCATGTTTAGCTACGGCCGACTTCTCAGTCGACAATTGCCTTTATGTTCTTTAATGCGGCTATTGAGACTCCGTTTTGTAGGGCCAATATACACTGACCCACAGGAGCATGGTATTTTATATACTCCAGTCGAGGACAACGGATCTCTGGGATATTTGACTGATCTGATATTGGCACTACAAAACGGAGTGTCAACGACAAAAACAGACTCGGTACACACACAATCACAACTACCCTCGCCCACTATAAATACCGGTGCGCCACAGTCGTCGAGTCAGCACGCCCTAAGCCGAGGTCCGTTCCTTCCGCCGGTTTACCGGCGGGGGAGCCCTTAGGCTGTTGCAACCCACACTTTTCTCCTGGCTGAGCGCCTTCTGCGCTCGCCCTACATCAACGCGACCGGTGACTCTTGAAAGGCCACTAGGGCCACAAGAACTTAGACATACACGATGTTGAGGCAATCAGGTTTTTAGTCGGTAGGAGTCAGACACTACCTGGCACCACCTAGGCTGGCCTTCAGCTAGACTAGATGGTGCCAGGTGTCCAATGCAGGATTTTCCTGATTGTCTCTCCTAACATAAAAAAAAAAAAAAAAAAAGTCGAGTCAGTTGCGCTCGAGAAGCCGAAGAGATAACATTTCTCCGAAAGTGAACGCAGTCGCCACTGAAGATGTCAACCGCAGTTGTTGACGAAACGTTTGGAAGAAAGAGAAGAGATTCCAGAAGACCTCGGCCAAGTAGCTCGGAAGATTCAATTAATATTATTTAAATTAAATAATGTTATTTAAATATAATTTTAATTACTATTATAATAATCATTTTGATTTTCAGATTTCTTAAGTATTCGTAGTAACACTGTTGTAACAGTCTCAGCTGAACAGCGACACGGTTCATTTAAATAAATGCACGCTGCAAACCAAATTTGAATTTTAAATTTTGTAATGGAATAATTCTAGAGAACTTGAACAATACTGCTCTTCAATGGTATAAACAAATCTATGTTAATATAATAAAGTTATTTATTCGCTTGAAATATTGAATACGATTGAGATATTCAAATGTCCTTACAATCGATACAATATCAAAAGGGTGGACTCACACTTTATCCCTTTCGGCGATGGCGATGTAAGTCACTTTCTTAAAAGGTCACTGAACGGTACATTCCCATTGATTGCGTCAAAATAAGATTAAGATAATTTAAAAAAAATGGTAAAAACGTACACATTTAATACATACATACATATTTGGACATTTATTTATATAATACAACATATTTACAGAATTTTAATTAAAAAATATCTATGAATAATTAATTTTGAAAAAGAATGTCATAGCTTTAAACAGAAATTAATTTGAATTCGATGTTCCATGCCAAACGCAAGATAACTAAGTTCAAAGTGGCCACTGTGAATAAATGACAATTTCATAGGTAACGCCCTAATAGGTAATTTAGTGACAAATTTTAACAATAGAAAAAGTGACACGTTGTAAATGACACAATTTAAAAAAGTAAAATAGGGTTTAATTACTTGTATTGTAGAATATTTATACCAAGTTTCGCGTGAATAGAACAATCAAATATATATTTTCCATACAAACTTTGATACCACATTTAATTTTCATCCCTTTAAGAATTGTTTTTCGAGAAATCCCATCTTAGTATTTCTTAATAAATACTGGTCAAATTTTCTAGTTTTTGTGATTTCGATTCAGCGTTGAAGAATCAGTCAGTCAGTCAGGATGAGTATAAGTATATGAATCTCTTTATTTTGGATTATATGCATAGATAGACGTTTACACCAATACCAATACGTTTACTCAGCTTTTCGGGTTACACAGGTTATATTGGCCGTGGCAACTTGACATAAGGGTCAACGATTACCGGCGAGCGGGTCGCCTACTTACTTGATTAGCCAACTTGCGCGGTTCGCCAACTATCGCACTCTTCGAAATGAGTGGTTTCGTCAACTTTCGCATTTCATCTGCGAGTAAGTCAGGTGGAAGCTGCTAACAGTTTTATTAAGTCAAATAAAAACAAGGAAACATTAGCCTTTAATTCCGCCTCTCAGTATAAAATGTGTACAAAAGGCGAAAGTCTAAAAGGTTATTATATTACACAGCTTATAAATAATTCCTTATTTCTAGCCCACTCCTGTCATAATATACTTTAGTCTTCAGTGTCTTTTCACATAAATAAACAACGATTTTAATAGTTAAAAGGAGATTCTGTTTCCGCTACCCACGCATGTCCTGCGTGGGTGCATGTAGGCGGATGGTTCTTGGGAGTCTAAAAGTTTTGTAGCTACACGCCTATTTCTATGCATTATAATAATGTGGAATGTGCTGAAGAACTGTTCCGTGTGAATCCTCCGTACTTCAATGACAGTCGCTGCGAACAGTGCGGTTAAAAAGAAACTTTATACCGCGAACCCTCTAAAGTTGTGGAATAAACTGTATTTTCATTACGCTCTGAATGAGTGTGTACAATTATGTAGTCATTATGTGTATACAATAAATTATTAAATTATTCTAATATCTACGTGTACTGCTAGTATGAGCAATATTTGAATGAAAGAAAAAGTCAATGTCTGAAGGTAGCCGGAATTTTTCCATTACCCTTATAAAGTTAGTAACTACCCACATATTTCGTAGAATTTGGTTACGCTCACACTGGCTGTAACACACTGCCATAAAAACACAATCATAATAATGTATAATAATAATATTCCCACACACCTAACGCGAAATATCGAAGCCAATAATAGCCATGCTGTTATTTCATATTACCTTCGATTTAGCAGTTAACTGCCCACACGTTTAAAGAATTTATTATTTTAATCTCGATCTGAACATATATAAACCACATTTGTCTGACTTTAGTTCTTTAATTCGAAAATATGGCGGCTTTTTGTAAAATAAAATGATATATACTATACTATTCTAGGGATGTTTCGAATAGCAAAAAAACACTAGTCGTGAATAGGAATAATTTGCCAAATTATTCTGGACTACGAATTAGATTAAGAATACTATCTAATCTATTACGCACGCACTTGTAAAATTAGTACGTGATTTGTATTCTATTTTTTTATAGTTCAATCTGCAAGTACCTTCTTGGTTGAATCTGAATTTAAGTACGTCCCTAAATTTAAATGAAACCAAAAAAAACACTCTATTTAAATTAAAACATAAGCTACGTAACTGTGAACATTTGCTCTTAAAAGTATTTATTTTTTGTGAAAAATAGTCTTTTATCTTATTATTCACGTTGAGCTTTTGGAGAAAAGAGTGCTCGATTGGAGACCACGTACCGGGGTATGTAGCCTGGGCACCCTCCGAGCAGGTGGGTTGACATCTTAAAGAATGTCGCCAGTATTGGCTGGATGAGAAGATAATGATAAATAAATAATTAACAATTACATTCATAAAATTTTATTCGGTTACAACGAGTAATGGTTAATACGCACAATAAAACTGTTTGTGGTGTTTCTCCCGAAAAGCAATTTAATAGGTAAATTAAATTATAAATTATTTATAGCTGCCCCCGCCACTTCGTACGCGTGAAACTTTTGTTTTTAAACTCTAAATTAAGATATCTTTTCTTCCCGTTCGCCGATTTTGCTGAAACAAAGCCTATTCGAAGCGCCAAGCTAAGCTTAATTAAGCCGTGGAAACCCCATGAAAATCCGTTTAGTAGTTTTGGAGATTGGCGTGTTCGAACAGACAGACAGACAGACAAAAATTTTGAAAATCGTCTCTTTGTATTCTGATACTCTTTCTTCATCGCTCTTAATCAGTTTTTGGTAAATATACAATGTACAGACACGCTGGTTCTACAGTTTCATTATTAATAGATGTAATATGTAATAGATAAATAATGATTAATTAATAATGATAAATAATTTATAATTATAGCATACCGTCGACCTGTGCTTCTCCATTGCTGGATATATGGTAGGCCTCTCCCAAGGACTGTCACCACACACGGTCTTCCACTCATCTCACCCACCCACTACCTGCGACTTTCTTCAAGTCTTCAGTTCACCTGCCAGGAGAGCGTGCTTCCAAGCGAATAGATTCTACTCTCAATACTAAACAACCCAATTTCAACTTTTCAGTTATTTCAGTGACTCAGTTCAATCATAAGTAAGCCTCTTAAAGTACTCGAGTGCACAAAAGCTTTACCGTCGAGTATGGGCTCAAACTTACGACTTAATAATGTTGACAAATACCAAGTTCAAGTAGTCAGTTAAGTTTTATTATGCATATATAACGGTAAGCTTCAACGATCGTATCACTATTTAGGGAATCCAAGTAACAAAGTAAGTTTCATGAAAATTAGTATTCTATATAATAATAATAATACAGACAAATAGGAAGTTATGTAGGTATATTACCTGAACAAATCTAATCCACCCACACGAAACCTTTGAGCATCATATTAACTCACACTAAGCCTGGGCTAATATATCACACGGAGATGAAATACAGCCTTAATTTAAACAGAACTTAAGGCGACCGCACACTATTAGTGTTTAGTCGTGTATCAAATAGTGAACTTACTTGTGACCTAATTATGTACAAAAGACTTTATTTTGAACAACTTTACTAAAAAAAAATACATTTATAAATAAAAGTAATTGTATAAACTAATAGTATGGCTTCAGTCGATGCTCGAGCTGAAGTGCCGCACGAAGTGACGTAGGCCAATCGGACGGAGCACGTGTTGCTTTCTCAGCAATTTACTCCAGTCCGTGGTATCGTAATGTTCGTGTATGGTTTCCCGAGTCAGTTCGTTCGATAATATGTAGGTATCGGCGTACATCCACGTACGTCCACGGGCTGCCGTGGACATATGATTATGATTATGCCCGTCGCATACGTCCACGAGCTGCCGTGGACATATGATTATGATTATGCCCGACGCGACGGGCATAATCATTCACTCTACTCAATGAGACGAAATGTGTCATGTACAATATCGGACTCTTATTACATTAGGTGTAAACGAATCTTTCCCGAAGCTTAAAATTTTCATGTTAATTGATTCATGAATCATGAACGAAATCCATAGTTTCAGTCTACACCTTCGATGTTATAAATATAACCTGGAAGGGGAAGTGTGCACGCTGTAATCCCACAGTCGCTAGCCGCTGGGCGCACTCGACTGCCCGAGTATATCTCGCACTCACGGAACATTGCAGTGTGTGTGTATTGCCAGGTTTAGTGTAATATTAATGTAGGTACACTAATTTATTCTATTATATTAAACTTCAATAATTAAAAAATAAATTGATAATGTAATGATAATTATGCAATATATAAATATCTACTATGGTACTGTCGTCTGTGTGGATTTTTTTTCAGTTTTTATGTTATAAATCTAACCGCATATTTTCTACTAACGTCTCCTTCAATATTCTTCAAGATGTATTCATCAATATAATCAACAAGCATTTATAATATAAGAACAAAGGTTATAAAAAATGGTGTTAAAGTAGGTACATAGGTACATATGGTAAATACGATACCATTATGTCTCGTATCATCCCATTATGTCCTGCCTTTAATAGGCGTGCAAAAAATGTTAGTTATATATTAATTATTATTATGAACGCACCATTAATCACTACATTATCGTCATTATATTAAAATTAAAAATGTAGTATAATATAATTATTTATCATTTGTTGAAACATGAACAGGCATGTGCGTAGAGATTTTTATACTGTGTTAACGCTGTTTCATGTAAATCAAAATAAAATAAATAAAATATGTACATTCGCATCATTATACAATAACATTTTTTTTTTTATGTACGAAGGCAGCAGACGAGCATACAGTCCACCTGATGGTAAGTGGTTACTGTCGCCCATACACATCCGCGATACATGCAAACATTAGTCCAAAATGACAAACGTTGGCACGACCCCGGATGCGCTGCCTACCTTTGGAGATATAGGAATGGATTTGGAGAAAGGGTTGGGAAAGTGGGGAGGGATAAGATGGGAAACGGCTCTGGCACATCTCACTCACTACCGAAACACGTACGTACATTAGGGAAATAAGACATAGTGGGAAATACAGTACATTTCAAGGTAATCTTCTGTGAGAGGGGTAATGTGGCCAGTCCAGCGCGCCCAGCGGCTGTTTGGATTGCAGCATGTACTCTCCCCCTCAAATAGTGCACGAGGAGGAGAGTGCACGCTGCAAATGACTACCTTGAAATGTACTGCATTTCCCACTTTATATTATATCCCTAAGGTACTTACGTGTTTCGGTAGTGAGTGAGATGTGCCAGAGCCCATTTCCATCCCATCCTATCCCTCATTTTGGACTAATATTAGCATGTATCGAGGTTACAATTACAATCTACGTACGTCATCTAATACCCCGTCGTGGGCTACGTACGTACACATGCCGGCCGAAAGTAATACACATCGACTATGATCGGCTAGCTCGGTTTTGTCGAGCGTCGTCTCTGTCGTAACGTCAACCACACAGCAGAGACGACGCTCTACAAAACCAAAGCTAGTCGATAGTCTCTTTCCAAAGGCCAATGTGTATTACTTTCGGCCGGGAAGTGTATACCTAAACATATTCCAGATCGAAAGCATGTTTTTTTTTTGGTGAAAACAGGGTGAGATGGAATCTGTCCTTTAACGAATTCTTTATTTCTAAATCCCTAAAGATAGGCAGCATTTTAATTCTAATATAGATTAAAGAATATTTATTACACATATTCCATATTATTATTTAAGACACGCGCGTTTCCTCACGATGTTTCACCGTACAGTTAAAATACGTACTTAAGTACCTACAAACTTAATGGTACACGCTGGGGCTCGAACTCGCCTCAAGACTGTGAATCGTAAATACATAGACTTAAGACGTAAACACTGATAGAGCCAACGCGGGGGCTATCAAGAATCTACTGTGTAAACGAAATGGTCTTCTCAGTACTTTTAGTAACACACCAAGCGACTCATCATCGGCGCAACTGCGCCTGTACCGCTACACAGATCAGGCAGATGATAGATGGCGTGTTGGGGTCAATGCAGATCGAGAGAAGCGCAACGGAGAGGATTTTTTGATAACATTTCATATACAACTGTATTATAATTGCTTTAAAGTACAAAATTGCGTGAAACAGCGGCGCGGATACCAAGCGCGATGCATGCGAGCGCTTGCTCTAATCTGTCTAAAGCTCGTGACGCGAGTGTTGTCAGACTTCAACGAGGCTTGTTGTTAATTTTGTTCTTTGGAAAATTGATATCTATCTTTAATTTAAACATAACGGAATTGTAGACTGCTGCAAGATACCACGTTTCCCTGCAAGCTGTGAAGTGATGCTACGGATTGGTCTATGCTTTTATCACTATTAAATCTTCGCACACAGACTCGAGCTCCTAGACCAGACAAGTATTTGCCCTTTATGGAGAAAATAGCTGGGACGAATCTGGGGCACTTTTCACCGATAAATAGCCTGATAAAACAATGTAACTTATTAACTAGGGAGAGGTTGGCTTTCTTGTCGATAGCCTAAATAAAATTAGACCATTTATTTTAGCAAGCACTCTATGAACGTTTCTTTATCTTTTTATTGTATCTATACACAATTTTAATTTATAATTTTATTTTCTATTGTGATTTTTTTTTTTTTTTTTGGCTCTTTATTTTTAAACCATGTTGTCGTCGCTTTTAAGTAGAACGACATTTATATAATTCACATTATTGCATGTAACGCTTTCATTTACATAACGTATGCTCTGTTGGTGGCTTTTAATAAATAAATAAAATATATATATTTATAATGTTCATCAGGGTGACCACGCCTCGAGTGAAAAAAATCCCCGACCTTTCCCTGACCATTGTGATTTTCCCTGACAAGATTGTGGAATTATTGTCAATTTTTACTCAATGGAGTGGGTGTCATGACAATGATCTTTACAAATGTAGCAATATTCCATAATTAGCCCTTTAGTTTTGGCGCCTTAATGTAGTAATGAAAGACTGAGTGTTTTTTAAATCAACGTCGTCCCGTCCCTCTTCTAATCTCGTTTATATAAAAATCTTTCATTGATATGCAGGAGAAACAGAGTGGGAGCGAACCAAAGATATTAATTAACAAACATGGTGTAAGAGTAACTACAGTAAGCAATGACTTCGATGTTTTAATTTGTTTATGGCAATCAAACATCCCTGATTTCCCAGGTTGGGTAGTATCTCTGATTTTCCCTGACCACTTTGAGCTGCTCTGACTCTCCAGAATGTGGACACCCTGTTTATATAATGTGTCGTGGGTACGTACAGCGACTAATTGATAACGAAGAATGCCTGATAAAAAATCCTACCAACTCGGATTTGCTCGTCTCGCGAAGGCTCGAGCAGTAGTGCGCAGACCGCGGTAGTTCGCGCCTCACGAAGGTACTGGTCTCAATGTGCATTTTTGCTCTCGATGTGGCTTGCGACCAAGAGGATGTTCAACGATGCTAGAATATTTTTCAGTTCGGTTTGCGATGACCCTGAAGTAATCTTTGGAATTCGCTACCTCCATCCAGTATTATTTTCTTTTTCCCGTTCTAAATATTCTATAATTGCAATTATTGAACAGATACTCACTGTATACACGACCGGACTCTATATTTTTATACACGCTGAATGAAAATCAATTCCGCCAAAGCTTGTAATCGGATTTTTCGGCGGGAACTCGAGAAGTGACGTTGAGTTTTCGTGTGATTACATTAAAAATTGTGTATTTTATGATAGTTTATAAAACTTCAAAGTGTTAATGATACTCAAATAAAAGCATAGGACTGCGCTTTTCGTGTGCTCCCAATGAGTCCTCCTCTGTGCTCAGTAAACCTACTATCACTGGACGGTACTGGACATTGGCAGGATACTTTGAAATTGTTTATGGCGAAGAAAACTTGACACTGGCAGTATGTGGTAATTGCACCATTGCCATACATATATTTAAAAAAGGATGTAATCCGTGGAATAGACGAGGTGTGTATCGTTGGTCCGGTGTCACTACACTAAAGACGCTTGTAAAGTCCACCCCCGGATTACCGCTAGCCGATATATTATTACAAGGCATAGTACTGACCAATCTAACGTTCGAACGAAAATAAACTCCTTTGCCGCTTGTTATCCACAAATTCAATAGGGGATTGGGTGGTGCCAACCGCAAATATAACTTTGTAGAACGAAGTTCTATTTGAATATTAGTTATTCATTCAATTAGGGCAAATCAATATTAACGTATGGCTCATGTACACAGGGAGTCTCCCGAACAGTTATAGATGATTGTCGTACACGACCAAATTCTCGTCTGCAATTGCTTACATGATGACAAAAACTCGATGATATCAGTGTAGGAACCTTGCCTACACTGCAATTAATTTAATTAGGCAAGCAAACCCGCCGGCCGATGCTAAATTTGCTTTGGACCGTTACGCGCGGCCGCTTGTAGAAGGCGCTTGCGCAAAGCGGAGCGAGCGGGCGTCGCAGAGTCACTACCGATATCCGACGGCGAATGCACGCGCATTTTTTAGTTTCTGTTAATTATAAATTTCTATTTGTATCTTGTGCTAGTCAATCTCTAATAATTTGTTATCATATCTGTGACATCCTATGTGTTAAATTCATGCTCTTTCTTCAACAATATAAATCGCTAATGTAAATCGTGACATACCTACGAGAATAAAGTATGTCATATAAAGTGTGGAGTTTTACTAACTAAGAACCCAAGTTAGACACTTTATCAGTAATGACTAGTTATACTAGTTTTTGAGCGAATTTCTCGCCTGCACTCGTTCGAGAAACTTTCCGTGTGTAAACGACCCTATAGTCATTACTAACTGCCGCGAATAAGCACATTTTTGACCGCAAAAGTAAGTTTGTAGGCATGTGAACCCCTAGGGTCACGACAAGAAAACACACAAATGTAATACTCGTAACAGTGTATCGGGTCACGACAAGAAAACACACAAATGTAATACTCTTAACAGTGTATTTCATTAAAAACAATTATTTTGTCTTTAATTTGTAACATAACATGATCTAATATATTCTAGTTAACATAATTGGTACTTTAATAGTCAAGGATAAGACTGCCGGCACAATTGCGATTATAAAACGCACGCGCATATTCAGCTCAATATAGTCAAAAAATAATTGTGACGTGATCTAAGCAAAAAGGGACTTTATTGACTTTGGACTTAAGTGATTTTGATTAAGATTTTCTAATGAAAAAATTTGTCACTTCAATAGCCTGGTTTAATTAAAAGCATGCTCTGACATCTGATTTTTAATTTTAATACAAGCAACAAAAAAAAATTTTTTTTCGGCCACTATTATCTGTTCACGATGAGCACTGACTCATCGGCCAAGACAGTAGCCGTCACCATTTTTGACCAATAGTATTTTTTAGGATTCTTAGGTTTGTTTTACAGTAACATGGATATCTCCATGTAATATATAATTGAGGACCCCAGAGGTCAAGGGGTCTAAGTACACATTATCTACCTTTTATTACCTATAAATGTAACACAGGTGATTTTAATAATCTATTGTTAGTACTAATTAGAAGCAAATGGCCAAAGTGTTGGCCTAAAATGGTCAAAACAAAAAAAAAATAACTTTCCCTCTTACAAAATTTTGTTGACTTTTGGTTCAATTATCTCAAAACATAAATTTTGTCACTTAGATCCCTTTACCTCTGGGGTCCTCAATTATGTAATATGGATAACTTCGTGCGGGTTGGAAGTGTCCATTGTTTCGTACAAGTACCACGTGTTTTTATATCAATTACAATATGAACACTTCTTATAAAGAAAATGGAACTATGAGGACCCTGGAGAAGAAAATGGAACTATACACATTGGAGTAAAGAAATCTTATTTCATTATAAATAAACAAAATTTAATTAAACATTTTTCATAAGTTCAAACTATGATTCCCTGTGTCGTAAAGACCAGTTCATTTCACTCTGACTTTGACACCATGGTATATTTATAAAATTAAAATTAACCCTCTTTTCCAGGTCTGCTGGTAGAAATCTCCGCAAGAGATAAGCTTGTCTTTTCTTTTTCTTCTATTTTTTTTTATCTCATGTTAATAATTAAATTATTTAATAATATTGAATATAATTTTTCACTCATGCAAAATTAAAAATAATTTTCAGATTACGAATTATTCATAATTTTCTTTGCGCAGTAATTAACATTTTATGGCAGTATATAAAGACATTTTTCGTAATAATTATTACATTTGCATTTCTGTCTAGTTTTAAGTTTTCTTCTAGATTGCTTTGTTTTATTTTAATATATTAAAAATCGAATGTAAACGTGCCTTTACTGGTAATGAGTCAGTGCATTCTTACCGCGAACAGACAGTGGTCGAGAATAGGGTCCCTTTTGTAAGATAAATGACACATTTTTCAAGAATTCTCTTTGATATATTAGGCCTAAAAAAAGCATAAAAGAAAAAATGGATTCATTATTAGTCATTTAAAAAAAACGCAACTGTAAATCCAGCCTTACACCTTAATAATGATATATTGTAATAATTTACAATTGTATAGATATTTCTATGAACACAAGGGATATCAGTGTGTATTCTAATGGTAAATGTCAATAAGGCATTAAATACATCGAGCGTTCCAAACGCAGCGTTTTTAGGTACTAAGCAAGGCAGTAACTAATATGTAAGCTAATTTCTAAGGCAGCTTTGACTCTACAAAACATAAAAAACGCTCGATGCAGTTTGAGCCTAAAAGCGAAATTCTCAAAACTTTTGCCGTTTAAGCGCGCATATAAAGTTTAAAACGCTAAGTGACGAGTGGGACGTTCTATACGATGGTAAGTAGCTTACGGTAAGTGACTTACCGTAAGTCTTTGTCTATAAAAAAAAATGCAACATACAAGCAGTCCGTTTAATTATGATATATTGATGTATTGTTGCTCATGGCCGCGATACTCGCCGACATCAGTCAAAACTGACAAACATCCTCAGGTGCGCCACCTGACTTTAGCAAGAGTTGATGGTATCCTTCGGGAATGGGGAGATAACGAAATTATATTCGAACAGAGATTTATTTGAATGCACGACCTGGCGAATGAAAGTCGATAACAAATACTCCTTTTCTTTAAAATATCCCACCCTTATCTGTAAAGATGTATCGTAACTTAAACTGCGAAATAAACCAAATCCGCTAGAATATCTGTTTAATTTCATGCAAGTTTTTCACAACGCTGTACAAAACTAGCGTAACTTAGCTTTCAAACGACAAAGTAAAATTAGTTTTGATAATTCCGCTCCATTATCTAAATAAGTAAATTATAAATATATATATATATATATATATACATATATAGTCTTAAAACAAAACGTACACATGACACATATAGCGCAATTTTCGTTCAAATTTCGTCTTTATGTCGAAGCAATAAGCTTATGTATATATTAGTGGTGGGTAATCAAGACTTCTCGGAGTGTTTTAACTCACTTAATCCCGCTCCGCTTGCGAAACCAACTCCTCTTAGTTACTCCTTAAAAGGTCATGCCATCGTTGCATCTCGATTTTGAGCCCCCGACAAGTGCCGATGCGCGATTACACTCACAATTATGATTGGCGCCGGAATCGGAATGAATAACAATCCGATGGAACAATTAAGGGATTCGGCTCCGCTCGCGGATTCAACTCTTTTGATTCACTAACTCCGGAGTTACCCATCACTAGTATATATTTACTTGCTGCAATTATTTACACGTACAATCAGAAACAACAGTCCAATTTCGAGTAATAAAAAAATTTACATTATTCTGTCTTCTGACAAATGGAACAAATACAAAGCCCTCTGCAGTTAAATATCTACATGTTTATCAAGCTACTATGTGGCGTGAACCGCAAATATAACGTTGTAGCACAAACACAGTTTCAATTAGAGCAATGCCAAAATCAGTGTAATAAGTCCACAAGACCACAAAAAAGTTTGTAATCGTGGCCAACGTTTTTCTGGCAGCAAAGTAATCAATACGATAATTAACTATTTTCGAAATCAAAATGTTTTATTCAAACTCGTATTATAAAGAATTTTCCAAAATTAAGTTGTGGGTAAGATATCAGTTTGAGATTATTTGAGGGTGAGATGTGGGAAGATTGTTTCTGTCACTCATGCGCAGTTGTTGGGCACAAAGTAGAATGACGTCATTATAATATATTGCGCACCTTTGCGACTTCTATCTAAGCTTTTTATCTGAAACATTTTCCGAAATAATTGGATTATGAGTTCATATGTAGATTGATTTTGAGTTTGTTTATTTAATTAAATGTTCTATGATCTGTAAAAAGGTATGTTAATTGTCGGTTATAATTTCTCTGATATAGAGTGAAATTTAAAAAAAATGTTTTTTATTAATCTTAAATTCGTTGGAGAATTTCCCATTTGTTAGTGTCTAAGCGTTGTAGGTTTTGTGATAAATAAAACGACGTTGATGCAATTTATACTTTGCGTGAGTTTAATTACCCGGATGATCTTTTCTGCATGGAGATATTAAATGTTTGTGCTGATCGGGACTGGACATGTGCTGATATTGAGGAGCTAGGAGCGTTATCAAGTACATATAGATTACATATACATGTATATGTAATACTTGACTAGTCACCAGTCACCTAGTCATTAGTCAACAGCCGCATAGTCTATTTGCCTAGTCACCTAATCACAAGTCGACTAGCCACCCAGTCACCAATTGACTAGTCGCCTAGACACGGATCGACTACTCGCTTGCCGACTAGTCACCTAATCACCAATGGACTAGTCACCCAATCACCAACTGACTAGTCGACTAGTCAACCGTCCACTAATCACCAACGGCATCCTTTTCATCAATCTTCGCCCGTTTAACACTCGGCGAATCACCACCATTGTAATGATTGACCTCTTCAGTAGAAAAATCCACCCATTTCCTTTTCAATGCCATTTTTACTTTAAAAACCTTATCACTTTCGATGCTGCTAAGTCTACTGCTGGTTTCGGAATCACTGGATATGCCATTTGTGGCGTTATTTATTATTAATAAGTCTTTTTCTATTTCGGTGAGCTCTTTTGGTTTGATTCGGGCCGATCGTGGCTTCGGTTTGCTTTTAGTGGTTGAAGGTGATACTTCGGCTATCTTTCTTTTCTTATATGTTCTTTTAATCTTCTTTGGTATTTCTTCCTGTGAATTTCACGTTTGGTAAACTTTAGTAAGTATTCTATATTGTACATCAAACAATAAAAGAAAATTAAACAAAAGTATGATTAGATAGATCAGGGGTCGGCAACCTTTTTTAGTAGTCGGGCATATTTCTGACATATAAAAGTTCGGCGAGCACCGCCGAACTCCCGATTGAAAGGCAATTTTGACAATAATATATAAATATAATATAAATAATAATACATATATTAACACAACTTAAATTTATTACATACGAACATATTGCACATAATTTAAATTTAATGCGAAGTATGATTTATGAAGTATGAAGTATGCAAATTTACAGCTAACTTATTGTAATTTGGCACATAAATCGAATTCCCAGTTCTTAGACATTGGTCTAGTGGCAAATGAGGATTGTGGGTAAAGAAAATATTTAGTTTAATATATGCACAAACAGATGTCTCTAGTAGTTGAAAATTTTGATTTTCATCAATTCATCTAGTGTCGTATAGATGTCCTTAGTCAAAATTTAATTTAAGATTTGACCATTTTACATAAATTGTACAATTATTAAAATATTTACTAGTTTTTAGAATTTAGATATTTGAATGTGGGCACTTTAATATTCTCTCGGGAGCATCAAGGCGCCCGCGGGCACACGTTACCGACCCCTGAGATAGATCATCGATCAACCAAAGTACATAGACAAAACTGTGTACACGAATGATGCCAGTGCTATAAATAATTGTTACTGTCACAATGAATAGGTTTTTTTTTTTATGGTCGAAGGCGGCAGACGAGCATACAGTCCACCTACCTGATGGTAAGTGAACACTGTCGCCCATAGACATCCGTGATACGTGCCAACATCAGTCAAGAATAACAAACGTTGACACGACCCCGGATGCGCTGCCTACCTTTGAAGATATAGGAATGGATTTGGAGAAAGGGTTGGTAAAATGGAAAGGGATACGACGGGAATGGGCTCTGGCACATCTCGCTCACTACCGAAACACTTACATACATTAGGGAAACATGATAAAGTGGGAAATGCAGTACATTTCAAGGTAGCCTTCTGTGAGAGAGGAGTAACGTGGCCAGTCGAGTGCGCCCAGCGGCTGGTGGATTTTGGCGTGCACTCTCCCCCTCCATAGTAATAATGGGTAATAATAACTGTTTTTAATTGTTTACTTTACTTAACTTTTTTACTCTTTTCTATTCTTTGTATGTACTACGTATCTACCGTGTTATATAGTACTACGTTATACGAGGTATCTATGTCAAAGATACAATTAATACAATAAACATTATTAACAATTGTATTAAAATTACCTGTTTAGGCTTAGCTCCTATATATCCTGAACATCTTTTGGCCCCGCAAAGACATCGTTTCTTCTCAATTCCTGCTGATTCTAGATTATAATTGAAAGTCACTTCACTGTTCTGTAAAATAATTACACAAAAAAAAGAAATTATATTGATAATATGATAGATAACCAATGACAATCAACTTACAATAAATTAAAGTTTATATAGACATGATGTTTCTCGAATCGGTGGATATTGCTTGTAAGTTAGAGTCAAATGACATAATAATATAAATATTACATAACTTTTGTAACAAAATACATTTTTTTTTTGGCTATTAAACAAATTGGTATGAAAATTTTGGTAAAAACTCAAATTAAATATTTTGCAATTAATTATAGATTCGCGAAATTTATAACGCGAATACGATATAGGTAAGCGGCACAGCCCCAAAAAGTTGCTTATAAATCGAAAGCACTGATCACTTTCGTCCTAGTGGATAATTTCGACTTATTTTAATGTTTTGGAGGTCGCTGAATTTCGAATCTGAAGATATTTTTTACCTAAAAGAATTGCAACGTTGCAAATAATGGCTTTCAATGCAAAAATGAGACAAATAAAATTCGATACCTTTTTATGTTCAACTCGCCATATCTCAGGCAATTATCAATCGTTCCCCTTGAAATTTTTACAGGTTCGTACGATAATTTCCACAGTACGTTTTGTCCGAGTGGCGAAAACTTTTTATACGAGTTCAAGAGTTTTTACATACTAACGCAAAAGTTGAGTGATAAAGTTTCGAGTTCTGAATTACAACATACCATAATACAATATTAAAATACAATATTAGGGCGCTAGCTATGAAATTGCCGTTTTTTTGAAGTCTGTGACAGTAAATAATAATCTGACAAGGATTTTTTTAATCAGTCATTATTGGTCCATTTCTATCATCTACTCCCCGATTATTTAAATGTAAAAGAAATAAATATACATTTAAAATATTCTTAAGGGCTGTGCCGCTGGCCCAATAACAGCAGTATAATAATAACTTTAATGTCTTGAAAAGTTCATATTGTCATAATTTTGTAACTACTTAACCAATTTGGCTTGTCTTCAAACATAACAGAGATATAAATTTTGTTATATTAGGGGTTAAAGTATGAAATTGCCGATTTGTACTGAAATTGTAAAATGTAACATATTTATTTAATCAAAATATTTACCCTCATTATCTATACATTGTTGCCATCTAATCGGAAGTTCATTTATGCCTTTGCTATAGAACTCTGGGGATGTAGATTCGACAAACTGTGTGAAAGCATTTTGTACTGCCTCTTGGGAAAAAAAATTTTTACCATGTAGAAAATTGTCCAAATCACGAAAAAAAAATGGTAGTCCGTTGGAGCAAGGTCTGGCGAGTACGGAGGATGACGTATGGTTTCTAACTGCAGCTCCTGTAGAGTTACAACGGTTTCTCGTGCAGTGTGAGGTATTGCGTAATCATGGCGCAATAATGGTGAAGATCGATTCACGAGTCGGGGCTGTTTCACTGCTAGTTTCGCCATCATTGTTCGAAGTTCGGCACAGTAAACATCTGCTGTTATTGCTTGACCAGACCTGAGAAAGCTATAGTGATTAACACCATGAATAGACCACCAAACAGTTACCATTACCTTTTTATTGGTAAGCTTTGCCTTAGGCCACTGTTGCGGCGTTTCACCCGGGGTCAGCCATTGCATTTTTCGCTTTCGGTTATCGTAAAGAATCCACTTTTCGTCACATGTCACAATTCGATCCAATATTCCTTCATTTCTGTACCGATTCAACAAGGCAACGCAAGTTTCAACACGCGTTTTTTCTGTAGATCAGTCAAATCATGAGGCACCCATTTTTCATATTTTTTTATCTTATTGATTTGATGCAAATGAGTCAATATTGTAGGTAAGGTAACGTTAAACCATGCCGCTAATTCCTGGGTAGTTTGACTCGGATCGGCTTCCACCATCTCCTTTAATTCAGCGTTATTCACCTGTGTGGGCGGTCTTCCACGTGGTTCGTTCTTCAAGTCGAAGTTTCCATTACGAAAGCGTTGAAACCAAAAACGCACGGTTCGTTCATTAGCAGTCTCCTCTCCAAACGCAGCATTGATATTGCGAGCCGTTTCTGCCGCGTTAGTTCCGCGTCGGAATTCGTCGGAATCTTTGAAAGATTACTCAGATTTACGAAGTATCCATCTTTCCCGTCTAAGCTGAATAAAAAAACAATTGAAAGTCGAAAATCGAATGTTGCACATTTTTTAAAACAAGAACCTCATAGGTATCATGTGAAAAAAGTTTCACTCGAAAATCTCACACCATGAAGGTTTTATGTCAATTCAAAGTATCTATTACTATAAAACGGCAATTTCATACTTTAACCCCTATTATGATATAGTCACCTTTAGTCTAGTGATTTTTTCCAAAATTCAAAATTAATATCCGCAATAATTAAATTTCTTAAAAATCCACCTAAAAATATATTCGTAAAGTAAACATCCCTTACCGCCGGTATATCGTACAGGGCGAAAAGTCCAACGTGAATATCACCCAATACCGTCCATTTCTGAGTTTCGCAGTTTGGCTCGCAGCAGTGATTCATAAACCTGTAAAAAAAAAACATTAATGTCAAAAAATGCCCCAATATTCTTTAGAAACGCTATTTATCTCTTTGTTTTCAGAAAAGAGAAAAACTTTATTGTGCGGCCAAACATCAATAATGACTTCCAAATCACACGAGATTTTAATTATGATAAAAAGTAAGATTATAATAAATAAGAACTTTACCAGATGTTTACATTCCAAATTTACGGTGAATTTACCACCAGATGGACTGACCGTACGTTTTGACACTTTTCTATAAAAAATATTAAGGCCTTTCTTACCACCTTGTGTTAAGATATCAGGAGATTTTATATAAATAAACATAACTATAAAAAACGGTTAAAAATGTATAAAATATAACCCTCATATAAAATAACTGTTAAATGATAATGATAATGACATATAATTATACCTATATTTATTAAAAGGCGGCAGACAGTCCACCTGATGGTAACTGGATACTGTCATCCATAAACATCCGTGACACATGCCAACATCAGTCCAGAATGACTAACGTTGGCACGCCCCCGGATACGCTGCCCACCTTTGCAGATTGAGGAATGGATTGGGAAAATGCGATGAGAATGGGCTCTGATATATTTCACTTACTATCGAAACACGTACACAATCGCAGTCACATCCGCCTGATCACCTTAATGTCTAATATTGCGTGGTAACGTCCGAGCTCGTTATTCTATTGGACAACCGGTCGTCCAATAGGAAAACGCACGCAGAGATACTTGTGTGCGTAAGTCGTATATGAGTCATATAATTCCAAAAACCGCCAAATCCAATATTCTATAAAATAATAACTGTTGACAATTTTAAATTCTTTATGTATTTTTTTCTCTATTATTATAAGCTAGATCAACCTAAAAACGCTATCTCCCGAGCAAATTTGACATTTAAAATCGAATTTAATTCCAAAAACCGCCAGTTCCACTATTAAGTAATTTCCAATGGCCGCCATGTCCGTTTTTGACCAATCACGAAGCGCCATTTCCAAGTGTTCAATATGGCGATCTATACTCTGTTCGCGTTAAGAATGCAGTGAATCTGATTATTTTACCTCGACTACTATCTGTTCGCGTTAAGAACGCATGTTCATTTACCGTTCATTTGGTTCCCTTTTATATGTTTTATTAAACGATAAATAATTAAACTATCTGTCTTAACGCGAACAGATAGTAGTCGAGGTAAAATAATCAGATTCACTGCATTCTTAACGCGAACAGAGTATAGTATTAAACACTGTGTATTGTTGTTCAGTTGTTTGCGTTTTTCTATTAAAATAATGGATGAACTAACAAGAAAAGTGGAAAAGGCAGCTCCCAATAAAGGGAGGAAACGAATTTCTCAGCCGGAAATATGGGAATAGAACATTTTAAAGGAACAAAGGTACGTCAAAGTCAAGTACTATTACTATGGCCGGCATCAAAATTTGTTGTGAATACAGGATGCAAGTTTTCAATCCACATACCTATTTCATAGGTATGTCAAATCTGTAACTATTGTGATATTATATCTCTTTTTAAATTAAATTGTTTAACGATTTTATTACTCATATATTTTATATTACAAACAAAATAATGAAATAATATAGGTACATAGATAGTGTTTATATAAATGAATTATTACATAATATTTGAAAAAAATATTGTTTTAAAGTAGACGAAAATTTTGTCTAAAAACTCTGTCCGTTATATATGCGAGTTGAAATAGATAGGTACTAATAATTAATAATAAATTTAAATTATAAATATAAATAATATTGTTTAAAAAATAAATAATAAAAATATTAAACAATATTTCTGCAATTTTATTAAACATCCTGTATTTGATTCAAATATTATTTACAAACAAAACCCGCCAGCTCCAGCTCAGGTTGCTTTCAAAACCCGCTAGCTTCATGGGTTATTTACAAAATCCGCCAAATCCAATTTCGATTGTATTTTTCCAGGGTTTTGCAATTTAAAATCACATAAAATATAGTATTAATGAAATTTGTTTATTATAAACTCTATAGTCCACTACTTTTGTTTACAAAATGTGTTAAATTTATATAGATACAGTTTTTTGGTTGTACTGAAAACTCGTCTCGCAGGGAGTTAGCGGATATTGGTATTATACGATAAAGCTGGATTGGAATTATACGACTCATATCGTAAGTACGGCAGCAGCGTAATCGCACAGCTTGCCCAGCTAATGGACAACATACAAATCGCCCGACTCTAACGCACACCCACGCGTCTGTGTAAAAAACCCCTAAAAAAAACCTATCCCACTTATTTACCCCCTAAATTTGGGGGGAAAACCCCTAAGTTGGCAAGTATTTAAGTGGACCCACCAAAACACATTACTCTTATTAGAGTATTATATAAACTTATTTATATAAACAACAAACAAAACTAACCATATTTTATTTAACCCTTAATAAATTAATAAAATTTATATTTTATTTAACTATTTAACCAGTTTATTAGTTTCTAACCAACTGAATATAGCCGCAGCATGTATGTCAAATGTCGTTAGGTAAAAACTGCGCATGTCTGGAACTACGATTCTTGCCAAAGTTATAGAACTGATAGAACTGATTCTGAATCGATCTTGAATCGAGTTTGACGGTTCCGCGAATACAGAACTGTAACTAGAAATTCTGAATTGTGTGTACCGCGAACGGCATTATTTGAACTGCGCATGCGAATAGTCCCGAATCAGTTCTGAATCCTTACCGCGAACAAAGCTATTATGTACTAAGTAAGAAAAACGTTGACTTTTAATTTAAAACCGTTGTAACCTTTTTTTAAATGTATTGAAGTAGAATTTGAATGAAAGTGAAGGAAGTATTAGATTAATAATCAAATAAAGAATAGGAAAATTATACAAAAATGAATAAGTTGAAATAATGTTTTTATTTATTTTTCTTAAACGTTTACAAATAAGTTCAAACATCACAGTCAATAATAAATCGTAGAAAATGGCTATCATAATTTTTAAAATATACATTTTAAAAACCTATTGGATGCATTTAACCGTAAACAGCCTTTTTATAGCCCACTGCTGGATATAGGCCCTCTAGTGTACCTTATCTTGTGCATCAGGGATGTAAATGACCTTAAAACACACTCCTTATTGATACATTTTAATCCAATATTCTCGCACAGCTCACCGTTTAGGCAGTGAAAAGATCTGATATTCGCGCACAGGTCCAAATCTAGACAATAAACAGTCCGATATCCGAGTACCTACAGGTCAAACTAGGAGTCAGTAAATCAATCCCGGTAAGACGAGCACAAGTGGTCATAGAATAAAAAAACGATAAAGACGCGTCGACAATAAGGAAATGCAAATTGCAATTAACGTTAACAATACCAAAATAATAAATAACACAAATATTATTATTTATCCTTATGACAATACGCACACAACCACAAAATTCGAACATTCTAGAGAGGCGTGTCACGAACCCACGTTCATCAAACGAAACTATTGTTTACCTCACGTGGCATCTCGATGATTGGCGTAAACGTTAAAAGGGACGTGTTGATTTCGCAGCGCTGCGAGTCAAAATTTGTTTGACTGATCAGACGTAAATAACCGCCATTGTACGTACATTGGGGAAATACGATAAAGTAGGAAATGCAGTACATTTTAAGATACGTGATAATGCAAAATACATACACATGTAGTGAACAAAGTAGAAAGAAAAAGTGCTATAAAACTAATTACATTATAGAGACAAAATGTGCTTGTTTTTTTAAATAGCAAGCACCTGAGCAGATCTAATAATATGTTGTGGTAATTCATTTCATAGTATAATTGAATCACTGCATTTTTAAACTGTACCCGCGTTATTTTTTTTATTTTCTGTTTGATCTGCTGGTTACTGGCAAAGAATGACTTAAGTCCGTCTTTTGTACACGTCAAATACTTGTGCAATGAAGTTTAAATAAGTTTACCTGGCGAGATTCCCTTTAGGTCCAGCATCGATCATCCTCTCCTTGTCTAAAGTGAGAAAATAGAAGTTTTCATCCCTTTGCTCGTGTTTACGTCTCATGCGTCTTTGGAATTCTTCCACGTCTATTAATTCACCAACATATTCTATTACGAATTGACCTGCAAAAGAAAATATTATTACATATTATTATTATTATTGTGTAATAGGCTAGCAGTATTACTGGTGGTAGGTATGCCTATATCTTGTGCTAGCTGGTGTTACCGAGTTCCGCCATATCTCTTTTCCTGGAAACCATTCGTCAAGTCTATACATGACTTTTTGGTGGAAACTTGAGATATTGAGTTTTTGTTTGATTAAATGTAAAAATTGTGTATTGTACGTTTTGTGGTTTAATAGTGATACATAGTTTATTCAAAGTGTCTGTGATAATAACTTCAAAGTGTGTTTGTGATAATGAAATAAAAGTGTGGGACTGCGTTTTTCGCGTGCTTCCAAGGACTCCTCTTCTGTCCTCAGTAAACCTACTATCGCTTTACTGAGCGACTCCTGACTTACTCCGACGGGACTGGACATTGACAGGATACATCTTAGACTGTCAATTTTTTTTTATGGACGATTGTGGCAGACGAGCATACAGTCCACCTGATGGTAAGTGGATACTATATCCCATAGACATCCGTGATACATGCCAACATTAGTCCAAAATGACAAACGTTGGCACTCCCCCGGATGCGCTGCCTACCTTTGGATATAGGAATGGATTTGGAGAAAGGGTTGGGGAAATGGGGAGGGATAGGATGGGAATAGGCTCTGGCACATCTCACTCACTACCGAAACACGTACGTACATTAGGGAAATAAGATAAAGTGGGAAATGCAGTACATTTCAAGGTAGTCTTCTGTGAGAGAGGGGTAACGTGACCAGTCGAGTGTGCCCAGCGGCTGTTGGATTACAGCGTGCACTCTCCCTCTCAAATTGTTTATTACGAAGAAAACTCGACACTGGCGGAATGTGCTAATTGCACCATTGCCATATATGAAGAAGAAAGAAAGACGTATGTGAAAAGAGTCCAAGTGTTGTATGCCGCGACATCGTATTACGACGGGCATAGTTTCTCAACCAGGGGTTGCAGTTAGTCAAGAAAACATAAGCACTTGTGTTCGAAAATCCTAATCTCAATAAATTAGTGACATACAATGAAATGTTAAAATGGTAAAAAATATAATTAGGATTCAATAATTAATAGTGGTAGAAAATTCGGGTGTCTATATACATAAACCCAAGAAATGTAGTAAATGGCATGGAGATGCCTATCTGAATAAAATCATCTATTTATTTTTTATTGAAATAAAACCCAGGTTTCACAAGACATTGTAACATAGTTTCAATATTCCGATTATTTTCTCTGAAATTTAAAATAATTACATTTTGATTTGTTCAGGTAATATTATTCATTATGATTACAGAGTAAAAAAAATGACATTAATTAAACCAACCTAATCAATTATATTTTTTTCTTAAAAATAACATTTAGAAGTTTTCTTACGAAGCTAAGATTTACCGGGACTTGAGGGAAAAATGAATAAATTTAGTTATTCATTTTTCCTTAAAGTCTCGATAATTCCCAGGGATAGGTATGTCCACACTAACAATTCATGTGAAGTTTAGGTATATAGACACCCGAATTTCCTATCACTAATTATTAGTAAGGGAGTCGTGAGGTTATTTACTTTAATTTTAGCCCTTTCAGTGGATCCCGATGTTAAAAAGGTTGAGAAACGATGACGAAGACAGACACTGTATAAGTAGGACCCATCAATATGCATATCTGGGGTGACATATATTTACTTACCTTGTTTGATGTCCTCTAAAGTCCTTAATCCCCAGCCTCTGTGCGGTGTTCGATAAGGCTCTAATTTCGGGTAGAGACGTTTTTCAAATGCTCTATTATTACATCGATCGCCGGCGCGACAAGATGGACCGCATTCTGTTAGGAGCATTCTAAAACAAAACATAAAAATATTAAAGAGGTGACAGTGGTCACCCTAGAAATAGAACTAACAGATTTAAAAGAGCACCATTTATCATTTTCTTAAAAACTCCGTATTGTTTATAATGTTTCACTGGGATAAGTAGTTCAGTATCAAGAGTAGAATCGATTCTACCTGTTTTTTTTATGTACGAAGGCGGCTGACGAGCATACAGTCCACCTGATGGTAAGTAGATACTGTCGCCCATAGACATCCGCGATACATGCCAACATTAGTCTAAAATGACAAACGTTGGCACGCCCCCGGATGCGCTGCCTACCTTTGGAGATAGGATTGGGAAAATGGGGAGGGATAGGATGGGAATGAGCTCTGGCACATCTCACTCACTACCGAAAGTACATTAGGGAAATAAGATAAAGTGGGAAATGCAGTGGCCATAACGTGGCCAGTCGAGCGCACTCGGCGGCTGTTGGATTGCAGCGTGCACTCTCCCCTCAATAAATTGCATTTTTGCGTTGCAATGTTTTTGCGATAAGTTATTTTTTCATGATTTATAGTACAATTCTAGTAAATCTTTTATTCTACGCGCGTGGCCCAAGCATAGCGCGCGCCGATTACGATATAAATGTTTTAGACAATAAAACTTTACAGTTTTTATTTATTTCTTGTAAACACAACACAAAATAAATGAAAAGGAAGAAAAAGAAAAGATGCGCAAAAGGCAAGGTTATCTTCTGCGTAGATTTCTTTTTTCCCGCTAGAACGGTTTTTATTTATTTTTTTATAGAAAGAAGGTGGCAAACGAGCATACAATCCATCTGGTGATAAGTGGATACTGTCGCCCGTGGACACGCATGCGAACTTTAGTCCAGAACAACAAACATTGGCACGCCCCTGGTGTTGATACCTACGTTTGTTGATGTAAGAATGGATTTAAACAAAGAGTTGGGGAAATGTGAAGGGATAGGATTTATTATAGATTAATTGACATATTTCTGGTCTTCTGTTATTTCAGTGATACATTGTATAAATGACTTACCTATTTAAGCACTGTGAATGCGGTCCACAAGGCTCTTCCAAATCCGGGTCACAATCACACTGAGTGAGCGACTCAGCTTCATCGTCCCTTCGTATGGAAATTGCACCACAAGGCTTATTCACTTTCAGTTTCACGTAATGTGGTGGGAGAAGGGATGAACTGATCTCTGAGGCTTCTTCATTATTGGTGTCTAAGGCTGTAACAATTAGTATTTCGTATAGGATTCAAGAGCGGTGATAGCCTAGAGCAATTTTCGGCAACTGGTTTTCCGCGGCACACTAGTGTATCTCTGTGACGTGAGACAGATAGGTGGGCCGCAGTGTAACCTAAATCACCCAGGGAACAATGGCGGTGTCTTCATATAAGACAAAAAGCCTCCCTTGCCCTACAAAAATAATGTAGTGTCCTCGATAAAAGTGTGGCTCAAACAAAAGACTCAAAAACATCTCTTTAAAAAATCAATCTTATGAGAAAACTTTAAATTTTCGCGCATACGATTTCCTGTCAAAACAAATGTGATAGTTGATACACGTCATTGACCTGAGAGAGTTGAGACACAGTCAACCGTCTCGCTCGAACTTACATATGAACAATTTATTTTTGTTCGAGATACTTTATGTTAGACCACAATAATAGAAGGTGGAGGGGCCACCCCTTTCCTAAAAAAATTTTTTTTTTCTCCTCTGACTTATTACTTATAACTGTTTGTTATATTAACATTTCAACCATCAAAATGTATACCCACTTTTAACTATTTGAAAGGCTCTCTGGGCATGTTCCATTGCTAGTGTAAAGGCCTCGTCTATTTTTGATTTTTGACTGGATATTCTTCCCGAGTCACCTGTAAAGTAATATATAACATCACTAAAGTACGGGCATCGAAAAGGTCACTTTTAGCATTTCATTAAATTCCCTTCATATGTATGTATGTGTATTATACGTATGTCTGTATGTAAGTATTTCTGTATTTTAATACATATTTTATTTACGTTTATATTTATTTGTGCCATTTTTTATTATTTATTTTGTTGTAGCCTACATTTTAATGGCATAAGCACTCGATTATTCTAAGGCTGATTGGAAGAGATTCCTGAGAGAGAGAGAGAGAGAGAGAAGGCGGCAGACAAACTTACAATCCACCTGGTGATAGTGGATACTGTCGCCCATAAACATGCATGATATATACCAACGTCAGTCCAGAATGACAAACGTTGGCCCCAAGATGCGCTGACGACTTTTGGAAATTTAGGAATGTCTTTAGAGAAAGGGTTGGGAAAATAAGGAGTGATAGGATAGTGGAATGGGCTTTGAAATATCTCATTCTCATTTTACGGTTATCTTCTGTGATAGTAGGTAGGGTAGGTAACTTAGCCTGGGAAGTATTTCTATTAAAATAGAAAAGTTTAGTTTAATTCACATTAATTAAGATCTTTATTGAACTCTAACTTACCTTCTTGGAACGGAAATACACGTCCCCGATTCACCCAGTAATGGTCGTATTGTCCAAAAAATCGGACCACAAATTCGCCAGGTGAATGTTTCACCGCAAGAATATTGTCCGGAGTTTCAGATGGATGGAGAATTATCCCGGGCCACCATCTGTGATTAAAAAAAATATATTTGACGTAATAAATATAGTGAAGTTCACCATACATATTTTTTATTTCTGACCTAAAATAGGTATGAAAATTTCAAAAAAAATGTGATTCTTCTTTCGTGATATTTTTAAAAATTACGAAGTTATAAATAAACCTTACAAAATTGGATATTGATCGAGGAACGAGTGACGTCATGATACAAACTTACAAACGATATATCATTGAATAGTGTTTATGAAACTACATTTTTCTAAACATTTTCTTTACAGTCTAAAAGGTGTATCTCTGTTAAATATTCAAAGGCTTTTTTTTTTCGTAATGGCTAAATTCTTGTGGCCCTAGTGGCCTATCAAGAGTCACCGGTCGTGAAAAGTAAGGCTTTTTTAAGGGTTGTTTGTATATATTGTGACGTAATAATCGTCAGTAGCACATTGAAACTGCATAGTTATATCTCGGTCATTTAAAAAAAGTCAAATTTCGATCTTTTTTCACCATACGTAATATGTTTATTTTGATTTCAATACGGAAAATCCACTAGTTCTGAACTTAATAAACTTCTCTATTGAAAAAGAGACACCTAATTTGTTTCAGAGCATTTCTTTAATTCCAAGTTAAAAAATACAAGGTAGAAAAAGAAAATTAGTTATAAAATATAATCCTCTAAGACAGAACTTTCATTTCACATACCTGTAATGTCCCAATTTGACCCAGACCATTTCACCATAGAGCGGCAAACGGCCCGTTTCACAATCTTCACACATGTATCCACCTGAAAACAGTAAAAAATTCAAATTTGATATAAAATTTACTTTACAAAATCTAGACTAATATTGTAGAGAAAGTTTTGGATTTTCAGATTTCTTTATTTTTAGAAAGCAAACGATCACAGGTTGTATTTGGATTCCCTAGGAAATCGGAATATTTGTAAATTGGTGTAAATAAGAGAACAGTTCATCTTAAGCATAATAAAAGTGAAATATTTTTAAATCAAATTTGAGACCCCTGCCTCTGATCACAATATGGAGATATAGAGGGGTGGCAAACCCTAACATATAAATTGTTTATCTTCACAAGTATTTGCAATAACGTAATGAAATTAAGACTGATCATGATAACTATACTTTAATCAGTCTTAATTTTATTTTACGAGTTAATTATTATATATTTATTTTCACAATTACAATTATTAAAAATGAGAACTTTAATTTTTGGGGCTGGTCTTAATTTAATATTGTTTTATTTAATTTATAATTTGACTATCTATTTTAATTTTTGTACAATAATACCTTCTGGTGGTTTTATGTTAAGGCACTCAGCGTGGAAGGAAGTAGGGCAGTATTCGCAGCAAATAAGCGTCCCGCCTAGTGCGCATATGAAGCACCAGCCTGTATTCACGTGACATGGAACTTTGCCCGGTCTGGAAAGAATTGTTTTATTATTATTATTATTTATTTATGTATTAGACTAGCAGCTTTCGCTGATGCGCCCATATCAATACACTTATGCTGCCTTCTTTCTCTCTATACAGTTTTTGAATTTATTCACTGCTTCTGCTTTGCCTCGTGTTGTAGATTATTCCATGAGTTGACCACTCTATTTGATAGGAAGTACTTGATAGGAAGCTAATGCGAACTATCGCTATATCCAGTCCCTAACTGAACATAGCGATAGTTCGCATTAGCTTTAAATAAGGTCCTCTCAGATTGTATATAGAGTTCAGGTATGATTTCAATGATGGTGATTATAACACCCTCATAGTGGTTGTTGAAAATCTTGTAAGTCAACATAGTTACTTCATATAGTCCATCATAGCCATTATTACTAATTTATTAAGATGCCGATGCTGCCCAGCGGAATTAGCTAAGGGCGGAAGATCTAGCATGATAGCGAGCCTCGGGAGAGGTTTATATCCAGCAGTGGAAAGACAGAATAATAAAAGGACAGGACAAATTAAACAAATGGGTATGTACTTAGTACGAATCAAAGTATGTATAATCTTTTTATAATAGAAAAAAAGGTAGGAGATAAGCAATTTATCTACGTGGTTCACTGACAAAAAGTCTATATGGTAAGTGGATAGACATCGCAATACATGACAACATCAGTCAGGAATAACAAACGTTAGCAGACACTTGGATACGCTGCCTACTTTTGGAGTTTTAGGAGTAGATTTAGAAAATGGAGAATATTATTATGTGATGAAGTTTTTCTTCCTTAACCATTCTTCCTTGTGGAGAAGGTGAGAGATGATACAGGGACTAAAGAGTGTAATGAGAGTGTTTCCTTTATCCTCTTATACTCTTCATTCGAAGCATTGGATGATATAGGAAACTTGACAAGACAACAAGTTTCCTTATTAAAATACATAAGGTTGGTTGGTACAATTGGTACAAGTTGGTACAATCCAAGGTTGGTACCCGACAATGCTGTTAGATAGAACCCACATAGAGTAATTAATTAATAAGTAATTACTTTTCAACCTATAAATGATATTTTTTTTATTATATAAAGCGTATTTTAAGAATAAATAAAAATTTAACATACCTATGCCCATAATGCCTTGGGCATACAATATGAGATCCAGTCAATATCTGTGTCCCGGCAGGCAGGCACTTCGTGAACGAATGATACGTTGCGGGACACCTTACACATCTCGCCAATTTGTCCCCGCTAAATCTGGTTTTACATCCCCTTGGGTCATCACTCACACATGTATGACAAACATGTCTAGGACAAGAGATGGCTTCGAAATGCTCATTTAATTTCTTGTTGTTCTTAGATGGTACTCCAGAGGAAAACTGGGTCTGAGGCCAGTGGTCTAAGCATTCTAAATGGTAGTATCTAAGACAATGAGCCACTTGGCATTTCTGCCTAAATTCTATTCGATTCTTAGGCGACAAGTTGGATCGGCAAACGAAGCAGATAGGAGTGTCGTATTTCTGACAGTTATTGCATTTGAAGTCGGAATAATATTCAGAAGTCACAGGTATTTTGATTGACATTTTCACATCGACGATTTCGCATCTGCCTGGGATACTGTTACTCCAATCTAACTGACCGTCATAATTTGAGTCGCAATCAATATTCTCCACATTTTCGAGTAACTCTTTCATTTTAGCTGATAACTGTGCTTCCACTATGTCAGCATCGACTACTATATGTGATTCTGATTCGATATCATCTATGGACATGTTAAGGTCATCCGAAACATTGGCGTCTTGAGATTTCTCGTCACTATGACCCTCAGAATCTAAACTATTGCCATCTTTAGGTCTGCGACCTCTAGGCTTTTTCTTCTTCTTTCTACCTTTAGTGGGAATAGGAGCATCTACTTTTTCTAATTCCTTCTTCACGCAAGCGACGTGAAACATGCAGTGACAGCCCTTACATTTGACTAAATGGCTTGGTGCCTCGCAAATTTCACAAACTTTCTCTCTAATCAAACCTTTGAACAGATTTGGTTTTGGTTGAGTTAATTGCTCGAAATATATTTCCTCCTCGGTATATGAAAGTTCGTCATTAACGTCTTCGGTTATTTCAAATACTTTAGACTCCCCTTTAGATTCTGAATTTTTTACGGGTTCTTTAAGTTTAGACTTTTTATCAAATATCTCAAACAACTTTATTTCGTCTTCAAAATCAAAAATATCTTCATTGTATAAAGCTTTAACAATTCTACGTTTAGGTTTTTCTTTTGAAGTTTCTTCTAAAGCAGGGTCGCTCTCCACCTTTTCAACAGTTACGACTTTTTCAACTTTAGCCTTTTTTCTAATCTTTTTTGGAGGTGCTACATCCTTATTCAAACCCTTTACTAAACTAGACTGTTCTATTTCATCAGTTTTCTTCAAATCAGATTTTTTACTCTCTTCGTATAGCCACGTTTTATACAAATATGTGACAATTTCCTCCTGAGTTAATTCAGGATTCTCTTCTAGCAATGCATCTTGTTTAAATTCCAGATAGTTAACAAATTCTGGATCTTCTAATGCTTTAGTAATGTTAACTTTTTCCGAATACTTATCGCCATTTAGAACTCTATCACTCTTTGTGCGAAATTTACGTTTAGATGTTGTCGTAACACTACCTTCAGAATTAATGGAAGCGGTTTCGAAGTCAACTTCCTCTTTTATAACCCTCTCTAAACCACTTTCTTTGTTTTCTATAAATCCATTTTCTATAATTTCAGATTTCTCATCTAATTTGATAACTGCTTTGCAATCATTGATATTGTCCAATGATTTGACGTCTCTATTCTCCTTTATAAGACCATTAGCAATTTCCCTAGAAGGTTCATATTGGTCCCTTTTTAAACTTTCTGTAGTACTTTCGCCACCTTTTAGTCTTATAACATCGTTTGATAAAAGAACAAAACAATTGCTCATATTAGTCTTAATAGGAACCGTATTATTTTCATTTTGTGTAACTTTAACTACTTCCTGACTATTAATTTTGTTTAGTGTTTTAGAAATATCATTATTATCACTTATCGCTCCTTGCTGTCTAGTTACATCGTCATCTAATTTCATAATCGGAACGTCATTCTGTACTTTAATATTAATCACATTCAAATCTCCATTGGTCATGTCATGACACAAAGTTGTATTGGCGTTTTCTGTGACTTGTTTTTCATTCGCAAGTGACTTTTTTTCTGCGTTTTCTTCTGCAACATAATTTTGTAGTAATTTCTGAGCTGGTAAATCATTATTTATTTCAATGTTGTTGGAAATAGCACTACTTTTAATATTTTTGGCATTTATATATCTGTTTGGCATCTCTATCGCATATGTAACATTCTCTTCATATGCATTATATTTCTTATTATAATTCTCTACAATATTTTTCGTGGCACCTTCCTCACTATGTTCAATTTCATTACGTTTCGACTTGGATTCACACTCATTTAAGTAATCTTCAATAAGAGATTCTGTATTTAAAACATCGTCTTCTTCAGTATCTTGACTATTTCCATCACTAACTTCCGAAATATTAGCTTCATTACTAGTCTGCTGATTTTTTGTATTTTCTGAGACCATTAAATGACCACCTATATTATCTACAGTATCCTGAGAATATGTCGGACCATCTCCCATATTTTCATGATTTAACTTATGTTCAATTACCTTGTCATTACCATTCGCCTGATTTTCTGTATATTTAGGATTTATCATATTTTCTTTAATTTTATTACTTATATCTACATTATTTATAATGCCAAGATTTGTCATAGTATCTGGGATACATATTGTATTGCCCTCATTATTATTTTCAATAATTAATTTATCATGTATTGCTTTATTGTTATAATTTTCCTGATTTTCTTGATTATTAGAACTTACTAAACTTACAGTTACATCTAAAAAACTGTCTTGGGATTTGATTTCATCGTTTTGATCTTGGGTCATACTGTCATCCACATTTTCTACATTTGATTTGTCGTCTATTACCATACCGTCCTTAAACGAATTGTCAAAATTTGCTATATCTTCAGTAGAATCTTTTTCGTTATCCTGACTATAAGATATACTATTTTCATCAGTATTGTTAATAGTTAAACTATCATCCATAATAATATCCTTATTGTTTGTTTGATTTTCTGTAATGTCAGCATTTATTAAACTTTCATCAGCATCCATTGATTCAGCGTCGTTTTTGTCACTAATTTGCGTAATTATATCCCGGATAGAAACACTGTCTTCAATTACAGCGACTTTAGTACTGGGCGGTATTTCCTTACCGTCAACAGTTGTAAACCTCTTAAAATTCATATTATCACTTACTGTAGGAATAACGTCCTCAGAGAAACAAACATTATTTTCTTCAGAACGGTTAACCGTTGAACCATCCTCGATTACTGTATTATCACTTTTTGCTTCACTTTCAGTCGTATCATCACTTATTAAGCTTTCTTCTTGCGTGTATGTCATACTATTTTCGTCAATATTGTTAAAAGTTAGACTTTCGTCTATGACTGTATTATCGTTAAGATTTGAGATAGTGTCACTGATATTTGCAGTGCCACAATTGGTAGTTTGTGGTGTACAGTCTGATTCCAATACATCTAAATGTGCACATTCATCGACATAATTAGAATTAAGATTATCTTCCACCTCCATATTATTGCAAGGGTCTCTTAGGATAATATTGTCTGTGGTTTGTGTATCACATCTGTTTAAAGAAATTACTTCTTTATCAACAGACTTATCTGTGACTTCATTCTGAATTTCTGATTCTGTAATTGTAGTTTTTGTTGTATCATCATTTACAGGCGATGCATTACCTTGATCATTACTGATTTCATTTAAGTCAGTCTCTTTTAACACATCATTGATAAAACCTCTACCTTCAATCTGATTTTCTAGTTCTACATTTGTACTTCCTATTGTATAATCAGACACAGAGGATATAACATCCTTTTCATTATTTTTAGAATCTTTCGTCTTATTTGGGTCAATTTCTGTCTTATATATATAGTCAGTACCATTTTTCAACCTTTTGGAAACCAGATTATCAGAGTCAGAATTGGCATTAGAATCACTATCAACAAAAATAACAGAGTTCTTTTCATTATCGACAAGTACAATAGAACTATGATTACTATTCTCACTTTGATATGACATATTTTCAAATTTATCATGAGATTCATTTCTTTTAGTATGTGGCGCAGAAACGTCTCTAGACTTCTTTTTAACTTTACTTTTCTCAGTTCTACGTACTACGCACTGTGTTTTTGTCTTAGATTTCTCTGGCGTATTACACTTAGCTTTCTGCAGCCATCTGTCCATGTGAGATTGTCTTTTAATTCTAGTCATGCCAGTTTTTGCAGCCATGTTATCTAAACAAGCTGTAACAACCTCTGACACGTCGACCGATGGATTTCTTAGTTTCTTTTTTGATTTGTCGGTATCATTACTCTTATTGTCATTTACAGAAAAGAGAGAATCATATAAAGTTTCGCTTAGCGAAACGTCACTGTTTGACCTATTTAATGTGGCACTGTCACGTTTAGGAGTAGTTTTTGTCGCCCTAGCCCTTTCCAGAATAGTGTTAAAGATGTCTATTCTAAGTCTTTTAGGTTCCCTCAATAATATTTCAGCCTCTTCAACAGATGTGTTCCAAAGTGCCTGCTTCTTGTCAGATATGAAAAACGCCGCATAAAACTTTGGGTCTTTTTTCTTATCCTGTAAGAAATAAATAATATCTACATAACAGAATTAAAATTAAACGTAAGAAATCGGTATACAATGCAACAATACACTTTTTAATTCACTAATCATCAATGTTTAATTAGCATATCTCTAAACTTTACATTAATTGGTAATAATTGTCGCAAAATAGATATGCTTCGAATTTTTTTTATTGGAATGATTAAAACTGAATATTTTCATACTAATACACCACAAGCGATCTCACATTCTCCCTCTACAAATATCGTACCTCAAGGGTAAACCTCTCCCTAGTGACTTCAAACTCCAGCACGCCAAGGTACTTTCTAAGCATATTGTCCACGATCCAGCCGCGGCGCCCATTGTCTCCGAAGAATGTCACGTGGATAACATTACGTTCGATCCGGCCGAACACTGCGGGATCACCAAATATATTAGTTATATGTATGTATTAGAGCTGCTAGGCTCTCGATCATGCCGCCCAGCCTATATCAAATACACTTCTGCTTCCTTTCTGTCTAAACAGTTTCTGAATTTATTCATGCTTGCTTCAACTGTCTCTTGTGGTAGATTATTCAATGAATTGAGCACTCTATTAGAAGTTGCAATGGTTCGAGTTAACTTTATGTCGTGAGGTCACGAAGTAAAGCTATATTCAGATTTCTCAGATATCTATACATATAATAAAAATGTAACTGATCGTTGTCTGTACATGGAAGATATATGAGAAAAACTATTATTGGGGGCCTTTATCGACGCAATAGAACCCAAAACAATGATTGTTAGATTTTTTTGTCTGTTTATCTGTTTGTACGTGCGTTTGTGCGCGCTAATCTTAGAAACGGCTTAACCGATTTGGGTACGGTTTTCACTAATGTATTGTGGTAAGCTTCACTTAAAATTTAGTGTTTTATTTCAATCAGTATATAAATAAAAAAGTTATATCAATTTAAAGAATCACGTCGAATAAAGACGGTGTTTATAAACTAAAGTCCACGCGGACGAAGTCGCGAGCAACAGCTAGTATGAAATATAAACATAAAACACACAGTATGTTTGCTGTAGAAGCAATCGGCACATTGCAGTTTTATGCACCTACATACGTATATTCAAGAACATTTATATAATCCTGCATGGCGGGAATAAGTTGATAAGTCAAAATAAACTATTTTCAAGGGCACAGTTCAACTCGAATGTTTGTGTTTTCGATTTGTTGATATTCGATTTGTTTCGTTCGTTGATACAGTATTAAAAGTTATATGACTTGTATTTTTATTGTAAATCCAAAGTGATACAATATGCTAGAACTTATTTAGAATTTTATATTGTCACTGAGCCTGCAAAATCCGGCAAATGTTCCCTGACGAAACCGTGACTCCTCATCTATTTCTTACCCTCTTCTGAGGTCGAATACATGTGCAAAATTCGTTTTTTGATATTTTCATAAGAAAAATATTCCAATTAGGAATATCAAAAAAGGATCCCGCAGAAATATCTGAAATCAAAAGAAGTCCCGAAATAAATGAAAAATCACGATTTCAACAAAAAAAAAACGTTTGTTGGATTTTGCAGGTGCAGTGACGATATTTAGATTTTTGTTATCAACTTATTCCTGCCGTGCACATATTATATTCTTGCATAGGTATATGTGCTAAGTGGTGACGGGGCAGTTGCAGCAATCGAGTGGCCTCCTGGATGACATACTTTTTAAAGGCTATGAATTAAACATTTACATAAGTCTCTTTTTACAGCAATATATCCATCTGCCTCCGTATGCTTTATGAGGTCACTGGTATGGGGGACAGAATTTACATTTATGATTTGTAAACCTTCAGAGGATGGTCATTATTTCATTTATTGTAATAACGAAATAGTCTGTATAAAACATGTGTGAATGTTTTACATAAAAGGACTTTAAATAACAGCAACATTTTAACACATTCAATAAATATTTTTTTCAATGGTAGTTTAACGTTGTCATGCCATTAGTCCCTTACCAGAAAAGATAGACACATTTAAGGCTCATCAACACAAGGAGTTTCTCGAACGGTTCAGACGAGAATACTCCATATGATTCTCTTATATGAACAAACTTCATAGTATTATCGCCTGTAATTGTTCATATGATGATAAAAACTCGATAATACCAGAAATTAACAATGACCACAATATGATGACCACAGTTGTTCATACGAGCTTTTACCGGATTCTCTCACCTGTACGTGTTATTTATTTTAAACTACCGACCTCACAGTAGGGTCTACTAATTTATATATATCTAATACCACTTGAAAATGATGTATAATGATGTATGATGTAATGATGTAAATAATGATAATAGAATTGAAGCATTTTGATAAGGCTTGAATAAAAACATACTCGATCCTCGCATACAGTCGTGGTCAGCTACTTAAGGACACTAGTACTAAATGAGCAAGATTTTTCTTCTAGTCCATGTAAAACTTATCTATTGGTGGAACTTTGCTGCTCATGTTAATGTTGACATAATGTCCTAAATATAAGTATAATAAAACTGGGAAATAGCTGTATAAAAATATTTATTTTACGGAAAGATGAAACAACTATTCTTGCTTACTATTTGATTGCTGAACAACTAATTAGATACACATATGAAAACATACAAAATAACGTAAACAGAAAGGAATTACAGGCACAAACTTATTTTCATAGCTAATTTAAACAAAATTCTATTTACTACAGTACAATTTAATACCTAGTGTTGTTGCCATTGTTAGATATCACAGTTTCACATCGACACAGCATCGACACAGCAACGTCGATAACAAGTTATGTTTCTATAGAAATGTTGCTCCAAGCTTCTTGAAATCTCGAATCATAAAGCTGGTTTATAGTGCCAGTGCATTGAGTTGTGACTTTTTTCTTGTCTTCGTACCACAGGTGTTTTATATTGGATCTGGGCTACTCAAGGGCGAATCTAGTACTGACACTGACTGATTTGTGAAGAAGGATTTGACAGAACGTGCTGTATGTTTGGGGTTGTTATCATGTTGAAACGTCCATATGACAGGGAGTTTTTTCAGCATAAGGCAGCATGGTTTCCTCTAATATTTGTTTGTATTGATGTTAATCATTTTTCAATTTTTCTTACAGGTCCCACTCAAAATCTCGAAAAACAGCCTCAAACTTTGATATTGCCACCTCCGTGTTTTACTTGCATTTTTGTGTATTTTGGGTTTATTTCTGATTTTGCAGGATGCAGGATTTTGGGTTTTGTACGTATGGTGTCTCATCTGATGAAATGAGATTTATCTTGGTCTCATCAGAAAATAACACATCCACTGACAATAGATCCCAATGTTCATATTTGCTAACAAACGCCAAATGTGCAAAAGCGCGCGCCACGAATAGGAAGAATTTCGGTTATTGACATGAGATCAGCCAAGACTGGACGAGAAAGAGATTTGTATGAAACTATCCACTTTACTACAACTCTAATATTACTGAACCTTAATATGAGGGGTCTAGAAAAATCTAGTATTAGTAAGTCTAGTAAATTCTTCTCCTTCTTTTTCGGATTGTTGGCAGTACCGGTAGTTGACCACAGCTGTATGTAAAAATATTTATAAAAACTTTGGCATGAGCTTTCCGCCAAGACTGGACGAGAAAGAGATTTGTATGAAACTATCCACTTTACTACAACCCTAATATTACTGAACCTTAATGTGAGGGGTCTAGAAAAATCTAGTATTAGTAAGTCTAGTAAATTCTTCTCCTTCGGATTGTTGGCAGTACCGGTAGTTGACCACAACTGTATGTAAAAATATTTATAAAAACTTTGGCATGAGCTTTCCACAAAGGAAATCATTCCAAATGTTGTGAAAAGTATACTTGAGATTAGATATCATAATGTCCACTACTAGATGACTAGAATGTTTCGAGCTATAAACGTGCTCCATGCTGATTGGGGGATAAACATTTTTTTTTAATTCTCGAGCATTCCTGATTCTTTAGATGTATTCCTTCATCGCCAAGCTAATGATAATATTAAAAAGTCATACTTAAGTAGAAAGAAGCTCAGCGGTATGGGCAGAGACTCGAAACTTCATGAATGGGGGTCGAGAATAGATACTCCTAGGCTATCACTGTTGCAGAATTTTAAACACAGTATATGTTTTTCCATAACTATTGATATACATATAAATAAAAACCATTATTTTTTTGTAGATTTTCATTACAAATCCACATTACATAATTTATGTACATATACTGCATTATTTACAACACTTATTACTACTTTATTATTATTAAGTTCTGTCATCCTTTAGGGCAAAGGTTATTTAGTGTAACATGTAAATATGAAACAGTGTTTATTTCATATACAAAGTACAAATAATTGTGAACAATCTATATGATATTATTATATTATATGATCTATATGCAAATATTTTTGTAACATTAAACATATTAACTACATTTAACTGTTGATTAGCTCAAACCGTAGTGTCCTTATCTGCTGTGCTACAGCTCTGTTCTGTGTCAGAAAAAAAATTGTTTGAAAATAGATATTGATTAAGTGGTCTGTGATCATGTTTGTGTATATCTCGGGGTGCAAGATACAGAAAATTCTAGTGTGGGCAATGACCTATGGTCATAGGAGTCTCAGTGGAGTGTCAGTGGGATACTCGTGGTCACATACAACAGTGTACCTCTCTCTCTTATTCAATCTCTTATTCAAATTTCTCAATATTACCTGTAAATGCCAACATAAAAACAAAACGGTTTCTATTAGGGCTGTTAATTCAAAATGAGTGATATTCAGAGGTATTAGACAATCAATTTACTATGAATTATATGACGTTAATAAAGCAACTAACACAAGCCTTGGGGAACTATACCACCTCTAAAAGACACAACTCACCAACCCTCATGGGCAGTGTGGCATTTTAAGGCCATACATGAGAAAGCCAAGGGATGAAAGTTAAAAGGGCTCGCGCATATTACGGCGGGTCACACCGCAGCACGTAACATTGCAAAAATGTACGTAACATTGCACATTTTGTATACACCAGTGCAAAATTCAGGTGGAGCGCAGGCATCCAGCCACAGTGCATGGGCAGATCGCTTGCCAACCGTATTTATGTGCTGCGATGTGGCGCACCTCAATGAGTGTTAAACAGGATGGGGGCAGTTAATGGATGTAATTCCAGTTATTCACTGTGGGATAACATTAATAATTGAATGTCAATAGTAAACTAATTTAAAACATTGCATTGAACTGCAGCCAGCCACATCTGTAATGTGCGTTAACGCAACTTAGCAGTACGACGCGCTGGCAGCGGTACGACGCCACTTAAATTTGTGTGAGCCTAGAGAAAACAAAATGGAGAAAAGACAAAAAAAATACTTACACTTCTTTTTAACAAATGTCCCACTCAATGGGTCTCTGGTGACTATACAAGGCCAGAAAGGGTATGTGCCTATTCGGGCCCAGGTCAAATCTCCGACCTGGTAATCACACTTAGCCTCCATCTCAAATATCTCACTTTTCGTTGGCACAGCCTTAACTTTTTCTTTTGAATCTTTATTTTTCTTTTTATTACCATCAAAGTCTAAAGTCTTTACCACAGATGAAGTATCCAAGTAGCCATTTTGGGACTTAGAATTTAAGCTGTACTTATCAGCAGATCTTTCTAAAATGTTACCTAGATGTGTTTTTGGAGATTTATAAGCACTTTTGACAGGAGATATCATGTTCTTTATCAATGTAATTGTCTCTTCCTTTTCCCTGCTCTGTATCAGGTCCTTCCTAATATAAATTTTAGTTGATTTCTTTGTCAGAGTATCCTTTTCAAACTTATCATTGGATGCAAAACGGCTTAAAGACAAGTTTTCATTGTAAATGTTTTCTAGTTGGTCATCTATGCTCGAAGCGAGAGACATTCCCGTATTTGGTGACTGTGATATGCGTATCTTTGGTGACCCTCTCAAAGGAGAATTAGATGCATGCATTTTGTATACTGGGGACGGTAGTTTAACGGGGGTTTTGTCAAATTTAGGTGATATTATCATTTTTGCCACAGTCTTATCTGTATCGCAAAAATCAGTGTCCGTTTTGAGACGGAGAGCACGTCCGTAACGGCTAGTGCTTGTGCCATCACTGGTAGTAACAGGGGAGGTTATCTTTTCAGTCAAGTTTGTCTCTAGCTCCCGCTCAACAAGTGACCGTTTCTTCGGCTTTGCCTTGTCAACCACCAGGCTGTCATCAGAGTTTGAGTCTCCTAAACTCATTGTACTAGCAGATTCATTCATTTCATACCAATTAAAAGCGATCCCGGCCTTCCTTAGCTCTCTGACGTAATTCTCCAAAGCATTATAACGTCGATCGTATTTTATCAGTTACCCCAAACATTTGCCTGATAAATGTATAATAAAATGAGATTTACGCCTACAACGTACCTCAAATACGTTGCCGCCGCCTAAAAAATTCCACGATTCAATTCTGAAACAAAAGAATCAAAATGAAGTTTCGTCTGACGAGCCAATTAGGTTATTCAAATAATTACATAGAAAACCGTAAGTTTTGTGCACGAAAATGTAATTTAATGAATTAAATATTAACATTTATACTCACAGTCATGGTGTAATACAATTCAATCATCACAATACACATAATTTGCATTGAGACAAAATGGGTGATAGGCGGTCTCCTCGATTGTGATCAGTCACAGAACATCGAAAACTTTATTTCCTTTTTTTCATGAAAATGTCTATAGTTAGAAATGTTTAGTTAATATTTTCAAACACAATAGGTGACACAGTTGCAGAAATAATAAACAGTTAAAACAACGTCAAATTATTACACTAGCAAATTCCTATTTTGTTACGAGAAAGGCCCTAATGGAACAGACACACGCGCCATCACGATAGAATATGCTGAAACCACTGTAACAGTTTTACGAGCATTGTTCTCTATTATTCCACAAATGATATCACTAATATCCCCGCTATCGAAGCACTTTAAACTGAATAATTAGACTTATTTTCAGATTAGCAAATGAAATTAAGTTCACAGACGATGAGTACCGCGAAAATGAAGATGGAATAACTTTCCTATACGTGTGTGCGTTAGGTGGAACATTCATGTACAAATCGGTACACGCACACATTCCCAAGTCTAGACATTGCAGGTTCATTGGCTTCTTTTTGACGAGGGAGACGCTTGAGTTAATTTTCCCGCCAATGATCAGATTATTAGTGAAATAATTTGTTGTTTGATAACAAAGAAATTAAATACAAAAATAACTAATTAACAACAATCAACACTATTTGCAAATTTTCATACTTTTTCTGTTACATTTAAAAACTTAAAAAAAAAACTCCCAGACGTCACAGGATTGACATATTCTTGTGTTCAAGGCGAAACCTTCATTTGTTGCATTATTGCTGTCAAGTACATAGTTCTATAATGCCTTGTCACATTGTAATATTTGATTGTTATATTAAATAAAATTTCAATGAATTTAAATCCTGTTCACAATAAAAACAATACTAATTTATAATTGTTTATAAATCTTTTTATTTCTGTGTTAAATATTATTTCCAAGGTTATTCCTTATTTTCGTACAAATTTTAGAAAGCTTCACAGCGCTTTTTCGCTAATTGCTTCGTAAATTCATTGTCCTAAATTTTATAATCTGTCCTGTCACTGTCATTCTGCTGGCAGATCATTTTCCTGCTATGTCAAATTCACTTCTTCGGAGTTCTTCGTTTACTATATAGACTAAAGACGGGCGTTTGTATTACTTTGCCGTGAATATTTATTATAAATAAAAAAAAAATCCCTAAAATATGTCCGTCGTTACTAAATCTAAGGACAACAAACCAGAGCCAGTGGCGTACAGTGAAGCCGCTCTAAGAAACAATGCAGCCGTTGTGGAGTACTGTAGAACATCCATGGCAGCCCTGTCTGGTTCTACTGCTGGTAATATACTTATTATAATGTAATATACGATGTGCCATTCAAAGTCGTTCAACAAGGTACGGAAAAAACTATGCTCGTAGTTTCTTTGCGGCATAAGATCCAAAACGAAGAGACTCTCCAAAGAAATAAAATCACCGACATAACTCATAGAATCAGCATACTAAAATGGCGACAAGACAAGGGTACAAGAGTTCTTAAATGGAAGCCACATTTTGAATTAAATACATTAGTCCATGGTAAACAATCAAACATGTTTGTTTCAAACCAAAATGTATGTTTGATTAATAAACTTGGCTGTCTTATATCAATCTCTTCTGTTCCTCTTGTCTATTTATTACAGAAAACAAATAAGTTGAAATGTACCTAAAAGTTTATGCTGAATAACGCCAATTGCCCAGTTGGTTGGTTTTGTCTAATTCTGTGTCATTGGCTATTTCAGAAGCTATTCTAAAAGCTTATTTTTAAAAAGTATTTAAAAGCAATTAAACAACTTTGAACGGTTTAAATCGCGTATATTTGACATTATTTATATCCCGACGTTTCGAACACTTTGCAGTGGACGTGGTCACGGGGTGACTAATTGACTTTATTTGTCACTTGAGTTATTAAGAAATTATTTGGACTACCGTCTGAAATTTTTTGAACTACAGTCTGGATTTTTTAATCATAACATTCCCTATGCACGCAGTATTCACTCACGGTGTCCAGAGGTCTTGCAGTATTGCGTTGGCCTTGGGATTTGATTAATTTAATGACTGGATCCCAAGCCGGTGGTACTTGCCAACCATCTTCTCTATTGAAATTTGGGTGTTTCTTGATTTCAATAGCCTCGCGTAACATTCTTGGCATGAATCGGGTCTCTCTAGCGAGGATTTGTGGATTATCAAATCGAATGTAATGGTTGGGTTTGTCCAGAGCATGTTCACAAACTGCAGACTTGGTCGAGCGTCTGTTCTTCATGTCAGCTATGTGTTCTTTTATCCGGATACCGATGCTCTTCTTTATTTGCCCAATGTATGATAATGCTCTTCTTTATTTGCCCAATGTATGATAATGCGGGTTATCATACATTGGGCAAACAAAGAGGAGCATCGGTATCCAGATAAAAGAACACATAGCTGACATGAAGAACAGACGCTCGACCAAGTCTGCAGTTTGTGAACATGCTCTGGACAAACCCAACCATTACATTCGATTTGATAATCCACAAATCCTCGCTAGAGAGACCCGATTCATGCCAAGAATGTTACGCGAGGCTATTGAAATCAAGAAACACCCAAATTTCAATAGAGAAGATGGTTGGCAAGTACCACCGGCTTGGGATCCAGTCATTAAATTAATCAAATCCCAAGGCCAACGCAATACTGCAAGACCTCTGGACACTGTGAGTGAATACTGCGTGCATAGGGAATGTTATGATTAAAAAATCCAGACTGTAGTTCAAAAAATTTCAGAGGGTAGTCCAAATAATTTCTTAATAACTCAAGTGACAAATAATGTCAAATATACGCGATTTAAACCGTTCAAAGTTGTTTAATTGCTATGTATAGTAATCGCGAAAACCTAAGAAAATATTAAGTATTTAAAAGTATTAAATAGTTTTCAAAAGTATTTTTATTTTTAAAAGCTACTAATATCCTATGAGAGATCCCAATTTCTTAATCTGCCCCCATCAAAACTTCGATAATCCTGCCCATGTCCAAATTGAATGAAAGAGTTAAAAACCTTGAAAAAAAAACAATAAGATTGTGCTGAGATTATAGAATACTTAAAAATTATATATAGGTACATAAGAATATAAGATTAAATTATATATTAGTTTTATAATATGTCATTGCATTATTTATTGATTAGGAAGTATTTATGCTTAATGATTATATACCTACTTAAAATATACTTATATACTAATGATAAATATGATGTAATAGTTAAAAAAATAAAATAATAATAATTAAAGAACAATGTTATTAACTTTAATGAATTTGTGGAAAGTATTAATACCAGGGAAAAAGACAAGGGTAGTAAGTAATTTACAGTAATTTAAATCACATTTACAGGGCAAGGAAAAGAATATTGTAAAGTGGTGTTACAAATCTGACATTGCCAATTTATTGATGAACTGAAACTTAAAAAAACAAGGTCTTGAAGGGATAATTGGGTTTTTGAAAAAAAAAATTTTTTATCATTAATGGAAAGATCATATACACATTTTATAACAAAACTATTTTTAGTTTTTTTTTTTTCGCTTTAATTAAAAAGTTATATTTAATTACAAATAAATTTTTGAATCCAGTACCGAAAACACGCGGACAGTTCCCGAACAAACCCGAGCGCGTGTGACGTCACAATGTTAATTTCTACTCATTGTAGCACACAGCTGATACAGTATTTTGACTATTAATCGATTAAATCTTGTTATTATCGTCAATATATTAATAAATATATCGAAAATGTCTAACCTTAAAAGTTATCGTGCTTGCTTCGTACCATTATGTACGAATACTACAAAAACAACTCCTGAAAAAAAAATGTTCCACAAAATGTTAAACGTCGAAATAAATGGTTCCAAGCAGTGCGACGACCTAATTCCAAAACAACATCAAATTTGTTTTGTTGTGAAGATCATTTTGATGTAAGTATTTTATAATAATATAGTAATTAAAAAATATTTATGTAAACGTATAAATGAAATAAATAGCATTCGATAAATAAAAATTAATTATATTTAATGACGAATAAATCATTTAATATTTTAATTTACAATATTATTTTTTTATAAACTTACCTTGATGCTTTAGCACCTCGAACTTCAGCTGAATTAAACCGAATATTATTTTTAAGAAAATCTGTTATCATAAATATATCCACATCAGGTATATTATCGGAATTAGCCTTTATAAATCCTTTATCACACATAACTAAATAAAAGTAGTTAATATAAATAATAATAATTAAATTTTTAATAATAATAATTTTTTAAACTAAATGTCGGATATTTGTCGTCAATTTACATGTAGAAGCCTGTGATACTGTACTATCGAGAAATCCTTTTAACATTATGACGTCACAAACATGGCGACCAATCGTAGCGCGTTTGTAGTCACGTGATTCTTTTTAAAATTTTATCAATTTTAAATTGTTTATAATAAATTAAATGAACATTTTTAAGAGTAGTTCGCATCGATTATTAATATAATTTATGATAAAGTTTTAATATACATAAAAAAAATTGATAATTTTTTTTTTTCAATAACCCAATTGGTTGGATGGAATAGTGTCGGCCACATAGGGGAACATAGTGTGTGTTTAGTTTGCTTAGAGGATTGCCACAGATCATTCCAAGATTTATACCAAATAAGGTTTAACCAGAGCCCGAAAAATTCCAGAGAAATATTTATAAGACAAAGTTCATCCCACATGCATAGCATCCTTTGCAAAAGGTCCCCTATCTTATTAACAGAGATGCCAGAATGACTATGGATGTGTGCTAGTATGACTTTTACGCCTGATAAGTGGCATTTATAAAGCACCTCTTTTATCTTACTAATAAAGTATTATTGAAACTTTTTTATAAAATAATTTTCACATTATTACTTTTCAAAAGTATTTTTAAAACAGTAGATAACACAGTGAAAGAAATAATTCCTACTCTAGATAGCGCTGCACCGTGACCTACAATGTGCTATAGTTTGGTAACATCAGTAGTAGTTACAACTATTCAGCACTAGATGGCGATGCACCAGAATTCAATGTGCTAATGTTGTTACATCTGTTGAATGTGGGAAATAGTTCCCTTCGGTGCCAACAGCTGGTGTGGCACCGAAATTAAAGTGTATTAACGCTTCATCGCACATGCTTTTTTCTATTACCCTTGAAGCTTCCACTGTAAGCCAGGCATTCCTTGCATCCTCTGCTAATTTAGCTATCTGGTTGTGCATCTGATCACTACATCCTTCAGAATAGTGTATTGGGACTCACTGGTATAGCTGTATTATTACCATCGACCCATATGGCCTACTTGGAATAAAGCGTGGAATTATCAATGTAACTATATGGTTAGGGATCAAATAGTACGCATAACAATCTCTGTTAGACTCATACTTATCAGAAATTGCAAGTACATACCTTGGGCGTCTTTCACTTATATGGCGAAGTATCCCTGTTACAAAACTTATTTTTGAAGATTTTTTTTGACTAATAAAACTTTATTTTATTTCAGGTGTCCTTGGCCTCACAGGCCTCTATGGCTTTGCCTTCTATGTGTTTGCTGTTGTCATCCTATGGCTGATGTTTATGGTCAAAGCGGGCTCCAACTGGCATAAATACTACATATCAAGACAAAGTCTGCTTACCAATGGGTTCTTCGGAGCTTTGTTCACTTATGTACTTTTCTGGACATTTATTTATGGGATGGTACATGTGTATTAAGTAGATAATGAAGTGGTGGATGGATATGTATGTGTATAATGTATGTGGAGATTGTATAATATTGTGTTTAATAGACCTGCATACTACTATCACCAACTTGGAACACAAATGATGTTTTCAAATATATTCCTATGATCTACAATGGGTCACAATATAGACCTCTAACTATTATTTTCAAAAGTACTGGACTGATTTTGAATAAAAGCAATTTTAAATTAAAGGAAATTTTACATAAATAACTATTTTTGTTTCTGCCCCAATGAGTTTCATTCGCCTTTGTGATATAATTATACTAATATAATTAAACTTAAGAAAATAATTTTTCAATTTACCCTTTCCACTGCAAATGTGGGCATTTAGTGGAAAGGGTAAATTGAAAGCCCCCTAGATGGCATTGGTTTTTTGCTCTCCCTTCGAATTGTATTGACAAACTCAGAAGTATTTTTTTTTCTTCATATGGTGCTTCATAGCAATGGTGCAATTAGCACATTCTGCCAGTGACAAGTTTTCTTCGTAATAATTATTAAACAATTTCAAAGTGTAAAACCTACCGTCAATGTCCAATCCCATTGAAGTAAGTCAAGAGTCGCCCAGTCAAGCGATAGTAGATTTACGGAGGACATATAAGAGGACTCCTTTGAAGCACACGAACAACGCAGTCTCATGCTTTTATTTGATTGTCACAAACACCACGCACGAAAACACTTTGAAGCGTAATAAACTATCACTATTAAACCACAAAACGCCCAATACACATTTTTACAACAATAAAACAAAAACTCAACTTTACGACGACGTCTCCAGTTCCCGCCATAGTGTCCTGTCAAAAGTAGCACATATTTCTTCATAGAATGTCTAATTGTCTATGGTATTTACTAGCAGTAAGTTATAAAGGACATAAACCTCTTCCATTTTTTTTAAACCACCACATGAACAATCTTGGACATGGCTTGGTGGATTGGTTAAATATCAAACTGGTTTCAGATTAAGTAGATACACAGTAACTTTTTATTGTAGTATCTTTCGTATAAAACCGTTGATTCGTGAGTTTGTCAATTAATAATACACAGGTTCATAAATTCTATTACTTTGATGTGCCCAATCTGAGGCAAACTGTCTAAATTAATTCTTAAACGATCGCAAAATGACTTCATCCCTAACGTAACCTTCATCCTAATTTACGATGAAGGATTCCTAAACTATTGGTTTAGGATGAACAACAAAAGTATCGTAACCAGCTTTTTTCATTTCGTCCACTGCTGGACTTGAGCCTCGTCATGCACATTGCTTGTGTATGAACGATGTATGCCCACAAAACGCTACGCTGGCCAAGCGGTTTGGAAAGTCCTCTTTAGAAGTGATGTAGTTCCTCTGAGCTTGTGGTAAGGGCTTGATGTGGCTTGTGGCCGGCTTTATTAAACCTTACCTACCCTTCACTACACGCACAGGAAGAGATGGGGGGGGGGGGGGGCGCTATTTTAAAGCCGGCTCACACCACACGGTCATTCTAAACCGATACTCAAGTTTATTTACCTGTTTCTTTAACCGGTTCCGAGCCGTGATCTTGACTACTCATAAACATAATTTAAAAAAAAAATTATCATCAGAATCATTATTCCTTAGTTTAAGTATATCTTTATTGTATTTTATTTAAACTGTTATTACTGTAACCATAAGTTTAAATAAATAATGTTATCATTAAATAACTTTTTATTTCGATTCTTGGTTGATTATATTTTTTTAATAAATTGGCCAATAGATGGCGCTACTTGTACTATTTGTGCAAACCCTGTGTGACGCGATAATTGTTTTATTTTTTATTTTTTTGTTAGGAAAGAACCACGGAAAATCCTCATGGACACCTGGGAATGGAGGCCTAGGTAGTGCCGGACTCCTACCGGCTAAAACCTTGATTTGTCTTAACATCGTGTATGTCTAAATTCTTGTGGCCCTAGTGGCCTTTCAAGAGTCACCGGTGCGCGGTAACTGGTGAGGTAGACGAAAGCGCAGTGTGGAATGCCTTCCGCCCACATGAACCTACGACTTGAAGAAATTCGTCGGTGGTGGCTGCATGAGAAGAGCCGAAAATCGTGGGTGGTAGCGAGCTGCGGGAGAAGCCGAAGATCATGGATGGTGGCGAGCTGCGGGAGAGGCCTATTAGCAGTTGAGAGACAAGGAGTGATTAATAGTATGGCGTAACAGATTATGGAATAGGAGCAATACTGGCAGACTCTCAATATACATATAATAAGTACCTACTATTGAACCATAGATAAAAAAAAATATCGCAATTGTTTTTCCGACTCCCATATATTTAGATGCCTGTCCCACTTTTTAACGTTATACACGTAGCAACACTAATCCCACTGGGGTTGAACAGATGAGGAACGCGGGAGTACATCGACTTGTCTTCATTTTAGGGGAGAGTGCACGCTACACTCCCACACCCACTACGCACTATACTGGCCACGTTACCTTTCTCTCACAGAAATGTACCTTGAAATTTACCATGTAGTTTATCGTATTTACCCAAACGTGTTCGGTATGTACGTGTACCATGTACCAAACCATGTACGTGTTTCGGTAGTGAGGGAAATATGCCAGAGCCCATTCCCATCCTATCCTTCCCCATTTTCCCAAACCTTTCTCCCAATCCATTCCTTAATCTGCAAAGGTGGGCAGCAGCGCATCCGGGGGCGTGCCAACGTTTGTCATTCTGGACTGACGTTGGCATGTATCGCGGATGTTTATGGACTACAGTATTCACTTACTATTAGGTGGACTGTATGCTCGCCAGCCGCCGTTTACCATAAAAAAATCATTACATCCCAGAATATCTAAATATCTAATGACCACGCGAAACCCTAGTAGTCTTCTAATGACAATCTGACAGACGAAATTTCGCCTTATTCAGTTTGAATACAGTCCATTTCCTGAACGAGGACATCGTAGGTCTCATTTTGAAGTAGCAAGTGCTCTCCCTACATTTATTTGAGTTTGTTGACACACTCAAATGCATGGAAATTAAACAATGCAAGAGCAAGGTAGATTGAGAAAACAACTGCTACTTATTTTTGACTAGAGAAATTGGTATGAACGTTAAAAAGAAACTGTCATATATTTTCTTTTCTTGTAAGTAATTTATTAATTTTCTCTTATTACACTATATTGTACAGAGACGCACCCTTAGGGCATTCTCTATCAATCGACTGTTGGTTAAATGTCGATTAACTGTTGGTTAAAATTAAAGCGGGTGCAGAAGAAATTAGAGAGTAAGCTCAATTCATATGTATAAAATAGATATTCACCATATCTTAATATATAAAAAATAATGTTTGTTTGTTCGTCTTCTATGCGTTCCTAAACCATTGATCCGATTTCGATGAAACTTTGGTGGTTGCGCAGGATTCAGACCAAAAAAAATCTAACTCATTTCAACGCATACCGGGCACAGCTAGTATATGAATAAAACTAGCTGTGCCAGCGACATAAATACTTGAACTTGTGATTCTCGTGGGAACTTCATAATTAATCTGGATAAAAAGTACCGTAAATGTTAACCCACCATGATATAACTGATATGCCAAGTTTCATTTAAATTCTTCCAGCAGTTTTTATGTGATGCGCATTCAGACAGACAAAAATTCCAAAAATTGTCACATGTACTTTACACTGCAATGATTTTTTTTAAATATTTTATATACAAACATGGCTCTGTTATGATTTTCTTATATGTACCTACCTATATCTTCTATACATATAATAAAACTGTAGAACCAGAGTGTCTGTACATTGAATAGGTATGTTTACCAACAACTGATTGGAGGCGATGAACGAAGAGTATCAGAATTGGCGCTTCGAATAGGCTTTGTTTCATCGAAATCGATTGACGGGAAGGAAAGATTCTGTATACAAAGCTTTATAAATTAAAACTAAAATACCACGCGTATGAAGACGCGGGCACAGCTAGTATAACCTTTACGTATAGTAAGTAGGTATACGCGTTCTTTTTGGTAACGTACAGTCACGCGTGGGGTCCAGAAGTATCCCCATAAATGTTTTATAATATTTTCAACAATTTATGAAAATTACTTGAATATTAATGCACAATGCAAAAAAAAAACATTACAATATTTATGAAAAGTATTTATTACCACTAAAACAATCAATATTTAGGTAATATTAGTCTTTTACAAAAAAAAACCTTGTTCACAGTGATATTTTTAAGGCACCTTACCTAATGGCTTAAAATTTAACAAAACAACCAACTTTTAACTAACTTTTTATTATTTTCTAATAGAATAGGAACCAAAAATTTGTAATTGGAATCAACATAAACAATAATCAAAATAAAGAGAAAAATGACAATGCTGCAACCTTACTGTCTCTCACTAAACTAGAAAATTATTCTTTGGGCTCACATGGCAAACAATAAGTAACTGACATTGAGTGTGGCTTGCAAATAGTTTTTTTGCAAGTTTTACAAACGATAGTACTCTTTTTGTCCATGGATCTGGGGCAAACGTAGCTTCTTCGCTTCATTTAGCACTAGGACCAGTCTCATCTAACCTGGCCAAATGCGGCTCTTTGTCAACCAATTTGCACATTATTGCTCGTATGTCTTATGTCGTAAGTCAAGTTTGAATTATTTTCCAGTCTTTGGCAAACATATGGCTTTATAAGACACATTGCAATGTGCTTTATATGTTTTCGTCGGCTCATTTTTTTGTTTGAGTTAGATACAACCCAGAGAACATAACCATTTGTAATTGAAATATTCATTATAGCACCGAAGATTGCTTTAGGTTAGGTTGGGTTAGATAGCGAATGAATGTGGAGCAGTTTTACTCCATTTGAACTTGTTTTTACCGTAAAAGTTGTTTCAAGGTGTTTTGTCTTCGATTTCACTAGGGAACGAGTCACTGCTTTCCTCAATTTCAAACACAGAAACGTGTTCGCTGTTGTTCTTGTTCACTAATATCACATACTTCCTCAATAATGTTCTCTTGTGGATTCTCTTTTAGATCTTTGTTCTCAGAGTCACTAAAATCCCGAAGGAGTTGTACTATGGCATCATCTCAGAGTGGGCCACTCATTTTTAGTTTTATATAGGTACCTACTACTAATATTCTGAAAATGAAGCAAAAACAAATATAAGCAAATGCAAATAGTACTTACGCAACATAACATCACGCGCGGGGTCTCCACGTATCCCCGCGTACGTACTCGTAAAATAGGTACTTACGAGTACCTCAGCGGGAGCACACCATAAGTCTAACCGTCTAAAGCCTTTGCGGCGCACTGAGATTAGCCAGAAGCGCGAGGATGTAGCTTGTCAGTTTAAAAAATACGGCTAGAAAATGACGCGTGGGGTCTGCTTAGCCCCCGCGCGTGTAGTTAAAGGATAATATAAATATAAAAAATAGTAATTATTTGCTTCTTATCTCTTTCCTTACTCCTTTCTCAAATTAACAGAGACTCGCTTCTAATGGCTCCTATCTTCCCACAGTTACCGACCCCTATCGATTTACAGCACAACTAAATCGGCCTTTTCTTGAATTCGTGGAACTGTTAATTGAGGAAAATCACTGTTTTTAATTAAACAACAGTGATTTACACAGTCGACTTAATTAAGAATTGGGAGAGATCTTAGAATTGAGAGAAATAATTCCTGACTTAGGTATTTGACTTAATTAATGCTTTCTGCAGTCCAAAGTTTGACTATCATCAGTTTATGGTTAAGCTTGCTAAAAATTATGTATTTGCGGTACCCGGTTATCCTTCTCTCGCCAGATTATCGCTTCTCGGTAGACCGCCGTAAACATTTCCCACTTTATTATTTTTACCCAATGTACGTGTTTCGGTACAAGGTAAGTGTATGCCAGAGCAATTTCCATCCTATCCCTCTTCATTTCCTCAACCCTTTCTCCACATCCATTTATAAATCTCCAAAAGTAAGAAACACATTTTAGGTGAAAGTTGAAGTTGAAGAAACATCCAGGGTTGTGGCAACGTTTGTCATTTTGGACTGATGTTGGCATGTATCGCGGATGTCTATGGGTTACAGTACCTATCCACTTACCACCAGGTGGACTGTCTGCCGCCATGTTAGGTGCTATAAGAAAATAAATCCATATCGACAATGTAGTGGTGTAAGGGTCCAAGTTAAACGAGGTGTACGTGATGACTGGTATTTATTCAACTGACATCACCTTGACATTGTCCATTTACATACCCTCAACCCACACTATATATTTTATGTTAAACCTAGCCTCAACAGACAATAAATTCCCTTTACCCAGATAAAATCACATATGCTGTTGACGACCGGCGCACTAATGGTTCGCACTAACTAATGGAGCGGAATCACTTACTTCACACGTCACTGTTGGCTGTCCGCAACATATGCCAAAATTAAGACCTAGTCCATTTAAGTAGAAAGAATAGAATAAATTAAAAGAACGGACAAGTGAAATTAATCCGCAGTATGTTTGCGATGCTTGAACAAACATTGACTCAGCTCTCGTGGCTTCGTCCACATCGATCGAAGAACGAATAACTTTGATCTTCAATTGGTTTTACTACGGGAAAAGTGTGTGATTAATTTCTATGTAATTGTTTCATACTAGCAGTGCCTGCGACTTCGTGCGCGTAAACAGAGAATTAATTTGATTCCCATGGGAACTCTACACTAAAAATACAATACATATCTTAATTTTTATAATTTATGTTATATTTACTCACAATATAAAAACAATTTTCTATAAGCCATCTGGTCAGTTTAAATTTAAATAGGTAGTTTCCTATCTACAGATTGTACCTATGTCATAAGGTGAATTATTATAAACAATTACACGCATCTTATATAAACGTTTTTTTTTATAGATATTAATATAAAAGGCAGGTTGATCCGTCTGTGTTTCCCCTGTTTTTTTTCTACAAAATATGCAGATGTCCATTAAACACGTGTGACGAAACAACGCAAAAATTGAAAGTCGTACGCTATCAAGAGTAAAATCAATTTTATTATTTTTACAATAAGTTATCTTTGCATAAAGTACATTTCTAGTATCTGTTTTATTCTGCCCGCGTCGCCCTTACGCGCGCCTCATAACCAGGAAGAATTTAGTTGACATGTTTCGGGATTTGTCTTATTTCGGTAACACTTTATATAGATACCAGGCAGAGCAACAATTTACAACTCTCGAGTCTTCCTACTCCACACAATAGCTTTAACACGTTATTTCCCAAACAATTTAAAGCGTGTATTGCTTATCCAATTAATAGAGCAAGTCAAGAAACAATGTCGATAACGCGCCGGCACGCTATTAGCTGCGAAGTTGACCGGGACGCATCTTCAATTACGGAGCTATCAGCTGTTGATAGACAAACTAATAGTCCGCTGTAACTAGTTTAAAGTTTACTTTATCGTGTCGCCGCATAGGAGAGGCAATTCATATCTGATGGTTAGGTAATATTATGCCAGTTTGTATGTAGTTAGAATGAAATGAAACTAGAAAAAATATGCATAAAATCGCCACAACCTCATCTTATGCGTCGTTCAAACGTTTACATTGGGTTTGAGATTTTGTTTTTCATTCTTATCCCCATTCTTTTTTTTTAAAATCCAGTGAGTTGCGGCACACCACAATAACAACATCAAGTCGACGAACGTTTCGTGTTATTTGTTTTACGAAAGCCCGTAAATAGGTGTACCGTAAATAACCTTTTTATCGTCCACTGCTGGACATAGAGATCCATGTCCAGGTCCTAAGACTATGCATGAGGAGGTCCCCATGCACATTGTCTTGCCGCACGAGAGGTCAGGCACGCTGGTCAAGCCGATTGACGAGTCCACTCTTTTAGAGGTGGTATAATTCTTCGAGACTTGTAGTAGCCGCTTTCTTATACCTTAGTCGCCGTTTATAATGGGATGATGGTGTTATTCTAATGTCGGTACACTACGCACTACGATCACTGTCGACAACTTACTTTAAAGTTTATCTAAAAGTGAAATAGCATCTCAATTTATTGTGCTTGAACGATTGTATCTTTGCAATATAATACGTTAACACTTAGCCGACAGACGGACGTTCAGATTTACTGCGTCGACTGGGCACATTTTTATATCCACTGCAGTTTATACCATTGAAGATATCGCCCGATTTATCGCCTGAAACGCGTCTCGGAGACATTTGATAGTTATCTTGGAATAAGTGTTTTGTTTCATGAAGTTACTTGTAGAACTGATCATTATTTTTTAGTATTCAGAACTGTTGTCCAGTTATTCTTATCCCAGTGAATGAGAAGAGCGCAAGATCGAGTTTGATGGTGAACCTGGCGTTCAGGAACTGACACTTAACAACCACAATTCGCATCAACTTTCTCATAGAAAATTGTCATTCTGTATGACGATACTCATCTCTTCACTTTTTTGCATTGATTCAGCTGTCATATTAATGGAGTTATATAGTTATCTTCGGATATTATTATAGTATCGGAAAACATTTAGAATTCGAAAACTCCATACGCTAAGTTATTAGCAGCGATTTCAGTTTTAGAAAGTATTAAACTCGGGCGTTTATTTCGTAAAATTAGGTTTAATAAGAAGATTAAAGTACATTATAATTTTTAAATGATTTATTTAAATACTTTACAAAAAGGAGCAGAAATCTGTAGATTATAACTTGCTTAAAAATTTGATGATATGACTTATTATATCATCAACTTCTTATGCTCGTTATAATAACGTTAATTGTAATCAGTAACAGCAGGTAAGCTGTTACTGATTACAATTAACGTTGTTGTTTACTCACTTATCGAACTTTGAATATTCTGTATAGTTCTAGGCCTAAAAGGATGTGTTTACTTAGGAGTTTTAAAACTAACTGTTCAACGAAATCCCAAATTATTATTCTATCTGGTATTCAAACTATCGAAATATCGAACTGAATTGATAGAATGTCAATAAAAGTTGTGTTATCATGCGTAAGTGATGGGGGTTCGACGTAGGAATTAGGATTTCATCCAGCATGCTACTCATCGGCCTTTCATTTAGGGATTATGAATGGATAGGCAAATCCTGGTAAACCCAGGGTTGTCTATTGATTGGATTAAAGAGAAACTAATATCTATTTGGCTAAGAATACAACTTAAAAGTGTGTTTTTTGCGCGTAAAAAACCTTTAATGACATTTGTCTTCTGAAATACCTACATATGTTACATCCAATATAATAACATCGCTGTACATATAAAAAAGAATGGCAGATAACACATGCATTGTTGCTAGGAAGACGAAGCGCAGAGACCTGCGGAAGGTTCAAATATCCTGTTGGTACGAAGCTGCGCAAGACCGAAAAAGATGGCGTCTCTTGGTGTAGGAGGCTAAGATCCACTTCGGGTCGCTGTGCTAACGGAGTAAGGAAGTGGCTAAGTATTGTTGCAGCTATCCCCTGCACTAGGCAAGCCTGTGTTGCAGGTGAATAGCTAGGTAGGGGAGACCTGGGATAAAAGTAACATGGGATGAAAGTAACTAACGAGTTTTCGAACAAACTCAGTAGCGCCCACGGCTTTGTACTGAACGCTTCCTTGTGCAGAATATAAATATGTTGAAAATACGACGAAATTAAGTTTTTGGTATTATTTCGATGCTTGGTACCTATCTCTTCTCTTACCATACCAATGTGGTATGGTAAGACTCCCTGACCTAACCCACTTTTAAATTTGTAACCATCGATTTGCTGCTCATTTAATAACTTCTCATAGTTACTCGTATCTTCTTCTTCTTCTCAGCCCTTGGACGTCCACTGCTGGACATAGGCCTCCCCCATTGTCCGCCATTTAGACCTATCGGCAGCGACCTGCATCCAGCGGGTGCCCGCAACCTTTATGAGGTCGTCTGTCCATCTAGCAGTCTGTTACTCGTATACATATTTATAAATTGTAATTCGATAGAGCAGTTTTTATTGCTTCGTTTTGCGGGCTGTTCGTGAGTCATCGATGCAGTCGCAACTGAAAATCAGTTCTGCGACATTTGTTGTAGCATATGCTGAGTTGCGGCCTTTGACATAGTAACAACTAAGGGTCAGCGCAGACGGCCGGAGTGGCGCTGAAGAGCAATCACCGGTCGCAGAGCACACTGGCCGGCGCGCGGGCCTCGACGAACCGCCGTTCGAATTCAGAGCCTCCGCGCGACTCCGAGAGCTTCCGTGCAACTCCGAGTGCCTCCGCGCACGGCTCTCTAGGATGCGCAACACAGTCGCGGGTTTTGCATTCTATGGTCGATGTTTGTTTTCTACAGACATTATTATGGTGGACTAGGATGTGGTTATTATTGCTTTGCTTGCTGAAGAGTAAGAAGATATAATATACATTATAGCTCCCGTGGGTGACAGCCTTAATTATGTGAATTGTGAACGATACCTATTTAATTAAATAGTAGATTATTAACCAAGGGGATAAAGCAGTGTTTTCTGTCGCGGGTGACGATTTAAATCGCGAGCGTAACGAAGGACTCGAGGTTTACTCCCGAGCGTAGCGAGGGTGTTAAAAACTTAAATCACGAGCGAAGCGAGGGATTTAAGACGAGTCCTGAGTGTAGCGAGGGATTTAAGTTCACCCAAGACTAAGACAGCTTTATCACCGAGGAAAATTCTCTACTTTTCGTACCATTTGCGAAAAAATTAACACAATAATAATATGAGATAAGCATTTGCACTGATGGAATCCGACAATTCACTGTCACTGTCGCTTTGATTTAACATCGTAACGTATTTTTAGAACATTAACTTATTTATAAAAATAAATTAAAATAAACTTAACGTTTATGTATTTGAAGAAAACAAAAACGCGGCAAATTCCTAGACTAATATTTTTTTGTCGGAAAAGCAAAGGCATCAAGCTCATACGGCCTCGTCGGTTTTCGCAATTTTATTTAATAATCATAACTGCATAATAAATGCGTATTCCTTTTTCAAAATGATGTATAATGCTTTATATACAAACTCAATGGTGTAAACACAGATGTAGTTCAGTATACATTTCGGTAAGTATTCCAAATTTAAATCACATTCTCCCCCTAGAGGATGAATGAAATTCAGTACAATTTTCTTTCCCTGTTTTTAACAGATTAAAAATGACTATTGTTATGTTCGCTTTTTGTGGCATAGAATGTCACTTTTTTGAGCGAGTGGTACGAAAAATACATTATTCCCAGTGTTTCCAAGTTCTCTACTTAACAATTCCCAGGCATTTGACTTCATCGTTTTGTCGCTGTAAAAGCGCGAATTCATATCGTACAGACATGGGTGTGTCTGTACTAAGTTTATTAATTTTTCTTCGTTCGTGGCCTCTTCTCGTTTAAACGCGTTCAATTCGATAGAACACTGCCCGCGAAATGCGCGTCGCCGATGACGACCTTTCAACATGAACGTGCCATATGTGTAGTGTGTTGTTATTAAGTCAATAATTCATTCATTCCTTTATTTTTGGTTGAATCTTGTGAGAATATAGAACAGGCATATACAGGGCCGTCTTAAGTCTATTCTGTGCCGGGGTGCGGGAGTGTATCCTATGACAGTCAAATATCCTATTGTGTATCCTATGACAGTCAAATATCCTATTGTGTAATTGTTTACTATAGCGTTATATTTTTTCATTACCTTTAAAAGGTGAGCGCCCGGGGTGCACCGCACCCCTTGCACCCCCTGGTAAAGACGGCCCTGGGCATATACCTACTTACTATTTGAATGTGATCAACACTGTGAATATAATACAAGGAGCCCTTTCAATATCCACTGCTGGACATGGGCCAGCTCATGCACATTGTCTCGTGCATGGGGGATGCAAGGCCTTACAACGCCACGAGATTTAACAGGGAGGGGGTGCACGCTGCAATCCAACAGCCGCTGGGCGCTGCATAAAACAAATATAAAAAGAAGATTGGAAGAGTGACCATAATATTACGTTTTAAATAAAACAATTTGAGTTTAAATTTATTTGGCTAAGAAGTCATTGTATGTAAATCCAAAACAGTTATTTTTGCCACGTAAAAATGTGATAAATAGAATTCATTGTGGGCGAAAGGCATTACCTTTGTAGTTATGGTAGGACGTACAAGATATCTATCAATTACAATTAAGAATTTTAAAAACTATAATACCGATAAAATTAAAGGCACAGTACAAAAAGAACGGTTTATCCAATCTATTCAAGCACTGCAAAGTCCTCGACGTATTTAGCAAAATTAAATTATCGCTACTGATTAAATAAATGGAAAATAAGTATCTTATAAAAAATAAAAATAACCTGGGCACTTACGGGATCTCAGATCCGTACGAGTACAATAACGTAGGATGGAACGAGATCATGGAGATACATCCTACCTTACTTAATGAACTGCTAATTGAACTCTAGGATCTATACACCAGAGAATACAAAATTAATAAAATTCATAGTAGGTTTAAATGTTATTCACTTAAAGTAAGTAAAAAGAACAACTCACCACCTATATATGAACCCTGAGGGTTTCCGTAGGTGACTACATACTTTAGTTAGTTATAAATAAAAATTGAAAAAAAAAGCCTAGGTAAGAAGGTGGAAGCATCGACACACTCATCGTGAGCCTTTGGCAAAATTTAATTAGCGCTGAAGGCAAGTTGAGGAAGGTGAAATTTATACCATAAATCTGTAATCTGTCTACTAATGAGAATTGAAACCGTCACAGAAAAACAACAACCAGACAAATAAAATAAGTTTTTAACGCCATGCGGGTCTTGAAGACAAGCTATAACTTCCACCATCGGAAGCGTGGTTACACGACATGATATCTACTGTCTTCCCCTGTGATCTACGGCCGCAGGCTGTGATATATCGCCGGTTGACATCTCACAAAATGTTTTATTCAACTCGTGACGTTTAATATTGCCTGGTAGCGTCTTCTTCGGCCTGTGTGGTGTAAACGACATAGTTATATCGTTGTTATTACGCAGTTAGGAAAGGAAATTATTATAAATACCCAGGTATTCGTTCTTGTGCTGGCTGACAAACACATGCACCTAGGGGAATGGGGTTTGAAATTATATCTTATGCGGCCCCCTAGACCTACAATAAAACTGTACATAATGTTATTGAACAATATTCAATAGCGTCTTGCACCCAAACGCAACAAGAATAAAATTGACGGCAAATATTCGATTAATGTTTTCGAATGTCTGACATAAAATACAAAATTGCTATTCGAAAGATCTATACAAAAAAGGGCGACGTAGATATACTCAAGAAAACTTCCTCAAAGACCTGGCTTTACGAGCTGAGAAAAGTAACATTAAAATGATTTCGGAATCAATCAACGGAGTAAAGTTGCAATATTGAACAATATCTGTCCCACACAGCGCAATGAAAAATTAAATGAAACTTATTGTTTCATTAATTTTAGTCATAAACATGGCACAATCTGTAAAATTGTACAATATAATTTATCGTCTAGGCGCCCTTTTACATAATTAATATAAACAAAGTCCCTCTCTATAATAATATTCTATAATTAAGCTCTAACCGCGACTTCGTTCGCTTGGAATTTAAAGTTCGTGTGGTTAGTTTATTGTATCCCTACCCTGTCGCGTTCCAAGCCATCCCATCACGTCCCACCCTATCTTACACAATCGTATTCCGCCCAATTCCAAACCGCCCATCACATTTCAATACATTTCATCCGATACATATGAATGTATTGGACGGAATATGAATTCTGCAGAATATGATTCCCGCGGTAACTTAGTAACACAAAGTTCAGTAAATAACAATACTCGAAAGAGTATTGTTACAATAGCAACGTACACTTTCCAGACTTTCTAATTAAAGAACTAATTAGTCTGTAAATGAACTTCTAAAATAGGCTTTTAGAGGCGTGCCTTAGATCACCGACAGGCGGGCGTTAATATAAACCGCGCGATCCCCTAATTATACGCATTTAACAAAAAGCAGAGCCATTTATATGCGTCCTGGATAAATTGAAGGGACGCCTGGGGATTGAGTGCGGCGGGCGGTATTTTTTTCTAGAAAGACATATTTTATTAAAAGTTTATCTATATCAGCCTATAATATCCCACTGTATAATTAAATAACTTTTAATGTCTTATCTTTTGGTGAGGATTCCAGAAGTGAGAGTCGACTTTTTGTCAATTGTTAAGAATAAAACGAGAAAAAGTTAAATGAGCAACAAAAAATACTAAATGGGCAGCAAACCAATGTAGAAAAATTTTAAATGGACATCAAACCAATGGTACCAAAATTCTAAATGGTCAGCAAACCAGTGGTAGCATAATACTAAATGGACATCAAACCAATGGTACCAAAATCCTAAATGGTCAGCAAACCAGTGGCAGCATAATACTAAATGGACAGCAAACCAATGGTACCAAAATCCTAAATGGTCAGCAAACCAGTGGTAGCATAATACTAAATGGACAGCAAACCAATGGTACCAAAATCCTAAATGGTCAGCAAACCAGTGGTAGCATAATACTAAATGGACAGCAAACCAATGGTACCAAAATCCTAAATGATGAGCAAACCAGTGGTAGCATAATACTAAATGGACATCAAACCAATGGTACCAAAATCCTAAATGGTCAGCAAACCAGTGGTAGCATAATACTAAATGGACATCAAACCAACGGTACCAAAATCCTAAATGGTCAGCAAACCAGTGGTAGCATAATACTAAATTGTCAGCAAACCAGTGGTAGCATAATACTAAATGGTCAGCAAACCAGTGGTAACATAATACTAAATGGACAGCATACCAATGGTAGCAAAATACTAAATGGGCAGCAAACCAATAGCAGCAAAATACAAAATGGACAGCGAACCAATGGTAACAAAAGACTAAATGGACAGCAAACCAATAGCAGCAAAATGCAAAATGGACAGCGAACCAATGGTAACAAAAGACTAAATGGTCAGCAAACCAGTGGTAGCATAATACTAAATGGACAGCAAACCAATGGTACCAAAATCCTAAATGATGAGCAAACCAGTGGTAGCATAATACTAAATGGACATCAAACCAATGGTACCAAAATCCTAAATGGTCAGCAAACCAGTGGTAGCATAATACTAAATGGACATCAAACCAACGGTACCAAAATCCTAAATGGTCAGCAAACCAGTGGTAGCATAATACTAAATGGTCAGCAAACCAGTGGTAGCATAATACTAAATGGTCAGCAAACCAGTGGTAACATAATACTAAATGGACAGCATACCAATGGTAGCAAAATACTAAATGGGCAGCAAACCAATAGCAGCAAAATACAAAATGGACAGCGAACCAATGGTAACAAAAGACTAAATGGACAGCAAACCAATAGCAGCAAAATACAAAATGGACAGCGAACCAATGGTAACAAAAGACTAAATGGTCAGCAAACCAGTGGTAGCATAATACTAAATGGACAGCAAACCAATGGTACCAAAATCCTAAATGATGAGCAAACCAGTGGTAGCATAATACTAAATGGACATCAAACCAATGGTACCAAAATCCTAAATGGTCAGCAAACCAGTGGTAGCATAATACTAAATGGACATCAAACCAACGGTACCAAAATCCTAAATGGTCAGCAAACCAGTGGTAGCATAATACTAAATGGTCAGCAAACCAGTGGTAGCATAATACTAAATGGTCAGCAAACCAGTGGTAACATAATACTAAATGGACAGCATACCAATGGTAGCAAAATACTAAATGGGCAGCAAACCAATAGCAGCAAAATACAAAATGGACAGCGAACCAATGGTAACAAAAGACTAAATGGACAGCAAACCAATAGCAGCAAAATACAAAATGGACAGCGAACCAATGGTAACAAAAGACTAAATGGACAGCAAACCAATAGCAGCAAAATACAAAATAGACAGCGAACCAATGGTAACAAAAGACTAAATGGACAGCAAACCAATAGCAGCAAAATACAAAATAGACAGCGAACCAATGGTAACAAAACACTAAATGGACAGCAAACCAATAGCAGCAAAATACAAAATAGACAGCGAACCAATGGTAACAAAATACTAAATGGACAGCAAACCAATAGTAGCAAAATACTAAATTAACAGCAAACCAATGGTAGCAAAAACGGTTAGGTTTAGGTTCTCTGGACAATATAGAAATAAGAGTCCTCGGTCGAATTTGTAGTAATGACCGTTCTTAGTAATTTAAGATTATTTAAGTAATTAGTAATTAAGATTACTTAGTAATTTAAGATCTCAGATATTAAAAAATAAATTTGAAACTGGCAGAATGTACTGATTGCACCGATGCCATATATGAAGAAAGAAAAATGGGCCACGAATTAAAATCAACGTAACATTTTTTTTTTGATTAATGGAAGTAAACAATTTTAAATTAGTAAGAATGTCATCACCAAGTCGACAGAATCCCGCGTCGCTAGACTCCTTTATCTTTATTGAATCCAGAGAACCTAAATCTAACCCACCCACCTGCCCATTTGCTGCCATCTGTTTACTGCTCATTCGGTATTTCTGCTGCTTATTTAATTATTTCTCCACTTAAAACAACATATATGTTACGTATATGTGAAATACGTGTATTAAGGAAAAACTTACGTATGGCGCCACTAGGAACAAGCATTCGAGAAAAAATACAAGTAGGGTACGTTTTTCATGCCCTATTATTTTACGACCTTTCGCGTCCATGTCCTTATTATATATATCTTAACCCGAATTTTCTCACCAATTCCTGGGAATCACTAGACTGCTTTTATTTGAGACCGCAAAGATCAAAGGGCTGATTGTAACCGCCAATCAATATCTTTAATTGGCACTCTTAGGTTGCTCTTAATTTGTACAAATTTACATTAGGTAGGTACTGTAAAGAATTGACGAAAAACAAAATATTTCATTTTACACTAAAAAATATAAAAATGGAATTTAAAACAAACTTAAGTAGTTATTTGTTTAACCTTCATTACACAAGTATTTGACATGTATTATACAAAAAGCGGATTTAATGCCTAACAGCATTCTTTACCACTCAACCACCAGATCAAACAGAACGCGCTAGCAGTTTTTGTTGAAATATATAAATAGGTAGCTACATACATAATAATATACTAAATACAGTATATTACATAACAGAGCCAAAGTATTGAATTAAGTACCTATCTATTTAAGGTCTACTGTTCAAGACGATGATAGATTTAGTTCACCAAAGTAAACTAGATGGCGCTGATCGGATTCTACGTCGCGCTGTCATTGTATTCGCAGAATGTTAGTACATGTGATGAATGAAAAATGTATTACAAGCCTTAGAACAGATACATAGTTCGTGTTATTTAGACCACCCTATAATATCCCGCGTATAATGGCGTTAGTACAACCAGTGAAGGGTGCACACGCCCTTAACATCCACGCTTTATTATTGGAAGGTATCGTGTCTACAAGGCAATAATTACAAAATAGAAAATATCTAGCTAAAAATAATGAACAGAAAGCTTCAAGCGAGCAAAACCGCAAACCAATTTATGTGTATTACAAATTTTCAGGACAAACCAATTTGCGCGCCCAGCGGCCAGAAGCTGTGCAAAAAGCCCCCGTTTCCGGCGTCAGCTGCGCGACCGACTTCCGGTCGCGTGATTGATTGGAACCCCGCTTTATCTTAATTTACATTCGACAGAATTAGAATTGATAATGTGCGTCGTAAAATTTGAATTTGTAATGATTATGTCGGACAACAATGGAGAAATGAAGAAAGGAGGATAAAGGCGGTGACACATTGGTGAACAAAAACGCCACGATATCATTGGTAGACGATTTTACTCGTAGGCTCGCCATATAGCCGAATCCCAACCATCGGCAAAGCTATATTTCATGTTAGGAGACCAAGTTTCTATGCTACTGATACATTCGAAATTCGAAAAAAACAATATACATTCAAATACATTCGAAAAAAACCTTAGAAGATCTTATTGAGAACTTTGTTGAAAAACTCTATGTTGTACCAAAGAGGAAAAATCTTAGTAAGCAGTTCATTACATTTTCGGTTCGCAGTATACTCGTAAGTATATTGTTGTTAAACAACTTTGTTACTATAGCAACATTCACATATTGCAACATGTATTTATATCGTTAATATTATATTAATATATTAATCTATAATTTAATAAATGAATGTTTTTATAGTAAATGGCGACAAAATCGAACCAATCGATTAATAAAATCAGTTTTTGCGTAATAACATTGAATATTTTTTTTGCGTTTTACACACATACTCGTATTTCTTAATTAAAAATGGATTTTATGATATGTTTTTTAATAAATAAAATTGAATGAAAACATCGCCAGAACAGTGGGACAGAACAGTCAACAGAAACAATCAGAACAATACTGGGAATTGTCATAAAACACCTACCTTAGCGTGACACGATTAGATTAGGTACCAGGATAATAACTTTTCACAGCAGGGTACAGAAGTAATTACGAGGAGGTTTCTTTCATAATTTGTCATGCGGCGGTGACGTCACAGTGGTAGAAGTCACGTCCGTGTGTGAGCTCGGGTTCCAACTGAAAATCGGTGCTAAGTGTCTGCATACAGCGCTCAGTATTGTATATTTTCAGCATGACGCAGGGGGCACTGCGATGCACGCGTGCTATCCTTAAGGCTCGTTTACACAAGGAGAGTTTCTCTAACGGTGCGGGCAAGAATATTGAATACGATTCTCGTGTGCCACCAAACTACATACAAAGCCTGCCTACAACTGTTCACATAATGATAAAAACTCAACAATAACAAGGATAACAGTGGCCAGATGATGAAGATAACAGTTGTTAAAATTAACTTATGAAATTATGATGACCGATGTTCGAGAAACTCTACTTGTGTAAATATGTCATTATCGTCTCAAATTGTTGTTTGTTTGTTTTCTTATGTTTCGTTTGTGTACGTGAGTTTCCTTCCGATGTTTTCCCTCACCATCTAGACAGTGACAATTTATTAAAAAAATCCTTACTTAAGTAGAAATTAAGTGGCTCCATGCTCGAGAAATAATTTAAAAAAAATCTGGAGTATGCTATCCACCAATCCGCACTGGGCCCGCGTGGTATCCCGGGATCCACCAGTGATTTACTATGGGGATGTATGTGTCCTGCAGTGGGACGTTATAGGCTGATAGAAGTATTCCTATGTGAAATTTAAAATTTCTCTTTTCCTTTCCTTTTCTTAAACGGCAATAGCGCATTGTGCCCGTGTTAAGTTTTTTTCGTAGTTAACAACTCCACAATGTCCAGTTCAGTTGAAGTGACTTAGGAGTCCCTCAGTAAAGTGAAAATAGTTTAACCGAGGAGAGAAGACCGACTCCTTGAAAACACACGAAAGAATGCAGTCTTATGCTTTTATTTGATTATCACAAACATTACGCACAAATATTCAGCACTTTGAGTTTGTGAAAATATTAAACCCTCAATATACAATTTTTATAACAATCATCCAAAAACTCGACTTTACTTCCCAAATTCCCACCAAAAGGTCTTGTTTCTTTCTTTCACGCAAGTTTTTTTTCTTATATTTTTTTTTGATAAAAAGGTTTCCTAGTAATAGATATATCTATAACGTAATATCGATAGATAGATAGATAGGTACACTTTATTGTACACCAATAATATACAGAGAAATACAAAGTACAAGTAATTAGAAGTACAACTGGCGGTCTTGTCGTCAAAGCGAAGTTTTTATAAAAAAATCCGCAGTTTTTTTTTATAGTGATGAGCAGACCAACAAGCTGTCCCACGTGATGGTAAGTGTTACCGCCACCCATGGACACCTGCAATACCGGGGGCATGCGGGTGCGCCGACGACCTTGCAAAATCCTATTCATTAAGTCGATCTTAGCATTCCTATTCACATGACAAAGGTCAGCTAAATAAGCCACTGTTTTCAAAATTTCTAATTTTTTAAGTAGTTATTTCTGTTGCATTTACAAGCTTTATTTATAATATTTTCTTAGGTTTTCGCGATTACTATACATAGCAATTAAACAACTTTGAACGGTTTAAATCGCGTATATTTAACATTATTTATATCCCGACGTTTCGAACACTTTGCAGTGGACGTGGTCACGGGGTGACTGTCACCCCGTGACCACGTCAAAGTTGTTTAATTGCTAAGCTTTATTTATGTTTCATAGCCTTGCTGGATAAAAAGCGGACTTAATACTATAAAGCCATTTCTCTCAGCCAATCTTTGGACTATTTAATGATTGTATTTTAGTTGGCGTGTCCCGTGGGTATTGTCAAAGACAATTAAGGGATAACAAAGTGGCTGCCACAAGTCCTGAGGAACTACAGCACCTCTAGAAAAGTGAACTCGCCATCTGAGGCCCATATCCCGCAGTGGATACAGAAAGGGCTGGTTGCATTCCAGATGCAGGTGAAATAATATGCTAAATAAGAATTAAGTTAATATTCAATGACGTGAAAATTACATGAATTGCATTCGATTTTGAAAAAATAACTTTTAAACTTCTCTTTACTTTTATTTTATTCAAGTGATATCCCAGAACAATCGCGATAATGCAATTAAAACATATCAGTGGATACACATACAAGGATACAATAATCTAACGTTTCTAAATTTTACGTATAAAATCCCTTATAATTACGAGTAGCAAATTATTAATGTATTTACTACGTTGTAAAAAAGGATTTTTCCATGATCTAGTGGACGGAACTAAATAAATTATCGCTTCGTGTGTCTACAGTTCTAACGTCTATATACGCGTATATATAGGTCTATATCGTATATATAGGTATATACGTCGGCCATTTGTCATTTGACCAAAATATATAATCCCATCGCAATTAGAGGATTATCAAAGCACTTGTAAGTTATAACTCTATATCTATTATAGTTTGTTCTCTTAGCTTATTGTCCATCATCTTTTCATTGTCCAGAATATTACTTACTATATCATGTGCAATTTTTTTGTCGATAAATATGTTTTTTTTAAGTTCCTCTCTCCATATTTCAAACAAATGAAAGCAAATGTCTATTTTGCACTGTATTATTATTAACTTTGTAACATTTTACAATGACTGTGCGTTTTGTGAATAGAATAAAATGAAAAATAAATTTACTATTTTGGAAATTGTAATTTCATAACAAATTATTTGTAGGTGGAATTAAAATAACCCTTGTTTTATCGTTTGGATATTTATATATGTCGGCAATTTGTCACTGGATCAAAATATAAAATCCCTTTATAATTAGCGGCTTGACGGGTCGTTTAGCAAACGAAGCGTAGACGGTTGGTATTTGGTGATACAAGTCATCATTTTAGTCTTTGAAATCCAGCTAATTCCCATTTGCCATACAAAAGACTATTCAGTTTAGACCAAAAACTGAAAGTGCCTAACAAAGAAAAGTAACGCTCTATTAGAACTTATTAGTCTAAACATTTATTACTATGACACTAAAGCTCTACTACTACTTAAGGGCACAGAATAATGGGATGGGTTTAGGGGTTTTATGGGATAAGGATTAGGTAATATAATGAGAAGAGAGACTTCTCTTATACCACTCCCCACTAGATGAGATGGAAAATGATGGGACGGACAATGACCTTTGGCATATCCCATTCGATTCCGAAACATATACGCAGTATATTTTACTACAGTCTTCTGCCATACAACAGACTTTTGGACAAAATGGAATTTATATTTAGATTCATAGCTCAATAGACACTTCCGGGGCGACTCTACGTCTGCCAAAAAAGAAATAAAAAATCTTTATTAGGTACGGGAAAATATTTAATTAGGACGTTCCAAGCATTGCCTTTGAAATTTGATGACATAAGAACAATATAAATAAATTCACATCTTAATTAGCTTCCTTATTCCTGGATTTGAACGCGAGCTATTTATTAATGAATTCTTTTGATGTCATGAAAGAACAAATAAATGTTCTTAAAATTAATTGTGGAGACGAAAAATATTACCGTGTAAATAACACAGTGGTCTAATTATACAACAAAAAATGTTATGGACGAAGGCGACAGACGAGCATACAGCTCACTGGATGGTATGACCAACGTTGGCATGCCCCTGGATGCGCTGCCTGCCTTTGGAGATATAGAAACGGATTTGGAGGAAGGGTTGGAAAAATAGGGGGGGGGGGGATAGGATGGGACGGGATTGGGCTCGGCTCTGGCATATCTCACTCACTACCGAAACACGTACGTACATTGGAGAAGTAGGATAAAGTGGGAAATGCAGTACATTTTAAAGTAGTCTTCTGAATGTGCGTAAAATGGTGGCGAGGGATGTTTTGAACCTTTTGTTTACGAGCCTGATCGTGCCTCTCTATTATCTGTATCCAAAACAAAATTTAGGCCAATTCATATCATTTATATGACTATGGCTATAAATTATTATATCTTAAGATTAACTTAGCGTAAGGAACTTCCACTTACTATGTTTAAATTGTTCTAGTTGATTAAACGGATGTTTAACTCTCTAGAGGTGAAGACGCGGCACAGAGTTAAAGCTGGTTCCCACTATGTCGCGCGGACAGAACAATACACGACAACAGTGGTGTTCTGTTTACAGTAGTCGACAAGATATAAACTGACCTTTTCCAATAGACTAAAAACCATTCATGAAGAAGTTATAATAGGGTGTTTGTTTTTTTTTTTTTTGTGAAAGTGGCATGGCCTCTGCTGTAGACGATCCGTAGTCACCGGTGCACCTCCAAGTGAAAATCAGCGTAGCAGTTCACGTTGCGACATATGCTGGGTTAACACGACAGTTTTGTCGCATATTCACAAAGACAAACATCAAACATCTTTAGATTAAATCATTTTTAGTGTACCACGAGTAAAATTATAATTTGAAATAGGTGAATGCACACCTATACTAATATAATAAAGAGGTGAAATTATGTGTTTGTGGGTATGTTGGGGGTAATCTCTGGAACTACGGAACCGATATCAAAAATTCTTTCACAAATAGAAAACTAAGTTATCCGTGTCTAATATAGGCTAAATTTTATTTTGAAAGAAAATTTTGAATAAAAAAGAACTTATAAACCGAAGCGAAGCGAGGGCGGGTCGCTAGTATTTAATACGGGTCAACTGACAACTTATTATTTAGTTAGTTGTTCTTATTGAGTTGTGCTTCTGTTGTGTACTGTTTAAAATAAAAACAAATCAAAAATCAAACAACGCACATCCGAGATAAGGCAGTTTTAATATATTGGCTTACAATGTCATGTAAAGTATGTCGTGTACAGTCGGCTCTAAAATCCGGCACGTTTGTCGTGTCGTAAAAAGGTCGCGACGACATAGTGGAAACCAGCTATTAGGCTTTCACAAACGCGGTTTAGTTTCATTAAAAGTTTAAAGAACTTTTAAACGTTTGACTCGAAATAGGGATATCGTTTTAAACATGAAGGAATTTCTCGTATAATAGTTGGAATCTGCTGCAATGTGGAATCCAGCATGCTATTGCGACCGGTAGGTAGATTTAGGTTTCTAAAGGTAATTTTAGAAGTAGTACTACAAATAATTTCAGAAATCACTTTTAAATTGGGAAACGTCCCAGTGCTGCCATTTTAGCGGTATCGGCGCTAAATCTAGCGCTTTAATGGTGGACATCTGAAAATTTTGGCGCCTAGCGGAAAATTTAGCGCTTTAACTTATAACAGGGCAACACCGTGTAGCTGACTTTCAGTTCAGCTGACAGAAGAGGACTTCTTGGAATCACATGAAAAACGCAGCCCCATGCTTTTATTTGATTATCACAGACATTACGCAGAAAAAACACTGAAGTTTAATAAACTATCAAACTAAACGCACAAAACGCATGTTACACAATTTTTATATTACCTAATCAAACAAAAACTCAAATTCATTCCTTGAGTTCCGCCAAAATGTCGTAGGTAATTGAAAGTTAGGGTTGAATCTTTTTTTTTTAGTTTAAAATTTATTTGGACACTGACATAGCCATCGTCCACACACATAGCAAATAATAAAACAGAATTGTTCTTATCTCGTCATTGTCCAGTGCCATGAGTAAAGTGATAGTAGGTTTACTGAGGACAGAGTTGGACTCCTTGGAAGAACACGAAAAATGCAGTCTCACGCTTTTATTTAATTATCACAAAAAATATGCCCTAGTCTAATATATTAGGCATTTTGGAGTTTAATAAACTATCCCTATTAAGTTTAATAAACTACAAATCCCAAAAATATACAATTTTTACAATAATCAAACAAAAACTCAACTTTACTTCTCGGGTTCCCGCCAAAAAGTCAAGAGTTGAATCTACTCGAATTTAGCGCTATTTTTACCCACAAATTTCATTGAATCGAGTGCTTTTTGCACCGCTGTCTATTAGCGCCAAATGGGTTCTTTTATTTGGCAGCAATGAAACGTCCACAGATATAGAGATGATAGCGCAGTTGTCCGACGCTGCGCGCTCGAAGTTGGTGCATAATACTAGGTGCATAGACCCTAAAATGAAGTAGGGATAGAAGAAAAAGATGGAAGTATAAGAAAAAGAAAAAGTATACTTATAAGAAGAAATATTCCTAGACTGCTTATAATGGACTACGTATTTGCAGCACATCTGATACCATTTCGCAACCTAAAAATATTTATTTCCATCTTTGTATATATTTATTTATATATTTACTGTATGTTGACAAATAGTAAGTAGGCGCAACCACTTACTGGGGAGTTTTTGTTCAAAGTATCGTTGGAATAATAACAATAACGGATAAGGGTTTCTACACACTATCATGGGCGTAGCCACGGCGGGCAGGTTGGAAAGCCTGAACCGCATAGAGAACAATAAATAACAGACTATCTGCATTACACTATTTCTATTTAAATTATAAGAAAATAGTTTCCTTTGCCAAACCCTGGGTAAAATTCTTTGCTTTGCCCAAACCCTGGATAAAATCTTGACTTCGCCCTTGCACACTATACACCATAAATGTTGCTCGGAACCTTTTCAGGTTTTCGTAGAGGACCGATTTTACAGTAAGTTTTAGAAAAAATGTGTTTAGTTTTAATGTGTTTGTAGAGATTTAGCCGTTGTAGCCGTATCCAACGACATATGACCGACATTAATCAGAATGGATCCAAATCATATACTTTTCATAATAAAGTAAAATTCATAAGAGTGTATTAACAAAAAAACTAAAATTTAGTACATACTTTTTCAATCAAAACGCTTTTAAAACTTAACTAAGACCTTGGAATACATATATTTTACTTTATCACAATTTTTTGTTGTATATTTTTTAAAATGCTCTAGCATCTTAAAACAACATGAACGTTGTGGGTTGAATTGTGGGTTGTGGGATTAAAGCCGGTCAATTATATCTATATTCTACCAACGATAATGAAAAGTTTAATGTATCCTTAACTTAAAAGTTAAATTAAATATAATCTATTTAATTTTGCTTTAATTTTTGTGTGAAAAAAAATGTTGCATTTAAAAAAGTTCTAGAATAAAACTTGTTAGTTTTCACGTAAGAAATTTAATGTTAATAGGGTAGAGGTACTTTTCATTTCAGCCTGTATAGCCACTATAAAAGGTCACACGTTTGTAGCCAGCCTAACAACTACACCAGTTATTTCTTTTAGTCTAAGGTCAAGTTCACAGCCCATTTATTCACGAGTGCTCCCAAACATTACAAGGAACATTGGCGCGGACGAACTTTGTACAAACAACACAATACGTGGAGTAAATAAGTGCCTTAGTTTTAGATTGCTATTTTATTTCACAAGGAGTTGGGTGTACACGGCCGGTGTCGTAAAAAGAAGTCGTCACGTATATTTTTTATTATTTCTACGTCTCATTCGGTTAACTTTGATTTGATTGTGGTTGCAGAAACGTTAAATTTGTAATTCCATTTTTTAAAATCATCAACTTCCACTGATAGTAACATTAATTCCATCCTCTATCGGCATGTCAAATTTCAGCTTTCGAGCATCTATCGAAGTGTTTTAGATTTTTGATGATCAGTGAGTGACAAAATTGTCGGTTTTCGTGTTCATATATTTTATCGATATATTATTATGTTTATGTTTGAAGATATACTTTATTGTACACCTAAAACATACAGAGATATACAAAGTATAAGTAATTACAAGTACAACCGTTGGCCTAATAGCTAAAGCGATAGCTTCCAGGCAATCTTTGGGTGGTAAGGATAAGTCAGTATACGAAATAGAGATATATGGTGCAAAAGGAAATAATGTCTGTATATACATTCATACATACATACGTACGGAAATATATATATACCTACAGGCATTGATATAAACATGCATTAATACATATACATTCAGAAAGATAAAGGAAAAGAATTTGGACGTAAGAGAATCTGCTTAATCTGCGAAGTAGTGTTCCTTCAAGAGTATTTATAAACTAGCCACATATCGAGCGCGCTTTATAGTTATTGCATTCCATAAGGGAATTGCTTTGACAGTAAATGAAGGTGAATAGATTGGTGAGGAATTTTAAGGAGAAGATAATCTGAAGATCGAAGATTGAAAGGATATGAAGATAGTTAAAATTTTCTTTAAAGCATCCAGGTATTAAACAATAAACTGTTTACAGTATACTTTAGAGGAGGGAGAGTTTATGAGCATCTCGACGACGACGAATTTTAAGCCACTTGAGCTGCTGGCGAAATTGAGAAGTATGGTCATATCATATTTGTAATAATAAGTTATGTATATTTTTCTCACTTTAAGCCTGTGTAAGGGGGGGCAGTGGCAGTGGCATAATAATTTAACGCCTAACGTGCTGTCTTTTACTGAATACTGCCCTATTCAGCGAAACTGCGCAGTAAATAAAACGCAATTCGTTACCGGGGCTAGTTGAACGTAGCCCGTAACGCGAACACAGGTGGGAATACATCTCGCAGGGAAACGGTCTCTATGGAAAATGTACCGACTGCATAACAATTGCTAGGAGACAAAATGTAAATACAATCAGCATGTCTATATAACTTAATGAGCGTATAAACATGTATCCCATGAATTCCAATAATTGCAAAAAAGTACTCGATTAACTGGCTAAAGATTAAGAGCTACGATGAAACTGGGACCCTTTGGAGAAATAATACTTTAATAGCTTAGTGCTGGTTAAATATTAATTGGTTATTCTATATCTACTTTCTGATATTTATTATTATTATTATATGCGCCACTTATTCTTATTCCACACCAACATGCATATTTACTTATGGTTATACACATGCATACATATATACACACCGTCACACACATACACACACCACACCTGGACACCATCTTATACTTCAATTTTGTATTTTTATCTTTATGGTCGTGTAATAATAATCATATATAACGATGTAACTTGTTAGAGAAGAGCGACGTCTCCTGACACACATATTTCTGATACCTATAAGGAGACCCCCACTACGTGTATAATATTGTATGATTATGTTAACGTATGATTACAATAAAGCGTGTCCATTGTTGGCATACCTTATAAATAAATGAATAATTCGGAAAGGGCCCCCGCTTTCCGACTATCAAAAGGGGGATTATCCTTGGCTGCAAAACTCGCAGCACCAAAGGAATTAAACCGTTTATAATATTTAACATCTTTCGGGACACACCTTCATAAAGGAGGAAATAGTTACTAAATATCAAATCAGTCAAAACGAGGAGAAGAGTGTATATAAAAACAAACTAAGGTGGTGTAGTTAAACACTAATCATCAAGTAAATAATGTAAATATGTTCTAAGCAAAGCTTATCACCTCATCATAGCAACTCTCATCAATGAAAGGCAGTTCATTCACATTTCCTTAACAGGGCTACTGCGTAGAGTATGAAGTTCAAGGCACTTTATACCGCGAACCCGAACATTGTGTAATGAACTGCCTTTGAGGTTTTTGAACTAAGCTACTGTTGTAGCTAGTTCAACTCCAAACTCCATGTTTGGATTTGTTTATGAAAGCTGTCAATAGGATCCTGTGTGGTCGGCGTCCCCCCTGGCGTTGCAGGTGTCCATGGGCGGTGGGGACCACTTAACCATGTGAGCTGCTTACTCTGCTGCTACTTCTTTTGTCCAAGAAAATCTACAATATATATTTATTAATAGTTTAATTTTTTTCTAAAAGTTTTTTTTTTGCGAACCGTACATAAGCAATTGTACATGGCGAGTTTTAAAGCAACGCAAAATTGACACACCTGTCATGACGGCACATAACTGCAATTGCGACAATAACTATTGCTGCTATTGAAAGAACTGTCCTTCCACTAGATATTCGTTTGAAAAGAGTTTCATTTGTATTTAGTAACATAAAAAAACATTGACCCAAAATTCATATTTTGTCGTGGTTCAGATTTCTCATTGATTTTAAATCATAGGAAAAAATAATAACTAGTACGTTTGTCTTTGTGAACTTAGGATGACTTTCGCATGAAAACATTTTTTATTTCCATTTAAAAATATTTTGAAAATCTATGGGAATTTTATGTAATTTTAGCAATAAATTCGCTGTGCTCTGGTCTATATTTCTCATCATTTTAACAATAATAATATAATTTATTTACTATGTGCATGCACAAAATAACCAATTTACATATTCATATAATTATTGCATATTATACATATATTTGAAATTAAAATTTGAATAAATATTTTAATGCACTGATAGTTTTTATCTGATAATATTATTCAATGCCGATGTTTTTAATATTAAAATTATAGCAACTAATATATATGTATATATTATTTGGGAGGGGGAGAGTGCACGCTGCAATCCAACAGCCGCTGGGCGCGCTCAACTAGCCAGTTATATACGTTACCCCTCTCTCACAGAAGACTACCTTGAAATGTACTGCATTTCCCACTTTATCATATTTCCCTAATGTACATACGTGTTTCGATAGTGAGTAAGATGTGCCAGAGCCCATTCCCATCCTATCGCTTCCCATTTTCCCAACCCTTTCTCCAAATCCATTCCTATATCTCCAAAGGTAGGCAGTGCATCCGGGGGCGGGCCAAAGTTTATTATTCTGGACTGATGTTTGCATGTATCGCGGATGTCTATGGGCGACAGTATCCACTTACCAACAGGTGGACTGTATGCTCGTATGCCGCCTTCGTCCTTAAAAAATATATATATAAATTTTAGGCATACTATTCTTATTTAGCAATATTTCCCGTATAATTGCTTAAAAAAAGGAACAAAGATCGCAACATACTTTATGAGTTCATTTTTCATTACAATATGAGTTTATTTACAATATATTCTCTATTTGTTTATTTTTTGTTAATTGTTATGCCTATTAGTTATATTAAGGTCGCCTTTTGTAAATAATAATAAAATAAATAAACTTTATTTAATACAAACCTTATTTACTTAGGTATGTAACATAAAAAGCTACTTGACTTAGACTTAGGTATATAACTTAGACTTAAGAAAATAAAGCATACACTATTATTAATGAGATACAATAATAATCGAAATTTAATTATCAATAAGTTTCAAAATTGTTTAAACCTTCATGAATAGTCGCGGTTTCAAAAATCGAACATGTTTACCTAAACTTGACATCCGCAAATTCGGGAACGCCCGTTCTCTTAAATTATCGCATCTCGCCAAAGGAACCAATAACTTTTCGTTACGGGATTAGGTTTATTGAAACGTTTATTTTATTACCCCATTTTGGTGTTTACCACTTAAATTCACCGTATTTCTAAACGCACAAAGGAATAAGCAGCAATCCGCAAATACAATAATGAAAGTTCAGCCAGCGAAATATTGGGGTGTGTGACGAAATCACCGCTCGTCACTATTGGCGTATTTGAACACGTACAGGTTGATAGCACACATCCAATCACATATTTAAATCATACAAGCATAGCACACCATTTGCTTTCATACCATACCATCAGCCTGTGTCTCGCCACTGCTGGATATAGGCCTCCCCACCACATACGGTCTTCAGCTCTTCGCACCCAGCCACTATCGGACACTTTCTTCAAGTCGTCAGTCCCAGATGGACTGACGGAGGGCGTCCCACGCTATGCCCATTCGAGGGTCCGTGGTCTACATTCGAGGACTCATCTCTCCCATCAGTTATCGGTCCTGCGGTATATATGGCTGCAAGTTACTGATCCTTTCAGCTAAGTCGGCAACTTTTTTTCCTCGCGAATAACTTGTAACGGATTATGTCCAGCAAAAAAACTAGCCTTTTCCGTCGCTTGCTGAGCGACTTAGAATTTGTTTGCTTATATAAATTTTATAAACCATATGATCATACAAAACTGATGCTAATTGCATTATTTGGTGTAATTATTCAAAAGAAAATATCACGTACATCGTACCCGCAACAACTAAAAATATAAAGATTTTTAAGCGGAACCAAATGTGTCGCCGCGTCACTTTTAAATTTTTAATAGTATATGAAGTAAACAATATTTTTTTAACAGTTATATAAGATATAAACCAGAGGAGAATCATGAAATATTGTAATAGATAAAACATTGTTAGTTTAAGTTACAGAATAAACAGCGTTTGTCTATTAAATTAATTAATTAATAATAAATATAAAGCTGAACTTCTATACAATAATAAAACGAAGTCGTCCCTGTCCATATAATAAGACATCAGGTGTGCGTCAAGCAGGCATACGGAGTCGCTGGTCGACATTACATCATTGAAATTAGTATAGCAACGCAACCTGGTGAGTTACAACCACAACATTAATCTAAAAACCCACTCCAAGATACGATTTAACTTTTACAAAAAACACATCACAATTGGCTCAGTCATTTCACAGAAAAGTAATACAGAAAGGGTCACAAATAAACACAAATTTTCTTACACCATAATCTCCATTCCAAAGTAGGTAAAAATCTTTAATATGTAGAAGATATAGACTGAGTCTAATATAGCTGAGTCTAGAGAGCTTACTTACTATATTTACGTGTATGTATTGTCATATCGATGGTAAAAATGAAGCATCTTGTATAGTATAATCTGGCGAGGGTCGTGTGCCGATCGATTTTATCGTTTCCGCATTAGGGCTGTTATCCACAACCACCCTCTTGACCTTACGACCTTTGGATTGAACCTTGAGACTTATTTATTGGTCACAGTGTACCAATACGTACAAACAGCAAATGGGATTTATTTGTAAATAACTAACTGTGCTTCGCGTGGTTTATATGATTATTTATGATGTGGTGATGTATGGCTAGTTCATTGTACTGCTAACCCATTCCATGCCATAATATACCATCTTACCATCATCTCATCTCACCATATTAAATCGAATACGGTGTACGCGTATAATAAGATTAAAAAAATAACACATTTCAATTCACATTCTTCATGACGCTGCTGGAATGAACTTTATAATAAATCTCGCGGGAATTTGTAACAGTTTGGGATAAAGTTAATTCTGAACATAGGTACTCGAATACAAACACTGTAGATACTAACTAAAACGCATCCTGTGGATTTTGTTGCGACTGATGTTGCACATGCGGACTTGATGACCATTCCCACGGTAACCTCGTAAAGGATCTAGCTAGATAACTGTATAACCAAGTATAAATATCATTAAAAATAATTTATCCTCATTGCTATTATTGTTTTTTTTTTATTGTAAACAAAACAATGTTCTTAAACTATTTGTTGCGCTTGCCGTCCTTATAGGTCAATCATTCTGAATTTTTTTTGCTCTACTGTGAAGTTTCTCGCAATGGAGCCCTCTAGAACGCCAGGCCTTGGGCTATAGCCCGTCAAGCCCCCCTCTTAATCCAACCGTGAGTTTTCTCTTAAAATACTCTAGTAAATTGTATTAAAAAGCGGCTATAACATTTAAATCTTATCCAAGTACCCGTAATCCAAAAACCGTTGGTAACTGACCGTAAAAACTAATATACCCTGTACCACCCTTTCAACTACCTTTAATACTAATGTTTGAAAGTGAAACTAAACCTTATTCTCAAATATTTAAATTCAAAATCCCCTGAAAATAGCGTCGGGCGTCTGAAGTAGCCAAAAACGAGGTAAGTGCTTGAGATAGGCTCTGTTCCATATTTATTACAGAATTTTTCATATAATAAAGTTCAGAGGTTACCTTGGGGTATAAATTTTTTGCTTAATACGAATATAATCGTGTATTGTTTAAAGACATTTTAGGCGCCATTTTGTTTCAAAGGAAATGGATTTTTAATCAATTGGAATATGTTCAAATAAAAACGAGTAAAGTATTCATGGCCGGTATGGTGTGTGCCGGCTTTAAAATATCACCATCCCATTTATTCTCAGTGTCTGAAAAAGCGGCTAAGTGTTACCACAAAGCCGCTTCCATAAGCCCTGAGGAACTACAACACCACTAAAAGAATGCACAGGGTAAGATGGAATACACTAGGAATACGTTAAAATAGGTATATATTTAGTCAAACAAACATACTCCCCTACACTGTATATTCCTTTAGCATATTGTATCAAGTATTTGAAAACAGTAAATCGCTGTAAACTCAAACACACAAACGATTATTTGAACATCAATAAAACTAGTAAACAACACAAATTTTATGCATTAATGCTACAGAAATACTTTATTCTTATGAATATTCACAGTGCTCTTCGCATCGTTCATTATTTCAGAGATGGTGCAAGTCATAAGAGCAAATCGCGCGATGATATTGTGAAAAACAAAGGAAAATAAATTTTGAATAGCTGATTTTGTGTCACGCTATAAATAATAGAAAAATTAAATGTTTAATAAATCTTTTATTATTGAAAATAGATTATTATTGTATATCAATATTGAAAATATTTTATAATAATAAATATTTCTTGAAAGCGTTTGTACATGACCGCATGTAACTGGAACAAATAATGTGTAAGTTCACTTAGCCGTGCAGGTTGTATGCAAATTACTCTTTTAACAGTCACTTATTAAACTTTATTAATAGTTTAATACTTAAACAAATTAAAGCTAAATACTGTATTTGGAAAAACGTGAAACATATTCATTATTTCTAGCGTGACACAAAATCAGTTAATCAGATTTTTTTCTTAATTTTAATCAAAAGTCAATGTACGATTTGCTCTGGTTACTAAAATTTACTAAGTATTACGGCTATATAGCTTGCTATAACTGTACGTACAATTAATGAGCTTCTTCAAGAATGGTATGATCACTTTGCAGAAATATTTTAGCTTATGTATGAGTATACATAAGCATGTATGAGTATACATTGAAGTACGAATAGGTTTACAGGAGAGTTCCTGCAAACCTATTCGTACTTCAAACCTGCCGACCAACTGTATTACAGTTTGACAGTTACAATTTGTAATGGTTCGGTGTACACCTCTCTGCTAATACTTTAGACAACACAATCAAGTTTATAAATATTAAAAGTAGTCGGTCGGTCTATTTTTCATAATGTCCGAGACTGATAAGCAAAGTACGAGTAGTATTTGATCTCATTTTGATCATGAACGAGTTTAATAAAATAAAAATTCTAAAAAAATATTTTATTAAATTATTTCTCTTGTAAAGAAGAGAAATAATGTAATGAGCGACAGAATATATCAAATGGCAGCAAATTTAAATATTGGTTTAAGTTCTATGGTGACAATGTAAAAATAGGAGTCGCGCGAAGTGGGACCCCGTTGAATCTGTGATAACATTCTTAGTAATTGAAAAATATTTATTTCAATTAACCAAAAATAGTTTGTCTTGATCATGATTTGCTGCCCATTTAGTATATTTTGCTGCTCGTTTAAAGACAAGCGATTTGAGAATTCTTGATACCCAATTAAGAGTATGTACGTAGATAAAATTTTCAGTGTAATTTTAATTAATATTAATATCGCTTTCTCCCATAACTTGTGTGTCACCATCGCCCAGTTTATAAATATTATGTCCAGTCAGTGCGTCTTAGACATTCTTCATACTGTCCACGACACTCTGCCACGGGTACATTTATACACGCGAACTTATAAATACCCCACACTTTTACATTACAACGAAAATAGGTTAGCTATTTTTAACTCACCATATTGAAGTTGTTACACTTGCTTCCCTGAAAGTAAAACTACAATGTGGTATATATATATGTACGTTATTTATATTTCATTCAATTTGTATACATTGATACACAAGTTTTATATTAATAATTTGCCCATGAGTCTGTCAAAACGAGTCCGTCTAAACAAAGTCAAGACATTTTATACCGCGATCCCGAGGATTGTAGAACGACCTACCTCCTCGGGCTTTTCAGCTGCGTTAAGATATGGGTGGGGTTCTTCAAGAGATAAAGATTTCTTCAACTTCTGTAAATACTCGTAGATATTTGCAGGATATGCCTATTCTGCAATTACCCTGCGCGTCTGTAATCATCCTGTAATTGCAGACGTCCATAGACGATGGTAACCACTTAACACCGGGCCGTCTGCCTGTTTGCCACTTATAATAAAATAACAAACTATATAATGTATAATATCTTTATATGTATAATAATATGAGTACTTATATTATAAATCTATACAGCCCCGATGGAAGCGCCAGACGGAAGGGTGATTTCACTATTTTTAGTGTTTTAAAAAATATTTTTTTAAAAAAATGGCAGATTTCTTTGAATTCGTTTCTAAAATTTATTTATTTATTTAGTTCAATGGATGGAATTGAACTAATTAAATCATTCTATCACCGTGTGTTGAAAATATTAGTCTTCTTCTTGTGCCAGTGTCAAGTTTGTTTCGTAATTAACAATTCGTCATTGTCCAGTTTCTTCAGAATAAGTTAGGAGTCACTTAGTAAAGTGATAGTAGGTTTCCTGTAGACAAGTGTTGGATCCTTAGCAGTAAACGAAAATCGCAGTCCTGTACTTTTATTTGATTCTCACACACATTACGCACAAAAATAAGGCACTTTGAAGTTTATTAATCTATCATTATTAAACCACAAGACCTACAATACACAATTGTTGTAGTAATCAAAAAATAACTTGACTTCACTTCTCGAGTTCCCGCTAAAAAGTCCAAATATAAGTCTAGTGAATATTGTAGTAAAATCCGTAAAAACATGACACTAGTCCAAAAAGCAACACAAGCAATACAATATTTTATCCAAAAAAAACCAATACATGTTCTAACAAAACTATTTCTTTAAACGATCACTATCCGCCTAAATATGCTACTAAACAACGACCGTACAAGAAAAGGAGTCACAGAATTGCGTATTAACAAAATCTCGTATCTCGTAAAGCCCTCTATAGCAATTTGGTAAAGTGCAATTTGAGAAAACGCCTCCCATCTAGTGCTCACGATCTGATGTTTGATGCCAATCAAGGGTTTTATTAAAAGCAGCGGTGGAACACCTTCGGCAATTCAAATAAAATAATGTGTGAAAATAATTACGTAAAGCGGTAATTTGAAGTTTTAAAAATTGTAAAGCTTTGAAGGCTATTTCCTCGTTTCAAAAAATATTTGTTCAGATATCGTTGATGAATGCACCAAAAAGTTATTTTCAACGATCATTTCAAACAATTGAATATAAAATTATCCATTAATAAACATTGTGATGATTAATAACGCTTTGAATTAATAATGACCTGAAGCACATTTTTTGTTATCAATTATAAAGATTTGTTCTTAAAATCCTGTTAAAATTAAGCGTACATAAATAAATAAATTAAAACCAAAGATAATCAACCCCTGAATAGTGTCTGGCGAAACAATCTAAACAATCAGCTTTTACCGGGGGCTCGTTTTATTTTCAACATTTTAAGAAAATCATGTTTTGTTTTTCGTGTATTATCGCTAACAGCGGTCAAAGACTCTTGGGTAAATTGAAAAACATATTTTTCTCTTAGTTAACATAACATATCTCCCGTGGCATATCTCACTTTACCTGAATAGAAAACATTTCAATGTTTATATATTTTTCTATCTGACTTCCATAGTTTTATTGGAGTGATCGTCACCTGAATTGGTTAGATGGTAGATACCTTGGTGTATCTGGTAGATGGTAAATACAAATTTTTGGTTGTCATAACCGAGTGATGACTATACGTTGTTCAAAATAAAGTACATACCAAACCTGTGTCTCTTTCAAGTCTTTAGTCCACCTGGCCAAATGGCGGATCCACATGGCGTTTCATGCTACGTTTCCCGGTACCTACATATTATCGTCGCCCTCATCGGTTATCGATTTTGCGGCTTATAAAAATATATGCAAAGATATAATTTGCGATAAGTGATAAGCCACTCATTTTCGCATCGATGCCATATCTATCCGTATCATTTCTATACTACTTAAGTGCTATAGCACTTACGCTTTAACCCTATATGAAGCACACTGTGTACCCTCAAAAAGTACCTCACGCTTCTTATTTTATTTTATGAGTCTGAGATCTCATTTCTTTATAAATGGGTTGGTAACGTGTTGCGAAACTCAGCCCAATAACTTGTTATACGCAATTTGTTAGCACAAAAAAGTGTTTTTGGAAAACTTTTTGTATATTAGATAAGTTCAGGTTGTTATTTTGACCACCCGCGTGTCGTCGCGCGAGGTCACTTTCGTTGTTGTTGAAATGACTTTTTGGCCTGAGGCAGTTTATCGAACATTATTGCGTTAGAGTTAGAGCCTATTCCCATCCCATCCTATCCCTCCCCATTTTCCCAATCCTTTCTCCCAATCCATTTCTTAATATGCAAAGGTGGGCAGCTCATGGGCGTTCCGACGTTTGTCATTCTGGACTGATGTTAGCATGTTTAGCGTATATCTATGGACGACAGTATCCACTTACCATCAGGTGGACTGTATGCTCGTCTACCACCTTATTCTATATAAAAAAAATACTGCATTATATTTAGTGCAGTTATGTTTATTTTGAACATGTCTTTAGTTTACTGCCGTATGCAACTACTACTTAACACCACCACGGGATGGTTTGAAACTTTTCCAGATTATTATTTTTTAATTGTAATCAATTATTTTATCGATTCCCACAAATTTCATCCAGCACCACACGATTTAGCAGAAAAACTATTTGGTTGGTTTTGAATGTCTCAAGTCACTAGTACGTTGGTAGCTAAGGTAGATAATCCGATGTTGAGACAACGCGTGGGTGTGTATCAGAAATTAAAAAATAGAAAAAACAAAAATGTGTGCTTATGTACATCTATGTATTATATTGTGTATGTTCGTGTATATATTGTATTGTTTTATGTATTATGTTATGTATTACGTTGTTATATGTAATTGTTGTCATACTTAATTATCTATTAACATAGCTTATAAGATTTAGGTATATGGTATACTAAATAATAATAATTAGGTAAGTGATAAATTGTAAATTTGTATAGGTACCGGAGGCGGTTAAGTGCGTGGACGATGCATGTATATACTGACATACGGACTGATGTACCCCACTTAGAACAAATATTCCATTCCATTCTATTCTAAAATATGAACTAATATGTATGTACGTGTTTCGGTAGTGAGTGCGATGTGTCAGAGCCCATTCCCATCCTATCCCTCCTCATTTACCATTCTACAAATCCATTCCTATATCCAAAGGTAGGCAGCGCATCCCTATGGGCTACGGTATCCACTAACCATCAGGTGGACTGTATGCTCGTCTCCCACCTTCGTCCATAAAAAAAAATTGATTAAATTAATCTCTCCTTTTGTACGATAATATACAATACATCTATATAAATAAAAATTAAAGGCTGTTCTTTGGTAAGCGCATCACTTGAGAACGAAGGGACCGATTTGGCTATTTTTTTTTAAATGTTCGTAATATTCCGAATAAGGGTTTTTTGGGAAAGAAAAATTGGAAAAGTTGCCCGAACAATTGGAAAATTCGGGAAAAACTGAAAGTACTTTTTTCTATGGGATTTGTGTAAGAACTTATTGAAATTATTTAAATTTGGACAGGACAACGTCTGTCGGTCGGGTCAGCTAGTTGTGTAACAAATAAATGTCTCAGAAAAAGGTAATTTAAGGGTGTAGATTGTTGGCCTGAGATCTCGATTTCGAGCGACCGCAGCGCCAAAGTTTAATGTAACATCCGACGGGGCGGATGAATGACCTAGAGAGCGCGATTTTCAAAATGTTTTGCAACAAACGTTCCACGTTGAGAAATTGTTATTGAACTTGAATATTTACAGCATAACAATAACGTTGAATTTTTGGAAACTAGCTGTTGATTCTTTTTAATAGATTAATAAGAGTAGTCGAGACACAATTTTTATGTTTTTCTATCATTTGACATCTGACATTTTTGTATTCTACTTACCTAAAATTCCAACTATTTATTTATTTGTAATTTCACTACCAAAATTTATTCTAATTCGTAAAATATTCATTCAATAAAATAATTGCAAATTCAGTAGGAAGTGTGTTTATCTCTACGCAAGGAAATGTGCCTATTGCGTAAACTCAAATACTTACTTTTTGTTTACGATCACCTCGTCGATATCTAAAAAAAATCCTAGGGTTTTAAAAAAAATGTCAATAAATGAAACACAAGTATAAAAATGATTTATTTACTACACAATAACAAATATGAGTCGCCATTACTCGCTATCTCAAAAGCGTGCTAGGGTTGTACAAAAATTAGTAAATAATTCATTTATTTACTAATTTTAACAGAAGTTTGTAAATTATTAATATACTAATTAAAAGTATGTAATTAAACAATAACGAAATATGAGTTCAAAATTCTAATGGTTTTTCATTCGATTACGGATCAAGTTCTGATTTCTGCTAATTTGATGATAAAATCAATGGCTATCACAAAACCTATCAGAATGAAAACGTTACCAGCTGCCCGATTCACGTAAGTAATAAAAACCGTAGCGCAGTGACGTCACTTCGTTTTTTGCAAATTTAGCCCTTTTAACCGACTTAAAAAAAGGAGAATTCTCAATTCGCTGTATTTTTGAACCAATTTTTATGATTCTTTACACCAGGTAACTCAGAAATTGTATAGTAATTGAGCTATTGGAAGATTTATGACAATCCAAGACTAGATAAGTAAGTGCGTTTAAAACAGAAAACCAAAAGGCGATTTCTAAGTTCCTAAGTTAAAACGACTTTTGGACTGGCGTGTTTACGTGAATCGACTGGCTGGGTAGTTAAGTTACCTGTATCTTTCAAAATCATTAGGCGTTCTTCTCTTTCATAACACGTAAAGCTCTTTCTTTCCTCTCTTTCATAGCCTCTATGATACTGGGCGCGTCACGAATGGGCATGCTTCGTGACTGCCGAGGATCAACTAATTCTGGAAGTAGGCAATCGTAATAAAACCTAACTAATTTCATCTCCATTTTCTCCTCCCAAAATTTGTCGTCCATTTCTATAATATAAACTTTCATAGGTACAGTAGCACCAAACCAGATGCCAAGCATGCAAACGTTTCTTTTAGTAATATGTACCTGTCCCTGAATTTGGAAATACCAGTTATGATTTTTATTTATGACATAACCCTTGGAAGCCTTGTCCTTAACCCAAAAGGTATGTTTGGCCATTGCTTCATCAAGAGTCATGCCAGCTAAAGAATGTGGGCACTTAATTTCAATTAAACCGTTTGCATAAATGCCATCTGGTGTAGTACCAAGAAATTCATATTGATCGTCGACGAACAAACCGCAACCTTGTATACTAATATTCTCTTGAATTTCTAACTGTTTAATTGCGGTTTCTTCGTTTTCGATACCGTACCGTACAGCAGGCAAACTGGAGATATTACTACCATAAACGATTTTACGAACAAGAACAGCACAACTTGTGCTCTCTCGTTTTTTACAAACTTCCCCGAACGATGATGAGGTTAGTAATTTTCTCCTTGTACTCATCCACTCAGAACTACTTCTTTGCAAATGGGTCGACCTTTCAAGCTCCTCTCTTTCAGCACAAGACAACTTTAAATCGGCTAAAAAAGATGACTTGGCTTTCTCATATAATTCTGGACTCAGATCAGGTTTTTCACAGTTTGGTCCATAGTGAGCGTCTTTCGATACAGCGCTGTGGCTCTTTTTCAATCTTAATTTAGGTTTAGCAATTAAACGGATTCTACGATTACAATTTTCCACTTTCGCGATCAAAGGATTAGGACTAGATTTAAATATTACTTCATGAGTTTTACTATGAATCGATCCTGTATTAAAAGACACAACAGCAGCTGCGCATCGGCCCGCATAAGAACCACGGGAAGAATAATTTACACGCTTACCCCCTACTAATTTGGCAATCACTGCGTTAAAACTTTCAACTATATTACTTGTACAATTATGAATTAAACTTCTAGAATGATATGACAGTCTTTTACTTAAAATGTGTACCGCGTCCATTAATCCGCATCCAACAATTGCTGGAAGCAACCCAACAGGTTCTATTCGACGAGTATCAGGTCTACAGAAATACTCCTTGCAATATTGGTGATTACCAAATACGTGTTGTGGACCATTTAGGATATCTTCACTAAGATTTTTTATTTTTTCTTCGAGTGACTGATTTTGATCGCCCCAATATTTAATAGCGCATTTTACACCCGTTCTTAAACGCAAATACCTTTCTTTTAGGAATTTCCGCAATTCGCAAGGATACTTAGTGTCTTTCGACAGTTTCTCCAAGCTATTGCAGTAGTTTCGTAAAAGATGATTTTTGCATTCAATTTTCTCTACTGTTAAATTACCGTACGGTCGCGAATCTAATATTTTTTTATAAGTACTGGAATCGCCGTCTGCTACAAATTTATTATAAATTACACCGTGATCAACAATGGAACGTTTAAACCCCTCAACTATTATGGTCGATTCCATACCGGTAGATGATCCCGAATAATTCTTGAAACAACGGTGTTCCGAGGGCTGACTGTCGTTCTTTGCGGCTCGTGCACAAACTACGCAGTATTTATTTTTAACTCCAAAAAACAATACTTTATTAGTTTTAATGCCAATTATCGCAGCTGCGCCGGACAAGGCGGAAAAATTCTTACCATAAGATCTCTTGCTCCAACAACCGTCAACAGCAACAGATATTAATGGTGTACCATTTTTATCAACACTACCTATAGACACTGCGTACTCCGCTTCTTCCTTGACAGCTTCTGCCATGGAATGTGCTGCTGTCTTTTCCCACCAATCGCAAACCGTATTATTAATTTCATTGTATAATGAAGGTGACATGATTGGTAGGGCTACTGCGGCAGTTAATGTTTTTAACTGATAGTAGCTCCCACCAGATGATATGATACCAGATACAATTTGATGATTCACTTCCATTCTATCTTCTTTCTTTTCAATCAAACACACAGTAAATTTCATACTACACATACTACATTTCATGATGAGTTTTGAGTCCAGACCAACTTTTACTTCACCTATTATACTGAGGTAACTTAACTTACAATCCATTGGACCGTGGTCCCCTATGGCCTGAAGAGCTTTAAAAAAAAAAGAAACGTCTACAACTCTACGCCCAACTTCCATTTCATCCACCTTTCCCTCTTGGTCGTTTTCAATAACTAGTTCCTGTAAAGAAAGATAATGGCTTGATTTTTTTTATAAAAAATAATTAAAAATTTAAAAAAATGCAAAAGAATTAATACAATATTAGGTTCCTGATGAATAGAAATTATAATTTCTTTACGCATTAGGTATTGTTTTTTTATGACGTCACCTATTTGAACGTAAATTTTCTTTTGAGAAAGTAATTGAGAAGTATTTCGGTACTAAGGTGTTTGTCTCTCGATGAAAATAATAAATATTGCAAGAAAAATCTATAGGTAGGTATTGAGATTTTGTCTTCGCCCATCACTAACTAAGTAGTTTGTTTATTTATGTAACAAGTCTACAAGAATTACGTATAACAACTTACCTCTATACAGCGCGTAGCATTGTTGCTCAGAGTCTCGGCCCCAAGGTTTTCTTTATTTTCAATACTGGAAATATTATTCATCAATATTATCCACTTTTTATTTATTTTGTACAACCCTAAGCCAGACGCTAGGCGCCTCGCGTCTGTTTGGCGGTATAGGTATGTCGACAAAGTTGCGCTGTCGCCTACCTACTTCCACAATTTGATATTTAGACAATACTAGCCGACCCGGCGAACTCCGTATCGCCTTTTTTTTTTTAAAATTCCTATTATTTTGATATTACATACAGATACTTCAATTTTATTTATCAGTATAGATATAGATAATACAAACCAATATTTACATGTTATTGTAGGTATATGTCTGAATCGGGCGATCTAAATCATATGACATATTGTATTAGCTTTGTAATGTACCCTGTTCAAATGCGATAATAAATAAGTAGGGAGGAACTTACATTTTATTCCGAGATCTTTTGGCTTTCATATTTTTATAATGCGTACAAAACTTTCTTTTCCCTGGCATGCCACTCAAATTCAATCAGTCCTGCGAAAAAAATAGCCTATGTTACTCAGTGATAATGTAGCTTTCGAATGATAAAAGAATTATTAAAATCAGTCCAGTACTTTTTGAGTTTATTCGTTACATACAAAAATCCAAATCTTTCCTCTTTATAATACCTATTAGTGTAGATATTGTATTTTTTACGATTTATATCTAGTTCCATCATGGTTTTCTTTCAGACATTCATTATATCGATACTTTCTACTAACTGAAAATAAATTAATTATAAAAATGTTATACTTACAGTTTTTTACAAAAAACACAAATTCACAATACGTAATTCTGCTGTCTGCAGCCGACAAGCGTGGTGTCGCGTTCACTTACAGAAAGGAACTGCCGCTGCAGACCACCGAGATTGCACGAATGAAACGAACGTTTTATCCCATACATTTGTGTATGAAAAATTTACCTTAAAATATATCTAGATTTTAGGGCTTTAAAAGAGGAAGTCTTTGTTTGTAAAGGTATAAAAAGAAGTATACAGCTATACTTATTGGTTTCTTCAGTGTTCAAAAAGTGTTTCTTTTTATCAATTTGTGTTGATTTATGGGGTTAAATCTGAAAAATACGAAGTCATGTTTTTGCATTTTTACTCAATTTTGTGCGTTTGTTGACGTTTATTATATAACAACTATTAGGTTTAAGAGTTTAATATAAGCATGAACATACTTATTGGTCTTTGATTGTAATATATACAAATTATCATTGATATCAATCATATGTAAATAGGTTAAATATGAAAAATCGTAACACTCTTTTCGGTGATTTTCACGATCTACACCCTTAAAAGCCAAACGTAGTTTCAAACACCATTAGAGATTGATATTAAATGTTTCACTAAAATCTCAATCTTCTTGGATGTGATATTCGTGTGAATAAATTATAAATTTATTTTTATTTCTTTTAAGATTTAAAAGTATGATGAAGAAACTGTAAACAAACCTATGTGATTGTTAATTGACAGCTACTATAAACATTTCATGTTGACGCGTGTTTATTTTCAATCAGTAACGATTTCAAGAAGACCTTGAAACATCTTAGTTTTATGTATTTTTGAATGAAATAGGTTTTTAATAAATTAGAATGCGAATAGTATTAGCTGAGAATATTTGACTATTTTTACACGCTAAATTCTGGACTGATGAAAGAAATAAAGAAATATCCACAGGAGATACGCTTCCCTTCTGAACATATTTTCTTCTTGTTTATTTATTATTTATTAAATGTTATGCGTGTACAATAAACAAACTAGTTGCAAAAGAAAATTAAACAATTGGTTAGTTTTCTAGTACTAATATTAAAAATGAAGAGCTACTAAGAGAAGAGATAGGCTAGAGGTATCTTCTTTCAATTCTCATTAATGAGCTCGTGAGTAAATCCACGGCCCATATTTGGTTCCCATATTAATTACTTATATTAATATATTAATTTCCATTTAACACTGAGTTTCCATTAAAGTGTGCGTTTTTTTTTTCAAAGTGGCTAAATTCTTGTGTCCCTGTCCCTAATGACCTTTTAAGAGACATCGGACATGTATGGTTTAGGGTGAACGCAGAGCAAAAAGTGTGTGCACCAACGAGCCTAAGGGCTGCCCGCTGGTAGACCGGCGGAAGAAGCAGAGCTCGGCTTATGGCGTTGCTTTGGGAGGTGTTCAATAAAATATAAATACTAAATTCAACAAAGAACAAACCAATTTCGCGTATTAATTCAAGAAATTGCCACCAAGGGATCTCCATAGTGTACCTATATAGTTAATAGAATTGCAAACCATTTTTAATAGCTTGTGTTAAAACGACCAACAAAAAAATACTAAATAAGCAACAAATATGGTCAAAAAATCAATCTATTTATAATAACTCAAGTACTTAACTAACTATTTTATAATAACTCAAGTAACTAATTAAATGGAGGGGGGCCAAATTACCTCTCCCTCATAGAAACTGCTACGCTGATTTTCACTTGGAGGTGCACCGGTGACCATGGACCGTCTACAGCAGAGGCCATGCCTCTTTTAAAAAAAAAAAAAACAAACGTCCTATTATAACTTCATCATGAATGGTTTTTAGTCAATTGGAAAAGGTCAGTTTATAGCTTGTCGGCTACTGTAAACAGAACACCACTGTTGGCATGTATTGCCGATGTCCATGGACGAGAGTATCCACTTACCATGGGGTAGACTGTATGCTCGTCTGCCACCTTTTTTCCCATAAAGAAAAAAATAATTTTAAATTATTAAGAATGTCATCACTAAGTCGACGAGTCCTGCTTACCGTCCTGACGAGACCCGTCTTTACATCGATTTGCTGCTCATTCAGTATTTTTGTTGCCCGCTCAGTATTTTTCCTGCTCATTCGGTATTTTACTCCTCATTCAGTATTTTTGCTACTCGTTCGGTATTTTATGCTGAACGTTCAGTATTTTTGGTGCTCATTCAGTATGTTGCTGCCCATTCAGTATTTTTGCTGGTCATTTAATTACTTCTCAATTTTTATCTCATGGTAAATAGTGTAGTAATAGAAATAATACTAGAACAGAAGTTGGCATTAAGCACTAAAAGTATTTAGGGGTGCTCCTATTACAACTTGCAGTCACAGCGCTCAAGTTAAATTGTTAACATTAACACGTTGCTAAACTTAGTCTTGGTACAACTTAGTGCTTCGAGCACTGCGTTGAAATTATTAGGGATAAGCGTAACCTACAACTACAGATACGGACAGTCATTTGTTTACATTAAAATTGAAAATAAATACACTTTCATGATTCTCTGGAAGAAAGATACCCTCATCATCATCAACACTCATTGCTGGGTATACGCCTCATTTCGTTTGTGCCATCCTCCTTGGTCACATGCACATATCGATTAAATTAATATATTAATAATAATAAAATCTTTATTAAGCGAAAATAATGGTTCAATGGTTAAAATATGTTGCGACCTCTGTACTAGGTAGACCGGTATTACAGACATTGGAGCCTCCCTTCGGATTCTATTCTATGAAAGTGTAGACCATACATGCGACAAATATTTATGTTTGTACATATCTAATACCTAAGTATTATACATATTAGTCATCGATATATGCTAAATTTAATTATCTTATTTAGTAAAGTGGTAAAGTCGTAGTTATTAAGGTAGTGAAGTCGTATTCATTAAAATGGTAAAGTCGTAGTTATTAAGGTAGTGAAGTCGTATTCATTAAAATGGTAAAGTCGTAGTTATTAAGGTAGTGAAGTCGTATTCATTAAAATGGTAAAGTCGTAGTTATTAAGGTAGTGAAGTCGTATTCATTAAAATGGTAAAGTCGTAGTTATTAAGGTAGTGAAGTCGTATTCATTAAAATGGTAAAGTCGTAGTTATTAAGGTAGTGAAGTCGTATTCATTAAAATGGTAAAGTCGTAGTTATTAAGGTAGTGAAGTCGTATTCATTAAAATGGTAAAGTCGTAGTTATTAAGGTAGTGAAGTCGTATTCATTAAAATGGTAAAGTCGTAGTTATTAAGGTAGTGAAGTCGTATTCATTAAAATGGTAAAGTCGTAGTTATTAAGGTAGTGAAGTCGTATTCATTAAAATGGTAAAGTCGTAGTTATTAAGGTAGTGAAGTCGTATTCATTAAAATGGTAAAGTCGTAGTTATTAAGGTAGTGAAGTCGTATTCATTAAAATGGTAAAGTCGTAGTTATTAAGGTAGTGAAGTCGTATTCATTAAAATGGTAAAGTCGTAGTTATTAAGGTAGTGAAGTCGTATTCATTAAAATGGTAAAGTCGTAGTTATTAAGGTAGTGAAGTCGTATTCATTAAAATGGTAAAGTCGTAGTTATTAAGGTAGTGAAGTCGTATTCATTAAAATGGTAAAGTCGTAGTTATTAAGGTAGTGAAGTCGTATTCATTAAAATGGTAAAGTCGTAGTTATTAAGGTAGTGAAGTCGTATTCATTAAAATGGTAAAGTCGTAGTTATTAAGGTAGTGAAGTCGTATTCATTAAAATGGTAAAGTCGTAGTTATTAAGGTAGTGAAGTCGTATTCATTAAAATGGTAAAGTCGTAGTTATTAAGGTAGTGAAGTCGTATTCATTAAAATGGTAAAGTCGTAGTTATTAAGGTAGTGAAGTCGTATTCATTAAAATGGTAAAGTCGTAGTTATTAAGGTAGTGAAGTCGTATTCATTAAAATGGTAAAGTCGTAGTTATTAAGGTAGTGAAGTCGTATTCATTAAAATGGTAAAGTCGTAGTTATTAAGGTAGTGAAGTCGTATTCATTAAAATGGTAAAGTCGTAGTTATTAAGGTAGTGAAGTCGTATTCATTAAAATGGTAAAGTCGTAGTTATTAAGGTAGTGAAGTCGTATTCATTAAAATGGTAAAGTCGTAGTTATTAAGGTAGTGAAGTCGTATTCATTAAAATGGTAAAGTCGTAGTTATTAAGGTAGTGAAGTCGTATTCATTAAAATGGTAAAGTCGTAGTTATTAAGGTAGTGAAGTCGTATTCATTAAAATGGTAAAGTCGTAGTTATTAAGGTAGTGAAGTCGTATTCATTAAAATGGTAAAGTCGTAGTTGTTAAGGTAGTGAAGTCGTATTCATTAAAATGGTAAAGTCGTAGTTATTAAGGTAGTGAAGTCGTATTCATTAAAATGGTAAAGTCGTAGTTATTAAGGTAGTGAAGTCGTATTCATTAAAATGGTAAAGTCGTAGTTATTAAGGTAGTGAAGTCGTATTCATTAAAATGGTAAAGTCGTAGTTGTTAAGGTAGTGAAGTCGTATTCATTAAAATGGTAAAGTCGTAGTTGTTAAGGTAGTGAAGTCGTATTCATTAAAATGGTAAAGTCGTAGTTGTTAAGGTAGTGAAGTCGTATTCATTAAAATGGTAAAGTCGTAGTTGTTAAGGTAGTGAAGTCGTATTCATTAAAATGGTAAAGTCGTAGTTGTTAAGGTAGTGAAGTCGTATTCATTAAAATGGTAAAGTCGTAGTTGTTAAGGTAGTGAAGTCGTATTCATTAAAATGGTAAAGTCGTAGTTGTTAAGGTAGTGAAGTCGTATTCATTAAAATGGTAAAGTCGTAGTTGTTAAGGTAGTGAAGTCGTATTCATTAAAATGGTAAAGTCGTAGTTGTTAAGGTAGTGAAGTCGTATTCATTAAAATGGTAAAGTCGTAGTTGTTAAGGTAGTGAAGTCGTATTCATTAAAATGGTAAAGTCGTAGTTGTTAAGGTAGTGAAGTCGTATTCATTAAAATGGTAAAGTCGTAGTTGTTAAGGTAGTGAAGTCGTATTCATTAAAATGGTAAAGTCGTAGTTATTAAGGTAGTGAAGTCGTATTCATTAAAATGGTAAAGTCGTAGTTATTAAGGTAGTGAAGTCGTATTCATTAAAATGGTAAAGTCGTAGTTATTAAGGTAGTGAAGTCGTATTCATTAAAATGGTAAAGTCGTAGTTATTAAGGTAGTGAAGTCGTATTCATTAAAATGGTAAAGTCGTAGTTATTAAGGTAGTGAAGTCGTATTCATTAAAATGGTAAAGTCGTAGTTATTAAGGTAGTGAAGTCGTATTCATTAAAATGGTAAAGTCGTAGTTATTAAGGTAGTGAAGTCGTATTCATTAAAATGGTAAAGTCGTAGTTATTAAGGTAGTGAAGTCGTATTCATTAAAATGGTAAAGTCGTAGTTATTAAGGTAGTGAAGTCGTATTCATTAAAATGGTAAAGTCGTAGTTATTAAGGTAGTGAAGTCGTATTCATTAAAATGGTAAAGTCGTAGTTATTAAGGTAGTGAAGTCGTATTCATTAAAATGGTAAAGTCGTAGTTATTAAGGTAGTGAAGTCGTATTCATTAAAATGGTAAAGTCGTAGTTATTAAGGTAGTGAAGTCGTATTCATTAAAATGGTAAAGTCGTAGTTATTAAGGTAGTGAAGTCGTATTCATTAAAATGGTAAAGTCGTAGTTATTAAGGTAGTGAAGTCGTATTCATTAAAATGGTAAAGTCGTAGTTATTAAGGTAGTGAAGTCGTATTCATTAAAATGGTAAAGTCGTAGTTATTAAGGTAGTGAAGTCGTATTCATTAAAATGGTAAAGTCGTAGTTGTTAAGGTAGTGAAGTCGTATTCATTAAAATGGTAAAGTCGTAGTTATTAAGGTAGTGAAGTCGTATTCATTAAAATGGTAAAGTCGTAGTTATTAAGGTAGTGAAGTCGTATTCATTAAAATGGTAAAGTCGTAGTTATTAAGGTAGTGAAGTCGTATTCATTAAAATGGTAAAGTCGTAGTTATTAAGGTAGTGAAGTCGTATTCATTAAAATGGTAAAGTCGTAGTTATTAAGGTAGTGAAGTCGTATTCATTAAAATGGTAAAGTCGTAGTTATTAAGGTAGTGAAGTCGTATTCATTAAAATGGTAAAGTCGTAGTTATTAAGGTAGTGAAGTCGTATTCATTAAAATGGTAAAGTCGTAGTTATTAAGGTAGTGAAGTCGTATTCATTAAAATGGTAAAGTCGTAGTTATTAAGGTAGTGAAGTCGTATTCATTAAAATGGTAAAGTCGTAGTTATTAAGGTAGTGAAGTCGTATTCATTAAAATGGTAAAGTCGTAGTTATTAAGGTAGTGAAGTCGTATTCATTAAAATGGTAAAGTCGTAGTTATTAAGGTAGTGAAGTCGTATTCATTAAAATGGTAAAGTCGTAGTTATTAAGGTAGTGAAGTCGTATTCATTAAAATGGTAAAGTCGTAGTTATTAAGGTAGTGAAGTCGTATTCATTAAAATGGTAAAGTCGTAGTTATTAAGGTAGTGAAGTCGTATTCATTAAAATGGTAAAGTCGTAGTTATTAAGGTAGTGAAGTCGTATTCATTAAAATGGTAAAGTCGTAGTTATTAAGGTAGTGAAGTCGTATTCATTAAAATGGTAAAGTCGTAGTTATTAAGGTAGTGAAGTCGTATTCATTAAAATGGTAAAGTCGTAGTTATTAAGGTAGTGAAGTCGTATTCATTAAAATGGTAAAGTCGTAGTTATTAAGGTAGTGAAGTCGTATTCATTAAAATGGTAAAGTCGTAGTTATTAAGGTAGTGAAGTCGTATTCATTAAAATGGTAAAGTCGTAGTTATTAAGGTAGTGAAGTCGTATTCATTAAAATGGTAAAGTCGTAGTTATTAAGGTAGTGAAGTCGTATTCATTAAAATGGTAAAGTCGTAGTTATTAAGGTAGTGAAGTCGTATTCATTAAAATGGTAAAGTCGTAGTTATTAAGGTAGTGAAGTCGTATTCATTAAAATGGTAAAGTCGTAGTTATTAAGGTAGTGAAGTCGTATTCATTAAAATGGTAAAGTCGTAGTTATTAAGGTAGTGAAGTCGTATTCATTAAAATGGTAAAGTCGTAGTTATTAAGGTAGTGAAGTCGTATTCATTAAAATGGTAAAGTCGTAGTTATTAAGGTAATATAGTCGTAGTTATTAAGGTGGTAGAGTCGTAGTTATTAAGGTAGTAAAGTCGTATTCATAAAAGTCGTAAAGTCGTAGTTATTAAGGTGGTAAAGTCGTATTTATTAAGGTGGTAAAGTCGTATTTATTAAGGTGGTAAAGTCGTATTTAATAAGGTGGTAAAGTCGTATTTATTAAGGTGGTAAAGTCGTATTTATTAAGGTGGCAAAGTTGTATTTATTAAGGTGGTAAAGTCGTAGTTATTAAAGTAGTAAAGTTATAGTTATTAAGGTGTTACTGTAAAAGATTCATATCTCTGTTTTCGATTCATTGATATATTCTTCGCGTCACTCTACTAAAGTCCTTAGAATTTCATCATATTCTCCTACGCAAACGGCGCAGTCATAACTTCATTCTATATACCTATTTAATTGCGTAAACAATTTAGGCAGAGTAATAATAATGTAAATTACCTGGGTTATTAAAATTATGGGCACGTACGTTAATTAGGTTGGGGAGTAACTGTCGTTGCTGTTACAGCATTTGACGTCAGAAATTTTATTACTCGGCGTAATAAAAATTATAGACGTATTAAGTTATTATCTTTAATAGGTGTAACTATATAGTTACACGTTACATTTATACACAATGACCATTCATGGTGTATACATTAATAATAATAATTGGATTTTTTTGCTCAACTATTTGCTCAAGGGTACGTACAGGTCTAATGATAAGTTACACATTCTGCCAGGTAACTGGCGTGCAAAGTATAATAATGTGATGGTTTGGACATTGACCATAAACAAAACCAGCCCTTTTATCGTCCACTGCTGCACATGAGCCAAGGCACACACTGCCTTGTGCATGGGGGATATATAGCGTAAAAACGGCACGCGCGCTTTACCATCTCTTTGTTGAGGTTGACCGTACTACACCCACAGAATGAGCTATATCCATGGATTTTTGGTAAAAATAGAAACTAGATTGGTTAGAATATTAGCAAGTTATCTTTTATGATATTAAAAATATATATCTTTAACGTAAAGTAGCATAAAAAAATGCTCAATCAAAGAGTTGCGAATATTCTGTCAACATCAATAGTCACTCACATCTGTGGGTTAATAATTGGTGGCAGGTTAATTTGGTAAATTAGTTAAGACATTTCACTTATGTTATTGTTTGCTTATTCTACATTAATAAACGTTCATTAAGGAATACTACGATCTACATTTACAATTAATAGACATATAATTATTGATATTGCCTTGTTATTTTATTACTCTTACTATGGATAGGCAGGACACATTTGCCGCCGCAAGACCGACAACCGATGATTACGGTTTATAGATTTATATATATATATATATCTTGATCTTGATTGATATAACAATGATATATATCTAAACATGCGAGAATATAGCTATATAAACAGTTCGTCTTCCAAACTAATAAATCGATCGATATCGATATCAGCCTATTACATCCCACTGCGGGACAAATGTCAAAGGAGGAAAGATAAAAGAAATATGCAAAGGCCTTCATATTTTTCCTGCGTTTAAAATTGGTCTAATTTATTTGCTTTGATGTTTCAAGGTTTTCCTAACATAACGGCCTGCGTGTGGCAACAATGCAACAACTTGACACAATTAACGTCGTCCTCCAAGTTATTTGCGAACAGTGAATGAAATGTCCGCATCGCGAACCCGCGAATTCTTCTTTCGGAGTGCGTACGCGATTTTTACGAAAATAATCTACACGGTGAATAGACAGTGTTATTCAGTATGGAACCTGCGCTAAGTAGATATAGGCGCTCGATTACGTGTTACGCATACTGAGATATACTGCCTTCCTAAGTATACTGCCTAGATATGGCAAGTAGTAACATTTTTAAAGAAAGTAAATATAAGTAACATTATATTCGGAAATTAATAATATTCAAAAGAATAAACAATCATTTTGTTTTATCCAATACTCCAAGCTTCTGGCTTGACTTTAAATTAGTAACAGTTTTTCCAATATTTTTGTATTTTTCTCGAATCATCAAAATGCACTTGTGCTTTTTTTTCTATTTTTTGTAACTAGAGAGAAACTAGAGAAAGACACTAGAAAGGTAGCCAGTCGACAGAAATAGAAGAATGTGATAAAGGTTTAAACATCACTCGTGATCAACATGGTCACATGATACTTTCATGATTTATATCCTGATGACAGAAGAGGCAAATTTCCCACTCTGCGTGGACTAGTCATCAGCGGCGTAGATGTCACTGAATAACAGCGCTGTGGTATCAACTCAGCATATGCTGAATTAGGAACAATAATATTGGGATTTGTAATTGCCGATTTGTACTGAAAAATTAAAACTCGTTTTTTTCTAAAATGTAACATATTTATTTAATCAAAATATTTACCCTCATTCGACAAACTGTGTGAAAGCGTTTTGTACTGCCTCTTGGGAAGAAAATTTTTTACCACGTAGAAAATTGGCCAAATCACGAAAGAAATGGTAGTCCGTTGGAGCAAGGTCTGGCGAGTACGGAGGATGACATATGGTTTCTAACTGCAGCTCCTGTAGATTTACAACGGTTTCTCGTGCAGTGTGAGGTCTTGCGTTATCATGGAGCAATAATGGTGAAGATCGATTCACTAGTCGGGGCTGTTTCACTGCTAGTTTCGCCATCGTTGTTCGAAGTTCGGCACAGTAAACATCTGCTGTTATTGCTTGACCAGACCTGAGAAAGCTATAGTGAATAACACCATGAATAGACCACCAAACAGTTATCATTACTTTTTATTGGTAAGTTTTGCCTTTGGTCACTGTTGCGGCGTTTGACCTGGGGTCAGCCATTGCATTTTTCGCTTTCGGTTATCGTAAAGAATCCACTTTTCGTCACATGTCACAATTTGATCCAATATTCCTTCATTTCTGTACCGATTCAACAAGGCAACGCAAGTTTCAACACGCGTTTCTTTCTGCAGATCAGTCAAATCATGAGGCACCCATTTTTCATATTTTTTTATCTTATTGATTTGATGCAAATGAGTGAATATTGTAGGTAAGGTAACGTTAAACCATGCCGCTAATTCACGCTTACGGCCCAGAGGGACAACACAGTGACCTGTCCATGTTGCCAGATAGAGGAGACGCCACTGAACGGGACTCACCTAACAGTAACCTCCACCCTCATGAGGGGGCGTAGGAAGACCTATGTGCTTTTTCGAAATACTCATTAATTATCGGTCACACACATCTCTCATTTTGTCATCCCATGGATCACGTGATATGTATTTTTCAAGCAGTACTGCCGTCCTCGCTGGTTGCATGCGTCAAATTTCGACTCACGCATGATTACATACCGATTTCTTTATGCACTGTGGAATCCGACATCAATGAATCATGAAGCTGTGCAAATGTACTCGTCATGATTTATTTTGAACGCTTTATGTATTCGCCAGGTGCTAACAAACGTTCAGTAACGTTGACTAATGCATGTGGTCGGTACATCACGTAAAAAAGCGATTCCATTTCATGAAACACATGTTGTACTACATTAAGACGAGTTGCTGTCATCCGAGGATGTTCCATGTTGTAAATCATTTGTATAATGCCAGTATTCCGTGTCTATTGTTTGTAATTGTCTGTTATCAGCATTATTCTTTTTTGAACGCCTGTTTCGACCATAGAGTTATGGGCTCATTGACACAAGGAGAGTTTCTCGAAAGAGAGTTTCTCGTACATTCGTCAAAAGCTGTGATCATTATCTGATAATTGTTACCCTGTTATCATCGAGTTTTTAGAATCATATGAACAGTTGTAGGCGGGAATTGTATGTAGCTTGGTCGCATACTAGAATAATATTCTCGGCCGAATCTTTCGAGAAACTCTTCTTGTGTAAACAAGTCATTAGAACGACAAAAGACCACAAAGCGAAATTCAGAGCGAGACGAAAAATATTTCACTTGAATGTGATTTGTATTAATGTGCGTAACTTTTAGCGATTAGCGCCTACCTAAAACATATAAACCACTTTGAAAGACACGTGTATGACATGTGTAAGATACCCGCCCTCTCCGACTAGTGGAAAACATGTGCTATCTGACTGCTGGTCTCTTATTATGAACACATGCTGCAGCTGTGTTTTGAATTCCTGTTTATTCCGTACCTGTATGCAGAACATTTTTTTTTTAACCATAAGGAAGGCTACCGTAAAATTTACTACATTTCCCATTCCTATCCTATTTTCTCCTATCACATTGAATTGAGAGTATAATTGAATAAAATAATCTAAAAGAAGGCCAAGCTGCTTGGTCAGCATGGCGTTTTAAGGCTGTACATCTCTCATGCACAGAACAATGTGCATGGGAGCCCGGGTCCAGGAATGGACGATAAAAGGTCTGGTTACGATTTACCGTTCGTTAATAATTATTTATAATGAGCTTAATGTGTTACAATTCATTGGCGAGACTATAGATTCTTAATGACTGTATAGTTTAGTCACGCCAACGCAAAACCCTTTAATAAAATAAATCAGACCTTAATAGACCACTCTCCAGCTTTTATCAAAAGTAGCGCTTATCAGAGACATTTGAGAAAGGGCACCATTTATCGTTCTGATTACACCCTCACACGGTGTGTTATATGAACGTCTGTGTCCACTTTGGGCCCGTATATTCTATGACTGGTTGAGATGGTAGTCGAAAAGAACTGTATGGCTTTGACTTTAAGATTATAGTCGATTGTTTTTCGCGCATTTTCGAGTTAACAAGGATTATGGAGGTTGAGTGTTATTGAAAATCATTTGCTATAGATAACTTGTATCAGCTATCAGCGGGTCCGGAAATTCGGTAGGTTATCCGTTCGCTGATATTAGAGCTGTGTGACCTGATATGATAATGGCTTGATATGATAGGGATTGGTTAACATATTGCCCAAGTTACCAGTCAACGAAGTGATCATCATCAGGGCGATCAGCAGTGGCCCAAAACAACTAAACTGAACACACATACGCGGAAACGCACACATACGCAAGCAATTTGCCTATGTGTTATTAAATTATTGTTAAGCATACGAGTGTATAGTTTTATATTGCCTGGTATTAAAACGAGCAGCAGAACAATAATAAATGGGAAGCTAATACCGCGATCAATAAAACAACCTATTTTTAAATTATTAAAGTTTATCATTTAAATTATTAACAATGTCATCATCAATTCGACGGAATCCTGGGACCACCGTTTCCTTAACATCACCCGAGAAACTTAATTTAATTCACCTTTAAATTTCTACCATCGATTTGCTGCCTATTCGGTATTTTCTGCTGTTCCTATAATTCCTTTTCTTTTATATGTATTTCGTAAATAAAACAGATGTCAACGTACAATCGTTTTATAGCTTCCCCCAGTCTCACGGTTGTAAAATAAAATGAAATAACTAAAATGAAACTTATTCAGATGTATGATACATCTGAATAAGTTAAACATTGCAGACACTAACCAACTAGCTCGATGTTCTCTTCCAGTCATCGGTTCACTTGATGTGCCACGTCCTGCGTTTTGCTTTCTTTTTGCGCCGAGATAAAGATGAAAATACAAACAAAAACCTTACGCTTGATGCTGTTCAGTGCATATATCTATAAAAATACATTTAATTCAGTCCATAAAAGTCGGCGACTTCTTTCGCCGCAATAGTTTGCTGCTGCGTATAGCTCGTAAACCACGACATCAAATCATGTTTTATGTCGGCGAGACATAAACGTTACTTTCCCCGCCAAATATACACTTAACACATAAGAAATCAATGTTTTGTTTAGATTTATGGGATAGTAGAACGCTTATTTTTATGGGTAGAGGTGTAAAAACTTACAGTAACTAAGACTTAATAGTAATAGGAAGATAGAAAGTAAAAGATTTAGTGACAACACTGACAACCGTAAATACAGCATGAATAGCATGGACTCAAGTAAAAGAAAGTAACATTAATTATTGTATCAATTGAAAGGAAACGACGTTCGATATTTGAAACATTTATTAAATTTACTTTATCAAGTTTAATTTACAACACACACCTAAGAGAACTCCGCTGGAATTATAGTATACATGCATGAATAATGCTTTTAGGCAACGATTACCTTGACTCACTTCGGCTCAACTGTTAGGCAATTCTCACTTTATCTAACTTGATTTAGTCACTACCCTCGATATCCGAACAACGACTGCCTTTCCTCTGCTACCATCACTCCGCCATGCTAATCGTAAAAGCAAATGGCCACGCGAAAAAATTCAGACATTCAATGCGATTATTATGCATAAATATCAGTAAATTTATATAATTACCTAAGACAATTGGCAGAAACTATATGTCGTCGTTCTTATGTCGTTGACGCTAATTTTCAGTTGGAGCGGCATAGGTGCCCACGTACTAAACACAGAATGTAAGAAACTCAGCATATTATTATGTCGTTGCGACGCAAATTGTCAGTTGGAGAGGCATAGGCACCCACGTATTAAACACAGAAGGTAAGAAACTCAGTATATTATTATGTCGTTGACGCAAATTTTCAGTTGTAGGGGCATAGGTGCCCACGAACTAAAGACAGAATGTAAGAAACTCAGTATATTATTATGTCGTTGACGCAAATTTTCAGTTGGAGCGGCATAGGTGCCCACGAACTAAAGACAGAATGTAAGAAACTCAGAATATTATTATGTCGTTGACGCAAATTTTCAGTTGGAGCGGCGTAGGTGCCCACGAACTAAAGACAGAATGTAAGAAACTCAGAATATTATTATGTCGTTGACGCAAATTTTCAGTTGGAGCGGCATAGGTGCCCACGAATTAAAGACAGAATGTAAGAAACTCAGTATATTATTATGTCGTTGCGACGCAAATTTTCAGTTGCAGCGGCATAGGTGCCCACGAACTAAAGACAGAATGTAAGAAACTCAGTATATTATTATGTCGTTGCGACGCAAATTTTCAGTTGTAGCGGCATAGGTGCCCACGAACTAAAGACAGAATGTAAGAAACTCAGTATATTATTATGTCGTTGCGACGCAAATTTTCAGTTGTAGCGGCATAGGTGCCCACGAACTAAAGACAGAATGTAAGAAACTCAGTATATTATTATGTCGTTGCGACGCAAATTTTCAGTTGCAGCGGCATAGGTGCCCACGAACTAAAGACAGAATGTAAGAAACTCAGTATATTATTATGTCGTTGCGACACAAATTTTCAGTTGTAGCGGCATAGGTGCCCACGAACTAAAGACAGAATGTAGACTATTAAGTACACTTCTGAAAAAATACGTAATATCCATATAATATCATAATAGAATAATATAACTTTGTACGGGTTTTTGAATAAACGGGGTACGAAATAAAAACCGGTAAAAACTATTATTGTGGATTGTTGAATCAACTTCAATTGAGCGTTGGAAGTCGGTATTATTCATTACAAATCCACTGTCAGATTCGAAGCAGTTAGGACAATATTACAAAATAAATAAATCTGGTCTCAATTATTCTTTTAAGTTTGATACCGAATTGTCTAAACAGTACAGTATTTCATAAAACAAGACAAACAAATCAGTGTGCCGCGTAAATATGCAAACTGACTTTATTTTTTTTTAATTTTAATTTTATACGATTAGTTTCCACGAACAGAAACGAACGAAATAAACAAATTTGTAATTAAGAGACCCAACGACGTGACTTCTTGCTTATTACTTCATAATTTCTCTTTAATTTCCAAGTGCCGCTAATTGCTGAAGACTTATAACGGCTTAATTACGAGCTCAGTTCATTACTTACGATATAATTGAGTTCAACATAAAAACATTTCATTACAGTGTCGTTACACTACATAGAAGATGTGTTACTTATAGAGGGTGTTAGATATACCTATCTATATACCTACTTGTATTTTCAATGTGTTATACTTATCTTTTTTCAATTACGTGTTTCTATTGCTTCTATTTAAATTGTGATTGTGTGTGATAATAGCCATCTATCTGCTATTTTTAACTTTATAAGAAAACTGTGTAGGATCCGTACAAACCAGTGCTGGTTAATAAATCCCAAATGAATTAAAAGAAATGTTGTATATGAAATAAATATTATAATCTGTCCACCAACTGAAGACCGATTATTTTTTATTACAAGTAGGCGACAGACGAGCGACAGTGACAGTGACTAGAATGACTGGTAGACTGGTAGATAGATAAGTTCGCCGTTTGTATAATATTTCTGTGTATCAATCAATAAATCAATCAATAGCGTCAATAAATAAGAAAAATGAAAAATAACATAATTTATTAATTTATCTTAAAAATTAGATGTTAGAGCATGCTTCCGTTTAAATAGTCTTGAAGCAACGAAAATTTAAGTTGGAAAATCTTAATCAAAGCCATTAATTCCATAATTGTTATGTTTTTTTACATATAACATCACATTTATCGTTGATATTAAAGCTAGTACGCCACAAGCCCTGAGAAACTACACCAACTCCAGAATGGACTCGCCAACCTGCTTGGGCAGAGTGGCATTTCAAGGCCACACATCCCGGTACGCCAATACAGATTACACACAATACAATGTGTTAAATACAATAAATAGTTACGCCAATACAATAAAGCACTAGGTATTTATAGATAATTCCCATTTAGCACATTTAACAATTTCAATATTGATTCAGTCATTTTTAAAATTACTATGGCAACGTTTCGCTTTAATCTATCTATCGCTTTAATCTTTAATCATCAAATATGCAAACAATTTGCCTTATTTGTATTAATAATTTCAATATAAATCGTACTGTAATATTTGGTGCATCCATTTGCAAAGGCATATGTGTTTATAATCATGCGGTAACTGACACGGCCTTATATCAAAGAAATATTTCAATATTTAGCTGTAAGTCATGCACTTTCGATTAATCAAAGTATAGATATTTTGTAAACAATTATCACTTAAGCATTTAATTTAAATTGTCAAAAAGTGAGTCAAGACATAACTAAGATATAACTGTTGGTTATCTCAGTTATGTTTGGTTACATTTTGGACAAATTAGATTGGAACGGAATATAAACATACCATTAAAGCCCGTTTAATAGACAAATATATTTGAAAAACACGAAAAATCTTAAAATATTTCAACATGTTTTTAATTTCCATTTTGGCGCGTCTCTATGACATACTACATCTGTGTTTACATTCAAGATATAACATATTGCCCATACACACGGTTGAATAGAAATATCCTCACATTCTTATTAACGAATTTCCATCTTCAATATAGAGTAACAAATTTCATAAAACTCAACGTTTTTGGGGAAACTTCATATTATCCCCAAAAACGAAAGTTAAGTTATTTTTTACTCAAAGTCGCTGACTTTGTTACTCTTTGTTGTTGTCTTTGTTCAACACACCGTCCGCTTGCAATTTCACGGGGTCAAGAACAATAGGGTATGAAAAATAATAACTATAATTATATTAACATATATAATATATTAACATAATATATATATTAACTATAAATCTGGTAGAATGGATTCTATGCTCAACACTGCCTATTTTCAATTTTTCCGTTAATTCAGTGACACGTTGTATAATATAACATACTATATATTTAGATAATGATAAATGTTTGTCGACATAATATCGCAACCGTTTCCTGACAGAAAGATAGAGTGTCAGTTACACAGGGATATCGTTTCACCAAATGTTTTATTTCGCACGTTTATAGCTGTGTAAGCGTGCCAAAAGGAAGCGAATCATAAATGTGTTCTAAATTATACTCTACTTACATATCCGATGCCAGGTTGATTCTTAAGAATGGTCTACTAATCACTGACTTTTGATTTTATCAAAGGTTTAGTGATAAATATATTAAATTTTTTAATGTTTGCAGTAATGAGCACTTGAAGTTGGCTGCTTTCGCGGTTGTCCGCGTGTCTGACCGGCCCTTGAATTTTTAGGCCATTGAGTGTGCATTAATCAGTGTGAATTTTAAGCACTGTCCACCATTTCGGCGGAGAGTCACCAGTCCCCTATCGTCCACAGTCGGTCATGGACCTCCCCATGAACATTGTCTTGTTAATGGGGGATTTATGGTGTTTTTAAATAAAAATGCCGAAAATTCGAACGTAGAAGCGGGCTCTAGCATGTTCTATTTTCAATGTACTTGTAGGTACCCACTCAATCGCCCTTCTCATTCATACAGCAGAATTTTATGACAGAAAAGTTATGTCAATGATGTAAAATTATAGTTCTTTTTTAAGTAGAAGAGTTCAGACGAGTGGGCGGGTCACACGATGGCAAGTGGTCATCGCCCGACCATGGACACCTGCAACACAAAGAGACGTGCCGACCTTGCAGAATCCTCTCTCGAAGAGCCCCATGTTGTAGCATAGCAGAAAAACGTTAGCTGGCAGTTCATTCCACATATTTCAGAGAATCAAAAAAAATCAGATCTTCTGCGCTCGTATCCGCTCATGCTGTGAGTTTGGGGCGTTTGATGCGGCCTGCCACGAGATTAGCCGTCCATCAATTTTGACAAAAACCGCATAGAGTATACGCATTGACATTGGCTAAAATTGGAGTGCGGTTAACCGTGGCTCAGATTTTAGTATGAAATAGTAGTGTAAACATTAATGTGAGGCTAGCCGCAGAGCATATAGAGACTTACAAATTAACCAGTTCGTTTATATAACACCAGAGGGTGTGAGGGTACACCTTGCAAAATCCTATTCACAATTTTCTTGAAGAACCCTATATCGTAGGGTAATGGAAAGACATCTTCAGTCATTTATAGAGAGGGAGAGTGCACGCTGCAATCCAACAGTCGTTGGGCGCACTCGACTGGCCTCGTTACCCCTCTCTCACAGAATACTACCTTGAATTTCCCACTTTATCATATTCCCCAATCTATGTACGTGTTTCCGTAGTGAGTGAGATATCCCAGAGTCCATTCCCATCCTATCCCTTCCCACGTCCCCAACCCATTCTCCAAATCCATTATTTCATCAACAAATTTAGGCAGCGCATCCGGGGGCGTGCCAAAGTTTGTCATTTTGGACTAATGTTCGCATGTATCGCGGATGTCTACGGGCGACAGTATCCACTTACCACCAGGTGGACTGTATGCTCATTTGACACCTTCTTTCTAAAAAAGGCAGTTCGTTCCACAGCCTACGGGTTCGTGGTAACTACAATAAATGAATTTTATCACATTCTTTAGATCAAAGCAATTTACAGAAACGAAGGTAGTTACTCAATTTACTGACAGATTAATTAACGCTGATGAAGTACGTGATCACGCATTTTAATCACGCCTTTAGTTAATTTATGACCGAAAAGTGTTCGTATTTGAATTCTCCATATTTGTTTAGGACACTGCCGACGCTGGATATATACCACGTGATCTCTTCATCTGAATATATTCGTAAAAGTTGTTTGCTTAAATTAGGACTAGGCATTTACGTTTGCTTCTATGTGCGTAATAAATTGGTACAGAGCTGAAACAGCCTTTTAAATTTCTTTGGTGCTTAGTCTTGTTTTACTTAGTGTTGTTTACTTAATTCACTGTTTTTATGACTAATCAAACAAATACATACTCCTTTTCAGGTAATTATTAACATATCCAATTGGCTAGGTGGCGTAAATCGCAAATACAACGTTGAAGAACCAAACTTGTTAACACATATTCGTAGTAAGATGTTAGGGGCCATCCATAAATTACGTCACACGAATTTCATTATTTTTAGAGCCCCCCCCCCCCCCCCCCCCCCGTCCTTGTCACAGGTGGTCGCATTTGTGTGACCCCCCCCCCCGTCCTTGTCACAGGTGGTCGCATTTGTGTGACCCCCCCCCCCCCTGGTGTGACCTCACATAATTTGCAATTTTAAATTTAGAAATTATTAAATTAAAACAACCTTATAATAATATTGATAGAATTGGTGATATTTTAAAGTTTTTCGTTAGAGTTGAAGTTTAGTTTTAATACTTTAGATTTATACATGTGACCCCCTCCCTCCCCCTTAACGTATGACGTAATTTATGGATGACCCCTTATGTGAGGGACGTGATAATTCCCGTCCTAATATCCGTATAATATTTGCTCAAATAACTTCTTATAAAAAGAAACAGTATAAAAAAATCTAAAATTTTTGGCTCAAACATTTCGTTGTTACAATGTTGTGTTTAAAGAGAAACATGCCTGAAACATATCTGATTTTTAGAGAATTTTATATTATTTTTTTAAACGAGGGGTGAGAAATTAAAATATCTGGGAAACCAACAATAAAGTCTCTTTTCTTAGACAATGTCACAAATCGTTTTCTACTTAACTTTTATTTTTAACAATATTATAGGACAAGGAAAAGATATTCCAATACAAAATGAATTACGGCATTAACCCGGATTTCCCGCAGAAACTTCTTTGCTATATTTTCTATAAAATATTTTTCGTTTAAGTAATTTGGTTTTCGTTGGGTATCCTGGTAACCAGGTACCCCGTTAAGCAGATTAAAGTTCACCTTTCCGGTCTAATTGGAGATTTCTGATGGTTCGATTTGATTTTCCTCAAATATAAACTCTCCTCTGTCTTTTCAAATTATCTGTGGCGGCATTGAGAGACGTTTTTATCAGGATTCGCTGATATACCTACATATATCAGCGGATATAATTATATATCAATTGATATTTATATTGATATATATCAATTGATATTTATATTGATATATATCGTCAAAACTTGAATTTTTGCAGACGTAAATAAAAATTATGATCACTGCCACTGCCAATGATCCAATACTAAAGATCATAATTATAATTTAGTTGAATGTTGATTAAGTAGACTTATTATTAATCTAAGAGACTCTAATTTTTTGTTACTCTAATTTCACTCTTATTTTTTGTGTTGTTTTATAATATAATCACACTGCTGGAGTAGGTATTTAAATATGGGGACTAATCGAGCATTGTAATATGGGCGCTACCCTTGTGTCAGTTAATTAATTAATAATATGTATGACAATATTCAATATTTGCATGCCATGAATGTGACGATCGAATGTACTCACATTGTGCAAATAAAGAATTTGAATTTATGATAATTAAAAGAGGCAAAGTGGTAATAATAATAATGTAATCTTTATTTCAAGTAACTAAGACTCGTATGCCAAAATTATAAATTAAAGTACGATATTAAGAAGTAAAATACATACCTATCATTATATATATACGTATTATACAAATAATGTATACATTATTACACACACATATACATACATAATCTAGGATTTTATGCCAAGCATAACTCCCACTCAATGCTGCAGGATGGAGAAGTCATACTTGGCAGACAATGCTGTTGACGCTGTACCGCGTCCTGTGAAACAGAGAGGCCTCTTCCGTGCGTCTAATCGCTTGAAATCCATCAGTTCTCGCTTCAGCAAACATGTCTGATGTATTACAGTAGCGAGGCAACCCCAACAGCATCCTATATTGGACTCGCAGGGCGCTGTAAGTCCTCTGAGTATAGCGAATTCACAGGCTGCTCGCGTACAAGGATTGGCAGTATGCCTTGAAGAGGGTTACCTTTACTTCCCTTGTAGAGCGAGCGAACCTGCACACCAACATATCACTCCTGACTGACACGCCCTGCGTTCACTTTCAATATCTTCATCGTCCCTGAGATCGTCAGTGACGATATGCCCAAGACTTGAATCTGCTTACACGTTTTAGCGCTACACCACACAATACAATGGGAGGCACATTTTGAAGCGCCAGTCTAACTGCTGTGAAACTTAACACCTCACTCTTTATAGAGTTTTAAATCAATCCATGGCTGTTAGCATAGGTATCACACACACCTAACAACTTTTAAACTGCACTGCGAAGTAATGCAAGAGATACGGATAATAGCTAAATCTAGATTTTTGACTGGCGCATGACATCAGCGTTTTATTAAAAAAGTCATATCAAACCTGAAGAAGCGGGTTTCCTCTTAATATTCTCAGTAGTGTAAATATGTGGGGCGTGTGTCACTCCGGGGTGAGGATAAATCACGCTCGTTAGTTCTCATCCTGATATTTATTGCCACCTACTCGGTTACAAACTTGGCGACTGCGAACTGTTTCATTGAAATATAAAAAAATATGTAAAATCAGTACATCTGTCTGTTTGTGCCGTGTGGTGTCGGCTGGCTTTAGAAGAGCACCACCCAATATGTTCCCATGGATGTCCTAAAGGGCGACTAAGGGATGAAGCTACCACAAGCGCTGAAATACTACATGACCTCTAAATGAATGGACTCGCCAGCCCGCTTGGCTAGCGTGGTGTTTCAAGCCCATACATCTCTAATATACAAGACAAATGTGTATAAGGAGGCCCATGTCCAACAGTGGATGATAATAGGCCTAGTTACGGTTATTATCTGTTCATGTTAAGAATGCAGTGACTCAGAGCCCAAGACAGTGGTAGGCTTCAGCTTTTTGACTAATGGTGTTTCAATTCTTAGGTTTGTTTCATAGTGACGTCACAGTGTGCGAATTGGGCCAACGCCTTTGATGTTTGCGTAAAAGACGACATCGCAAGACACTGGTCACAGCACCTAGGGTTGTCACAGTTCTTTATAATTTAAATAAATTACAATTATATTATTTACTGTTTTAATACTTTTTTTACAATGCTTTATATGTATATGTATTACAAATGTATTACATATATAAAACTACATATGTGGATATTATAATGTATGAATTTCCAAATCTGCTATTATAAATGGGCGACCGACATATATTTCCGGTTTTTAGATTTAATGGATTTAAAAATTTCTGTTATTGAACTTAATTATATAAAAAATCCTCATCCTGATAAATAATTTTAACAAAAAATCTATTGGGAAGCATACGCACGGTTTCAGTGTTGAATTTTATTGTGCTCAAATACTGAAACAGTTTGAATCCGATGTTGTTTCCAGTAAAAAAAGTAAAGATCGACATCAATTCTGTTTCCAAGCTATGGATATAATTCACAAAATCATACAAATTAAAACATTTAAAACAAACACGCGTTAGCCCTGAAAGACGAGTCCCGAGCTACTAGCTACTAGTACGGCAGCTCCGGCTCCCCTACCCGCGTCTCACCCCTCACGCTCCGCACGATTGCCCTGTCTGAACATCTCCGTTGGCCGACTATATGGATTCTTAGATTGTGGTAACGTGCACATCTCAGCCTCACTCAGTACTTCGTGCCGGTCAGACGTGTTTATTGTATCGTAAAGTATCACATTTTAATTATATCGATTTTAAAATGAACATTTCTTCTTTGCTACTTCTTAAAAACAAAGTGGGTCGATAATAAACATTGGAAATGTGTAATCTATTCATTAGAAATAAATATAGATTGATTAGAATTTAAAGATTAATTAGAAAGAAAGAGCATGATTTTATTGACAACAACAATATTAGAAGACGTAATAAATTGAGCGGAAAGTAAAAAAGAAATTGTGCCAATCGGCACCAATTCATCATATGTCATAGTGTGAACTGCGATACTGATTTTCGGTTCGGTTTATCGGTGCCATATCTACATCAAGCCATTTTCAAAATATTAACAAAATATGTATTACAACAAGTTATTTATAACTATCTATTTATTTATTGCGTTCATTATTAACATTTTAGTGGAACATTTAAACATATTTTAGTAATAATAATTAATACTTCATTTCTGTCTAGTTTTCAGTCTTCTTTCTATGTCAATTACAGAATTGCATTTTAATAGTTCCCTTTACTAGCGATAAGTCACTTAATTATTAACGTCGACGGTGATATACATTATCTGATACGAGTATATGTCATGTGTATGAGTTAAAATAATTAATGGTCTAATGTCAAACAAATTCTATCAATGTTAACAGATAGTAGATACGGTGAACATCGCTTCAAGTGCGAGTAACATTTTCTCCAATTTCCTGTTGCCTTTAATTTAGTTTTGAAACCGCTGAATCGATTTATCCGACAAACTTAATCGAGATTTAGATTTTGTGCTATGTTCATTACATTTGTGTCTGAGTCAGTTTTCTTATTTCCATTCTTATTTCTTATTTGGGATAAAGTGGGATTATCCTAATCCCCCGATGTACAGTCAGCAACACGTTGATGCATCCAAAACCATTCGATTCTCTCTTTATTACACGCGTTTTAAGTTACTGATGGGTACACATTGATCTGGAGCCAGCCGGCACACATGACACCACCACACTTCTTCGCGTGGGTGTCGTAGAAGGCGACTGAGGAATAACTGATAGCAGGCGCATCTCCAACAGTGGCTGGCTGCATTGCATTGCACGGGCACCCGTGGCTGCCCGTACGTACGTGTTTCGGTAATGAATGAAAGATAAGATAAAAATTGGTAAAATCGATTGTACTCCCGATACTGAAATGAATTGTCAGCTTTTGCGTTGTTTCATTTACACGTTGTCGGCTAGTTGAAGCAAGCGCGTCTAGTCTATTTTTTCCAAGTAGGTATGCCTCCGATGTTAGACATAAATTCCAAATCCCTGGTCCTTTGTAACCATATTTAACTCTGAGTAAAGTACAGATACCCCCTTGGGGATTATCCTTTGTTTAGAACTAGCACCCCGGCTTGACTTCGCTCGGGTCGCTTTGTTCTAAAAATTGCGGTTAACCGAAACTAACCCCTTTGTCGTCCAGTGCTGGACACGGGCCCCATCATGTACATTATCTTGTGTATGAGGGATGCTTTCAAATATCAAGTTGCTCAAAACGAGTCCACTCTTTTAGAGATGATATAGTTCCTAAGAACTTGTGGTAGCAATTTTGTTATCCCTTAGTGGCCACGACACGGCAGCCACGGAAAAAGATGGTGGGAAAAAGAAAAAACGGCCAAACTTATTTAATTCACAAAAAATACAATTTTCCAGGGAACTCAAACAGCTTCCTAAAACTAAAAGAGTTTTCACAATCGGTTGAGTTTTACCTCTTAAATAAAAACAAACTCATAATCTCTCTTTTTTCCGTGTCGTGTATGTGGTGATATTCTATAGTCGACCGACACCGCACGAGTGTCGGCCGACTATAGAACGTCACCACCCCACCTCTCCCCGCGGGTGTCGTAAAAGGCAACTAAGAGATAACAAAGCGGCTACCACAAACAGTGAGGAACTACATCACCTTTAAAAGAGTGGACTCGCTTAGGCAGCGTAGCGTTTTAAGCCTATACATCCCTCATTCACAAGACAATTTGCTTGACGAAGCCCGTGTTCAACAGTGGATACTGAAAGAGCTGATTAATACTGAAAGGGCAATCTCTCTTCATATTATTAATAATCTGAACAGGCAAAGATCAGCGTAATAACATGAGTGTTCGTAAAAAATCGATATTTTATCAAAATATCGGATACAAAAAAAAGCGAATTTCATTGTGTAAGTAGTTTTAATGTATCAAAATTGTTAAATGAAACTTTGAGTTTGATTAATAGACTTATGTGTTATGTTATAAAACAAAACGAAAAATAAGAGTAAAATTGGAGTCTTTGAGATTAATAATCAGTTTACTTAATCAACATTCAACTAAATTATAATTAAACTTTAGTGTTGGATCATTGGCAGTGGCCGTGATCATAATTTGTATTTACGTCAGTATAACAATTTAAAAGCGTGGGATCTGCCAAAATTCTAGTTTTGACGATAAATATCAATTGATATACAATATATCGTGATATATATCCGCTGATATATATTAGCGGACCCTGAATAAAATATTTAAAAAATCGCGTCACAGACAAACCGTTTTTTTTATTATATAGTGAGTAGACTCTATTTTAGGCTCAAGATTTAATATGCGCACTATTTTACTCCTTACGTCCTATGAACTACCGCAATGAAACGTGGTACAAACTTATATCTTATGGAAGTTTTAATGACAAAATGATGTATTATAACTATGTCTAGGGTGGTTTCGAGACGTTTAACATATTTTACAACTACAGGATACACGTCAGCCTAATTCATTAAATGTACTTATAAATTAAATTCATTAACTGCGTCCAGTTGTTATTAAAAGTGTGTAAAAATACAAAACTATGCAATTTTGTTGTACAAAATTGACAGTACAACACACAACTTTGCAAGCTCGATATTGCTGTCAGGGGTCTAAAACCGGACTGATTGAGAAAAACGATCCGGAGCGGCAATCACGTTGACCTTTGTACATAGGGCTGGAATACATCCAGGATCGAGATTACGATATCGATATTTTTAAAATGAACTGACAAATTACGATTTTTTATAGCAAGATTGATGTTCTTTATGTAAGGGAATTAAAAAAAAACAGTTAAAATATTTATTACAAATAAATAAAAGGATTTTTCTGTCCATAAATTTAGTTTTATACTAAACTAATACTGTGCTAAAATGAAAAGAAACTGTATTATATACTTTGCTATTTTTTGGCCATGCGTATAATGAATAATTGTTTTAATTTATTTCACTTTGTATAATATAACATAATATATATTGTTTTTTTATGGAGAAAAGGCGGTAGACGAGCATACAGTCCACCTGATGGTAAGTGGATACTGTCGTCCATAGACATACGCGATGCATGCCAACATCAGTCCAGAATGACAAACGTTGGCACGCCCCCGGATGCGTTGCCTACCTTTGCAGATTAAGGAATGGATTGGGAAAATGGGGAGGGAGAGGATGAGATGGGAATGGGCTCCAGAGCCTCACTAGTCACTCACTAGTCACTACCGAAACACGTACGGTACATTGAGGAAATACGATAAAGTAGGAAATGCAGTACATTTCAAGGTAGTCTTCTGTGAGAGAGGGGGGTAACGTGGCCAGTCGAGTGCGCCCAGCTACTGTGGGAATGCAGCATGCACTCTCCCCCTACCAAACATGTATAAAATAAAACATACATGAGATTATACATACTCCTATAAATGAGATTGTTCAAAACAAAATTTAGTCAAAAATGTTTACTTTAACCTAGATTACAAAATTATTCTACGAAACATACAAGCACACTACAATAATTGTCATTCCATCTATGTCTATACTAATATAATAAAGAGGTAAAATTGTGTGTTTGTAGGTATGTTGGGGGTAATCTCTGGAACTACTGAACTGATTTCAAAAACTCTTTCACAAATAGGAAGCTACATTATCCATGTCTAATATAGGCTATATGTTATTTAGAAATTTTGAAAAAAAAACCTTATAAACCGAGGGCGGGTCGCTAGTGTTAAATAAAAAAAAACTATATAAAATAAGTAATAAAACGTCGATATTTCATATAACGATGACGATATACATCACTAAAGGAACAAAGAATTATTTTATTAATCAGTAGTCTTCTCATCCGCCATAAAACATAGGATCTTTATAATGTCTCGGTTTATTTTCAGATTATTTGGACAATGGAAATAGCAGAGTTCTTTGCAGACTGAAAATTTTCCCGACTTTCAAGGTTTCCGCGGCTCTTTTATTTTCCACTTGGGCTTCCGCCGCTTTGCGTATAGTATAAGAACAGTATTTAGTACTTACCTTAACATTTTAAGCCGAGCACGAGTGATTTACAAACCTTCAAAATTTTCCGACTTTCATCGCTCACACATATCTTCATCTTCCATTTTTATTTCCGCCGTGTATTACATTCGGTATAGGCAAAACAGCATTTTTCGAGAAAAGTTGCTCATAGAACCAGTAAAAAGGAAAAAGTCCTCTAACTCTCGGTATTGGTGCTGGACTGGCATCGCGAGTGCCGCCGCTCGCCTCGCGAGGGACACGGCAAAATATTCGGAGCTGATTGCCAACATCCACCAGTTAGAGAGACACCACAAGAAGAAAAAGAAGGTATTCTAGAGCCGACCGATTACACACAATTAAATACCTATACAACGACAAAAACCACAACAAAATTGAATTAGTAGTACTGAATTGGACCTAACAAACAGTCAATCTGATACTTAAGATAAATGTGTGTAGTTATAAGTTGTTTTGTAATTTGTACTTCAGTACATCTACATTCTATACACATATTAAAACACTAAAAGGGTCGAATCAGTACACTGAAATAATTTAAAAAAAAAATGTTCTCTTTAGAAGCTACAGAACTCCAAACAGTAGTTTTTTAAATTTTTGTCTATATGTCTGTCTATTGCATCACGTAAAAACTATTGATCGAGTTTTCACTGATGTATAGCAAACAATCCAGAAGAAAAACTGGTATATGCGTTATCTTCATATGACACAAGGAAGATGAATTATAGAGAAAATTAAAAAAAAAAACTTTTAATAGATACTCAAAAATCCGTGAAATCGATCATGTCGGTGCTTTTACAGGTGTTAATTTTTTTTTACAGCTGCTTAGTCCACGCGAGCAAAACCGCGGTTAGAAGGTAGTGATGTAATAAATAAAGTCATAAAAAGGTGCATTTGGGCTTCAGTAAAACATAAAAACACGTAAAAACATGGTAGCATTTCGTAAATTAGTTTGTATTCAGGGGCCGCGTTTGCTACAGAACACTTCGGCGACAATTTGTCTCTGTCAAGCCTTAAATAGGCTTTTAGGATTATTTTCAATTACCAGCGGGGACAATTTAAAGTAAGTGGGAAGTTAATTAATAAGCATGTACTGGTGGTTGAACAAACAGCGTATCATTATCATGTCTTATTGTTTTTTTTTAACAAGCTTCTATTCAACTTCACATGTTTGTTTGTTAGTTTCTTGAGGTCAAATATTGCAAGTCGATTTTAATCCATTTCCACTTGTGCAAGTGGAAATGGATTAAAATCCATTCCATACTGTCTTGGAATTGTACACATGTATTTAAAACCGATGACAATATAACAATTTGATGACCTTGACCTGATGCTGCAGCCAAATACGCTGGCCTATTTGGCTGCAGCATCAGGTCAAGGTCTGTAGCACTCCTCAACGGCGAACGATAGACATGTCGTGTTTGGGCTCCTTAGGCTCGTAGTTTTAATGATAACACCTTAGTGTCATGACCTTAGCCTGATGCTGCAACTAGGAAGGCCAGTACACTGTGAAACTATTTAACAGCCAATAATAGAGACATTGTGTTTGTACTCATACAGAAGTTTCTGCAACTTAGAACACTAAAAAGGAGTAAATAAATTAGTACGTAAAAAAACCTTTCAATAAAATGGAGAAAATAAACATAGAAGTCAATTATTAGTTATTATTAGTTAATTTATTTAATTAGAAATACAATCATTTCAAATTACAAAACTCGCGACAAACTTTTAAATCATATAAATTAGGAAATAATAGTAATGACTTCTATGTTTATTTTCTTTATTTTAGTGCGTTCCATAAATGCTTGTTTTCAAACAGTTTTTACGTTTAATTTATTGCAGATATTGGACTCTAACGGGCAGGTTACATGATGGTTAGTGGCCGCGGCCGCCATGGTCATGTCTACAACGTCATGGGGCATGCTGGTGGGCTGCCGACCTTGCTGAATCCTGTTCACAGCTCTCTGAAGAGCTCGGTAGCATAACGGTAGAACCTCAGCTGGCAGTTCATTCGACAACTTTCGGGTTCGCGGTATAAGTGCATGCCTAAAACATATACATATCATATGTATATGTTTTAGGCATTTGTAGTATTGGTGAAAATAAATGCGTACAAATTGTTTTGCGATTCATTATCACTTTATTCATTTAAAGGTTACATGATGCCAACCAAAAACACCTATTCATTCAGTTAGAGCAACAAAAATTAAAGTTAGATAAGTTACCATAAAAAAAATCACGAGTACACGTATCCACCAATTCACACTGGCCCCGCGTGGTGTATTTACGACCCGAAACCCTTCATTGATTTACTAGAGAAGGGCCTGTGCCTTGCGGATAAAGATTTAAGAACAAGTGGCCATAAACTTTTTGCGTTTATGAATTGATAAAATATTTGTAACCGTGGGAAGGCTAGTTTGGAGAACGTTTTATCAATATGTATACTTACTTAATTCGCTAGCTCAGCGACCTAAACTTGTTCTTGGCTTGGAAGTTGTCCCACAACTCTCAGTACGAAGTGCTACACGAAGTCTTTTTGGATCTCGTCTTTCTATAGCCGCCACAAGCCGACCGCTATACAAGCGTCTCTGGTCGACCCTCCTACGTTCGTCTCACTATCGTATCAGAGGATCAGGCATGTATCACTTATATGAAACAGGGCAACAGTAATTTACCATCAGATAGACTGTCTGCTCTATAAATGTCTGCTATATGTGACGCTTCTATAAAAAAGAACTATACTTTTTTGGCGGGAAATCGAGAAGTGAAATGAGTTTTTGTTCGATTATTGTAAAAATTGTGTATTTGGCGTTTTGTGATTTCATAGTGATAGTTTATTAAACTTAAAATGTTTTTCGTGTGCTTCCAAGGAGTCCTCTTATGTCCTCGGTGAACCTTCTGTCGCTTTACTGAGCGACTCTTGACTTACTTCAACGGAACTGGACATTACTAACAGGATACGTTTTAGACTTTGAAATTATTTCGAAGAAAACTCGACACTGGCAGAATATGCTAATTTACTACATTGCCGTATACGAAGAAAAAAATAACTATACAGTTTTATTTCGTAAAAAATCGTTTCAGTAATCTTTTAATATATATGCGAATATTAATAATTTTGCCATCAACTTTCTTCGAGTCGCATTTTTTCTTTAGCTGTTCTCAATAAAATCGTAAAATCAGTTATATGTTAATATTACCGTTAATCACTTCATTTGAATGTATCTTTTTGAATCCACAGGTTGATTTATATTTTCATGTCGATATTCGATTTATTTTCTTGTATTCTATAAACACAAAATATGAAAATGCTGAAAATAATAATAGTATACCATACCTGCCATACTTCCAATCCGTCTTTATCCTTCAGTGACAACTGGCGACTTTCTTCAAAACGGCAACTCTCCTGCTCTGAGAGCGTATCACGTCAGACAAAAATTTTATGTCTCATCCCATTATTATTATTATTCTCAGATCCCGTCTCGCCATATTGAGCAATAAGTACAATTATGCATGCTTATGCATTGGTATGCCTATCCTCTACTGGATATTAGCCTGTCCCAAGACTCACTAACTACACATGATTTCATCCAGCTATAGCCACTACCAGCAAATTTCGTCAAGCTGTGGATTAACTATTATTAATAAATAATATAATTAATGAAATTATGCAATTTCCTGAATTTAAATCGAGTTACAAGCAGGTAAAGCCGTGGGAAGGTAGTAGTACTATAGGTTAATACGTAGTACTTCTTCTCATGTCATATCTCTAACAAAGTTCTAAGCAGTTCTCAAATGTTATGTGCCCATGAACGGCGGTAACACTTACCATCGCGTGAGATGGTCACTCGGACGCCCACTTCTATAAAAAAGAAATACATAATATAGGGAAATCTTTTGTCGTACCCCCTATTCCGAAAGGAGATGTCAGATAGCAGCTATAGCAAAAATAAACGAAAAAGAATGTAGGTACTTTATTTCAAAATACAGATTCCGCACACCGTGTCCAAAACTACAGTAACACACAATCGATGTAACGGAAAATGATATCGAATAAAAACCAAAGAAAGTATCGATTAAAGCATCGATACTTTCTGGAGAACTCTTAAGCAAAATCGGTCTTCGACACATTCAATGTAATGTGACTTACAAACAAACCGACCGATCGTAAAATACGTGATATGTTAAAGCGTGCGCTTGAAATATAAAAAAGTCGCCTTAATGTCTACTTACCAACAGGTGGGCTTGATAAGATATTTTAAAAATGTTAACCAAACTTTTGTAGTGCAGAAAATAATCGACGCAATTTAAATAATATTTAAAATACCGTTATTTCACGATAACAGATGAAGTAAACAAGTCCTCGAATGGAGATCGTGTACCGAGATACACGTAGTGCGGGACGTCTTCCAATCGGGTGAAACAACAGCTTAATTCTTTATGTCGGACAACGGGTAGGCCATATCTGCTACAGGACCGACAATCGATTGGGCAGACGAATCCTTGAACGATGTAACGGGAAGTGTTAATGTGTGACGAGTAGAGACCAGGTGGACTGATGGCTTGAAGACATTTGCTGATAGTGAATGGATCAGAAGGGCGTATAGTGGCTACAGAGAAGCCTATATCTACCAGTGGAAAGATAAACTGGTTATATGTTATAGTTATCTGACAGCTGGCCGTTAAGCTATTTGCTATGGCTGTAATGAAAGTAAAAAATAACACGTTACATAGACAAAGAAAAATAAACTAAGGCTTCTCATAAAACATCTAAGTTTGAGAGGCCTATAGCTAACAATTATTGGTAACGATCAGAAGAAAGTAGGACCACTTTCCAGATCTATGCAATCTTCAGGCTGATGCCTGAAAATCTTGTGTGGAAGTCGTTAGAATTTGTGATGAAAATATACCGCACAACATTAGCAATCTAATACGAATTAAACAGAGAGAGATAAATAAAACCAACCAAGTCAGTATAAACACTGTATTTAACGTTATAAAATTTACAATAATATTATCAAAACAACTATAGTCTTATAAACGAAACAAGAAATAATACTTACTTTCTTGTAATAATACATGTGAAATTATGTGCAAAATTTACTCTTATCCAAGATCAACGATTTTTAAACAAAGTAATAATACTTATAAAATGCCATTTTCAGAACCATTTCGTACCAAAACTAGGAACGTACAAAATTACGAATAAACATACAAAAAGTCTAAATGCAATTTTTTACTTGGCACTTCGCCAATCGCACCAATATATAGACCTACTTGTAACATGACAGTATTCACTAAATTTACGATCCATCTAGACTCAATATTTTGACTAAAGTAAGATTCAAACCTTGGAAAATTAATATTAGCAGTTTAAAATACATAAATTTTAAATATTGTCATTTTATTTAATTATAGCAATATTGTGTAAGAAACTACCTACAAATGTTAAAAGATTCTGGTCCCGAGTTTCTCTTAACTAGTCAAGGACAGATTGACTACAAAAGGAAGAAAGAAATTTATACAAATCTTTAGAACAGTCAGAAGCACGTGATAAGAGTTCATATTAGACGAAATTATCAGAAATTTAAATATTTAAACAACAGCAAGTCTAGATGGATTTCCACGTTGTATGTTTAAACAAAACTCTCTTTACTTTTAAAGTCGTATACAAATATATTTTTGTTTTCCTTATCTTGTGCGGGTACACAAACAAATCTATTTCTCCCTTCATTTTTTTCGCTAACATCTAAAGTTATTGAATATACACTATTGGTCTTAACGTCTAAGTTTAATATTTGTATCTGTTTATTGTTCTCATTGGCAGTACCTTCATCCTGATGATGATTCTCGTGAACTTCTACTTCTACTTCATTATTAATTTCGTTCATGACTGTTATAAACTTCATGCTGTTGCGTCTAGTGTTTTCAACATTTATGATTTCGCCTACTTTCATTTGCTGTACATTAGTATCTTCTTTCACTTCTTTAGTCTTTTTACTTTCTCTATAAACAACGTTTTTTAAAGACGACGCTCTGTTGCTGTACCTTCGCCAAAAGGAATCGGAATTGTGTTGACTACTCGAAAATCCCGTTGAAGTCGTTGTATTAAACGTGTCCTTTCTTTGCATGTTCTCTCTCAAATTCCTACCACACCTCATCAATTTATTTATCCTCAACAATTTTACAAACCCTTCTCTAAATTTAGACGACATCAAATTGTACAATATTGGATTTATCGCGGAGTTTAAATACAGCATAACCCTACAAAAATACAGTAAAATATAGTAACCATCTATACCTAACGACATTATTGTCTCTGGTGGGAATACAATGATCCAAAGTGTTAACGCTTTGAAGGGGAGTAGACAGATGAAAAATGATAGGACAACTGTACCGAGCATAAGAATTACTTGTTTCCTGTAACGCAGAACGTTACCAGCGTTGTTTGAGCTTTTGGCACTATGCTGGGAGATGATGACCGGGTTTTCCATGAGGTTCTTGGCGATGACGCTGTACAAGACTAGAAGGACTCCAAGTGGGACGATGAAGAATACAGCGATAGTGAGGATGAAGAAGAGCGCTGACCAGAAGGTGTCTGCTTGGGTGAGGCAGACGGGTACTTGAGTCCCATCATCGTACTCTTCGTACTCAAATTTCGCGACGCCGAGAATTGGGCTGTAAAAAGAAAGTCAAGATTATGCTTGTGAAATTAATGAGTACTCATATGTTTCGTTTACAAATTGAATTTGTATTCCAATCATACGAGCTTCTTGTTGAGATGTCTCTGTACAAACGCGAAAAGATGATGAGAAAAAAAGAAACAAACATCCATGTTGTAACCACTCCATGTTATATACATCTCTCAATACGAAGATGGCAGACCGGCATTATTAATTAGTACCTACTCGTACATCTTACTGTATTCTAAGATCGGTAGTCTCGTTGATGTTTGATATTTAAATCAGGTCTTAGTCGAAACTTCAGGAGGATATTCCTTCAAAATAATGATTTTTTAGATGTGATTAATATTTGATGCTCTAATAGAATCGAGAACGCCATTTTCTCTGTGCAAAGTAAAGGAAACAATGAAATCTGCGACCGCAGACTTTCGGAAATTCGATTCAGTCCAGTTTGTTATTTCCGAAAAAAACAGTCTTTGTCTGGAATGTCCCTATGTCGGTTGAAAGGTTGAAATATGTTCTATTTCTGAAAGTTGAAGAGATGTTTACACACTATCGGAACGCAATTTTGTGTTCGAGCATCGACTTATCGGTACTTACCTCTGAAACTATTGAGTTTCGAAATCAAATTTCATCAGATACGGATTAACGATTTTTATGCAAACATGATGACTAAAAATTATGGTATAATAAGTGGAAGAATTGTTTTCTTAGGTTTTCGCGATTACTATACATAGCAATTAAACAACTTTGAACGGTTTAAATCGCGTATATTTGACATTATTTATATCCCGACGTTTCGAACACTTTGCAGTGGACGTGGTCACGGGGTGACTAATTGATTTTATTTGTCACTTGAGTTATTAAGAAATTATTTGGACTATCGTCTGGATTTTTTAATCATAACATTCCCTATGCACGCAGTATGCATAGGGAATGTTATGATTAAAAAATCCAGACGGTAGTTCAAAAAATTTCAGACGGTAGTCCAAATAATTTCTTAATAACTCAAGTGACAAATAAAATCAATTAGTCACCCCGTGACCACGTCCACTGCAAAGTGTTCGAAACGTCGGGATATAAATAATGTCAAATATACGCGATTTAAACCGTTCAAAGTTGTTTAATTGCTATGGAAGAATTGTTCCCACACTATATCTATTTTTGTATTGTCAACAACAATCTCGTATGCCCATAGGGCTTCAGTGACAACTGGGCCGCGGGCATGTTTACCATTTTTTTGAAATTGCGGATGGTTAACTAGGCCGGTAGCAATTTTATAAGTAGGTCAGTTTACTCTTTACAAAACAGATAATCCCAACCACTTCTAAAAATGTTATTCGTACACTTGTTATTTCTTGTATATATATTTATGGATATATACCTACATATATACACAAATTTGTATACATAATATTATAATACGTATAATATAAAGTATAATACATAATAAAACGAAAGCAGAAAACATAATGGACTAGTTATCAAACTAGAAACAAAATCAAGAACTGGCTGTTAAACCATAATTATAATGACATCGAATTCCTGCTTATACCAATACGTATGAAAATATGTAAATGTCTTAAATAAATAGACTTTATCATTATAAAAAAGTAAAACAAAAATTTAACTTGTATTAGAATAGGACATTTATTTTGGGAAGATAAATGTCCGGTTCCCAAAATACAGATTTTATTCTAGTTTGGGAGTCAGGCTCATTACAAATTGTATCATATATGTTTAAACAAATAAAGAATTTGAATTTGAATTTCGAAGCAGTCTTTTAAAACGTCTTTAATTGCGATATTTAAGTAATGCCTTTAACAATAGTTAACAAGCGAAGTGTTGGTCAGTCTTAATAAATACATTAAATGTAAAACTTTGAAATACTGATTTGCTAGGAATCGAAATAAGATTTACAATGATGCATATTCTATACGACTTACAGTGATGCATATTCTCATCTGAACCCTTTTTATTTGTATCTTATAAAAATATAGAGAGCGACTTCAAAATGTCTATAAAATTAACAACCAATGATTCCTCTTTTGTTATATGACGGTTCAGTTTTGTTGCGGTTACATAATGAATACAGTTACAGGAGCGGAACGTCTACTGAAACTGAAACAAACGGTACATGTTAGTAGAATTGACCTGCAGTTGTCACACTGTAGTATTTGGATCCTCTTTAACCTAGATTCAACGACGTGTGGTACTGATTTATTTACCAAAAATGCCACTACTTTACTCCACAATCCGGCTTATTGTTAAACACAATGTGGAGATAACTTAACCCGACGATGCAATAATTCTGTGTGCCACACACGACAATGTTGACGCCCATTGTGTGTCGGTTGCCGTGAAGTGCTCTTAACAACAGAGACTATAAACTAAATTTGTCGAAGATAATTATTTAAGCGATGCCATGTTTATAAGAACAACTTTATGATAAAGAACGGTTGTTGGATAAATAGTCAATTTAATCATTACATTTTTTTAATTTCTTTTTTCAGAAATACGGTAATACATATTAAAACATACTATATCTTATAGCTCAATTATTATACTTAATATAAAACCAACTACGAGTATATTATCCACAATTTACTATAGGCAGGGATATGAGATGGTCAGAAGATAAATAATTTAAAATATCAGGTTATAAAAAATAAAAAAATAATCATCGTCGTAGTCTGTCATAGTCATTGGTTTAGTCGTAGTAGGATTAAAAAGACAATGCCAATAAAATGTATGCAGTAAATAAAACCGACTGCACACAGTAATATCTTAGGGCTATTACTTATTATCGATACACATTCGTGTTGTGAGTTCGTACTCCAGCCGAATTCACAAAGTTATCCAATAAGCTACATGACCAAAGTGGGCTTAAATGGTCAAATACCATCACTCTATGTCTCTTCACTGTTGGATATAGATCTCTCTCAACCCTTCAAGTCGTCAGTCCATCTGATCAGAGCGCGACCCATACTATACTTCTCGGTACGTGACCTCCATTCGAGGACGCGTCTACCCCAACAACGGTTTATGGTCCTGCAACAGATGTAACTCTCTCTTTGCCACTTCTAGATGATCGTCTGCTGGTCAAGTACTTTTTTATTTTGATTATTTGTAGTAATTGGCTAAGCAGTTCTGAATGGACTATAATAGTGTTTATCAGTTTGTATGTCTGGTACACCTCGTAAAAACACCGAAAACATTTTTAATGGCCAATAAAAGTGATCTAATGTCCTCAAAATACACATTGATTCCTAAACAGCCGCAAAGCACACATTAGGAGCAGCACTTCTGAAGATAAGTGCCAAATTGACATTTGAAGAACCCATTTAGGGAAAACATAAACCATAACCGACAAACGCATTCAGTTCTTTTGAGCAGCATTTGGGAAAATGCGTCAGCTATCCTCATCGCCTATACCACAATGTTCGAAGTCGAAAGCCTTCAATCAATAAGTCCTGTCAATTTAACATATAGTGCCGAAACGTGGCCTGTGATGACAGCTCATAAAATCAGCATGGAGAAGTAGTAATAAGAGAGTTACATGAGTCGCGTGACTAATATCCCAAGGGGTAGATGAGTCCATGAATGGATACCACGTAGCGGAATTTACAGTGTGGTACCCCATCAGGCCAGGTAGTTGACTAGAAGAAGTTCACCAGTAGTCTGTAAGTAGCTGGATAAGAAGAGCGGAAGATCGTGTGTGGTGGCAAGTCTTGGGAAAGTCCTATATCTAGCAATGGAGAGACATAAGCTGGAGGTGAATTTGATATAGTATGAGCTAAAAATTGCTATTTCAGACTGAGGAAATAGTGATGTATCATGACTTTTCGGTGTTGGCGTTGATCATTGATTACCAAATATCTGCCTATGTCTCTCCTCTGATAGACATAGAACTCTCTCAAGGCTCGCGACCACAAGAAATCTTCCACTCTTTTCATCCAGCCACCTAGCTGAAGGGCGTGTCACTAATCGGGCAACTAATTACACCACAAAAGCAGGCTCGAGCGCAGAAGCTATTGCTCGCCAAGACCCGATGTAGACGGGACAGGTTAACGTTAGAAAAGTCGCTCCTGGCTTGCAGTCTACTTGTAATGTGTTCAACTGAACATTTGGCACCTTTTTAGGAAAAAAAAATACTAAACTGGAATTCCTAGTTAGAACCTAAAGTTCATGCCAGCGTGGCATTCTAAGGACTTTAAATCTTCTCGTAACAGGTCTACAGCCCTAAGTCGTGCTATGAGACGTTATAGGCTGATATTGAAAGAAAATAAAAGGTTTATCTTTCTACAGACACATAAAGAGTGCAGTATTTAGTGCGAGTATTTTTAATACCAACTCGTCCTTACACTGCTCTTAATTTAAACGCGACACAATTTGCCATCGCACACAAAAGAAATGTAATGAGTAAAGCATTGTTTAACCACTACCGACTTGGAAACGCCTGCTTTCCAGTTGGGAATACTTGGGAACGCCTTTGTTGATTCTTCTTTTGTGCTCTCTCGTACGTTTCTAATAATATTTTTTTGCCTAGAGAGTTATTTAAGTACAAATGTGTGTTTTCAAAGAACTATCTATCCTATTCAAACGTAACCTACCAACTAGTACCAAATCTCACGCCCAATCTTTGAGAGCGAGGATAGCTTAACGGCAGCTATTCTCGGCTTGCATTCATGAGCTCCAGAATTTAAAATAAAATGGAGCTGGTGTATATTTTACAGGTAAAGTATATGATTCCGGTATTCCAAATAATTCCTAGGAATTGTATGGAATGGCAATGTGTGTAATATTACTTATATCTATAACTGTAAAAGTATGTACTTTGCCTAGGTATTCTGTACAAAGCCTAGGCATTCTACAACGGGCGATTAATATAAAATATAAGGTACCATAATCAACTTTGATTTAATTTGCTAAAACAAATCAAAGAAATTTTAAAACTAAATAATAAAATGATAAATTGTTATATTTATATTGAAATAATAAATATTTTTTTATTCTAGAAATTCTAAATGATTTATTTATTTATTTCTAATGATTACGCATTGTTGCATGAGAAACTGTTATGACAATTGGAAGTACATAAAATTTCCTACTTTTCGGTCTTCGTAGTATTGCAATTCTTTTTGCAACTACATTTGACAAACCCTTGGCCCCGTAGATTGTGAACATACAATTGAATGGGGTGTCATTTCCTGATTAGGAATGTCTTTTTCAATTAACAGTATTTTTTTTTTAACTAAATTATTGGCTTGGCTACGAGTACAGCTGTTTAATTACATCTTATTTTGTACCGAGCCGATATAGTTGCGAGCGTCACCGCGACATCAATCAACTTTCGCCACTAGATGCCTTAAGTATTTTTTGCTCTTTTTTAATTGTTTATGATAACTATTTCATCCATTGCCGGCTGTCAGTTCGGTTTTGTGTAGAATACCTAGACAAAGTATATAATAAAGCATATTTCACAGATTACCAAACTGTATTAAGTATGCTATAAAATGCCTTGGTAGTCTATGGAATACCGGATTATACACAATGCCGATAACATATCCACCAATTCTCACTGAACCCGCGCAGTGGATTATGGCCTGAAATTCCCTAGTGATTTACTAGAGGAGTAACTGAAATATTTTCTTTTCCAGCAACCTACAACCTAACGTGATGTAATAAAATGTAATTTTATTTAGACCTCCTTGCTCATAAACAGTAAAATATATCTACTATATTTCCCACTTTATCCTATTTCCCAAAACGTGTTTTAGTAGTAACTGAATCATGCCAGAGCACATTCCCATGTCATCCTACCCTACCGTTCGTCATTTTTACAAACCCTTTCTTCAAATCCATTTCTATATGTCTGAAGATAGGAAGTGCATCTGGTGTATGCCAACGATTGTAATTTTGGATCTATGTGGACATGTATCGCAGATGTAAATGGACAAAAGTATAATCCACTCACCACCAGGCGGAGCAGAGGTTTTAATCAATTGCTTAAAACCTCATGTCCTTTAAAAATGGAATATTAAACTGATAGAAACTGACAAATAATTTTGTGCAATGATTAAATCTAAACAGCGTTTTAGTAAGTTTTTTTTACACTTACAAAGAGGTGATAAGCCAGAGATACTTATTTTCCATACACATTCGTAAGAACGTGAGTTCAAATTCAAGAGCAAAGAATTAAGAAATTATGTGACAGTAAGTAACTGAGATACTGAGGTCATGTAAAAGAAGAAGTAAATACAAAATGAATTAAAAGATGCAGGAGTTAACATTAGATTTGGAGAAACTATTATAAATAAGTCGGCAACCTTCAATCAAACAATTCTAAAATCAGTAAAATTAATTACGCAAACCTCACATCATTCCTGGGTGGTAAAAGCACTAAATTATGCCTGACATAACCTATTTTGACTTAAAATAAACACAATCTAAATACATTTGTTGTTATATCTCATTGTAGAATCCAAAATTAATTTAATTCGTCACGATTTCAACTTCTAGGGGTCTAGAGGTTCTTCTAGGTCCTACTAGAGGGTGTAAGTCCCTCTTTTTTATAGAAAAACGGCGGCAGATGAACACACAGTCCACCTGATGGGAAGTGTAAACTGTTGCTATGCGACATCCGCGATACATGCCAACATCAGTCCAGAATGACAAACGTTGCACTGTCTGTGGACATGTGGGTTTCCTCACGATGTTTTCCCTTCACCGTCAAGCTAGTGATAATTTAAAAACTGCTCAGGTGCAGGCCAGATTTCTGCATCACGGATTTCTAACCTCATAAAAGGAATGAGAATAAGGCAAAAATAGACGAATTTACAGCTGTAGTAACTAAGAGCTGTAGCTCTTAGTTACAAATCTATTACAGTTTTTAGATAGTTTTTAATTGTTTAATAACCAGTACCTAGGTGTGAATTCACTTGCAAAGTTTATGATATTAACTTACCTCTTACTTACAATTGTCCTGCAAATAAAATGATTGGATTATATAAATATTAAATTAAATAAACATTGCAACATGTATAATAATATCGGTATATTTAAAACAATTTACGTATATTAATGTAATAGGCATTTTAAACATTATACAAAACATTTTGCTACTTTACTGTTTACTCACAAAAGTTTCATAATTAGGTACTGGGCTGTTAAAATATATATTAAAAAAATAGTATAATTACATAATTTAAAATATTAGAAGTCAATTGTTGAAATCAAAATTAATATATCTGGCAAAATATTGAAATTAACGGCTTAAATATCCCAAGTTTATTAAAGGATCGCAATATAGAACAACGATGTAATTGTTTTATAGTGCCATTAAAACCACTCATGAGTGATAAAGATAGCAATATCCACTGGGTATTCATGTCATGAATTTTTATATTTAACTAATTTTTTTTTATCTAATAAATTTGATAACGATTTTTAATATGGATCAATTTCGATAGATGTCAAGGATACCATTAAATTAAGGTTTTATTAACCTTAAAAACATTAACATTACAACAGAAAGAAAAAAAAAATGTAAAATTGATTGATCTATTTGTTAGGTGATATACTCGTAGCTATTTATAAAACGGCAATATCAAATGTAAACAAATCCGTTCAATGCTTTCAAAAGTAAAATGTTGTACGCCCACGAGAGACCTATTTATTAACTTGTATATGAGTATTGCATTTTATAAAAAACTAGTTTGTGAGTAAACATTACAGTCATACACATCACACAAAACTCTCAGGAAAATCACAATCCACACTCTTCGACTTCTGGAAGCCAACAACGCAATCCACTTTTATCTGCTGATACGTCACGCACTTCCTATTTGTATTCTCACAATCCATACTTCTAGCTTTAGCACTATTTATGAGTACACTACGTCTGAGCGAACCGTGCGTACGGTTCGCGGAATCTAATTCGATATCTGACCTAATATTTTTAACACAAACTTCGGAATGTCCCGTAAAATCTCCAGCGTCGTGTTCCTCGATACTTTTACGATCGATTACATCTGCTACTTCCACCATGTTCCCCTCGCTCCTCATCCGGTTTATTTTATTCGGTATTTTATTGGAACAAACTGGTGCCGATTGCTGTCTCACGAATCTCTTCGTAAATATTCTCACGAAGAAACCGTTGCTTTTTACATCCGCCTCTTTACTTTCTTTGCTATCGGATTCGACGTCGCTCCTATCCAAGCTACCTCGATGACTGAATAGTTTCTTCAAACTGTTCGTTGTTCGTGATAGACTGCTACTAGTAGTAGATGTTGTAGTAATTGTTCTACGAGCTCGTCTATTCTGTATTCTTTCTGATGACTTCCTATAACAAATGCAAATTTTGCAGAACCCAACGCGAAACTTCGAAGACATCAAATTGTACAGTATCGGATTTATTGCAGAGTTTATATACAGCATCATTCTTGAGAAGTAGAGTATATTGTACCATTTCTCAGGGTTAATATCATCTGAGAGTTCTGACGGTGTCACTATTATCCACAAAGCTAGCACTCTATAAGGCATCAGACATAGAAAGAAGCAGAGAACTACCGTTCCAAGCATGAGTATGACCTGTTTTCTGGCTCTGGCGTTGTATGGGTCAACTGTTTTGTTCATGACTACTTTGGAAGCGGCTGAAATGAGGTTTTTAGCTATAATACTGTAGAGAATGATTAGGATGATGAGAGGTAGAAGGTAGAGGAGTAAGATAACCATGATGAAGAAGGTGATCTGCCAGACTGTGACCGCTTGGGTAAGGCACTGAGCGTAGACCGTCCCGTCTTGACGAACGACCGTGTGATGCTCGGCGATCGCCAGGATCGGACTGAAAGAGAAGAAAAGAAAAGGTACAGGATACAACCATGCACTAGTAGATTAAAAATGCGTTCTTATTTGACAGATTAACATAGATTTAAAAATTTGAATGTCAAAGATTTGGAATTATAGCTTCAAATGAAAATTAGATGATAAAAATAATTTTGTTAAATTAAATAGTTAATAAGGTAAATTGTTAATCTGCCAATATTTATTTATTAAATTTCATTTATTGTTTATCTACAAATAAAAACCATAATTAACAGAACACAGAAAATCTATCTACATATTTTACGTGAAATTCACTCGCATAAAATAAATATAGAATGTGACGTTATTAACCATTGAATACTTCATAGTAGTAATTACGAAATTCCGGATTCAAAAGTACTCCGATCAATGCTGACAACATTACAAATATTAAGAGTACCTACTGTAAACGCCACAACTCTATATAAATTTTTAGCTATAATAAATAAACAATTTTAATAACTGAACAACTGTACGTGTGCGGTACATGTGCGTGCAAATACAGTGCTGTGCAATACAGTGTACGATAATTACAGTGCTACAATTACATCCCTGTTGAATTTAATTACTTAATGAATTAATTCAATGTTTAATGACTTAGGACCCTATTGACCCCAAACATAAACTACTATGAATATATGTTCCTCTCTGACTTATTACAGGACCCATATGACACTTTTCTAATTGGGGTCACTTTTATAAACAGTAATAACTAAAAAATATTTTACTGAAAAACTTACGCCCTAATTTTCAAAAAAAACGTTTAAATAAATTTGAATACATATTTAAAATATCTGCAGGAGATTTTTTTATAAATAACACCACACAATGGCCCACATTAGGATTCCCTGTGTCGTCGGTCCAGAGACATACAAAAACGTACAACACCCAGATCGGAACAAACACCTCTCTTTAAACAAATGTTTGTCCGACCAGGAATCGAACTCGCGACCTATTGCATAGTAGGCTGGGCTAAGCCAGGTCTACAAATCTGGAGGTAATTGACACGACCTTAAATTTAATAGTGAGGTGATAATTCTTTACATGATCATAATTTGATTCATCGAGACTGCAAGTTTACCCTAGATTCAAAGCTTAATAAATGTTAAGATATTTCATTCACTTGATTTGTTTCGGCAAATTGGATTGAACTGGCGTTTGGGTCTTCTGAATTAGTTTAACTTTCTGAACTTTAAAGAATAGTTCTGAATAGTTCAGATAGTTCTGAGGTTACTTCCTACAACATAAACAAATTCACATTCTCTCTACTACATTTATACCAAAATTGATTACAAATCATTGACTTGTCGCAGATAATTATTTGGTAACAAAGTAACCGACTTTCGCATTTATTATGTTGTATTAATTAACACAAAAAAATAGTTATTATTTCAGTCAGTGCAAGTGAAATCAAGGGCAAAGGCCTATCTAAAACGCGCGCCACGAGCAGGAAGAATTTCGGTCATTGTCATATTAGGAGATTTAATCATATAATGAGATTTGTATGAAATCGTCACACACGGACCACTTTATTAGACCCCTCATATTAAGGTGGCGCGCACTTTAATATATTATTATGTATAAATTAAATCCGCAGAGAATTAAAAATGAGACCACTGAAAAGATACAAAGTGGTCGCGGACAACTGTATACAAAAGCTAATTATATATTAACGTGCCGCTGTCTCATAAAATTAAATTATGGTACTATAAAAAGATTATGTCCTTACTCAATTCTTTTTTAAAAAAATCTTTGCATGTTTTAAGAAGTTGCCGGCTTTTTTAGTACGAGTATTTATATTAGTCGATTAATATTTCGCTGCTTTCAATTCACAAACATTCTTATTGTTAAAAATCTTTAATGCAATTTCTACATAATTATAAAATAACTGTAATGAAATAGAAGTGTAGAGAAAAGAGTAATCGTGGTGAAGATTTGGGATCATATCCACATTAAAATGGAGATGATTCTTCTCGATCTATAAATTATTTTTTTTAAATCATAAATTATGGATCACTAATTTCGTTATTTTATGTTAATTAATTTAAAAAATGTTTTTAATGTTTCTACAATCTTCAACCAGTACATTCTAAAAGTTATGACGTACCAACGCGCTAAATCATAGTCTCCAACGTAGGTGATACTGAAACGAAAGTTTGATCCATAACTTCAGTCGCTCAAGGCGAGCTATGGAGAGACTAAATTCGACCAAAATCACCGACAGCTCGTAGAATCAGCGTGCTATATGGCAATAAGCAGGCCATATTTGCCTCAAGAAATATGGGCGACTGGACCGATTATGAGAGAAAAGTATAGACTTCCGGGATAAACATGGTATATAACAGTAATAATCGCATAGTAATCGATCCAGCAGACCTCGAGATTAGCGCAGACAAACAAATAGACATTATCTCTATGGAGATGAGACAATACCAAAATTTCCCTTGCCTGTAATGGAATTCAATAAACAGTATTGAACAATAATAAACAGTGTTGAACAAAAAAATAACGTGCAATTGAAAACTTGCAACTGATTGAATAAAATTGTACAGTCAGACATATAAAGTTTAATAGTGGTGTATATCAATATTGAACACAATGTACGAAGGAATTAAAGTGAAATCTTTGTAAAAATCTGAAATTCTAAGCACGCAGGCAGATTAACGCGATTAAATCACAAATACATTGTCAAAGTCAATATCTCTACTAAAATAAATGAGCTAAGTTAAAATTTAACTAAATAAAAGCTGTTTTTAGTATTTTAGCTGTTCTGTGGCACAATGACTACTTTTACACAATGCAATTCTTTGATAATTATTTTTTCTCTATAATTGAATGGTTGCCTGTAGAATACCTTATTAAGTCTATTCTTGTACGGATCACTTGTGCAATAAAGTTATAAAAAAGAAATAAATTTTACGAAAACGGGAAACACTATTTCCGACAATTAGCAGATATGCAAATAAACGCAACTCATTTTTAAATGAAACTGTTTTGAGCATTTCGTGTATGAATAAAAACGATTCCACACCGTTTCCTCTGAACACTGTGTGCTACACGTGAACAAACGGACAATATTAAAAGCATTTTACATTGTAGCTGTCACATACACACAAAACAATAAGCGTAAAATATTACGAACCTTGCTTCTCAAAGGGTTTTATTGTTGCAAATAAGGGCATTTGTAGGGTTATCACTTGTAAAATTAAGTGAAAATTTTATTAATATTTTTTTAAATAAATTTTCTATTTGTTTTACACGAAAAAAATCATAAAACATGTAGATTGTATGATATATTTTAAATTACTTATATTTGTTTTTAATTATAATTATCGATGACCTAAAGAAGGTATGCATTTTTTTATGCCGCAACATTGTCAAATAATATAATAGAAATTTTTCAATATACACAACACATTATACTAGAATATATAAATAAAAATCCAATAAACTTACATATCACAAGAACCAACGTCAAGTTCCTATTGGACAAATGGAAATTCAATATGGCGCCCGACTCGATTTATTACAGCGCCATCTATTATTTAAACTCGGAACCAATATCCAGGACAGTAACACGGCATGCGACTTCAATAAACTAAAAGTATTAAAGATTCTTGAGAGGACTGTACTCTATACGGGTTTATAGTGATGTAGTAGTAACTTACTATTGGAACAAGTCGCTTTAAACTCGACTTAAAATCATTAAAAAATTCAGGCTGACTAGAAATTTAATCTGAAAAAAGGTATTTGAAACTTTATATTTCGCAGTGGAAAGGTAAAGAGCATAGACATAGACAACGCAATTTAAATTATATGGAACCCAAATGTGTCACGTCACTAGTAAACATCTCGAGAAACGAAACATATCCCTCGATTCAGTTCACCATTTTGACGATTTTTTATAATTAGTCAATTAGGATAGTTAGGAATTTCTGTGTTTTCTAACATCGACTTGCTAGCGACACAGACTGAACGAGCAGTAGGAGCTTAACGCCAACTTCGTGAGCTCAGCAATGGACAGTTTGCATTATCTATCCCTCTAGTATTCTTTAGAATTCTTAGGTCTGTTTCACTATTGGTTAAATAAAGATGTCGCTTACAGTCTTGAACGATAATGACAATGCAGTTCTAACGTGTTTATAGTATAAAAAACTGAAACAGAAATTCAACCAATTTTTTTTAATTTATCTTTTCTTCGGCCGCGTTTTATTTCTCGTTCTCGACATAAATTTTGGAAAGTGCAGAATAATTGTGTACTTAGTTCTAGTAAGTTCAGTGAACCAGACGTCCCGCGCGGCTCGCCCACTCGGAAACATGATCCGAATCATACGTCGTCTGGAACTACGAGAGAAAGGAAAAAAACAGGATGTTTTACAAACACTTGTCGCATCTGTCACCGTCACATTTATAAAACAGGTGTTATAATAATGTTTTAAGAGATGTTTTAAGGGAAAAGGAAACAGTGGCCCATATATATATTATGGAAGTGGGCGGACGAGCAAGCGGTCTCACGTGATGATAAGTGTTACCGCCGCCCATGGACACCTGCAACACCAGAGGATATGCGGGTGCGCCGTCGACCATATCTAGAAATCTGGGAATTAAATGTAGAAAGAAGATGAAAATATTATTGAAAATAGAATGTTTTTACCGTGTTTACTTCATATACTGTGCACGTTAAAAAAAAATATAGTTTGTCTATATTATACTAGAATTATTGGTGTAAACTGCATGTATCTATGTACTGTATTTATATTACGGTATTAAATTTGATATATTCGCTATTAGTACTAAAATTTGACGTAATTTTAACTGTTATTTCACTTACAACGCCATCTCTGTATAGGCCAAAGGTTGACTGGGAGTAATGCTTTAAAGCACTAAGTCTGTTTATAATTAAGAAATAAATATAAGTCCTTTCTATATAGAAGAACAACTATATAGAAAAGTCCAAAATCCCCGGTCGGGTTTATAGACTCCGGTAGTAATAAAATGGCACAATAAAATGCATGGCGAAGAATTCCCTTGCAAGTAACGCTTTGACATGCCACGGAACATTGCTGCTTTATAGACTGACCTTAATGTTGGGAAATGGTAGAGTTTTGTAGTATTTTTCGTTTTGTCTGTTGATCTGTAAAGTTTGTAGCTCGTATATTGTTTTGAGGGAATTTATAAGGTTGCTGGGAAATCTGGAATCGAATTCGCACAGCCTCGGTCGTGGCTTTACTGTTCTACTTTGGGTAAAAATATTTTTTAAACAATCTCATAATTTTGTTCACGGTTATAGCATTTAACTTGATGCATCATGTTTAGATTTTTTAAAATTTATAATTAATTTATTTTAAAGTTTACCGTAGGATATACCTCTATATATATACGTAGGATATATAGGATAGAATCTATTATATACTGGTAATATGATTTTCAAATCAATAAGTACACAATAATAAAGAAGATATAATATGTTAAGGTTAATGCAAATAATTTTTAAAATATTTAATTAATCCCAGAAAGCAGAGGATTTTCGATCTTTTGGTTAATAAAGATGGTTATTTTATTCGTTGACAAATTATTTATTTTTAATTTACATATAATGGGTTGGGCCATTCTCTATCAGCCAACCTTTGAATTAAACAGAAGCACGTTAGAGTTGCGATGAGATGTATAAATATAAATTAAACGATAATAAATATATTACACAATTATTGACTTGACCGACCCACTGGAGCAGTTGGTAGTGACCCTACTTGCTGTGCAAAAGGTCCCGGGTTCGATCCCCGGTAGTGCATACATTTGTTTAATAAAAAAAAATACAAATGAATGTTTGGGTCTGGGTGTGTGTTTGTGTTTGTCTCTGTATGTATCTCTGGACTCACGACACAGGGAATCCTAGTGTGGGCCACTGAGTGTGGCGTTATTATTATTATTTGTAATGGATAAAATAAATTCATTAACGTTTTTTTATATTGTTACAAATATTTTTTTTAACAAACGATCTTGCAAAATCAAATCTTTGTACGACCAGTGCATGCAGTGCTAAGAAGTCACGGATTAGAACGAACGTTCCCAATACCTTATTAATACTATGCTCAATACGCCTTTGCTGATACTGACAAAATTTATTCGTTGATCAACTTCAAAAGGCATTGCCACCATCAGAATGAATTCGTGTGAAGGCCATACTAAATATTGAAATATACTTAGGTATTAAGATGTGAACATACATAAACAATAAACTTAGCCAATTTCACTGTCTGTAGGTATGTCCACAAAAGCTAATAAGACAATCTATTATTAAAATGCCACCCAATAAAATCGGCTTATCCAATTTTATGCTACGATAAATTCGCGATTTACCAAATCAAAACCATTTGATTCTGCTCACTAGCTCTCAAAGAATAAAGGTCATTACAATATTTAGAGATCTGAAAAAGTAAGTTAGTGAAGTCTCCGGAGACTTGCGAGTAACAACTACCAGGGGTTCAATATAACTGGAATACGAAATGAGGTATGACATCAATAAAAGCCTTGGCAAATGCTGAGTCTGTGAATTTTAGTGAACTAATGAGGGAAAGTTTTAAAAATGGGTTGCAAAATGGAAGTGGAGACTTATTTTGTTCTTGACAAGACGTCGATTTTTGTTGTATAAAACATTACGGACACAATGCAAAAGACTATTGTGTCCCTCCATAATAGTGGCCCGGGAAGATTTTCAAGTTTACTTCTTTTGATTTTGATAATGCTCATAATAATCCTCGTCATTTTCCCAACCCTTTCTCAAATTCATTCCTTCATCTTCAAAGGTAGGCAGCGCATGGAGGGGGCGTGCAAACGTTTATCATTGTGGACTGATGTTGGCGTGTATCGCGGATATCCATGCGCGACAGTATTCACTTACCGTCGGGTAGGCCGGTAGACTGCATTAAAAAAAAACCTTGTCGATTTGAGTAGTTACTACACATGTGATATGGGAATACACATTCTATATCAATGAGTAGGTACTACGTTCTACATTTAATTGAAAATAATAAGTTACTAGGATGCAGTATCCGAGTATATTGTAAGACTAATGTCCATTTTCTTTTCACCAGTTAAGGGTGACTTAGCCCAATAGGGCCACTAGTATAAAAGAGTAATAGAAGGTCAAAGGTCGTATAGTTTATTACTAAGTGGGAAAACCAGAATTATTTATTTTATTTAATAAATTGGTAGTTACTTTACATTACATTTTTCATCGCATTTTTAATTTATTCTTTATTTTATCTCTTTTGTAATAAGTAAATAGTAGTAAGTAGGTAAGAAAAATTCCTAAAACGAGAAGTAGCTTTTGTTCTTCAATTATTATTTCATAAAATATAAATAATCTTTTTGTATTATAAAAAAGAATTTTGTATCCATGTATTTTTTATAAATAATGTTAAAAGAATATATAGAAAAATAACATTGAGAAAATAATACAAAAATCTACTGATACACAAACATCAAGCACAAGCCAAGTGTGTTGGATTTCATGTCACTTACCATCACACTAGTTCGCCAGTCGTCGTCATCATTTGCACACACATTTTGAATAATGTACCCAAAATTAGTTTCGTTTAGCAACAAGCCAAAGTCACCGCGCACCCAGAGTCCATTCTGGGCGTAAAATTGTTATTTGCTGTTCCACTGATATTTTAAATTATTATTAAAAAAGGCATATGTTAAAATCTGGCAAAAAAAAGTTGAGACTGGAAAAGCGCGAACTAAAAATGATAGTGTTTACTAAAAATTGTTGGAAAAATTATTTTGATAGTTGATTTCAATGTTAGCCTAATTTTATTATTGAATACAAGTATCAAAATTGTTTTTCCAACTAGACTTTTTTAATGTTAGTTAACCTATTAGGTTTTTTTATTTACGGCGCTTTTCCAGTCTCAACTTTCGTTTGCCAGACTAATAAAAAATACAATTTTCTTTCGGAAACATATTGCAGTTTAAAAAAATCTTGAGTATAAACTATAGCTTAAATTTTAGCAAAGTATAACTACGTCTTTCAGCTCGCGGCGGCGCGCGGCGGCCCCGTGTAAACACCGTCAGAGGCCACATACGATTAAAATTCCTTTCAAGCTCCTTTGGCTTTCGTCATCGTTTGCCCGAGACGCCTGTTGAGGAGACTGAGACGCGAGACGTCAGCCGTTATGTTGATGTGTCTTCTGTTCCCTCATTTAGTTATATAAATATAAGTTGTGTCATAACGCGTTGGATTTCACTCCCTGTGCAGCGACGTTGTGCCAACGAACGAACACTTAAGACCGAATATTTACCACTATGGAAGTTTTTACAGTAACAAGTTCATTTTATAGCCTTCTTTTAATTGCAATTACATTCAGTCGGATTCATCAGTAAGGTTTAATTTCACAACACTATCCGCGGAAGAACTTGTGACTAAAAAACTTTATCAACCCTTTCTCCAAATCGATTCCCACAACTCCAATTGTAGGTAGCGTATCCGGAGACGTGCCAACATTTGTCATTCTGGACTGAAGTTGGCATGTACCGCAGAGATCCATGGGCGACACTATCCACATACCACCATGTGGACTGTATGCTCGTCTGCAGCCTTCTTCCTATAAAAAAATATACGTATACAAGAAAAGCCAATCTCACCTCGTAAATAGCGCAGCGAAGAACCAAGCAAGCGCGCAAATAAGGGTCGCCCTTGTCTTGGTGCAAACATATCCAGCCCTTAGCGGCTCGCAGATAGCGTAGTAACGCTCGAAACTGATGGCTAGGATGGTCAGCACTGACGCGTGGGCCACCGTCAGCTCCACGAAAGGAACTGCGAGACCTGGAGAAATATAATTTAGGTTAACTAATGGAGAACTAATGGTGTGCCGTGAGGTGTGGGCGGGCTATGGAACAGCACCGCACTATATCCTCCCGTGGGTGATGTAAAAGGCGACTAAGGGATAACAAAATCGCTGAGGGACCACAACACCTCTAAAGGAGTGGACTCCTTTGGAGTGGCTTGGCCGTCATGGCGTTTTAAATCCATACAACCCTCATGCACAAGACATGTGTATGCGGAGGCTCGCGTCACAGAGTATGGCTGTCTTCACAGAGCATTCAGTTAACATCTTTGTTAATATTCGATGTCTATTTATTTGAATCGATGCAGGTTTTATGATGGATAGAGTAAATACAACATTTTTAGTATACATTTTAAAGTATGCTTTTAGCAATTGCAGTGCAAAACGATGTTTCTGGATCCATTTCGTCTAGACTACAAAATGGAATTTTGTAAAACATTTTATGGCGGGAAAAGCAATTACATTATCCATTTACTGTTTTAAAACGGACAACAGACATTCCATCTCACGCTAAAATGGCTACCTCACTGTCCAATAAGTTTGAATTTTATAACCTTATTGACATGTTTCTAATGACATATATTTGTACTGGTTATAATGGATGCTATTCCTTTTATCGTACCCTGTTGTTAGTCTGCATTGCGTGTAACCATTACCTATAGATCTAAAGCCGACGGACATCACATGGCCATCATCATAATGTAATGCAACAATAGTGTCACAGACTAAAAGATGTGATAGTGACGGCATAACAGAATTGGTTTTTGAGACGCTAAAAAATGGTTTAGTGACGTGGTAGAAATTGGTAGCGTAAAATATACCTTAGTTCTGAGTCAAGCATCTTGTCTTTCACATAATGTACAAGGTATTCAACTGTGTCATTGCGTTATTAATCGTATTCGAACTGACACTTGGCATGATAAGAGCGTTCACTAAGCCAACACGGTCACGTCGAGTTTAAACGAACAGTTGTAATGACATTTATTATTAAGAACTGACTTCTAATGATATTTTTTATATTAATTAATGATTTAAAGAGCGTCGTCAGTTCTATAAACTGTCATTACACGCACCCACAAGAGTCACCCCCATCGATACCGAGGCAAGTATAGAAGAAGAATTCTCAGGAGTTCTAAGGAAATGATTATCTGAAAATCGAAGATTAAAAAGACAAGAGTTCTTAAGGTTCTTTAAGGTCTCCGGGTGTCAATGGATTAAAAAGTGTACTTTAGAGGAGGTTCAGCGGTGTAAGCCAAATTTATCCAAAATATACAAAATTTCTAAGGTAAAGTATATATTTAAGGTAAAGTATATAGCCTAGGCCCTAGGCTATATACTTTACCTTACTTTAGCTCGGCGGTGAGCGAAAACATCGTGAGGGAACCACCAATGCGCACTGGGCCCGCAGCGATTTACCGGGGGGCCTGTGCCCTGCAGTGACCTTATAGGCTGATGCAAGGGACTGTAGAGGAAGTATGAGCATCTCAACGATGACGAATTGGAAGACACTTGAGCTGTTGGCGAAATTGAGATACGTGGTCATATTATTTACGCAATCCAAATACGAACCGTATACTAAAATCCTAAAGACGCTCAAGTTATTGGGCTTCTGTGAAATACAAGTAGCATGTTATTTTTTAAGATGACAATAATGTCTCTATATTTGAAAAATTAAATCCGACTATAAGGTCCCTTATCTCAAATAATGTCACATACACTGTGTGGTTTAGACATCTAATAGTCTACGAACAGGAAAATGTCTGTTTTTATTAACGCTCTCAGATATTTTAAGCTATAAATTCAACCCGCATTCACCGAACTGTCTACAGAACTATTGTTTTGCAACATTATCTATCACCAAGTAACCAAATTGAAGCTGGAAAGTCATGACAGCGAGATAAGGAGGGTACAATGCTCTCTTATCTGTGCCAGTAAATTTTTTTGGTAAAAAATGTTTCAAATGTAGGCGTTGCTTTGGCTGTCTAGGAAAATGTTTTGATCAAAAATGTTTTCCAAAAATAAGTTATCTTCTATACATATAATAAAATGGTAAAAAGGTTGAGTGTATATACATAGACCTTATAGGCTTATATTATATTATATGGCTTATATAGACCTCATATAAAAAAAGAAAATTGAGGCATCTCTTTAGAAGTTACAGAACCCAAAACAGTAGTTTTTAAAATTTTTGTCAGTATATTTGTATATCTATGTATGTTTGTTTGAGCATCACGTAAAAACTACTGAACGAATTTTGATCGGGTTTTCACTTGTGTATTCAATATCCAGAAAGAAAACTGGTATATGTGTCATCTTCATATGACATATGGAAGTTGAGTTAGAGAGGAAAATAAAAAAAAAATACTCAAAATAGAATTACTCAAAAACTACTATATGGGTTTTCATCCGTGAAATCCACCATGTAGATGCTTTAACAGGTGTTAAAAATCTTTTACAGTTGCTTAGTCAACAACGTCAGCGGAACCGCGGGTAGAAGGTAGTCTTTTAATAAAACGGTTTTCTAAAATGTAAAACAATAGAATTCTGGATGTTATCATTTTAACGTTTTAATAATCGGTATTATCGTCTTATCAGCTTCAAACACAAGTGTATGTCGGACCGTAACAAGGGTTGCGACAAAACCTCATTTAAGTAACTTTTTTTTTTTACTTTATAATCAAAATAAACTAACTAGTACAAATTAGAAAAACCAAAGTATTAACAAAATGAAGTATCACAATCTTTCAACTCCCTTTATCTTTAAAGCTGAGGAACTAAATTCGTTGAGTGATTGATGAGTGAGTGAGTGGCGAGCAGTAGCTACGTTGACTCGCCAATAACTTCGTGTGATTGCAATATAAAATTGATGATTAATTAATTTATATCATACTGAGCATTTCCGGGACAAACCGCTTAAATTGCTGGACAGAGCGGGCTCAGTGTGAAAAACCAGATGTTGTGTGGTAGGTCAATTTTTGACAACACAAATAATAATTTATGACGTCATCTGAAAAAATTGCCTTATTGTCGATATCGATGTCGATGCTTGCCAAATGCCAAAAGGCATTAAGTCTGGCTTTTGTACACCATTTCTGTGTAATAAAGTGTTAATAAATAAAATTGACTTTGATTAAAATTTCCCAATTTACTATTTACAACTGAACCAAATTTAGCAGCTACGTGCGATGCATTTACTAAAAATATTGCACAATAGTCTTGGTGCCCTGTAATCTCAACATAGACTACACTTCACTGAACGGTCAGACGAACTCACGAGTGCACTCGTGTAAACACAGCCGTTTTGGCATTCGCTCGCTCGGCACTCTTAAACTCTTATAAGATGTTAGAGAATGTTTGCAGATGTGGGATGGCTTAAATTTCGAGTAAGTTAGTTTTAGGGGTCGAACGTTGTTAGCTTCAACTAGGGACTGCAATCCCGCAGTGATTTCAATCGCACAGTAAATTTTGAGTCAATCCCGCGGGATCCTGCGTAAGTTTCTATAAAATTTTATGATTATTATTAAAATTGTTTAACCAACTTTTTTTGAGAATATTAATCTACAACAATATTTCTGTTGAATCAACGACTCTCTTAACCATACGAGTAAATCGACATATCTTATTCATTAAAATAATTTCATGTAAATGAACTTTTTTTTCAATGGTAAGTAATCAATCGGTCATATTAGTTTTCTTTGTATAGTTTTCATCAGTTTGTATGTGATAGATATCTATGGAATGTTATTAATTTTGATACAATATTAAATATAATAAATCAAACTAGTGTGTATGTTCCGGTTTTCAAGAAATTTATAGATATATGTATGTAATATTATGTAGGTATATATGTTTGTATGTTAGATATCTTAGCAGTATCATTAATTTACATACAATAATTGTACGTTACATTGAGTTGTAATGTATTATAATTAGAATGCTAAAAAATGTTGGATTGATTATGAAATCAATCATCACTTCCGCTTTTGAAAGAATGATCTTAAGAAACATATACAATGTATCGACTGTTTTATGTGTTATTCTAATTTTCAAAGAACTGCATAATATAACAGGTAATCGGAAAAATTCGCGGCCATTTTGAACGCATGACTTTAGCGTGCTATATCTGTATCAACACTGATCACTGGCGGAAAAGTGATATACCGTTTGACAGCTGACTGTCTGCCGTTTGTAACGACGGTAAATTGATATTAAAAGTTTAACATCTGCATATTTTTGAACAATTTTAAAATGGAAGTTAATAAAAAGAAAATTAGATATGTTTCAGCATTTCTTTTCGACAGGGGTATGAATGCTTCTAGTGCTCGAAAAGAGATTTGTGGTGTTTACGGATATGATGCTTTATCAAAAACTGCTACAAAAAAATGGTTTAGTCCATTCAGGTCTGGTAATTTTGATGTGAATAAGGTTCCTCGATGTGGTCGTCCTATTAAAGTATCGAGTAATGTTATCATTAAAAAATATGGAGCAGATGAACACATAAGCAGTGATTAAATTGCGGGTGAGCTTACCGTTCACCACTCAACAGTTTTGGATCACCTGCATAAACTGGATTTTGTAAAAAAGCTAGATGTTTGGGTGCCACATGATTTAAATGACTGAAACTTGGTGAATAGTTGCTAAAACGAAATGAAATCGATCCTTTTCTGAAGAAATTGGTAACAGGTTGAAGTTGGTAACAGGTTATTGAAGGTCAATGACCTTCAATAATAATGTTCGAAATCGATCTTGGTCTGAGGTGAACCATCACATATTCCCAAAGCCAAGACTCACTCCGCACAAAGTCCATGTTATGTGTATGGTGGGACTGGAAAGGCATTGTGTATTACGAGCTTTTGCCACATGGCCAAACGATTAATTGTGATGTCTACTGTCAGCAATTAGTAAAATTTAAACAAGCACTGAAGAAAAACGCCCAGAATTAACGAATAGAAAAGGTGTAATTTTTCATCACACATACATTTTTGAAGACTAAACAAAAATTGATGGACCTTGGCTGGGAAGTTTTAATGCATCCTCCATACAGTCCAGACACGGCTTATTCGGATTATCATTTATGCTGCTCTTTACACAATTCTCTAAATGAAGTAAAATTACATTCAAGAGAAGCCTGTATAAACCATTTAAATCAGTTTTTCGCTCGGAATCCCCAAAAATTTTAAAGCGATAGGATAATGGCTCTGCCAAAAAAATGGCGAAAATAGTCGAATTAAATGGACACTTCCGTTCAACAAATATTTATATAATACAAAAAAGTCTTCATTATTTTCACTATAAACAGGCCGCGGACTTATCTAACTACCTAATATTATGTATAACCTTTGCGCAGACACGAGCGTGATGCGCGGATCCACATAGTTATTGCGGGATCCCGCAGACGCTCAAATGATGCGGAATCCCGCGGAGTTCCCGGTCCCCGCAAAGTTGATTGCAATCCCTAGAATATGATACTTTTGAACATACTTTTATATGATGTCCACTTTCAAACTGATTTGAATGAACAATCATGGAAACAAAGGTAGGTGGCGCGGATTCGTGGCGTGCAATACTTTGTCATTCTGTCTTTTCGCGATACTGTAGACATCGGTTCATGTCGACAGTATCGCGACTTCGTACGTGTGGAATTAGTGGAATCGTGATTTCGATGAAACAAAGCCTATTCGAAGCGGCAAGCTGAGCTTAATTAACCTGTGGAAACCCCATGAAAATCCGTTCAGAAGTTTTAGAGATTAGCGTGTTCGAACAGAGACAAACATTTTCAAAATCGTCTTTTTGTATTCTGATACTCTTCCTTCATCGCCCCAATCAGTTTTTGGTAAATTTATTCAATGTACAGACACGCTGGTTCTACAGTTTTATTATATGTATAGATGTGCATGCGCGATGTTAGAGAATGTTTCTATTTACACAGAATCTTAAAACAATGAAATTTTAAGTTAAGAAATCTTAACCGAAGCCAATAAGGCGCCTACCTAAAATAAAGTGCCTTTGCTCAGTTAATATCAGTTTTAGAAACTATACGATTTATTAAAGTGTTCACATAATCTATGGCGTTCACGTACAAATTCCGTGCCAAACCAATTTCATTCTCATCCACGAAATTTAATATTGTGTGCCTAGGCTGGGCTGCAAGACAACGTCTCCGGGAACGTCTTTATTTGACAATAAAACGGTTTTTGAAGACGAATTGCTTTTGAAATTGAATGAAACCGTTCGTTGTTTCGATTTTGTCAAGAAATTTCTGATTATTGTACGGGTATTATACAGGATCAAATAAAAAATATCTTCATCTTCCTAATACTTAATTTCTTTCGTGAATGCGTCAACAATGTTTTACACAAAAATAAAAACATTTTTATACTACATACTACGTAATATACTTTGTGAAGAGACAAAATACGCAACGTGGTCAAACTGTTGAGATGGAGAGAGATAAAAAATGCAAGAGAGCGGTGTATTAGACATAGAGAAAGAATACAAAAGCAGAGAAATCTTTTTTGGGGAAAATGTCAATTTCAGAAAAAAGTCGTAAAACTAAAGTTCTTAGTTTTAATGATAGAAATTCCATGGGAGGCGGGTGTCGGTATTTTTATTTATCCCTGTATAAAGGAATATGGTCTGAGATGTAATAGCCTATTATCGATCGAAGTAATATCTTCAGTTTTATAGACTCTCACAAAATATTTCTAAAGAAATTTTCGCGTTTACCTACAATATTTATAACTCTATATCTTTACCCACTTTAACTATAAAGATTAATATGATTGGCGTTGGTTGATAGGTATGGAAGCTGTCGATGACTGAGAATCAATCAACCAATCGCTCGATTTAATTTTAAGCCACCACTTCTCATAGTCATGACCCGTCACGTCAACGTCATGTCATCGGAGATTCAGTCCCGAAACTTCGAATACTGGTTATGTACTATCCTATCAATTTAATTTTGATTTTAATTTGTTACTAAGAAAGAAGGTTTCAATAGCCGTAATGACTGTTACTTCTTTTTATGAATCAAGGTAAGAGACAGTGTGATGAATAAGCATATAAAAAAAAATCTACACATATTTAAAGCGCAATTTTGAATGGTTTATATGTAGTTTTGTAACAATATATAAGAACGACATTAGATGAAAATGATTCTGCTAAAGAAGCAAATTTATTAGCTAAGACGCTTGGCAATGGTTTAGATGTCTAGATATAATTTATGGTGCATAGTCATCTAGTAATGTTTTACGACATTTTTATGCACCCTCTGCATAAAATAAGTTTTAAGAGTGAAAAGTCATTTGCTGAAAAGGATCGTAAAAGAAATTCTGGGTGTGCATTGTTGCAAATATTATTAAACAATGTGGTATTTTAAGAAATCATTTATATTAGCAGTGTTTACGGCTGGACATGGGCCTCGTCGTGCACATTGTCTCGTATATGAGGGATCGCCTGGACGCTGGACAAGTGGGTTGGCGAGTCCACTCTTTTAGAGGTGGTGTAGTTCCTCGGCGCTGGTGATAGCGGCTTTGTTGTCCCTTAATCACCTTTTACTTTACTCACGGGAAAAGATTGGCGAAGAGAAAAATTAGCAGTCGAACGGATTAAATAGACGATTCTTGGTCTTAGAACTAATCTGAGTCGTGTCTCATAGCACCTTACGTAGTCTACATAGAGGCTAATTTGCAACCACTTGATCTAAGCCAAAAACTATCTTTGAAGCATGTTATGTTGTCCTTAGATCTTTTAGGGCCGCTCTTACAACCTGCTGACACTTTATCAGAAAAATGTTTTATATTCCTGATACTTTAATTCCTGATAAAATAACTGTTAACAATCTGATAGATAAATTATTTACCAAATAAATCTAGCTGATACTGATTTTCTGTTGTCTGTATGATTGTATGTCTGTATGACGTCGTCTATCCCATCAGTTATCGGACTGATATGGCCTAATAGCCACTGCCGCTTTCACTTACTGATTATTTGAGCTATGTGGGTAACTTTGGTGGGATCTTATTCAAGACACGCTGAACCTTTCCATTGCTTGTACCATTAGCCTATGTCTCCGCACTGCTGGATACGGGCCTTTCCAAAGACTCGCCATTACACACGATTTTCGGCTCTATTCATTCAGTCACCACCGGCCAACTACTTCAAGTCGTCGATCCTCACGGCCGCAGCACGTTTCACACTGCGCTTCCCGGTACGTGGTCTCTATTCGAGGGCTATTCGATTAAAGGCCTGCCCATTGCCACTTCGGCATGCTAATTCTATGAGCTATGTCAATAGCTTTAGTTCTTTGGATAAACTCTTCGGGATATTATCCCACTTACGCCTCTCTCACAGAAGACTACCTTGAAATGTACTGCATTTCCCACTTCATCTTATTTCCCTAGTGCACGTACGTGTTTCGGTAGTAAGTGAAATGTGCCAAAGCCCATTCCCATCCTATCCCTCCCCATTGTCCCAAACCTTTCTCCAAATCCCTTCCTATATCTCCAAAGGTAGACAGAGCATCCGGGGGCGTTTGCCAACGTTTGCCATTTTAGACTAATGTTGGCATGTATCGCGGATGTCTATGGGATATAGTATCCACTTACCATCAGGTGGACTGTATGCTCGTCTGCCACCATCGTCCATAAAAAAGGGGGTAGGGTGGTTTAATAATGATGATCTGTAGTAGCTAAGTAAATGCTGTTAAAATGTCTTTCCACTATAATCTGTACAAATTTATCATTGCTCAATAAAATGAACGTAAAATGTGAATACGTCAGCGTTTCCAAGAACTGTTATTACTTTACGTTGCGTAAAACGAGCTCCGTTATAGCACCTAATTGGGTCGGATTGTGGTTGCCATATCAAGAGGCTGCGGACAGAATGACAACAGAAATGAGTAAAGCTTGCCGTACGTTAATATGTAAGAAAGTAAGTATTTGTTTATATCTGACAACATGTCTGTGTTTGAGCACAATTTTTTTTGAGATTTTATTATAGAGTAGTTTTATGCAAATCGGTCCAGTAACGCAGAGTTTAGGTAACACCGACCTCTTCCATGATCTAACCACATTTTTTTAAAGTAATATCTAATTAAAGCTTTATTTACTTAAAAAGCTATATCTATAGCAATTAAACAACTTTGAACGGTTTAAATCGCGTATATTTAACATTATTTTTATCCCGACGTTTCGAACACTTTGCAGTGGACGTGGTCACGAGGTGACTAATTGATTTTATTTGTCACTTGAGTTATTAAGAAATTATTTGAAATACCGTCTGAAAATTTTTTTTAATCATAACATTCCCTATGCACGCAGTATTCGCTCACGGTGTCCAGAGGTCTTGCAGTATTGCGTTGGCCTTGGGATTTAATTAATTTAATGACAGGATCCCAAGCCGGTGGTACTTGTCAACCATCTTCTCTATTGAAATTTGTGTGTTTCTTGATTTCAATAGCCTTGCGTAACACTCTTGGTATGAACCGGGTCTCTCTAGCGAGGATTTGTGGATTATCGAATCGAATGTAATGATTGGGTTTGTCCAGAGCATGTTCGCAAACTGCAGACTTGGTCGAGCGTCTGTTCTTCATGTCAGCTATGTGTTCTTTTATCCGGATACCGATGCTCCTCTTTGTTTGCCCAATGTATGATAAACCGCATTCACAATCAAGCTTGTAAACACCTGCATCTTGTAGGGGGATATTGTTCTTGACAGGTCTTAAAAATTGGCTAATCTTCTTGTGCGGCTTGAAGTAAGTTTTAATTGAAGATCGTCTTAAAATATTGCCGAAACCTAAGAAAATATTAAGCTATATCTACTTATATCTAGATGACTTTATTATACATACTATATCGAACATAAAAACGTCTACATCGTCATGATTATCCCTGCCGGTTTTTTTCAAAACCGCTGGACCAATTTTCATAAAGTGTACACCATTACTTATCGCGATAAACACGTTGCATAACAGTGAAAACCCCAAGATTATCGGCCTGATTCTACAACAGATTCCGAGAATAGCACGAACAATCAAATAGATAGATATTGTCTTTTTTATATAAAGAGATTACTTCAGTTGTTTCACACGTCACGTGACAATGTAATCGCAGAACTCGTATTCTCGAAAAGAATTCCACAATTTAAAAAAACTTCTCACGAAATTGACAACAAAAACTGCAAATTTACGAACATTTTAAACCATTTGTGCTCATTATAGTCCCATTTTGGTCAACATTTTGTGCACACAAAAAGTTTGAAGCGTTGCAACACGACACTTCACTGTTAAAGCACTTTCAGACGAACGTTTGGAGTTAGGCGACAGATTTTCGTCGTGAGACTCTCAGGAGCTTAATATAAAACACAAATTGTTTTACTCGTTTTATTCGCCATCGTCTCTTATTCACTTTTGTACTATTTTCACAGTAAGTGCCTGAAATACGTTCTCAAAATCTATTTTATTATTCTATGGAACTATAAAGAGAAAGTGTGAGTTTGTTTACTTGTTAGTTTCATGCGACTGCAGCAGAGGATGCGTAATAAATCAATTTTAGATTTTTATTTATTAATATGAACTTACAAATTATAATATTACAACTAGAATATTAACTTATAAACTACATTATACTCATATATGACAATTACCGTATAGAAAATATGTAAATGCTTTAAATAAATACACTTTATTATTATTATAAGAAAGTAAAACAAAAAATAATTTGTATTATAAATAGGACATTTATTTTAAAATGAATTTGAATTAATTTAAAAGAATGGGCGGCTTGACCGAAGCTAGGTCTAAGTCAAAGTATATCGAAATTATGATGGGTCAAGTATATATGAGGGGGAGAGTGCACGCTGCAATCCAACAGCCGCTGGACGCACTCGACTGGCCACGTTACCCCTCTCTCACAGAAGACTACCTTGAAATGTACTGCATTTCCCACTTTATCTTATTTCCCTAATGTACGTACGTGTTTCAGTAGTGAGTGAGATGTGCCAGAGTCCATTCCCATCCTATCCCTCCCCATTTCCCCAACCCTTTCTCCAAATGCATTTCTATGTCCAAAGGTAGGCAGCGCATCCGGCGGCGTGCCAACGTTTGTCATTTTGGACTAATGTTGGCATGTATCACGGATGTCTATGGGCTACAGTATCCACTTACCATCAGGTAGACTGTATGCTCGTCTACCAGCTTCGTCCATAAAAAAAAAAATTCGACGCGCTTCTGGCGGGAACGACGTCATTGCAAGTCACGTTGCGCACGCAATGCCAGCGCCTCGTGCATGCTACCGTTGTGCCTAACATATGAATGATCCTATGCAGCGATCTTCATACATATGTTAGGCATGCGCAACATGTTTTTGTATATTGTTTTTAGGGATACCTTCAAAAGGACAAAGACCACGTGCCGGGAAGCGCAGCGTTGGACGTCCTACGGCCAGATGGACCGAAAGACTTGAAGAAGTTTGCCGAAAGAAGATAGTTTGGGAGAGGCATATATCCAGCCGGGGAAAGTTATGCTGATTGTAAATTGATTTTAAAAAATTTTTCACTTCTATTAAGCTAAGCTAATGCGGGTAGACAGACTAGGCAAAAGCAGGCAAAAAGCAATATTTGTAAATTAGTAATCACAATTTATAGGAAAAATGGTTGCCCAAGCATGTTACGAGTATATCACCTGAGTAAACCAGTGCGTCATTAGTATGTAATAAACACGTGTCAAATGCGTTTTCCATAAAGAAAACATACATACTATAACAATAATATAATAATGGTTACGTTAGCAGATAAATACCATAACATACCGTGTCTTTTAAAGTCTGTTGCATTTTATCCTCACCGTCACAATTACAACACATATACTAACTATTTTGAATAAACCGATCAATGCCCGAAGTTGATCATGTCATGAATCAGAATATTACATGAAAATTTTACGAATCTATATAAAAATGGATGTTGGTATATCTGAAAGTAATAGACTTCGACACCGTTTGACCGATCACCATGAAAGTTGGCACATTTTTTCATGGAGAAGGTTTTTATGCTCTCCACTTTGTTGTAACTCGCCACTAGATGGCGCTGTAGTACATCAACTTCTATACCGTGCAGCCGATAAACCGATTTTGCTAGTTATGTATAAAAAAGGTATTTTTTTCATTTTCACTATTTTTTTCCTATGACTAATTACAAATCATTGATTATTTTCTAAAATGCTTATTATTATTCTTATTTGATCAGTTACAACTCGTTTATTGAACGAATGTTAAACGCGCAGATACATATTGTATTTTGTCGATAAATATACGCACTCTAGACCAGTTAAATATTTTAAATAAGTCTGCAAAGACTTTACGATAAAAACCGGTGTCTCGTTCATAAATTATCATCAAAATTAATCTTTATTTTTACGAATGTAATGCTTAAGTCTCAATTAGATACTGTTACAATATATTACGTGGTGTTTCGAAGAACTCGGGTGGTCGGAGCGGTTATTGACCACAGAAAAGACATAAAAAAGGTATGAAGTTGGTAAATAAAATAAACCGCGACTGTACAAGCCAGATGGAAACGTAGGTAGATTTTGCTTGGTTTGTAGATATAGCTACAAACCTATGCTATCGTATCCTATCTCTTCCCGTTTTCACAACCTTTCCCCCAAATTCATTCCTTTAAATCTCCAAAAGCGCGTTTGTCATTCTGGACTGATGTTAGCGTGTACCGCGGATGGCGCAAGGCAAAGGTATTCCCTCACTATCAGGTGGGCTGCCAAGTATAATTTGTTTGTATATTTATTCACATTTTTTTTATTCTTCTCTTCTCATCTGTGAATTTAACCGAAATTAAAGCAAAATTGTGCTCATTTCGATCAATTAAAAATGAGACTTTTAATACTTTGGAACTCTGGGGGTCTGCTGGATTCCATTACTGGTGATGGAGTGGTTTTTATTTTCGAGAAATAAATAAAATAAGTAAAATCTTATGAAACAAATACTTAAAATGAAAAAAAAAACATAATTATTTTTGACGAGTCGTGATCGAGCAACGAGCAAACAATAGATAAATATAAAATGGTTAAAGGTCAGGTGCATAATTGGTTAAAAAGTAGTACTATCAACCTGTGTCTCTCCACTGTTGGATATAGGCCTCTCCCAAGAACCGCCACCAAACACGGTATTTAGCTCTTCTCATCCAGCCACTACTGGTGACTTTCATCAATTCCATCTGGCCGGCGAGCGTCCCGCGCTACGTTAGTAATAGGTAGTATTCGTTTCAAATCTATGTATCCAAACAAGGGGTGACAACTCACATTGGTATACCATCACACTTGTTATACCAACTCTCTAAAGGATACAACTTTAGAGTAATCATTAGTTTAGGGTTAATCCCATCTCATAGTGGTTCAGAATTATTTCGATTACCAGCTTCAATCACGCGTTGCCTCATCTGCCGTTCATATTGGCAGCATATTAAGCTTTGACCCAATTGTAGCTAAAGCTCCCTTCAAACGCACGAAGGTTTCTGATTAGTTTCCGTGAAGACCAGTATAAAAGCAAAGGACACCAAAACTAAAATCGAGAAAAGTTCTAAGTCGTTTTGGGACCAAAATACAGTCCATACCCTCCATACAGTGATAAAAATAATACCTTAAACGTAATAATTAATACCTTAATCTCCCCTTTTTTCCTACACTGTTGGACATGACTTTCCTCGTGCACATTATGTTGTGCATGAGGGATATATGGCCTAAAAACGGCACGCTGGGCAAGTGGGTTGACGATTCCACTCTTTAAGAGGTGGTGTAGAAGTGAAGAACACTTCAGAGTATGTGGTAGCGGTTTTGTTATCCCGCATTTATCTTATTCTTCCAACGTACGTACATGTTTGCTATTTATTCCCAATCTTTTCCCAATCCTTCTTACAAACCCATTCCTTTAAAGAGATGGGGTGTTGCTATTTTAAAGCCGTCCGACACCACATAACTAGTACAAGAAAAGTGAAAGTTAACCAAAATACTTACACAGCTCCTTCCCAAGCACCCAGGTCTCCGGTTTCGAGTTAACCTCCACCAGAACAGTCGGCGTGCACACGAGCAACACCATCAGATCAGCTATACTCAAGTTCACCAAGAATATGTTCGTCGAATTCCTCATATCCTTAGTCTTTAATATCACTATTGGCACCATGACATTGCCTATTACCCCTAAACACATTATAACGATGCAAAACGTCATCGAAGTTGCCTTTATGTAATACGGGATCTCAGCGTACTCCGTAAATGTATCGTTCGGCATACTGAATGAGGTATTCGTAAGGTTCTTCGCAAACGTTGATTCGAGGTGCACATCGAACTCTGTCGGTTTCTGATAGGTGGCGTTCTGTGTAGCATTTTTATAGATAAAAGTAGTGTTTTCTAGTTGATTATTGTAGTATTGTAGTGCGTTAGTACTCGTCGATGCCTGTGTGATGTTGGCTAGTGAAATCATGTGTGAGTCACGCGTTCGGTTCACATTGTCTTTTGGCGGGAACGTTGGCACTTGACATGTCGCTAACAGCTACTTAATTACGCCGCCATGTTGTTTTAGTGGTGCGTCCTGCAACAAAGAATATCTACAATTATATTACTTTGTTGAAATTTTAACATTTGTAAGAATGTGTCAGAAATGCAGACAGGCTACCTGGTAATAAATAGATACCGTCGCCTATGGATATCAGCGATACATGTCAACATATGGTGAACGTTGGCACACGCTCGCTGCCTATTTTTTTTTAATGGACGAAGGCGGCAGACTAGCATACAGTCCACCTGATTCTAAAACTTTTATGATAAAAATACACTAGCTCTACATAATTACATTTTTCCATATAAAATTCTTCGCTGCATTTAGTTGAAGTATTTTTGCTATGAAATAAAATGAATACGTTACAATATTACATTCTTCTATAAACTAAAGAAAAAGTTTAATAGACTATAGTTTCTATAATATTTATTAATTAGATTTTTTTTAGATATTTGTTTAAAATGTTCCGTAAATTACAGTTATATAAAAACAAAATAAACGCCACGCCTCATACTAGGATTCCCTGTGTATGAGTACCTACAAATTTATTTCACTGACAATTTTGACATGCATATTTATTATTAAGGATAAAACGATTGTACATATAGGCACAATTCAATTAGATTTACATTAATAATATTAAATAGATTTTCCCACTCAACAATGCGGCGTATGTTTCATGTGAAAGAATTAGTTTATGTGTGGGTGTGTGCATATATGTAGGTAGTGTTGTTAAAACGAGCGCTGAACACTTCAACGCTGGAGCGCTAGCGTGCTAAGTTAGTGCTATCGAACCTCAAAATACCGTTTCGGACTCGAACTTTTATTTACAAGGGTTTAAGACCACCAAACATTACAAATTTGGACTGTAAGGTAACTAGCTTTAAATGCTGGAGTCTTAAACGTTCATTAGTGCCCACTCAGCGCTTGAGCGTCGAGCGCTCATAGCTCGTTTTTACAACACTATATGTAGGTTTGTATAATATACCCAATTCCGCCAACATAACAGCATAAACTAATAATTGTATCCTTATTAGAGCGATTTATCGAAACTCCATGACACTCCCTAAGGAGCGTTTCGCGTTGTTCGTCTCATCATAGCATGCAATAACATTTATTAACACGTCAATAGGGATGCGACCCAGATGCGTCCCTTCGGGTCACGTGACACGTGTAGGGATTCACGTCAATAAACTATAAGTTTATAAAGCAAATGTTCTGGAAAATATATAATGGAAGATGTATGTGAAGAAAGTTGTTTGATTTGCAATACTGCCCTTAGAAGAAAAAAGCTGTGAATAGGATTTAGCAAGGTCGGTAGCGCGCCCGCATACCCCCTGGTGTTGCAGGTGCCCATGGGCGGCGGTAACACTTACCATCACGCGGGACCGCTTGCTCGTCCGCCCACTAGTCTATACAAAAAAAGGCACAAGTGCATTGTGATGTTATCCGAGGTATTCTATATGTGTTAAAAACCAAATACAATTAGTTTTAAAAATCAAAAGGAGAGGGAGGCCTGCGTACTGCTACTGAACATTATGGTCTGGTATCTACTGTCTTTTTATAGACACAAATTTGCTTTACAAAAATGCCTGTGCAAAGTAAAGATTGCATTTTTTCACAGCCATATTAAATTCTATACGAGAATGTGGCGCCACGGGCATTTCTATTAAAAATTTTCCTTCAACACACTGCAGCAACTTTGAAAGTTATTAGACTTTTTCTGATTTCTTTGATGCACAAAATCCCTTAAAGAAATATAATGGTACAGACATAAAATATACATGTCAAACTTATATTAAAAAAATCCAGAAATCCCAGATTGTTCCAGAAACTCGGAAAAATCACCCGGAAATCACCCGGAAAAATACGGAAAAATCCTCAACGGTGAGGAAAACGGACTGGAAGGCACATGTGGTAGTTATTCTACTATATCTGAGTATATTAAAAGTCATTAATTAAACAGTATTGATAGTAATTAAGCGGACAGCAATTCCACAAAATAAATGAATGTCGGACCGGCGTAGCAATTGTTTTGGGAGAAAAAAAAAGAAAAAAAGGATTATTAACACAACGCATTTTTAAAGAAGGAACAAACAGATCAAACCTCTATTAGACCATACACCTATTAGAAATTTATGACCGAATGAATGAAAACTCTCTATTTCATTAATTACTTTACACATAATAACATTATACGGATGCAATAGACAGCGTTATCGCTAAAAGCGATCTATTCCAGGCAAGCAATGGGCAGTGAAATTACTTAAAGGACGAGATAGGCTTTGCAATAAAGTAATACGAAATAATATTAATTAAACAATAATATACATAATTTTATAAAATGATAATTAAATATAAAATATGTACCTATATAATAATATAAAATACATGCATACACATGAACTGAATTAAGTACAAGGAAAAAGTATAAAAATAATTACATTAGAGAGGGAAAATGTGCTTTGACGAGTTTTTTAAAAGTTAGCAAGGGACTGAGCAGATCTCATGTGTTGTGGTAATTTATTTCATAGTGAATGAACTGTAAAAGACTGAGTATAAAAGTTTGAAGTATGAACGGAAGTATTAAGAAGGTTATGTGAATAGCTTATTACGTAGATTATGTAATCTACTATCATATAAGCATAAGAGCCTAGATTACAAGAGTGAGAACAAACGTTAGGGATGAAGCCATTCTGCGATTGTTTAAGGATTAATTTAGACAGTTTGCCTTAGATTGGGCACATCAAAGTAATAGAATTTATAAACATGAGTATTTTTTTTTTATAGGCGGACGAGCAATCGGTCCCACGTGATGGTAAGTGTTACCGCCGCCCAAACCAGTAAATGAATATTAATAATTTGAAAATCATTCATTGACAAACTTAAATTTAACCAGTTTAACTGTTTATTATTTTAACTGGTAACCAAGCCTTTTTTTCGGAATGGCTAAATTCTTGTGGCCCTAATGGCTTTTCAAGAGTCACCGGACATGTATGGTTTAGGGCGAGCGCAGAAGGCGCTCAGCCAGGAGCAAAAAGTGTGTGCAGCAATAAGGCTAAGGGCTCCCCCGCCGGTAGACCGGCGGTAGGAACAGACTCGGCTTAAGGCATTGCTTTGGTAGGGTACCGCGGGATCACGAGTCAGTAAGAAGCGCCCAGGCACGTGCCGATACCTGGTAAAAATGGTGGCAGAAGGCCGGTGTGTGTTCACGGTGTAGCGAGTATGACGTCCTTGATGTTGTATATGTGTAGCCTGTGAGTGTAGTGTAAGAACCACATTGACAACAGTAATTGTGTCGTCGGGGTCGTCTAGGACGTGTCGAGGACGACGACGACGACGGGGAAGGGCATTCTTATCGGGAACAGAGGTTAGAGTGGCAACTATTAGAGGGTTGGGATGGTGAGCGACTCTGTCATAGTAGCGTCGGGCGGAGTATTTCATGTATTTGACAATGGAGGAAAATTCCAAGTCCTTGTGGAGGTCGACATTCCGGAAGTACCATAGTACTTCAGGGCAGCCAGGGCCTTACGCACGAATCTATTTTGGAGAGTTTGAAGTATTTTAATGTTGGGGGGAGCTGCGTGTGCAAAGACAACGCTAGCGAAGATCATTATGGGACGTACGAAGGTTTTGTACAATGTCAGCTTATTTCTATGCGACATTTTACTTCTTCCGCCTATGAAAGGGTTGAGGCGATCGAGTAACAAGACGGCTCCGTTTTGGACAGTTGGTATGTGCTCTCGGAAGGTCAGTCAATGGTCTAGTGTGACTCCGATGTATTTGATCTTCCTAACCCAGGAGTAGTTTGACCAAAAAGGGATATTGGAAGTTTGGAGAGACGGGCCTACAGCTACGAGTGCCACCCCGGGGAAAAAGGAAATACATGGCTGCACTTTTCTATGGGTTGTCTATCCTCCACCTCACAAACCACTCGCCTAGGGCGGTAACTTCGAGTTGGAGGTGTAGAGAGACACGTCGTAGGTACCTACAGAGGCGTAGAGGGCGGTGTCATCCGCAAAGAGGGCAAGCTCTATTCCAGGGTAGTGGGGGATGTAGTGGAGGATGTAATTGGTGTAGAGGGAATAGAGCCTGGGTGTTAGGACGAAACACTGAGGGAGCCCAGCTGTGATTGGGCGATAACTGGACAGACAGAGTGCCTTCAACTCTGTAGAAAAAGGTGCGATTGGTAAGGTAGTCTTGAATGATGAGAATGACTTTCAGGCACCTCCAGTTGGTAGTTTATATATAGGCCACGTTGCGCCAGACCTTATCAAAAGCCTTTGCTACGTCGAGGAACACAGCTAGGGTCTTGATCGGCCTCCTTTGGTTGAGACCTGTGAGGATGTGCCCGGTGATTCGGTGCACCTGCTGGACGCTAGAGTGAGTGACCATACTGTTCATCGATGAGTAAGCCTTTTGAGTTGACATAACTCAGTACGGATGACTATGTTCTTGGCTCTTATCAGTTCCCTTATGTCCTCTGGCAACTCCTATCGGCAATCATTCGCCGCTGGGACCCGCCTAGAGGAGCTTTGGATTATATCCCTAAGGTGGCTATCGAGTCCAGAAACCGCAGAAACATCATCCGCACTAGTCAGTTCGTTTGGGATAGAACCAAGGTGGGAGGACCTTGAAGCCTTAAGGGCTTCCTTAATCTTACTCGAGTCAATAATAGTCTTGTTTTGGGGAGGTTAGTAAGTATTCTTAGTACATCTATTAGACCTAAGAAACGCTGTAGACAATTAGGCCATCAGGGAGGCCTGTACCCTCCCTGGGATGTTATAGGGTTATATCGATTGAAGATATAGTGAAAAATAAAAAAGGTTCTAGGTGGAGAACGTTTAAGGCAATTACATTTGAATCCAATTAGGGCTGGCGTGCCGGGAGCGATGATGTAACAGAATTTAATTTCTTTACGAGTGCATTCCCAGTGGAAGATGTAGTGACACTTTCATGTAGTGACAGTTTAATTTTGTGTTATTGGCCAGTAAAGACATTTACCAAATCTACCGGCGATTTTTTTTATAGAAGTTAGGGGGCAGACGAGCATATAGTTCACCTGATGGACACCCGCGATACAAATGTTGGCAAGCCCCCGGATGCCTGCCTACCTTTGAAAATATAGGAATTTAATTTGGAAAAAGAATTGGGTAAATGGGGAGGGATAGGAGAGGACGAGAGTGGGCTCTTGCAGATATGCCTATCTCACTCCCTACCGAAACACGTTACGTAGTCTTCTGTGAGAGAGGGGTAAAGCAGCTAGTCGAGCGCGCCCAGCGACTGTGGGAATGCAAAGTGCTCCAAAAATTCATATTTTGGACCAGACTCATATTTGATAGTGCTCTATAAGGCAGAGCAAAAAATATTTTAGGAAAATTAACAGAAATCTAACTATTGTAGAGATCACAATTATTTAATTTCGAAAAAAATATAAATATTAGGGGTTAAAGTATGAAATTGCCGATTTTAACTGAAAAATTAAAACTCGTTTTTTTCTAAAATGTAACATATTTATTTAATCAAAATATTTACCCTCATTATCTATAGATAATGTATACATTGTTGCCGGAAGTTCATTTATGCCTTTGCGATAGAACACTGGGGATGTAGATTCGACAAACTGTGTGAAAGCATTTTGTACTGCCTCTTAGGAAGAAAATTTTTTACCACGTAGAAAATTGTCCAAATCACGAAAAAAATGGTAGTCCATTGGAGCAAGGTCTGGCGAGTACGGAGGATGAAGTGTGGTTTCTAACTGCAGTTCCTGTAGAGTTACAACGGTTTCTCGTGCAGTGTGAGGTCTTGCGTTATCATGGAGCAATAATGGTGAAGATCGATTCACGAGTCGGGGCTGTTTCACTGCTAGTTTCGCCATCATTGTTCGAAGTTCGGCACAGTAAACATCTGCTGTTATTGCTTGACCAGACCTGAGAAAGCTATAGTGAATAACACCATGAATAGACCACCAAATAGTTACCATTACCTTTTTATTGGTAAGCTTTGCCTTAGGGCACTGTTGCGGCGTTTGACCTGGGGTCAACCACTTTTCGTTACATGTCACAATTCGATCCAATATTCCTTCATTTCTGTACCGATTCAACAAGGCAACGCAAGTTTCAACACGCGTTTCTTTCTGCAGATCAGTCAAATCATGAGGCACCCATTTTTCATATTTTTTTATCTTATTGATTTGATGCAAATGAGTCAATATTGTAGGTAAGGTAACGTTAAACCATGCCGCTAATTCCTGGGTAGTTTGACTCGGATCGGCTTCCACCATCTTCTTCAATTCAGCGTTATTCACCTGTGTGGGCGGTCTTCCACGTGGTTCGTTCTTCAAGTCGAACTTTCCATTACGAAAGCGTTTAAACCAAAAACGCACGGTTCGTTCATTAGCAGTCTCCTCTCCAAACGCAGCATTGATATTGCGAGCCGTTTCTGCCGCGTTAGTTCCGCGTCGGAACTCGTATTCAAAGATTACTCGGATTTTCGAAGTATCCATCTTTCCCGTCTAAGCTGAATAAAAAAAAACAATTGAAAGTCGAAAATCGAATGTTGCACATTTTTTAAAACAAGAACCTCATAGGTATCATGTGAAAAAAGTTTCACTCGAAAATCTCACACCATGAAGGTTTTATGTCAATTCAAAGTATCTATTACTATAAAACGGCAATTTCATACTTTAACCCCTATTACTTCTTTATTTCGTAACAAACTAAAAAAATCCCATTTTGTAATAGATGTCACGTCACATGCCGGGGAATCCGTCTTTGACGGGTGTACTCGTACAAGTCAGGGATAGTTTACGAGAAATTAACAAAGAATACAAAAACCTATTTCTATTATTATATTTTGACATTTGCGTGAAGCTAGTGCTGATATTTGAAATTAATTAACAGCTCGCGACACATTGTCAACGCGAACGGAACAACAAGTGGGACACATAGAAGTCAAGAACAATGTGGGGTGAAAATATTTGGATGCGGTATATATTATGTGCATAGTTGTAGATACGCGTCGGTAATATACACACATATATGTGGAACGATATATGTAGCTTCCCTTTCTTGCTGTGATGTTTGTGTATTTCTAAACGTTGTCGTTAATTCTGTAGATCACATATGATCTCTATAAAATGCTATTCGTGCAATTATTGTGCAAAATATCATAGTGAATTAGCTTGCGTTACACGATACTAATCAATGCGATTCAAAAGTGAAATGGGATATTCGAATGCGGCATTTTTATATCCACAAAATAAAAAGAAAAATATTAAAGGAAATATTCAGAAAGTACATCCTTTAAATCAAAAGAATATTGTCAGCGCGGGAAAGAACACTAAACAACCAATAAGTACCCGCAGTACGCAAGGAATTAGTGGGGTATTTTAGATGTAATAATAATAACTATTATTATTTATTTGCTTAAACAAGGTTTTAACAATAATACTTGTTACCTTGAACCCTAAACTACGTAAAACCTTGACATCTTCAGTGGCGACTGCGTTCACTTTCGAAGAGATGTCATCTCTTCGGCTTCTCGAGCGCAACAGCTCAACGGCTGTTCAACCGCAGTTGTTGACGAAACGTTTGGAAGAAAGAGAAGAGATTCCAGAAGACCTCGGCCAAGTAGCCCGGAAGATTCAATTAAAACTTTGACGAAATGCTATTTTAGTTTTGGGAATGTTCCATTTAACAGCAAGTGCACTTGCCATACAGTCCAACAGAGTTATTCGGTGGAATTTAAGAATTAAAGACTTAATATACACTCGCGAGTAATAAACTGGAATCAGTTCATCGCGCGTTGCTCAAAACAAATTTTTACAATTTTTATGCAATGAACTATGGATTGTGGTATATCATTTGAAAGGTAATTTTGTTAGCTTTCAACCTCTTTCAATATCATAACCAAAGATTATTCATCTTATGTCATGGAACGTAAAAACAAAAGACATCAATTATTAAAACAAAACACCATATTGTTTGGTAGTCCTGAAACCCTATAAAGAGTGGGCGTTTATGAAAATTGGTCATCAGTCCAATGTTTCACGTCACTGGGAACACTGAAGCTAAAAGAAAATGGAAACCACACCTATAGAAGCCGCTCAAGTCGTCATCCTAATCCAGCAAGGGTTGTCTCAGCGTACTATCGCTCGACAGCTTCATCTGAGCCAGTCTTGTGTCTCGAAGGTATACAAGAGGTTCAGGGAGACTGGAAACTTAGTCCGGAGATCAGGATCTGGCCGACAGCGATGCACTTCGGTGAGAGATGACCGATTTATTGTCACCTCTTCCCTCCGAAATCGACACCTGACCGGCGTGGACGTCCAGCAGCAGCTCAGAGAAGTTCGAGGGAGGGCTGTCAGCGAGAGGACAGTGAGGCGAAGACTCAAAGAAGCGAGCTTGGCCCCAAAAAGGCCAGCCACGGGACCCAAATTGTCTCCAGCCCACCGACAAGCCCGGCTTCAGTTTGCTCGCGATCACTTAGATTGGGATATGGAGCAATGGAGCCGAGTTCTGTTCTCGGACGAAACCAGGATCTGCCTGCATGGTAGCGACCGTCGACGGAGAGTCTATAGCAGTGGTTCTCAAACTTTTTAAATGACGGAACCCTTTTGGGAAGCAAAATACTTGATGGAACCCTACAATAAAACAATTATTTTTATAAGTGTATTCTATATTAATCAGCATAATAAAAGTACAATGTATCAGTTACTAATTATTATTTACTTCACCACTTGGTAAGGACAATAATAGAAAACATTAAAAAAGAAAAAATCTAACTAGTGGGAGGTATGAAACTGTTTTTTATTTTTCATCAATTGCTTGATATCAGGTTTGATGGAAGAAAGTTGGAGTCTCATATCAGCTTCGGCGTCCAGTCTATTGCGATATTTTGTTTTCGTGGCTGCGTAGGTAGAGAATCCTGTTTCGCACAAATATGTAGTTGGGAACGGGAGAAGAATATCCAGAGCCATTTGGCCAAGCATTGCATATTCATCTTGGATTCTGCACCAAAAATCATTAAGAGGCGTCGTTTTGAACAATGACTCCATACTTGTGTCTGATGACATTTCTAAAAGAGATTCATATATCTCATTTGACATGTTTTCAGGCTTTTCCAAGTTGGGTAAAAAAGGATTATGAATCCAGGAGTTCACTTTAATTTTTGTATTGTGTTCTTCGGGAAAATACTTTTCAAAAGATGCGCGCATCGAACTGAGATATTGGACCAATTCTTCAAACACATTATCTTCAAACATTTCTGAGTCGTTTTCGCTAACAAACTCACTGAGTAACGTAAAACTTTCTATTTCTTTCTTACCAATGCAAATGATCCAAAAATCTAATTTTCTTTTAAAAGCAGTTATTTTATTATAGGCCTGAAACACTGTTGTCTGTTTACCTTGCAACGATAAATTTAATTCGTTAAGTTTTTGAAAGATATCCGCCATAAAAGACAATCGGAACAACCAAGTTTTATCATACAAACGGTCCTTCAAATTAAAAGAAGTATCTGCTGAAAGAAACATTTGTAACTCGGCTCTAAGTTCAAATAGCCTTGTTAAAGTTTTTCCCCGAGACAGCCATCGCACTTCTGTATGGAGCAGCAGTGTTTTATGTTTGCTGCCATAATCTTCACACAATAATGAGAACAATCGGGATTGTAGTGGTCGTGATTTGATAAAATTAATTATTTTTACCGCTTCATCCATAACTAATTTTAGATTAGACGGCATTTGCTTCATCGCAAGTGCTTGTCTATGCAGAATACAATGACTGGAACTACAATTAGGCGCTTTATTTTTCATTCGTGACACTGCTCCTGCTGTTTTACCTGTCATCGCCTTGGCCCCATCTGTACAAATGTCAATGCAATTGTTCCAACTGAGATTATGTTCTTCAAAAAATATATTTATTTTATTAAAAATTTCTTCCCCGGTAGTGTTTGTAAGCAGCGATGAACACATAAGCATGTCTTCTTCAAAAGAACTTTTATATGGATATCTCACAATAACCAGCAGGATAGCCAAACCAGCGACATCAGTCGACTCGTCCATTTGCAAAGCGAATCGTGTATTTTGTAGACGTGTAACTAGTTCTTGTTTGACGTAGCTTGCCAGATCATGGATTCGTCGTGAAACAGTATCGTTTGATAGCGGAACAGTAGAAAGATGCTTTGCAGATTTTTCATCAAGCATACATTTTGTTATGTCTAATACACATGGTTTTATTAATTTCTCAGCGATAGTGTGCGCTTCACCTGCTTGTGCAATGCGATAGCTAACTAAGTATGATGCCTCCGTGGCCTTTTCGTTGGTAGTTTGTGTTACATGCATCATATTTTTTTGACTTTCTAATAACTGATCTTTTTTGCGAACAAAAAATTCTTTATTCTTGTCTTTAGTCTCGGGGTGTACGGTTTCTAAATGTCGACGCAATTTGGCAGGTGCCATGGAACTATTAGGAAGCAGTTTACTACAGAGCATGCAGAGAGGTGAGCCGTTGGAATCAACAAATCCGAAACTGATATAAGATTCATCATACTTCCTTTTTTTCGTCTTTGAAACCGTCGAGCTTGACGTCGTGGCACTCGTGGCATCATCTTCTGGATCGGTGATTGCTAAATTCTCCGCGCGCATTGCTTTTGAACATTCAGCGTCATTAGAAGATGTTGTTGGAACACGTTTAACACCTTTAAGCCAACGTTCCATTCTTCTTTATTTATAATGTTACAAGTCAGGATAGTGGGGTTTAAATAATGCACAATCGTTACTGCGTATAAGAGACTAAATTTAGAACCTACAGGGAAGAAATGTATAAAACTGAGACAACAGAATACAGCAGGCAGTAAAACAATGAACACTAGTTTCTCGCTAGCGAGCTTGTAAGTAGGGAGTAACTTATCGCTCCGAACGCTAATCATCAACTGACGACGCCAACGCGCGATCGCCGCTTTTATACTTAGTCCTAGACTCGATCTCAAATATTCTCGAAAATACTCGAGTCGGCACCTTTGATAAACAAAAAGCAAAAATAAAAACAGAAATTTAAAAATAGCGTTGTAAACAATATCGACTTTATCCTTTGAAGTTAGAGACGAAAGTCGCTAGTTGACAACTATAGCGTCTAATTCAGAGGCGGCTTTTATCAAAGAGACTGAGCGCTTACAAGTATACTACCCGCTCGTTTTAAGTTTGCCGCTGGCGATAGGTATGAGTGTATGACGTTCGAAATTTTTTATTTAATTGTAACAATAAAAATTGTGTACGTTAGATATTTGGGTAAAACTATGACACATTATAAGTTTTGTTGTCACGTGGGGGAGGGTACGCGCATTCCACAGACCGGCAAACTTAGAGCGAACGCGTTGTACAAGTATAAAATTGTTGAGACCAAACTTATGAGATATTGTACCAGCTAATGAAACACAAGCTTATACAAATACAAATAAATAAATAAATAACATTCATAGCGTTTTGTCTCCGCGCGGCCGCGGAGTCCGCACAGCCGCGGAGCGACCAGAGAGAGGTGTTTTGATTTTTTTATTTCTAAATTCTTGCGGAACCCCGACAGAGGTATCACGGAACCCTAGGGTTCCGCGGAACACACTTAGAGTATAGCTGGTCTATAGGAGACCGGGGGAGCGATTCACACAATGCTGTTTTGCGGAAACAGTGGCATACGGGGGTGGGTCCTGTATGATATGGGCGGGGATTTCTATTGAAGCAAAAACGGAGCTGATATTCGTACCTGGTGGAGGTCGGGGAGGGGGGCTAGCCGCAGAAAGATACATCAACGACATTCTGCTAGGCCATGTGCTCACCTACGCCGGGTTTATTGGCAAAGATTTCCAGCTAATGCACGATAATGCCCGCTGCCACACCGCTGCAGTGACTAGACAGTACCTGGAAGAAGTCGGGATTCCCACACTAGATTGGCCAGCCCTCAGTCCTGACTTGAATCCGATTGAACATATGTGGGACGAGCTGAAAAGGCGGGTACGAGAAAGATGTCCAGCTCCGGCGTCGACAGAAGACCTGAAAACTGCTTTAGTCGAAGAGTGGCAGGAAATCCCACAGGATTCCATCAGGAAACTCATTCGGTCAATGAAAAACCGTTTACAGGCAGTCATTAGGGCCAGGGAGGGTAACACAAAATTTTGAGAGGTAAATAACATAAATTGTAAATAAAATTTTTATCTTTTCATATTACTTCCTATTCATTTACACGTCCACAACTTCGACCTATTGCAATAATTCCCTAAATTTAGGTAGAAAATTAAATTAATTTTAAATCTTTTTGATATCATTTGAAAGCTAACAAAATTACCTTTTAAATGATATACCACAATCCATAGTTCATTGCATAGAAATTGTAAAAAATTGTTTTGTGCAACGCGCGATGAAGTGATTCCAGTTTATTGCTCGCGAGTGTAGTTGTTTTTGGCCTGTTAAGTACCTGCGGAACCATGGCAACGGCAACCCACTAATACTGACTAGTTCCATCTTTCTGAGCAGTATCAGAGTATAAATCGTGTGAAAGGCTTTTGTTAGATTGAGCAATATCCCAACAGACTTCTTGCCCTTATCCAGATGTTTAGCGATTTTATTTGTAAGGAAAGAAACAGCTTCCTCTTTTGTAGGTTTCTTGGAGCGAAATTCATATGCTGATTGTCCGTCATAATTGAATTCCTTTCAAGGTACTGCGTAACCTATCGTTAACAACCTTTTCTAGTAGTTTAGCTATGACACAATTAACAAAATCGTCATTTGCACTTCCTTTATGTACCTATAGGACATACGCTATGTGATATATTTATGTGCAGTTGTTTAAAATGCACAATTATATAAAGATATGTATTTGTTTCATTTTACTCTAAAACCTGTACTGTAAATATCTTATCCATCTAAGTTATATATATAGTGTGAGTATGAATATTGTAGTACTGTACCTTTGTCTGTAAAGTGAAAGGTTCATTCATTCATCTATTATATCAATTCATATGTTTCTTTATCTTTTCATAATTATTGTCGGCTTGAAAATCAAACGAGTAAAATCATAGACGTAAGCAAAACTTCTGTCGATCTCTTAAAAAATAATTATTTTATTTGATAAAATTATTGTTGTCTGCTCCACTGATTTTATTCTCAACTTCTAAGATCCATGTACAGAAAACATTTTCATTAAAATTCTTCGCCGTCAACCGCGAAATTAACACAGTACAATACGTGATAGTAAATGTCATAATATTTTTATTCTAGAATATACCATATTTTACTCTAGGACATTCTACAAAAGTCAAATGTTAGAACAATATTTAAAAAAGATTGTATTAAATCAATTCAAATCATATATTTTGCAATAATCGTAGACGATTTCTCGAATGGAGATCACATACTGGGAGCGCAGTGTGCGACGCACTCTGGCCAGGTGAACAGACTACTATGGTATGATATGGGCAGCAAAATAAAAATGCGTGTATATGCGCATTTTTGAAAAGATTCATTAAAAGAGTGGCCACGCCAAAGCGTTTAGACAGCATGGCGTTAAAAGAGCATACATCTCTCTTACAAGACAACATGTTCAGCAGTAGTCATAAAAAGGGCTAATTACGGTTATTTATACCATACTCTGCATTGCTAAATGTATGCCTACCCGCCACCTCACACTATGTTCTGCTGTTTTCATCCAGCCGCTACTGATTGACGACTTGAAGAATACTTTCAATAATAATAAGAAAATTAGGTATAAACTGCTTAAGAGAAATTTATGAAACGTTTGCAAATAGGCTTAACTTCAAAAGTTACAACTTTAGCTAAAAAAAAATTCTGGGCGCTATAAGTTAGGTGAAAAATACTAAACACCTGAAGTGAACATTCACGAAGGCTGGAACAGCTCTTCAGACTTATCTGAACGAGGAAAGTATAAGACGCTGCTGGTGACCGGCCTAATTGGAGAGCCACCTGAAAAGGTAAACTTTAAGAAACTATATTATTGTAGTACAGGTCAACCAAACCATTTCCGATAGCTGCCATGGATTACGTTGATGATTCTGAGTTTATTGATGAAAATTTTAGGAATATATTTCATTCACTTATTTATTTAAACGTCATTGCACAAGCAATTGTACAAATGGCGGACATTTTTTTTATGGACGAAGGCGGCAGACTAGCATACAGTCGACTTGGTGGTAAGTGGATACTGTCGCCCATAGACATCCGCGATACATGCCATCATTAGTCCAAAACGACAAACTTTGGCACGCCCCCGGATGCGCTGCCTACCTTTGGAGGAATGGATGAAATAGGAATGGATTCGGAGAAACGGTTGGGAAAATGGGGAGAGATAGGATGGGAATGGGCTCTGGCACATCTCACTTACTAACCGAAACACGTACGTTAGGGTGTCCCTTATATGGGTGAAAAAAATTTTTTTTCGGATATCGAAATGCATACCCCCCAATTCTTTTTAAACTACCCCGACTTACTCAAATACAAAATTTTATCTTCCTACGTCAACATTAACCCGTGCCGACAGAGCTCTGAAGATTTCGAAAATTGCTGTTTTTAACGCTTTCCGTTATGTAGCTAAATCAATTGAAATATTTATATTTTAGAAAAATAATAATCAAAAAGAAAGTTAGTAAATAGGTACTTATTTATTAAAAGAAGATAAAATTACAGATCAACCAGGATATTTTCTTTTGAGGGTCTCTTTTTTACAGTCTGGATACAGATTTCTATGCTCTTGCACACAGCATAGCAAAAATTGCTTTTGTTCTTCCTTTGCAGTGATCAAACCATGAAAATCTTGCATAAGTTTTATAGCTCTTTCAGCTGTATCATTAACTGCCCTTAAAGAAATAACCTTTCTTTTTGCCTCTAAATAGGCAACATCTTCCCACGTAGAAACGGGTTTCTGGAGGAAGTTCTCATCAATTTTTAATCGAGAAAATAAATTTGTGCTCTTGACAGACACAAAATCACTTAATAATTTTCCTGCAACAATAAATAAGGCAGTATTATTATCAGTTTAGTGAAAACAGTGTAAAAAATAATACTATGTATTCCCACTTACGATACAAATAATCAGACATATCTTCTTTCGATGGAATATATCTCTTCCCAGAATCATATAAACTCTCTCTTTGTAAGTTCATTACAATGTTTCTCTTGGTTTGTTCATCAACTTCATCATCAAAGAGTGATAAAACGGCAATTTCTTCTGACAAGTACCAAAGATGTTGACTAAACTTGCTCAGGGCTGCTTTGGAAATCAATTTGTCAACAGTTTCATATTCCTTAAGCCTCTTTAAAAAGCACAAATCTTGATTTGGTGCCTTCACCGGCAGACTACATCCAAACCATGGTTTCACATATATAACCGCACTGAATAAACAAACGTCTTGAAGTGCTCGTTTATCCTTGTCGCTAATTTTGAGCTGGGATTGCAACAAAACATATTTTTAAAGAGTAAATAGCTCTAGCCATCCACCTTGCTTGGTGCATCGCTCCGGGAGGTCTCCTTCTAAGAAAATAATAGATAGTTCAATCAGTTCCCGATAATCGTCACGTACAATGGATTTTTGCAGTTCTTGATTATAAAATGTCAACAATTCTTCTATTGTTGTATTACAAAAATGTTGTGTGACGATATCGGTGTATGTTTCAATAGCAGCAGGATTAATAGTTTTCCAGTTATCTCTAAACTTTTTGAATATTGGGATATCAGGCCTACTTGTGATTTGGTGGATTTTTGTTTCAAACACACATTTTAAACCAGTTCGTAAACGTGATGGCGGCAAGCAAAGAGTACTAATTCCCTGTCTAATTTTTGTTCCAAAAGTACACAAGCTCCTTTCAATCGCCCTGATTAGACGCAGTTGTATCACAGCATATTATTTGTACTTTGTCATCGAGGTTCCAGTCATAAAGTGCGTTTAACACAGCTTTAGCTTGATCTTGACCAGAAGAGCTCTCCAGTTTGGGCACAGCCAGAAGTTGTTCCTTTTCTCCAAATGAAATAAGTATTGGCAGGCGTTCTTCTTTAGAACTTCTCACGTCCAGTCCAGGTAATAATTTCCCATCCCAGTGAACGGTCACCATTTCAGGGATATTATTCTGAAAATCTGATTTTATAGATTCCGCTCTATCTTTTCTACTCTGTGTGCGAATGCGTTGAATGGACGATTTGTTTATCGGGAAATCATCACAGCTAAGATCTAGTGCTTCTACTACAGCCTGAAGTATATAGACAGAATCCCTTATGCTTAATTGAAATCTATCTAAAGTTGCATCTAACTTAGGCATGATAAATTCTTTCCTTCCTCTTATTGTAGTAGTTCCAGAACTTACCGTTTGAGATGTCGATGGCAAGGGTTCCTCAAGGCTTTCATCAGAGCTGGTAGGTTGATCGTGATGTCCTTGCGTTTGTATAAAATCTTGTGTAGTAAGAGATGACGATAAACTCTGGGAACACATTTGCTCACGTCTTTTTTTTTTCTTCTTTTAATTTTCTCTGTCTTGCCATTTCTTCTTTCTCAGCTAACTTTTTGTCTACACCCGCTAAACATCCTGGACGCCCTGGTTCTCTTTGTTTTTGTAAAAAGATTTTATCTTCCTCTGTTTTCATCCGTTCCACAGCATCGGCGTGTGCTATATCGAATAAATTATCTAAATTGTTTTGAAAGTCCTCCTCATGGCGCTCGTAAACATTATGTGTTTTTTTGGAATTTTTTTGCAACTCTCTCCAAGCATGGTGAAGATCCACAAGTTTTAAGTATAGCTCTGGTAGAGATTCTAGCTTTTTCCCAAAATATAATACACTCTCGAATGACGAGATTTGCGCTTTCACTAACAGTCAATTTAACTTCGCGAATGTTAGAAAAAAGTACTGCAAGAACTTGACGTTTAGACGGTAACTTTGCGCCTGTTATTTGATAATTTACCTCACCAACTAAGAAAATACTTTTTTTATTGCTTCTTAATTCCATTGCCATCTTCTAAATGTAAAACAATGCGTGTTAATCACGAGACTAACTGAGAACAAATGACAAATACCGCCAGTACGCGCTGCTACTTCCGCGCAACTTGTATGAACATGATTCGATGCAAGTCGGCACGGGTTATCGTACTCCAAATAAGGTTAAAATTTATTTTCGAGTGTTTTAAGAGCAAATGAACAAAACTAAGACCTATGCGTTAGAAAATAAAAACTTTGAAAAATAAGGGACACCCTAACGTACGTACATTAGGAAAATAAGATAAAGTGGGAAATGCAATACATTTCAAGGCAGTCTTCTGTGAGAGAGGGGTAAATCTCCCCCTGCATATGGCTTAATGTCATATGGCATTTTCTAACAGTCACCCACCAGTATATGATATTTACAAAAAAAATAGGTGTGTTTCAAACTTCGGGAAGGTTCGGTTACACACTGTATTTCATATTAGATTACACAATCAATAGTATTGAAAGTATTAGGACTATAGTTTCTGCGGAGTACATTATCTGGAGTAAAATGTAAGGGAAGATGCAAATCTGGAAGCTCTTGAATCGTGTAATGCTCTTCAAATATTGACTGAACCCCCTTGTGAGGCTTAAAGCGAAGACGGCGAGCTCGTCTTGAGATGCGACCGGTGCGGTGCACTTGGGGACAATGACAACGTAATATTTTTATTATGGAAAGAAGGTAGGTGGTTTTTTCGGATCTATGCGACAATCCAATGACTTGAAAAATAAACTTTGAATTCTCAAAATACACTTTAATATTAGGTACTTTTTTTTACAAAAGTTTATCAGTGCACTGAAATGAAGAGATTCACCAAAGAATGAAAGCAACCGATATGGCTTACAGAATTAGTAAGTTGAAGTGGCAATGGTCAGGCCACATCTTTTTTTTTATAGAAAAAACGGCGGCAGACGAGCATACAGTCCACCTGATGGTAAGTGGAAACTGTCGTCCATAGACATCCGCGATACATGCCAACATCAGTCCAGAATGACAAACGTTGGCACGCCCCCGGATGCGCTGCCTACCTTTGCAGATTAAGGAACGGATTGGGAAAATGGGGTGGGATGGGAATGGGCTCTGGCATATCTCACTTACTGCCGAAACACGTACGTACATTGGGGAAATACGATAAAGTGGGAAATGCAGTACATTTCAAGGTAGTCGTCTGTGAGAGAGGGGTAACGTGGCCAGTCGAGTGCGCCCAGCGGCTGTGAGAATGTAGCATGAACTCTCCCCCTACAAAATCTGTCACAGGACCGACAACCGATGGGGTAGATGAGTCCTTGAATGGAGACCACGGACCGGCGCAGCGCAGCGTGGGACGCCCTCCAGCCGCATGCACCGACGACTTGAAGAAGTTTACCGGTGGTGGCTGGATAAGAAGAGCTAAAGGTCGTGTGTGGGAGCGAGCCATAGAAGAGACTTATACCCAGCAGTGAAGAGACTGATGAAATATGATGGAATGTAATATTAGTGTTCTGTAACACTGTTCGTTACTTTTAAATATATTTTATGTTCAGTTTCAATTTGTATCGTCACTTTTGCCGTTAATATACATACTCGTATATCTTGCCAGTGGCCGAATCGCGTTTGACAAACTGTCCGTTTCCACTCTTTTGTTAACTGATATTTTATATAAAACAGTAAATCAACAGCACAATAAATATACAATAGAAGTGTATATTTATAATGTCCGCATGTGTACAGTTCAGCGACAATAGCGACACAGTAATGCACTTAACAGTAGCAGTTAACTACAAGCCTGGTTGATGGCTGAGCCCCCATCAGGAACGATAATTCTTATTTATGAGTGCGTTTATACAGTTTGAAAGAAAAGGGTAATATGTTTAATTAGTGACTGTAAAAAAATCTATTTTTAATTTATTTACGAGTATTTCAACCAGTTACAAACTACTCTCTACACGTCAATAGATAGGACAGGGCGCATATAATCAAATAACTATCCTAAAAGACTATGATCCAGTGGTAGGACACACTAGAAATAAATATTAATTTGAGACATAATTCACGGCCAGATTCTAGTGCAAAAAAAATAATAATAATGAAAGTACGTAAACTGTAACTTGAGGTACGTAACGTGCATCTCTCACTTATCTATACATATAATAAAAAGTCTGTACATGAAATATTTTTGGAAAAAAATCTTTGCAGTACATGTCATACAAAGCCTAAAGCAACAGTTTTTGTAATTTTTGTCTGTCAATATCGGTCTGTACGCGCATAACGCAAAAACAACTCAACGGATTTTAATGAAACTTGGCATAGTTATAACTTATAAATATGGTGGGTTAACATTTATTTAGGGTACTTTTTATCTTAATAAATTATGAAGCTCCTACGGGAATCGCAACGAAATCGCTGGCACCGCTAGTAAGCAAATAAGCTTACCATTTAACTTAACTCATCCGTGCTAGACCTATGCTAACTATAAATGCAAACGGCCCCTACCGTTAATCAAATTTAAAAATCAATACACGCTTCAAACACTAGCCATAAAATCTTTAGAATCAGAGAAAAGAGGCACAATATCAAATTTGACGTGAAACAAATATCTCTCCAATGTGCGTGATTAACCATAATGTGCGTGACAACGCCAACTAAAATACTATAAACAAACAAACACGTGTCTACATACTGCGAATACTCGAAAATGTGTGTCATTACTGCCATTTTACAATTGGTTCTTAACTGAACTGTGTAATAACGTTATTTACTAGTTACTTCTGTGTAATAATGTTACTTCTAGTTACTTGTAGTTACTTCTGTGTAATAACGTTATTTCTAGACGTGAGAGTCTCACAGTCGACATTCTAACTTGTAAATTGATATCAAAATTAGCTTAGATACTCATGTACCTTGACGTGCCTATAAACTAAGGAAAATACATTTCACGTACGTGTAATTGTATTACGGTAAAGTTATTATTCTCAAAACGCAATCGAATTTATATATGAAAGAGGACTAATGACTAGAACTAGTGTGTGATTTTATTGGATTAATTTCGTACAAGATTTCGTCCATGGCTTCGCCTACGGGTTCGATTATTTATTGTCGAACGTAAGAGTAAATACAAACTCTGCTCTCAGATCAATGGAAATGTTTGAAACGAACTGGTGATTTAAACGCATTTCTTGCATACAAGCCGTTGAAATAGATGAATTTTAATTTCATTATTAGAATTATTAGTATTATTATTAGTATTATTATATTATATTTTTATTCTTTGAGCCGCCGAGCAGCTCTCAGTTTGTGGCATCGGTTTTCGAACTCTAGGAACCGTCTGAAGTTTGCTATTGACCCTCCACCACCCATGGTCCTGTCAACCTCACGGTTATAAGGACCGAATCGTGGGAGGTGCGCACCATATTTGCATGGGTCTTTCCCACACGCACTTCATTTCGTATAATTTTTTTTCGTCTCTCTCCATTTAACACTTATTCCCTTTCTGGGGCGTGTACGACACACGACACTCAACACAGGGGGTCTACTCTGATTTTACGATTCCGATGTTTCGGGCCCGACCGAAGTTCCAACGAACGAAGTAACGATAACCCTACTCTCACTTTCCTTCGTTCGTAGCTCTATATATCGTGTAATACCAATTATTTAAAAGGTGACATATTGTTATCGTCAAATTTGACGTTTGACCTCCAAGTATCTCCTGCCAAAATCTATATTTCGATCGTTCTCTCGTGCGATGGGAGTAGTTTCAAATGTCAAATTAAGTTCGTTCGGGCCGATATATCGTAGTGAATATTTTCGTGGTAGGACTCTACTGAAATATTGGACGAAACTTCGTTTTTCGTGTTTTCGGAGTAGACCCCCAGGTTCGTCGCCGGGCACCCTTAACTAACCTCCAACGTCATGCACCGGTGGCACGTGATATACGTTATATTAATAAACTGTTAGCGAGACGTAATGACATAGATGTTTTCTTCTCAAATCAGCGGGTTCTGAGTAGGTATGCTGTGGAATTCATAGGGAAATCATTATAAAAAATGTACCCATTGGTTTTTATAAGCTGTAATGTACCTTCTGTTTAAATAAATAACACTCGTTTCTTTCGATGGAGTGCGCAAATTCTAGCAGCCGTGATAGACTTTCGAAAACGAACACCATAGATTAAAAAAATACAAAATACAGGCAAAGTTATTTCACCAGTGACAGATGAATAGGCCGACAAAACATTACCGAGTAACGGAAATGAGATGGCATGTGGAATTTAAAAAAAAACTGTTGCTTTTTCTTTTCATTGCATTGTAAAAATCTTTTTGTGGTTGCGTTTAGAAAATAAAACGAAAATAAAATTACTGTGATTAGGTCACATTACATGGAACGTTTACGATTACGACCCTGAACACATGTGTTTATTTTGTGTAGTTGTAAAACGAATCGTTTTGGTTGTATTATTAAAAGGGCATGGTCACAGTGAGTGAGATGCAATTGAAGATTGAAAAAATAAATTATGACCACCTGCTCTTATAATTAGAGACATAAAAGTTGCCGGAGCTGATTGAATGAGAAGACCGGAATAAAGTGAGTGGTAACTGGCTTTAGAAGAAGCCCGTGTCAAGAAGTGGAGAGACACAAGCTACACAAGTGTGTTATACCAAAGTCGGTAAAATTTAGGTAGGTACATAGGTAGGTAAAATGACATAGGTAGGTACTCATCAAGTTTTGAATCTGACATGATTTGGGCTTTACATACGAATACATGTAGGAATGTATAGTATTTTAAAGCGATTCGAATTTAGAAATGTTATGTTTAGTTTTATACCGCAAACCCGTAGGCTGTGGAACGAACTGCCTCAAGAGGCCTTTCCATTAAGCTACGATATGGGGTTCTTCAAGAGAGCTGTGAATAGGATTTTGCAAGGTCGGCGGCACGCCCGCATACCCCCTGGCGTTACAGGTGTCCATGGGCGGCGGTAACACTTACCATCACGTGGGACCGCTTGCTCGTTCGCCCACTAGTCTATAAAAAAAATGGTGTTCATATTTAATTTTCTTTTATTTCTTTCGCTCTCTGTAATACCAATATTTAACATACTTTAATGATATAGCAAATTTAGAGCAAAGCTTATGACTAGAGATATACACAAACGGTTTTCTATGGAATGTATGATTATATCCACCAATTCGCACTGGGTCCGGTTAGTGTATTATAGCCCTAAAAGCCCATCATGATAACAAGTGAAGCCCTGGTGTTATAGAATGATATCCTTGATAAATTATGTAAATAAATAAATTGATAAATTCAAAGGATTGCCTAAGAAGTATTTCAACGTTATTTATTCGCTAGTTGTCGCGCACCGCTTTCACTGAGGCCATATCTCTCAACATTTCGAGTAAATTAGTGTTGAAACGTTACTCAACGGACCATTAGGATTGAAAAGAAAGCTGCCGATAAGACTAGGCGTATTTTAGGCACTTAATGTACTGTGAAGCAATTTCACCAAGTGGAAAATATATGGAAAATAAAATACTCACACAATCAATACCACATTTTGACTTACCTACATTCGTGACATTATTTAGGCAAAAGGACGTTATTGACGTTATATATAATATTGCAAATAAATCAATTGAAATACATATATACACATTTTTTGAATACTGTGTATCCTAATTTCTGATGACAAGACACAAGTTTTATATAGCGTTATTTTTTATATAGAATAGATGGCAGACGAGCGAGCGGGCCACATTAATTTTTTTATTGATGTAATTATAAACTTTCTGGAATCGTATCTCACACCATCCTCCTGTGTCTTTCCACTCTGTAGCATACATGCCTCTTTTAAAGCTCGCCACCACAGACCATCGGCTTTCTTTACGTAGTCAGTCAGGTTTGAGGATGCTCATAATATTTTAACATGAATAATGTCTCCTTTAAATACTCATATACCCGATCACAACTAAAGTTACTAACATAGCTGTGCTAACATGTATATAAGTATATACAATATGTTTATCAATTTATACATACATACATACATATATATATATATATATATATATATATATATATATATATATATATATATAATGTACTAGTATATTAGTGTATATATATTATATATTGATTGCACGATGCACCGCCCTACTGTTTGACCAAAGGTTGAACGGCAGTGAATGCCACTAGGCATTAAATCCGCCTTGTGCACAATGTTTGTTTGTGCTAAAGTTTAAATAAATAAAAATAAATAAATAGCTCAAAGAATCAGCAATCAGAAAGTGGTAGTGGGTTGATTATGTTTATCACCGGAAAGATTTATGGGCTTCCTCGTGCATATTGTCTTCTACATGAGGGATGTATGGATTTATTTCGGTAAGCTGACCAAGCCAGTTGGCGGTGTCCACTCTTGTAGAGGTACTGTAGTTCCTCAGAGCTTGTGCTAGCTTCTTTATTATTCCTTAGTCGCCTTTTACAACACCCGCAGGAACAGATATGCTGGTGGTTTTCCTAAACCGATCAATACCACGCTGCCGTTTTAATACGATATTATCAAAATGAAAATTTGAAGAAACTAATCAATATAAGAAAGGTCTTTCGCAAAACGTAAAAGTCAGTACAAAATTCAAAGAAGTTACGAAATTATGTGAAACAAGTGAATACGAAAAAGAAAAAGCAAATTTCGCAAAAAAAGAACTTTAAAACAAAACAATTCCTATTTTCAAAAGACCTCGTTATACTTTATCGAGGTCTCCATGCCGGTATATTGCTGAAGATGTCAAAAACTTTTTAAAATACACATTATTTATTACTTCGTCTAGAAAATGCTTGACTGTTGTGGAACGTTCGCGATCGAACGATGAATGGACCAACTTAAATTAAGTCATTTGCAGTTTACCCGCTTATTTGCGCGGATCGTTAGATATTTTCCACAACAAAATTGAGGAACAGTGGAGAAAGTACTAAACACGCAGCAAATCATGAGCTATTTTTCAAAAAATAACAAACTATTTTTGAATAACTTAATTTAATAATATTATTAATCAATTCATTCATTTCAATGTCATCACCAAGTCGACGGAGACCGCTTTGCAGGACTCCTATATTATTAGTCACCAGTGAACCTAAAGTTAACCCACCCTTAAATTTGCTGCCATCGATTTGCTGATCATTCAGTATTTTCTACCGCTCGTTTGACTATTTCTCGAAATAAACTCACATCGTAGCTTGCACTACCTATATCCCATTTATTTTTCTCTATCCTAAGGTTGCCTGGAAGAGATCGCCTTAGCGATAAGGTCGCCTATTGTATTCTGTCATTTATTATTTGTGCACATGTAATAACTATTTGTATGCAATAAAGGGTATTTATTATTATTATTATTACAATCAGTAGTCACGCCGGTGTGACAACCTGTCATGACTATGAATTCGTCACGAATAATCTATCAATCCAAAATTACATTATCAAACCGGTTTCAGACCAAAACATATTGTTCCGACTTATATAAAACAGTTAGTCAACGAATAGTTCTTGAATTGTTATCATTATTTTACCAGTATATATCAGAAGTTGACCGTTTGGGCCGTTTAAAATATCACCACCCCACCCCATCTCATCCTGTGGGTGTCGTAAAAGGCGACTAAGGGTCACCGCTGTCACAAGCCCTGAGGAGCTATACAGTCTCCAACAGAGTGAACTCACCAACCCATTCGGCCAGCGCAGAGTGTGGCGTTTTATGGCCATACACCAATCATGCACAAGACAATGTACATTACGAGGCCAACGTCCAGCAGTGGACGATGAAAGGGTCGTTACGGTAGAGAGTGATAACTAAGTAAGGGTACAGACAGATGAGTAAAAATTTACTTGAAATGTGTACTTTATGAATTATATACTTTATGATATACGGAAGTTAAAGATTCTAACTTTACAAGATAATTATTGAAAAGTTGCATTACCGTCTTGCGTTACAACGGACTTCCGTATTTATAGCTGGTACAGATGTTTCACACAAAACCGGCGCAACATCCGCGCCCACAACTTCCTACGACCTCTTTAAAAAAAGGGGGTACTGGTGTTGCGCATTTCGGACAAAAGCAACCAGCAACCAGCCCAATTGTTGATTTTGATCGTTTTAAAACTTTACTATCATGCACGCGCCAAGTATTTATTTTCTGTATGAAATTTTTAAAGTTCTCAATTCGTCCGCTAGAGGCACTGCTTAATTCTCTATGTAGAAAGAACTCTGCTTGAAATATTATAAAGTGGGGCGTTAAACAAATCGACATTACAAGAATAAACCCATGATGCTATACAATTCTCATCCAGCCACTGTCCTGTACTGTTTTTCATTTATACGGTTTGATTTCGCTCAAGAAACATCTTATTTTTATTCAAAGCTTGCAACATTTTCAAAAAGGTTGCCAGTCGAGAATTTGAATAACTTCATTTGGTTTCAGTCTAGAAATTAGCATGAGTTATTTTCGTATTGTTAAAAAAATTAACCGCATCTAATTAGGTAATTTATTAGGTAGCTAACTATGTCTCACATTCTCGGAATACTTAGGGGTCAGTTTTACAAACTAGGAACGTCAGTTTAATTAATTGATGGGGCGGCCATTGATACTCATTTGACATATCGACTAATTTAAAATCAAATTTTCCCTGAATCCGAAAATCCCAATCTCTACAACCAGTACCTTTTGACATGTACCTAAAGTATATAAAGTATGTATGTAACATAATTACCTAGGTATATAAACTAGGGATGTAACGTTTAACAGTTTCTTCCAATAAAAATATCTCATTTAATTTGTTTTCCTGTATTATTTTCATCCATATTTATGTTGTGTGTAAGTATAACTCAAGTGGTTAGGAGCGTTGTATGGCTACGTGTTTTAATGGAATCGCTTTCGCTCGAGTGGATAATGTAGGCCACTCTTTATGTTGTGGCTTTTAACACTTTGCTGCATGGCTACCACGAGGCCACGACATAAACACATAGATAATCTCTATTCGCGGAAAATAAAAGCAATCCTTTCTTTATACGTCTCCATTCTTTTTACGCCTATAATGTCACTAAATAAACAGACAGTGTTTCCACCATATACTTCCATGAGAAACCACCATACGGGGTATTTTTTTAAGACGGGTTAGTATGAAAAGTCTGAAACTATTAGAGATAGTGAAATTTGTTGTAAGGAACCATGGCATTGATTTTTGAGTTATGAAAAACTGCATTTAAAGATTTTCAAAAATAACTCATACGCAGTCGAGCATCAAACCCGTTCATCTTCCTTGAAAAAATCCTTGAAGTTATTTTATTGCATTAATTAACAGTATCGGAAATAAATTTTGCTAATGAACCTTATGTCTAGAATAAAAAAAATAATGCATTTCAAATGACGTATTTATTTTAACAAAATATATTCAAAGTGGGTAGCAGTAGGTGTAAAAAAGGTAAGCAACAGCAAAATTGCAATTCCGCCTGGCAAAAGAGGGAATATAAATTTGATATTGACATTTCTTTTTTTTTTAACAAATGAATTAAATTGTTAACAGTGACTTGTTCACATGATTTTTCATGATAGATAACATTAGGTAGAGCATTGCAGCAACAGGCAATACACTTTCGGAATTGTATAAAAACGTAAAATCTAGATTTTTCTTTTTATTCTAGACACAAGGTTCCTTATCAAGATTTATTTCTTACAACTTACACCTATCAGTGATATAACTTACGATTTTTTTCAGCGAAAATGAACGAAATTTCGATTCTCGATTGTGTATGAGTTATTTTTTTTTTATATCTTTGAATTCAATTTTTCATAACTAAAAACGATGCCATTATTTTTAATAGTTTCAGACTTTTCTATACTGACTCATGTCAAAAAAGACCCCGTATACTCGTAATACTAACATATTCTACTAATATTATAAATGCCGTATGTGGCCACTGATATCATAAATGCCGTGTGAACCTCTCGATCTGGTTGATATAAGAAAGAAATCACTATTATTTTAATAAGCCATTGTGCGTGCTCCAAAACACAGTTTGTAAGTACGGCCCACGTCTACTCACCATTGTTGGCTAGAGTTAATAAGTTATCGGCGACATCAAAGAGCTGGATGAATGCCAACGTTTGAGACATCTCCTATGAATAATAATTAAATGGACATGCCGCAATATTTTTTACAGTTCCGCTTCTGTATCGAGTGGTCTATGTGGGTAAATGGCCAATAAATCAAAACGCCTCTGAGCCCCTGGGTGCACTCGACTGACCAAGTTACCCCGCACTCACAGATCACTACTGTAAAATGTATTGTATTTCTCACCATATCCTCACGTGTTTCGGTAATGGGTGAGACACGCCAAAGCCCATTGCCATCCCATACTATCCTAGCCCTCCCCATTTTATAAATCCGGCATTATTTAATTAGTAGTACTGTAAGTACTACCCCATATCTTCCCGTGGGAGTCGTAAATGGTAACTAAGAATTAACAAAGCGGATACCAGGACTATCAGGACCTCAATACCTCAGGACTTATCCTGAGGAACAGCACCATCTAAGAGTATAAAAGCATGGACTCGCCAACCCACTTGGCCAGCGCGACGTATTCAGTTCATGCATCCCCCATGCACTTGAGGAGGTCCATTTCCAGCAGTGTATAATAAATATTATAACTCGAAGTACGTCGATTCATTTAACATTAGTTGAGGAGTACATTCACAAACACAATTGATACTAATCGGAGGAAATGTTAAATGAGTCATAAAGCTTTACAATGAAATATTTATTCAAATTTTCGCAAAAAATTTAAGGAGCCCCGACGTATTTACGGCCAGTCTTTTGAAAAAAGCCGCCAACTTGATAAGAATCTTGTTTTTTGCGAAAGATAAAAGTTATTTTCTAAATGTAACGTGTATTTTATTACTCTAAAAAGCCTCTCCAGTCTAAATAAATTTAAATGTTAGGACAATAAATTTAGTAAATAAACAACGCAGTTTTGACTTCTACTTTAACTAAAATGGTTGTCTGATCTCATTTAGATTTCAGCTACATAGAAACGACGCGACGTTTGACGTGATGTTAACAGTTGTATAAATTTTAAGTTGCCGGCTGAGATATTTAACTAAATCTGATAAGATTTTTATATTATCCTTTTAATTGTGCAGACGAGCATACAGTTTGCCTGGTGGTAGATGGATACTGTCGCCCGAGGACAACCGCCATACATGTCAAAATCTAAAGTTGTCACGCTCGCGAATTATCGACTAAAAGAAATTTATTTTACACCTACTCCGTATAAAAAGCATTGACAAACCAAGCGTTTGCAAAATTACAAACATTTTTTGCATTTGTAAACGGATTATTACAAAAACCTTAAAGGTCATATTCGTTGGTTTAATTGTTTTACAGCGGTTGGTGTCACCTAGCGGCCTATTGAATATTTTGATAATAACTTTATATTGCTTCCAAAGTTTGGTCAGTGTATTCGTCTAATTGGCCAATCGTCACACATTTTATTCAAAAAAGACCGATGGCAGTGACCATCGGATGGGATATTTTGCTATTTTCTGCTCGTTTTAGAAAAAAGTGTTTGTATAAAGTTGTGGGCCGTTTGGTGTTGGCTGACTAGAGAATAGTATCACCTCATTTCCTCCCGTGGGTGGAGTAAAAGGACACTAAGGAATAACAATGCGGCTACCACAAGCCCTGAGGAGCTACGAGCTACACCACCTCTAAAAGAGTGGACTCGCCAATCCGCTTGGCCAGCATGGCGTTTTCAGGCCTTACATGTCTCATGCACAAGACAATGTGTATGAGGTTGGATATGGGCATATCCAACAATGGTAACTGAAAGGAATGGTTGCATATAAAAGTCGTAGAGGTGGATGAGCGCTATCCAACGATATATAGTTTGTACGCACGGACGAGAATGTTTTATTGTTTTTTTTTTAAATTTACACCATTATAATTTAGGAACTACTAAACCAATATGGCTCATCTTTTGGATAGGAACTTAACCGAGATATAGACCCTTACTATAAGAAACGTATCCAAGTTAATAAATGAAAGTAAACTGACTACCATCTGAGCACATTCCTGTGGAGATAGGCAGTTTGAACATAATTTATCTTCGTCCCAACATATTTCTTAACAATCATTAATCGTGGCTATACTCACACCGTTCGCTAGTTCTTTAAAAAATAAAACAATGCTGTCGGTTAGAGAATATTAAGAAAAAACTTAGATTTTAAGAGCTTTTGCTTGATTTCCAGCATAACTAGATTGTAAGTGTTTTCTCTACACAGTTGGCGACTATCACTCAATGAAATAGCTAAGTTATTTTTTGTCGTTACTCACAAAATGATAATCAATAATATTGCTAATTTGCAGACAAACCAATATTACGATTTTGTGACGTGACATTGGTTTGTCTGGATAAATTGTCATTATGGACTGACGTTGGCATGCATCGCGGATGTCTATGGACGACAGTATCCACTTACCATCAGGTGGATTGTATGCTCGTTCGCTGCCTTTTTCTATAAAAAAATGTAAAATATTTTTTTTTATTAGATAAATTATCATTATTTAGATCAAAATAATTATAAAAACTGTTACGTAAATGGATTACTCGAGATTTTTATTCATTTGTATAACTGATATATATTTTCCTTTAGTTCTATGAATCATGGTCACGGTCAAATTGCGATGGCTGGCGAAGGTGTCATTGCTATTGACAGAAGAGTCAGACTTTCTGCCTATGAACTTGCTTTACAATTTGCTTTTTGTAATAATTTTCGCCTCGACTGTACAATTAGTTACTTCGATAAACATTATTGATAGGTACGTCTGTCTAGAGAAATGTCCCTATTACCCGCCCCAAATTTCATTACCGATCACCATTACGCTTGGCTCTATGCCTAGTTCTATCAATATTGACTAGAATAATTGACAATGAAGTCACAACTGCCTCTGTTATTTTCAAGATCGTTATCAATTTCACGTTCCATTGCTTCGTTTGCCTTAGTAAATGTAAACAGGCAAAGAACACTCCCGTAAAATGTATCACATGCGTGTTTTGGGAGCTGGAGCGAGAGCCGAAAATGATTTTCCATCTCAACCCACCCTATCACATCTTGTCCTGTCGAGTAGAGAGTGTGATGGAATAAATGAAACTTCCTATTACCATTATACTCGTTACACTCCATTTCAAGGGAAAATACCTACTTACCCAATTCAAAAAGAAATACCTACCCAATTAAAAAAAAATACCTACCCAATTAAAAAAAAATACCTACAAAATAAAAAAAAAATACCTACCCAAATTAAAAAAAAATACCTACCCAATTAAAAAAAAATACCTACCCATTTCAAGGGGAGTGTAATACCTACGATGAAGAAAATTCCTCGTTATATTCGCTATGCTGTATCCTTCCCAATATTTTTGCCAAATCCACGCCTAAATTTGTTCATTTATTTAAACTTCATTGCACAAGTAATTGTACAAATAGAGGAATTAATGTCATATGGCATTTTCTAGCAGTCAACTATCATATCAAACAGAAAGGGGGTGCAATTTTAAGTCTCCAAAAGTAAACGGCGCATCCGTGGGCGTGCTCACATTTGTTATTCTTGACAAATATTGGCATGTATGGCGGATTTCACAGGATATCATTATCCATTTACCATCAGGTAAATAGTCTACTCGTCTGATATTTTTTTTCTAAAAAATGTCTAAACCGTGTTTCATTCACCTATAAAATTAAGATTTTTTTTATTAAGAAAATTATGAATTTTTTTTTTCGGTGTCTAAATATACTAAATATAACCTGTATTCTAAATGTATATACGAGTATGTCTATGTTATCTATTTCTTACAAACAAGCCATAAATTAAGCCTTTTTCCATCCAGAGGTGAAGAATATACTTCATAAAAATACATGAAATATTCAAGGAATATTTGCTTATCGAATATTTTCCGACATTTCTGTTATCTTGAACAAGTGAAACCGCTTGTTCTTGCACGCCATGTTTCATACTGAAATGAATATACTTAACATATTACTTTATTTTATGTTGTGCACATGGAAATGTAAGGTATTAATAACATAATATATAAACGAAGAGTTGAGAAGATTGCGGACCTAACTGAAGAAATCTGAATCTATATGAAGAAAATAACAAGACCAAAAATGGGTATGATTATATTAATTATAGTATCGCAATGCAACCAACCCGTTCAGTATCCCCCGGTGGAGATGGGCTTCCCTATGCAAAATGTCGTGTGCGTGAGGTAAATTTAAATTTTAGGTATCTTCTAGATTTCTATGATTATAGTATTAGCGAGGTGGAAAACCGAAAAACCGAGTTGAAATTATTTTTTTAACACAATAAGTTTAGTATTAAACAAATCAAGGTCTAAAGATTGTTTACGGAGCGCATTCGCAACGAGGCATGAGCTTTGCATCTGTGTGAGTGGGTGCCGAATTGTCCAATCCGACTGTCGAAATAGTCCTTGCATCGAGACATGAGCTTTGCATCTGTGTGAGTGAGTGCCGAATTGTGCAATCCTATTAGCTTCGTTCGCGGTAAGGATTCAGAACTGATTCGGAACTATACGCATGCGCAGTTCAAATAATGCCGTTCGCGGAACACACAGTTCAGAATTTCTAGTTACAGTTCTGTGTTCGCGGAACCGTCGAACTCGATTCAGAATCGGTTCAGAATCAGTTCTATCAGTTCTATAACTTTGGCAAGAATCCGTAGTTCCAGACATGCGCAGTTTTTACCTAACGACATTTGACATACATGCTGCGGCTATATTCAGTTGGTTAGAAACTAATAAACTGGTTAAATAGTTAAATAAAATATAAATTTTATTAATTTATTAAGGGTTAAATAAAATATGGTTAGTTTTGTTTGTTGTTTATATAAATAAGTTTATATAATACTCTAATAAGAGTAGGTAATCTGTTTTGGTGGGTCCACTTAAATACTTGCCAACTTAGGGGTTTTCCCCCCAAATTTAGGGGGTAAATAAGTGGGATGGGTTTTTTTTACGGTTTTTATATTTTTAGGGGTATTTTTAGGGATTTTTTGACTCTTAATATATTTTTTTGAATATATATTTTTCATATATTATGTGAAAGTATAGGCCCTGGGACAATCCAAACTATAATAGCTAATCATATTTATTTGTTGACCTAGCGACTTAACGACATCTAGTACAAATATATTACAACTACTGTGTGGTGACTGGTGGTTATTGTACCTATGCTTACTGGAAATACATATGTACGTTGATTATTGTTTACTTGTTTAATTCGATTTTGTTGTTGTACTGCTGTGCCGACAAGCAATTTGTTAATGATGCCTAAAGGAACTAAAAATAAAAAAATGTACAGTCAGAAGTACACGTAGATTTGGGAATTAGATCCAGATTTAAAAGGTAAAGAAATTTCATTGCATTTTTGTAATTTATATTTTTTCTTTTATTATATATTTTTTAGGGGGAATTCTAAGTAATTGGGGCGATTTTGGGGGTTTTTTGACTTAACCTTTAGGGATAAATATTTTTGAGAGTTGGTAACACTGCCGATGACAGTAGATCGTACGCAGTTTGGTTCCGAAATCGTTCGCGGAAATAAAAATCACGAATCGGTTTATAACCGAGCATGCGCTCTACTACGATTCCAAATTAGTTCAGTACTAGTCCAGAATCAGTTCCGAATCCTTACCGCGAACAAAGCTATTGTCGAAATGGATCGCACTGTACAATATCAGTGGGCACTCACACAAACGCAAAGCTCATGTCTCGTTGAGTGAGCTGTAGTAGCTTATGTGCCGGGTTAACATTTAGGATATTTTTTATCCAGATCCATTATAGTATTCCCAGGGGAATCAAGCTGACCACACACGTCAGCACACGAAGTCGCGGGCACTGCTGGTTTACCATATATTAAATCTAATTTTTAATTACCCACCTTCTCAATTAGGTACATATCCTAATTGCTGTGGTGTGCTTTGGTTTTCAAGTTAAGTAAGCAGCAGTTAAAAACTGTTTTACCCGACTCTAACAGCAATAACTATCTCCCACGGCTTTACCTATGTAGTGTAATTTGGAGTAGATATTAGAGATGTTATAGAACTCCGTATACGTAACCGAAACCGGTAAATGTGTATAAATATGGATATTTCGTATCCGAAATATCATATCCCATAACAACCCTAGTAGATATCTTAATTAATACGAGGTAAGCGAAAAGTAGAGTCTGACAAATGAAAGTTGCCAATGAAATGGCAAATTCATAATTCTGCATCAATCAACCAAAATAGACAAACGTAGCATTACAGTGCAAAAAAGGTGGCATTTGCAAGGCGGTCAAATTTATCGACCTGTCAATTCAGAACATCATTTGGCGGCCAAAAACTACCAAGAACGCATTATTGATAGTTTACCTTTTTAACAGTAACTGCAATATTTTTCACGTAACGGTGTTGTCAATGCAAAAAAATATTATAAATTTAGAAATAATTGAAAAATAAAACTATTATATGTATTTCTAAATAATCTGAAATAATATGTATGACAGTATGATGTAATTAATATTTCGCGGTAAATGAGTTTACTTTTAGTAAACTCATTTACCTTTTGAGTTATAACACATTTTTGAGATTTTTAGTAAATAATTAAAACAAAGATTTACTTGTTTATCGTGACAGTAACATTTTATTTATACCACTGGTATCACTCATATACAGTTTTGTCACAACCACATATCCATCTATGTATTTTGGTTGATCAATGATGATCTGGTACAAACTTGGGTAATCTCATTACCATTATTTAACTTTTTTAAATCAAATTACATTTAATTTTACTTAAAAATTATGATTATCAGACAATGTACGCCTTAAATTAAATACATTAATTAGTTAACAGAAATAACAGCGAATTAAAAATGCTGCATGTACATTTTCAACAGCTAATAACTTCCTTCGCTTCCTTTATCGAGACAGCGGCATTTTTGCATTTCCTTTAACGCGGCAAATTGTTTTTAGTGCAGTTCTAAATCGAATCATTGAAATAAAAGGCGACAAAAGATAGTGGATATTTTCGTTTTTACACCGACGCGGCAGAATATGTTGGAATATTAATTAAAGTAATAACCTTAACTAATAATAATAACTAAGATAATAACTCTGTACTTTGGTTGATCGATGATTGGAAAATAATCGTAAATAATAATTTACGATTGTTTAATTTGAAATCATCGATCAACCAAAGTACGGAGATATAGAATTAAGGTCCTAAAAGTGAGGCGATTGCAAGGCGGTGAAATAAGTCCCTTATAATTTCAAATAGACATTAAACGTACTTTTAATATAAAGAGCCAAAGCGTTTGTGCATACAGCCAACTCTAGGTCTTTTATCGTACAAGATCCTCTAATAATGTGGCAGTCGCGGTAATTGCAAGCCCCGGGGATACGCCCCGAATCGGATGTGACTTATTGAAAATTGTTTTCAGTAAGGCAACTTGTTATAATAAATTTCTCTTCCATTCTATTAGTTAAAGATAGGTTATTATTATAGGTATCAAACATAATTACTCTCCAAAAGTAATTAACTTAAAACATTATTTTACCTATAATTATTTTACATGTAGGTAATTTTATTTCTGATAAGAGAAAAACAATGAACTAAATTAAATACATTGTACCAGAAATAAAACAAATTATAAAACTGACACTAACTTAATTAGATAGGTAAAATTTAATAAAAAAAATTTTTTTTTTTGGCAAATGCCACTTCTTATTGGGAGTCTTCACCCATTGAAATGCAACTTTTTAATGGAGTTTATAACTAATGTGAATATGTGAATGTATGGTGTTTTATTTAAAAATATTTTTACATTACTTTCTGAACCAGGATAGTGTAACTTTCCCACAACCTGATAACCGAATTGCTAAATACAAAGCTTTGATATATTTATGAAACCTCAATAAACTTAAATCATGAGCAGATTCCATGATTTCAGGGTTTGGCAAAGGTTCGGTTACACCCTACATGTCAAAAACATACAAATACATTCTTCTTTAATGTAACTACACATATTCAACTAACAATATTACTTATCAGTCCACAATTTACGAAATTGCAGAATAATAATGACGCACCAAGCGTATTTTCTTGCGAGAATTCTTCGGAAACTTGTTCCAAATTGATTACCCGGATCAGTGTTCATAAAACACGTTCAACTCGGGAAGAATGCGCCGCGATTAATTCAGTTGTTTTAGTTCGTTAGTACCCCAGATGACCACGAAAATTATTTTCGTTTTAGTTTTATCGTATTTAAAGATAAAAAGATTACGAATTACGAATATGTTATGGCGAATCCACATACTGTATAATGTGCCATATAAAACATACCTTTACAACATTTTACGCAACCTTTTTTTGCATTTTTTTTTTAGTTTTTAGTTTATTTTACACACACTTCACCTCTACACTATCTCTGAAAGAGTGAACAATAAAACTAAACAGATGTATAAATGGAAATAATGATAAAATTAAACACTAGTAATTGCAACGTTGTTTGTTGATTCAATCGAAACTAACTCAAACAATAACTGCGACGCTAATTTTCAATTGAAACGTCAGTGACCACGATCTGCCCACAACAAAGCCATTAATGTGTGCAATTAATTATACGTCAAATGCTTTAATTAAAATGAGCAATGGCCATATATTTAAATATATGGAAATGCCTAAATAATTTCGAAAAGAGAACACCTACTTTATGTAAACAAAAAACTTTTTTTCTTCATATATGGCAATGGTTTTGTGGCAATGCTGCAATTAGCACATTCTGCCAGTGTCAAGTTTTCTTCGTAGTCATAATAATTTAAAACACATGTTTTCAATGTCAAGACCCGTCGAAGTAGGTAAGTGGAGTCGCTCAGTAAAGTGATAGTAGGTTTACTGAGGACAGAAGAGGACTCCTTGGAAGCACACGAAAAACGCAGTCCCAAGCATTTATTTGATTATCATAAACATTGGGCACAAAAATCACTTTGAAGTTTAATAAATTATCAATAGTAAACCACAAAACGTAGAGTACACAACTTTTACAATTAATCAAACAAAAACTCAACTACACTTCGAAAAAACCGCCAGCAAGTCAAAAAGTCCGTAAAAAAACTTCCACCCATTCCTGGAAAATCTCAAAAAGACAAGCTCGAACCGAAATAGGTTTACGGCGCGAAAAACTGTACACATTAATAAAAAAATTGCGCTTTGTTCGCCTGTTAACTATATTCATATTTTAACAGTTTTTATTTTGAAAATGTATTTTTTGTCAAACTCCACACATTACATTTTTGTTTACATCCACACATACACATCCACGTGCTACGTTACAGCATAAGTTTGAAAATATTACTATGTTACTTTCTTTAGTAAATATCACTTTCTTTCCCAATCCTACTTCATAGATCAGCACATGCATGGATATGTCAACGTGCGCATTATTCGACTGATGTTGACATGTATCCTAGAAGTCCATGTATCTACTTGATGAGACGGACTGTCTGCTTATTTGCGGACTTATTTTTATAAAATAATGTAAACTGTGGCGCGATTGAGGGTTGGGAGGGATCTATATGCTACAACTGATGGCATGGTATGGTCATCATAACCAAAGACTATACTATGACCATCATGATGTTGGTCAAAATATAGTCTTATTTATTTTATAGAAAAAAGGAGGCATACAAGCAGAGAGTACACCTGATAATAAGTGGATACTATCGGTCATGGACATCCGCGATACATGCCAAGATCAGCCCAGAATGACAAACGTTGGCACGCCTTCGGATCGGAGTGGATTTGGAAAAATGGTTGGAAATTGGAGAGAGATACCTAGGGATGAGAATGGGTTTTGCCATTAGTCACTAACTATCGAACAGCGTACTTACATTGGAGGAATAGGTAAAATGTGGGAAATGCAGTACATTATACGGTAGTATTCTACGAAAGAGGGCTAATGTAGGCAGTCGAGTGCATTCAGCATTCGACTGTGCGACTGCAGCGTACACTCTTCCCCTCTCGAAGTTTTTATCGCCCAGTTAGTCATGCTCCTTGAAAGCCGTCGTAACTTGCAAATTTAGTTTCAAATCTAGCGAGGAGAACGTGTCATATCGCGGACAGATATCGCAAAGCAAACGAGACATAATTAATTTAGTGTAATGCCAGTAGTGAAGTGAATTGAACTGAAAATTGAAGCCGCGACACGCGTCTCGTCTCACTATAATAATGGATTTATTATCACGGAGCCACATCGCATTAGTATATTTGACTCTCTCTAAAATATAAATAAGAACAAGGGTTAACAAAGCGGCTACCACAAGCCCTAAGGAATTACATCGCCTCGATAAGAGTGGACTCGTCAACCCACTCGACCAGCGTGGCGTTTTAAGAAAATCCCTCATGCACAAGACAATGTCCATTAGATGTCCTGCAGTGAATACTAAAAGAAAGGGCTGGTTACATTTACGGTATAAATAAGACAAGTATACATTTCTTTTAACATAAAAAAGGTAAATTTTCGTCAAAATATATTTCTTTTGTTCATATAATAAAAACAAACCAGTAAAACTAAAACGAATTTGTGGTGAAATTTTCTCACGTTTGGATATATAATAAAGAAAAAAACACTTTTGTTTTCATTTATGTTTATTTTATTTTATGTTTTATTACGATAGTTAATTAATTGTGCCATGTATAAGGCTCGTTTATTTAAAATATGAAAAAAATGAGTATAAGTAGTTAAAGTCTAAATTCTAAATTTAGACATTTAAACTTACGACTTTATTAAACTAAGGGTGCAAAATAATATATCTTCATCAAAACCTTTATGTAGGACTGTTTGAAATTATAATGAGATCCATTACCCCTCCATATTAAAGAAGGCTACGTTTGCGAGCAGAAGAGTCTAAAACCGCTTTTTTATTAAACATTTCGAAGTTTCTACATTAATGCCAATGCTATCCTTGTATTATGTAAATTTCTTAATTTCTTTGCCTCGCCACTGTAAAGAGAGTCAAAATACTGCTTACGGACCAAATTAGATTTAAAATAAAACTTTTAGGAGTCTACGCAATGAAATGTACTATAGTGATTATAGCAATAACACAGTATGGATAAAGAATGGTAAGTAATCTTGAAGAATTCGAATCGTTGTGTCTAACACACACAGACGTCTCCCAGATAATGATAAAAGAACAGAAAAAAAGGTACCTTAATTTCCGAATTTATTTATTACTAAATTATAATTTGTTACTTAATCCAGCACATATTAGATATTAGTTTGACAGAATTTTACCGATTATGTTCACGAGATTATAAACCTAATTATAAACTTCTTACAATAATTCAATGCCTGAATGTAATTCAGATTGTGTAAACCGTTATGTATGTAGATGTACGAGTATTTCGTATATAAGTAAATAAGTTATTAATTAATATTTAAGAACGAGGTCCCTCATGCATTTGTTTATACTTGAATAGCAACTCATCATACAATCACCTTATGATTACGATCGCTCGAAGATAGGTTTGACTGCGGCTACTCTTTGTACTATGCGAAATGGTTTGCTCACTTTGCAAGTGCAAAGCCCGAAGGGTTTTTGTTTGATGTACTTAGTGCCTCAACACTAAAACCCTGAGGCAGACTAAGGTAAAACTGGAGATCATAAAACATTTGAATTTTATTGTAGCATTTTAAACATATTTTTTTTTATTAAGCATAAGATTTTGCTTTTGTAAACGTAAAGACAGATTTAACTTGTCGACTTGACTTGTTCAAAAATCTACATAAAAATTAATGTTTCTTTGTTTGCGTTTCTATATACCATTCATCCGATTGCGATGAAACTTTGGTGAGTTGTTGTGCGTACGCCCACAAAGGTTTCTGAATTAGTACTCGAAGACCACGCAAACGAAGTCGCGGGAACAGCCAGCAATTTATAAATAGAAAAATTTTTCATACATCTTACAAAAAAAATCAAATAATACTCGTAAAGCCCGTGGAGCTTAATCTAACAACGCACAATTCAAACTTTGCCGATATATATGTATATATTCTATATAGTTTAGCGGTGGGACTGTCAAAATCAATGGAACCCCCAAGCCCTTCTTGTACACTGCGTTCATGTGGGGGGGGGGCGGCATCAGGAGGACTGATCCAGGTTTTCTATCGAGTTCAAGTCGGCAGACTGGACAGGCCATTGCATGAACCTTATGGTGATTTAAACCTCACGATGATGGTTAAATCACTGCATAGTAGCACGGGCCTTGTGGATAGGTGCGTAATCTTGAACGACATACAAACAGCAAATTGACTAGTAGGAGTGAAACCGTTCTCCGCGTATTGACGAGCTATAGCAGTAACTTGCGCTGTGCTTATTAATATCTGACATCATCCTGAATTGCGTCGATGATCAATTTAACTGTCTTCCGTCTCCATGTCGCCGGATCCAAAATCTTAAGATCAACCCAGATATATTTAATTCATGTGATTAATACCTCTTCCAAAAATGCAAAAATGTTATTTGTGCCCTTTGCTGTCGTGATTTTATACCGTAAATTGACCAATGTGACATATGTCACAAATAATAGCAATACCACATACGATTTCTTACGCGCGAAAAGGTAATAAGTAAGTTCATATGATGAAGTAGACCTTATTGCGCGATCTCGGACAGGAATGAATTTTAAAACTGGTAAACATTTTTAGACCGCGATTGTACTCCCGTGAATGTTACGTCCATATAGCGTGTTCAACGGTGAGCTGTCGGGCACACTGAATTCTATTCACTGCTGTCTTGAAAAACCCCAATGTTAAAGCTCAATGGAAAAACCTCAGTAACCTTAGAACTAATTCCTAAAAGCATCAGTCCGAAGATAAAGTTATACTAAATAACCTGTTAGTGTCAATCGAGATTGAAAAGCCTTACCCTGTTATTACTTAAATCACTTTTCAAACCTATATATTTTTATCTGGGTTCTGTTCACAGACCGGTAGGAGTCCCCCAAGTTTTTTTATAGATCTAATGGTCCAGTTTAAACGATTGGTATCAATTTTGAGTTCAATTGGGGCGATTTATAGTCCACGGTGCAATGGACCACGTTGCCTCACTGTCCGGGTGTAGGGTGACCAGAGATTGCGTAAGCGGGAAGAAACAGAAATTTGTTTTAGAAAGTAAGCATGACTTGTATGTACATTTGTATATGTATACAGGAAATTATAGATACTAAGTATTCTTCTTTTTAACAAAAATCGTCCTAAAATCTGATTACCATCTGCTAAAATCGAAATAGGTTTAAAGGTTAACACTAATTTTTAAGTTTTTTGTTTATAGAAAAAAGGCGGCAGACGAGCATATAGTCCACCTGATGGTAAGTGGATATTGTCATCCAAAGACATCCGCGATACATGCCAACGTCAATCACAGAATGATAAATGTTGGCGCGCCCCTGGATGCTTACATTTGCAGATTGCAGAATGAATTGGGAGAAAGGGTTGGGATAATGGGGAGGTACGGGATAGGATAGGACGGGATGGGGATGGACTCTGGCGTATCTCACTCACGACCGAAACACGTACGTACATTGAGAAAATACGATAAAGTGGTAAATGCAGTACATTTCAAGGTAGTCTTCTGTGAGAGGGGGGTAACGTGGCCAGTCGAGTGCGTTCAGGGCCTGTGGGAATGCAGCGTGCCATCTACCCCTTATAAATTAACTTACTTAACTCTACTTTTACCTATTTTTTTACATAATCATTTTTTTTTTCTGAAAGAGTAAAATAAAATTAAAACAACTTTTAAGACTCGCGTTTTACATATTTATACTTAAGTAAATGAGTCTAATTTTACGTATATTAATGGGTCTAACGTTTCAGCCGATTCGGTCACTGTCAGTCGGGTAGGTATTTCAAGTATCGTAAAGTAAAATATATTGTCAATAAAGTCAGTGGCCATTGTTAATACTTATAATTGCCACCTTTCTTATAGTTCGCTCCTATTGTCTATGGCCTGTACAGCACGATAGGTTTAGCAGCGAGTTGTTGAACCTCTTCCAGTTTTAATAGTCGGAGTTTGTCAACATAGTAATGACATTCTTAGGTAATTTTAAATTATTTACTAGTTTTTTTTTTCAAAAATTGATTGTTTTGCTGCTCGTGATGAATAAATTTAATAAATAAATAAAATGATTTGCTGCTTATTTAGTATTTTTTACTATTCGTTATTTTTTAAATACAAGCCAATAAAAAGTCATCATCATCATCATCATCTCAGCCTTTAGACGTCCACTGCTGGACATAGGCCTCCCCCATTGTCCGCCATTTAGACCTATCGGCAGCGACCTGCATCCAGCGGGTGCCCGCCACCTTTATGAGGTCGTCTTTATGGCTTCGGTATAAAAAGTACGAATAGAAAAATAGATTTTCTTGCAATGCAATGCAACCAGCCCTTTCAGTGTCCACTGCTGAGCGTGGACCTCCTCATGTACATTATCTCGTGCATGGGGGATGTAAGGACTGAAAACACCACGCTGGCCAAGCGGGTTCGCGAGTCCATTGAGTGGCGAGATTTTCTTATTATCAAAAATTGTGGTGAGCCTACACAAAACGCATTATAGAACATTTGTTTCGGGATATCTTAATGAAGACGCATGAGGGTCACAGGTTTTTTATGGAGCGAGGATTCCGTTTGCAGCCAATGCTTGTCCAGTGATATGAGGGGATAATAAAGACAGGTATACAACCATACATACGACAGATTACACCCAAATAGCAGTGCCCGTACCTGCTATACATGCTGTTTAAGTACGATTCCCGGTTGGGTAAAGACATTTATTTAAAGAGAAATATTTGGTGAAGAATTCTGGGTAGTTAATGTTCATCTTTGGCTATGAACACAGCCTCGACCAGTGACGGGTAACTTTGGAAAGAAATCCAATCGTATAATAATTTTTCTTAAAAATTTTCCAATGTTTAGAATATTTTCCTAAATTTACCCGTCAGTAACCACCGTATAAGGACTCCTTAGGTGAGCCTTAGTGAGCCTTGTTTAAATATGTATTAAATCTTTTTTTTTGCGTGCAACCACTGAACAAACAATCCCACAACTGGGCCACTAATACAAAAAATAACAGTAAAAGATCAAAGGTCATATAGCTTGACTGATAGCGCCTGGAAAAATCGTAAATTTTGAAAGCGTAATTTCGAAAACTCATCAATTGTATTATTTATATTTACCCTTTTCATGTTTATAACTACTGAACAGTATAAGTTGTGACGAAATCTAATTCGTAATTCTCGCGATGAAACGAAACAGGACACAAAGTTGCGCTTTATATATCGAGAGCTTCATGACATGGTAGAGGCGTATATGAAGATTATTTTTTGACGTTTTTATGACAACTAACAATACCAACCAACAAAACAAACCACCCACTACCAAAGGCATAATATACACATATATGTAGACTCATCACACAGATTAACACATTGGATAGGTAGTTCTTATTTCTAATTTCATGCGGACAAAGTCACACGTAGCAGATACCTACTATATATAAATACATGAGACATTATCTAAGAAAAGGAATCTTATTGTCCATTTTAGTTCCCAGATATTGAGACTTTAAAATCTTTCAAATATAACACAATTTTTCATTACTTTATCTTCAAAATCACATGTTAGAGATATTAGGAATTTTAATTCCATACCGACAATAAAGTCCCCCCTCTTTGCTCAAATGACGTCACAAATAAATAAAGATATAATGAAGTAACTGTCATTGTAGTAGTAAATACTTTGGAATAATTCAAAATCTTAAGTTAGTAATCAGTTGATTTCATATTCTGCGTATGAAATGGCAATTTTGAGATAAGTGAAACAGAAAGTATCAACTTATATAAATTTTTAAATTAAAAAATTATAGGTATTTTATATACTTACCTATAAATTTCATAATCAAAATAAATTCAGCTGCTTCCCTTATGGGTATATCTATCTATATATATAGATATATGTGTGGAATTAGAGTTATCTTTGTTATCTATATGTGGGAATTAGTCGCTGTTTATTATCTAAACAAATATGGAGAATTTGTTGTTCTCCATAAAATAATTTAAAAGTTGTTGCTGTGCTACCAGCATTATTAAATTTTATGTCAGTAAAAACTTCCATTCATTTCATCTGATGTTCTAAAATTTAATGTGGCCATTTTGAAACATTAAGAAAAAATATTGTTGTAATATTAAATAAACAGGCCATAAACAACCGCTGAAAACTTTTATTTATGTTTTCGCGTTCGAGGCACAGACTAAAGTTAATTAAAAAAGTAGGCAACCATTTATATTTTATTCCCAGTGACCGAATTTGATTATGACCGAATTTGTTGACCGAAAATAAAAGAGTTCAAAGAAATTCTACTTACTCTGCGGTATATCGGTCACACTATACGTCGTGTAGAAAAGCACATTAACACAAATATTTTATTATACAAATTTTACACGATAATAAAATAATTTAGACACTTTTTCAGTAACGCGGAACTACGCGCGGGAAACTTTGGGAACGTTCGACGCAGAATATATAGACATGCGATGTCGGCGCGTGTTGCGCGGCTACTGGCATCCTGAAAAAAAATTCTCGTTCACGAACCATCGAATTTTCATATTTCGAATGCGAGGAAAACCCATTTCGCATAATATGTGCTTTGATTGTCTATGACGTGTCTCCTAAAATATTTTTTATTGTTAGCGGTGTGTTTTGTTTACGGCCAGTTTTCGTTGATGGTTCTGTAAATATATTTTCTTTTTTATTTTAATTTCCGATTAATTTTTGATAATTTTGTTTGAGCTACTCGTTCTTTGAGAAACTTCAGTTCTCATCAAACTATCAGCAAATTGATTTGTCAGTGGATAGGCCATATCTATTGAAGGACTGATACCCAACTATAACCGATGTGGTAGTCCCCGAAACGAGAGCACGTAGGTACCGCGCGTTGTAGAAATAGCAGTCAGTAAAGAACTGACGACTTCATCGATAGTGAATAGAGAAAAGAGGAAAATAGTGTATCATTTTTTTTATACAAATAAGGCGGCAGACGAGCATACAGTCCACCTGATGGTAAGTGGATACTGTCGTCCATAGACATCCACGATAAATGTCAACATTAGTCCAGAATGATAAACGTTGGCACGGCCCCGGATGCGCTGCCATAACCAATAACGCCATAACATATTGCCATATCGCAATAACCAATGGACGAATTGTAATGAAATTTGGCATAGTTATGCTCGTAGCTCATGTGGCGGGTTAAACATTTAGGGTACTTTACATCCAGATCCTTTATAGAGTTCCCATAGAAATCATCCTCATTACCACACAAACGAAGTCAACCTAATGAAATAATACATGGATAAATATTATTTAAAAATTTATATCCATTACGAGAGATTATTACAAATGTCTCGTTATCTTTATTATACAAAATTATTGCTCTTAGCCCAGCCCATAGTTTTTCTCAGAATAAAAACATTCGTGGACACGAGTAGTGAATGATCGATGCGCCAAGTTAAACGTCTTATTTACCGGATGAATGTGAACAAACAAGAGTTGATCGATTGATATTAATTGGATACCTATCCTATAACTAATCATGCTTCGGTAATAAATGAGAATGACATGTTATAATGTTGGTTTATGGGAAAAGGAAATCACTGTACGAGAAATAGCATTGTTTATAAGAGTTGCAAACACCTCTTATTTCACTTTTTACCGGATTAAGCTTACGCGGGAATGAAAGAAAGAACGAATAACAGTTTATTTCCTGTAAACAGTCAACCAAGTTAAAGTCTAATCAAGAATACAAAAAATACAATAAAATCATGCAAGTCCTACCAAAAAACACGATAAAACCATGCAAGAACAACAAAGAAAATGTATATACTTAATTGCTTCACTGTAACAGGATTGATAGAAAAGACGCTACAAAAGTTAACTATTTTTATTTAATTCTCGAACCATAGACTATCTTTTCAACGATATTTTATTTTATTTTTAGCGCTCATAGATAATGCAATACAGTTTTTTTCCATTTGACACAGTAGGTATCCCGTAAAACACTGCTCAATAAGGCGTACACACGATGCCGCCGGTCGCGAGACTAATATTATTATAAAAAGAGACAGTTTGACTCATTTATTGACACATTCATTTATGTATTTATTATTATTATTATTTATTTAGTTGTTTTACACATCATTGCACAACATGAAAGACACAACTTATTTTCTTTATTTTGATGTAAAAGGTCAAAAACAACTGGACGTATTTTAAAAATTCCTTTACTTTTAGGAAGCTGAATTAATACCAATCAGCATACACCATATTAGGGTTCCCTGGGAGACCATTATGCCATCTGAGCTAAGCAAAGGCGGGATGCTATTATTGTATACACCGATATTCATTTAGCGTCATTACCGTTGACAGCTATAAGGCAGAGTATTTTGGAGATAATTTGATAATAATCTAAGCCTGATCACAGGGCCAAACCTGGTAGATTTGTAATTATAATTATGTAGTTTGCTAATAAGATAGGCAGCGTGTGTAATTCTGGATTAATGTTGGTGTGACGTCCATGACAGTATCCACTTACTACTGGGCACACTGTCTGCTCGTCTGCTACCTTCTTTCTTTAAAAAAGATAATGTTTCTTCTATTTTACATGAAACAACAGCACAAACGCAATATAAAAACTACCTAATAAAAATCTCTATGCCTATTACTGTTTCAACAAATGATAAATATGTGCTTTTTGAAATGAACGTGTGTGTGTGTGTGTTGTGGACTTCTCGTCATAAACTACTCTAAGATTTTTTTTTAATTTAGATATATTTTTGTATGTTTGTATAATGGCATTTTCACTCTGTGAGTCAATGTACTTCATATTTGTAGGCGTTTATACCTCAACAATACTAATACCGAATCAGCATGGCGAAGTGACAATGGACAGGTCGTATTTGCCTTAGGACCGATAACCGTTGGGGTAGACATTACGTGCCGGGAAGCGCAGTGTGGGACGCCCTTCGGTCACGTTCACCGACCATTTGAAGAAATTCGCTGAAGATGGTTGGATGAAAAGAACCGAAGATTCTATGTGGTGACGAGTCCTGTGAGAGACATAGCCTCATGATATTGTAAATAATAAAATATTAGATCGGCAGAACATGACCCCGATTTCTTCATGCAGGATTTCTCGAGATTTTTTTGTTCGCCGAATTAGTAATCATTGAAAAATAGAAACTCGTGGGACGGGACAAGGTCCAAACTATCCTCATATTATTATACCTACATACGTGATTACTTAATGAGAGATAGCTTAAAACTAGACTGTCGGTAATGAAATCTGACTAGCAATAAATAGGTCAAACAAAACAGACATATCAGGTGATATATCACCCAACATGCCTTTTCAGCTACCGATTGTATATACAGACTTTGAAGTGGTCTCATAACCCACAAAATTAAAGGAATAAATAATATTACTGGCGTATAAGAAATTGGAACAGTAATAAAAATTCTTGACCCAAAAAACTACCAATAGGCTGACGGTTAATAGACATGCATGGTTATTTTCACCTTGTGGATCTGTATGCATTGAAACGTAAATTATATTTTAACCCTTAAGACCTTTGACACTTAAGCCACGCATTCGCTAGGAAATACACCCTCAATTGGCTCCATGTAAAGGTGCCAATAGACTAGAGCAGGGGTGCTCATACGGTCGATCGCGATGGACCGACTTACCTTGACTAAAAAAATGCATATTGTGCGGAAAACTAATATCTATGCTACGATACACCCTACCTAGACGACAATCCTGCATCACACATACTTGCAGCCTCTCAGAGTCGATAGATCGTAGTCTAACAATATTGAGGTAGATCGCCAGCAGTTCAAGTTTGAGCACCCCTGGACTAGAGCATTTGTTTGTAATGATCGTTCAAGCGAATGAATGGTTACATTATAAAAGACAAAGAAACTTGTAATGTTGTTAGGGTCCTGGCTGTGGTTACAGCCACAGCGAGACGCGATGAGCAATGTACCATTTCCTCGCCCGAGACACGTACAAATTCCACGAGAGAACGATTGAAAGACAGAGATAGAGATAATAGTTCAACGGTCTCGTTGTAAGCGAGTTTTATCGTTCTTTCTTTCTTTTTTCTTTCTTATCCTCTTTCTAGTTTTATCGCATGAAACTGGAGAACTAAGAGCGAAAAGCGCTCGCTCAGTTACACTCGCCCGCAATGTGACCGTCAACTTCAATTAGTGTGCGAGGATGGACGGGTTGAACAAGTGTTGGTCTATACTCTGTAATTTTATCATTATTTAAAATCGTTTAGTGGTTTCTACATGTATCTACTTATATTCATTTTTATTCATGTGTTTTTCATCTATCTATGTGATTGTGGCTATATTAATATTTATGTGACGTGATAGTGTCTTAATTTTTATTTACGACTGCTAGAACATTTTATATAAATAAATAATATAATAATACATTTATTGTTAGTCACTTTTGTAATTTTTGACATTTTATGTTGTCATCATTTTTGTCATTCATTATTATTAATTATATTGCTAAAAGGCTTGAGTCTATCGCAGCACTAGTCGAGTCTAGCTCGTCGCTAACGCTCGCTTCACTCGTTTCTCTCCCACCGACACCAAAATACGTCGCGCCTGGCGGAACTGCGTACTACGAGTACGCAAGACAATGCTCTTGTAGTAAATAAATGAACACAAGCCAATCAATAACAAGCAGCGCCACCTAGCCCTATTGAGAGTAACTAGCCTTGACATTTCTCTCTTTGTTCTATGATCGCGCGACGCTCACATGTAATATTATTTGCTTTCAATATATTTACTTTAAATTAAACTTTAGCTCCGTTGTTTCATTTCCACAGCTCTACCGAATGTTACATTGTAAGGTTGTTAATGATGACATTAAATTAAGAAAAAATGTAAATTTAGTGATGTAACTCAAAGGACGTTTAATTATAGAATACCAACTATTATGTTTTTATTTTTTTTGTGTACGAAGGCGGCAGACGAGCATACAGTCCACCTGATGGTTAGTGGATCCTGTCGCCCATAGACATCCGCGACATATGCTAATATAAGTCCAAAATGACAAACGTTGGCACGCCCCCGGATACGCTGCCAACCTTTGGAGATATAGGAATGGATTTGGAGAAAGGATTGAATCCGGCTTTAAATCCTATTTACTTTACTTAACATAGATTTGTGTCTCGTTTAACAAACGACTGTGGAACATGGCAGAGCATTAGGGAGTCGTTAGTGTCCAACTTGGTCAATTACACTAATTTCATTGCTCCGTTGCAACTACCCGCACCCAAAACACGGAACTGCATATCGACTTTGTTAAAACACTTCGCGAGACCCACTAATCTCGCGCATATCGGCCAACGACTTCACGAGTGAAACCTATAAATCAGTGGCATGCATTCGATAACACATAAGTGCAGTGAGAGAAATTGTAACCAGAATATCTGGCAACTGTATACCTAACCAGAATATAGGTCTTGTATCCTGGCAACCAGAATTTTGGTTTCAGTTCAATCTAACTTCTGGTTAATATTACAAGTTGACTTGTTTTTTATATTAGATCAATTGTGTATTATAAAAAAAGTTGTATTTATTTATAGTAACATGTGTAGGTCGACTTTAAAGTTATGGACCAGGCCAACCCTTGGCCCGATCCATAAGATGGAGGGAGCTATGCTCGGAACTTCTTTGAGCGATAAGATCCGAAGAGAAGAGATTCGCCAAAGAACAAAAGTGACCAACATACTCGTAGCATACGCAAGGAAAATCGCGAAGAAATGCTACAAGGTGATGACTAATAAACATTATCACCGGTTTCACATATACATTCCACTAGGCATTCTCACGCGTTACACATACCTACTGCTGTGATGAGTTGACTGCATTGACCTAGAACTTTATCAGTGTTTCAGGAAATCAGCGATGTTCCCACGGTGCAGTGACGAGGAAAACAATAATATAAATACAATTATAAACTTTAAAAGAATAATGGTATAGTATTTTAATATTTTTTCATAGTTTGGCGTAGTTATTCGAATATTAATTTAAGTATTATATGAATATTAATTGTAGGGGGCTCTCCCCTACATACCCTCCTCCTGCACGCTGTATTCCCACAGCCGCTAGGAACACTCGACTGGCCACGTTACCCCTATCTCACAGAAGACTACCTTGAAATGTACTGCATTTCCTCTTTTATCGTATTTCCCCAATGTATTCTGCAATTTCAGTAGTGAGTGATCTCACTACTGGCATCTCACTCTGGCATATCTATGCCGAGCCCATTCCCATCCCATCCTATCCCTCCCCATTTTCTCAACCCTTTCTCCTAATTTATTCCTTAATCTGCAAAAGTGGGCAGCGCATCCGGGGGCGTGCCAACGCTTGTCATTTTGGACCGATGTTGACATGTATCGCGGATGTCTACAGACGACAGTATCCACTTACCATCGGATGGACTGTACCACCTGGTTTCTTGTTCTTCTGACACAATGCACCAATACCTTCATCTACATGCGAAACTTCGAAACGATCACGTCTGTCCTGTAGTATAACATAGTGCTACAACAGATAAACGTCACTTTTTGAGCTTAGTTTAATTTTATACAACATAATTAACAAAGTCCTCAATATATTTCCAATGAATATTCGAAAACGTGATAAGTCAGTTAAAAATTGATTGTTGCAGCGTTCATACATGGAAATGGAATTACTTATATAATATGATAAGTAATTTACCTGTGGCAGCGTATAGTATAAAACATACTATCGAACTAAACAAAAATGCCGAATTAGTAAAATATCATTTTAGATACTCGTATCATTTACATGTAAGGATTACCATTGTCTGCCCGATGAGAGTAAACTGTAAATTCTAACTTCTGGTTCTAAGATCTGCTTCATTTTTAATTACAGTACACAATAAATTATTCTGATTCTGAATATTAAAAGATTCTAAAGATAAGGATGTGTAATGACGTTTTTTGTTCGCAAACAGCCCTTGAAAGAAGTGAGACTTTTCTTGTGCTCCATTTGAGTCACCGAATATACAGGTGACTAGACTGGTCGAGCTACCAGTCATCCCTGTATATTCGGTGATTTTCTACCACCATAAACGGACCCCTGCTTAGTTCATTCAACTATTATCGGACCAATTTATTTAATTTATCGTTCCCCTTGACCGGAACACATCCCACGCTACATTCCCACGTACAACGTGCTAATATTATAGTATGATCGATAACAAACTTAGAACTTTCCATCAGAAATTTCAGCAAAAATAAACTGAAGTTTATCGTTCCTTTCGCAGAGGTCTGTCTATTCCGAGTACTCCCCAAAGGCCAGTTTAGAGAACGTCTTTACATTTCTCGTGTAATAATTTCCGTACAGTTGGCAAAAAAAGTTCGCAATTAAAATAATAATAACAAGAAAAAAAAATATTAGAAAAGGAGTAATTCGACGAAGCACTGAAGTTGCAGACATAGCACAAAGAATCAGCAAACTGAAGTGGCAGTGGGCGGGCCATATGGCTATATATACCTGTATACCGCAGGACCGATAACCGATGGTCCTCGAATGGAGACCACGTACCAGGAAACGTAGCGTGGGACTCGCAAGGTGGACACGTAGCTTGACGACTTGAAGAATGTCGCCGATAGTCGGTGATTTGAGAAAGTTGAAGACCGTATATGGTAGCGGTCCTTAGGAGAGGTCTATATCCAGCAGTGGAGAGACATGGTATGATAAGCAAATTGTTAATAATAGTTAATTCAATAATGTACACAGACACTAACTGTGACTATAACATATAGCTATAACAGAGTCCCTCACCATTCCAACCCCCTAGTAGTTGACAGCCTATCCTATGTCCCCAATAGGAATGACCCTCCCGTCGTCCTCGGCACGTCTAAGACGACCCCGTGGACCCAATTACTGCTGCCAATGCGGTTCTTACACTACACTCATACAGATTTCACATATACACCGTCCCCGTCGGCGGAGACGAGGACGTCACCCTCGCTACACCGTCAACACACACCGGCCTTCAGCCAACACTTTTACCAGGTATCAGCACGTGCCTGGGCGTTTATCACCGACTTGCGATCCCGCGGTACCTTCCCAAAGGAACGCCGTAAGCCGAGGTCCGTTCCTTCCACCGGTCTACCGCCTTTAGGCTCGTTGCTGCACACACTCTATACTCCCGGCTGAGCGCCTTCTGCGCTTGCCCTAAACTATACATGTCCAGTGACTTTTGAAAGGCCATTAGGGAAACAAGAATTTATCAATTCCGAAATAAAACTGACTGTGGCCAATGTTATGGCATATTCCATCAAGTGATATGACCTTTGATTATTTTGTATTGATGGTCCGAACGAGCATTCCGCGTCCAAACTCTCGGCCTATGGGGTCCTAGATAGCTTTTGTGCCTTAAGGTCCTTTCAAAGCTGATTATCGAATTCACTGACACCCCTAGAACTGGCCATTATCTCAGTAGTGCTATCAGCAAGAAAGACCTCAGAATGCTTACCACGGTTACCGTTTTTTTTACAACTTGCTCAATATATACCTACTTACATTGAGAATTATGTGCAATTCAAGCATGCCACTATACAATAAAGAAAATTGCTTTTCCTAAATAAAAACCTTTTTCCGATTTTTCTGATATTTTTCTGTTTTTTCTATCACACTCATCTTAAGAAAAAGATAAACGAGTTTATAAACTTTGCAATTCTTGCACCGAACTTAGAAACTTTTCTCTAAAGAAGTATGTTTTATAGTTCTCTTAATAATTAGCAACATTCACCTGCTTTTTCATTTATTTTATTTCTTCAACTAGCAAAGGGGAAAGTATTTGAATACACGGGGTGTAGTCGATTAATTTCCCAACCCTAAAACCATGAAATCCGTAGTGGATTCAGAGTTAATTGACATGAAATTTTACAAATCATTTCTTTGCAAAAAAAGAAATATTTTTTGGGCTTTTACAATAAACTGAATTTGATGCTTTCAGAGACAAAGTTTTCTGCCAGGGTTTGTCTTATTAGTGCTGTGCTAATGCATAACAAGTCGACGTTGATTATCAATTTATTAAAAGCATTAATAGTTCTCTTAAAATTACAGGAGGGTAAGCATTTTAAAGGAAAAAAAGGCATACAAATATTCAAACCATTTCAGCGTCATTCATTCACGAAAATCGCCTGTGACAATTTTTTTCCTTGAATCCCAGTTCTTTGAACCGACCAATTAATTTGCGCCAATCTGCGGAGTTTTTTCCTTGACATTACATTATCCGGGATATTTATTGACATCACAATGTTACACTGAATTGAAGCAAGGTCGTCTATTTGTGAGTGAATTCAAGAGATACGAGTGTAAAATAGAGCTACAATATTCTAGAAGTTACAAAATATTATCGCAGAGGGAGAGTGCACGCTGCAATCTCAAAGCCGCTGGGCGCATTCGATTGGCCTTCCCTGTGTCTCACAGAAGTCACAAAAGCCTACCGTAAAATGTACTTCATTTCCCACTTGATCCTATTCCCCCAATGCATATACGATAGCAAGTGGGATATGACAGAGCCCATCGGTACTGTGAACTGTGATATGTGGAAGAACACATTAAATTGCAAACAGGCACGGGAAGAATTGCCAGTAATTAACCCGCATTTCAGTAAATAACTTCTTGAACTGGACAGGGGTAATTTACGTATAATAGGGATAATTACAGGACATTGTCTATTAAATAAACATCTTTACATTATAAGTACAACCGACAGTCCTCAATGCGGAGCATGTATGGAGGCTGAGGTAACACTAGCCCATGTTGCTGGGATGTGCAGATGGACATCGCACATCGCGCAAGCATCATCCGCACTATACAGTGCAGTACACTCTCGGAGGCTTTCAGGTAGCCAAAAAAGCTTCTGAATTTCTGGAGGAAATTGGGTTGGCTGGTGTAGCCACAATCACCCAACATTAACCACAGTAGCCTAGGTCGACTAAGTGCGGAAACCTGCCCGTTGAAGATGTAGATGTCCTTCTCCAGATTTCAGGCTACCTCTCTGTCAAATTTCATTGAAATCGGTTCAGTAGTTTAGTCGTGAAAACGTACCAAACAAACAGACAAGCGGACAGACAAATGCATTCAAAGTTCATGCGTTCAAAGAAATTTCAAAGAAATGCGTTCTATTCGACTAATATGTACATATTTCATTCTGTATACTCGTACATATAATTATAATTCATGGATCCAACCGTCTCACCAAACTAACAAGCATTTTGTGGAGTTCAAAATTAGATAGACAGAGATCCAAATGTGTTTCTGAGCTAATCTAGTAAAGATTTTTATACAGAATGACTTAAAAGTCGACAATTTTACTTAGTTATATATGGTAACTGGCTACCAAAACCTCTTTGGTTTTGGTAGCCAAACACTTCTGTTCGCAATAGTTGCCGAGAAGTTTCGCGTTTATTGTTTTTTACTTTTTCTAGTCCCATGGTATAATTTTTTATAAAAGAAAAACGGCAGACAATCCACCGGATTGTAAATATTCATTGTCGTCCATGGACATCTATTATATACCTGCAAGTATGCCAATAGCGATCAGAAATTATTGGCACGTCCACGGATGCATGCCCCCTACCTTTGGAGAAATAAGAAAAGATTTCGATGAACAATAATGTGATAAGATTTACACGGGATGAGATAGAGGTGACATAGCTTCTACCACAAGCCCTGAGCAACTATATCATCACTAAAATAATGGACTCACCTACCTTCTTAGCCAGCGCGGTATTTTAGGGCCATATAGACCTCATGCACAAGACAATGTGCATAAGGGCACTGCAGTCCTGCAGTGGACTATAAAAGAGCCGGTTACGTAAGCTGACTGTTTCTTCAAAAATTCCAATAATTTGCTGGAATTTCTGAAAAGAAGGATAACTTTTGCCTTCGTTTCGTACAAATTTCCTAATAAATCCCAATATATGTTTTCATCAACTCACCCATCAATTAACAGCATTCATAGATCTACGAATACAATCAATATAAGACGCCCCAATGTGTTCGTATAATGAGGCGTCAACAGCCGCACGCAGCAGTTTCGTGGAAGCCTTTGATGCAAGTCGACCCCACGTCATTTCGCACGAAACCATTCGATTCTAGCCCTTATGTATTTAGCTTATAAAGTGCCTACGAGTTGCCTTGATCGTATACTAGTTTCACTAATTGTGACTGTCCGCCATTGAAGTTTATTTGTGCAGTGCCAAAACAACTGAAGCTCAACTTTCAACGTGTTTTCAACACAGGTTACACAAATTCCACAGAAAATGTTTGGTTGATTAATTGTCGCCTTTGTAGTTGTTTCGTATTGAACTTCATTTTAGCACTGCCAAAAAATAGTGTTTCTAGGTATATTTCTAAGCAATTTTCGTTATTAGCAATTCGGAAGGTTTTATACAGATTATTTCAATGGGATATAAACCCGATGTCTTTACATTTGAGTCCTCGAATGGAGACCACGCGTAGGGAAACGGACGCACGTGGACTGACGACTTGAAGAAAATCACCAGTAGTGGTTGGATGAGAAGTGTTGGCGATGAGGGTCAACGGGGGTAGTAGGAGAGAAAATACGGAAGTAAAAATCGTTTAATTGCACAAAAAACTGCAGGGGTACACTATCTCGGCTGAGATTTGTCTGCTAATTATTACATACCTACTAATTGGGCGATTATACATACGAACTGTGTCAAGAAGGCTCGGGCTTCCTGTATTTATAGTAGCTATGCTTGCGATCCCTCCGTTCTCTGAAGAATACATTTACTTTTCGCTCATCCATACTTTACTAAGGTTATAAGTTTCAAAATATATACATATGTGTCAATAATCGTCTTACACACAGAGTCTAACTATTTTCCATAGTGAAAGACGGGAATTGATAGCACTTTCGATTAATCGTAACTTTTATTTCCTCGTTCCTAACAGCGAGTAACAAGGGGAATCGGGAAGAGTTTTGGTCTGGAAGCGAGCGCCAGGATGCCTGTGCTTTTCTATCTAGTTTGCTACTTTATGCTCTCTTTCTTATTACTAGAATAAAACACACAGCAAACGTATATTTTATTTGCTCCTAGACTATGCTTAAGACCTAACTTATTATCTAGACACACAAATGTCAATAAAATGGAAATCTAAAGATAAAACACATAATAAACACTAGTCTGCTAGATAAACTAAATTAGATAAATTAGTCTGCAATAACCAACAACATTATTATATAAAAAAACACATAATATTTTAACACTCTATAATGGTAAATAGGCTTGTAAATAATCTCCGAGAAAAGAGGTTCAAAATTTTTTATGTTTTTACTGCGCATGCTCAGAAGTGCTTTCGACGTTATTTACCCCTTGTGCAACCTCATTCAGACAACTCTTTTTTCTCCGAGATTTCGGACGCTAGTACACACTATGCGCACTGATTTGAATCTATGAGACTTGGTTATTGCAGTTTATAGACCATTTCCCTCGGCACATTGTTCTATATGGATACACATTTTACATGTGATACTATTACTTGTTCATACACTCATTATTTTGTCGTACACAAGAAGATCAGAAGTCCGTGTGTGGTGGCGGTCTGCGGAAGAGACCTATATCAGCAGTGGAGAGACACGAGCTGATGGTATGCTATAGTCTTGGCGTTACTGCAAAAACGTCAATAAAGCTTAGGTCTAAAATACCTAGAAATCTCATTAATCATTCCCGGAAAAAAAGGCGTTTTATCGAGTTATCTTAATCTCTATATATTTCTCCTGTAGGGCACTTCCCTTCGTAATATCGAGAAGGTGTAGAGTATTTTTTTTTTCTTTTTTACGTAATTATCTGGCAGTAAGGGATACTGCTCACCTGATGAATTACCGCCACCTGTGTTATTTGCAGATCTCTGAAGTCGAGAGGTTCGCGAATGAAGAGATTCGAAAACTATGATAGATTAGGCTATATTATTCTCATTTCGATTTTCAGATAAGGTCTCTTGACTACGAGAGGAATTCTGTGCCTTATAGAATTTTAACTGATATTAAATTAACAGAAGTCAATATATCTGCTCAGAGCCGAAATACTAATTGATTTAATAAAATTTTTGCCAGAGAATAAAATATTTATCCGGAAAGAAGCAAAGAGCGAAATTGGATTAAGTCGTCCTATACATATCTCTGAACTGAATTATACATAACTTTGGTTATAATTTGAATAACAAAACAGAGATTTACAAACCTTCTCTTTTATAAACAACTGCAAACATATCTTTGGCTACTAAGCTGATAATCCTCTTGTCATGAAGAAAAATGATCATTTAGAATTCTTAGGCGCAGTGAGAAAGGGAAACGAAAGAATTGTCAACAGTATTTAAAATAACTTCATAAATAATCCAAATATTTACACTAACGCCACGCATGACAGACGTAATAAACATACTAATCCATAAAATGAAGAGAGCAGCGACAACTTGTATCGTAATACATTTTATGTAAATCCGCTACATTTCAACAACTGAATTTTCTCCTGAATGATCACAAAACACATCATACATTGAACACTGTATTCTTAAAGTAGACGAAAACATACGAAGTGCAGCGTCAATGGACGAAACTCACAGTTTATTTACAGCGTTTTATTTCCCGTCGACGATTGAACAGCTGTCGTGTGAAACGGAGCGATGTGACACATCTGTCATAACAAATGACGCGCGCTTTAGCAAATGGGCGCCCTTCGTCGAGTACATCGCTTCGTGAATAGAGCCTGGCAGTTAGAAAGTACATTACAGTTTTGATACCTGTGTTTATGTGTTCACTTTTGAAAAATAACTTTTTAAAATATCCCACTAAATGTTTTTTTTTTCCTTAAAATATTGTTTAATTCACTTTAGGCTGTGGAACGAACTGCCTCAAGAGGTCTTTCCATTAAACTACGATATCAGGTTCTTCAAGAAAGCTGTGAATAGGATTTTGCCAGGTCGGCGGCGCACCCGCATACCCCCTGGTGTTGCAGGTGTCCATGGGCGGCGGTAACACTTACCATCACGTGGGACCGCTTGCTCGGCCGTCTACTTCAATATAAAAAACCTTATCTACCTTATATATACCCATTCAGGGCAGCCACCGCCTCATAAGACACATGGACTGCAGACTACTCTCTTTTTCATTTCACTTTCCGTAAATTTCTCTGTGTTTAAATATGTGTTTGTATTTTTTTTATAACTGTAGTGTCTTGTAACTCTTTTCTGAATAACTGTTTTATCTATCTATCAAATATGTCATATGGGTTGATATCGATTTGTGAAGTTATGTTACTTTTCCTCGGCACTAGTCGTTTGAAGATTTGTTTTTGAAGACAAAAATCCTACTGTGATTGTTAACAAATTACAGATCCCTGTTCCATAACAATCTTTATTAAACAAATATTCCAAGAAAATCCATACACATTTCGGACCTTCAACTGTTCTTTTTTCGTGTAAGTGGCCCTATTTCACCAAGAATCACTTGACTGGTCATACCATTCATTAAACTCTAACAAAACAATAAAACTTTCTTCATTCAGTGCGGTATTTTTTTATGTCTACTCGCTATTATTCAATAACTGATTTTTAATAATTATTTAATAATAATTATTATTTTTTTTGTTGTAAAAGTACAGTGTAAATAAAGGAAAATCACTACAAAGAAAAAGATTCCGCGAAACCATATCTACAACTACTTCTAACAAAGATCCAATTTTAATATATCGTTTGTATTTTCAGCTATTTTCAGAACCAATAAAACAGTAGGCGGTATCGCAGCGCTATCTTCGTTTCGTTGTATGAAATGACAAATTTCCCTCCCCTGCCCCTGCCCGGGTGCGTGCTCGGAATAGCAGTGGATTTGTTTTGTGAAAACACGGGATTATATTGCCAATACAACCGCGGCGTCGCAGATGTTTACGGGTACTTATCAATCTACTTATCAGTGAATTCAACATGGGTCACACAAAATATCCGATTTAAGTAGATTTTTATTACTCTGTATTTTAGACAATTGCGGTCTATATAAATTTTATTTATTTACCAAAAATCAAGAGAGTGGAGACTTAGAGTGGATCCATTCAAAAATGTTAATCGAAATTAAAGCTAAACGCTATTTAACAAAATCGAAAGAAAGAAAACAATGATTTTCTTCGTTTCGATTTAATGACATTAATGTTGTTGTTTATATTTAATACATTTGATTTGATGAGGATAGATTTTTTTATTTATTTTATAGAACAACCAGAATTTATAGATTTTATAGAATACGTCCATATATTGAAACAACAGTGAGTACTAAGCTAAATACAATGCTATTAAGTAAATGTTGATTTACTAGGCTATCGTAGCAAAGCAAAGGGAGAAAGTTTTAGGTAATTAAGAGAAGTAATTTTTAGGAATACATTATTAATACAAAAATACCAAAGGTAAGAATATTAAAATGAGAAGTATGCAAAGCCTGTTGAAGTATCTGGCCAGCGAATACTTACCATCTTACTTACTTACTTAATCTACTTACCATTTCAACCCACAGGAAAAGAAATAATTTTCACATTTGTATTATTTTGTAAGTTATTTTAAAGTCTATATGTTGACTATAAACACTATTTATAGTCGGATTTTTTATTCCAGTCGGGAATATGATATATAGAACTGTCAGAAATTTGATTAAAGTTAGAGATGACACTTTATTGACAGTTCTACATGTCATATCCCTGACTCGAATAAAAAATCCGACTTTATCTTTGTAAACTCGTAAGTTACTGACATGTGTTCTAGTCTCCCTTCTCTTTTATTATTTAATTCTAGTAATCTCTGTTGATATTTTTTTTATTTATCTACCTTATTATTTATATGTATATCGTATATTGTATGTAACGTAATTATGTATGCTGTTCACCATCTACGTGTCATCAAAGTATTTATTTCCTCTCTACCCAAAAGTTGCTGGCAGAAATCGCTTACAGCGATAAGACCAGTTTTTCGTGTATTTTGTTTTTGGTGTGCTATAAAGAGTTATATCCATCTATTTTTATAAATGAACACAACATGTTGAAAAGCGTAAAGAGCCAGCCCGTAAATATTACCGTATGTTTTCAAATTTCACGGTAAACTTTTAAAGGTTACGCTAAGTGGGTCATTTTTGATATGCCGCCGCTGTTATTTGTCTCTATATTGCTAATGGTTTGACGAATAGGGATTAACGGATCGTAAACAATTTACATAGACCATTCAATACTCTATTAACGACTTTCCGCCTACCTAGGTGTACTTTGGACTATATGTGGCATTATGTGAGAAAAGCAGCCTTAATGTAGTTCTAGTTTTCCAAATATGGAAGCTAAGATGAAATATTTAAAAATTAGCTTACTTTTATTACTTTCGGCTGAAATTTCATCTCTCTAAAATAACTTACATTATATTTTTACAGCTTAACTAAAGTATAAGTACTGAAAGTACTTGAAGTACTGAAAAGTACTGAAAGTATTTATGGACAATGGATATGGTTTATGGATATTTATGGTCGACTTAAGAATAGCAAGATCCCATCTCTTACTGCGGGTATCATAAAAGACGTCTAAGGGAGAACAAAACCGCTACCACAAGCCCTAAGAAAATACCTCTAAAAAACTCCACTTGGTCAGCGTGTCGTTGGGTCATACATGCGACAATGTGCATGAAGAGGCCCTGTCCATCAATTTAAGTAGAACATAATAATTGTTATGTAAACGGATTTCCCACGATTTATTATTTATTATAGTCGATATTTCAGTCCAGTTAGTTACATGAGCCGTGGTCGCGGCGAGGTGAAGCGGGTGAAGGTGTTGTTGCTATTGACAGGCAAATCTATCTACCCTCCGTCGTGTTCGTTTTTGATTCACCTACCCACACTGAACTTGTTTTTGTTGATGAAGTTCCTTGCACACTATACTAACAATATCACCACACACAAGCGAGTTTGAAAACGCATCTAAATTTCTGGGTTTGCAAAGTTCAATCCCATGTACGTACCAACATAAATCCATCCTCGCGATTGAAATTGATAATAAATCGTGAGTAACCCGTTGACATAACGATTATTAAAAAGCGCTCATCCCATCACTGGTCAGAGTTCTGATTGCATGTATTAACTCTAGAATTACCACAGTTATCCAAGTAACCGAAGTGAGATCTAAGGAACCAAAACTGATATATTGAGCCATTCGCGGTATCGCCTTAATTTATGTTCAACCACGATAACAAAAGTTTAAAATCTTATGAATAGAATATGTTCTAGAAATATATATTTTAGGATCCTTCCACTTTTTTACTTAGATATTTTTTAGTTTCCTTGTGTTTATTCCAGAGTTTTCTACAATAACCTATAAATGACGATCAAATTGTGGTTGCGAGCCTTGGCAGGTCTATATCCAGCAGTAGACAGACTTACCACCTGTTGTAAGTATCACTTGTAGCCGCTTATATCTTTTAACCATGATCTTTAAAACCTCTAAGAACAAGATTATTAAAGAGCACTAATATCTCCATTTTTATTTAACGGGGCTTTTAATCGATTACCGTTTTAGAGGCAAAGACAATTTAAGAATTTAGATAATTCAATTAGAACTTTTTACATAATCTGTACATAAAAATTAACCAGAAAAACAAACATTAAATTTATTTTGTGTTATGTATGCAATGCAACCAGCCAATCTGTATCCACTACTGGACTTGTACATGAGGAATATATGGCCACAAAACGCTACGCTGGCCAAGCCGGTTGGCGAGTCCACTCTTTTATAGGTAGGGTAATTTCTCAGCCCTTGTCGTAGCGGCTGTGTTGTCCCATAGTCCGTAGTCGTATTTTACAATACCCACGAGAAGAGATGGGATGGAGCTATTCTAAAGGTGGCGACACCACGCGGTCAATATACCTACTAAAAATGATTGTATCAAACATTGCCTAATACCACTAACTAAATAAAACTTCAAATATTCCAACATCAAAAGATATCGCGACAGATATACAAATAAGAAATCCCATATTTACATCATTCTCTCGCATATTTACTCAACCTTTTTATAATGGACGGTTTCCAGTTAAAACACAATTCCAACCGTGTATATTACCCCGACAGAAAGTTACACACTTTCATAGCAGGATACTTAACACGGTGAACATACGGTCGAAGAATATAGTGTAGCTGGAAAACCGCCAGTGTTTCCTGATTCGTATAGAGCGGCTCAATCCGATATTACCTCACTCATCGGGGCTTTTCAAATAAAATAAGTATGCTTGGAAAGAAAACAAAAATGTTTTTGGAATTTGAACATATAAAAATTTCACCATATTCTGTGTTTTAGCATAAGGAAGTAACACTCGTAGTCAACAGAATATAAGGTTCACACTAAGATCGCATGTGTCTTGAATTCAAAGACTTATACAAAGACGAGCACACACTGCACTGAACAGAACTGCGCCGGCCTCCATTCAAATACTCGTCGATTCCAGATACATCAGGGGGCACGGTAGTGCCACCGCCAATATTTGCCGCACTACCGAACACTGCACGCTCTTACTTAGGACAGACGAGTATCCGACATTCTGCGAACCTGATTTACGCACAATGTGTTATTCTTGTTATTAAATATTTATTGTAGAACTAGCATTGCCCGCGACTTTGTGCGCGTATACATTAGAGTATGTGTGGTTAGTTTGGTTCCCGTGGGAACTGTATAATTGATCAAAATAAAAAGTGTCCTAAATGTTACCTCGGCACATAAGTTATAACTATGCCAAGTTTCATTAAAATCCGTTCAGTAGTGTTCAGAGAGAGAGAGAGATGGACAGACAGACAAAAATTCCAGTTGGATCATCTGCACTTTACACAGTACCAACTTTTCTTCTAAAATATTAAATGTCCAGTGTTTGTTACGATTTTATAATACCTATGTACAGATCTGATTTCATAGTTTGTTAGTAATCTCAAAGCTATGTCAGTATAAATACAATAGTTTTATATAATTTTAATTAGCATTTATAAAAGTACGAAAACAGTTTGTATCAACGGTAGTGCCTTTTTTATGGTCGAAGGCTGCAGATGAGCATACAGTCCACCTGATGGTAAGTGGATACTGTCGCAAATGCCAACATTAGTACAAAATGACAAATGTTGACACGACTCCAGATGCGCTGCCTACCTTTGGAGATATAGGAATGGATTTGGTGGGAAAATGGGGAGGGATAGGATGGGAATAGGCTCTGGCACATCTCACTCACTACCGAAACTCGTACGTACATACGGAAATAAGATAAAGTGGGAAAAGCAGTACATTTCAAAGTAGTTTTCTCTGAGAGGGGGGTAACGTGGCCAGTCAAGCGCGCCCAGCGGCTGTTGGATTGCAGCGTGCACTCTCCCCCTCGACGCCTCATGCATGTTGGGCTTTTTACATCACGTGTACCCCTCACCCCTCACATACCTTTTTACATACCCCTCACTGAGACTATCAACAAATCAAAACATATGTCTTACTTTAAAACAGGTAGAAATGAACTAAATATTTTACGGTCCATCCTAATTGGCTCTAACATCTTCTTCGCCCATTAACCTTATTATTTACTCTTAAAACAAGTACTAAATCAACCACTCCGACTTGCGCCCACTAAATTACGTTTTATGATCTCTGTGACGTAATATATGAAGTTTTTACATCGCATTTATCAGAGTAACATAAGGAACATCAATCATTGTGTAGTGAATTAATTTATGTGTAAAAATTTAATAAGAGAAGTTTAGTATAATAACTCACAAGAGAAAACACACACTAGTTTTGTCTGCGTCCACACAGGACGCTAGGACACTATTAAAATTGAATTGTTTTGGGTACACTAGCATATAACTTTAAATCATTAACACTGGGTACAATGATTAATGATTTGAAATCATTAACCAGAAAAATATTGGTTACGATTTTTTTTATATATATATATATATAGAAACAAGGCGATATGCGAGCAGGCAGCCCACCTGGTGGTAAATGGATGCTATCGCTCATGGATCTGTGATGAATGCCAACATCAGTCCAAAATGACAGACGTGGTCACGCTCCCGGATGCACTGCTTACCTTTAGAGTAATGGATTTGTAGAATCTGTTGAGAAAACGGGCAGCGATAGGGTAGGATGGGATGGGAATGGGTTCTGACCTATCTGAATCACTACCGAAACACTTACATATAGGAAATAGCATAAAGTGGGAAATGTTGTACATTTTAGGGTAGTCGTCAAATCGTCCGTTGAATATGCTCAAATATTTTGCCAGTGCGATTAAAATTTCCTCGGGAAATATTTTATGTAAAACACGTCTGAAAATTATACATACACCTAAAACTCTTAGGGAAAACGGACTTTAATTTATAACCTCTGCTGAAACGTGACCTTCATTGCTCTAATCGACGGAGCTATCGTGTGCCATATAGCTATTGGCTACGAATTTCTCAACTTCCTTCTTATATAGAAAGATGGCGGCAGACGAGCATACAATCCACCTGGTGACAAGTGGATACTGTCGGTCTGCGACAACCGCGATACATGCCAAAATCAGTCCAGAATGACAAATGTTAGCACACTCCCGCATGCGTTGCTTATCTTTGGAGATCTAGGAATGCTGCCTGAATTTTTATCGCGACCTGAGTGTTGTACCGAATAGGCGTCCAGCTCAACTTTAGCTGTGAGCCTGCTGGACACGCAGATTTCAGCTGAAATCCAGATATATCCGGACGTGAGGACTATACAATATGTGATATGTGTGTATTAGTGATGGGTAACTCCGGACTTAATGAATCAAAAGAGGTGAAACCGCAAGCGGAGTTGAATCCCTTAATTGCTCCATCGAATTGTTATTTATGCCGATTCCGACTCCGACGCCGATTGTGATCGCGCATCGATACTTGGCGCGGGCCCAAAATCGAGATGCATCGATGGTAGTGCTGGGTAACTCCGGAATTAATGAATGAAAAGATGGCATGATTTTTTTTTAGGATAGGTGTATCAAGAGTGAAACCCCTTAATTGTTCTATTTACTCCGATCGTCCGAGATTACTCCTCGATGGCGTACTCGTTTAGGATAGGTGTATCAAAAGTTAAATTTTTTAATTGTTCCGTAGAACATGACCTTCTTTTTTTCCTTGTGCTTGATTACCCAGCACTAGCATCGATAGTGATTACATAAAAGAGTTAAGGAGTAACTAAGAAGAGTCGGATCCGCAAACGGAGTAGAATTCAGTGAGATAAACCACTCCGAGAAGTCGTGATTACCCACCACTAGTGTGTATGTATATGTTAGCTATTGTATGATATTGATATTGTATGTATTCATCATGTATATATATTTATAGGTAAATTATTATTGTGTTTGTCGTTTAAGTTATATATTTATACCTCTCATCGCAACTCCCAATGTATCCAATGTATCCCAATCCCTCTGCTTAACCCAAAGGTTAGCTGGTAGAGGATGGCTTAAGGCATTAACCTCGCCTTTTGTATAATAATGAGCAATAAAAGTTTTTAAATAAAAAATATGTAAATTAACCAAAAACCTGTGAGTAATAACATAAGTGTAGCACTCATCACAGCCCTCAAATTTGCTCTTCCTGGAAAGGGCCACTAAGTTGTAAGTGCATGTATATATATTTTAAGACCTACAATATACACTTAGTTTGCAAATAAATAAATAAATAATTTTAAGACCTGTTTTTTTTATAGAAAAATAGGCGGCAGACGAGCATACAGTCCACCTGATGGTAAGTGGATACTGTTGTCCATAGATATTCGTGATACATGCCAACATCAGTCCAGAATGACAAACGTTGGTACGCCCCCGGATGCGCTGCCTACCTTTGAAGATTAAGGAACGTATTGGGAAAATGGGGGGGAAAGAATGGGATGGGAATGGGCTCTGGTATATCTCACTCACTACGTACATTGGGGAAATAAGATAAAGTGGGAAATGCAGTACATTTCAAGGTAGTCCTCTGTGAGAGAGGAGTAACCTGGCCAGTCGAGTGCACACAGCGGCTGCGGGAATACAGCATGCACTTTCCCCCTACCTGCTCCGGATTGTTGCAGAACATCATAAGCTGATTCTGAGTCCAGACTTCTGGTCCGAGTGGGCAGTGCTCCGGTGCTTTAGGAAAGTGACACCAAACAATAATATTCATATTAGTGATAAATAGTTATTTCACTATACCGACAACGTGTCATCGACAACAAAACAAAATAACGCAAAATCTAAAACATGGTGGCCAATTTCAACATAAACCGTATGATATACTAGACTCGAAATAAATAAATAAAAATGCAATAAATTTTATACTGTTTGTTTGTAGGTATATCTGTTCTATTGGTCTCTATACTTACCAATTTGTATAAAAAACAACTGTTAACACGAATACTCTGCTGCAAAAAAGCAGACACATTAAACTGCAATAACTGGAGTAAAAAAGAAGTCAATCGAGTTTAAAATTAAATTTGTCGTATCACATAACCATTTGGTCGATTCAATACTGTGACCACATTTTTCAAATCGATGTTGAATAGGTATCGATGTCTTTCAAATGATCTTTTGATCTATACGTGGACATTCGGAATAAATCACCAGCTGGTGTTGGATTGGTAAATGTTTTTACCTTATTTGATATTAATAACGAATTTCTGAGGATTTTGTTTCATATGCAAAACTTCTCGGTTTTGAATTCCAGTTGTAGAAACACTTGTATAGAACAGTGTATAATGTACACTTACGAATATATAGGGATATCTATTCTAGACTCTCATTCGTGACGTCGTGCGTTGAAATTCTAGGCCCTCACTACTGAATATCAATTTGAAAATTAAACCGATTTCAAAAAAGTATCACAAGCTAGGCGGTGACGGAAGAATTGAAAACACATCTGGAGTATGCGTATCTACCAATCATCACTGGTACCGTGTGGTGGATTATGACCCAAAACCCCCTAGTGATAGAAAGGAAGGCCTCAACCTTTCAGTGAAAAGTTATAGGTTGATATTGAAACATTTCTACAAAGACAAATGTATTTATTTAAAAAACATTATGATACAAAAGGCGACCTTAATGCCCTAAGGCATTCTGTTCCAACTACCAGTTGGGTTGATCAGAGAGATACATTGAGAGTTGCGATGAGAGGTATAAATATAAAACTTAAACGACAACAAAAATAAATAATTTACCTATAAATATATATACATGATGAATACATACAATATATATATATATATATATATATATATATACATAGCGTAATGACGAAAGGTAATGTGCCCGGAGTCTAAGGTTAAAATTATTAAAATGTATGTTTCAGGTATGCGTAATTTGTGATTGTATTTGTATCTCTAGACCTGTGGATCCGAACCTATTTATGATGACCTACGCTAGCGTTGTGTTCGCACACGCAGCTCCCTCCAACATTAAAATTCTCCAAACCCTCCAAAATAGATTCGTGCGTAAAGCCGTGGCTGCCCCATGGTACTCACGCAATGTCGACCTCCATAAGGACTTGGAACTTCCTTCCATCGCCAAATACGTCAAAGACACCGCCCGACGTTACTATGACGCGTTGCGCACCATCCTAACCCTCTGATCGTTACCTCCCTCACCTATATCCCCGATAGGAGTGCCCTTCCCCGCTACGGTCGTCCACGGCACGTCTTAGACGACCCCGACGACCCAATTACTGCTGCCAATGCGGTTCTTACACCACACTCACAGACTTCACATATACACCGTTCCTGCCGGCGGAGACGTGGACACCGTTACACCGTCAACACACACCGGCCCTCAGCCAACACTGTTACCAGGTATCGGCACGTGCCTGGGCGCTTCTTATCGACTCGCGATCCCGCAGTCTTCGGTCTTAGTCCTAGTCTCGGCTTAGGGCGTTGCATTGGGGGGAACCCCAATGCAACGCCCTAAGCCGAGGCCCGTTCCTTCCGCCGGTTTATCGGCAGGGGAGCCCTTAGACTCGTTGCAACACACATTTTGTGCTGAGCGCCTTCTGCGCTCGCCCCAAATTAAACACGACCGGCGACTCTTGAAAGGCCACTAGAGCCACAAGAATTTAGCCATTCCGAAAAAAAAGCACACCCGTATCCCTCGTGTTGTTTTAATAACATACATATTTAATAACATAAGTATTTATAGTGACATAGTCGTTGTACTTGAACCGAATTTAAATAACTTGTTTTCTATATAAGATAAGGAAAATTCACGTACATATTTCCCTAAAGCGGTTGAGAGCGATTAGCATTCAGTTCAACTGCATGCATCACGGTGAATATTTGATTTGAGGCAATTTTGTATCTTTTAGGTCTAGGTATAACTATTTTGCAGGTTGTGTATGACAATTTCAACAACTTGAGGCAACAATGGGAAGTGAATACTATATATTGCAATAAAATAATAAGCAATTAAAACTCATTTTATTACTAAAATATGCATTTAAAGTGTCAAAATATCATCTCCGTGACTGCCACAATATCCACTTTCTCATTTCAAGAGAACCTTTCACAAGCCACTAGAGCCACAAGAATTTAGTCATCCGAAAAAAAAACCTGTGGATCCCAGAGATACAATACACGGGGAATTCTAGATATGGGCTCTTATATTTATTTCTTTATTATTACAGGCATAATTATAGCTTTATTAATTCTAAAACATAGCAAGCATATTCTATAGGTATATAGTAGGGCCTCCGTATCCGCGGTTCGGGTGAGCGCGCGAAAAGCGGTGAGCGGGTAAAGTGTTAGTTTGAAACACTGCCCCCAAACTGCAAAAGTTACAGCTACAGTGCGTGATATAGTATTAGTTAAAGGTAGAAAAGACAAAAACAACAACTTCTAATAACAATGTTTTTCAAAAAAATCGATAAAACTATAGATTGTCCGTATATAAAGCCGTCCACATCGTTAGCTTCCGAGCCCAGCAAATAATTGAGTTATGTAATTAATTAGTTAAATTTTATTTATGTCACAGCATATAAATACTTATTTCATGTTAATGTAAAATAAATGCTAACAATGCACATTTTTCTTTTCTTTTAGTTTAGTATTAATTTTATTTTATGTGTACATTTATACTCCAAAATATGGTGTTCGCTACTATCCACGGCTTCAGCTATCCGTGGAAGACGGCGGAACCAAACCCCCGCGGATACGGAGGCCCTATTGTATACATAGCACACACGTATACATAGCGTGCAGAATAGAACAATGTCGCAATTAATAACTAATTCTACATAGCAACATAGGTGCATACATAGCAAGGTGTAGCCAGCTCAAGAATCGCCAATAAACTACCCAACATAGCCCCTGTGTCGTGTAATTACTTTTACTTATCTTACAATGAACTTTATGTTATGCAATCGGTTTTAACAGTGTCATTCTCATTTATCATCAATTTTACTGGTCATCTTCTTACTCTGTCCTTAATATAGCAAGCGTTAAAATAGGCCTATATCAGGCAGTGGAGAGACATAGCCTGGTGGAAGGGTACTGTAAAAGGAGCTCTTTACTCGATGAGATTTTAACTTTGGCGATTACTCTACTCTTACTTTGGCTTTAAGTCTTTCTATCGGAGCCATGATCAAAAAAACATTTTTTCTGAAGAAATCGAATTACGAACGTGTATTGCCGCGGCAAGATCATTTTAACATCTTTCATATTAGGTATTATTCAAGTAAGAGATTCGCGAAATATTAAATTTAGGCAACCTGCATATACTAAGTCTGCTATGCAAGAACGGATTAAATAAAGACTTTTGAGGCCCGTTCTACCCCCCCCCCCCCCCAAACTTCCGAAACCACATAACTGGTGCTTGGGTGGTAGTCCTGGATTTGGATGCGTGATACTCGTTTTCCCCTGGTTATGTGGGTTTGGAGTTGCGCTCAGGTACTTAATCTGTTTGTTTCGCTCGTCTTTCATAGGTTCATAATAGACTTTTTTGCTCTACTATGAAGTTTCTCGCGATGGGGCCCTCTAAACTGTGGGCTCAAGGCTATAGCCCGTCAAGCCCCCAATTCCCCCAAACCCCCCTAATCCGACCCTGGTGACGTGTGTGTATCTCATGTTCAGTTACAACATCACAAGCCTACGTTTACGCTTTAAATATAATAAACCAAAAGATCTCGATGTGTAAAAGTTATCCTAACTCTATTTCCTCCCTTTGACATTGCAAGACCTTTTAGTCGTCTGTCTGTTACGATGATGGATGACATCTGATCTTAGTTCATTGCCCTGTTAGACCTGTGGTGTAATGAAAGGCGACAGATAACAAAATCTTTAAGCTATATCTCTTTGTATATTTTTCTATATTTTCTTGTCTAAATTTCATTTCTTTTGGAGGGGGAGAGTGCAAGCTGCCAACGCAGTGTGCAGCGTGCAGCTTGGTACAGTATTATGGGATTGAGTGTCGATGATGGCAGTGAAAATTGCCTTGTAGGTTTTGGGCAACGGAATTGCCCTATTTGTCTGGGATCTTTATCTTAGAATAGGGCTAGTAAAGGTCTACAAACCCAAACAGTTAGATCGTCGAACTACTAGTAGGACTAGATGGAATAAACGACACTTTTTTCCAAAACGTACAAAGTAGCAAAATTTCTCTTTCAACAGGCGCTGCTATTGCCCAATCCAATTTCAATTTCTTAATACGACCCCATCGAGACTTCGATGATTCTGCCAATTTTTGAAATGGAGAAATAATAATTAAATGAGTAGCAGAAATACTAAAAGTGGCAGCAAATCGATCGCAGAATTTTTTTAAGGTAGGTTAACGTTCAGTTTCTCTGGTTACAATAGAAAGACAGGAAATCTAGGGAAGCGGGACTCCGTAAACTTTGACATTCTTAGCAATTTATAAATTATTTATTTCAGTTATCCAAAATAGTTTGTTTTGTTGATCGCGATTTGCTGTCCATTTTATATTTTTTGCTACTCGTTTAGCCCTTTTTAACATTATTATAAGTCTGCGATCAAACTAATCGGGACAGGGCCGACATGGTGGATTATGAACCGAATAATAAAAGTCAGTAAAGCAAACAAAAATATTTGGTAAACATAATTTAATTATTCGTCGAAAATAATAGTTCTTTGACAAGTTTCTTCTTAAGAATGGAATGGTTTAGTGTGATATACCATAAGGTTTTCATATTCTATTATAAGACTATATACATACTCTTACTTTGTATGGGTAAAAAAACATGACTATAAAAATGTATTAGGCTATTTTCGCGTGGATTGAAAAGAAACACGCGTTGTATTGTTTGTTAGATGTCTTGGTCGACATTAAAATTATCCTCCGGTGTGTATCTATACAGGTGAGGTCGTTCGTGTCCACAGGCGGATGATAGCAATACAGTCGCGCGACGCCGTGTGAACCACTTTTAAGCGATCCCATTTAAATTACTGGTCGCTTAGTCGCGTACATACACGTACGGTCAGCTGCAGAGAAATATTACCCGCTATGTATTGAGACATATTTCTCATATTTCTTTCCTGCTGACTGTACCCGCGTACCCGATGCCGTGAAGGCAAGAGCACCGACCAAACATAGGCTAATTGGTCCGCGCTCGGAACATGAAAGGCAATATTGCTTTTACTATTTATGTAATGTGCATTATTTTTCACCCGTGCGAATAAAGCCTATTAATGTTGTATATACTCCGACTGCCCATGTGCGGGATATTGACACGTGAATTTTTCTTTCCTATTGATATATTTTCACTTCGATTATGACACGTCAACATTCTTTTATCGTCATTCTCACACAGGTGGGCTGGCGTGATAACACAAGTGATTTTAAGTTGATTTTCCTATGTACAATTCTTCTATAACTAGTGATCCTATATTATTAGATATCACTTATTATTATGCAACTGGGCATATTATATTAATTACTTTAGTATCGAACAGAAAACAAAAAAAAATGAAATCAGACGTTTTAAGGGCAGTTTCCTTGTTTACTGATCAAAATTATGGTGATATTAGAGAATTATAATCAACTATTTATAAAAAAAAAAGCGAATTAGTTGTAGGCATAAATTATTTAATCTAAAAGGAAAATTAAAGCAAATTAAAATGAATAAAAATAAAAATTTAGCACGCACACACACGCAAGCGTACAATAAATTAAGTAAGACACATAGAGAAAGACGAGCTTTCTTCTATCCAACCAAGGGCACTGCAACTAATTCAACGGCCGCTGGACGCACTCGACTGGCCACGTTACCCCTCTCTCACAGAAGACTACCTTGAAATGTACCGCATTTCCCACTTTATCTTATTTCCCTAATGTGCGTACGTGTTTCGGTAGTGAGTGAGATGTGCCGGAGCCCAGTCCCATCCTATCCCTCCCCATTTTCCCAACCCTTTCTCCAAATCCATTCCTATATCTCCAAAGGTAGGCAGCGCATCCGGAGTCGTGCCAACGTTTGTCAGTTTGTACTAATGTTGGCATGCATCGCGGATGTCTATGGGCGACAGTATCCACTTACCATCAGGTGGACTGTATGCTCATCTGCAGCCTTCGACCATAAAAAAGGCACTACCGTTGATACAAACTGTTTTCGTACTTTTATAAATGCTAATTAAAATTATATAAAACTATTTATACTGACATAGCTGAGAGATCTATTACTAACAAAACTATAAAATCAGATTGTACATAGGTATTATAAAATCATAACAAACACTGGACATTTAATTATAATTAACTGTAGTGGATAATAATGTGGCTTTTTAAGACGTTAGTGAAAGATTTTGACATCCATAACAACATCATTAAATACTCGTACATTGACAATATACCTTTTTGAAAATTAAATATAAAAAGGTAATTAAAATGACTTGAAGAAAGTCGCCGGTAGTGGTTGGATGAGAAGAGCCGAAGACCTTGTGTGGTGGTGGTCCTTGGGAGCGGCCTGTATCCAGCAGTGGAGAGACACAGGCTGATGGTATGCAATGACAATTAAAATGAGGTCGGTAACAGTTGGCGAAAGCAAATACATATATACATATAAAAATTGTTATCTATTGAAAAAAATATTTTGGGGGTATTAATAACTCTATATATTTATGAATTCGATGTTTGCCGAAGATACCCGAATATTCCCGAGGGCCAATATTTTCGTCCAAGATCTGTAAGTATTTTTATTATTGTTTAATACACGTTTTCTCACGTGATTCTCCGTTTACCCAAAGGTTAGCTGGTAGAGAATACCATAAGACGTTAAGTACCCTTTTGTACAGTGTCGGTGTGCAACAGAGTATAAATAAAAATAACAACAATAAAAGTAAGCATTGGCAAGCAATGAACAAAATGATTAAAAGTGTGACAGAACACTGAGGGATTAGAGACAACGTTGGTTAACTTTTACCTTGGCAAGATGAATTTACCTAGACTGATATCTTTGTGATGTAATCCAAAAAGAAATATTTTCTCACTCTTAAATTTTTTCTCGAATGTTATTGATAATGTTCTTACATTTAGCGTCGGATAAATAGACGTTTATAAGACCGTTTTGCTTTGACTTCGACCGACTTGTTGGAAATTAGCCTCTATGCAGACTGCATAAGGCCCTATGAGACAAAACTTGGACAATTTTAAGACTGATTGATAATTGTGAATTTAAGGATTAATACGAGTTTCTTTAATACTAGCGCACAATTATATGAAATCAAATGAAACGCGTGTTTAGTACAAAGCATTAAAAATTGAATATACTCGTATCACAAAAATAAATTATTTCATGTCATTTAACTCAGAATTGTGAAAAAAAGTCGTGTCTTAATTCTTTTGTAAAACATCTAATACAGCCTGTCAAAAAACTAACAAATATCGATGCCTAGGCAAATTCTTCAAAAAATTTAAAAACGATTTGTTCAAATCGATCTAATTAAAGATTATACCAGCCATAACCAGCCCTTTTAGTTTCACTGCTGGACATCCTCAAACACATTGTCTTGAGCACGAAAGATGTATAGCCTAAAAACGGTATGCTGGCCAAGCGAGTTGGTGAGTTTAAGTGTGGTGTGGTTCTTCGGGGTTTGCGGAAGCTGCTAATGATCCATACAAGCACCAAAATTACGTATAAATGCGATTAATAATTTTGCCAATACGATAATAAAATAAGAAAAAAGTAATTTTAAAGGAACTAAAAGAAAGTATACCCATTACAAAACGTTGAAATTGATATTATAATGGACAGTTTTTTTATATATTTATTTATTCGGTTCTTAGGGCGCCATGTAAACTTGTACAATCTACTTAAGGGTGTAGATTGTTGGCCTGAGATCTCGATTTCGAGCGACCGCAGCGCCAAAGTTTAATGTAACATCCGACGGGGCGGATGAATGACCTAGAGAGCGCGATTTTCAAAATGTTTTGCAACAAACGTTCCACGTTGAGAAATTGTTATTGAACTTGAATATTTACAGCATAACAATAACGTTGAATTTTTGGAAACTAGCTGTTGATTCTTTTTAATAGATTAATAAGAGTAGTTGAGACACAATTTTTATGTTTTTCTATCATTTGACATCTGACATTTTTGTATTCTACTTACCTAAAATTCCAACTATTTATTTATTTGTAATTTCACTACCAAAATTTATTCTAATTCGTAAAATATTCATTCAATAAAATAATTGCAAATTCAGTAGGAAGTGTGTTTATCTCTACGCAAGGAAATGTGCCTATTGCGTAAACTCAAATACTTACTTTTTGTTTACGATCACCTCGTCGATATCTAAAAAAAATCCTAGGGTTTTAAAAAAAATGTCAATAAATGAAACACAAGTATAAAAATGATTTATTTACTACACAATAACAAATATGAGTCGCCATTACTCGCTATCTCAAAAGCGTGCTAGGGTTGTACAAAAATTAGTAAATAATTCATTTATTTACTAATTTTAACAGAAGTTTGTAAATTATTAATATACTAATTAAAAGTATGTAATTAAACAATAACGAAATATGAGTTCAAAATTCTAATGGTTTTTCATTCGATTACGGATCAAGTTCTGATTTCTGCTAATTTGATGATAAAATCAATGGCTATCACAAAACCTATCAGAATGAAAACGTTACCAGCTGCCCGATTCACGTAAGTAATAAAAACCGTAGCGCAGTGACGTCACTTCGTTTTTTGCAAATTTAGCCCTTTTAACCGACTTAAAAAAAGGAGAATTCTCAATTCGCTGTATTTTTGAACCAATTTTTATGATTCTTTACACCAGGTAACTCAGAAATTGTATAGTAATTGAGCTATTGGAAGATTTATGACAATCCAAGACTAGATAAGTAAGTGCGTTTAAAACAGAAAACCAAAAGGCGATTTCTAAGTTCCTAAGTTAAAACGACTTTTGGACTGGCGTGTTTACGTGAATCGACTGGCTGGGTAGTTAAGTTACCTGTATCTTTCAAAATCATTAGGCGTTCTTCTCTTTCATAACACGTAAAGCTCTTTCTTTCCTCTCTTTCATAGCCTCTATGATACTGGGCGCGTCACGAATGGGCATGCTTCGTGACTGCCGAGGATCAACTAATTCTGGAAGTAGGCAATCGTAATAAAACCTAACTAATTTCATCTCCATTTTCTCCTCCCAAAATTTGTCGTCCTTTTCTATAATATAAACTTTCATAGGTACAGTAGCACCAAACCAGATGCCAAGCATGCAAACGTTTCTTTTAGTAATATGTACCTGTCCCTGAATTTGGAAATACCAGTTATGATTTTTATTTATGACATAACCCTTGGAAGCCTTGTCCTTAACCCAAAAGGTATGTTTGGCCATTGCTTCATCAAGAGTCATGCCAGCTAAAGAATGTGGGCACTTAATTTCAATTAAACCGTTTGCATAAATGCCATCTGGTGTAGTACCAAGAAATTCATATTGATCGTCGACGAACAAACCGCAACCTTGTATACTAATATTCTCTTGAATTTCTAACTGTTTAATTGCGGTTTCTTCGTTTTCGATACCGTACCGTACAGCAGGCAAACTGGAGATATTACTACCATAAACGATTTTACGAACAAGAACAGCACAACTTGTGCTCTCTCGTTTTTTACAAACTTCCCCGAACGATGATGAGGTTAGTAATTTTCTCCTTGTACTCATCCACTCAGAACTACTTCTTTGCAAATGGGTCGACCTTTCAAGCTCCTCTCTTTCAGCACAAGACAACTTTAAATCGGCTAAAAAAGATGACTTGGCTTTCTCATATAATTCTGGACTCAGATCAGGTTTTTCGCAGTTTGGTCCATAGTGAGCGTCTTTCGATACAGCGCTGTGGCTCTTTTTCAATCTTAATTTAGGTTTAGCAATTAAACGGATTCTACGATTACAATTTTCCACTTTCGCGATCAAAGGATTAGGACTAGATTTAAATATTACTTCATGAGTTTTACTATGAATCGATCCTGTATTAAAAGACACAACAGCAGCTGCGCATCGGCCCGCATAAGAACCACGGGAAGAATAATTTACACGCTTACCCCCTACTAATTTGGCAATCACTGCGTTAAAACTTTCAACTATATTACTTGTACAATTATGAATTAAACTTCTAGAATGATATGACAGTCTTTTACTTAAAATGTGTACCGCGTCCATTAATCCGCATCCAACAATTGCTGGAAGCAACCCAACAGGTTCTATTCGACGAGTATCAGGTCTACAGAAATACTCCTTGCAATATTGGTGATTACCAAATACGTGTTGTGGACCATTTAGGATATCTTCACTAAGATTTTTTATTTTTTCTTCGAGTGACTGATTTTGATCGCCCCAATATTTAATAGCGCATTTTACACCCGTTCTTAAACGCAAATACCTTTCTTTTAGGAATTTCCGCAATTCGCAAGGATACTTAGTGTCTTTCGACAGTTTCTCCAAGCTATTGCAGTAGTTTCGTAAAAGATGATTTTTGCATTCAATTTTCTCTACTGTTAAATTACCGTACGGTCGCGAATCTAATATTTTTTTATAAGTACTGGAATCGCCGTCTGCTACAAATTTATTATAAATTACACCGTGATCAACAATGGAACGTTTAAACCCCTCAACTATTATGGTCGATTCCATACCGGTAGATGATCCCGAATAATTCTTGAAACAACGGTGTTCCGAGGGCTGACTGTCGTTCTTTGCGGCTCGTGCACAAACTACGCAGTATTTATTTTTAACTCCAAAAAACAATACTTTATTAGTTTTAATGCCAATTATCGCAGCTGCGCCGGACAAGGCGGAAAAATTCTTACCATAAGATCTCTTGCTCCAACAACCGTCAACAGCAACAGATATTAATGGTGTACCATTTTTATCAACACTACCTATAGACACTGCGTACTCCGCTTCTTCCTTGACAGCTTCTGCCATGGAATGTGCTGCTGTCTTTTCCCACCAATCGCAAACCGTATTATTAATTTCATTGTATAATGAAGGTGACATGATTGGTAGGGCTACTGCGGCAGTTAATGTTTTTAACTGATAGTAGCTCCCACCAGATGATATGATACCAGATACAATTTGATGATTCACTTCCATTCTATCTTCTTTCTTTTCAATCAAACACACAGTAAATTTCATACTACACATACTACATTTCATGATGAGTTTTGAGTCCAGACCAACTTTTACTTCACCTATTATACTGAGGTAACATAACTTACAATCCATTGGACCGTGGTCCCCTATGGCCTGAAGAGCTTTAAAAAAAAAAGAAACGTCTACAACTCTACGCCCAACTTCCATTTCATCCACCTTTCCCTCTTGGTCGTTTTCAATAACTAGTTCCTGTAAAGAAAGATAATGGCTTGATTTTTTTTATAAAAAATAATTAAAAATTTAAAAAAATGCAAAAGAATTAATACAATATTAGGTTCCTGATGAATAGAAATTATAATTTCTTTACGCATTAGGTATTGTTTTTTTATGACGTCACCTATTTGAACGTAAATTTTCTTTTGAGAAAGTAATTGAGAAGTATTTCGGTACTAAGGTGTTTGTCTCTCGATGAAAATAATAAATATTGCAAGAAAAATCTATAGGTAGGTATTGAGATTTTGTCTTCGCCCATCACTAACTAAGTAGTTTGTTTATTTATGTAACAAGTCTACAAGAATTACGTATAACAACTTACCTCTATACAGCGCGTAGCATTGTTGCTCAGAGTCTCGGCCCCAAGGTTTTCTTTATTTTCAATACTGGAAATATTATTCATCAATATTATCCACTTTTTATTTATTTTGTACAACCCTAAGCCAGACGCTAGGCGCCTCGCGTCTGTTTGGCGGTATAGGTATGTCGACAAAGTTGCGCTGTCGCCTACCTACTTCCACAATTTGATATTTAGACAATACTAGCCGACCCGGCGAACTCCGTATCGCCTTTTTTTTTTTTTAAAAATCCTATTATTTTGATATTACATACAGATACTTCAATTTTATTTATCAGTATAGATATAGATAATACAAACCAATATTTACATGTTATTGTAGGTATATGTCTGAATCGGGCGATCTAAATCATATGACATATTGTATTAGCTTTGTAATGTACCCTGTTCAAATGCGATAATAAATAAGTAGGGAGGAACTTACATTTTATTCCGAGATCTTTTGGCTTTCATATTTTTATAATGCGTACAAAACTTTCTTTTCCCTGGCATGCCACTCAAATTCAATCAGTCCTGCGAAAAAAATAGCCTATGTTACTCAGTGATAATGTAGCTTTCGAATGATAAAAGAATTATTAAAATCAGTCCAGTACTTTTTGAGTTTATTCGTTACATACAAAAATCCAAATCTTTCCTCTTTATAATACCTATTAGTGTAGATATTGTATTTTTTACGATTTATATCTAGTTCCATCATGGTTTTCTTTCAGACATTCATTATATCGATACTTTCTACTAACTGAAAATAAATTAATTATAAAAATGTTATACTTACAGTTTTTTACAAAAAACACAAATTCACAATACGTAATTCTGCTGTCTGCAGCCGACAAGCGTGGTGTCGCGTTCACTTACAGAAAGGAACTGCCGCTGCAGACCACCGAGATTGCACGAATGAAACGAACGTTTTATCCCATACATTTGTGTATGAAAAATTTACCTTAAAATATATCTAGATTTTAGGGCTTTAAAAGAGGAAGTCTTTGTTTGTAAAGGTATAAAAAGAAGTATACAGCTATACTTATTGGTTTCTTCAGTGTTCAAAAAGTGTTTCTTTTTATCAATTTGTGTTGATTTATGGGGTTAAATCTGAAAAATACGAAGTCATGTTTTTGCATTTTTACTCAATTTTGTGCGTTTGTTGACGTTTATTATATAACAACTATTAGGTTTAAGAGTTTAATATAAGCATGAACATACTTATTGGTCTTTGATTGTAATATATACAAATTATCATTGATATCAATCATATGTAAATAGGTTAAATATGAAAAATCGTAACACTCTTTTCGGTGATTTTCACGATCTACACCCTTAATAAAAATCTAACACTGACTGACTGACAGACAGCGCACAGCCTAAACCGGTGGGTCTAGAAGCATGAAATTTTGCACAGGAGTTCCTTATATAACGTAGATGAGCACTAAGAAGGGATTTTTGAAAATTAATCCCCTAAGAGTGTAAAATAAGGGACGAAAGTTTGTATGGGAGAAAAGTCGGATGGTTCCTTCCTGATATTATGTCCGATGAGAAATCTCATCGGACACACGGCTAGTAATGATATAAAATTATTACACTTCAAACGTTTAAAGTAAACAGCAGCGTCGCACAGAAAACATGGACATAATAATAATAATACTCTTTATTTCGTACACAACACAACAAACAAAAACAGGTTATACACATACCAAATCGACACAATTGGCGGCTCTATTGGACAAATTTAGTTTAGAGAAATTTGGTTCCATGTTATATTTAGTTTTGTCGTGCTTGTTGTTGTTGTCGAACTTTATTGTACTTACAATGAATTGTTACAATAAGATATTAGAATATTATTACCGTAAGTACAAAGGGGGACTTATTCCTAGAAGGAATCTCTTCCAGTCAACATTAGAATAACTGAGAGGAGTTATGTCATTAGTAAGCAGGCTACAACATATAATAAGAAATAGAAGATATTTTTGTGTAGACACAAAAATACATACATTAATATATTATATATACTTACAAATACATCTTGTCTCTTTCTACTAAGAAACTAACAAATTGTATATACTTATATTGCATACCTACATACGAATGTTTGCATCTATACACAGATATCGGGGATTTCTACACATGCATAATTTGTCTGGAGAGCCCCGTAAATCTGTCACCGTTACACTAGTGTGATAAATGTCTAGCTTTCAGTTGCAACGGCCACCCACTTGTTTATATTAATCCAGTTGAAAGATAAGAAACGCCGCACGCGGTACGATTTAAATCGAGCCACAATTATGGCCACATTTTTTTGGTAGAACATTAGTTGTTCAAATTACACCTATCCGCGGATATATCAGCGACATGATCGATAGTAGTCGGCTTCACGTATTTATTAGTTTGTTGAGGTCAAATCTTGCAAGTCGATTGAAAACCCACTTCCACTTGTAATACCTTGTAATACCTTGAAATTTTAAACATGTAAATAAAACCCATGTCAACACAATAATCTGATGAGCTTGACCTGATGCTGCAGCCAGGAAGGCCAGCATACTGTGTAGCTCTGCAACGGCGAACAGTAGACATGCCGTGTTTGGGCTCGTAGAGAAGTTTTTTTTTATAGGAAGAAGGCGACAGACGAGCTTAAAGTCCACCGGGTGGTAAGTGGATATTGTCACTTATGGACATCAGCGATACATTCCAACATCTTTCTGCAACTTAGAACACTAAAAGAGAGTAAATAAATTAAACGAAAAAAAAACTTTTAAAAAAGGTTTTATTAAAATGGACTAAAATGAAGAATGTAAATATAGCAGTCATTACTATTATTTATTGTTAATGTTTTTATGTGATTTAAAACATGTCGCATATAATGAATTATATGAATGACGAGGCCTCACGCGACGGTAAATGACGGACCAGCCGCTCTACTAAAACGAAAACTGTTAAAAAGATGATTTATTTGTTTTACAAGAAAAATCGTGTAATTATATGAAACTAATACTTTTCAGTGTAATCTAGTACTTTTTAGGAAAATCGCGAACATACAAGTCAACGGTAGAACAGAGAACCTCCTCTTTAAAAATTGATTAAACACATATACAAACGTTTTATTGACAAACTATTGTTTGAACATATTTTTTAAACATTTTTTTATCGAGCGATAACAAGTCTACGGCATGCGGCCGCTCTAAAACCGGGTGAAATTTACGGAATGAAAACAAGGAAATTAAAAGGACAGTTTTTGTTTGAGGACAAAACATAGGATTTTGGTGGGAAAGATTTGTATTCTTCTGACTGTATTAACTTTGATGATACGCTGTGATGCAATGTTAATTGTTTTCTTTTCCCGATATTTATATTATATTAAATTTAGAAGAGATAATATGTATATTAATAATAAGGAAATGTTATTAAAAACAAGATTTGTAAATCTGTTAAGTCCCGGATAGTTTATGTATCCCGGAAGAAATTAGTTTTGTAGTTTTTCTAAAGCTTCAGATATAAGTACCACCCGGTTCTTTTATTCCTATTTAATAAATCAATTCGTGTTTTTAATACCACTCATAATTTATAATTTTATTTCAAGAAACTAGGGGTCATCCATAAATTTACGTCACACGTTAAGGGGGTGGGAGGGCGTCAACAAAGTGTGATATCGTGTGACAGGGGGGGGGGGGGGTTGCGAGTCATAAGCTTCGTCACGTCACATGTATAAATCTAAAGTATTAAGACTAAACTTCAACTCTAACGAAAAACTTTAAAATATTACCAACTCTATCAATATTATTATTATAAGGTTGTTTTAATTTAATAATTTCTAAATTTAAAATTGCAAAATATGTGATACAAGATATATAAGTATGTTCTGTATGTTTCCCAAAAATAAATAAATAAGTACAGATCAGGGAGAATAAAAGTTCAGATATAAATTTATTGAATACCTACTGATTCTGTGTACAAAGCATTTATTTGTCTGTTTGTTTGGCTTAAATCTAGGAAACTGGCGGTCCTATTCCAATTTCACATATGGGTTTACATCTTTATCAAAATCAATCTAGTGATTTTGTTTAAGACGTTAGTGTTTAATGACTCTGCTGACTGTATTTTTGATGGTTGATTAATATCAGCCTATAACGTCACACTGCAGGGCACAGGCCTCTGCTAGTAAATCACTAGGAGTTTAGGGTTACAATTTATCGCGCGAGCCTAGTGCGGATTCCTGGATACAGGATACACATGCTCCTGATTTTTTTTTTAATTCTCGATCCTCACCATTCCTTTCCTCGCCATCAACGGCGAGATAGTGATATTAAAAAAAATCGATACTTAAGGACATGGAAGTATAATGGACTGACGTCCTAGTACATAATACTTCAATTAGAACGGGCCGAAGATTTGTAATCACAACTGGAAGGATCAGGAATTGAGAACAGATACCCGGGGGTATCTATCATCGCTCGTCCAATCGCCAAAATGTGTTATGATCAGAATGTGTATGTACCAAATCGTCTAATTCGCACGTCTATTTGGCAAATCGTCCAACTCGCACAACGTCCAAGTCGCTGTAAATCCAAGTATGCGGAATGTCCTAAAAGTTAAAGATCTAATGAGCAAAACATCTAGACATATAGGTACAAAAATAATTACATATCTACATTATGCAATATACAATTTGGCGGATATAATAAGCTGTTGCAACGAAAATCATCCAACCAAACATTCTTTAGAGGGTTGGCATCGCAGGTTTGCGCGTGTGAAACCAAAACCTACCTAATACCTATTTCTAGATGCCCTAAAAAGAAAGCGGAGAGCTGGTAAATGAAGATGTACATCTAAAGGAAGATGTAATTATGATTTAAAACGTATTGGACGTATAACAAGAATATTGAATAAAATCCTACATCCTAATTTGAGAGCATCTGAACAATATCAGAAAATATTTTTTTAAATTGTTTTGTTATTATTTTTAAGTAAAAAATTCTAAATTAATATTTTCTTTGGTTTTCGCGATTACTATACATAGCAATTAAACAACTTTGAACGGTTTAAATCGCGTATATTTAACATTATTTGTATCCCGACGTTTCGAACACTTTGCAGTGGACGTGGTCACGGGGTGACTACGGACCACGTGAGGGGTGACTACGGACCATAACTAATTATTAGTTTAGGGTTAGTTTCTAAATTATTATTTAATTATATAAATAATTATATTAATTATATGACCTTGTACAATCGATGACAGAGATATTAAATTTCTATCATCGATTGTACAAGTTGCGAGTTAGACGTTTTGCTAAATAGACGTTGTCCGAATTAGACGATTTGCTAAATAGGCACTCTGATCGTAATACGCCAAAATCAGTCGCACAAATTGCAAGTTTTCTGTATGACAGTGCTTTCGCACCACTGTCCTCCAAATTTCTAAGAAGCGAAAAATCACAATGAAAGCCGGAATAGCAATCAAAGTACCGACAAAGTTAAAACTCCGGCATTCGAAGTCAGAAGTTTGACACTAATAAAATGTTCCAGAAGTGTTCCAATTCGGAGAGAACTTGAAATTTGATATCGGATTGAATACGTTATTTCTTTTGTACAAATATGTAGTTCTTAGTTTCATAGACTACGGACCAACTAACCTAAATCAGTCCCTGTCATAGAAAATACTTGTCATATTTCAAGGAAACACAATGTGAAATTTGACGTGATACTAAAATCTCTAGTTTGTCATAACCCGATTGACGCCGTGTACTAAAACACCGTTAGCCAGTGTTTCCGTAAGCCAGTGTGCGCCGCGGCACCCTTGGGGAACTGAGACTTACTTACGACTTGCTCATCCGCCCATGTTTCTCCTTTGCTGGATACAGGCCTTCCTTAAAGCTCTCTACCACACACGGTCTGCCGCTCTTCCCATCCAGCAATTACCGGCAAATTTCTTTAAATCATCGGTCCATCTGGTCAGAGGCTGTCTCACACTGCGGCTCCCGATACATTATCTCCATTCAAGGGCTCGTCTCCCCATCGATTGTCGGTCTTGCGACAGATAGGACCTGCCCCATTGACACTTCATCTTGCTAACTCTGTGAGCTATATTGGTTCGTTGGCGAATCTCTTCCTTATGAATTTTTGATAAATATGCATTAAAATTCAGTCTGTTATATGATGTGTTCAAATATTTTTAGGATATAAACGGCTTTCATTGTTGCCTAGCAATGACAGCATTCTATAACTGATGACAGAATCTGAGCAGTGACAATTGGATCAGAATTTCCATTTTTATCTTCGTGTAACAATTATACTATTAACTTCCTATAATAATACATAATGCAACTAATAATACATAATACATGTAGTGTTATAATTGTTAACAATTGGCAAAGACAATCTGACGATAATATCGCCAATCATTTTCTTTTATATAGGTTTTTCTATTTCACCTCTACTAACATTTTGAGTGAGAAATAATGGGAAAGCCCGCCTAAATTCAGTGTTACCCTCACAAATAAAATCTAATAGTCATTTCAGTGGATATTTTTGGAACGAAGTTCGTTTACACGGCTTGCGGTAGATGTAATTCGAGAGAAAATGAAATGTCACGTAAGATTTTTACCCCCTCCATACGCCTTTCTCTTTCTCTGTGTATGTGTGCGTGCGAGTATCGAGAGCGAGACTCAAGCAGAATAACAGACGTGCAGACTAGTGCGTGGCCGGTTGTATAAGCTAAATTTTTGATTTTTGATTTGATTCCTTATTTTAAATTATTTGCATTGGAAATATGATACAAAATAAAAAAAAATACATGAACTATACAGATTTTAAATCGAATTACATTCGGAGTTTTAAAAAAAAATGCTTGAGGATCTTCGTTCCTGACGGGGGGATCCCCTACCCGCACATTTAATTTTTTTATAAATTAATTATTTAAAGAGAGAAAGCTCCAACTGCTTCCAACTCCTATATTAATACGTAATGTACGTTGGTTACATTGAAATAAATTAAAATATAAATAACAAGTAATTTCCCATATTTGCTACAAAGGCTAACTAGTTTGTTTGTTTTGTGTTATGAGTTGACTTACTCTGCTTTTTGGACAATGTAAAAGCAGTGGGGGACCAGATTTATGTAACTTTATGTTGTAATCTCGGGGTTTACTCGGAAATCACGAGATACAAAATTTCGGGTGATATTTCGTGCGATTCCTACCACGAAAATGTTCACTCCCATATATCGGCCCGAACTGAGTCATTTGAAATTTGAATCGACTACGATGTCACGTGACAACGAGATACTCGGTGATCAAACGTCAAATTTCGTGATAACAATATCACATCTTTTAAATAATCGGAGATATACGATAAGTATATAGAGCTCCGACCGAAGGAGAGTCAGAATAGTGTTATAGCACTTCAATCGGGGCGCGATGAACTTCGGAAGCGTAAAATCAGAGTAGAACCCCTGGTCCCGATTTTTCGTACCGAGGTCACTTAAATAATAAACATATAGTGCAATACCTTTTCTATAGACTTGTGGGCGGACGAGCAAGCGGTCTCACGTGATGGTAAGTGTTACCGCCGCCTATGGACACCTGCAACACCAGGGGGTATGCGGGCGCGCCGCCGACCTTAGGAAACTAAACTCTAAACCTCTAAACTTATTAGGAATTGGAAACTAATAAACAATTGTGTTGCTCTGAAAACAAAGTTTTTTTATTTTAGTATTTACATAGGTACATACAATAGAAATTACACTAATTAACTTAAATCCTACCTGAAAACAAAGAAACGACATTTAAAGTTTATTATTTAAATTGCCAATTCCTTTTTATACACTTTTTATACTTAAATCTAACAATATAATGAATGATGGTGACTTCTGTCAAAACTAAACATCAGCTGCTCTTCCCACCGTGAGGGCCGCCATTACTCACAGCGCCATCTATGGAGTACAGTACATGGTCACTGTTTACAGATAGAAGAGCGCTGTACAAATTAAAGAAATATAGTTTCTTTACAAACATTTCAATGCAACAATTGGAAATAAAGATCTCACTCCATCACAACGCGTCCGTCATGATGCGAGTAAAGCAATTACACTTTATTTTACAATTAAATTACTGACTGTTTCATCATTCTATTTGTTTCTTACTACAGTGTTCTAACGAAATCTATTTCTTTCGTTAATAAGTACTCATAGTACATAGTAAACAGTTTGTTAGGGTTCAAAGTGATATCCTGAACAAAGATTTACTAGATATTAACTAGTGACATGTTTGTACAAAAAAAAGAAACGTAAAACGGGTAATGTCATTAAATGTCTTATAAATACATATGAGTTGCTTAAAACTGCTTTTATCTAAGGTATCGTTATAGCAGAGATCTTTTAACTTTGAATAATTTTAGATAACTATAACCAAAATATTTCAATGTTTTCAAAGGGGTACTTTGAAAAAACTATAACACACACCACAAAAATTGCCACAGGAACGTGGTTAAAAAAGGTAAGAAACAATAAATCGAACGGCGATAAAAGCTATCAAACCGAGCATCATCTGTTTTGACCGAAAAGGGATCGTTATAGAGGTTCAACCTCGATATTATTTGCGACTGTTTGTCGCGACCAACGTGCCCCGGATAAATTATTCATTACCAGGTTTGTGACCAGGAACGATATTAAACCGAGAATAAAACAAAACAGAAATTACACTCGAACGGTCCACGTAAGAATTTTGAGACAGTCAGGAAAAGAAATATATATTTTTTTAAGATATTCCTATTTATATTTCACATATTGAATCTTAGTCTTTCAAGATGTTTTCTTGTTTAATTTAAATGTCCACTCAAGAGCGACTTGTCCCAATAGGACTACTAATGCAAAAGAGAACAACATAGGTAAATAATACTTAATTAGCAAAACCATTCGGTAATACTTAATAGCTCAGACATTTTTAACTTCGTACAAACTTAATTACTGTCGCGGCCCAACGTCGCCGCTTCAGTATGGTATTTCTCCACTACTGTCACTAAAAATGTGAAACCTGCTATGTTTTCATATATAAAATTTAAAACTCAACCCACCTGTCAATCCATACGTAATGGCTTCGTAACCAATAATCAAAGAAATCGAACTAAACCAATACAAGCAACTTTTCGGATTTTATTTCGACTAATTGTGAAGATCGCAGTGTCTCCAAGCGTAGAAAATTACTTTAAAAAAAAACGTTGCATTGTTTAATACTTTTTTACACAGGAACTGTGAAACAGCTACATCACACACGAAATGCATACACGAATAAACACGAACAAAAATAATATACTTAACATGACGTAGTTGAAGTGATACAATTAGCGGCCTTAACAGCGATCTCGTTCAACTGAACATTCTAAATTTCTATGGTAATTGTAATATAAACAGTTATTATCTATTTTTTTTAAAGGAAGTCCACATTAATTTATAATTATAAAATAAATAATATAATTATATTCATATAAACTCGTTTAATTACTATCGTTACTCATAATAACACCAACAGAAGCAAAATAACCGAAAAGTCATCCGAATAAACTCCGCTTAATCTTTGGAAGGAAAGTGAAAACATGACACCCACATTATAATCTCGACCTTTCCCTCTACATTTGGGTCAACATATAAACACATTTGAGTTCGTACGATACATGCTTCGGGGAACGATTTACACCCCATTCGCTAAAGGGGGTGTACGAGAAGACCTGTAAATGGACGATAAAGCAAAGAGGGCAGACAGGATATTTTTCTTCCTTCCAAACTACAGATTAATTACGGTTTTGATCAGAAACAAAGTTTATCACTGCATTAGAAACATACAATCTTATCGATCATACAATCTCGGACTATAATGCATATATACAACGGAATAATAACTTAAATATCCATGACTTTATATCCGTTCCAGGTGTCCACGCGCGGCCACCAGACGGCAAGGGTTTTCAGTGCGACCTGATCGCGCCGTAAGGTGCGTCACTACGGGAGCTGCATTGTTACCGCCTATGCTGGTCGCTCATATCCTGAGACAGCTTTACGGGCCAGGGGGACAACTCTGCGCCCTGTCCGTGTTGACGGACAGAGGAGACGCCACTGAAGGGCACTAGTCCAGAACAGTAACTTCCACCCTCGTGAGGGGGTGCGAGAAGATCTACGGGGCCATACCTGACGGAAATATGTGGATAACGAAAATACGTTGACAATGAATAACTGGCGGGAATACATACACGAGGAAGTTTTAGGCAGTTACTATCTTTCTTTCTTTAAAAATAAAATATACAATACTCGTACATGCACGTTACGCGTTTGTATTTTTTCTAATCTATATATATAATACAATCGTAACACAGCAGTTTCTGTAAAGGAATTTTTTTCGAAAACAAGTGCTTGCAAATGATATCGAGGTCAAAATAACAATTTTTGTCTGTCTGTCCGCCTGTCTATCTATCTGAACGCTCATCACGCAAAAACCGCAAAAGGATTTTAATGAAACTTGGCACAGTTATAACTTACATATATCAGCTAGATTAACATTTAGGGTAATTTTTGTCCAGATCAATTATGAAGTTCCCACGGGAACCGCAAGTTCACGTGAACGAAGTCGCTGGCACCGCTAGTGTCATATAAGTCCATTATCGATGTTTCAAGTCTTATTTAGGACCCAAAAAAATTGTTTCCTTGGGAACCGAAGTTGCGATTGGGTCATTTTCTCAAAGACAGTTCACCGGCTAGAGATCATCCCACGTTTTCCTGATCGGTTATCGGTCCTGCCACTGATATAGTCCGCCCACAGCTACTACCAGCTTGCTAATTCTACAAACTATATCGATGCACAAAATTCAAAATTAAGAAATTCGTGTAAACACCAAAGTTATCGCTCTACCCATTAAATTTAAAATTACACATAACAGTGTTAACAAAGCGAAAAATTGCCTAATACCCATTCGACCAATTGTCATTATTCTTTTCAAATGTCCTCCTAATGCGTTCTCAAAATAATTTAAAAGCCAAAAACGACAGCGATATTGCCGAAAGCCACCAAATAATTGAAGGTTTTACTTGATATATGGGCAAACCATTTGTCTGTCTGTCACCGTGGATACGTAACTGATACAGTATATAAGATAAAGAGTATTGTAACTTAATACTATTCTTAAAATTCTCGGAGCGAGTCCGAAGCGCTCACCAATTTCTACTTCGTACTTCTAATTGGCTTAAAAATAAATGCTTTAAATAAAAATAAATAAAATAAATTAAATTAAATAAATTAAATAAAAATAAATAAATGTTCGATCGTGATTTTATCGAAAAATATTGAACCAATTTACTTCGAACTGTTTGTAATATTTTCGTAAACATGTTTCGCAATCATTGTAATTCAAATTAGGTGTAGTCGTTTGAGTGGGCATTGACCAATTGTTTTTTCTGGACTTGTTGTTTTCACCACCACTTTGCTTACCAATATTTTCGTTACCATTTGATTATAAATATATTATTTTTAAATAACTGTAATTATTCATATAATTTTACAATGTTAGAAATATTGAATGTTATATGCGATGTAACTAATTGCTTAATTATCTACTATCCAATGTACAGTTTATCATTAATTAGAAAAGTGACATAGAATTTGTAATTAATAGTGAAACGGTGTGTGTAATAATTTAAATTAAATATATGGACTAACGTATAATATCTATAATGTATTTTTTATTTTTCAAACACCGCCTATTCGTGTAATAAAATGGATGTCTCTGTGCGCGTATCGAAATTTTATGTGATCATTTATATATGACCTACTGTTAGCTCTTTGTACTGTCACGTAACTGATGTTTGCGACACGATAATTTATGTACTATTCCACTATTGAAGTACCATTTTACAGTTTGTTGATGGGTTAATGGCGTTTTGTGCTAAATGGGTTAAGTTTGACACATGGCATTCTTGTTAAAGTTACGTAATCAATTATTCAACATGTGATTGTTTTTGGTATATGAATGACGTAACTCTGAATACATAAATAAATACATGGATGGTACATGGTACGTGTGATCGTGAGTTCAAATTAAAAAATGTCACTAGCTCGGCGGTAACGGCTAGTATTGTGAGGAAACACCTCCTATATACTCGTAAAAAAACAATCTGAAGTATGTGCCCTGCAGTGGGACGCTATAGGTTCATACAAGAGGACATGGATGCCGTAATTTTGGGTATCATAAGCAGTTTATCGTCAACTGCTGGAAGCGGGCCTCCTCATACCACTGTCTTGTGCGCCAGAGACGTATGACCTTAAAACGGCACGCTGACGAAGCGGGTTGGCGAGTGTATTCTAGTTGGCGAGCTTTGTTATCCATTAGTCGGCTTGGGGGGCGTGTGGTGTGCGCCGGCTTTACAATAGCTCCCATTCCATCCTCTCTCCTGGGTGTTTACGTTCACGAATAATTAAAAATGAAGAGAAACAGGCCGTGGACTCAAACTTACGAGCCCGCGAATGTGAATCGATTAAAAATACCACTTTTAGTTGTTATTAATTATTATTATCTAACATTTTACCTACTCGTATATCATCTTAAAAGCATTTAGTGGAAACTTAAAAAGAACTATTAGTGTTGCCAATTATACCTTTGAACTGTCCTATTTAGAAGGAAACACTAACTGTCAGTTCTAATCGACAGATCTATGTCGAGACATTAAAGTTTCAAAACTTTTGTGCGTCACCGAACATTTATATATCTGCTCGTGTAGTTCAGTAGATAACCCAGAACTGGAATTTCTAGATATCATATTTGTATACTATGTTGATTTTTCAGTGCAATTGGAAGACAATTAAATGTGGGAATTTATTACTAACATTGCATTTTAAAGGAAACGCCACTGGCACACGTCAGTCGCGAGGAAGATTTCGCTTTTTTCCACACGTTTTAGAAAAAAGCGTGAATAAAAGGATAATAATAAATTCAATTATTTCAGGCCTTTAACCAATACAATTGTTAATAATTTACACGAAAAAAAAAGAAATTTCCTAATCTACTAAGATTCACTATTATTAACATTTTACACATATCCTTATTATCACAATGCAGCATATAGCACCATTTATTATCAATTGAATTAAATATGTTACTATATACGTGTATGTGTATATCGGATTGTTTTATTCTCACTAGTCCCCAATCTCTTTCTAAATGACACAATTATCTTTCGTAATATACAATAAAAATCGTTCATGAGTCTCGGCAAAATGTTTGAATTGAATTTTAAAAAGTCGTACTACAAATATGTTCATTCTCACGAAAGAAATTCATTGTCAATATGGTGTATTTTTATTTAACCCTATAAATACGTTGAATGTATTTGGTTACGCCAGCTCTTGTGAAATAACCCATAACTGTACATACTGGGGCATGTCATCTTTCCAGCCAAGTGTAAGAAGCAGTCTCCAGTGGAGCGACACCGTTTTCTACTCACATCGTGACGTCGAGCGCACCTACTCCGTACGTGGTAATGCGATTAAACAGAAAATGACATTTCATTCGTGAGACATTTCAACGTGCAATATTTGGTGGACACCAATCGATTTTTAGTGTATTCGGAAAAAAATTACCTATTATAAAGATCAATTTGGAATTTCCAAAAAAATTCACTACTTACATCTCTACTAACCGTAACCAAAACTACAGTCAGTTTCGATAAAATATCAAAATACCATATATACATTAAGAATAGCTGCGGCGCGCCGCTAGCCCGCAGCTGGGTCTACTCCGACTCCGCCATTTTTTTTAAAAAAAGGTGGCAAACGACCAAACTATTCATGTGTTGGTAAGTAGATACTGTCGCCCATGAACATCAGCGATACATGCCAAAATCAATTCAGAATGACAAACTTCAGCATGCCTCCGGCTCCCGAATCTGGATTCATTCCCAAATCTCTAAAGATAAACAGCGCATTCTTGTCCCGCCAACGTTTGTCACTTATCCACCAGGTGGACTATATTTTCGTCCATCGCCTTCTTTCAATGTAAAATTACTACTTTGTTACAATAAATATTTCTCCTTATTACAATCAAGAAAACAAATTGAAAAGGGTGAAGGTTCAACAGGATACGGGTTCAACTCCCGTATAAGTTTGGGTCCAATAAATTCGCGTTCATTACGTGACCTTCACGGTTTGTCCTTGGAGAGGCAAGTTTTACAGATTGCAATATAACCAAGGCGTATCACCCCGAAGAAAAAACAAGTCTCTTAATAAGTATTGCGACGCATAATATCAAAAACATTTTTTCCGGCAATTAAGTGTCTAACATATTTTTGTTATTTCACTAGCTTTCACCGATGGCTGCATCCGCATGCTCAGTGACCCATGAGAATTAGTGGTCTACAAGAAGGTCAATACAAAATTTCATCTCGATTGGTTCATCTGTTGGTGCATGACAGCATTCATATTTGTTTATTAACAAACAGACATCGTTTCATTTTTATTAGTTGGGATTGGAATTTATTTGATTGGGAGGGCGTGTACTTACTACATTCCACAGCTGAAGGCCCAACAGGCCGAGAGACCCCTCTCACCCAGACAACTGTCGTGAAATGTACTAACGTATATCGAGAGTGTTGGGCTGTCTACTGGCTTGCACTTATACCAAAAAAAAATCACTAACGAGCTCTGAACATTCATAATAATGGTCTACACTGGGATTCAACGTGTCCAGAGACATACATATAGACGAATACGATCTCGACCGTGGACAAACATTTTTGTATGGTAGAAGTACTAAACGGATAAGTGGTCCACGATGGTAAGAGATCACCGCAACCCGTGGACACCTGCAACATCAGGTAGCGAATGCGTTGCCGACTTCACAGGATACTAGGCACTGATAGCTCCCTCACTCACTAACTTTGCAGGATACTACTCGTGGTCGTGTGGTGTCGGCCGGCTTTAGCACCACCTCATCTCACCCTGTGGGCGTAAAAGGTTAAGGTATGGATTCAACTAAGGGATAACAAAGCCGACTAGCGTTGTGCTACCCAGAGGATTATTACACCACTTCTAAATGTCTTGAAGATCACATTACACGCGGCAACTCCCTGTCAAAGAAGTGCGAAGAAATTCCCTCGATTTGTTTTAAAATAAATTGTATACTCCTGAGAATGGTGCCAAGAATCTTTTTCACAGCAGACTTCTGGGCTTCCTTCTGGGCTAATCGATCGTTAAACGATCCGGGTCTCTGTAACTCTTATTGGCAGTGCCGGCTTCACCTATGGTGCAGGGTGTGCGGCGCACACGGGCGCAGGGTCTTAGGGGGCGCTCTCAAAGACCCTACGCCCATGTACGCGCGGGCGGGTGCTAGAGGGCGCCAGGGTTTTGATTGCACCCGGGCGCTACATGGGCTAGAGTCGGCTCTGCTTATTGGTGAATGAAACTATCTCTAAATACAACAAAACTAAAAATATCGTGTACGTACAATATGTGGAATATGGTTGTAGTAGCGGTCACTGAACACGAACTTATAAACTTTTCGGTGTTGTATTGGATATTAAGTATTAATTTTAATAACAATAGAATGCAACGACTTCCTATGTTTTGACTAAGACAATTCCCAAATTTAAATAAAAGCAATAAATAGGAAAGTTGTAGCCAATCATTATTTTTTGTTTTACTTATAAATTCCATCATGATCACCGCCCTCTCAGGTAGTATGAATACGACAGTCGGCCGTAATTATTTGACTATCAAACGAAACTGACCAATAAGAACTACTGGTAAACTACTGGTACCAATAAGTAAATATCATTGTCCAATAAAGTTCTAATTAGCGCTGCTGGGTACATTCTAATTACCGAGCACATTCTCCCCGTGTGCTCGGTAGCAATGACACGATCAATGTTCATTTTCTCATTAACTGATGACACGAGCTTCTTCGTGCACGAGGTAGGTATGACCTTAAAACGCCACGCTGACCAAGCGGATTGGCGAGACCACTCTTTTAGAGGCCGTGTTCCTCGGCGCTCGCGGCGGCGGCATTGTTATTCCTTAGTCGCCTTTTAAGACACCCACAGGAAGAAATGTGTTTTCGGTGAAAGATAGAACAAATTCTATAGTCAGCCAACATCACACGGCGTGGTGTACGTACACTTACTTTCGTTATAATGTATTTTTATGTATGTATTTCTTTAATATGCACGTCAATATCTCATTATGTACACATTATTTATTTTAATGCACTTTATTTCATGCCGCTGTGACTGATCGCCATCCATAATGGTGGTGCTGTGGCGACCACAACTACATCTTAAATCTTATTGTAAGCAAGTGCGTCGTCAGATGCCACATCAATCGATGTTCACACTTGCGTTCCTAGCTCAATGGCGACATTCGCCATTAGTTTTCCGTCGGACGCAACTGACGCAGGCCGCCAATGCAACGATTTGCGGTTGCTATTGTATTTCTTCGTTCTTTTTAAATGCACTTTTGCAATTGTTTTCACGGAGAATTGCACTCGTTTTACTTGTAACTATATTTATATTTTAATCTTTATATTTTAAATATATTTATGTATATTATATGTATTCATTTTTAAATGATACAGATCTAAATTTCTAAATATAATAATACACTTCGACTAAACTTACGTAAATTCCTAACAGATTTCATTAAGAAGGGTTTAACAGCAATAATAACTGGCCCTTTTATAGTCAATTACTGGACACGCGTGTCCACATGCATATTGTTTTGTAGATGAGGGATGTTTTTCTTTATATAGAAGTGGGCGGACGAGCAAGCCGTCTCACGTGATGGTAAGTGTTACCGACGCTCATGGACACCCGCAGCAATAGGGAGCATACGGGTGCACCGCCGACCTTGTAAAATCCTATTTGCAGACTTCTTGAAGAATCCCATATCGTAGTTTAATGGAAAGACCTCTTGAGGCAGTTCGTTCCACAGCCTACGGGATCACGGTATAAAATGATTTTTGGACCGAACAGTGCGCGACACCTCCGTGTCGAGGAAATGCGGATTCTGTGACGGGAGGTGCGGTTGTAGAAACCCGAGGTGGGAATTATATTGAACAATTCTTCAGACCATTCCCCATTGTACAGGATGTATTACCTTAAAACGTTAAAGTGGCCTAGAGAGTGGGCGAGTTTACTCTTTTAGAGGTGGTGTATTTCCGCAGGGCTTGTGGTAGCGACTTTATTCACCTTTTACTACAGGAAGAGATCGGGCGATGCTATTTCAAAGCCGACTGACACCACACGGCCAAATAATTGTACACCACATTTTAATTTTAGTCAATCGGCGATAAAATGGCAGATAATAGGGATAGGGGTACATATCTGGAGAAATGGCTACCTATTTGCCTATTTATATTACGACCAATTAGCCCAGTTGACAGTGCAAAACTACTGTGAAAAAGGTTCTGGGCTCGATTCCCGGTCAGACAGTTATTTGTTTACAAGACAAGTTCTGTGTTCGTCTTTGTATGTCTCTGAACCCACGACACACGGAATTCCAGTGTAGGCTATTGTGTCTGTGGCGTTATTTATTTAAGAATTAAATTAGCGCTAATCAAATATGTAAGTGGTTACAAAATGCAATGTTATCAATTTTTACCTCTAATTTCTATTTAATTTTATTTATAAAGTTTCAATATCGGGTACTTTTAAAAGAATATTGTAAGTTGTTTGGTACCATTACAACGTCTGATCCAATGATGTTTAAACAAAGCTGTCATCTCATCTCGGGCAAGCCTTAACCTATTTTTGGTATCGATAAAGAAAAATATTGGATCGGCAGTTGGGAAATCACAAAATGGAAGTTGGAAACTCGAAAACAACACGCTATCCTCGATGATCGCTTTTCCGTAAACACCACAAACTTTATCTGAAGTTACGACAAGCTACCGCGAGGGTCAGAAACTTTCTAGATACCTTATCTTATTAAAGCTAGATAAAAAGAAAACCGATGAGACAGAGAACGTCTTAACTGAAAAAAAAGTTTTCAAGTTAAATTTCCAATGAAAGCTATTTGTGCAAAGACAAAAATTTGTGCAATGATAGTTTGAGCGTATCTCTGAACCAAAGAAAGACGCACGATATTCAAGTGGCAATCATTGTAGTGTTATATCTATATCTATACTAATATTATAAAGAGGTAAAGTTTGTAAGTTTGGATGTAGGAGGTAATCTCCGAAACTACTAATCCGATTTCAAAAATTCTTTCACCATTTGAAAGGTACATTATTCTAGATGGACATAGGCTATATATTATGTATATATATTATGTGCAAAAAAATTGACGGGCATGCAACGCATGCCGGGCACAGCTAGTATTTAGATAAAACTGCAATGATCGCCAACATCAGTCCAGAATGACAAACGTTGCCCACGCTCACTTACTACCAAAACACGTACGTACATTGGGGAAATATTACCCCAATGTACGTACAATGTGAGGATAAAGTGGGAAATGCAGTACATGTCAAGATAGTCTTCTGTGAGAGAGGCTGATATCAATATCTTTATTTTAACCATATACCTTAACTTTTACCATTACTTACTTTAACATACTTTACCTTAACCATTACTTTAACATTGTAGATCTGGAACTAGATTTCAGTAGAACGGAAGCGTGACGTAGACTATTAAGCCTGGCCACAAATAGGCAACCATTAATAATTACTGCCTTGTTTATTACTTGTCCGGAACACCGAGCTACGATATCTACGAAGACTCGTAGGTTCTACGACGTAGCAAATTTCGTGCAATAGATTACGATTTAATTCGTAGACCTTGCAATAAAGCGTAGTAGCATACGATTTCCGAGACAGAATTGCCACATACTACGATAATGCGTAGACTCTACGACGTAGCAGAGTACGTAATAGTGGGCACGTTTCGATCAACAAAATAGTAGGTAACCAACCTACTGCGCACGGTTTTTTTTTTATGGACGAAGGCGGCAGACGAGCATACAGTCCACCCGATGGTAAGTGGATACTATCGCCCATAGACATCCGCGATACTTGCCAACATTAGTCCAAAATGACAAACATTGGCACGCCCCCGAATGCGCTGCCTACCTTTGGAGATATAGGAATGGATTGGGATAAAGGGTTGGGAAAATGGGGAGGAATAGGATGGGAATGGGCTCTGGCACATCTCATTCACTACCGAAACACGTACGTACCTACATTATGGAAATAAGATAAAGTGGGAAATGCAGTACATTTCAAGGTAGTCTTCTGCGAGAGAGGGGTAACGTGGCCAGTCGAGCGCGTCCAGCGGCCGTTGGATTGCATTGGTTGGATTGGTCGCAGTGCCGTTGGTTGGATAGAAGAAAGCTCGTATTTCTCTATGTGTCTTACTTGATATATAGTCGTTTTCCTAATTTAATTCTCATATTAAAAAGTTGCGTTGGACCTTAATTATATCCTCGAATAAACTAAAACGGCTGTAAAGTAGTCAAAAACTGTACAGTATCTATCTTTTTATGCTCAGTATGAACATGGCTCGTCAACCTTTTTAACAAAAAGGTCAGATACAGAAAATTAATTAATCTCTCATATACCTACATCGTTCATACGTTAGGTAAAAATAATAGAATAAAAAAATTAAATGTGCGGTCAGGGGACCCCCGTCAGGAACGAAGACCCTCACGCATTTTCTTTTAAACTCCGAATGTAATTCGAAAAAAATCTGTATACTTCATGTATTCTTTTTTTATTTTGTATCATATTTTCAATGCCAATATATTAAATAAAAAAGAGGATAAAATAAAAAATAATTTAAAATAAGAAATCAAAAAAAAATTTAGGTTATACAACCGGCCACGTACTAGTCTGCACGTCTGTTATTCTGCTTGAGTCTCGCTCTCGATACTCGCACACACACAGAGAGAGAGAGAAAGAGAAAGGCGTATAGAGGGGGTAAAAATCTTACGTGACGTTACATTTTCTCTCGAATCACACCTGCCGCAAGCCGCGTAAAGGAACTTCGTTCCAAAATGAAGTGAAAAATTTGCTATAAGCCTTTCTTGACCTTTTCATTCACAGTCTCTTCGTTAAAGTCACCTATTCAATCAGAAGGTGCTTATATAATTTCCTAACTCATTGTTTTCATTTAAGTCGTTTGGTGAATTAATCGTCCGCACTAACTTCTGACCCAATTGTCTATAGGTATATCACCCTCTTCCCTTGGACCAATTTCACCACCCGCCCTTTAATACAGTTATACTTATAACATAAAAGTTTATAAGACAATAGCACGTTATGGAAGGCAATATTGAGAAACTGTTTATGGGGTAGCTATAAATAACGAATTATTTTTTTTATTACAAAAGTTTTGACAAGTAAAAGGCGTAAAAAATCACTCCGAAAAACTAAAAGGTATGATTTGATGTAAGGTGGCCCCTAAACCTATAATAATGTCATTGCACATTATTATTGAATCACGCCTTGCACCCAAATGAACTTCAATACGCTCCCTAAACGATAAAAGATATTGAGCAATCCGTAAAATTTCACAATATAATTGATCGTTTAGGAGGTCTCTAATCCAAATCAATTGATCAAACTTAAAACTGTTCCATGTCATGACTTAGTGGAGAAATCCCAGTAAGTGATTTAGACTAAATATATAATTCAGCTTTCATATTGGCAGTATAAAGTGTCTTGAATACCGCACTATACGCTTTCGGTGACGAGAGGTGCGAAGATAAAAAATTTGAAGGTGCCATCAAATTCTGCAGCACTTCGGAACACTAGCAACTACACAGTCCATAGAAAACGCACAGTAATATTGCTTCTGTTCAGACGCTGGCCAATTCTAAATCTCCTCTAAGGATGGAATCGTCGATAATTCGAACAGCACGCCATTGAATGAAATCAAATGTATTAACCGGTATTTGGATTCACCGTCCTATAGTAATGTCTAGGACATTACTATGAATAGAATACATAATACTAGAGTTGTGTGCTGTTTTGAATAGAGCGAAACAGTAGACCAGGTATTTCTCTCCGAAGTAATGATTCTTGGTTTACAAACTCCAAGTTAGACGCCACATGGAGTATTATTATACTTACCCCACGTGGGATCTAACTACTGTTTGCAGTGAAATATTGCTTCTCTGGAATACTGTTTGTTTTGCAAATAAATACCGCTTCGCCCTATTCAATACAGCGACCTTTCCAATGATGCCAAATAAGTAAATACAATCACATATTTGAGATGCTGAGAATGTCAAAACGGATGTGACCTGCTCGGTTTCTTCCACACTTTTAAAAGCAAAGCTCTTCGTCCGTCGTATCGTGTATCATTCTTTTCATTGCGGCGTGAAACTGTGTCAAATTTATAAAAATATACAAAATACAATATTTTGTATATTGTCCAATATTAACTTAAGGTGTGTTACGTTGTAACAAGGTTCTAAAATAAAAATATAAAATAAAAAATCTTTACACACAAACAGACAAAATAACTAATTTTTATATTAGAACGGAAACCGCGCGCTTTGACTAGTGTTAGCGTCAACATGACCATATAAGGTATTCGTTTGGTGCCGGAAGGCAAATTCCTTCTAGAACATCTAATAACAAACGCCCACAAATAGAACTATCGAGAAAGAATACAATAGCGAATGTTTCCATCTAGCTCGGTTCGAGTAGCAATCTCAGTTCCACAAGAATTTAAACAATAGTTTAGGGCGTGACTTGCTTCGGTCGAAATATCTCTATCTCGCCTCATACAGAAAGTCTAGAAGCCGGAAGTGCGAATGACCGCCTCGGGGAGGAAGTAGCCGTCCCGAAGAAAAAAGAATAATAAGGGAAAGAGCGGCTATAAAAGACTAATACACAGCAGGGCGAAGAAAAAAAGTAATTTCGACGCCGGAGAGTTCGCACGACGCCTACAAGTGGTTAATATCCGTGATAGTTATTTAAAAGTAATAGAATCAGTGCGTTAATAAAATAAGGAAGAAAGTTAAAAGTGTACTACATATTTTTTTCAACCCCCTTGGAAACTGAGGGTTCTCCGTACGGACTACGAAGCCAGGGCTGCACGTTCTCCGTACGGATTGGAAATTAAGGCCTGCCCGTCCACCGTACTGCGTGTGTACTGCAGTACGGTGACTGCGGGCTGTACGTCCAGCGACGAGCCGTGAGCCGGCGGGCAGCTCTCCTGGCCGTCGACTCCAGCTGGCCTCTGCGGCCGCAAGGCACCTCCGAGTTCCCCACCGAGCAAGTGGAAGCTTCCTCGCCGAGGCCCCCACGCGTCACGGGATAGCGACACCGAAGCTAAGTCCCCAGTGCACATAGGGTTTTTACTAAAGACCGAAAAGCTTCCCTGTGCCGCGAATCCACACCCCGGGTGTAGTAGTCGAGATCTTAGCGCTCGCTATTAAAAATTAAATTCTATTTCGTAACTTATCTAATTATCTAATTATAAATTATTATATTCCATTTAGTTTTTTTTTATTATTTTTATTGTTTTTTTTTTATTATTTTTATTGTTTTTTTTTATTATTTTACATTATACATTTGTGAAAATCGTAATTGTGTTTTTCATTTGTACCCGCCGTCAGGCGGCCGTAGCAGGTGATATACAAAGTTTCTTTACACAAAGTACTAGGATATACCTGCATTGCGGCAATCCAAGTTACGTATGATCTAAATGGAATTGCAATTATGGTAGATCTAGAAATAAACGTACCGTTACAAGACACGCTGTATTGTAAGTTACGATTACTTACTCTATGAAATGGTGGCGCAAAGCGCGTAGGTTTTATTTCAAAAAATCGTCAATACACGCTATTGCTTTTAGTTACGAGGGACTTCCAAGTATGTGTATTAATAATGTACCTTTATGTTGTTACATTTACATCACAAACTGTCAGAAAATTACTTGTCACTGTTTTTTTACAATAATTGTTTTTTATTATTGTATTTTTGTATTTTCGTTCGGAATAACCTGTAGAATTAAAGTTTTGATTTTTAGCCATTTCATCTTCATCGTCACTGTCGCCAGCCCTTTTATCGCGGGCCTTCTCTTCCACATTGCTTTATGCAGAAGGGATGTATATATAGCCTTAAAACGCCATAGCCAAGCGGGTTGGTGAATCCACTCTTTCAGGGGTGTAGTTCCTCAGGGCTTATGGTAGCCGCTTGTTATCCATTAGTCGCCTTTTACGATCCCCACGGGAAGAGATGGGGTTGTGCTATTCTAAAGCAGTCCCTAAAAGGCCTAAAGCCTTTTAAAGTAGGTACCGACTAATAGTACTGAAAATATCCAAAACGAACTGTCCTAAATTACCTTCGCTCTAAATGAACACTCGTAAAATTAATTTCGTATTATCCATCTGGCGCTTCAATGAACACTAAATGCGTAGACGTGGCTTTTAATGGAAAAGTGTTTTATTATTATTTGTAGTAGGATTTTTTTTTTATTTACTGGGATAGGTGCCTAATTAGGGGTCTGTAGTGTCCGTGGCTCGGTAACACACACGCGTGTTGCGATTGATTTTAATATAATATCATATGTAATAAATTATAATATTAGAATTATTATTATTAGAAAGATAAGTATTTTAATATAGTAATGTGAAATTAATACGCTCTATGCTTTACGATAAATAAATACGGAGAGTGTAAAATCATTAGCAGAGGTCTGTACATGTGACTGAAATAACGTAGAAGCAAAAGCTCAATTATTTGTACCAGTTTATAAAATTGCTTTTTTTTTTTGGTGATTTATAGTACAATTCTAGTATTATTCTACGAGCGTCGCCCGGTCACGAGCGCGCGGCGCGGCGCACCTAGGCGACCGGTTTGTTTACGAATGTTTTAGACAGGACAACAAACCCTTATTGGTTTGTAACTTATGATTTATTCTTTAAAATAATTTTATTTAACGCTACAACGGTTATAAATATTTTAAATTGATTGGCATGTCTCATGTTTTGCGCTAATTCAGTGACACGTTGTATATATGTATTGTAGTTCTGGAAAGAGAGGTTATGAGGTCTATCCATTATTTTGATATTGAAGGTCCAACTAGCAATCCTAATTAACTTTCCCAAACTGAAATACACCTGGATTTCGTCTCGTCAAACGCGATAATTGTTAGAGATACCTAACTTTGGTTAATTCGATTTCGGTTTGATTTATAACTTCAATTATTAAATTAAAATGGAGTAAAAAATACAAGAACTCAATATTACTAATGGATCACACTAGGATGGAATAGGATAGGGATGAAAAATATCCTGCATGGTATTCTTCTTTTACAATAACATATTGATCGCTCGATTAATCAATACTATAGTCTATTGACTAGTTTTCATGTCTACTAAAATATAACAATGACGTGTAATTTTTATTTACCTGGGTTGATAGTATTTTTTGAAGTTATACATATGGTCTTCGGTGAAAGGGACGATGGGAAAATGTTCCATCTTCTCTTGTGTAAAAACATTCAACGGGGACGATAGCACGATACAATTACCATCATTTCCCGTTAAGGTAAAATCACATGAAATAGATAAGTTCAATAGGCTTAGAACTATGGAGGATGGTACATTTTTCTCGTTTCATGATGAAAAAACTAGGTCAACACATGACCACTGCTGTTGGCGAGTAAAATAAATTACATGGGTAAACATAATCGTACTCTTTTAAAATCCGTTTAACAGAATCAGATAAATAGATATTGTTTTATTTTTCTAACCTTGAACTGTGAAACAACTGTGACACAAGAAGCTCGCAGCTAAGTCTATGGTTTATTACCAAGAATGAGGGCTTATTTCCCAACGGACCAATTATAAATGCCTATATCTAATGAGAACGGCCGCGTTCGGTTTACGTAGTACATAGAAGCATACACCAAAATCGTCTAAAGCCTAGAGAATTGTACTACCTAATATGAAAAAAAGTTTTCTGGAAAGCGGGGAAAGTCTCCCGCGCTAGTCATGCTGTGAAATGATGTGTCAAACTGTGCCACGTTTCCACACAAAATGATCGCTGCGTTCGACTAATTGTGAAAAAAAAAAAACCGTCAAGACTGTGTTATGTTCATCACGGCGCAACTTGATTTCATATTGTTTTATTCCAAGCTCGATCAAGCTGCGCTACGTGGCATGTCAATATAGTACATCGCTCGACTATGCTGTGTTTACTACAGAGCTTAGTTCGCACAGCACGTTTCATCACATGTTGTATATAAATATACATTTTTTTAAATATGTATTTATGTATGACATAAATATGACATATATGTATGACCGTTATCTTCGTTCTGCTGAAAACTCTGTCTCTTCTCATCGCACTGGTTTCAGTTCTAATTCCTTCGCCGCTCAGGCAGTAAGACCCTGGAACTCACTCCCCACTGACATAAGGAAAGCTACTAATAAAAACAGCCTCAAGAGGAAGCTTTGGGAACACTGCCTCCGTAATTCACAGAGCTAATGGTATATTTTTCCTTTTTTCTCTAAATTAATATATTATTATTTGCATGTACGAGTATGTATTATAAGTATTAGGTATATTTATATCATCTTATTCATATGTATGGTCTATATATTTTATATCTATTTTTACTACCTACATATATTTATATATTTTATCGTATAAGTATATTATCAATTTATTATTATTTACAGAGATGAATTAAGCTTTAACTATTTGAGTTCTTCTGCACCCACTTAAATTTTTCACATTTAGCCAACGGTCGACTGTTAGAGAATGCCTTAAGGCATTAAGTCCGCCTCTGTACAATATAGTACATAAAGAGTAAATAAATAAATATGGTAAGCGAGTCATGGTACACAAAGCACTGACGACCAGAGCTGCACACAAGCACAGCACAGCTCAGTTTCATGTCCTTATCCTAACAGAACATTCGACAAAATGCTGCAATGATATAAACAATAGAATCCCTGTGCAGAAAGTAGAAATCTAAAAAGTTAGACGATAACTTCGAGTACGGTTAATCGCACCACTTGCTTTATAGCCCATTCGAACATTGACCCTGTTTTTGGGCAATTTTAGTTTCAACCCTCCAGATGACATTCGGGGCGTGAACGTAAATGCTTATACAGAGCACGGTACACATACTCGTATAAATAAAGCGATTTGTATGAACTTATTATGCCGATGTAGTGCCAGTAGACAATATTTCACATAAACACTTACTTTGCACAAGAGGGAAAAGAGGATTTGTAGCGTAGAAAGTCATTTTTTGATAGATATTCTCTAATTTATTTAAACTTCATTGTAAATGTACAAATGGCGAACTTAGATTGAGCGCCGGATTTAAATTTCGCGCTATTTTTTTGTTTGGCGGTTAGCAAGGTTTGTTTACAGATGTCACATACGACAGTTGCAATTAGTTAACCTGGAAATGCTACGCGAAAGAGCAACACAGTATGAATTTTAGAGCAGCATGAAGTGGACCCTCATTTTGGCGAAAAAATCATGCTTAGTGACGAGGCCCATTTCCACCTTGACGGATACGTCAATAAGCAAAATTGTCGTATCTGGGGCTTGCAGAATCCTCATGGGATTCGTGAAAAATGGATGCAACCTCAAAGAGTTACAGTTTGGTGAAGCTTTTCATGCGGCGGGATCATAGGTCCATTTTTTTAAGTACCTATCGATATTTAGGTAGGCATAAAGAGGTATCGGAACATGCTACATGAGGTTTTTTGGCACCAATTGTAAGATATGGACCTCGATCAACTGTGGTTCCAACAGGACGGTGCCATATATCACACAGATGGAGAAACAATGACTTTTTTTTTTTAAATTACATCCGGCGCTGTATCTGGGACATCCTTTACTATGCCTTATGGTATTTTAGAGTAAACATAAATTGAAACGCGGATGAAATTAATAGTACATTGTTACCCTAGGGGTGAAAGTGACTTATTTCAGTCCCGAGACTGGGTTTAGTCCCGCCAATAGGTCGAGGGACTAAATAAGTCCTGAACCCCTAGGTAAACACTGTGCTTTTCATTACGAATACAAGGAAAGTAAAAATAAAACTACTAATTAGCAAAATAAAAAATTAATGAATTTTATTTCATAAATCAACAACTTTGGTGAGATATTTATTTAAAGTTTATGGTGACATTAGAGCAATTATTTATAGTTAGTGAAATGTTTTTTCCGGGTATTTTCATATTTGATATTTTCTGGGATACTTGAGTTTCCACAGTATCCAGGGATTCTTGGGTGAATAACGGGTGAATAATAATAATAATCGTGAATAACAATAGGGTGTATTGGGCTATTTTCACTTCGCTCCACAGGCAACTTCGGACCTACTTTCAGAGTATGAGTAATGAAAAATATACAGTTGTTCTAGGAAGAGAACTTTTTAGGAAGTAGACTTTTTGGGAATTGGACTTTATGTCCCTAAGGGGGATTTAATTTATTTCTAAACAGTATTGCACAAGTAAAATGTGTAAAAAGCGCACTTAATGCCTTAAGGGTTGTGGTTTCAAAAGTATGCGCCTCGGCGCCCTCGCGGAGACTTCCTCACAGGGGCGCCGCGAAATATTATACAATTTTCATAATTTTATATCCATTTTCAATTCACTGTCATAAGAAGCGACATCCAGGGGAACTGGTGCAAACCACTTAGTTATAGGTTAGTTTTATTTATTTTTACTGAACCCTTACACAAATATATTGGCTATTTCGCAAAGTGTATTTGTTAGAATTTGATATTGGGCGCCTTAGACAACCTGGAAGCAACAAGCGCGCCGTGAATCGAACCGCCGAATTTGAGAGCCACTGCCTTAAGGCATTCTCTGCCAGAATATATTTTGGACAAATAGAGAATTAAAGGGAACCTACAATCATCATAAAGTTGGTAATATGAAAATAAGAAAACATACCTATTTAAAACTTATTCAGACAGAACATTGTGCTATTTATACAATCACATTTATTCAGATACATATTATTATATACCTACCTAAATAATAACTCAATTATTATAAGAACTATAAAAGTAAAAGATTAAAAGAAAGCCTCTTTGAATTGAATATAGGAGATGTTTTTTTATCTCAAACAAACAACCAGTTAACTAACTTTTCTTGGATTAGTTAATATAGAAATACGCAACACAAAACACGGTTGAAAAATCAAACGAATCGCTGGTATTTTACTGGAAGTAATTAAGTAAGTATTGCGTACGAACCATAGAAATATGTCTACATGGAATAGCCATTTTATGTAAGTTATTATCTGAACATTTCATGTATTGGAAATATAAATTAATGACAAGAATAATTAATTATGGGAAGGTGTTTTTTTTTAATTAAAATTCTAGATTAAACCTCTTCAATTAATTTCGCAATTGTATGTAAACTAGCGGTACCAGCGACTTCGTTCGCATGAACTTTAGCTTGATTCCCGTGGGAACTACGTAACGGATCGGGATAAAGTATACCCTAAACGTTAACCCAAGTCTTAAGCTATAACATGTCAAGTTTCATTCAATTCTGTCCAGTGGTTTTTGCGTGATACGAGTTGAAACAGCCAGACAGACAGATAAAAATTCTAAAAGTGGCTGTTTTGTGTTCTGTTATCGTTCGTAGTCTGCTACCATTTTTTTTTCAAAAAATATTTTACATACAGACACAGCTTTTTACGATTTTATTATATGTACAGATTTTAAATAAAAATTAATTCCCTCATAAGTAATGGATAGTAATATAATATTTTCTTAGGTTTTCGCGATTACTATACATTGCAATTAAACAACTTTTAACGGTTTAAATCGCGTATATTTGACATGATTTATATCCCGACGTTTCGAACACTTTGCAGTGGACGTGGTCACGGGGTGACTAATTGATTTTATTTGTCACTTGAGTTATTAAGAAATTATTACTACCGTCTGAAATTTTTTTGAACTACCGTCTGAAATTTTTTAATCATAACATTCCCTATGCACGCAGTATTCGCTCACGGTGTCCAGAGGTCTTGCAGTCTCACAAGGCCAACGCCATACTTAAAAAAAATTTCAGACGGTAGTTCAAAAAATTTCAGACGGTAGTAATAATTTCTTAATAACTCAAGTGACAAATAAAATCAATTAGTCACCCCGTGACCACGTCCACTGCAAAGTGTTCGAAACGTCGGGATATAAATCATGTCAAATATACGCGATTTAAACCGTTAAAAGTTGTTTAATTGCAATAAATAGGTAATTTAAAATCAATCTTACAAAAATTACGTGTTAGGTGAAGTTTGATTCAATTAAACTAGAATGACAATGGAAATCAATATACAAGTACCTAGATACGAGACACCAAATAGGTACCTACTAAATATGTTTCATTTTCGTCTTTGTATTTAATTTATTAAAGTAATTCGATAACCGAAAAAACTGAGATGTCTATTATCTTGAATTATTTTTCCATCCGTAAACAGAGTAGTATGAATGTCCCATTGTAAGGCTGTAGGCTCACAACTCAAGGTCGTGCGGAAGTGTCCCTTCGACTTTAGTTATTACGAGTATATAATCTTATGATTCCGTGCCAAGATGATGTACCTATTCATTTGTAAACAAGTATAGTTTATATGCATTAGAAAGGAGACCAATTGTCAGGTGTAGCGATAGGATTGATATTTGACGCTCAAACTAATGCTTTGTCCTGCGCAGTGCATTAGCACTGCGCAGGACAAAGCATTAGTTTGTATTAACAGCACTGTAAAGCACTGTATTAACAGTGCGTTGCGATGCGTTGCATGGAACGTTATGATGCGTGGAGCTGTCAGCTGAGAGTCGTATCATTGTCATTGTCAAACCCACCTCATTGTCAAAAGATATCTATTATTTAAAAAAATAATAAAACATAAAATTACGCACGACCCGACGACGCATTGAAAACAAAACAGACGCGCTTCACGTTCCGCAACGTTAGACGCCCTCCTCATGTAGAACACACGCGTGCACAGCGAATTTCGTAAATTTTGGCGACGCAACGCGCGACGCGACGAAACGTCGTTCGCGCCACCCAGCAGGACATGGAGTTAAACAACCCTCAGCGTAAAAACATAAAATACCGTTAAAAGTATCTTATGCTACTCTTGTAAGTTCCTGGCCAATCAGATGCGTTTAATGTTTCTTAAAACAGTTTTAGAGCATGTATTTTTCGTTTGTGGTGAGAATGTTGACGTTTAGGTATCTTGCTCTAATTTTAGTTATTACGATACGTTCTTTTAACAACTTTACAACAAAAATAACAATTGTATATTATTAAACAACTGAAGATACTGGAAGTCGATCAGTGAAATTAAAATCAAAATAAGTATCTTGAATATGATAGAGTTATAGGGCTTAGAAATCAAAGTTAAAAAACGACCGCGCTACTGTGTTAATGACGTCACAAACGCAAAAGTCCCATTAGATCTACACGTGATATTTGATAGTGACAGAGATAGCAACAGCTTTCTATCTCAAATTAAACATTCAGTTTTAACTGAAAGCTTTTAGCCAGCTTTACGCTTAAAACAAGCATAAACGCACTTCTAGAAAAAATATTTCTGTGACGGGATCCGTTACAAGTTAATGGGGCGGCGGGAGCGCGCCATGTGTGGAAACCGATATTGTCCAGCCATATTGTGTTCTTTGCTACATGCAGTATCTCGGTTACAGGCTCGTAACTTTGGAACCCGCTGTAAATTAATATTATGGGGGTAAGTAACAATGAAACTGGGAACGGAGATATCATTGTTGCCATTAAAAAAAACTGATTTTTTTGTTGGAAAAGCAGGATAATGTTTACAAAAAAGTAATGGAAGACGCCAATCGGAAAGACAGATTTCGCTATTGTCGTTTTAGAAAAAAAAACCTGATTTTTATAAGTTTCGCGCTCCATAAATCACACACAACAGCTAGTTTCCATCCATATTGAAAAGTTCGCGTGCCTAATTTTGGGCCCACTGAATGAATTACTTTTGGACCTTTTGTATTTAATTTTGGACCTACCTGGATCCATCTGCGAATTTTAAGGGTTAGTATTTGGTGATACTCAAGTGGTCTATGATAGCAGTTGGTCTAAAAATCAAATCGTATGTTACATTTATCAGTACTTGAAGAGTTTGCTTTTCTGGTAACATACCATTTAGACAACATACAAAATAGACGTGCAACATTAAGACTTAACGTTTTTTCTACTTCAATTAAGTGAACTAATAAATACGAGTATAAGCGATATCATTTCTAGACCAGTTGCCATAATAAGACTACTTACGTTTCTGGCTGCGCCATACTAGCCCGAATTCATTTATTTATTGTTACTTAGTGTATTGTTACTTAGTTTATTGTTACTTAGTTTATTGTTACTTAGTATATTGTTACTTAGTATTTTGTTACTTAGTTTATTGTTACTTAGTTTATTGTTACTTAGTATATTGTTACTTAGTATTTTGTTACTTAGTTTATTGTTACTTAGTTTATTGTTACTTAGTTTATTGTTACTTAGTATTTTGTTACTTAGTTTATTGTTACTTAGTTTATTGTTACTTACTATATTGTTACTTAGTATTTTGTTACTTAGTATTTTGTTACTTAGTTTATTGACTACAATGCTGTTTATACATAGTCCGCATAAAGTTGACAAATCGAAACATTCTGATTAAGCCACTTACCATTAGGAAAGTCAAGGGCATTTAGGTCTAACATTTTATAAACTCAATTATCTATACATCAGCACATCGCACGCCTCCCCTAATGAATTACTAGGGGGTTTCGGCTCATAATTCACCACGCGGGCCCAGTGCAGATTGGTAGAGGCTCCAATTTTTTTTGAATTCTCAAGCAGAACGGATTTCCTCTCTACGCTTCCCTATATAGGCGAGCTAGTGATAATTTAAAAAGTCCGTACTTTCAACTAGAAACTCAGTGGTACGAGCCGAGGATTTGAACTTACAGCTTCATATATGAGAGTCAAGAATAGATTTCCTCTAGGCTATCACCGCTCTATATCCTACCTGTAGACGTATACGGTCACCAACCCTTTTATCGTCCAGCGCTGAACACGGACCTCACATCATCTTGTGCATGAGAGATGTATGGTCTTAAAATACCACGCTGACCAAGCGAGTTCGCGAGTCCATTGTTTTATGTAGAGGTGCTGTAGTTCCTCAGGGCTTTTTTTGTTCTTTATTGCACGAAGTGACAAAAGGCGAACTTAATTCTTAGAAGCATTATCGCCCGGTCAACCTTTGGGCTATGCAGAGATGACGCTGTAACTGCAGGGATAAGTAATTAAGTAAATAGGTAATGCAGGGATTAAGTAAAACTATAGTTAATAGTGACGCATATTAATTAAATACCACAATATAAAATAAACATATACATACTTACATAGGGCTTGTAGTAGCCGTTTTGTTATCCCTTTTATCAGGGCCGTCTTTACCAGGGGGTGCAAGGGGTGCGGTGCACCCCGGGCGCTCACCTTTTAAAGGTAATGAAAAAATATAACGCTATAGTAAACAATTACACAATAGGATATTTGACTGTCATAGGATACACAATAGGATATTTGACTGTCATAGGATACACAATAGGATATTTGACTGTCATAGGATACACAATAGGATGTTTGACTGTCTTAGGATACACTCCCGCACCCCGGCGCAGAATAGACTTAAGACGGCCCTGCCTTTTATAATAATTAGATACTTCTTAGGCATATACTTCTACATATATAAATTCTCTTAATTAAAATTCTTTCAAAATTACCCCACAGAGGTTATCAATACCGGTTCTCGTAATAAGATTGCCTCTACGGGGAGCCTTCTATGGGCCTCCCCACGGCGTGCATTAGATCCTCTCACGAACGGTTGGTTACCCCTGATTTGAAGACAAAGGATTCGTAGGTTCAGACAAAATTATTTGGAGAATTCATTTACTGTTTTTCCTCTATATGAAAGATAAGATGCAAACATTATGTAAATATGTTTATAGGATGACAGTAAATGTGAATAACGTTTGACACAAAAATATAAATTTTGATAAAAGTTGATTTCCAAAAAGTTGCAGATAATATAGACAGATTGACAGACTGTCTCAAGAGATCTTTAAATTACTCTACGACATGAGGTTTTTCAAGAAAGCTTTGAATAGAATTCTGCAAGGTCGGCATACCCGCTGATGTTCAGGTATCCATGGGCGGCGGTAGCCAATTACCAGCATGTAGGCCGCTTGCCTGTCTGCCTCCTTTTTAATATTGAAAAAACGGTACGTGATTTACCCGATACATTAGGTTAATTGGCCACCTAAACATTTGGAACAAAATAAAATGTAACAAAACAAAATATATCATATATTTTAATGTCCATATAAATATGTAGTAATTTTAAGACTTAGACAGTTAAAAGGAATATCAGTTTGTTACGAAGTGCCGCCTACTTTGATTATATCAAAGGAAGCGGCATTTACCTACTCGTAGAAGGCCTTACCTTAAACCGTGAAGGATGTATAACGACATCTGTACGCACAATAATCTAGCAAAGCTAAACCTAATGGATACATCACCCTGTGCTTCATTTTGGGAGCTGCAAAGTAAACGAAAGCTCCCGCCCCTGCAGTGTACCAACCCCACTCTTTATTATGATCTATTGAGTAGTGACAAAGAGAAATTATATTGAGAGCAATCACCAAATTCGCTAATTGTGGGTTGTCGTCTCGCGTTAGCGATAGTATGAAAGGAGTAAATCCTGAGAATAGATGGAGCATGCTTAAGGTCTTGTCTCCAGCGCGTAGATCGGCATTCAAACAAGGTAAAGCGAGATAACGCGTTGCCTTTAGGCTAGTTATGTAGGCTTCTGCATAATTATTCCCGAAAGTACCTCCTGAAAAAGTGATTAACTCTTAAACAAGCTCAAGGTAGAATGAAGCATTTGCGTTGAATGGAACAGAAAGGAAACTTGGCCAATAAATCACTGTGCTAGTAGAGATGAGTAGGTCGCGAGTGAGAGATAAACTTGGCCAACGTATTACTGAGCTGGTAGAGATGAGTAGCTCGCGAGTGAGAGATAAAAATGAGGTAGCTCACCTCTTGTCTTTATCTTTATCCAACTCACCGTCACTCTTTCTATACCCGTATATCATCTAGTTGGCTCAATCAAATGACATCTCATATAATTTTATAATGTAGTCGCTGTATAGTTCTCGCCAGCCACTCGCGAAGAACGATATTGAAGATATTGCGTTTTGAATGAACATTATGCGTGGCGACGACATATTGATACTACTTGATACATGTTGCTAACTTAAAACGTGTATTTCAATAGTAAGATTTGCTAAATCTAAATTCTGCGAGCGAAACATTAATTCACTGAATACACTCATTCAATCACTCTATATGTTTTACTGAACAAATTGAGCTATTGATATATATCCTTAGATCAAAAAGATTCATATCTCTCTTTTCATTTTAATGTTCTTCACATCACTGCCATAATGATGTAACCAGTAAGTTTATTCTTGAAGGTTATCAGTAAATACAAAATGGAATACTAGAAAATCTTATAAGAGAATAGTTACTATAATTTATGCTAACTTTGATTAAGCAGGAATCCCAATACTCCGTATATGAAGAAATTTAAATGCATTCCCAGGGGAGTGTAACACGAGCCGCGCAAGCCTCCAAGCCCCTGCTGGGCCACACAGCACAGCACAATATGTGCGATAGATGTATTGATGTCATCCTCTTGACCCATAGTACTTCTCAGAAATAAACAGGCAAATTAAACTTAGGGAATTCATTGGCCAATTATAAAGAAAACATTTTTGATAAAATTATATTCCTTTTTTGGTAAAGTTCCATAGCAACGAATTGTCACAATTTGATAGCCAATATAATCTCATACATAGAAGAGAAAAGATGTGAAAGAACCTTCTTTACACTATGAGTAAGACCAAGTAGGTAGTATACTTTAGAAAATTACAAAGTAGCCATAGGCTTTGTCCTGCTGGACAGCACGTTGCGACGCGTTGTGTCGCGCGCATTGCGTTGCGAGATGCTACGTGGGAGCCGTAGCTGGCAAACGAACGTGCGTCCGACGCGTGAACGCGCCGCAACACTAGACGCAATGCTCATGCATGCAGAAGACATCGCTCATTTCTGCAATACTGTCACTCATAACTCAAAAATCATGATTTTACATGTTTGGGCAGCGAATGTTTGACATTATCGCGACACAAACGCTCCACGCGATGCACCGCTTCGTAGGTACCGCCTAGCAAGACATAGGGCTAGGGTCTTTTTTATATAAATACAAAAAGGTGGTAGACGAGCATACAGTCCACCTGATGGTAAGTGGATACTGTCGTCCATAGATATCCACAATACCAACATACCACACAAGCCAACGTCTGTCCAGAATGACAAACGTTGACACGCTGCCGGATGCGCTGCCTACCTTTGCAGATTCAAGGATTGGATTGGGAGATAGTGTTGGGAAAATGAGGAGGGATAGGATGGGATGGGAATGGGCATATATGGTAGTATAATATAAGGTTAGTATAATATTAAACCATAAACCACAGACGAGCCTTATCTATGAAAACAATATGTGAGAGACAACGAAATTGCTGTACATTTTTTTTGTATGCGGGCGAATAAAATGGTGGTCATTCGCAATCATTAATCTATAAATAATGTACCAATTCGGAATATATATATATATATATGTGCAATTCACAGGCCTCCCCTAACTTATCACTTGGGAGTTTCACGCCATAACCCACAACGCTGGTACAATGGGGATTGGTGGATACATATTTTTTATTTCTCGAGCATGCTGGTTTCTTCACGATGTTTTCCCTCAACGGTGAGCTAGTGACATTTTTAAATCTATATTTGTATATAAGCGGAATTAAATACTAAGTATTTAAGTGGTACGAGCCGAAGTTTTGAACTCACGACCTCACGAAAGAGAGTCGAAAATATAAATAGCCCTAAGCTGTCGCGATTCTATATCCCTAAATCCTAAGTTATCTCCCCTCTTTAACTACACATATGACAGTAACGTATACAAACTGCATTTCATAGAATGTTAGGTAATTGGTTGTACAACGAAAGTTCGACACACAGTTGTGCGAAGGCTGTTGGAAGTTCCCATTAGTTCAGTCAACTGAACTCGACATCTGAACTAGTGGGAATAAACGGTTGATCGACAAAACGTTAGACCGACACAACAGTAGAACGACATAACGTATGACCTTCAGTCGGAAAATCATTCTTCGTACCAACGTTATCTCGTTCTACTGCATGTCGGTCGAACCTTTTGTCGATCTAACATTTTTCGGCCCTACGTTATTTCGAATAATCGTCGTGTAGGTCAAACGTTATGTCGATCAAACAGCTTTCGCACAACTGTGTGTTGGAATTTCATTGTACAATCAAATTAATTAACTTTAATCTTTCCTTAAAATGCTCTGTCATTTTATCTGTCATTCTGTTTCCGAGAAATGTTAAGCGTTCGTTTTATTTGAAAAGACTAAAGAAAAATAAAATATCCCATTAAATGTCGAGAACGTTCAGTTTATATTTCTTCATCGCAAAAAACATTTTTTTAATCAGACCTTTTTGGCGGGAAATCAAATGAGGTGGTTGAAGTAATTTTTAGTATGTGAAATAGTCTAGGTATTCGTAGTTTGTAATAATAAAAAAAAATATTACAAACTCAAGAAGGTGGAAGAATAGCAGTCAGCCGGCCTGATGGTAAGATATTACTGTCGCCCGCCTTTAGAGATTACCGACTGAAAATTTGAAAAAAGTATTGTGAAGACTGAAGAATAGTGAAATACAATGTGATAAGGAAAGGTCAATAGATGGATATCAGATGGAAAATTAGCTAAGGAACTACTCTGAACCTAAGGAAATTCTCAATCGCTGATCGTGCGAGTAATGTATCCCTCATCTGTACCCGCTCGCATTGAATTGTTATTTTCCCGTGCAACCCCAAAAAAGAATCACCTCCTCGTTTGACTTCCAAGCAACGACCTCCGAACCCCCTCCGAATGTTTACAATCTTTACTTAATAATCTTTTAACACTATGGTACAACATTTATTTCAAAAGAAATTTTACAACAATTTTGTAACATTAAATAACTGTTTAGCGCCGTCGTCTTGGGTCAACTTCTACTTCTACGTACGAAACTCTGTAAGCACAATATTCCATCAAAGCTAAGGCTAAAGGGTATAAAACCTTCACTCCAGTTTGAGGGGCTATGAAGTAAGCGATAACTCCTGCCCCTGCAGTGTACCAGCCCCACTCTTTATTGTGTTCTAGCGAGTGGTGGCAAAGAGAAAGTATATTGAGAGCGATCACTAAATTCGCTAATTGTGGGTTCTCCTCGCTTGTTAGCGATAGTACGAAAGGAATCATTCCGGAGAAAAGATGGAGAACGCTTAAACTACGGTTCCCATAGCGCAGGTCGGCATTTAAGCAAGCTAAGGGAAGGTAACGAGACGCCTTGAAGCTAACCGCGTAGGCTGCTGCAAAATCGCCAAATGTTGCACCTGAAAAGAAATAGTAATGTTTTAATGAAGAGACAAGTGTAAAGAGAGAAGAAAAAGAGAAGTTACTAAACGAGCAGCAAAAAAATACTGAATGAACAGCAAATCGATGATAACACATTTAAAGATCCTAGGTACCCTGGTAACAATAAAGAAATAGGAGTCCCTCGAATGTCCCTACTGTTATTAATTTAAAATAGGAAATAATTAAAATGACCACCAAAAATACTGAAAGTGGCAGCAAATTTTAAAGTGGGTTAGGCTTAGGTTTTCTGGTGACAATAAAGATATAGGAGTCCGTTGACTTTTCGTTGATACTCTTAGTAATTAAAAAATCTTTATTTCAGTTATTCAAACATATTTTGTTGTGCTGATCATGATTTTCTGCACATTTCATGTTTTTTTGCTGTTTGTTTGAATACAATCCCAAGAAAAATAGTGATATTGTTCAATTGCAGAAGTCAAACCCGCTTCGACTTACGGACAAAACAGTAAATCTGGCAAATATGAATCCATAAAGACAAAGACAGAAACTAATATTTTTATTGGTCCACCTAGATTTTCCGGACTCGTCGATTCGGCTCAAGTCTCATTGAGTTAAACCGCGGACTACCAAACATCGCAGATCCTCACTGGGCGTGGTTGTTTGGTTGTTTCCGTAAGAAGTTTCATGACATGAAGCGGCTGAACGACTATAAATTATAACCAATAAAATTATTTGTATTCTAAGAAACTATGTAGCAGTTTGGTGGCACTGGATAATATCTCCTATCTATGAATATGCGCGAGTAAAATGCAGAAGGACCTCGGCAACTCGGCGGGGAATTTCAGACAGTTAAAAAAGTTTGCATAAAAACAGAAGCAGATGGCAGTAAGGAGCTGTTCTGCACCGGAGGCATAAACGTGTCGTCTAGCCCCAGAAAGGGGAAAGTTGAATGAAAAGCAGGGACAGTCCTGTAGGAATTTGTAGGGAGTTAAAAAATAGCGTGTCGGAAAGACTCATCGCATCACATTACAGTCAGAATAAATATGATAATTATGTCCTCGGCAAATCTTGGCCAGACTTGGCCAGCGTGGCGTTTTAACGCCATACATCCTCCATGCAAAATACAATGAGGTTCATGTCCAGCAGTGGACGATAAAAGGGCTGGTTAAGGTTCGTTAGATTAACAAACGAGCGTAATTATTAAGTGTAATACTTAATTATATATATATAATTTTTACATTCAAAATAATAACAAAGTACTAGCTTTGATAACGCATGAGTCCCAATATTCCGTGTACGAAGAAGTTTCCATGCATTCCCGGCGCGACGAAGGTTGGCCCCTGCAAGCCGCCAAGCCCCCGCCCGGCCACGCAACACAACACAATATGTGCGATAGAGGCATTAAGATCATCTTCTCCCATAACACACTTCAAAAATTAAATATAAATTCAACATACAAATAAAATAACAAAAAATCAATACTCTATCTGACAAAATTGTCAAAGGTAACAGCAACACTTTTTGACGGGCATAAAGTTAATTAAAATTAAAACCCAAATAAAACCTTTTATTCCAAATCCTCTTTACTTGACTACTGAGAAGATAAAAAGGAAAGGGTTGCGATCATCGATATGCGAATAGACTGATGACACATCATACGTTCTTATCACCCGGTTGGCAGCTTCCAGAAGGGAGGGGGTGAAACAAATGATGAGAAGTTCATAAAACGGTCAAATTTAATAAGAATGGAAAGTATCTAAATTAATTACAGAGCCATCCAGTGTTTGTTAGCAGGACTAATAAAATCTGATATTTACTAGTGTTGTGACATTATCGTTAAAAAATACAAAAAAAAAGGAAGGAAATAAATGTTTATTGACACAATGTTGTATAATACAAATAAATACCATACCATAGCATCAGCCTATGTCTGTCTAGTGCTGGACATTTGTCTCTCCCAAGGCTTGCGAATTTCTTTATGCGGATTCTTTAAGTTCTTCTTTAAGTTAAGTTCGGCGGGATCATAAGGCTATTCTTTTTAGGTATCGGTATTTAGGTAGGCATAGAGGGGTATCGGAACATGATACATGAGATTTTTTGGCACCAATTGAATGACCCTCGATCAACTGTTGTTCCAACAGGGCGGTGCCACATGTCAGCCATACTACAGCCGGAGAAACAATGACTTATTGTTTTTTTCATTATTTTTTTTTTTATTATTTTTAAATTAAATCTGGCGCTCAATCTGGAACATCCTATATGTCTGGACCCACAACATATCCTTGTGTGGACAATTGAGTGTGGGCCATTGTATGAGTGTTATTAAAATAATCAATATCACGGATAGAATTTCCTTACTTCTATCCCGTGCTGTTTTTATTCACGTTCTTAGCCACAAAGCCCACAAAGGGACAATGACTCATAACTCAGAAAAAGTTTCTCCTCACTCGCCATCACCTACTCTGCTTTCATTTACCATCAGGTGGACTGTATGCTCATCTACCGCTTTTATTCAATAAAAAATAAAACAATAAATATACGGATGGTTCCCTCATTCTAAAAGATCCTTTAGATACATCCATGATTCCACGAAGTACTCATATAAATACAATTCAATGTTTATCTCCTACAAACCCATTTTTGTAATATCTTGTTTTTAAAAATCTAAGATAATACATTTATGTGCTTACCGTTTAGTATATACCATATATGGGCAACGTCCGGCCCGCGGGCCGGATACGGCCCGCTACAGCTTCCCATTAATGTCAATAATAATAAATAAATACACTATTAGGATAACATTGTAACTTTGGCTTACTAAATAAACGCATAAAACGTTTTTTTTTGTATACACAACTATTACCTACGGCCCGCTATATCATGAACGTTTGACAGTTTAGCCCGCGATATCCCAAAGGTTGCCCATACCTGGTATATACCATCAGTCTAAACACTTTTTAAAATAAGTATTGTCACTTGTAGTTATCTTTTTGTTGTCCAAGATAAGTCAAAGACTAAAAATATCAGTACCAAAATAAACACTGTGACGTCGAAAACACAATAACTTTCATTATTATAATAATTTATATAATTGGCACGATTATTATCAAACAGCTGGTGGTTCAACATAGACTTGTGCCATAACTATCGAAAATTTCTAAGAGATTAAAAGAGATCTCTCTTTTTAATCGAGGGATTATTATCGAGAGATCGAGAGAGATTATCGAGAGATCTAGAGAGATTAAAAAGAGAGATTTGTTTTTGAAAAGAGATTGTATTTCAACTCCGTAGACATCGGGGGGATTTTTCGCCATTTGTCATTGGTTAGTTATTTTATTTGGTCAGGGGTGTAAGAGGCTCACCTACCATCTTTCGAGCCTAAGCCAACCTCACCTGCTAGTGGTGCACCCTGCTGTTAACTAACGAGGCAATGGCGTTCCCTTTTTGCGGTGGGAGGGTTACTTCGTCGGCATAGCTACCACCCTTCCGTCGGAGTCCGCCGCCATAATGGTGCCGTATTAGCCGCGAGGCCCGCATCGTGTTCCGGTGGTGAGCGAAAGAAGCCGTCCCGAGAGAGAGATTGTTGCGTGTGGAAAGGGGGACCAGCGGTTGCGGAGAATTACAGACGCGCGAACGGTTGTCCGCTGACCGCCCGCGGGTTGTTGGGGGCCCGAGCCTGGGGTTCTTACTTTAATCTCCACCCCAGGAGGCTGCCCCGCCGCACGCGAAAAATCCCTTGGGGTAGCAGTTCTGCCGGAGGGGACCGGAGTGGAACCCGACTGCTGCCCCGGGGGGGGGGGGGGGGGGGGACCGGGGGCCCTTCCGTACCCCGTGCCAGCAAGTCACACAACCTTTGTGACCTGGTTTTTTCTCTGCTCCGTGCTTTGTCCTTTGATCCACATGCAAACCATCTCTCTCTCCGCCCCCTTTTTCTTATCTTCCCTATTCACACTCACTATGATGGTCAAGAAAAAGTATAATGTTCACTCAGCGGCCCATCCCATAAGTTCCACACTACAAGTGGACTTTTGCAACATTAGAGGGATGCATAGTAACATCGACGCCGTCCACTACCACCTTGAGACGGCAAAGCCGGCCTTACTTTTCTTGACGGAGACACAGATTTCCTGCCCGGCCGATACATCACATCTTCATTACCCCGGTTACAAACTGGAGCACTGTTTTGTGCGACGTGCTGGGGTATGCATGTACGTCCGGGAGAATGTTTGTTGCCGCCACCTCAGCCATTTTGAAGCGGGGACCTGTCGATCCTCTGGGCGCGTATTGACTACGGATGTTCCACTAAAGTCTACGCTTGCCTTTACAGGTCCCACAGCGGTGATACGGAGACGACTCGGTTTTTTGACCGTCTACAAGGGACGACTGACAGCGTGCTCGAGCAGTTCCCTTGCGCGGAAGTGGTGGTCCTCGGTGATTTCAACGCTCACCACGAAGAGTGGTTGGGATCCCGAATAACCGACCGCGCAGGGAGAGCAGCCTACAACTTTGCCCTGGCCTATGGTGTCTCGCAGTTGGTGTCCTCACCTACGAGGATACCTGATATCGAGAGCCATACTCCCTCCTTATTGGACCTCCTGCTGACTACGCGGCCGAATGACTACAATGTTGTTGTTGATGCTCCGTTAGGATCATCAGACCATTGTATCATTCGAACTGCTGTGCCAGCTAAACAATCCGCGCCGACCTATTCTCAGGGAACGCGCAACGTCTGGCACTACAAGTCTGCAGATTGGGATGGGTTGCGCGAATTTTACGCTTCTTATCCCTGGGAGGAGCTCTGTTTCTCGTCGGATGATCCGGATACCTGTGCAGACTGTTAATGTGTCTTAACCTGTGAATGTTATATTCCTTGTTCCGTGATACCGGTAGGCGGACGGAGCCAACCTTAGTTTAATCAGTCCTGTAGAGAGGCCCGCCGTAATAAGCGGGCTGCATACAGGGCCTGGGCCAAAGCGCAGGTGTCTGAAGATCCGAATACCACCGACTTGAGGAAGAAATTTAACGCTGCCTCGAGGTGCAGTAAGAGGATCACTGTCAGAGCAAGGAATGAGCACATCCGCCGAATTGGCGATCGACTAGCAAGCTATCCTTCTGGAAGTCGGGCTTTCTGGTAGCTCGCTAAGGCTGCCGAGGGTAACTTCTGTCAGTCGTCACTTCCACCATTGCGGAAACTCGATGGCTCACTGGCCCATGAGGCGAAGGAGAAAGCCGATCTCCTGGGCAGTCTCTTCGCCTCAAACTCGACTCTGGACGATAGAGGTGCCTCACCACCGTCCACCTCGAGATGCACAAGCTCCATGCCAGAAATCTGCTTCACCCAGCGTGAAGTCCGGCGAGCTCTAGCATCCGAAAGTCAAGTGGGCCAGATGGTATTTCTGTGGTGGTGCTCAAATTTTGAGCTCCCGAGTTGTCTCCGGTGCTTACGCGACTCTTTAGCCTCTCATATTCCACAAAAAGCTTCCCGTCAGCATGGAAGGTAGCTAATGTTCACCCTTTGCCTAAAAGGGGTGACCGCACCGACCCGGCCAACTACAGGCCAATAGCGATCACCTCCCTCCTCTCCAAAGTGATGGAGCGTGTTATAAACACACAGCTCCTTGGGTACCTAGAGGATCACCAGCTGATTAGCGATCGTCAATATGAATTTCGCCATAATCACTCGGCTGGTGATCTTTTAGCGTATTTGACACATCGCTGGGCTGACGCCATTGAGAGTAGAGGTGAGGCTCTGGCTGTAAGCCTAGACATTGCGAAAGCTTTTGACCGGGTATGGCACAAATCGCTGCTTTCCGAGTTACCATCTTTCGGGATACCTACCCGAGGGACTATGCGAATGGGTTGCCAGTTTCCTGACTGGACGGAGCATCAGAGTCGTTATCCGCTGCTCCGACACCATGTCTATTAACGCTGGCGTCCCGCAAGGCTCCGTGCTGTCTCCAACTCTGTTCCTTCTACATATCAACGACCTGTTACAAATTGGTGACATACGTTGCTATGCGGATAACAGCACTGGAGACGCCTTGTACAGGGGCCGCGCCAACATCCCTCGAGTCATAGTGGAAGAGAGTCGCGCCAGGCTTGTGTCTGAAATCGAAGACTCCCTAAATCTAGTCTCGATTTGGGGTTCCCTGAACCTAGTGGATTTCAACCCCAGTAAGACGCAAGTCTGTGCATTCACCGCCAAAAAAAAACCCTTTGTCGTAGCACCTCGCTTTCAGAGCATACCTCTTAAGATCTCGGAGAGTATTGGGATCCTTGGTGTCGACATTTCCAGCAAAGTCGAATTTAGGGGTCATCTGGAAAGTAAGGCCAAAATGGCCTCCAAAAAGCTCGGTGTGCTGAACAGAGCGAAGCGGTACTTCACCCCTGGGCAACTCCTAATGCTTTACAAAGCTCAGGTGAGGCCCCATATGGAGTATTGCTCACATCTCTGGGCCGGCGCACCGAAATACCAATTGGACCCATTTGACTCCATCCAACGACGTGCTGTTCGTATTGTCAACAATACCACTCTCACGGGCAGTTTAGAACCCCTCAGCGTTCGGAGGGACGTTGCGTCTCTCTGTGTGTTCTACCGCCTGTACAATGGGGAATGCTCTGAAGAATTGTTCAATATAATTCCCACCTCGGGTTTCTACAACCGCACCTCCCGTCACAGAAGTGCGGTCCATCCGCATTTCCTAGATACGGAGGTGTCGCGTACTGTTCGGTCCAAAAATTATTTTATATCGCGAACCCGTAGGCTGTGGAACGAACTGCCTCAAGAGGTCTTCCCATTAAACTACGAGATGGGGTTCTTCAAGAGAGCTGTGAATAGGATTTTGCAAGGTCGGCGGCGCGCCCGCATACCCCCTGGTGTTGCAGGTGTCCATGGGCGGCGGTAACACTTACCATCACGTGAGACCGCTTGCTCGTCCGCCCTCTTCTCTATAAAAAAAAAAGCTGTCACTTGGGACGATTTTGACCCAGCCCGCAAATGTGCGAGCAATGAATCTTTCTATTGTTGTATATCTATAGGCCCTATGGGCCTTTTTTTTTTTTTCTTTTTATGGACGAAGGTGGCAGACGAGCATACAGTCCACCTGATGGTAAGTGGATACTGTAGCCCATAGACATCCGTGATACATGCCAACATTAGTCCAAAATGACAACGTTGGCACGCCTCCGGATGCGCTGCCTACCTTTGGATATAGGAATGGGTTTGGAGAAAGGGTTGGGGAAATGGGGAGGGATAGGATGGGAATGGGCTCTGGCACATCTCACTCACTACCGAAACACGTACGTACATTAGGGAAATAAGATAAAGTGGGAAATGTAGTACATTTCAAGGTAGTCTTCTGTGAGAGAGGGGTAACGTGGCCAGTCGAGTGCGCCCAGCGGCTGTTGGATTGCAGCGTGCACTCTCCCCCTCCTAAAGCCTCTCCCAAAGCTTGCCACCCCACATGATCTTCGACTCTTCTCATATAATTACTATCGGCAATAGTAATCAGAATGTTCATTTAATACAAATAGACTAGAATTCAGGATTAAAAACGTATATAGAAATTGTTGCCTTGTCTATGCCTGCGCCTCTTCACTTGTCTATGCTACCTTCCGCAAAGTCAAATCAACCTACCATTTTGCTGAACTTTGTTTAGCTGTATTGCTTTCATTTATGAAAATAATATCTAAAATCAAAGTATTTAGTATAAAATAAAGTTTTATTGTGAAATTTTGAAAATCGAAACAGCATGGCAGCCAGCGATTCCGGAACGGATGAGTCATTGTATCCGATCGCTGTACTGATTGACGAGTTGAAAAACGAAGATGTCCAACTCCGTTTGAATTCTATCAAGAAGCTTTCTACTATCGCTTTGGCTCTAGGCGTGGAGAGAACCAGATCTGAACTTATTCCATTCCTAACGGAAACCATTTACGATGAAGATGAAGTGCTTCTGGCGCTCGCCGAGCAACTGGGTGAGACAATGTTTTTAGCAATTATTTTATGAAATTATTTACTGTTTTATTACCTGAATATGCTTTAGTGTTACCCACTAATTCGCCTACTTCGGAGTTTATGGGGTCCTGACCCCATGTATTGTAAAACAGACAAATAATCATCAAATGTAAATCACTAACCAATACCTACTGCCCCCCCCCCCTATTAGGTACATTTATATAGTTAGGTACGGCTGTGGATGAGAAGAGCGAAAGATCGTGTGTGGTGGCGAGGCTTATATGTATCAGTGGAGAGACAGGCTGATGGTATATATAGTACAGTTAGGTATATTCTGATTTATAAGCATAAGTCCTAGATGTAAATATATCCTATGTTTACATTTCCAATATTGAAACACATCTGTCATGTATTGATGAATTGTTAATATTCTGTGAAAGGAAAGTAATCCTTTGTAACATAAATACAAAAGGTTTGTAACGGTCATAATACTAGGTGTTGTACAAATTAGCACTGAATGCTCGAGCGCTAAGTGAGCACTAATGTACCTCTTAAGACAAGCATAAACACTGGTAAGTGTTAGTCCCAATTTTTAACGCTTGATGATCTTACACAATTGAGGTTAAAAACTTACTTAGTACTCAAGCACTCAACACTTATTTTTAGAACACAATTTGATATTACTTTGTATTGGGAAATTAAAAGATTCTTGATAATAATCTGCAACTAGCGCACCACATTGCAACATATCTTTCGTCACCTCAGCAAAGGCTCCTGAACCACAGTCAATACTTGACTGGGAATCTGATTCATCATCAAATTTTTCAATCAGAGACTCTTTATTGTGTCTTATTGTGTGACACAATATATAGGAACACTAGAATGGTTATGGTTTTCTTTCTACTTAATTAGGTTACATTCTAAAACATGCAAAAATCACTTTGACAATCCAAATCATAGATAGATAAAACACTTTATTGTATAATAATTGCTATGACAAAAATTAGGAACAATGTTATATGAAGAGAATACAACCTTATTACTTTATAGCAATTATACCATAACACAAAGCTACCTAATTCTGACCTATCTTAATACAATCACTGAGATCATTGAAAGCACCTTGCAATTGCAACATCTTCCAATTCATAAAAGCTCCCATTTAAATAGTACCCTTCTTTCGGTGCTACAACACTTTGTGATTGTTGGCCTCCTCCACTATCTTCCTAGCCAAGCCAAGGAAGATATTGGATGAGGCCAAGAATTTGCCTTTTTCTTCCGGGTAGTTTAAATAGCTATTAGTTAAAAAAAATAGTGGTTTGATTCATGTAGAATGTCAGAATTAGGTATCTTTCTACAGTCTCTTTTTGTATTATGAAAAAAAAAAAATATGCAGAATATAAATTATGAAAATATTAAAATTAAACATGCATGCCTATAATTTGTCAAAGAGTTATTGTCATACATTTTGTAACTCAGTCTTAGAACACAGTTTGATGTGATTACATGCACAGACCCTTTCCGAGGGTCCACTTCCCCACTTCTTCTTTATTTCCTATATCTGGATTGTGAGATTTACGATTTGTGAAAAAAATAAATTTATAAGTGTTCCCTCTATATAAAAAAAACTTTTCCAACCTATTTATGCAAACTGTCATTTTCCTATTACTGCGTTTTTAGTTCCTATCAGCATTTAGGTTATGATAATGTAACCTTATTACAGGCAACTTCATCAACCTCGTTGGTGGTGGTGAATTTGCACACTGCCTCTTACCCCCACTGGAGTCCCTCGCTACAGTAGAAGAGACAGTTGTACGCGATAAAGCTGTTGCATCACTCCGTGCTGTAGCTGCGCATCACACTCCACAGGCATTAGAGCAACACTTCGTGCCATTAGTCCAACGATTGGCTGGTGGAGACTGGTTCACTTCACGTGCTTCAGCATGTGGCCTCTTCAGGTAACTAACCTAAAGCTTATTCTGACCTTTTATCTTAATCTGACTGCTGAGGTTTTTAAATGATATCTATTTAAATAGAGGTTTTTTCCGATTAAAAGCATGTTGTATTTTCAACATTAGATAACATCTTTCAATTTGAAAAGGCTCCCATTAAATCTACATTATTGTCGAATTATGAAGCTTGTATGTTAATCTCTCTTGTATTTTGCAGAGATAGCATGAAAACTAAGAGTTTTAAATTATAAGACAACTAAATTGTCAAAAAGCAAATTTGTATATTCCTGTTAGAGTATCCTTTCAGCATCTGATACCAGGTGCTCTTTTAAAGGTTAACTAATTAAATTCTTTATTAAATTAACACAAATTTACAAAATCCCTATAGACCCCAATTAGAATAGGCATTTTAAATGTGAAATCCCTACTTTATGAAACTTCAACCTATGGCGTCAATTAAACAATCAATCCACATCACGATTTGTAGTAACCCTGTAATGTGTTGGAATCCATCAATTCAACATATTACACATTCAACACATTACACGTTCAACAATTCAACACATTACATGTTCAGTCATTATCACAATCAATGATCGTGATCTGGATTGATTGTGCAATGGATGCCTTATTTGAATAAGCTTCTATCCTTTTTGAGGATATTTATAGGAAATTATCATTTACCAATTTGGAAAATTTTCACTACATCTCTACTATGGTGAACAGCTGAATCCAAAACAACAATCACTTTCAAAGTTCATATACCCATTTAAATACATGGGATATAAGTGGTTTCTTAGCTGACTAAATACAGCACAAAAATTGTTTCGGTTTATATTTGAATCCATTGATGGAACAAATTGATTCAATAGTTCCAAATTAGGACAGTGTAAACTATAAATGCTCATGAAAACAATTTCAACATCAATATACACAAAGTACATCACACAATAGACATGTGGTGTCAAGTCAACACCACCCCGAGTCTTTTCTCCGCTCTCATAATAGGCGAATAATGGACAACAATGCTGCTACCACAAGTGCTAGGAACTACACCACCTCTAAAAGAGTCGACTCACTAACCCGCTTGGACAGCGTGTTGGTTTAAGGCCATATATTTCTCATGTGAGGGCATAGTCCATACTTTATTCAGGGAGGGGCAAAGCAAACAATTTTATTATAATTTTAAATAGATATTATTTAATGCAGAAAATCTGTCAATTATTCTTCTTTATAACATAGGAGCAAGCACTCCACCCTGTCCCACCATTCTCATGCACGCCCATGCCATCATGCATGAAAAGGCCCTTATCCAGCCGTAGATGATAAAATGCTGTTTATAGTTATAATATATGTACATACAAATGATATGTTGTTGATTGAAGATCAAGCTCAAACATTTTTTTTCTAAAACGGAATATTATAAAATCAAGGTATCTTTCTGAAGACGTGCTATAGACTTTTTTTGTGTGTGACTAATTTACAGTCGAAATTAATAAACGTGTCCCTTTCAGTGTATGCTACCCGCGTGTCTCAGCGCCCGTCAAGGCGGAGCTCCGCCAGCACTTCCGCACGCTCTGCCAGGACGACACGCCGATGGTGCGTCGCGCGGCCGCATACAAACTTGGCGAATTCGCGAGGGTCGTGGAAGTTGAATATGTGAAGAGCGATCTAATACCGATGTTCGTTAATTTGGCACAGGTTAGTTTTACAGACTAATTGTTGTGTGTTGTATAATTTTTTCCCCCTTAAGATCTGCGATCAGTCTGGAGACTATGAGCAGATGTGTTAAGCGAGAAAATGTCTTTTAGGGAAGGTCATTCCCCTGCACTTGATCAGTCAGCAAATGCATCTGCCCGCTTTCACCTTTTTACCACTCGGAACTGCAACAACATGCTTGCTTGAGGGTTTGTATGATACACTAATCGTACACGGTATTTCTTCTTGTATCACTTGTATCGTATGTAAGACTGATACTCCAGAGTATTGAAGACTTTAATAAGAGAGAGCCCCATCCCAAACTACTCAAATATTGTAAAATGGATGTCCAAATAAAAGGCGCTGATTACTATCGATAGGAATACCTATTTGAGAAGATAAAATTAATTAAACATAAACAGGGGTTATGATCCATTGAGTGAGAGAGTGGCGTTTGATGTCTCACCGAAGACAACCAAGCTCGGCCGATGAATTCCGACACGCTGACCCGACACCGGCTCGCCCCCTGGTATCGCAAGTGTACATGGGCGATGTTGACCATTTACCATCATATAGCCCGCCCGCTCGTCTGCTATCTAGAATAAATGACGGACGTTAATATTTAAAAATAATCATGTTTTACCAGGACGAACAAGACTCGGTCCGTCTGCTGGCAGCAGAAGCTTGCGCTGCTGTTGCAGCCCTTTTACCCCCCGAAGATATGGAACAGCTAGTGATGCCCACTGTCCGTGCCCGCGCCGGGGACACCTCGTGGCGAGTGCGGTACATGGTAGCCGATAAGTGAGTACAGTTTATAAACACCACTTGCAATATTAAATTACATTTTTGCCATATGAATTTTCAGGTTTTATACTTGGTCACTGTCTGTTCGCGTTAAGAATGCTCATGACAATACTGCCCTCCTAAGAAGAAGAGGCATTATAACATTTGTAACGAAAGCTTATTATGTAACATTATATTCGGAGATTTAATAAACAAAGATATTTTTTTTGTTTTATCCAAATCTCTCAAGTTTCTAGCATGATTATAAATTATACAAAAAAAATAACCCTTTTTCTTGATTGTCATCAAAATGCACTTGTTGCCTTTTTTTCTTAGGAGGCCAAAGTAGACGTCACCATTTTTGACCAATAGTGTTTATCGGAATTTTTAGGTCTGTTTCATACATGCATATCTCAGTCTAACTCGATTCTAGGTGCGGATAGATAGGACGTGCCTATTGTTTCAGTACGACTAAACTGTCTTTATTTATCAAGTCATTTGTTTATTAAGACTGAACAGCCTATGAACAAAAAGACTATAGTTCGTGCCCAGCCCAAATCTCTAAAGGCAAGCAATGCATCTGGGGGTCTACCAACATTTGCCACTCTGGACAGACTGATGTCACGTATCACGTATGGCGCTGGGCAACAGTATCTACTTACCACCAGGTGGACTGTATGCTCGTCTGCCGCCATCTTTATATAAAAAAGATAATTTCCTCAGAGAATGTCACATATCATGTGTCTCCAAGTATTATGTCGTGTAATGATCATCAAGTACTTACTAATATATATGCATAATGTCCATTTATCATCTGTACACCACCACTGTCATCAATATTGGCTACTATTGATTATCAAACTGGCTGAATTGTAAGTTATGTCTCTTACTCTGTTTGAGACATAATGATGCATTATAAAATACACATAATGGACATAATAAAATAAAATTTGAATGTGAGAACCATACAGGTTCAGATCTTGCACGAAAACATTGCCCATCGGGAATATTCCGGTATCTTCGGCAAATATCGAATTTATAATTATACAGAATTTCCTTGTCATTCAGATTCGTGGAGCTTCAACAAGCTGTGGGTCCGGAGCTATCCCGCTCGGATCTCGCGCAAATATTCCAAGCTCTCCTCAAGGACTCCGAGGCTGAAGTACGCGCCGCGGCCGCGGGCAAAGTAAGATTTTTAAAAAAAATGTATCAGGAACACAGACCGCTTACTATTAGGCACACTCTGTTTATAAACTAACACCGATGTTGTCCGATAGCAGCCCTTACTGCAGTCTGTGATTAATGTGATTAATTTGGGAGGGGGAGAGTGCACGCTGCAATCCAACTAACGCTGGGCGCGCTCGACTGGCCACGTTACCCCTCTCTCACAGAAAACTGCCTCGAAATGTACTGCATTTCCCACTTTATCATATTTCCATAATGTATGTACGTGTTTCGGTAGTGAGTGAGATGTGCTAGAGCCCATTTCCATCCTATCCCTTCCCATTTTCCCAACCTTTTCTCCAAATACATTCCTATATCTCCAAAGGTAGGCAGCGCATCCAGGGTCGTGCAAACGCTTGTTATTCTGGACTAATGTTGGTATGTATCGCGGATGTCTATGGGCGACAGTATCCACTTACCATCAGGTGGACTGTATGCTAGTCTGCCGCCTTCGTCCATAAAAAAAAATATGCTAATATTGGTCAAAAATTACGAGCGTCGACACGTCTGCCTATCTACAGATCTAATTTTTAAATATTAAGGGTGCTAACAAAAACAACGCAGATTGTCTGCTTCGCAACCATTTTTTTTTAGTCTAGTGATTTTTATCAAAAAGATTGCATAAATTATACTTTATACACTTTAAGAAAGAACTGACGTCATCCATCCAATGTAGCATAACAGCGTCAATTGGTCAATCGGTCTATCATTATCATAATTATCAGGTCTTTTACAGCCTTATTCGTCGTAAACTTGAATGTTGTAGTATAATTTGGAGTTCTTTTTACGCGGGGTCCACACTAATCGCCTTAAGAGTGTCCATCCAAGCTAGATTCCTGACGTGTCTTTGTTTTCGCATGGGAAGTCAAAGAACCGTAACTTCTTATGCGATCAGATGTGATCGATACAATATTAACCTATTAGAGCATCGCAAAATATTGTTAGATATGGCTAATCTTCATAAAATTGGACATGGGCAACTCAGAACTACGCTATAATATATATTTTTATGTCCCAAAGCGAGACAGACAACTAGACAAACTACACTGCACTAGATAAACAATTAACAAATCCATTTCTAAAATGTATAGAAGCTTTCGAAAATCCGGAAATTACTTATTCCCCGACTGTTTGCTGATTTTCAAGAACAAAGTCAAACACACTCTGACATTTCTTTTTAATACATAACAGTTTGAATATATTTTAAACTAAGCCTGTGGTAATCAAAAGTCAATGATTTATTGTCCAATCTGAAGAATCACCCCGACATCACTGTTTTGTTAACTTGAACGAAGTATAATCTGTTTTTACTTTGAATGTGTGCAAGTACTTTTTTCGTCAAACGCATCATTAGGAAAGCTATCATTAAACAAATTACAATCTAACTTTCTTTTACAGGTCAAAGACTTCTGCATGAACTTAGACAAAGCCCACCAAGAACACATAATTATGACCATGATCCTCCCACAAATCAAAGACCTGGTCTGTGACCCGAACCAACACGTGAAATCCGCTCTCGCCTCTGTTATTATGGGACTAAGTCCTATAGTCGGACGACAGAATACCATCGAACATCTCTTGCCTTTATTCCTGACTCAGTTGAAAGATGAATGCCCCGAAGTTAGACTAAATATAATTTCTAACTTGGAATGTGTGAACGAAGTCATCGGAATCCAACAATTGGTCCAATCTTTGTTACCAGCTATCGTAGAATTGGCTCAAGATCAGAAATGGAGAGTCCGATTGGCCATAATTGAACATATGCCATTATTAGCCGGCCAACTCGGTCAGGAATTTTTCGATGAGAAATTGACTGGACTTTGCATGTCTTGGCTTGTTGATCATGTCTATGCAATCCGTGAAGCCGCTACGTTGAATTTGAAAAAGTTAGTCGAGCAATACGGTTCGGCCTGGGCAGAGACAAATGTCATCCCAAAAGTGTTAGATATGTCCCGGGAACAGAATTATTTACACCGAATGACTTATCTCTTCTGCATCAACGTTCTTTCTGAAGTCTGTGGCAAGGATATAACAACCAGAGTGTTGTTGCCCACGGTTTTGTCTATGGCCGATGACAATGTTGCCAATGTGAGGTTCAATGTTGCCAAATCTTTGCAAAAAATGGCTCCGTTTTTGGATCCAGCTGTCATTCAGCCTCAAGTGAAGCCAGTTTTGGAGAAATTGAACGTGGATCCCGATGTGGATGTGAAATACTTTGCTTCTGAAGCCATTGCGGGAATTGCTGGTTAAATGACGTAAACGTAATAGCAATTGTTTTGTATTAGGGTTTTGCACCGGGTTCATTTTGACATCGATTTTGTTTCTGCATAACCTCAATTAATAAGAAGTAAGTTTATTAAATTGATTTTATTTCTAATAAACGTCTATAACAAAGCAGGTATGCATACCTGCAGGTATTTTGCGTACCTGCTTTGTTTTATATTTTTTTCTGTTATAAGTACGAAAACTGTGGAGATGGTAATACATATTTCCGTTTTTGGGCGCCAACTTGAGATACTTGAGGGCCACCATCCATACCACTGGAAGCACAGTGGCAATATTTCCACGCTTGAAGGCCATTTATGACGACGCGGATACCTTTTCGGTCGATCTCATTTTATTAGATCGTGCAAAAATCTGGTTTGCTTCTATGTTTACCGGTACTTCTCCAGTACTTCGTGAAGCGGTGCAAAGCCCTATTTTGTATGTTTAATATATAATTCCATATTCCAGTATAAAAAAGTAAAAAATAGTTCAATTAGACGCCACTTCTATACATTTCTATGTACGTAGTTAAAAATGTCTTTGGATACCCAAATTGAGCTACATATTTAAGATCAAAAATGACGTAATTTATTATTAAAATACATCGGCTGAATATTCTAGAAAATGAATAATTCCATTCCAGTGGACACATTGAATATCTCGTTGTAATTTGTAACATCATAACCATTCAGACGTTTGTGAGCATTTAATTGCACTTATGAAATTGTAATGAGTATAAACTGAAAATAAATTATTAAAATCAATTAGTTGTTTTTATTATTATTAATTGAATCTTCCGGGCTACTTGGCCGAGGTCTTCTGGAATCTCTTCTCTTTCTTCCAAACGTTTCGTCAACAACTGCGGTTGACATCTTCAGTGGCGACTGCGTTCACTTTCGGAGAGATGTTATCTCTTCGGCTTCTCGAGCGCAACTGATTTTATCAGTATTGCAAGATACTTAGGAGTGCAGTCTGGAAAATGGCGGCGGAGAATGCTCTCCGATGGGATTTGCAGTGCGTGTGAAGGTGGTGTGTATACACCACCCAGAATATCCTATTACCTCAAAGTACTTTAAAGGTCCAAGCGCATTAACGCTACGCTGCACTACGCCGCGCGTAACTATATCAGCTGTCAAGTACAGGGAACTGCAAACACGTCTGTTTTCTCTAGTTTTCGACTCGCGGCAGAAGAATATTTGGTTTGCAAATACAAATCAAAGAAATTTCAAGACTATAAAGATTGATAAATAATTTAAAGAAAAATAGAGTTGACACACGAAAACAATTTCGTCGACGGTAGATAAAGGGAGCGCACAGACAAATCTCATTTACGGACGAGAAAATATTCACCATGGGAGGAACATTTTAACAAGCAGGATTAGTTAGATTAGGCAGGATTCACCAGGATTAGCTATCAAGGAGTGACTGAACTATATTTTTGTGAAAAAGGTATTAAAACGTCGGATCAAGTGTATCAACATACGATTTTGAGGTCGTAAAGTCCCTTAACAAGACCCTGTTCCATAACCAAATATGGTCCTTTCAGCAAGACAAGGATTTATAGTCTGTTTTAGAGAGTATGGCATGCTGTAAACGCCATGATAATATTGAATCCCTAAAACATTTCATAAGGGTGGCAGTTGGCAATTTTCCCATGGAAAGGGTGTGTGATTCAGTGGAAAACTGGCCACAACGTTTGGAAAGATTGTATAAAAGCAAACGGTGACCATTTCAAATAAACATTATATTTTTAAAATGCTTACCTATTTATTTCTAAAATAAAAAATTCTAACTGATAACGTAAAAAAAATATCAATGTTTTTGTTACAATATTTGTATTTTCTGAGATTTATGTTAATACACTTACCAGGAGTTTGAATGAAAGTAGGAATGACTACGCATACATGTGGTACCTACGTTTATTTATTATTAACTAGCTTCTACCCACTGCTTGGGTCCCGTGTAGAGCTGTAAAAAATTTTTAACACCGACAAATTTTGAAACTATTATACTTTTACATTTACTAATTATGTCACTTAATTTTAATAATTTGCAAATATTAGCTGAAAATTTGGTGCAAATAAACCGCTTTTATTTAGTATAAAAGTGGCTAATTTATGTACGAATAGAACAATTTTCTGGTTCTTAATTTTTATCAATTTAAATGCTGGTTGTGTGGTTCTATAAGAGTCCAAAGCGATGAAATATCAGTTAACCTTCTGGATACTTAGCGCTATAGGTACTTTAGTGAAAACCTGATCAAAATCAGTTTCCTAGTTTTTACGCGATGCTCAAACAGATACAAAAAAATCTAAGAACTACTGTTATGGGTTCTGTAGCTTCTAAAGAGACCCACATTTTTTTAAGTCAATGTTTAGACAATCCTTTTATTATTTATTATTACAATATGTATAGATCTTGCCTTGTATGACGTCCATGGGAGACTTAAGCGGACTGCTCGTCTGCAGAATTCTTTATACATAAAAAAACAACAATAAACTATATATTTATTTATTCATTATTATATTATTATTCAAAACAACGATATCATATTCACTTTGTCGTATAACAACAATATGCCTATCAGAGTGAAGTGAAACTCAATTTGGAATGTAACATCGTTACGGGACTATAGAAAATCTGAGTTATATACACGTTATACATATAAATAATATCCACATTATTATTTCAATTTGCTATTTCCAGCGATAATTATCACGTACTACATATTTTTTTGACATTACATTATAGTTCTGAACACATCTCAACAATTTGTGCAAAACATTCAATATTTTCCAATAAAAGTGAGTGAACCACCAACAAATAAGGAAGGAAATAAAATGGCATGAATTAAAAATATATTTCAATAATTTATTCAATAATACCAGTCTAAACTACTATTTTATTGGGAAATTATGTACACGAGACGGCAACACTTTATTGTAGATAGCAACACAGTTTATCATAGACAACTTTAAATAGCAACACGATTTAATTTTGTAACTCGGTCGTAACGTACGGGTAATACACATTAACTATTAACAACTTACTAATAAACCTTCTTTTTATCTTACAAGATGACGGCCCGGCGTTCTGACTTGGCTGTTAAAATGCAGTTTCAAAATAATATCACACATTGCCAAGGAAAACTTTATATAAACAAAGTTGAATGCAATATTAGAGATTATAATTGATATCTGTACAAAAGGACTATGGTCCGGTTATTATAGGAAGAGCTCTGACAACTGACATAAATCTTTAACATGTAGTAAAAATCATTTCACAACTCGATCGTCCTTTAAGAATATTTTATTGTGTCATGTTTTATTTACATAAAATGAATTAAATACAGAACTGTCAGCGCTATTCCTACGATAACCGGACAGTAGAATCCAGAGTTGTAAAACAATACAACAAAAAAGAACAATTTAACAATATCTTTTATATCTCAAAATCACAAAATAGATCAGTTTTTATTTTACGAAAATCAAAAATATGACTTTAGTATTATCATTAAAAGAAGAATTAACACTAGATCCGTTAATACAATAATTATTATTAGAAAAGTAAAATTGACATTGATGTCATGAAGAAAGTGTTTTATAAAAAAAACATGAGACTTTTTCATCAAATTTTAAGTGTAATAAATACATAAGGAGTTTTAAAATAATTCTCCGTCTATCGTCTTTTTATTTAACCCCATAACCAAATATCAGTTTTACTAAATAACGTTGATTGTACGATACAAACTATAATCCCATATATCTAACTACCATATCGCGTGATCAACAACCAATGAGAAGCGATTAAAATCTTTCCCCCTAATTGGCTGCAAATGACGTGATACGAGAACGCCGGATCGTATACGTATATTTGTTCCAAGATGGTGGTCTAATGGCGAGAATCACGCGGGTAGAACTCTGCGAGGACAGACGCGGGAATACGTTTAAGCATCTCCTTGGGGAAGATGCGGAGTAATTGCCAGCCAATGTCGAGGGACTCGAAGACAGTGCGATTTTCGTAGTTACCCTGCGTTGGGAAGTAAAAAAGTAAAAAAAAAATAAACCAGTTCAGTGACATTAGCATCCCCGTGTGAATTAGGGTTAGGACTTAGAAGGTAGAGGGTGCATGCTGCATTTGCACAGTCGACTCGGTGTGCCAGTACGTGTTTCGGGAAAGAGTGAATTATGCCGGAGCATATTTCCCATTCCATCAAGTGAGGAGTAATTTATCCCATTATACTGTCTACTCACTGGGTCAGGAGGGAATGGGATGAGGTATAATGATAAACCCTCCTAGTATTAGCATTGCCTCTGAACATTTGCTAGAGAGGGTCTACCATTATATCTCATCCCATGCTTTCCCGAACCACTGAGTAGAAAGTATAATAGGATAAAGGAAACTCCTTACCCCTTACAGTACCCAGTGCAGGGTAATGATCGGGTGCGGGCGACGCGCGTAGAATAAAAGATATACTAAAAATGGACAATAAGTTATGAAAAAATAAACGATTGTAGAAAACTGGTAGAATCGATTCTACTCTGGATACTGAACAACCTGTTTTCAACTTTGGCTTTATTTCAGTAGCACGTTGTATAAACAGTCTCATGATGATGATGATGATGATACGTACCTGCGTGATGAAGTTCTTCTCGAACTTGGTGAGGAACTCCAAGTACAGCAGGTCATCAGGCGTGAGAGCCTCCTCACCCACTACGGCCTTCATGGCTTGCACGTCTTTGCCGATGGCGTAGCAGGCGTACTGTTGACAAATAAACAAATGTCAATTTTTACCTGATCATTGTGAAGATATAAAAGAATCACTCTGATTTTATACCTTCGAAGTTTCGGGTCCGATCGACGTTCGAACGAACGAAATGTTATAATAACCCTACTCTGACTTTCTGTCGGAGCTCTATACATCGGCTATCTCAAGTATCTAAAAGATCCCTTCTATATTCTATAGTTAATCTCCCTTGCTATATTTGATGCTTGATCTCATCGAGTATCTCTCGACAAAATCTATAATTGGATCGTATCTATCGGGGTAGAACTTCGTTCGGTCCGATATATCGGACTGACCGTTTTCGTGGTAGGAATCGTCCAAAATATCGGGCGAAACTTCGTTATTTGTGATTTCGCAGTAAACACCCTGGTTAGTCCAATGGGATAGGAGAAACGACCAAATCCTAAAATTTTAAACTAATGTTGAAAAATGAACGCTGAGTGAGCGCTAACAGAGCTTGAAGTCTGGAGCATTCAATACAAGTGAGTGTTACAGTCAACGTTTGATAATCTTACTACTGTATTTCCCAATTTATCATATTCCCCCAATGTACATGTCACGATAGTGAATGAGATATGCCACAGCCCATTCCCATCCCATGCTATTTGTCCCCATTTTTCCAATCCCTTCTGCAAATCCATTCCTAAATCTCCAAAGGTGAGCAGCGCATCTGTGAGCGTGCTAACGTTTGTCATTCTGGACTGATGTTGGCATGTAACGCTCATGTCTCCAGGCGACAGTATTCACTTACCACCAGATGGACAATCTGCTTGCCTGCCGCCTTCTCTTAGCGTTGAAAGACTTTTGAGAATTTTTTAAAAGTTTAAATCTTCATCATCGTAATTTTATAACTATTAAACCTAGATCGTCAGTTGTGCAGCTGACTAAGTAGATGTATAAGTATGTAACCAAGTGTATTCATTGATCGGATGCCAGAGCAAATTTAATGAAATTTGTGATTACATAATGACTTCATAATGATCTGTATATCGTGTAGCTAACGAATTACACACATCTAATACTATGTACAAACTGGTTGAATATCAACCGGACTTAATAATCTGTAAAGATTTCAAGATGTAGATCTGTCTGTCTTGCAGCTAGTTGTACAGATGTATGTATAGTGCACTAACCAGCTGGTTGGAGACGTCAGAGTGGTCCTTGCGCGTCATGCCCTCGCCGATGGCTGACTTCATCAGACGAGAGAGGGAGGGCAGCACGTTCACTGGCGGGTAGATCTGTCTGTTGTGTAGCTGACGATCTACGTAGATCTGTACCAAGAAAATATCTTATTTGTACACCAAATTATGAATAGTGTAAAAACACAGTGCTACCAACATTGCAGGTGAGTAACACTCGCCTGCAATGTAACTGTAAACTTCAATTAATGTGAGGAGGGATGGACGGGTCGTATTGAAGTTGCTTCTAGTTCGCGTTGTCGCACGCTTCACTCGTACGTTCGACGTAAAATACGTCGCGCAGTTAGCTGGTCGAACTGTGTACTCGATCATTACTCATATATAGTTGAATGAATGAATTAAACTTTGTTTAACATAGAAAAGGTTAAACATTAACAACACATCAACACAAAATATATAATTTAGTATTTGTATAAATTTTATATAAATATTTATTTATATAATTTTTTGTAGTAAAATGAAAGCATCAGTGCTGCAATGTAACGTCAGAAGGTAGCTTCATTCAGTATTTATGCTGCAGCAGAAGGGTACGACGCTGGTATTCAATGGAGCCCCATGTGAATCACGGTTGAAGTGACATTTCCATGATAAAGCTACAGGATTTTTCTTTTTATTGTACATAAAATTTATTGTTCCCACATGCCTAACTATAGAAAAGGATTGCACTAGTGTTTTATTGACGTATTTATTATAGTAGTGTCATTACCAACCACGCATGACTAACAGAGAGCTAATTTATTAAAAAATCTTTTTGGACTCTTCTCCGATTGTCGGAATAATAAAAGAAACGTAAATTTCGGGAGTGATCAACTAGCACATTGATGATAAATCTGCAATATTATAATTTCATATAGATCTTACAGACTCCATATATCATTAATCAGTCTTACCTGTCCCTCGGTAATGTAACCCGTCAAATCGGGGATGGGATGGGTGATATCGTCGTTAGGCATAGTCAGGATGGGGATCTGGGTGATGGAACCGTTTCGGCCTTCGACTCGCCCGGCGCGCTCATAGATGGTCGCCAAATCCGTGTACATGTAACCTGGGAATAAATAAGTAAAACATAAATTTCTGTTACCCTATATTCATTATAGCGTGAGACAAAAGGTAAACAAAAAAAAGGGCAGTAGTTTTAAAACTTAATTCTTATCATTAGCATTGTCCTAGAGTTAAGCTGGCATGTTATAGCCTATACGTTAGATAGAACCTAAACAAGAACAAGGACTCAGTCTAGGCTCTAATTTAAATAAAATCAAAGTGATTTCTATTAAATTTTTGTTTACCTTTTGTCTCGTATGTCAATGAATAGAGTATAGACATGTTTGTGTGCCCTGTCATATCCGTCGTATTTAGAATGGCATCATATTTAGAATAGAGATGGGGTATCTCTCCCCTTGGGTGTCGTAAAATGCGATTAAGGCATAACAAAGTCGCTTCCGTAAGCGCTGAGGAACTACACCACCTCTAAAAGAGTGGGACTCTCCAACCCGCTTGGGCAGAGTGGCGTTTTACGGCCATATATCCTTCCCGCGCAAGATAATTCGATGAGGCCCGTGTCCAGCAGTGGATACTAAAGGGGCTGATTAACAGACATCTTTGTATTTGTCAATGAAGTGCCAATACCTAAAGTACGGGGCATCGATATATTTTATAAATGTTGATATTTTGCCGGCACACCTGAAGAACTCTTGCGACATAATTTGGGAAATACTGGTGGAATTGAATGATTAATCCTGCTTGTATGACAGAACCAGCGAGGCTTTACTAGATTCCGATACACATAAAAGTTTGGCAAAAGTGCACATTGTGCAAAGTGCATGTTTAGTTGCGAAATGCGAAGTGCACATTCTGCACATAACCTATTCCTATAATCACTTTTTTGCATGTTGTTTTCTTCTGTAAGGAACTGCTATATATTTTAATGTATAATTTATCTTTATTATGAAAATGTATGGAAGCTTATAGGAAAACCTAATAAAATCTATACATATAACAAAACAGTAAAATGGTTAAGTCTGTACAAAAACTTAATTTAAAAAAATTGGGGTTCACTTTAGAAGCTTTTAAAGATTTTGTCGGTATGTTTGATCATCACGTAAAAACTACTAAACGGATTTAGATTGGGTTTTTACTAATGTATAGCTAAGTATCCAGATGGAAAACTGGTTATGTGTCATCTTCATATGACACAAGGAAGTCGGGTTATGTAGGAAAATGAAAAAATAAATTTTAATAGTATTACTCAAAAACACACGGGTGGATTTTCATCCGTGACATCCATAATGTCGATGCTTTTACGGGTATTAAAAATCTGCTTAGTTCACGCGAGCGAAGCTGCGGATAGACGCTAGTAAATAAATATATAAGCCCATCTTTCTTTTACACATCGGCCACATAAGTAGCCACAGATGTTTTATCGTGTTAGGAAAGAGTCAATTACAATATTATTGTCGACATATGACAATGCAAGCAAACTAACTCACCCGGGAAACCACGTCGTCCGGGTACCTCTTCACGGGCAGCGGACACTTCACGCAACGCCTCTGCGTATGAAGACATGTCAGTCAGGATGACCAGCACGTGTTTCTGATAACAAACAATATTAATTTATTTTGGTGCGGTACATACCAGTTGGTACGGTCTGTCGCAACGATTTCTTTTAGCTAAATAATGTCATCACGTAATATATACCAAACTCATAGATGAGTATCCCTCACGAACACAAAGTATGGAGATTCGTGCTACAAATAATTTACGATTAAGTACTCTTATTAGATTTCATTGTCACTTTCTATATAAATCAACGGAAATTCATGTTTAGTTAGAATTTAGAATATCGATTCAAATGTTCAATGAAAACTAAAAACTTTACTTATTCACAATGAACGATAACAAGTGACATAACAAATTCTGAATTTTATTGCTGTTATCATAAAGCATTTATTCAATCATTTAAATAGGGTTTTTAAGATTTTTCATTCCTTTAGTATTTTTTTTTATGGACGAAGGCGGCAGACAAGCATACAGTCCACCTGATGGTAAGTGGATACTGTAGCCCATAGACATCCGTGATACATTAGTCCAAAATGACAAACGTTGGCACGCCCCCGGATGCGCTTTGGAGATATAGGAATGGATTTGGAGAAAGGGTTGGGAAAATGGAGAGGGATAGGATGATAATGGGCTCTGGCACATCTCACTCACTATCGAAACACGTACGTACATTAAGGAAATAAGATAAAGTGAAAAATGCAGTACATTTCATGGTAGTCTTCTGTGAGAGAGGAGTAACGTGGCCAGTCGAGTGCGCCCAGTGGCTGTTGGATTGCAGTATGCACTCTCCCCCATTTACTACTGTATACTATGTATACTCGTGAATAAACTAAGAGACTAATATCTTGTCTCATTAAAAGGATGTTTTTTTTTCTTATTCTCTAGTATTGTGCCGTTTTCGAACTCAAATTATAATTATTAATTAACATGCATAATTGATATGTTATTTCAAAGTTCAATTAGAACTAAAGGCTTTTTTATTTTCATTTAATTTATTTAATTTACTAATAAAAGAAATAAAGAAGTAAACAAAATAAGAGTAAATAAAATAATATAATGTGAACCGCGGTAATAAAAGACTTGAGGTCTGCATTTTACTTTTTTCATCATCTCTCCTTGGATAGTACCTGCTGTGCAAAATGTCCGAGATTTGTCTCTCCATCAGACACTCATATTATGTTTTAAGACCAATGTTTGTTCAGGTCTGAAGGGTGTTGTATTCGTTTCTATCTCTAAAGCCACGGCACGCTATCCTAGTATTATAAGTAATTGTGTGTGGCGTTATTTTCTATAAAAAAAATATATAGAAAACAAGCTCAGGGAAAACGAGTACAAATAGCTCTCAACGGGGAATTCAATGATTAATGAAATCAAAGAAACCTGTAAGTTTTTCGTCTGACACTACTTTAGGCGTTGTAAATGTCACCCAACTTGCAAACCTTAGTAGAAAGAGTCTTATAACAGTTATATAACATGTCACCAAAATAACGTGAAACACGTAAACTGTTCTAGGGATAAATAATATTATTTTTAGGGAATAAATCAAAAGTAATAAAAATGCTGGATTTTATTGTTCTATCTAAACGATCCGTAGCGCTCATTACTCAGTATGTACAGGGTAATATGATCGGGTGTTCAAAAATATACTAGAATTAAATAATAAGTTATAAAAAATATTGTAAAAACTGGTATAATCAATTCTACACTCAACATTGATAAACATATTTTTATTCCAGTTATTCCAGTGCCACGTATACACGATTGAAGAGGCAGAATTTGACACAGATTAATGTAAATCTTCCTCAAAAGGACTTTTACTTAAACATTCTAAAGGACTAAAGCTCTCTTACCTCACACTGATAAGCCAAGAACTCGGCAGCGGTTAAAGCCAATCGAGGAGTGATGATTCTCTCAATAGTGGGGTCATTGGCCAGGTTCAAGAAGAGGCACACATTCTCCATAGAGCCATTCTCTTCGAAGTCCTGCTTGAAGAATCGAGCAGTCTCCATGTTTACACCCATAGCAGCGAATACTATGGCAAAGTTGTCCTCGTGGTCGTCCAATACGGATTTGCCGGGGACCTGAAAGTAAGACATTTATTTTAATTAATTTGTTTATTCACTAGCAGTGCCAGCGATTTCGTTCGTGTGAACTTTAGAGTAATTCCCGCGGGAACTCTAACGGATCAAGATAAAATGTACCCTAGATGTTAACCCGTTAAAATCCGATTAGTAGGCTTTGCGTGATTCGCGTTCAAACACAGAAAGAAACAGAATAAATTTCTAAAATTGATTGTTTTGGGCTCTGTATAGTTTGTAGAATACACTGCAATGATTTTTTTTATTAATATTTCATGTACAGACACAGCTCTGTTACGATTTTATTATACGTAAAGATTTATTTATTTATTGTGATAATTACACTGGTCTACAATGGAAAAGTATTCGAAATAATTTTAACTAATTTCTACTTATCTACCCATGCTGAATACAAGTTGACAAGTAAAAGTCATTTATTAGTTTAAGTTTTTGCGATACTTGACATTTTTCGAATTTAATGATTCTACCCTCATTGAACTTGATAATGTTGATATATATTTACATAGTTGGCATCGAATGTTAAAAATATTGTGTTTTAGTGCTCTGTTCTATATTACTAAGTGATAAAAGTGTCAAAAGTGAAAAAATAATTATATTTTATAGCAAAATGTCTCGAAAATGTGTGAATAATCCCGACAATTTTTGTTACATTTGTGGTGAAGTGATATTTAGTAAGCAAAGGTGTTCTATATCGCCTACAATAAAAAAAGCCTATTCTTACTATTTTAACGAAAACATAAAACCCCAGGATAAAAGCCGGGTTCCACATTTCTGCTGCAATCCGTGTGCTACAGGTTTGAGAAATTGGCTGAGTGGCAAAAAAACATCATTTCGTTTTGTAATGCCAATGCAGTGGCGAGAATCGACAAATCATGCAACTGATTGTTATTTCTGCCTGACAAATCATGTATTTGGAAAAGGCAAGGGTGTTTCTAAAAAAAAGAAGAATTCCATAGTGTATCCAAATCTACCATCGGCTACTCGTCCTCTGCCGCACAGCAATCTTCACCAGATTCCGAAACGTCCTAACATTGACGAAGATGAAATCACACTTACTTCACCATCAATTTCTTCAATGTCAGAATACGAAGTACCTAGTACATCATCACAGCCACACATGATAACACAAGCTGAATTAAATGATCTTGTAAGGGACTTAGAATTGCCCAAGAACAAAGCAGAACTTCTAGGCTCGAGACTGCAACAATGGAACCTTATAGAAAGTGGTGTGACTATTACATCTTTCCCTACTAGACAAAAAGAGTTGACGCAATATTTTGAAATGGCTGAAAGTTTAGTTTTTGTAAAGATGTCAGTGGTTTGATGGGAGCCCTTAACATTATGTATAAACAGAACGAATGGCGACATTTCATAGATAGCTCTAAGTTAAGCTTAAAAGCTGTTTTGTTACATAACCGAAATATTTTACCTTCGATTCCTAATGGTTACGCAGTCCATATGAAAGAGTCTTATGTAAATATGAAAACCTTTGTTGCTTTATTTGCGAATGGGATAGTCGTGATAGAAAAAGCATTATAAAAAAAAGTTATGGCCTCATCGTCAGACACTTCAACCTGGACAAAAAAATGTTAAAAATGACCCTTTAGTTAACCCACAAAAAGTGTTACTTCCACCATTGCTTATAAAACTAGGACTGATGAAAATTTTCGTAAAAGCAATGAACAAAAATGGAGCTGCTTATCAATACCTTCGCCAGAAATTTCCAAGATTAAGTGAAGCTAAGGTCAAGGAAGGTATATTCGTCGGTCCTCAAATAAGAAATTTATTTAAAGATGATAACTTTGACTCGGTTCTAGAAGGAAAAGAAAAAAAATCCTGGGACGATTTTCGCCTTGTCGCAAAAAACTTCTTGGGAAATAAGAGGAGTGACAACTATGCTGAACTTATCGAAAATATGTTATCATCATTCAAAAAACTGGGTTGCATAATGTCCTTGAAAATCCACTTTTTACATTCTCATTTGGACTTCTTTCCGGATAATTGTGGGGCTTTTAGCGATAAACATGGGGAGCGCTTCCATCAGGACATCGCAAACATGGAAAAACGGTATCAAGGCCATTGGAACGTTTCAATGTTGGCGGATTATTGCTGGACTGTTTGTCGAGATGTTACAGAAGCAGAATATAAGAGGGCAGCGAAAAAACCACGTCGCAATTCTACTAATGATTAAAAAAACTATAATTTCTGTTAATTTTTGCAAAATTCGTTTAATTTTTTTTTCTAAAAAAGGAAAATTAATTTTAATATATATTAATTATTTTTGTATTCAGTACGTGAAAATAAATAAAAAAGCTACTTTACATGAAGAATACTTTTTTAAAGTCAATATTTGTAGACCAGTGTTACAGATTAGAGAAAAATATAGAGTGAAGATAGAAAGATATGTGAAAGAAGAGATGTTACAAGTACAATGGTATATTCCTCTGTAATATACCCCATGGGCATACAATAATTTGTCATTAATAATAACATCACTTATTATAAAATTTATAGTAAAATATTAACATTAACAAACATTGTTGCACATTATCGTACAACAGGCGAACTTAATGCCTTACTTACGGGGTCGTTTCTCAAACTTTTTAGTGTCGCGACCCCCTAAAAAGGCGAAAAATAACCTCATGACCTCCCTTACTAAATACATAGTATTTTCGTTATTTCGTTGTAAGTGTTTATTATTTCTTGTCTAACAGCAACCCCCCGCATATGTGAATGCGACCCCTAATACGCCCTAATTAGGTTTTTTAACGCTTAACATTTGATTACAAATAATTAATGTATTAACGGTTTTCGTGCATAAGTGCGACATTCTTACTGACTGACTAACTGCGGCACTCTAAACAATAGCCAAAGGGTATCTATACTACACTCACAATCGTGTGATAGTGAATGCAAATCCTCAGTCCGTAACATTGAGTTTCTACTTAAGTACAGAGTTTTAAAAAATGTCACTAGCTCAGCGGTTAGGGAAAACATCCCGAAGAAACTCACATGTAGGAGAAATAAAAAAATCTAGAGTATGTGTAACCACCGATCTGCACTGGACCCGCTGATCCAGTCTGCTGATGGTGGATTATGGCCCGAAACCGCCCCAATGCTTTACTTGGGGAAGGCTTGTGTTTTGCAGTGGGACGTTATACGCTGATATCAATGTCCCACTGCAAGATATAAGCTTCCCCTTATAATTATGACAGGATTTTAAATTTTAATCCATCACGCCGTTAAAAGAATCTTATATAATTATAAATATCTTATAAATGTAACATCATTTAATTTGGGTGGAGATACAGCTGGCTGACAAGAAGTGGAGATATAGAGGTCAAGGACCCGTGGACCGTGAGGTCTCTGTTCAAATTCTAATTATCAGAATAATAATAATCTTTATTTACAAGACTCTGAATGCTTGGTAATAATGTAAGTTAAAAAACTATGTTAGGACTTATTTCTAATTTTAGTTTTACAATATTGTGTCAATCACTGCTGCAATTTTCCCGTGGAGACTGCAAAAGTGGTTCACATACAATTTGTCTAACTTGCTCACATCACAATAGCATTTGCAGAATATAAATCAGAGAAACTCACTAATAACAATGATTGAAACTAAATATAGTTGCACCCCTTTTTCATGATCCCTACAATTATATATTTCTAATCAGCATTTTTACTAACTTACCTTGACAAGGCCGGCTTGTCTACAGATCTGGGCGGCGATTTCATTGTGCGGCAGACCGGCAGCCGAAAAGATGGGGATCTTTTGCCCACGAGCAATAGAGTTCATCACATCAATAGCGGAGATACCTGTGTGACAATAATTATTTCCGATTTCTGTCTTATATCAGAGAAAAACTTGTAAACGAATTAGTTTACAAGTCTTCAATAAGGTTAAGAAAATAGTGATATGATCACTATCAGTCACCTAATTTCACCTATTGTCCAATTGCGAGAGGGAGCGTTCCTCGAATGATCAATTAGTCAACATGATCAGATAACATAATACATCACATGATCTAAATGATGAATTTTGGCACATCTGCAGATGTGAAGCTATGCAAGAGAATAGGGAGTTTAAAGAAATGTTGTCAGACAGATGAGCGGTTCACTAGATAGCTAGTGGGCATCTTCAACACCCTAAGGAAGCAAGTATGCTGCAGACTCTTGAAATAGAAGCACGCTCAGGAACCTCATTCATTGCCGATTAGCCATCAAGCCTGCTGAAAATCTTTCTTCCATAAAATGATGGACATTAAAAACAAGAAGCTTTCTGGTTGCCAAGTATGGTACTGCTATGAAAAATCACCTGTATGGAGTATAGTCTTGCAGCATATGTCTCTCCACTATTAGATACAGAGTCTTTCCAAGGCTTAACTTTACAAATCGTCTTCCAATCTTCTCATACGGGCGAATTCAAGACATTGGTCCATCTGGCAAATGTTTATCCCACAGTGCTCTTCCACAGTCACAGTCTCAATTCATGGACTCATTCATTAAATTACAACAATCCTATTTAAACACAAAGTACAGTAGTAAAATCAAACCTGGGTGATAATAAGTAATGATTACTAACCAGTCTGGATCATTTCCTCGGGGTAGATACGAGACCAGGGGTTGATGGGTTGACCCTGGATGTCCAAGAAGTCTTCGGCAAGGATTGGAGGACCCTTGTCGATCGGCTTGCCGGAGCCGTTGAATACACGGCCTAATAAATTACACAAAATGATACAATATCTGGAGAACCAGGGAAACATCAACATTTAACTCTGGGGTGGTCTTCTGGCGGGGACCAACGCAACTGTATCGCCGGCTAAACGGTCAATCCTTTATCGCTCAATCCTTTATAGTTCTTAAACATTTTTTTTTTTTAATACTATAATATTTCAGACGTACCTGAACTTAATCTGATTGGTTCCTACGTATTCTACACATTAATGTTTTATCACTTATCAAACATTTTTATTGCTTTATCACATGTTAGATCAAATTTCTATTGAAATAGTATCTTGAAACAACAATTTTAAGGAAATTTTAACCAAAGTCAATAAAGAACCTTTTGCTTTAGACCTTTTCCCAATTTTAAGTCATGGATACAGATAGTATAAAAATAACGGTAGCAAGGTAACAAGAAAAACTGCATCAAATTCATCAAGTGATGTGAAATGCACTAATCGGAAAATTTAGTGCCATTGAATTTTATCAATGGCTATTATAAAAGCTATTATGCTTTCTTGATATGGATATACAATAAAATCACATATAGTTAGTAATTAGTACAGTATGATGTGATTCTTACCCAACATATCCTCAGAGACTGGAGTGCGGAGAATGTCGCCTGTGAACTCGCAGAGCGTGTTTTTGGCGTCAATGCCCGAGGTGCCCTCAAACACCTGGACCACGGCTTTGGAGCCGCTGACTTCCAGCACCTGGGGAATAACGGAGCCGGGATATAGAAATTTTAAGATTCGATTTTATTTATATTTATTTATTTAAACATAATGGGAGGTACCTACTGTCCCGGAATGAGCTAAATGCGCGCGCGGTGTGAGGTGTGGGGACACGAGCACACCCCCCTCCCAGCCGTCTCGCCGCACTTGTGCCGGCTAGTTAAGTAATGCGCTTGCTCGCTTTCTATTGTTTCTCTTGCGTCATCGATATAACACGTGTTGGGTAGTTTTTTAATATACTTACTTGTTAAAATGAGCGACCAAACTTGATTCTGACTTGTCTGCATCAGGTGTTACAACAAGTGATGATTGTAGTGACTAATATTCATTCAAAACAATATGATAGTCTTTTGTGTTTTTTAGTACTTTTGTTATTTTTTATTATTATTAATAATGTAATGCGTAGTAGATTTTTGTTGTTATAATATTGTTTTTTTTTTATATTTCTCTCAATTAGTAATTTTTGTATTTTTTTCTTTGTTTTTTAGTAACTTTATTTTTCAAAACTAAATATTAAATACCTATTTACAACTAAAAATTATGTATACCTACTTACTATATTATCTAATGTGTGATAAATAATAAATAAATAAATAATGAAAGTAAATAAAAATAGTAAAAAATAAGTGGTTTTTTATAATTACATAGTCATGTGTTTTATTTTTGACCGCGATATTTAAATTACAAATATCGACTTTTACCAATATCGATATACCTATCTTTCACTAAGATCATTGTAGTACAACACTAAAAACAAGTGACATAAAACGGTCACATTCCTTCAGCGCGCATTCAACTCGTTCCGGGACTATACATTACAGTTTAAAAAACAATGCTTACCTAAATTCTAATAACAACTTCTCTAAGAATTCCACAGCATACCTGTTCAGAACCCACTCATTTGAGAAGAAAAAATCTATGTCATTACTTGTCCCTAATATAATATAACATAATATATATATATATAGCATTAATATAACGTATAGCACGTGACACTGGTGCATTATGTTAAAAAGATAAATAGACATTCTACTTGGTCAGAGAGCATTATCTGACTAATAATTTTTCCATTCATTAAAACATTATTGTTAGAGATTAGGTTTTTTTCGCAGTAATTAAGAGGAACCAATATAAAATGTTACATTCTCAGTAACAGGGTTGTGGACATATGGAATAAGTTACAAGAAATTTCAAGAAATTACAACTAACGCAAGAGATAGGCATATCAGCAGTAGCCTATTACACAATAATATTAGCTCTTCCTAATGAGATACATTAAACCAAGTAGAAAATAAACTATGCTTAATCTGACTAGTTGAACAATCCTGTCAGACCAAGAATGACCGGTCTGGGGCCTCAAACATATCACAAAAGCAGGTATGAGCAAAGACTGTGCTGTGTGCATGAGAGGGGTGTTTCAGTATATTTAGGAGAGACACATCTTGTAGTATGCTTGAAACCTTAAACTGTTATGTTTTAGTGGAGGAATATGGCAGATGAGCAGAGAAACATGATCAAAAACAGATCTCCATCAATAATCTTTCAATAAATGTTCAATGACAATTAATCTTTTATCTTGTATGATCATTTCTACCCGATCATGTGATTAAAATTTCAACCCCTATAAACTAATTTTTATTGTTATCTTTTATTCCACCAAATACAAAGCTTCACTGCAACTGATATTTGACAACAATGTAATTAGACCCATTGATAGTGCCCATACCTGCCATGCAAAAGGTTCCAGGTTTGATTTCTGGTCAAACATTCACTTGTTTAAGATCATTGATCATATCATCGGGTTTAGATGATATGTTCATCCATGTATGAGTCTCTGGACCCACACTACAGGGAATCCAGTGTGGAGTTATGAGACAATACATTATAGATTTACCTGACCAGAGCGGAGTGTGCCATCGGCAAGCCGTAGTTGTACGATCTCAGAGAACTTTGGGAACTTGACCTCATCGAGGATGACCAGGGGCCCGTTGACACCTGACACTGTCTTGTATGCTGTAAAATTATTACTTTAAATTATATCAAGACAACATTAGATTCTTATTAAGCAGTAATTAAAAACTGTAGAGAAGAATTTCTATGATTTGAAAAAACTTCAAGCTCCTTATGCAGTGAATGATGTACTATAATTTATGGCCACTTTATATACATTTATTATTATTTAATCAATATTCAATAAAAAGACATGTTTTTTTTCTTTGTATCTAAATAGAAAAGTCTAAAAGTAGTATTGGTACTAACTTCGAAATTTACGAAGCTAAACCTATGATTGGGTTCCACTTAAGTAAAGTCGGTGCAAGTCACTAATATAAGTATAAAGTTATATATAAACCATTTCTCTACTTTTGAACCTTGGTAAAATATTATTTATTCCTTTATTACAAGAACTGAGAAAAATTACATAAGTTTGCAAATTATATGAAACTCGATTAATTGTAAGGGTTATTTATGTATTGATATTAGTTAAGTGCAGTGGAAATTCATGCCTCAGTTTTATAAAAATGACATAGAAACATATAATTTACCTTTCAGTCATATGATTTCAAGGACAATCATATGATAAAATTTCATTACAGGATTTCAATAAAATAATCATTTCTACATAGGTTGTAATTTCAAGTATGAGAGAAACAATAAGAACAAATCTACTACTTGTATCTATACAAGTACTCTTGTACTTCATATAAGAATCTTATAATTTTTATATGTTTAAGTACTTTGAACTAAAGTTCTATAAAAACTAATTTATGTAATTTGAGGTATAAAACATAGTTAAATCCCCTAGTACAGCTAGTCGCTTTTACCATCACACCATCCAAATTATATGAGAAAGATAAATCACTTAGGATAATGAGTCTCAAGGCTGCTATAGAAGTAAGACTTTTAACTTATAATTGAAATATCTACAATTAAATGATTGAAGATCAAAAAAGGAAAGCTGGAAGATGTAGAAATAGAAGCAACTTTTAGCAAAAACAGATTTTCAGGGCAAAATCGATAATACAATTGACATTACTGTGACGTTATATGTCCAATCGAAAATCGAAACTGAATTTCTTTAATTTACTTACTCAGACGGGGTTGGGATATAAAGTCTCGGGACACCGCCAAAACATGTTCCTTGCTCGCCTGGGCAGGAGAAAGAGTTTTCGCCATTGCAATTTTTCACTTTTGGCAGTGCGCTCAATTAAATACCAAAACTGCGTTGCCTCCTCGCCCTGAAACTGGCGAATGGAAGTGTTGTCTATGTTCTTTCACGTGCCGTCACGTGACCAATCACAAGGCGAACATTGCTCTATGGTACATAAATATTTAGTTTATATACATTTTCAAATTTTATTCTCTCAAGCAATTTGTAATTATTTGTTTTTTAGGACATAAGCTTAAAAAAACATATTACGAACAATAAATTTTATTTCTAATCGATTTCTACTCACGATTCTATTTAATCGAGTTTTGTAAAAGATTACTCACTAATCGAATATTTGTTAGTTTCTGTTATCGATTATCGTTTTATTAAAAATCAAAAATGTCATTCGATAACGAGGATGGTGTGTTGATGGATGTGTTTATCGTTTTCTTTAAAATAGAAGTTTTATTAGCATTTATCTGAGTGTCTGGGATTTATAAATATTGTTCGTTAAAAGGTATCCGAAGTAGTAATAATTGTTTAGAATCATAGTGCAGTTAACAAAATGTCTGTGATACGTAAAATTATCCCTCATGTATCAAACCGGAATTTCGGGAAAATAAGTGCCGCGCTAACGAACAGGACCTATTTTACATACACTCAAGAGTTATCGCAACCTTTGGACAGGAAGCCAGAGTTTCTGACTGCGAAAGAAGCATTTGAAAAATGTTTGAAATCGGGTGAGTATTAACTGCATTAATGAAGCCTATATTCATTCCTTTGCTACGTTATTCCTTACCAATGATCCTCATTTATTAGTCCAATTATCGCATTAGGGGGAGAACATAACATGGTGGGGACAATAATAGTCCGAAGTTCAATGCGTTTTCATTAATTAATAGATGACCTTTTTATTAAACCTTGACTCTTAGATACAAGTAACAGGGTCTAAAATTAAATGATACGCGCTATAAAAACATGTACATGATTTACGTAGTACGAAAATATCTCAAGCCTCATACTAATTTGTTATTTCAGATGATGTTTTTTGTGAAATATACAGGAACTGTTTACAATCCCACTGATATTATAAATATGAAAGTTTGAATGTTTGGATGAAAGTTTCATATTATATATGAAAGTTACTTGCGTCGAAACGACAGAACTGATTTCATTGAAACTTGGCAAATAGATAAAGTACTCACTACAACCAGGAACAACTTTACTAGTCCCTTCATATTATTAAACCTGAATATGAGGGGTCTAGTAAAGAGGTCACTGAATGATTAGTTCATACAAATCTCTTTACTATTCAGCCTTGGCTGAACTTATGTCAATGACCCCTTCCTGCTCGTGTACTTTAGATTGTAGTCCGGATTAACACATAGGCTACTATTCGTGTAGACCACACAAAACAAAGTCACATTAATATATGTAAAACATAGACTTAGAATACTATCTCTTTTATGGTATATCATCTGATAATTAAATCATTTTTTTCTTCAGATAAAGGTATCCAATTTTTAAACAAAGGTAATTTAGAAATTAAAAATAATAACTGAACCTAGAAAAGTGAAAATATTTTGTTTTTGATTTGGCTAAAAAACAAAACCAATGCAGAAATTATTATAAATAGTCAATAATCAGGTTACCTTGCATAAATCTGTGTTGTTTGTTGTAAATTATGTTTATACTAAGCTATATAAAGAGAATTAGGTACCTACATATTTAATAGCTACATAAAAGAGGGGAGGCCTTTGTTCAACAGTAGGACATGGATTCTAATAAAAATATATATATTTAATAGGTAAGTATTTGAGTAGGTACAGAATTTATTATTGTCAACATTTTATATGAGTCAACTTTAGGTATTTTTTACAGTCTAGTTACAATATACATTGACTACAACATTTTTACATTAAATTACATTATTTTTTAAAAGTATCATTTTACTGGCTGCAAAGAAATATGAATAAAATTAAAACAAAAACAAGCTTTGCAAGCTATTTTCCCAGCCTTAATTCCTATTTGAACATTCATTTGTCTGGGTGGTGTATTTGTCTTTGTATGTGTCTCTGTACTCAGGACAGGGATTCATAATGTAGGCTATTGAGTGTGACATACAATACAATTATTTATTAATTGTATCATTGCAGTTTATTCCATAGTATCTTAATATGATCATATGATCAATTAACACAACAGTGCCGTTGCCTGCTCTGTTAATATGATCAATTAACACAACAGTACCGTTGCCTGCTCTGTAAAAGAATCTCAGCAATTATTTGCATTTGCCTCTGAACCCACAATTAAGGAAATCTAGCAATTTTTTTATATTGATTATGACATTTTAAACTATTTTAAAAATACACCTATGAGTCACATATTTTATTTCAGATTTTTATTATCAGTAAAGCTTTTCTTGGCAGACATCATTACCGGAATTTAACATTTGAGATTTTCACGTTTATCACACATATTTACCTGTCCCCGATAGAAATGACCCTCCCCCTTGCCATCGTCCTCAGTACGTCTTAGACGACCCAATTACTACTGCCAATGCGATTCATATACTACTGCCAATGCGGTTCTTACACTACTGCCAATGCGGTTCTTACACTACACTCATCTTTTCACTACACTACACATATACATCATCCTCGCCAATGGAGACGAAGATATCACGCTCGCTACACGGTGAACACACACCGGCCTTCAGCCAACACTCTTACCAGGTATTGGTACGTGCCTGGGTGCTTCTCACAGACTCGCCTCCCAATGCAAGCCCTAAGCCGAGGTTCGAGGTCCGAGGTGTGTATACATGTCCGGTGACTCTTGAAAGGCTACTATGGCCACAAGAATTTCACTATTCCAAAAAAAAAGAATTGAAAAGGCACAGATAGTCGAGTCATTGGTGGTCGACAATTAAGGTAAGAGGTCGTAATTAAGTATAATTGCATTACTTTAAATAACATAATAATAATAAACACATATATATTAATAAAAACATGGCACAACACAAAACGTAGTAACCATGTAAATAAAAATATTTTTCTCATTAACTGGCATTTGGCCAGAAAACGGGTTTCCTGAGATCACAATAATATGTTACATAAGTATACATAAAACAGACATTAACATTATCAGGGGGTATAAACCACTATAATTTGATATGAAAACCATTTATAAAATATATATGAACAAATAACCTATTTTTAGATATATTGCATCCTTTTTTACTTTTATAAAAGAAAAGGAGACTCATCATAATTTAGTTTGTTGAAGAGTGTGTTTCGCATGTTTGGGAATGTAACCCTAACTCAAAATATGTATCAACCAAACAATTAAAAAAAAATAAGTCATAGGTCATAGAGATCAAATCAGGATTCGTTGATATATATCATCATGATATATATAAATTGATATTTATATTGATATACATCAATTGATAATTATCATCGAAACTAGAATTTCAATCTTCAAACTAGAAGCAATCTTATAGAAGTTTTGGGGATTCACCATATTACGTATGTATATGGTTAGCTTTTTATTGAAATTCAAACCTTATATCCATACCATAAGGTATCTCATTTATCAATACCTCTTATAGATCTGAGCCTGAGACTTGACTGAGAGTTTCAATTGAACTGACATAAATAAAAATTATGATCACTGCCACTGCCAGTGATGCAACACTAAAGATTATAATTATTATAATTTAGTTGAAGTCAAGTTGAAGTAGACTGATTATTAATCTCAATGACTAATTTTTTGTTACTCTTATTTTTTTGTTTTGTTTTAAAATAAATAAATCTATTAATTAAACTCCGTTTCATTTAACAATTTGACACATTAAACTGAATGTACAGAAGTACAGAATGAAATTCGTGTCTTATACATTTTATACCCGATTATATCGGATTTTTACGAACCCTGGATCAAATACAATTTCATTATAATTATAATAATTATCACAATTTTATTACAACTAAATATTGACTAGACCAAGCCTTAAAACAATTCAATACAAACCTTTTACCATTCGGAAACAAACGAAGTACAAATAAAAATAAAAATTAGGTACCTACATATATAATAAATCCATTAACCTTTAGTGTTTGTTTATGACAATGACAGAGCAATTAGGCAGGCATCTTGATACTATAAATGGTGGGTCCAAACTACAAATGGTTAAATTTATTTGATAATAATGTATTCAGTCATGTCCTCTGCTCTAAATGAATACAATATTTACAATGCTTTGTGTACGTTTGTTTTCTTCATTCAAGAACTAGTTGATCAAGTTCAGTTAAACAACTATTACCAGTAAGTAAGTAAATATGTGTTTTTTATTTAGCACAAAGTTTGTTAATAGCCTCCAGGTATCTATCTATTCTTGATTGACATTCTTGACATCCTGAGTTTAAACACTGACCCATATCACTGAGTTTCAACTTCAAGTATATAAAAATAAATTAAATTCTTAAATAAAGGTAGTGTTTTTAAAAACTATTCCGAGCATGTGTAAAATCCATCAATCCACACTGGGCCACACTGCTCGACAATGGCCGGAAACCCTCTAGTGGGGGAGGCCTGTGACGTAAATTTACATATAAAATCAGGCATGTCCCACCTCGGGTTTCTACAACCGCACCTCCCGTCACAGAAGTGCGGTCCATCCGCATTTCCTAGATACGGAGGTGTCGCGTACTCTTCGGTCCAAAAATTATTTTATATCGCGAACCCGTAGGCTGTGGAACGAACTGCCTCAAGAGGTCTTCCCATTAAACTACGACATGGGGTTCTTCAAGAAAGCTGTGAATAGGAATTTGCAAGGTCGGCGGCGCGCCCGCATACTCCCTGGTGTTGCATGGGCGGCGGTAACACTTACCATCACGTGAGATCGCATGCTCGTCCGCCCTCTTCTCTATAAAAAAAAAATGTCTCATAATGAATTGTTATTATACATGTCACATTTTATGTAATAAAAAAATAAATCAAAAATCTTTGTGAACAACTTGTAATAAATTCACTTCATTTCTACAATTTACACTCAAACGTGACAGTTAAAGAGTGGGCTGATAATATTTGACCCTAACATAATGATTTCCGAGACTTCTTACAAATGTAATGAAGCTATAAATAATATATAATGTATTTTAAGACAGTAGTAATAACTATATTGTGAATGCACTGATGGTGCAGTCCAAGCTCTTTGACTATAGACATGCACCATCTTATTATCTTATCTCGCAAGCCTGTGACAACCACTGTGTCCATGTTAGTACAACTGAAACTGCACGCTAAACTGTGATAACCTAAGATTCATTGAATTTTATTTGCCAGACTAAGAAACTATCTCACAGTGTTCGCGACGACCGACTTATAATTTGTACATAGCATATAAGCCTATAAGTATATAATGTATAAGTATAGATTAAGTACAAGTACAGTTGATTCAAAACAGTAGGTTAAGGTAGGATACTATAGTTAAATTATGTTTGTTAGTTCGTTCCATACAGACAGTTATTTCATTCATTATACAGGGACGTTGGAGTTAACAAAGGACGAGAAAACGTATAAAGAACTAACGGTTTACGCACACACAGCACCCCTAATCCTCAATAATATACATAAAATAATAATGTCAGTAGGTAACAGACCAAGACCAACAACTAATTTTAGTTTATAATTAGTTATTAATAGTAAATACTATTGCACACGTTATATGCAGACCTTAGGAGGAAGAGGATGCACGCTGCACTCCAACAGCCACCGGACGCACTCGACTGGCCTTGTTACCTTTCTCTCACAGAAGACTACCTTGAAATGTAATGCAATTTCCACTGTATCCTATTTCCCAATGTTCATACGTGTTTCAGTAGTGTGAGATATGCTAGAGACCATTCTCATCTCATTCTATCCCTCCCTCCCCATCTTCCCAACCCTTTCTCCGATTCCATTCCTACAGCTCCAGAAGTAGGCAGCTCATCCGGAGGCGTGCCAACTGCCAACGTTTGTCATTCTGGACTGAAGTTGACATGTAACTATCGCGGATGTCCATGGACGACAGTATCCACTTACCACCAGAGGGACTGTATGTTCGTCTGCCGCCTTCTTCCCATAAAAAACAGATAACAAGAATAATATGTGTATACATACTAATGCAAACAATAATATTTATAATCAATTAATCAGTTATAAGACCATCTTGGAACTCATTGCATAATCTTTATGATTTGATAATAAATAATATAATGATAACACGCATATTCTGGTTGAGATAAGTTTCATGTGACTGGATAATCACTCGTTTGAAATATGTATGTATATATATATACCTACGTAGGGAACTCCGAAAGTTTTGCGAAAAAGAAGATAATGTTCTATGGGTTCCAATTTTTTTTATTACATTTTTCAAAGTACTTTCCACTAGACAAAGTTTCATGAGTCTGAACCAATTTTGAAACCATTTTTTCCACTCTTCCTCAGGTACTTCTTTCACAGCCTCTTCGAACGTAGCCAGCGCGTCTTGCGGCGACGAAAACTGCTTTCGGGAATGAAATTTTGAATGTCGGGACTCTGAGGAGGATGGCTTAAAACTTTATCCGGAGTACTGTCGAAAAAGTCCCTTATTTTAAGCGCTGAGTTAGCGGCCGCGTTGTCGTGGTGCAGCAGCAGTCTGCGGAGACACGTGTTTGTACGGTTGTTGGCAAGACGGACGTTTGGCAAGCACGTGGCTACGTACCATTCTGCGTGAATGCTGCCTTGGTTTCGTAAAGGAACAGACATCAGGTTGCAATTTAAATTGAAAACTTCCGATTAAAATTTTTCCAGCGCTTCTTGACCTTTTCACTTTGATTTCTGGACACAGCTTAAGTTCTGGATCATAACGATAGATCCAAGATTCATCACTTGTGACACGGCACCATTCGTCAAGAACTTGTGTCGATACTATCCTCCTTACTTAAAAAATCCTAAGTAATATTTCATACGCACTCTCTGATCGAATCTGCAATCTCTCCTGAATCTCCTCGTATGTAATTAGTCTGTTTTCACAAATTAAATTTTTCACTGCCACCAAGTTGTCTACCTTAACAGCCGTTAGCCGTTTAGCGACCGCTTCTTTCTTCGTCAGGCAAACTTAGTCGCCAAACGCTTAAATTCATTGTACCAACGATACACAGTTGCCTTGGACACTTGTCTATAAACGCCATTTGAAGTCTATTAAAATAATGTTCAAGTTTTAAAGAGCATTTACAATCTTTCAAAATAATGAAATTAGAGACTTCCCTTATGCTATATCACATTTCAAACTCGATGTGAATTGGTTGGGATGGAATGGCAGGTGGTTTGAACCACCGACCAGCGTGGTTACCTCACTTGGCGCACATAGTCAGCTACTTGAACACAACATGTATGTTGTTGAAGAAGACGTGTACAAAATTGCCGGCTATTGCGATCGCACGCTTTCTAAGTCCCCAGGGCCGAACTCACACGGACGTAGTATCATTGGCCTGGTTGATAAGGCCAGTAGCCAAAAATATCCAGTATCCGAGCGAATAAGCGGATTAACAGATAGACATAGGTACGGATTAGAATAAACAGGCAGAAGCAAATAACTTTCAGTTATCATTTACAATATGTTACACTTTCTATTTTATATTCTATCATTGTGCATAGCTTGACGTCATTGTGTAATTGGCATAGTATCAAGAGATAATATGTAACTGAGTAGTTAGATCGAAAGATAAGAATCTAACAAAATGTATTTATTAGGTGCTAGCTATGAAATGACCGATTTTATTACTGGCCACTTTGAGTTTCGATATCTTCTTCTAATTCGAATTTAAAAATAAAACAAAATGCATCTAATAACTGCGATATTCTTATTTCAAAATCAGTACTCCATTTGTTTTTCTGTACCTAACTTTTGTTCGTGTGATTGTCTTGAAAATGAAATGGATAAATTGAAAATTCGTGCGAAAGATCGTGAAGAAAAATTTTTGAATATTAGTTTCGTCGCGTCACCAACGCAAGTCGGACAGCCCACAATATCAATAGTATGTATGGACCAAACACCACAATCGACCGCAATGTTCGTCGATGGTTTGAACGCTTATGGTCGATGGTCGATTTCGATCTTAAGAATGAGCCCCACGCACAACTTATGACCAAGGTTAATAACGATGAATTAAAGACTATAGGCTATATACTTTAGTGGAGGCAGATCCATCTTAAAGTACAGCTAAGTTCGCAGCAGGGTTTGATGTTAGTGATAAAACAATGTTGGTTCATCTGCGTCAAATCGGCAAAATAAAGAAGCTCGAAAAGTGGGGGTACCGTATGAACAACGAACGTCGGCAACAACAACGCATCGAAGTGTGTACTGTGTTATTGAACCGTCACAAAAACGCAGGAATTTTTAATCGCATCGTGACTTGTGATGAGAAATGGATCCTGTACGATAACCGCAAACATTCGTATAAGTGGCTGGATCCAGGAGTTGCAACCCAATAATGTCCAAAACGCAAGGATGTCGTGTTGGGAAATAAGACTATAAAACGTACATAAATACGAATATTTCCTAAAGTCCATTATGTAAGAATACTATATTAATATTTTCCGATACTAGGTTATACCTACAGTTTTTCATATTAAATCAAAATTTAATTTGTAGTACTGTAGTATATTGGTCATATTATTCGTTGAACATGAGAAAGTGGATATTGTGGCAACCACGGAGATGACATTTTGACACTAAATGCATATTTTAGTAATAAAATGAGTTTTAATTGCTTATTATTTTATTGCAATATATAGTATTCACTTCCCATTGTTGCCTCAAGTTGTTAAAATTGTCATACACAACCTGCAAAATAGTTATACCTAGACCTAAAAGATACAAAATTGCCTCAAATCAAATATTCACCGTGATGCATGCAGTTGAACTGAATGCCAATCGTTCTCAACCGCTTTAGCGATATACGAGAATTTTCCTTATCTTATAAAAAACAAATTATTTAAATTCGGTTCAAGTACAACAACTATGTCACTATAAATACGTATGTTATTAAATATGTATGTTATTAAAACAACACAAGGGATACGGGTGTAAAATCCTATTCGCAGCATTCATGAAGAAACTTATAACATAGCGGAAGATCTTAGAACACAGTTCTTTTCATAACCTATGAGTTTGTAGTGTTTAAAAAGCGGTTTATAAACAGTCCTCAAAATTCTTTATCAAGGAAGTGCGCATTAACCACACCTCGTCGGCGGGAGGTGCGGTTGTAGAAAATAGAGGTTAGCGTGAAATCGGATCGGAGCACTGCCCATTTGTATAGACGATAGAACACGCAGAGGAACGTAAGCGTAATATCTCTCCAGACTAAAATTGCCAACCGTCCTCTGAGAGCAGAGTTGTCCCGTTTCTAGAGCCCTGGGTGAGGCGTTCCACATAAGGTGCCTGCGCGACGCTAATTGGCCCGTTATCGGAATACTTCGCCCATTAATTTAAAAAATGTCAAAGGTGAAAAGGCTGAATGTCATAAATACGAGTTTTATCACTGACCGAAATAAAAAAGTGTTCAGTATCACTAGACTTTGGCAGTTTGATATTTAATCAAACAAACAATCATTCCACTGTTGCCGCTTCCACGAGTTTCATGGATATCTAGGAAGGAAAATTTTCTTTTACCCAGCCCTGTCTTGTATTTGAATTATCGATTTCCCGTAAGTCAGTGTTTTAAATATGGCTACCGTACTGCAGCCTGTGAGAAGTATGCCGGCGGTACATTATCGTCTAATCTCTCTCCAAAGACTACCGAAAACCTACTATCGGCTGTACTTGGCGAGAACATCCAAAACGATCTTCCACCCTCAGCTTGTCTCGGGGTGTCTCGTGGATAGTGTAATAGATACTTAAGCCATAAGTAATGTGTTACATAAGCTGTATGTGAGAGTATGATGTCGTCGACACGTTGATTGAGTCATCACAATATAAACACAAACATGGGTAACGATATCAGAGTATTGACCGTTTCACGATCAATGCCGTCATCTACATCTTATTATTTAACTTAATAATTGTTATAATAAATCGTGAGTTTATATAATAACCACGATAACAAAAGTTTAAAATCTATTACTTAACTCGTTGAAAGAGAATAGTATGACATTATTTGAGAAAAGGGACCTCATTGTCGATTTTGTTGTCCCAGATATTGAGAATTTAGTGAAATCTTTAAAAAATAATACTATATTTATTGCTTCTCATCTAAAAATTAAATCATGTTTCTATTTAATCAGAATCATGAAACAACGAATTTTTCAGTTCGAAAATCTTAACCAAAATACATATAAGGTCTCTTTGCTTAGATATCGTAGCAATTGTTTAAACAGATTGGTTGTTTACGATGACTTCACAAACGTGCAAATTGATTTAATGCGAAATAAAAGCCCATTGTATTGATTGGGTTCTTACAGTAAAGTGGCATAAATTATTTGAAGTTAAAAGAAACAATTTATACCTATACTAGCGACCCGCCCTCGCTTTGGTTTATAAGTTTTTTTTTCAAAATTTCAAAATAAAATATAGCCTATATTAGACACGGATAATGTAGCTTCATTTGTGAAAGAATTTTTGAAATCGGTTCATTAGTTCCAGAAATTACCTCCAACATACCTACAAGCACACAATTGGACCATTACAATGAATGGGCCAAAGTGGTTTATGGACAAGTAAATTGTCAAAAAGTAATAAATCATAAAGTATAGCTTGTTGTGTTGAATGAAACCTTTAAATCAAGAAGCACGGAAATCAGTGTAATGTCCTTACTTCGCGATCTGGCGGTCTGTCTGTCGTTACTTCATCTATGAAATGAGGTGTCACTAAATTGACACATTCGAAATATTACATCTAACTGACTTCCTATCACAAATTCTAAATGTATGGTCCAACTAAACATAATGAAATAAGACAACCGGAAAACAATGAATAGATACCAGTATAGAAGCAATTAACCAATAGAATAATGCATTTATCGAAACTATGCAGTTTAATTGACTAACTGATTGTTCATGGGAACAATAGAACAACTTATTGGAGTTACAATGGTAATGAAACCAACCTTATACGAAAATTTGAATTATAATTCATTCTTAACAAAAATCATCCGCGCCGTCCAAAAATTAAGAGAGCATAATATTTTGTTCTAATTAACTTACATAAAATAAATTATGTTACAATGACCTATAGAAAATAGGCATGAGGTAAGATAGACCGGCGGCGACGGAAAACATGGTGAGGAAACAAATAAAATCTGGAGTATATGATCCACCAATCCCCCCCACTGGGTCCGCGTGGTGGATTACGGCCCGGAACCCCCCAGTGATTTACTAAGGGGAGCCCTGTACCCTGCAGTGGGACGTTATAGGCTGATACAAGATAGTTTATCTTTTTATAGAAAAAGTGGTACACGAGCGGGCGGGACACATGATGGTAAGTGGTCATCATCGCCCGTGGACACCTGTAACACCAGGGGGCTCGCGGGTGCGCTGTCAACCTTGCAGAATCCTGTTCACAGCTCTCTTGAAAAGCCCCATATCATAGATATTATAGTCCGTATAAACCTATAACTTACAACTGTATGGCGTAGGCCTCCCCTAGTAATCTCCAGAAATTTCGGGCCACAATTCACGACGGAACCTCGGTTAGTGATTAGTGGATTAGTGAATACAAATGCCCTAAAATCTTTTTAATTCTCCGACGTGCGGGTTTCCTCACGATGTTTTCCTTCACATTTACCAGTGATAAATAATTTAAAAATCCGTACTTTCGTAGAAACTCTGTGTTCGTAGGCTGAGCTTTAAACTTACGAATGAACGTCGAATATAAACTCCTGGTTTATCACCCCTCCCAATTTAAGAATTAATATTTTTAACTTGTTGAGTGACAAGGAAAAAAATCAGACTTATGATTTCAACATTCAATTCATGCAAATAGGTGTCACTTCTTCAGTTAAGTTTGTACTATTAGTTATTATATGGTTAAGTCAACAGAGTATTCGTTCTAACGCTGCGTTTTGTATTCTATAGTTGTCATCTACGTAGAATGTCTCTTATGAAAAAGAGCCAGATATTTTATTTCATGAGGCTCGTTTCACATAAACTGAACTTTTTTAACTAAGACATCTTGATCTGAGATTTCAATTCCACTATAATCTGAATGGTGACAGCACAGACAGCTTTCTCATATCACAACTGACATAACTGACAATAAATTATCAAACATTGTACATAATAAGCTACATTTTCCTTTTTTATAGAAGTTGGTGGCAGAAGAATGGACAGTCCATTTGGTGGTAATAAGATGCTATCGCCCTGCGACATCCGCGATACGTGCCAGCGTCCGCCTCCGGATGTACTGCTTATCTTTCGATATTTAGGAATGGATTTAAAGAAGGAATTGGAAAAATGGATAGGGACACGATGGGATGGTAATGGATTCTGACATATCTCACTCACTACTGAAACACATTCGGTCAGTAACACGCTAATATACCCAAAATAATTCAAACTCTCCCTTATTAGAAGCGCGTTAACATACCCCCTTGGGTATAGGTTAACCTGTTGCCGACTGTACGTACATTAGGGGAATAGGATAAAGTAAAAAATGTAGTACATGTTGCGATATATTTCTGGAGTAACTTGGCTGGTCGAACCAACCCAGCGGCTGTGGCCGTGCAGCGTGCATGCTCCCTCCCAAAATAATAATGAAGTATTTGTTAACTACTTCCTTAATATCTTTTACTCATGAAGCAACTATGCTCCCTTTTCCAGGACAAACTGTTTACGCCCAAGGTGCAGCAGCTACCCCGGTGCCTCTTCTGAACGCGATGACCGAAGTAGGCAAAGCGGGCTCACTACGAGACATCAAAGTGGTTCATATGCACACCGAGCTGGACGCTGCATATGTGGCACCTGAGTGCAAAGATATATTCAGGTAAGTGTTAATTCTTACATTGATTTTAAAACTGGGTAAACTACCGCTAGCGGCGGTATGCAACCTGTAAAACAATATTAACCGATATATATCAGCGAACCCTGGTTTAAAAACTGAACACTTCCGATAATATGGTGAAAAGACAAAGCTCTAAACAAAGCGTAACTAACAGCGGCACTCTATAAGAACTTCTTGACCTTCATCCTATCGGATTTCGGATTCTTGGTGAAGATCAGAATTTTAGAAACGTACATATTAGTACATAAACTTAGCCTTGATAATACATTTTACAAAACAACCAACCGCAGCGCTGTCATAAAGATACGGTTATCTAGATGTTTGTCATATAATGCAGGATAAACATAAAATGACGATACAAACGTACTTTACTACAAAGTACATTATATACCTACTTTTTACTAAACAGTATCAGTGGATTGGTGGTTATTTAGTCCTTGGAATGACGAATGATTATTTATACTGATTAATGTCAAAGATAATGTAATATACTGTTTAATCGGTATTTATCTTTGCTCCAGTAAACTAGTTGATTTTACGGTAATTATTTAAAAATACATTCTAAAAATCGTAATGGATTTCAAATTTTCATCTTGAGGACGTCCTATGACATCAATCAACATAATATAAAGAAGGTTTATAGGTTTAATGATTTAGGCTGTACGTAATCAGTCTGTCAAGACAGACCGTTGTTCATGTGACTTCGGGACTTCGGGACTTTGAAAAGCGCAGGAATAATATTACTGACAATATTGCACACAGTCTGCTTCATCGATGTGAAGAAAGAAACAGCAGCGTAAGGCCTATAAAAATCGGGTCTTTCAGAGGCCGTTCGTAGCCAACCAAAGAAATTATTTGAATTTATTTGCTGCCTGCAGTCACCCCGCGCACATGCAGAACGTCAAAGACTTCTACAGCATCCAAAGTGTCCATTTTTTTCTTTGCTAATTTTCGATACTCAGGATAAGATGAAAGAAAGATAAAACTTTATCATATCACAAGTTACGTCACCTTTATATGGAATTGTCAAGTGCCGTATAAATTTCTATAAATGTTCTATCAGAGGTTTTGTAAATTAATTTTCAGTCGTTTAAATATTGATAAATGTTAGGTTCCAATTAAAGTTTATCAATATCCATTACTTTTATGTCAACTTTACAAGTCAATTTCGAAAAAATCTATATAAATTAATCTACATGAATAAAAAAACTAAAGCCCTAGAAATCTCTACTGTCTGAGACGAGAGTCGCCTCTAGATCACATCAATAAATGCGCATTTACGGGAGAGGATGATATTGTATCTGACAGTCGCTGGTCACGTTCAACATGCTGTTTGGAGACTCTTCCCAATCCTTTTTTTTTAAGCCCTGATGCGCTTCCTTGGGTACTTATGGAAGCGCATCTTTGCCGACGACGTTCGGTCTTTGAACGACAGTAACCGCTGTCCACCAGACTCGCTATTTACTTGTCTGCCACCTTTCTGTATAAAACCCAATTCGCAAAGTATAATAAGCTTCATCATACTTGGACTAACTACTACTTAAGGTTATAAAATTTGTGCTCCTACTAACTCATCTTGACGTGTCGCACTTGGCTAACCAACAATCGTCATCCTGCCAGGTCAACCGATGACAATAACATCAGTATGCGGTGTCTGAATCTGGTAAAGGTCTATTATTCAATAGTAAAGAGATAGATGATAGTAGCAAGTTGGCACGACGCGACACGAGATAAAATGCATTATTTTATTAGGAACGATGTCACACTGCAACCGCCGTTAAAAGTATATCGGGTGCGGAACCTATATAAACCCATGCATTCCCCTTACCCGTAACTACCCCGATTTCTACCCTGAAAAATAATCTCTTTGGACAGCATTTTCTCTGGCTTAAGAGAATATTTCAATTTCTGACAGGGAAGAGAATATTATTTATTAGATTAAAAAAATGTACATTCACTCCACAGATCAGTATCCCTCTTCATGGCCGCCAACGTCCGCCAAGCTGTGGCGGAAGGCCGGTCAGACGTCATTCCCATCTTCCTACAGGACATTCCCAAGCTGTTCCATAGAAAGATAATCCAGCCCGATATTGCTGTTATTCAGGTAAGTCTATTCGTATTAGACTTGTTTGTATCTTTTTTAAACCCATATTTTTTATAGGAAGAAAGTGACAGATAAGCAGACGACAGATGGTAAGTATCCAATAAAGTAATTAAATAGTGATATGATGTATCACATGAGCTCTCCATGGATTATGAATTCAGATTCTCACCATCACTCACTCGTATGTGTCACAAGAATTACAGTATATAAACATATTAACAGTATTTTGATTTGTCAGTAGATTCTAGTGCAAGGTCACTCCGATCAGGATATTCCTGGGGCCTACTCCGAACATTCGAATAAAACCGATGCTGTTATTTGATTTATACTGTAATTACCGGTATTAAGTTGTACGAGAAAGTTAACAGCGAGGTCAAGAACATCCTCTTGTTCAAAAACGTTTTTCATTTTATTTATTTTTCTCCAACCACTTTAAAATTTTATTTTCCAGAAAAGGACTTTCTCAAGTTCGATATATTCAAATATTTTTTGATAAATCTTAATTATCTGCCACTGGTAAAAAATATAATAATTTCCTGAACATCGTTTAAAGCATTCGTCTCGTGTGTTTGTTCAGTCTACAGTGTACCATAAATACATTCTGGTGACGTACGTCGTTCCTACTTATACGCTCACAGAATAAATTACGCTTGTGTATCCCTTTATCTTCTTTCGCCACTGGCCTGGTGATAATTGATGCATTGAACTGGTATTTTTCTGTCTTTCTGAAGGTGTCTCCTCCGGACCACCATGGTTACTGCAGTTTGGGCACTTCCGTGGACTGCGTCAGATCAGCACTAGTCAACTCTAAAATCATTATCGGTGAGGATTCTAGTGATTCGCTTTTTAATTATTATCCTATATATTTATATGGTGTGATGAGTTGATGACAGACACGATCTCACCACTAAACATTTATATTTAGGGTTTAATTAAATTAAAAGATTAATTGAAATTCCCAAATTATAAGTAATTCCGAAATAGGAATACTTCTCAACACGTTAAACTTTTTCCTTTCATAATCTATCTATAGATCTATACATATAATAAAAATGTAACTGAAAATGTGTCTGTACATGGAAGATGTATGAGAAAAACTGTTATTGGGGGCCTTTATCAACGCAATAGAACTCAAAACAATGATGGTTAGAATTTTTGTCTGTGCGTTTGTGCGCGCTAATCGTAGAAACGGCTTAACCGAATTGGGTGCGGTTTTAACTAATGTATTGTGGTAAGCTTCACTTAAAATTTAGTGTTTGTTTTATTTCAATCAGTTCATAAAAAAAAAATGATATATCAATTTAAAGAATCACGTCGAATAAAGACGGTGTTTATAAACTAAAGTCCACGCGGACGAAGTCACGGACAACAGCTAGTAATACGTATATTGGAATCAATAAAAATATTTCGCTTTTTTTAAAATGGATTACGATCTACGGGGATACCCACCCTGTGGCTTTGTTCGGATATCCTGAGACTTTGCGACCTAATTGCCAATGGACAAATTCTTATAACGACGGAAACTTTGTATAAAATCAACGTGAGTGTTTAGCGAGTCCTCTTGACCTTGTTATCCCTCAGTCGGCCCACGACACCTCACGGAGAAAACAGGACTGGGTATTCTAAAGCCGATTGAAACCACTCGTCAGGGCTAATGATATATGGTATATAAATCTAGTTTCATTAAAATCCGTCTTGTAGTTTCGCGTTGAAACAGACAGACAAAAATTCAAAAAATTGTTGTTTTGGGCTCTATATTATTCGTACTTTATATTAGAATCATTTTTCTCGACAAAAAATCATGTACAGACTAATCTATACGTATAATAAAATCGAATATAGTAACCGAACCGTTGTATGTCTGTGTATGTACTAACATATAATTCGGATGGAAGATTTGCCCACTTTGGGGGCCAGGCACCCACCCTTCTGTATGTATTTTTGCTAAATAAATGTCTTTTTATTTATTGCATTTTATAATTAAATGGACCTTTCCGGCTCAAATAAACGTGCACATACCTCGTACCTCCGGCGACGCGTTCATCCACGTGTCGCATATCCACCACGCGATCTCAGTTAACACTCTTTTGCCGGAACTTATATAAATAAATATGTCTACGTAAATCTTAAGTTTCTTTTTTCATTTTTGTCAAAGGTGCAATTAGCACATTCTGCCCGTGTCAAGTATTCTTCGTACCAAACAATTTCAAAGTCTAAAACGTATCATGTCAATGTCCAATCTCGTCGGAATACAAAAGGTTTACTGAGGACAAAAGAGGACTAATTGGAAGCACACGAAAAGCTTAGCCATGGGGCTGCGTTGGCTGCGTTTTTCGTGTGCTTCGTGTGCCTTTATTTGATTATCACAAACAATACCCACAAAAAACACTTTGAAGTTTAATAAATTATCACAAATTGTACACAATTTTTATAATAAAATCAAACGAAAACAACTGCACTTCTTGTGTTCCCCCAAAATGTCAACGCATCTTAATAGTTAAATGAACCTTTTCTAGCTCAAATAAACGTGCACATGCCCCGTACTTTCGGCGACGCGATCATCCATGTATCTCATATCGACTACGCGGTGTCAGACAACACTCCTTTACCGGAACATGGCGGTAAAGGCGGTAGTGCTGAAGAGACCAAGATCGGACAGCTGATTGGACAGCATTTGGTTGAAGATGGCGCCACGTTGCAGATGGGTGAGTGATTGAGAATTATACAAGTTCCATTTCTTTAATTTCTCGATGACAGCTGACACACAGTGGTCGATATAACTTTGTTCTAGCGTCAACGCCTAAAACTCCGAACAAAAATTAGGCACCAAGACGTCATATTTCATTAACAAGGTCACGTCAGACAGAAAGCAATTTTAGGGATGTAGTTATCGATAAACGTAACACGATAACAGATCCGATATTTTTTTACAAAATGTAAGAAACTAAACTACTGCCGGATACTTTTGTACAAATTTATTAACTAATATTATATTTCATTACAAGATGTTACACGTGTTAATTCTTGATTGATAATGCCAACTTCTTTAAAATTTTCGAAGCTATTGTAAAATAAGTAGGTATAGGTAGGTACTCGACAATGAAACGAAATAATTATAATGACAGGTAATCTTTATTTATTTATTTTAATCAAAATCTGATGAATCGTCACTGTCACTCGATGAGCTCTCCCCAACATTTATTATAAGTTCCTGTACTTCTATATTATCGAATGCCACATGAATTTCCCAATCCGACGCTATAATGTTTTGGGTTCTTCTCACAATTTTTTCCCAGTTTTCGGCAGTTACTTCCGCATATGCATTTTTTAATAAATCTAACATCTTGTTTGCCGTAAAAGGGGGATGGGTATTGTTTCGAGCGGCGTGTCCTTTGATTTGTGCCCATATTAGTTCTATAGCATTGTACTGGCAATGATACGGCGGAAGTCGAATAACCCACCATTTTGATACTCTGCTTCAAAGTAATTACGAACCTTGATCACCAGTTCTCTCGCCTGCCTTTTCAGAACAGATCCTTTCGGCATTTTGATATTTGACAGCTGGGCAGCAATCAACACGGAGGAACACAAAATACACAACGTAACGTATGGATAATGTGAAAAAACTCAGCGAACAGAAATGTAGCGACTAGCACGACCGTCTTGTTGCGAGTGACAGATTAAAACAAACACAAAATGGCGGTGGGCCATTGAGTGTTCCCACCTTGAAAAAATATATTTGAATGTTTTTGTTGTATTTGTCTTTGTTCAAAATATAATAAATATATGCCATCGATATCATTACTTATTTGGTCACAACACTACAACTATCAAATTAGAACTGTCATCGAGAAAATAAAGAACTGGAAATACCTTAGTTTCTTTCAGTTTTTATTTTTCTAGCGGTGCAGCGACTTCGTTCGCTTGAACTTTAGGGAGTGATTCCCGTGGGAACTCTATAATGGATCTGGATAAAAAATGCCCTAAATGTTAACCCAATGTATAAGCTATAACTACGCTAAGTTTCATTAAATTCTGTCCATCGGTTTTTGCGTGATGCACGTTCAGACTGACAGTCGGACAGACAGACAGACAAAAATTCCAAAAATTGTTGTATTAGGCTCTATATACCAGAGTTTATATGGGAGGTTTCATTACACTGCAATGACTAATATTTCATGTTCAGACACCGCTTTGTTTCGATTTTATTGTATAGGAGGAGTAGATAGGAAGAAGGCGACGGACGAGCATACAGTCCACCTGGTGGTAAGTGGATACTGTCGCTCATGGACATCCGTGATACATGCCAACTTCAGTCCAGAATGGCAAACGTTGACACGCCCTCGGATGCGCTGCCTGCCTTTGGAGATTTAGAAATGGATTTGGAGAAAGGGTTGCGAAAATGGGAGGGATAGGATGGGATGGGAATGAGCTCTGGCATATCTCACTCAATACGGAAACACCTTCTAGCTAGAATATTCGGATATCCTCGTGATGTTTTCCTCCACCGTCGAATTTTAAAAATGTATAGAATTTTATAAATTTGTAGAGCACACTACTCGTTCAATTCGCTACACACTTGAAAGAAGTTTTGGCACCCACCTCGCACTAACTTTATTCATATGAAGATGTTCATGAAGAATCCTAAGGACTGTAGCTTTTGAAATCCCTGTCCTTGCTGCTATTTCTTTGGTCTTTAGCCGTCGCTCGCTCACTAATTGATGTTGTTTGGAATGAGTGCCTCAACGGGTCGACCGAAGCGAGGTTCGTCGTCTATGGACTCTCCTCCTAAACGAAATTGCTTACACCAATCTTTGGACCATGCAAAATGATGAAGAAGAGTCCCCCGTATCCCCGTATCCAACCTTTGTTTGATATCAGTCGGGCTTCCTTACACCTTCCGTTGTAAGGAACTCAATCACGGAACAATATTCCAGTTTATTTTTTTTTTAAAGATTTTTGCTACTTCCTGTAGTTATATAGAGTCGAGGAATCAAAACTAACGAGGGTTGAACTCTAAAAATTATACACGAATTAGCAGCATAAATGACAATTACAATGACATATAATTTGTTGTTTTTTAAATATCTAGAAATATTTCTGGCCAAAAACTTTTGGATCTCACTGGTATTTTGTAGATAAGCCTTATCTAAATACATAAAAGCAGTACTGGGGTACTCCAGCAGACAATATTCCGTTTAATAAATATCTATGTAATACAAAAAAAGTCTTTATTATTTTCACTATAAAAAGGCCGCGAACTTATCCAACTACCTATAATTGGGCTGTTCTAATAAGTCAGATTTGTCATATGACGAACCATATAATCCACCGATGTGAAATATTAATTGTCACAGACGCAACGCTTCCAAGAAAACGACGCCTAAAATTGACCGAGTTATACCACCACACGATACTAATATAACATCGGTGGATTATATGGTTCGTCATATGTCAAATCCGACCTACTAGAACGGCCCAATTGTAATATTTAGATAAAACAGATGAAATTGGAGCATTTTTACCGTATTTATTACTATAAAAATTGACGCTGAATTAGTATAAAATTACTATAAATAAAAATGCTGCTGTCTTGTACAGGGCCTAATAAACTACATTAAGATTTATTTGCGATAACACTGATATACAATCAATACGGTTATTAATTAATTTATGTAAGAAGATGAGGCCTAGTGTATGTTTGCGAGATTGCAAACTTTTCATTTTAAAGTGGCTAAGACGTTTATTATAATATATTTTTTTTTTATCGACTAGTTGGCGGACGAACAAGCGGTTCCACGTGATGGTAAGTGTTACCGCCGCCCATGGACACCTGCAACACCAGGGGGTATGCGGGTAATCTAATCTCATATCTAACACCTTCAACAAAAAAAAGTCTTATAAAAATTTCTTTTGTATTTTCTCAATTCTTTAGAAATTATTTTGATGGTATGGCTGATACAATAATCAATATAGCATCGAACTAAAGAAAATTTTGATCATGATCATAAAAAGTTGACCATACTTTATTAGCCGTAGTTTTTTTTTGTAGTTTTTTCTACTCGTATAAATACAAGCCATGTTTAATTATGACTGTTTGTTTGTCTGTAGGTATCGGCAGCATCCCCGATGCAGTCCTGTCAGCCCTCAAGGACCACAAGGACCTGGGCATCCACTCTGAAATGTTCAGCATCGGGATTATCGACCTCGTCAAGCGCGGATGCGTTACTAACAATAAGTAAGTTTTTAGATTCAGTTACATATTTATTTTGCCCCAATAGATCCATTTCTCTTCTCTTTGTTATAATATTATTGACAGGGAGAGTTTAAGAATCCAAAGTTGTGTCTCTAGTTTTTGGACAAAATTTGCTTTCAAATCCAGTTCGCCTCCACAAGGGAAAATCTCTAGGAGAATTATTAGAATAAACCATATATTTTCTTTAGATATATATATATATATATATATATATATATATATGCATTTCTGAATTCTGAATTATGGGTGTCATAAAACGCGACTAAGGGATAAGAAGGTCGCTATCACAACTCCTGAGGAACTACACCACCGCTAAAAGAATGGACTCACCAACCCACTTGGCCAGTGTTGTGTTTTAAGGCCATACATCGCTCATGCACAAGACAATGTGTATGAAGAGGCCCGCGTCCAGCAGTCAGGACGACACTCAGCATTCCTTATTTATTTGTGGTGTTTTAGCCTCATCACAAGTGGTCATCTAACGGTCATTCTAAACCAAAAAGCCCAAAGTGCTTGCTAGCCCTTATTAATGTACTTTATTTCTATTTAATTATTATCTCATAATTTTTGCTGAATTATTCCTTAATATTAATCGCTTAGTACGAAACACAGAAATTGAATTTATTTACAATTGAAAATTACATAAAATTTCATGCCATTTAACTGTTTATGTTAGAAATTTAGCGAAAACAGTGTATGGGGTGTTGTTACTCAAGGGGTCGTTGTTGTTACTGGGGTTTAAGGCGCTTGGATGATCGGTGATGAGAACGGACTTCAGCTTTTGACATATTTTGACACAATTTGTATCTTTTATACAGGAAGAAAACGCATAGGGGTCGCATTGTCGGCAGTTTCCTGGTCGGCAACAGGGCTTTGTATGATTTTGTCGACAACAATCCGTTCATTGGTAAGTTTGTTTGTTTATATTTCTGTCTTTGGTTCATCTTGCACTCTATTGTTAGCAAAATATTCCTAAAGTGTTGACGAAAGGAACTTTCCAACAAATATTTCCTTGCAGCTAATTTTTAACATATTTTGTTAAACGCTGGAATTAGTAAAAAAATATTAACATAATAAATTAACTAATGTAATAAAAAAATTAAACTAATCGCTTACGAATCGGAGTTGCTCTCATCGGTGGCTGTCATCATTAATATAATTTTCACCTAACTTAATAATAAATTCATCAATTACGTTTTCAAGCAACTCCTCTTTTTCCCAGTAATAATTTTCTTTTGTCTGTATATGGTTATCATATCCTTCCCAATCTAACGAAGTCACTTGGTTTATTGCACGCAGTCACAGTTTTCAAAGATAAACTATTCAAATTGTAAAAGTTTAAAATGACCAGTCTAGACAAGCAAAACAAGTCCTAACGTGCGGCCCTATAGCAGGTATCCCCCTCTTGCCCACCTCGTGCCGCAAAGCTCAACTGCTCGCGCATGTAGTATAGGTAAAAACATCAATTTGACCATTTATTATAACTTCGTTAGTTATTGTTACTTTGACCGTGTTCTATTATAGTCCCTTATAAGTTTAGACAAGTTAGATTCAGTCCAGATTCTGAGAGACCAGACTTCAGATACGAGCGTACGTTGTTGTAATTTGTTAAAAGAAAATATTATCTTAATTCTTCATACACTTTAAAATGCAGCCATTTTGAAGTAAATAATCGTTTTACATAACATTTGAGATTTTTGCATTTTTCACACATATTTATGTAATTAAACAGGTCAATCGAGAAGACGGATACAGATTGCCCTCGACTTTGGACATGGAATCCGGTGATTAATAAATGTAATAAAATTAGGTTTAATTTATCTTTCGCGATTTTTCGTCTGACTTTCTGGTATTGAAGAATTAATGGTATGATTGGTGTGAAGACCAAATGAGAGTAGTTGCTGAAACTGCTCGCAACTCGACGTGGATTACCCGCCTCATGAGTCAGCTCGTGACCATGGTTGGTGCAACCCAGCCGAAACGTCGATTAAAACAAATAAGGAAAACATACGCGTTAAAACCCGTTTAAATAGATAAATAAATGCTTCCATTTTTCCCGGGGGCGATTAAAGACTTATGGAGCCTTGGTTTGCGTCGGGGCCTTTTTAAGGCGGAAAAACTTTGTCGTCGGCACAAAAGAATATAACTGGAGGGTATAGATTACATAAAACAAGCCTGCTCCGCTCACCTGTCCCACGTTTGAACACGTGTTACTCGTTTATGTGCGTTCCCTGGGCTATGTGGGTCCGGAGTTTGAGCTCAAGATTTTGTCTTCCCTAGGTCAATTTGTTCAAATTTTTTTTGCTCTACTATGAAGTTTCTTGAGATTGGACCCTCTAGCTAGTCCAAGGCCGTTAGTTAATCCGACCTTAACGTTCCTCGAATCTCAATCCTGGATAACTCTTATTATTAACAAATATAATATTTCAGAAATGTTGGAGATCGACTACGTGAACAATACACACATAGTTTCCCTGCAGCCCACCATGACCGCCATCAACTCTTGCATCGAGGTTGACATCACCGGCCAAGTGTGCGCGGATTCTATTGGTAAGTGTCCTATCGATAGGCATAATAACTCTTTATTGTTAAATAATAAATTCCTTTGTTTACAAAATACTTTAAGAGTGGGAGAGTTGGGAATACTTTAATGAGGGGGAGAGTGCACGGTGCAATCCAACAGCCGCTGGGCGCACTCGACTGGGCATGTTACCCCTCTCTCACAGAAGACTTACCTTGAAATGTACTGCATTTCTTATTTTATTTTATTTTCTTAATGTACGTACATGTTTCGGTAATGAGTGAAATATGCCAGAGCCCATTCCCATCCCATCCTATCCCTCCCAATTTTCCGAACCCTGTCTCCAAATCCATTTCTATATCTCCAAAGGCAGGCAGCGCATCCGGGGGCGTGCCAACGTTTGTCATTTTCGACTAATGCTGCCGGTTGTCCATGGGCTACAGTATCCACTTACCATCAGATGTCTGCCGCCTTCGTCCATATAAAAAAAAACTTTGTTCCGTGTACATGGGGGTGGAGCAGATTGTTTTTTTTTTATTCTAGAACATGCGTGTTTCCTCACAATGTTCTCCTTCACCGCCGAGCCAGTGATACTTTTTACAATCTGGCATACGATACAATAGAAGATATCTCGGTAGTTATCAATTAAATAAATTATATCGATTGAGAGAAAAAATATATATATGTATTTGAATAATTACTGTGCCCTTGTAGGGTGTTGTGTGTCCATTACATTGGATGTTAGTTTAATCTTACCTACAATATGCAATAAATAAAATTTACTCTCAAAAACAACTACACATACAATAGTGTTTGTGTTTTGTTCTGCTACAACTTAAATGTAGATTGTATTGTTCTCACTAGATCTCCACGATACGCTTAGTGCGAGGATCTACCGTAATGTGTATCGCTTAATTTTCTAGAAATAGTGAAATAATCAAAATTAACATTGACATTAATAGATGGTCAAACACTTATTAATTTCAGATTGTTAACAACCTTAATATCTATATAAATAAAAATGTAAACGTTCGTTTGCTCAAAATCTTAAATCTCCGAAAGTTCTTCACCGATTGCTTTGAAATTTTGACACAACGTTGCATTCGAATACGCGCTATCACAGGGTAAAAAATATGCTTTTTACCCAAAAACAAGGTAAGCGCCATCTGTTGGGCAGCCATAGCAAAGCGTGGCCGGGCACAGCTAGTTGTTAATAAAATAATCTTGTGCTCTACGCTGTACGATCATACAAACTACAATATCAGATATATATTTATGGTAGCTGTATGCTATTATAATCAATAAGTTGTCATACATTACAATTGTATTGGTGGTCAAGCCAGGTCTCATACAAAAGTGCCCATCAATCATTCTTTATCGTTGTTTACATAACAGGTACCCGCATGTACTCCGGTTTCGGCGGACAGGTGGACTTCATCCGCGGTGCCGCTGAATCCGTTGACGGCAAAGGGAAGCCAATCATAGCTTTGGTGTCCGCCACTAAAAAGGGCGAGACCAAGATTGTGCCCACGCTTAAAGCTGGTAAGTTTCTTAGGTGAATTTCGAAGAAAGCAGCGATTTTCATATCTAGAAAGAATTTAACAACATTTTCATTAATTAACATCACCTCGTTGTCAAACACACTTGAATTATTATAACTTTTAAATATTGTTACTTCTGTTGCTTGTCCTAAATAAATATGTTATAATCTTAGTTTAAATATGGAGATTTTACTTTCATATTCTTCTTGCTGTAAATCTTCCAAATAGAGAAGAAAAAATAGATAAATAAGTATATACAGTCAGATTCGTCACTTTGCCAGTAAACAACACGCTAATGTGCCCAAAACCGTTCGATTCTAGTACTTATTATTTGAGTATTAAGATATCGCTGAGTATACATTACTGAATGTATCTTGATTCAGATAACATAATACAATAATAACTTTATTAACAGGTGCCGGAGTGGTCACAAGCCGTGCCCATGTACACTACGTGGTCACGGAAAATGGAATTGCTTTCCTTTTCGGAAAATCACTGCGACAACGCGCTTACGAATTGATTAAAATAGCACATCCAGACCATCGCGAAGCTTTGGAAAAAGCTGCATTTGCACGTCTCAAGTGCATGCCGTCACCTTAAAATTAATATTAAAAAAAATGCATATAATTTAGAATAGAGGTCGAAATACGAAATCGAAATTGCAAAACTGAGTTGCCAGTGTAAAAAAATAATTTAGTATGGTGAAAAGGTTAGTAGCAGTTTAGTAGTTCAAACGTTAAAGCTACCATTCAGACTCACAAAACCTTGGCGGAAGTTCCATTCGATTGCCCCAAATTTATGCCTTAGACTTGAAGTTAAAAAAAGTAGTTATAAATAAGGTTCGAAATATAATAGTTTCGAATTACGAATCTGGGTTGCCAGTGTGGAAATATTACAGAAATTTGGTAATTTCAAAGATGAAAGCTATCCACACCGTGGCGAACTTCTCAAGCGCAGTCTTACACCTTAAATATTTAAAAAAAAATAGCAGAGGTAAGAATAGAGATATTTCAAATTGCGAATCTGGATTGCCGGTGTGTAAATATTGCAGAAATATGGTACTTTCAAGGTTGAAGTTACTGTTTTAATAGCGATCACTGCCAAAACCTTTGTGTATTTTACTTTAACGCGCCCAGAAATTCGGAAAGTGCATTTGTCTTGTAATTGGATTATCAATTCATATTAGATTGTGCTAGAATTGTATTATTTTGATAAACTAGTCTCCATACAAATGCTTGTTGAAAGTACATCAGTAAAAACGAAATAAAACATAATAAAGTGTAATAGTAAACTGAATACTGTGTAATAGTAAAACTCAATTAAAAATAGTAAACAGTGTAATAGTTCTACAAATAGTATTTAAGTGCAAATGAAAGGATCTAGAAACGAAATAAAAAAAATAAAGGAAAATATAAATTAATTCCAAAATGTATCATTTCTCTTGTATGAATTTGAATTATGTTTTAGATTTTTTTTGTATGTTCTACGAATTTACTCTTTATCAAATTACGTATTTTTTTGAAAATTATTTTTACAAGTTGTAGACGCGCAACTAATGTTATTGCTATTATTATTTAGTCTATGGTTATCGACACTTGTGCTTTATGCAATAAATATATTAATTTGTAAGTAATGTACGCAAAGAGTTTTATTTACTTATAATTCCATAATTAACTCCGTGCACTCAATGTTTATTGTCAGTGTTAAGAGTACATGCAGATAATTTGCTGGTGCCATAAAACTGTGTTTATCATGGCAATTATTTCTGCCATGCACGGAACGACTAATCAGCCCTTTTAGTAACCGCTGCTGGACATGGGCCTTATGTCCATGTGGAATATTCATGCAGGAATCCATGCATTTGCATTAGAGATGTATATCGTTAAAACGGCACGCTGGCTAAGCGGATTAGCTAATAAGACTTAAGGTGGTGTAGTTCCCCAGCGCTTGTGATAGCGGCTTTGTTATCCCTTGGTCGCCTTTTACAATACTCGCTGGAAGAAATGGGACAGTTTGTCGAATGCTACGTGTAGGTGCTCAGAACCAAAACGTTAAGGTGATCAGTTACCTAATGCCTCGTTCACACCACCACACATTGTATCGCAACCATGTCTCTGCATGTTTCGGCACAAGTAGCCATGTAAACTATGTGCCGATACAAGTTACCAATACAATATACATTTAATTTATCCCGATCCCGACTTGTGCCCTTGTGTGGACTATGCATAAGGGAACTGCATACAATACCCAAATAATATGTATTTATTTATTAATAATAAAAAATATTAAGAACGGCTAACAATGATATAATCATCAATATGGCTGAAACCGAATCTATAACGCGCCAATATGAATAACATACCGTAGCGCCGCCGCACCTAAGACAGTGCTAAATAGTGAATGTCAACAGCGCGGTAAACGGACGATACGTCTGCCCGCTAGTTTTCGTTAAGTTGGCCAAAGTTTATTATAAGATGTTGGCAGTCCTTTTTTCACAATGTCCTTGAGAAGAATACAAATATTGTAATAGGAGCGCGCGATCCGAACTTTTAAAGCCTGATCAGAAAAATAAAAAACTTGCTCTCGGGGCGCTACATTTGCTTTTTCATAACTAGTTATTGTTGTCAGTAGAAGATATTAGTTCTATTAGTTTTACACATCATGGCGAGGTTTTTTATTTTCTTGGTCAGGCTATACCTATAATCAAGCCCAGGGCCGTCTTAAGTCTATTCTGCGCCGGGGTGCGGGAGTGTATCCTAAGACAGTCAAACATCCTATTGTGTATCCTATGACAGTCAAATATCCTGGTAAATATCCCTGGTAAAGACGGCCCTGATCAAGCCCGCTTGATGACACTCTCAGGGGGGCGGCAAACAAGAATCTCATCGAGCTCATTCAGATAATTTGCACCTATGTTTTTATAATTAATACTAATTACACGTAGTTAATTATTGTATTATATCTTTCAATGATTATTAAAAGTGGGAAAAATCGCAAACATGGTAAGTTCGGTTTTTTATTTACTATAATTATAATCACTAATGATTAAAGTCAATGTATCAACCAAGATTGAGTAATTTATGCATTATTTCGATAGAATCTGAAATATTAGATAGTTTGAATACTAGACAAATAATAGCTGATTTTACAAGTATAAAAGCAAGAAATGTTCCTTTTTTGTAGGTACATGCATGTACATCCAAGTTTTATTGTAGACTTTAAAATAAATTGTTTGATTATTAAAGTTGTTTTTTTATACACTCCCATAACTACTTAACCAAATTCAAATTCCTTCCTAGAAGCTTAAAACGCAGTCTTGTCAGCGCTAATGAACCTTAGGAAGCTTAACTCGAGCTTTTTACATCATAAAACATTGAAGATTTGGACTATAACGTTCACTCGACACTAGTCTTAAACTTTCACTAACGGTCACTGAGAGCTCAATGCTCATTTTTACAACACTATTCTAGCCGCTCGTTTGCGATGATAGATGACGTACCAACTTCCGGTGCAGTTGGTTGTATAGTAGCCGGCAAACTTCTTGAGCATTAGTTGACGTAGTGGGGGAATGTTCGCGCATTGTACACTTACGTGCAAAAAAAGTATTTACTCTTATTTAATTGTACTCTCATATTAATTAGGGTGTTAAAAAGCTTATACGTATTTATTTATATATTTATTAGAAAATCAACATAAAATACAGGATAATAATTGTAAAAAATTAATCTTGGGGTAAAATAGATATTCCTTCCATTAGGTCAAAACTAGAGCTGGTGCCAGGTCTTGGTTCAGTTGAAGCGAAGCTGGTACTAGTCATTGCTTATTCGTTATCATGTTCTTGATCATCATCATCACTGTTATCATCATCAGAGTCCCTATCATCATCAGCAAAAATGACAAACTCGTCAGTAACTAAATCTACCACGTGATCACTTTTTATATACTCTGCCTCAATTTCTTTGACCTTTTGACATAATTTTACCCATTCGCTAGCGCCCATCATCGCAACCTTTTCCTTTACGAGCTCTCTTATTTTGCCAGTATTCCAGCTAACATTTTTGCTACCGACATACCCTTTAATAGCTGCCCAAGCCATCTCAATGGGGTTGAGATCTGGATGATATGGAGGTACTGAATGCGAAGCACTGAGTGGTTGTGGTCTGATAAAATTTTATCAATGCTGTATGTTTTGTATTGTTCCTTATGTGCTTTTATCAAGTTAAACAGCTGGGGTTTCTACATATTTTCATTGTATTGAATGCCCTTTTCTTGTAACCATTTCGCCAGAACTGCTTTTTTAGAATTAGTAGCTGGCGCGTGATCAGACTGTTTGTTGTGATATGATGCATTATCAACTACTACAACGGAATTCGGTGGCAGATTTTGTAGCAATTGACAACGCAGCCATTTTTCGTAGTTTACGAAGTTCATGTTGTCGTGGTAGTCACCAGATTTTGTGCCAGCTTTAAACAAAAGAAGGGCATTGGGAACAAATCCAACTTCGGAGCCAGCGTGAACGATTACTACACGCTGCCCTTTTGAAATTGGTCTTTTTAAACCCCTAGTTGACCCATCTGACCACGAGTTACCACTGGCATGTGATGAGTCGACATAGGACTCCCGACTCATCGGTGTATACTATCGGTCTTTCTTCTTGCCTATATTTAATTATTTTTTGGAGATATTCGATCCGTAGTAATCGAATGTTGCTTTTTTCAATTAACTAACAGCTTTCGATTATTTTCTGTTTATTTCTATCTGAAGCCTAACTCTCAAAATTCGTCGTAAACTTCGTTCCGAGCCATTAAAATTTATATCTTCTTTTAATTTTTTACGAAGCCTTTCCACGGTAGGGATTTCATTGTTTGTATTATGGTAATTATGAATACATCTTTTTATAACAGATTGGTCGAAACTATCAATTTCGGTGACTTTCTTTTTCCCAGACGTTTTGACGGATGGATTGAAGTCTGTTTCACGGTTTCAATATCATTCTTGCCCTGTTTCTTCATGAATCAATATACATCGTAGACCATTTTTCTGGCTTGTCTTTTTAATACTACGCTAGTTTGTCGTGGCATAGTGTATTTTTTATAAAACAATCAACAAAAACTCAACAAATCACAATAACAACAAAGTCAACAAACAATAACGACGGACTTTTTCACTGCACACAAGTGTATTCGGGAGCAAGCGGAACGTGGACGCAGTGCGGGAGGCAGGGGTCGACTGATCTACCAATAACGCACTCGATACGATACTCCCCCGCCATCGCGCCCCGCACTCATCACCAAAGAGACCTAAAATTTGGTTCTGCGCAGTCAAGGTCATTTGCTCAAGAAGTTTGCCGACTACTGTAATAGTGTTTATAGACGCTTGACCAACACCTACTACTACGGAGTAGGTCCTTAGTAGTAGGTGTTGGCTTGACCCACTTCCGCCCGTCAACGAGGAATGTAATACAGCCTTTTTTTAGTACACCCTTTCAAGTTTTTTTTTTTTTTTTTTTATGTTAGGAGAGACAATCAGGAAAATCCTGCATTGGACACCTGGCACCATCTAGTCTAGCTGAAGGCCAGCCTAGGTGGTGCCAGGTAGTGTCGGACTCCTACCGACTAAAAACCTGATTGCCTCAACATCGTGTATGTCTAAGTTCTTGTGGCCCTAGTGGCCTTTCAAGAGTCACCGGTCGCGACCCTTTCAAGTGTGGTTCAGTGTGTCCAATTGGACGATGAAATCGCAAGCGCTCAATGGCGCCCGCAACTCGTACGAACATCAAGTTGGTGACGTCATTGCCACCACTTATTCTTTTTCCGTGCTGGCTCAATGTTATCTTACAATACATAAAAATTTAGCACCCTGAACCCTTGTATTTATGATAAAAAAATACATGAAAACCCCGACGTTAAACTTTGCCTTTGAAAAACAGTTCATTTCGACCATCAATTTCACAAGCACGGATATTTTGTCATATAATTTTTAAAAATAATTATTTTTGTTAAATTTCTGAACGCAGTATTATGAAAAAAAAGAAAAAGTAATTTTACCACCTGCAATTTAAAATCTCCGCGTGCAATATTTGACAGTGTTTACTGTCTCTTTCACTCGCATACATATTATATTTACTTTATTGTCACATTAGCGCTATTTGTAGAATATCTGTGACCACATAATTTAGCGGTATAATCATTCAGTCGTGTGCGAACCATAGTAACGGTAGTTGTGCATGAATAAACCAAAAACCATCTGTCTTTCATTTTTATCAGTAAAAAACAGATCACATTAAATGGAAATGATAGCGTGTCAGAACTTCTTGTTTTAGTGTTTATTTTGCGTCGTTTGTGTGTTTTATACCCGGATTTTGTAATTCCCTTTCAATATACAAATAAACCATCGCGATGACGTTCCAGCAGATGTTGGCTTTTAGGAAAGAGCTGCTTATTACAGCCAAGTACAGAATCATTCGGAGGATCGGTGGTGGTTCTTTTGGAGATATTTTCTTGGGGATAAACATCGCTAATGGAGAGGTAAGTTACAATTATTATTCTCGTAAAAACCAACGTGAAATGGTAGTATTTCGCCTTAAAAAAGTCGTAGGTTGAATAACATTGTGAAATGTTATTCAACCTACAATGTATGGCGGAGGCCGAAGCTAACACCTGAGTACTGTCAAATGTTAACCTAGATAGAATTGCACTCAAGGTTTTTTTTATTTACCCTTTGTTATATCACTTTTTGTATTGTAATTAATTACTGACTACAATATTACATAAAATCTTTCAGTATAATTGATATCAATTTTTAAAATATCAGTATTACTCATTTGAATATGAAAAGAAGAATTAAGTTAATATCTAATCTTCAACTTGTACATTTTATGATAAAAGTCATTACTATAATTATTAACATTGTTTTAAGTAATGTAATGCAAATATTCAGATAATTTGTTTACGAGAGTATGGGTTACAGTAGTGTTGTACATATTAATTGAGTCTATACATACTCTGCCTCATCAGTGCAAATTCTTATTCTTATATTATACAATCTAGAATTTCCATAAAAGTGTCATTCTTGCCACTAAACACAATTACAGACACCACAAATTGTTAATCACATACAGTGCATACATCAACAAACAGTTCACTAAATATATGACATTAAATATTATTATAAGTAACATAATTAATTATGAAATAATAAAATAAATGTATTCAAACAGATGTGATTTTTAGTGGTGTTTAATTTAAAAATTATATTCTTAGTCCTAAAACTCCCTAAATTCAGACCTCACATGTTAATTCAGCCACTGAAGTTTTTAGTAGTTTTGGATGTGACAATGTCAGCAAGAAGAAAGAAATATGAGATTTGAATCATATTTGGATATACATGTGGGATTTGATCTTTTCTGACTCATTGAGTTGTTTGCAGGATATTAACAAGTTTCCTTTCCATGCTAGACACAAACAACTTTTATATCACCTTAAAGATTAAAGAGGTCCTTTATAAATGCCACGTATCAGGCACAGAAGTCTTACTAGCATGGATCCGTAGCCATTCTGGCATCTCTGGTAATGAAACAGTGGACCTTTTGGCAAAGGACGCTATGCACGTGGGATGCAATTCGTATTCAAAATATTTTTCTCGTGATCTACGGGCTTTGGATAAATCCTGGAATGAACTGTGGCTGTCGTCTAGACAAACTAAAGCCCGACACTATGGTTCCCTCCAGCCGACTATCCCTCCTAGACCTTGGTTTTTTAAGTCTCAGAATATCAATAAATTGGCTATGTCAGTTATAAGTCAGTTATAATTCGTTTAAAATTAGGACACGTATGCTCTCCAGTTTTCCTGGCTAAGTTAAGGATTTGGGATCATTCTTTGTGTGAGTGTGGACTTGAAGAAGGAACTCTGGAGCACATTTTTCTTAGTTGTCCTGGCCTTGCAACACCTCTTTAGGATATACTCCCCCCCTTCTTTTCTGTATAAGAAATTTCTATTCTATATAACTATATAAGTTATAAGAAATCTAAATATGAACCTTGTCTCTTTATAAAGCAGAATGGTAATGACATTACATATGTTGCATTGTTTGTCGATGATTTTTTTGTATTTTCTAATTATTCTGCAGAAACTAAATACCTGAAAAAAGAGCTTAATCCTAAATTTAAATTATAAGACTTAGGAGAAATTAAGCAATGTTTAGATGTGACAGAAATGAAAAAAAAAAATTGTAGAACTATTGATCAGGAAAGATTTATAGAACATTTATTAGATAAATTCAATATGAAAAATTGTAAACAGATGAGTACACCAATGGAGGTTAATTTGAAACTAGAATAAGATAATACTTGTTGTACTCAGTTCCCATATCAACAGCTGATTGGGAGTTTATTGTATTTGTCAATACTTACCCCGTCCAGATATATTCTATGCCTTTGCTACTTGAGTCAGTTTAATAACAATTATAATGAGACTCATTGGAAACATGCAAAGTGCATTTTAAAATATTTACAGTGTACTAAACATTTTAGCTTAAAGTTTATAAAAGATAATTCAGATTTAACATGTTATGTAGATGCCGATTTGGGCATTATAGGGATTATTGCATAGTACTTTGATGAAGAGTAGTACGTTATTTTGATAAGGGGGCATGTTGATACTTATCAATATTACGTACTGCTGGCGCCTTCTATCTATGGTTAGGGTAGGGTAAGATTTGAAAAAATAAAGTTAGTCTGTGGTAACAACTCGAAGGATATTTTATTATAACCCTTGTCTTTTCCTCTCATATTAATAGTCTTCACAAATTCATTAGAGTTAATAACATTGTTCTTTAATTATTACATCATATTCATCATCAGTATTCTATTATAAGTAGGTATATATGTAATAACTACCTACTAACCAAAAATACTTTTTGCTCTTGTCTTCATATATTATCATAAAACTAAAGTCGGAATTTTAATTCGATTCCAGATTTGACAATTTCAGTGTTGCAACGTTATGACAAGTACTAAATAGTAACGTTGCGAAATTATTCGATACGGAAATGGAATATTTCCGGATCGATTCTTCTCGTTTATAATTTTATTCTCGTAAACTAAGTATATCAGGAAATTAAATATTTGTGAACGGATAATTTAGTTATGACGATTAATTTTATTACGGATCTGAGAGTTTTCTTTAATAATTGTGTGTGAAATAAATAAATAAATGTGATCATGAAGGAACATGAGAAATAAAACAAATAGATGTATTATGGTAATATTTTATTTTATAAATCGTCGCCGTCATCGCTATCGCTATCGCTGTCACTTTCTGTAACATTTATTATAAATGTGTCTGTGATATTGTCAATTAACATATCTAGCCTACTAATTTTTTCCTCTTCTTTGACAACATGGGATACGCATTTAGACCATTCGGTGGCCGTAATTTTTTGAAAGCCTTCCTCAAATAAATTTCTCACGTCTGTCAATTTGAAGGTTTTATTATTTTGAGCTACATGCCCCTTTACCTGAGCCCATATCAATTCGATAGGGTTCAGCTCGCAATGGTAAGGGGGCAGTCTTAAAACCGTGATCCCATGTTGTGCTGCCATTTCGTCTACAGCGTACTTATTAAAAGATTCGTTATGTGGAATCAGTTCTAAAAGCGTAGCTTTAACCATATCTGGTTCGTAATGAATATTTTTATTTAAAAGCCAGTCTTGAATGGCAGCTTTTTTCCAGCTCATTTTTGGTGCCGTTTCCAATTTTCGGGAGTGGTAAGGTGCATTATCCATCACCACAATTGAGTTTGGTCTTAATTTTGGTAAGACTCCAGCGAACCACTCCTCAAAACAAACTGCATTCATCTCATCATGGTAATCTTCACAATTTTTCTTTGCTTCAAAAATCATGAGCCCCTCTTCCAGGAAGCCTTCTTCACTACCTATATGGCTAATTATGAGACGTTTGCCTTTTCCAGATGGGTTTTTTAATCCAGTGGTCAGTCCCTCCAAAAACGCTTGCCGAGATGATGTGACTTGCTTGTCCACCCAAGTTTTTTTTACAGTATGATCTTAAATCACATATAGTACATGAACATTCAATATTACTATTAAATTTAATGTAAATGTATATTAATTCAAAATGTTAGCCTTACCTGCGTTAACCCAAGTTTCATCTTGATAATATATATGTCTCCCTTCTCGTCGAAACTGACATATAGATCGCAAGTAACGCTGGCGCCATGTTATTATATCATTTCGATCAATAAATGTGCTCTTGCGTGACCGTGCAACAAATTTAAAATTAAGATGCTTCAAAATTTTTCTGAGGGTGTCTTTGGAAACCTTGGGCATTTCTGGATCATCGTTCATCACTTGTAAAATCTGAAATAGTAAATTTTATAATAGTTTGGAATCATTACTTATATATAAAAGATGTAGGTATAAAATAATACTGTCTGACTGATTGACTAACCTTCGCAATGGTTGGAGGTTCATTTCGGTAAAAGAACTGATGAACTATTCGTCGTATTGCGGAGAATGTAAATTCATCATTTATCTTTGAAACTTCGCTTTGGTCCAGTTTTTTTAGGGGGAGTTGGCGGCGCACCTTTATTTACTTCCTTCAAAACGTTACAAACAGAGCGTGAGGTTATTCCCAATATGTGAGCAACTTTGTTCATACATTCATTCATTGCGCAGAAGTTTCATTTTTCACGTACTTAAATGCGTTGCGGATCATTACTTTTTCAGTAACAGTGAAAGCTTTTCGTGGACGTTTTTTTCTTGGAGACAAGAAAACATCCACGTCTTTTTGTGATGTACTTGGCGGAGGATCCATTTTGATGGAAAACCAAAACAAATAGATTCACTCAAAGTTCACAAAAAACTATAAACGTAACAACAAACACAACGTAACAAAACTTTAACAAAAACCCAACAAAATAACAAAATATCGATTCGCAATGAAACGAGATATTCGTGCAGTCAGACTAGGAGAATGAAGCCGAATGACAAGATAAACAAAATGGCGATAGCTGCACGAGCGCGCACGGGTTGCCAATACAGAAAACTATCTAGGCTCTTTTATTATAAGTTTTGTTTTTAATATAAAAAAAAACAAAAATATTAACTTTTTATAAAATAAAGCAGCGGTTACTAATTAATAAATAATTGTTATGAATAATTATGTATTTATTTAAATAAAAATCAATAATTTAGTCTTTAATTGGCACACCAATATTATGATTACATAAACATAAATCGCGATTGTTTATCGATTTTTGTGTTCATCACTACACTATTATATGTGGTATCATTATTTTACAAAATGACAGTAGCTAATGTCAAATGTGGAATCGAATTATAATTCCGACTATAATACCTAATTTAATCTTATATTCATAAGTACTTATATATAAATTTAAGTAATCTCTGTTCTAGTGTGCTCAACTGGAACCAGCATAATCTCCGCGTGTTTTTATTTTTCTTTCAATGTCTCACCGTTTTATTCAACCTTGACATTGGCAGAATCATCGAAGTCTCGATGGGGCCATATTAAAAAAAATTGAATTGAATTTGATAAAAGCTAAACCAGTGTAAATTTTTATACTGTTTTTATTTTATTTTTTAATAATGTCACAACTTATTTTTGTTTTCCTTCTTTTCATACATCATCTTATTATTCTCATTCATCCTCTACTTTCATATACAAATTCTCATATACATTCAACATACAAATGTCACATTCAACCAATCACGACACTCATCTCGCTTTTGTACTTCACTCGACTTCACTATCATTCTAACCCATCACATGCCATTCATTATCTTCTGCCAACATAATTAATCAATTCAAATTTTACGCTGTGGACCTCTCCTATTTTACATACCTATTCTAGTCTTCATCGGACCCCGCATGAATTAAAATCATCTTCATAATCATATTTTGTCTCCACTCTTTCATCTTGTTACTATTTGTAGTATTAGTCGTAGGGCCTTCTCTTCTTAGTTTGCAAACTTTGTACAGCTCATTAGGGTACTTTCCTGTTATCTCATAGGGTCTCATAAATCGTGGGCGTATTTTCTCTCCGCCAAACTGGTCCTTTGTATAGCTACTATGTCTTCAATTTTGTACTCTTTGGTAGCTTTTCTGTTTTTATTACAATTTTGTCAATTTTATTCTTGTATTATAACTATATGTTGTTTTGCGCTTTCTCTTAAGGTTCTTCTGTGGCTATCAAAATTCTCTATTGCTTCATATGTTAATAATTCTTGAATCTGTATATTCTCTTTAGTTTTCAAATTTTACGCCAGTGGTGCGTAATTCCTTCTTCATTAGAATATTTATAATGTAATACATATACATTATAATATAACCACAATTATAACATCTCATCATAAAATTTGAACCATCCATCTTTTTGTTATTTCTCATACGGCTAGTCTAGTCTCATATCACTATTTGTCTTCTTATTTTTTATTTTACTTCTCATTTCACTGTATAAATCCAACATTTTACTAAAATTGTAAATAGAAGACTCCATACAGTAGTACTCTTGCTCATTTCATAATCAACGCTAAATCTTCATTATTTCAGTGCATAGCCAATTCCTTCATATGAAATACTGTTCATGGGTTTCATGAAGAAACAATCCTGCCATTCCTTGAGTTGTAATAGTCTATATATCGGCTATATTCTATATTTATTTGCTATAAATCAGTTTTTCCACTCAGTCCATTTCATTGCATCTGCGACGTCTTCAAATTCCGTACTCCATCCAATCTTTAATATGTACACGTACCCACGTGTCATCGCCCGTAAACGGTGTAACTGAGTTCTCGATATCTTGAAACGAAACAACCAGCGATCATTTCAGCAAATTTATCGTCTTATCGTGTTTTCAGCATGTTTTTTCTTGTTTGAAAACAGTCGTAACTTCTTTGTTTATAACTTCTTACATAATTTTTCCTTAGTCTAAGATTGATGCTTGAAATATGTGAAAGGACAAACAAATATACTTTGCATTTAAGATTTTTATTGGTTACCTTAAAATCTGTTCTCATATTTATACCATCAGCCTGTATCTTTCCACTGCGGGTTATAGGTCTCTCTCAAGGTTCGCCACCACACGCAATCTTCTGTTTTTCTCATCCAACTATTTTTTTTCTAAATTTAATAAATTCTTTTCTAATTTACTTCTTTAACAAGTACTTATTAAGACTTAGTCATGGAACAACACTATGTCTATGAACTCAGTTTAATAACCAGATAATTATTATTGATCCCAAATGACACATCCTTGTTGTAAATTCAACATAATAATTTATTAAAACATTACAGGTGTGTGTTTAACATTTCATAATTTCAAGATAAAATGAGGAAAACTTAATTTGAGTAGGCTTTAAACCGAAACCAGCCCTATTATGGCTTACTGTTGGGCATGAGGAATGTATTTGTCCTTAAAGTGCCATGCTGGCCGAACAGGTTGATGGCAGTACTCTTTACAGGTGGTCTTCAGGGCTTGTGGCAGCCACTTTGTTATCCCTTAATCGCAATTTACGACACCCACGAAAAGAGATGAAGTGGTACTAATTTAAAGCCGGCTGTTATGCAGTAAATGGCAAACTTGATTTTTTTTTATATTTATTAATACGAGGGTGGCTTGAAAAGTTCCCAGCCTAGTCAAGAAAACAAAATCAAATAGTACAAAAATATTTTTATTTTTCGACGTAATCCACATCTAGCTCAATGCACTTCTATCTGATTTCCAAAGCTTCTATGATGATTTTAAAAAAATATTCCTCAACGCCTTCAAAGTAAAGGTTCATTGCGGCTTCGACTTCATTTGATGAAAGTTTCTAGCCACAGAGGTGGTTTTTTAGATTTGGAAACAGATGAAAGTCCGACGGCGCCAAATCAGGAGAATAAGCCAGGTGGGGCAGCAATTCAGATCCACAATCACGAGCCATGGACAGGGACGTAACTAGGGGGGGGCTGACGGGGCTTGTGCCCCGGGCGCCGGGTTTTCAGGGGCGCCAAAATAACAATTGTTGTTTTCCAAAAAAATACAAGTGGAAGATAAAAATAATAAAATAAATAAATAATATTAATAAAATTTTAAACTGGCGCTCCAAAGATTTGGAGCAACGACTTACCAACCTTGGCATCATTTCCATAGAGCACCAAATAGCTTCTAAACTATCTTTTGACAAAATTGTAAGGACTTTTGCAGCTACAAAAAGTCGTAAAGTAAAATTTTAGTTCATATTCAGGTTTTAAGTTTCACCAAAGTTTTTCACTATTTTTCAGAATCTTTTAGATATACATAAATATACGTGTAAACTGTATAGGCCTAATACACTATGTAACTATTGATTGCGTGATTTCAATAACTATTAAATTAACTTTTTACCTTTGGAATCGAGCATTTACTTACCACCTACCCAAGTTAATTATGACAAGTATAGTAAATGTTTGGTAACAATCTCAGGAGTGTTGTTTAGGAGAGTTTTCGTTTCATTGGTCATGGTTAGACATTCTTCGTTTAAGTGGGTGAAAGGGGGGGGGGGGGGGGGGGGCCAAAGTGAGGTATTGCCCCGGGTGATATTTAGCCTAGTTACGTCCCTGGCCATGGACCCAACAGACGTGTGAACGCGTGCGTTGTCCTGATGGAACAACACTTTCTTTCTCAGTAAACCTGGGGGTTTCTCTTTTAATTCCTAACGCAAAAGGGTGCAGTAGTATGCCGAGTTTATTGTTTTGCACTTCGGAAGGAAGTCCACCATGATGATACCCTTAGCATCCCAAAAACAGACGCCATTATCTTGCCAGCCGACAGAATTGACTTAGCTTTCTTTCGGGTCGGTTCACCAAATTTTTCTACTGCTTGGATTGTTGTTTTGACTCTGGAGTATAGTGGTGGACCCAGGTTTCATCTATTGTCATAAACCCGTTAAGAAAATCTTGTGGATCAGCCTCAAACATCTCCAAACAGTCGTGAGAAATTGTGAGTTGAATTCGTTTTTGCTCAACTGAAAGCAAGTGGGTTCTTAGCGGAAACCTTAGAAAATCTGAGTTAATTGACAATGATGATGCTCATTCATACGAGATGCCTATAGTGTCAGCAATCTTTCTGATAGTCAATCTAGGGTCTTCCAATATGAGATCACACATTTTGCTGATGTTTTCTTCTGTCATAAACGCCGTAGGCCGCCCTGGGCGAGAGTCATCTTCGATGCTCTCTCGTCTACGTTTAAATTCTGCAACCCATTTTTTAACAGTGGAATATGTCGAAGCAGACTCCCCTAATGTTGTTTTCATATCATCGTGGATCTCTTTTGGTGTTAACCTTTTTGTTAAACAAGTGCTCGATGACTGCACCGGTTGTTCAATTTTCTCTATTTTCCAAAAACGCTGCACATGGTCTCACTTAACTCGCTCTAATTTAAAAATCGCAGATTATACAGTAATATAATTTTACACTGTGTCAACCAAAGAAAGTATAAACTTAAAAAAATATTTAAGTTATTTTTATGTGAGGCCGCGAACTTTTCAATCCACCCTGGTATATTAAGAGTATATTATTTTTACATAGTAACGTGTTGGCGTTGTAAATTGAAATGTGTGTTGCTTCTCGAAGGATAAGCATTTTTAAATGGTCGGATAATGGTACATTTAAGTGTTAACAAAAATATTGTCGTAACTTATTAACTAATGAATGACACTAATGAGTAACTCATAACTAATAAGTAGTAAATACTAAAAAATAAGATAAAAATTAAAGCTTATAAATAATACCACACTCAATGACATGGTCGGATAATGGTACATTTAAGTGTTAACAAAAATATTGTCGTAACTTATTAACTAATGAATGACACTAATGAGTAACTCATAACTAATAAGTAGTAAATACTAAAAAATAAGATAAAAATTAAAGCTTATAAATAATACCACACTCAATGACTCACACTAACTTTCTGCGCTTCCAGGATCACAGAGATATACAAAGATGATTCCAAACAAACATTTATTTGTGAATAAATAAGATGTAAAAATTAAAAAAAAAAACGTGTGCGGTCAGGGGACGAACGAAGATCCTCACGCATTTTTTTTTAAACTGAATGTAATTCGAAATAAAATCTGTATAGTTCATAATCTGTATAGTTCAGTGAAACGTTGGATTCGTAATTATTGTCTCTCTATTATTGTCTTATTGTCTCTCTATAATGTATATAAATATAGTAAATAGTAAACACTCGAATCACATGTGCGATAAACGTATGTAAACAGTAAGCAATTGCTTCAAGTTATACAATTTTATTAACTTACTTTTCTAAATCTGTATTCTGCATACTTTCTTGAATTTCCATTTCTCAAAACCTTATTACAATAATGAGACAATATTATAACTCACGTCTGATTTAAAACTAACAAAAACAACAAATATACATTTTAACGAAATTTTTTCGTGTTTAGTATTTAGGTTATACAACCGGCCACGCACTAGTCTGTTATTCTGCTTGAGTCTCGCTCTCGATACTCGCACGCACACACAGAGAAAGAGAAAGGCGTATGGAGGGGGTAAACATCTTACGTGACGTTACATTTTCTCTCGAATCACACCTACCGCAAGCCGCGTAAAGGAACTTCGTTCCAATAACATTTTGCCAAACCGAGACAGACATTTATTGTTTCCTTCCATCTATCAAATTTCGATCGATGTTACCTTCATTCCATTATATTCGAAAGAATTGAATGGGAGAAAAGGAATAGGCAGTAAAATAGCATTCCATTATAATATTTTTTATTATTCGCCAGAAATTTCCTCTAAAAAGCAATTTAGGGTAAAGTCTACTAATGTTGGCACCCCTACAATCAACAATGATTGGCACTTCTGCTTTGATAGGCCTATAACTAAACATAACTGTATTTTTTAAATACGAAAACATCCGTAAAATATATTTAATACAATTAGTATCCTCAACAATGACCACACTGCTTTCAAGCTACCACGGTCGCCGTATTTTATTTACAGACATTTCAAAATAGTCACGCGTGAGAAGATTTTTGTTGTAAAAAATGTAAAAACAGGACAGCTATCATTTTAACTTACGTTTTTTTATCATGGATGGTAAGTTAATAAGCATGTTTTGCTTTATGATTAAATATTACAGAGACAGTAGTTTCTTACTATATTTGCATGTTCTTTAGCTTATGTTTCGTTATTGCCAATGACTACCTTTATGTTTAGTATGGATACGTAGTCATTGGCACCCTATGCCAATCAATTTATTTTTAGATAGAAGTTTAAAACTATCAAAATAAGTCATTGTTCATATTATTATTTTTTTATAGACAATTGGGCGGTCGAGCAAGCGGTCCCACGTGATGGTAAGTGTTACCGCCGCCCATGGACACCTGCAACACCAGGGGGTATGCGGGTGGCGCAATGCAAAATCCTATTACAGCTTTCCTGAAGAACCCCATATCGTAGCTTAATGGAAAGACCTCTTGAGGCAGTTCGTTCCACAGCCTACGAGTTCGCGGTATAAAATGATTTTTGGACCGAACAGTACGCGACACCTCCGAATCGAGGAAATTCGGATGGACCGTGACGGGTGTGACACTTCTGTGACGGGAGCTTCGGTTGTAGAAACTCGGGGTGGGAGTTATATTGAACAATTCTTCAGAGCATTCCCCATTGTACAGGCGGTAGAACACACAGAGACACGCAACGTCTCTCCGAATGCTAAGGGGTTCTATATCGCCCGTGAGAGAGGCATCGTTGAAAATACGAACATCACGTCATTGGATGGAGTCAAATGGGTCGAATTGGTATTTCTACTCCGACGGAAGGGTGGTAGTTATGCCGACGGAGTAACCTCCCACCGCAAAAAGGGGAACGCCATTGCCTCGTTAGTTAACAGCTGGGTGCACCACTAGCAGGTGAGGTTGGCTTAGTCTTAGGTTCAATATAGAAATAAAAGCTAATAAAATCCAATTAAAGCTGCAAACGAATGATTGACACTACCAAGTAGAGACACTGTAGTCCGTATAAATGACAATCATTGCATTTGAAATAGTTAATAATCTGTTTAACAACTTTCAATGATGCCAAAAGTATCTGAGTCAACCATATGTAAAAAACTATACAGAAGCAGAAATTCAAAAAGCCTTGCAAGGTACTCAAACGAGATGTCAAAGAAATCGACTGCAAAATAATTTAATGTTCCTAGGACTACTATTCAATTTAGATTAAGTAATAATTTTGTGAAAGCAAGGTCGGGACATATTTCTTTCACATCTTGAAGAAACTCAGTTTGAAGAGTGGTTAATATTAAGCAAAAGGGTTTTCCTAGGCGAAAAGATAAAGTACTAGACTTAAAAAGTACTAGACAGTGTTCAAAAATTTATAAAAACAAATAAGACAAATCTCTTTCCTAAACAATCGCCCGGGAAAAGGATGGTATAGATTATTTTTACAAAGACATCAAGCAGTTACTTTAACACAATCGTAGACTGTAACGTCAGCGAGTTAAAAAATCGGCTAAACCGACATTTCAACAAATAATACAATAGAATATCTGAAAGAAATTAAGTATGATGGCATTTTGTATGACCCTTCAAGAGTTTTTAAGTGAAATGAAACGGGTTTCTTATTTAACGCGAAATATTCCAAAGTTATTGCCACAAAAGGCGATAAAAACGTTTATGAGGTAGAACATGCCCCAAGTAAAACCTCCCTAACAGGGATATTCACATTTTCCGCAAGTGGTATTACAACAACTTCTTAAAGAACCGACGATCGTTACCGACGAAAGCATGGAATGCCGTGGATCTCAAAAGTATTAGTGCAGATTTTCCTGGAAGATGAAGACGAAGACACTAGTATAGAAATTAATACCTCGGTCTAGAGTAGAGTGAAACCACATGGGCTGTGCGAACCACAAATTCATTCTCAACAATACCCAATACGAAGTGAATTTATACCCTTGTCTAGTTGTTAATTTTAGTCAGAAACCAGAAAAGCAAATAATCACATTAAAGAAACCAAAATCTCCGATACGAAATAGCAAAGTTAAAAATATAAAGCAACCTTTTGTTTTATCTAGCAAATAATGTCAAAAGATTGAAATGTACAAGTTAGTGAAGAAAAATAATATAATATTACAAAAAGAGGATAGAAAACGTAAAAGGGAAGAGAAATCACGGGAGAAGAAAGAAACAATGGAAGAAAAAGAATGAAGAAAGGAGAAGACAAAAAGCTAAAAATCCCAGTGCAATAAACGGAACTAAAAATCTTTTAAAACAGATTACTATCACAACTAAGTCCTAAAAGAGTACAACTTGGTGATAATGATAACGGTACTACAGGAAAAGAAGAGAAAACACGGTATGTACCTAATAATGGAAGCAACAAAAGACAAACTAAGAACACAGAAAGAAGAAGAACAAAAAAGAGAATGAAAGACGAAATATTTTGAAACAGATTATTAGTATGGATCGCATAATATTATCTAATGTACTCCTAAATTCAATAAATCGAAGAAAGGAAAAGGAAAATATCAAAGAGAAGTCACACAAAATTTTATCCACAGAAGATATGAGGCGGATGTTGGAGGAAAACTATGTACCTATGTACTTATTAATTTAATATTATGTAATTACTTAATTAGGTATGAGTAACCAATGATTAAAATAACCCAGCCCGATGATTGTACTGTATGCCAATGACTATACTTTATAAAAGTGGCAATGGTTATACTTGAGTGCCAATATATAATTATTATTATTATTATAATTATATAAAAGTGGACATTTCATTTTAAATGATCATTTTCATAACAACGATTAAAATTATTGTAGTTTTTGCATTTATCTTCTGCATTTGTTACATTTTGAAACTCATCAATATTAATAGTAGCCAACTTGGAGTATACTTATATATAAACTACTCAAACCAAAATAGGGCCCATCTTGAGTTAAACTTGAAGTTTGTTTATAAATAACTCGCGAGGTAATCATTAGTGATTTGAAGCATTAGAACATAAAGTATACATGTTTATGAGTCCTTATCAATGTTTTAAGCGACAACTTTTATGTTATTCTGAAGTGGGTAGACAGAAAAACCGAGGTGCTTGAAATTACCCTGTGCACTATTTCTTAATCACTTGAGTTCCCAGTCTCGTTGTAAACGCTTCTGTTGAAAGTCATTGTGTATAGCTGTTCTGTTTAGTTTCGGTATTAGTCTTAATTACTATGCCTGGTTCTCGCCATCACATGGACACGGAAACCGCAACCAGAGCCGTTGTTTTGCTTCAGGGGGGAGAATCTCAGAGATCTGTAGCAATACGTTTCAGTGTGGCGCGACGAGCGTCTGGAACGTATGGGAACGCTACCAGGAGACAGGTAGTGTAGCTAGAAGACGAGGATCAGGAAGAGTTCGTGCCACAACCGCCCAGAAAGACCGGGACATCAGACTAACTGCACGTCGGGATCATACTGTAACTACCCGGACCTTACAAAACCGACTACGGCAATCTACTGGTACACGCGTTAGTGATCAAACCATCCGAAACCGACTCCACGAGGACGGACAACGTTCCAGAATGCGTGTTGTTCGGCTCAAGCTGACAAGTGGTCATCGTGGAGCGCGTTTAAGATTCGCACGTGAGCATTTGGGCTGGACCATAGATTACTGGAGGACTGTACTCTTCACAGACGAATGTAAGGTCAAGTTTTTTAGTGATGACAGACGTGTACGCGTGTGGAAAAGAAAAGGCGAACGTTTTTCACAACCATGCTTCCACGGAACAGACCGTTTTGGAGGTCAAAGTTTGATGGTATGGGGTGGAATAAGCTTAATAGGCAAAACAGAACTGGTAATTCTGGATGAAGGTACCGTAACCGCAGCCAGTTATGTCGAGCGAGTAATCCGACCTCATGTCATCCCATTTTCAAATGAGGCAATGATTTTGTTTTTATGCAAAATAATGCTCGCGCGCATACGGCCCGTACCACACAAAGAGCACTCTCTGACGCCAATATTACAGTTTTGCCATGGCCAGCGATGAGTCCCGACCTCAATCCCATCGAACATTTATGGGATCAATTGAAAAGAAGCCTCAAAGAAAATTACAGCAACAGTCAACAAGAGCTCATAAACGCTTTAAAAGTCTGTTGGGAGCGAATACCTGATGAAAACGTTAGTCATCTGATTGAAAGTGTACCAGACAGGCTCAGAGAATGCATACGGAGCCGAGGGGGCCCTACACGCTATTAAACATGACACCTATCATCAGTTTTTTTAGAAAAATGGTGATAACCAAAATTTACTTTTACTGTTCATTTAGTGATATTTCGCTAAATACTCTTGTTCGTGAGTAATTAAAAAAAAATAAACAACTTTTACCATTGGTTATGTTTACACAATTTCTAAATCCCTAATTTATACATGTCTATTCATAAAAACTATAAATTTGTATATTATTAAGTTACACTGTAAAAACCAAGTGGGTCCTATTTTGTTTTGAGTAGAGTTTAGTATCTTTGTCTACTTTACCATAACTCTGGATAAAATTTGTTTTGTTGCTGGCAATCCCAGTGTTTGGTTCCGTTTTGAAACGTCATTTCTTCCGTCTTCATTTTTAATAACATCTCTATTTATATTTTTTAACAATTCTTTATTTTTCATTAGAAATAACGTTTATTAATTGACGTCAGATACAAAAAATATAATAAATGAATTTTTAGACAATTCATTTTTGTAAATAAAAATATTGAAATTGAGATTCATAGACATGGAAATGCTTTAAATGTACTTTCTAAACGCGCTTTGTCGTTCATCCATTCAGTTGCAGAATCGTAAAATGTAGCAATTTATTTTGTTTTTATCGAAACTGTGTGTAATTTTGTCCTTTTGAAGAGTAAATATTTAATATTCATCTAGGAAAAAAAAAAGAATCTACAATAATGGCTACTTTTATGAATTCGAGTAAGAAAATATTGATTGCTGGGAAATATAAGATGGTGAGAAGAATCGGAGGTGGTTCTTTCGGTGACATTTATTTGGCAATCAACATTGCTAATGGCGAGGTAAAAATATCCAGTTTATTACTTCTAATTTTGTTTTAATGGTTGTCCCATTTTCTTAAATTGGTGCTTCTTGTTGTTTCTTCGTTTACGGAAGCCATTGGCGGGGGCGGGTGGGGGGGTTATATATTAGTGACGTATTTTGTTGAAAACAATGCTCTAAAAACCTGTCCAATTTACCGAAATTTAAAAAATAAAATTTAACATTAATCTATTTCACATCATTTAAATCGTTGTGATTTATGACTCATTCATACAAATCCTCAAGTCACTTGTGATTACATCTCGCTTAGTAGTAATATAGGTCAGTTGTAACAAACATTTAGTATTGAACAAATGGCTTGAATATCATACATACAAAGGCATAAACATAGTCAATAGGCATAGTCAATTCTACTGAATGATTATTTCTACAAGAAATATTTAAAACATCAACAGCATGTAAGTCAAATTGATTTTTTAACAGAAAACGTTTAAAAATTTTGAATAACAACTCATATATGGAATTTAAATTACCGTTGTACTTTTAATATTTGAAGGTGGCCTATGGGCTTAGCATTTATTTTTGAAAAATATTTTTTTGCCAATGTACTTGAACAATGAATAATTTTTGATTAAAATCAAAACCAATGTTTTTAATGAATAATATCTAGTTAACTCTTTTGTCTGTGAGTCATCATTACTATGTATTTATAAAATAAATCAGACTGTGATCATTTCCATTATTTGTCATATGACTTGCTTACAGAAAGAAGGCTAGTAAGCTAGCTCATTAAGAGCTGGATAAATATCAAATTAAATTATTTATTGCAGAATATAAGTTACAAAAAGATGTATAACAGTAACATACACATGTTAAAATAATATTGATAAGATGCTTGTCTTATTTATATTATTTTGCCTATAGAGGCACATAAATCATTTTAATTGTACTGTTCATTATCACATTACCAATATTACCATACCATCGGCTTGTATCTATCCACTGCTCTTTTGAGGACCGTCACCACATTAAGTTATTATTCACCCCGTCTTTTTATGTACAAAGACCTGAAACATTAAAGTAATGTTAGATCAAAGAAATTTTTATATGCAGATTTGAAGCTGGCATATACAACAACATTTTGGTGTGCTATTATTCCAAATTTGAATTTACGAATTTGAACCACAAGAAAAACTCAGTCATTTCATTGTTTTGAAAAAAATAAGGATACAGAAAGTTTTAGTGGAGCAGTCTTTTTTATTTAATGGTGATATTTTTCAATAAAAGTTTTGTTAAAATTGTTCTTCATGAGATTTGAACTGATTTTGACCTTAAAATTATGGATACTGTGCCTGAAGTAGCCTCGTGGCAAAAGAAGTGTAAACTGTGGCACTTTTTCAGTCTGCACTAAGTCTGCGAAATGTGAGTGTACAACTTCATTTCGGCTGAAATACAAGATTGGTTTATTTTCATGACCCGCTTACAATCGTCACCTGACCTAAGTACAGATCCAAGAACAGCTTCGAGACTTTCATGGTGTGTTTGGACTGTTTGAAGGAGACTCCAAAGAATAAGCCAGCTAACCTGCCCAACTGACATGGGCTCACCAAATTGCATTACACTCATTGTCAATGGAACCAGGGAAAATGTTTTGTTTTGTGCTGACAAAATGAGTTATGGCGGGGGGTCATGGACAGTCTGAATAGGAATTTCCGTGGAAGGCAAAACTGGACTTAAGGTTGTGACGGGACCATGGCTGCCACCAATAAATGGCGACCGTTACATTCGTCAATGCCTAGAGGCTCATGTGATGCCATATGCTGGGTTAAGTATCTAGGTATGTCGCCATAGAATAATATACAATTCAAATTACCAGCCGATATCCAAATGTTGGGGCTTCTAGTTGGGTCCAGATCCTTTTTGCTTGGTCACCATCTTATTTATCTGGCTGTAAAGTACCAGTCTTGTTAAGCCCATACTGTTTCTTTTCAAAATCCACTTTAATTTCTAATATTTATGATTATAACAAAATCAGAAAACTTATTAAATATGTTTTATAAACAAATAAATTGACTAGCTTCCTTGAAAGAGCTCAAACCCACCCTGATTTTCGTTGTAAAGATTACTATATATATTTAAACATTATTTGTTTTTTGCTAATTTTTAACATTAAAATACTCACTTTCATTTTAACTTTAAATTTAATTTTCTTACTAATAACAACAAAACATGCAAATTCTAATTGATAAATAATAAAGCAATAATATTACAAATCAGTACATATTATATAGGGAATATTATATTCCTTATTATGTACTTTTTACATACAATATGCATTAAATAAAATGCATTTGTACATGCAGAAGCAATATTTAAACAGCAGGGATCTATCTATACTAAGATATTCTCTTAATAATTTGTAATAAATTATATTTAAAAACAAAACTTCATGAATTCTTTCATTGTGTATCAATTCAGATTTTTTAATACCTCCCCAGTGACTTGCTTAGCTTTTAATATACGAAATTATTTTTATAATACTGGTAGAAAGTTATAACATTGTGGGTAACATTATAAATATGGTAGATTTTTAACTGTAGCTGGCAATCTACTGCCCGTCCGCAGTCTGAGTTGTGACGTCACCCACCCTAGGTGGACGTTGACGATTCTATCAAAATGTATTTTTGTGGTGTTTCATAGTGCATTTATTAGTGCACATTGATCTTATAACTATTGTTTGATTAAAATAACAACAGTTTTGTGTTATATTCGTATTGTGCGATGGACTAATTGTAATTTGTAAGTGACGACGAGTGATGAAGTCAAAAGAAAATGGCTACCTTCGAACGCATGTTGTTAGCCAAACGTTATGTACTTGTAGGTAATAAATACAACATTATCCGCAAAATCGGCGGTGGAAGCTTTGGAGATATCTTTTTAGCGATAAACATAAATGGAGGCGAGGTAATTATTCATTTTAATTTTTTAACTCATTGTGTCAATTCGATTGCGTATTTTGAGGATTTTGTGTTCAAAAATGGCGATCTGGGCGTATTCCCAGGACTATTTCGCTCAGTTTTTCATAAACATAACCTAACAGTATATACTTCTTTATAAACTGATGAAATTGGTTTTACGTAACTGAAACAAGTTTCAAAAAAGAACTCGAACAAAACCGAAAGTTCAATAGGTTTCTTTTGTTGTAAACATTGGACCATTTAAATATCTTATATTTCTTGCGTAGTTATTGAAGTGTATATATACTTAATGCAAATTTTATAACCCGCCTGTAATTTTTTTTGTCTTCTTTCATGTATGACTGCTGACCAATTTACCAACTTCCTGTCTCATACTCCCATCTGTTATAAAACCAATCATGTGTTAAAATGTGATAGATGTCATATTGGAAATATTATGAATTGTCATATTGTAAACCCCTGTATAGCATTGCATAAATTTAATTATGTGAATGGTTCCAAATTAATCACTTAACTATTTATATCTATACAAACAGGTTAAAGTGTCATGAATGTAATCTGAATGTTATTATTTCAATATGATATATAATGGATAATAAACATACAATATTCTTTATAGAACAGTATATTAATCATAACCACACTGCCCTTTTAGCATCACTGCACTGCAGGAAGCCAAGTAAAGTACATGAGGGATGTCTAATCTTAAAACACTATGCTGTATAAGTGGCTTGGCACGTTAACTCTTTTAGAGGTGGTGTAGTTCCTCAGAACTTGTGGTAGCAGCTTTATTATCCCTTAGTCATCTTTTACAACACTCATGGCAAGATCTGGGGTGGTTGCTATATTAAATAGCACCACCCATTATAATGTTTTTGCTCATTATAGTGTCTATTTTAATAGCATTTAATGTTATTAGCATTTAATGTTATTTTAGTATTAAAACTTGAAATTTTAATTCTTATTTTTTATTACATTAAATAGTGTAACCCATTTGAAACATCGAGTAAAATAAAATGGGTGAACATATGCATTAAGACCTGTTTAATACATAAATAATATATTTTTATGAGGGTGATGTAGTTCAAGATACTGAATAGGGATACTGGACATTTGTAACATAGTCTGAGTAAAATATTAGAAGTGTATGAATTTACTAATTTTAATACTTTTGTGTGATTTGTTTGTCTAACATTAAGCTGTGACAACCAGTAGCGTTATTTACTATTGAGATTCTTAATTAAGATTTAAAAAAAAAAATCTATAATGATCATTAAATCATTGTATTTTTTTTAATATTTTTGGCAAAAAAATTGTATCACGGGCCTAACTATCGTCACCTCAACCTGCACTAGTACTACCATTTTGTGTCTGCAAAACAGTCAGTCGATGATTAATTGTTCATACTCCTACACACCATGTTCCTCCAGTATTTGCTGTTGTCTGGTGTTTTGTATTGTGATCTCTTCCCCACTATCTTCTTCACTAACCCCACTATAAGTATAGTGTTCCTGCTTATTATGTTAACCTTGACGCAAAATGGATTCTGATTGTACTTTGGATGTTAGTACATAAAAATTACTAAACATGGACAAACTTTAAATAGCCAATGCCTCAAGCTTATAATGAAATTATAGGACTATTTCGAGCGTGAGTCGCAAAATGGCGGACCTTTAGTGCCTGTCATCCAAGTACAAGGGTGCGTTTCTCAAGCGCTTAGAATCAGTATACAAATATGTACTTTACAACATCAATAAAGAAAAATTCGGCCTATCTGGAAGTTAGGAAAATGTGTTACGGACACCAAAGAAAAAGAGAAGAACAATTTATTTTTTTATACATTTTACGTGTTACGCAGCTCATTTCAATACGGCTCTGCCATTCAGCACTAATAAAATGTTGAACCTAAATGAAAATGAAACTTGTGAGAAGGTCACAAAAGATGACTGATGAAAGTAGTTGACAAGAAAAAAAAAATCTTGAATATTAGGACTGCGATATTAGGACAGATTCTATAATTGACAATGAAATAATTATTCTAATAACTGATGGTGACTAATAACCTAATAATTAGGTTTTAACCTAATTCTAATAACCAGTAGTTCACCTGATTCTGATTCAGAATAGTGTAAAATACTCATTAAAACATATTTTAACCAAAATGCCATTTTTTTATTTCCAGATTTATAACAGGCATTCATTCTATCACATCAACGAAAGTATTATTATTATTCTCTCTTAATAAAATTATTTAATGCTACTGCTAGGGTTGTCTTTAATCACATCACTAGTTACATTAATCTGACATATGTTAAATCGGTAATCTTTCAAGGGCCCTATTATTCACTCTCGGACACCCGAATCTAGCCACCCTTGCATTTTCAATTTTGATAGCCTGAAAGCTTAAAATGTTTGAACAATCACAAAGTTACTATGCAATTTTGAAACTGACATACCAACCATTATTTCACTATGCTATTCATTGTTCCAAATTTGAATTCCAAAGAGTACTGAAAAAATGAGTTTAAGTGTAACAAGTCACGTGTCTGCCTTTCTCATGGGAAAGACTTGTATTGGATTTTTGAAGAAAACAATTGTTTATTCAGTACTTGTATTGCCTTCAAAAGTGTTTACGATGGCTGTCATGCGTTTGGGATGGAACTAATCAACGTCACTATAACGTGTTGTGGAATGTTCCTCCATTCTTCCTCGATGGCAGCTTTCAGCTCCTGCAAGATCTGCGGTGCTGAGTGGTGAGCTGGAACACACATCTTTAGCTCATCCCATAAATGCTCTATGGGATTCATATCTGGGCTTTTTAATTGACAATCCATGACTGTGATACCGATATTCCCCAATTCCTGCAGTGTGTGCTCTTGCATTATCATCCATAAAAGTGAAGTCTTGGCCAATAAATCCAGCATACGGCATTACATGAGTCTCTAGGCATTGACAAATGTAACAGTCGCTATTTATTGGTGGCAGCTGTAGTCCCGTCACAACTTGAAGTCCAATTTTGCCTTCCACGGAAATTCCTCTCCAGGCTGTCCATGACCCCGCCATAACCAACATTCTCAGCACAAAACAAAACACTCTCCCTGGCTCCATTGACGATGAGTCCAATGCAATTTGGTGAGCTCGTGTCAGTTTGGGCCGATTGGCTGCCTTATGTGGTTTTATATCACGTTCTTAGAGTCTCCTCAAACAGTCCGAACACTCCACGAAAGTCTCGAAGCTGTTCTTGGATCTGTACTTAGTTCAGGTGGTTGATTTCGTAAGCAGGTCGTGAAAATAAACCGATCTTGTCTTTCAGTCGTCACTCGGAATCGTGGTCCTCCTGGACGGCGAATGAAACCGCCAATCTCTAGGTATCGATGGTACACGATGCTGAGATATGCCAGAGCCCATTTTCCCAATCCATTGAATCTGCAAAGGTGGTGTGCCAACGTTTCTCATTCTGCACTGATGTTGGCATGTATCGCGAATGTCTATAGAAGACAGTATCCACTTACCATCAGATGGACTGTATGCTTTCTGTCGCCTTTTTCTATATAAAAAAGAAGATGATGACCCATTAACTCTACATTTACAGTACTTAAAAATTGTTTTGTTTCGTCAGGCAGAGTCAGTTGGGGCATTGTCGTGAAGGAGGAGTGAAGGAGGTGATCGTCGTGTCGTGAATTCTGCTTCGTGTCAGTCCTTTGACTTTTTTCAAAACAGAAAGCAACAAGTAGCTTTTCACATATGAGTCTGCACTTACTATCTTTTATTATTTAAAGTTATAGTAGCAAAGTGTCCCGATCTGCTAGAAGGAGGCAATCATCTTCTTTTCAACACCATCCTTTCTCCACTTTCGTCAGCATTTCTTCGAAAGGAAAGACCCACTGCACAGATTGCCTCTTAGTTTCAGGCTCATAGCAGTAGATCCAGCTTTCATCACCTGTTCCTATATCAAAAACACCATATTTGATTGACTATTGTCGAATTTTTCAACCATTTGGAGATACCATTCCACGTGGCAACACAAAGCTTCCTTACACGTAGGTATTCGTGTAAAACAGTTTGAACTTGACTCATACCAATACCTAATGACGCCCCTATCTGCTGATATGTCGTTCGTTTGTCTTCTTTAATCATTAGCCACACAGTTTTGATGTTTTCCTCCGCCACCGCCGTCACGCTGAGGTGGGTACGACCACGTTTAAATTTACTGAACCAATTAATAACAGTGGCACTGGATGGGTCTTCATCACTAAATGTTAACTTAAGTCTTTTAACTTTGTTTCTGGTTTAGACCGCAAGGAAAGTCCTAAAAAATAATTTAAGGAACATGTTCTCTTATTAATAAATTCACTTTTCGGCAAAACTTAATATTCAAATTGCCGCCAGAAAAAAAATGACTGCTTTAAAAAATATTGGCGTTCGACATAGTTCCATTTTCAAAATTAGAATTTGGTTGTTTCTATCTCATTGTACAGTAGCCAATTCTAAGAACTTTTAGTTTGATCTGTAGCATAGATCAATTCTACATTCAATAAAAAAAAATTTTTTACTACTTGGTACAATTACAACACAATGAGTAGGTATATAACTGTCTTTTACATATTTATACATAGAACAAGACGTTCCATATCTGTTTTTTCTACAAAATACTCCTAATCTGATGACTAAATTTTTTAACTAATCTTATTATTTAAATACTTGATTTTTTTAATTGAAAGATATTGAAATTGCAAGATGCTTTCAGTTCTAAAAAGCTTCTATTTAAATAGATATTAGTTAAAAAAAACAGTTGTCTGATTAAGCTAGGAAGTCATAATAGGGTAACTTTACATTATTATTATTTTTTAGATGGGAAATAAGAAGACGAATACGTATGACAGTGACCAGTTACTGTCGCCCATTGACATCTGTGATACATACCAAACACCAGTTAAAAATGATGTATACTAACAAATCAGCAGATGTGTTGTCTATGTATAATTGGGGAAATATGAATTTTCATCTGAAAAAATAATTAAAGATGTCCAAGATAGATTAAAGGAATAGATCAAAGGATTAAAGGTCCAATTACATCAATCCCATATTTGAAACAATCCTTGTTTGTTACAGGAGGTAGCAGTCAAGGTAGAATCGATAAAGGCGCGGCACCCCCAACTTCTCTATGAAAGCAGAGTGTATAAGATGCTCCAAGGGGGCATCGGTATACCCCATATAAGGTTAGTATGACTGTCTCCTTAGTGTTGCTAAAAATTTACTTTGTTTATCTATGGTACCCCAACAGTATACATATAACAATATTGTTTTCTTTTTTTTCGGAAGGACTAAATTCTTGTAGCCCTAATGGCCTTTCAGAGACCGTACATGTTTGGTTTAGGTCGAGTGCAGAAGGCGCTCAGCCAGATACTGGTAAAAATGTTGGCTGAGGGCTGGTGTCCAATATTGTAATATAAGACCTATTAGAGCTTATATGAATACCTATTACAGGTGTACACAATATTTATAATAAACTTTGAATCAGATTAGCATATTATTATGCTTCTTTTCACCGGCTCAGTACCTGATCTTCAAATCTATTCGACAGTGTACCTACTTGTAGTACACCAGTAGTGGATTTTATTACTGCCGTCAACCACATCTACCAAACCTAACCTGAACTAATGTCATCTATCTGAATGATTTCATCAAATAGTTCTTAGTACATATTTTTTATTGAAGATATGTAAACCAACATATTGTGATGTAACATTTTCAAAACTGTTAACCCGATTTTGTTAAAAAAATCACAAAATTTTGTGTAAACAACAAATATCAAAACAAGTTTTACCCACTTATTTTAACCTAAACAAATATTTTAAAGGAAAGGTTACTATAAATATTTATATTAATAATGAACAATGGTATGACGCAATAAATTAACGAGAAATAATTTAATCAGCAGCAGAGAATACTGAATGGGCAACAATTCGATGGTAGCAAATTTAAAGATGCATTAGATTCTCTGGTGACTAAAGAAATAGAAAGTGGCACTCGTCGACTTTGTGATGTGAAGACATTCTTAGTAATTAATTTTAACTGATTTATTTCAATTATTTTATTGATCATGCTTTCCTGCCCAGTTAGTATTTTATACTGCTTGTTTAATGGTTTAAACAAAAAAATAACGCCATTCAAAACAAATAATCAACAATCGCCAACAAAAACAAATAATCATATTTACTACATTCAGAGTCATACAAATATACACAACGTTTATGTAAGGATGGCTAATTCAGCCACATTACAATCCTTGAATTTTAATGTGGAGGACCTCCGTAACGCTTATTTAAATAGAAAACTGACCTTAATCCACTTTTTCCGAAGTGTTACAAGGTTTTTTACAGCGGTTAAAAATTTCTAATCAACCACAATTTTGTAAAATATATCAAAAACTAGCTGTTGCCCGCGACTTCGTCCGCGTGGACTTTAGTTTATAAACACCGTCTTTAAATTGATATAATTTTTATTTATGAACTGATTGAAATAAAACAAACACTAAATTTTAAGTGAAACTTACCACAATACATTAGTGAAAACCGCACCCAAATCGGTTAAGCCGTTTCTAAGATTAGCGCGCACAAAAGCACAGATAAACAGACAAACAGACAAAAATTCTAACAATCATTGTTTTGGGTTCTATTGCGTTGATAAAGACCCCCAATAATAGTTTTTCTCATATATCTTCCATGTACAGACAGCGATCAGTTAAATTTTTATTATATGTATAGATATAGATGTGAAGTGTATATAATTTTAATATAGTTTACATGTAGGATGTTAGATAATGTAGGATCTTTAAAGAGAGAAAATTGTGGACCATACACATAATATATAGATCATCAGAAAATTAAAACCATTCTAATGATCAACATTTTTACCGCTATGAACGGATTTTCTTATATATAAACAACTACAAACCTTTATGTATGACAACAAAACATACTTATGGTAAGAAAAATCCTGATGATATTCGGCAGTTGGGAATGAAGATTTTGCTATTTCCCGTATATTTCAGACAAAACTATAGAATATTACGAGCCCTATCTAAAAAGATACGGGCGTATTGTTTGTGATTTATTGGAGAAAGTTACTTCTACATTCACGGGTTCCTAACTGAAATATGGACCCAAACTACTTTTTACAAAATTTCACTTCAATTCTTAAGAAATGGAACCTATAATTTGTTCTTAAATTCGTTATATCTGATAAATAAACTTCGAAATTGATTGTTAGTTTGTATTCAGTTAGTCACCCTTAGTTAGGATGTAATATTTTTTTCCGAAAATAGTAATTCCGAAATTCTCTATTATGGGTAGATTTTTCGACATCACCTAAAAAAACAAAAAAAAAACTCAATACTGAACAGATGAAGCCGCTGAAGAGCCTCTAGTCATGATAGTATCGCTTGCCATAAATGGGCCATGGAAGGCATCGTTTTTATATAAGCGCCGAGTGTTACGGCTCGCCGCCTCGCCTCTACCGTAAAATTAGAGCGCTTCTCCGTAAAATATTTTTTATGTACATTTTATGGTGTCGACACATTCTTCGTCCAAAGGCTTTATTTAGAGTTTAAAGATGATTTTTCAATTTTATGTTATAAGATTTTAATATAACCTACTGTTTTGCTATGCGTTCCCGTGGAAGATTCCATTATGCTCTTGTTATTATTTCCTTATTCCATTATACTCTTTGACTCACTCTCCATCCTACTCCAAGAAGGATTAGAAGATGTAATGGGTTGGTATACTTCTTATCCTGTTATACTTCGTATTATCCATTTTCCCAACCTTTCTCCAAATCCAGTCCTAAATTTCCAAAGGTAGAGGCAGCACATCCCCGGGCGTGCCAACGTTATTTTTGACGGATATCGATAGTAAGTAGTAGGTATTTCTATGAGAAAACCGGTCAAAAGTCAAATTTGTAATCTGTTAAAATTGAGTGCTAAACACTTTTTTTTGCAAAGCTTAGAAACCGGTTCATCGGATAAACTTCATGAACAATCCGCGCTGCGATTCCCTTCCGTGTACCGACCAGTCGGAACCTAGTCGTTGTGTGCATACCTAGTCGGAACCGCGTATCTTTGTTATCGGCGCTCTCCACTGAAGTTCGCGTTATCTTTGTGAATTGTATATTAAATTCGATTTGCTGTGAAGTTGACCATTTTGGATATGGTAGTACTAGGTATGTATTTTACTTTAAAATATTATTAGATCTATTTATACTTAAAATATTTAAGATGACCAGCCAAAACTAAGCATGTTTTGCTGTGCTTATTTATTACTTCAAAAATAGATATGAAGGTGTTATTTAATTATGTGTCGGGGGGTTATCGGGTGAAAGTTGATACATGTAAGTTAAGTTTGTACTTTCCTCCAACGATGTACCGAAGAAAAATAGTCCGCCTTCGCCTTCCGTCTTTTAAAATAATTTTAAACTAACTGCGTCAAAAGTCATTAAAATTGGTTTTCTAAGCTAAAACCTTTTTATTTCAGATTCTTCAGATAGAGAAGTATTTTACCAAAACATATTATTTCATATAATTCAACAATTTAAAAGAGAGAAAATTTACGAAAAGATTTCATGTTCGGAGAATACACTTATGGAAATTACCAAATGAAAGAAGTATTTTGGTCGTTTCTTTCAACACTTGATGGTGATTTTATGGAGTGCAGCTAATATTAAAGGAGAAGGCTCCTTGAAAAAGAAAGAACAATGATTAGTATCTTCCGTAACATTGGCCACCTGGAGTGATAAAACACAAGGCCACCCAATGAAAGAATTGGCCAATGTAAAGAACAATTTCAAGAAGATTTTAGACAGCAAATGGGTCATCTAATTCATTTCCCTAAACCACGGTTTAGAAATACCAGAACTTTCAGAAGGATAAAATAATAAAAAGATTTAAAGTAATATTACAAACAATATTAAGTGGGTAAAATGGGCAACAATAAACATTGAAAATGTGAGGAATTCGCCAAGGACACAGCTAAAATGTATGTTGACTTAATAATTGGCACCCAATATCACCAACAATTAATAAAATATTGATCATGCAATACTGCCTATTGGACTGGTAGCCGAGGATATCGCAGAGGCCAAACAAAAATAAGCATTTTCGTCAATATAATAGGTCGGGGAGAAAGTCTTTTCTTATTTTGTATGTATGAAGTTGTGATCCAATATCTTTGATTAAACTATTTGTACCTGGCTGGTTATGATACCATTAAAAAGGTAATATTTAAAAAAAGAAATAAAATAATAAAAAACTGTTTCCCGCCATTTTTCAATTGTTTTTCTGTCCAAGAAAATGAGGGAATCTAACGAAGAAATTCGATACATTTTATAGTTTTATCACAAAAAAGGGAAAAATGCGACACAAGCCGCGAAAAAAATTTGTGCCGTTTATGGAGCTAATGCAGTGTCAGTAAGAGTAGCACAAAGTTGGTTTAAGCGTTTTCTGTCAGGAAGTCTTAATGTTAAAGATGCAGTTCGCTCCGGTTGCCCTGTTACCGATAAAGTTGATGCCATTTGTGAAAAAGTGCAGCAAAATCGGCATATAAGTAGTTACAACATTGCTGATAAACTGGGAATTGACCACAAAATAATTTTGACTCATTTGAATAAGTCTGGATTCACAAAAAAGCTCGATATTTGGGTACCACACGAACTCACTGAAAGAAACCTAATGAACCATGTACTCGTTTGCGATTCTCTATTAAAACGCAATGAAACCGAACCATTTTTGAAAAGATTGATCACTGGTGATGAGAAGTGGATCACTTACGACAAGAACGTGCGGAAAAGATCATGATCTATGTGCGGCCAAGCTCCACAGACGCGCAATGAGGAGATGTGTGTATGGTGGGATTGGAAGAACATCGTTCATTATTAACTTTTACCGCCGGGCAAAACCATCGATTCGGATCTCTACTGCCAACAGCTGATGAGACTAAAGCAAGAAATTGAGAAAAAACGCCCGGAATTGATCAACAGAAAGGGTGTAGTCTTTCATCATGATAACGCCAGACCACACACATCTTTGGCCACTCAGCAAAAATTGAGAGAGCTTGGTTGGGAAGTGTTGATGCACCCACCATATAGCCCTGACCTTGCGCCCTCAGATTTCCACTTGTTTCGGTCTCTTCAGAATTCTTTAGGTAGTGTAGGTATCAAGAGAGGACTGTTAAAACTACTTGTCGCAATTTTTTGACCAAAAACCCCAAAATTTCTATAGCAACGGGATCATGTCACTACCTACAAGATGGCAACAAGTTATAGAACAGAACGGCACATATATATTATAATTAAATGTAATTAAACTTTTAAAAAAAATGTCTTGGAATTTGTATATAAAATACGAAGAAACTTTTTCCCCGACCTTATAGATTGAAATTCTTTAGAAAATTTTCAAAAGAGGTTGCAATATTACTAATTAATAAATATTAAATAAATAAATATTACTAATAGATTATTATTAAGTTTTAGATCCATAAGTTGTAACCGACCAAAAAAACGTAAAAATGCAAGCAAATTATCGAAAGAAGCACTCGATCCACATAGAGATGGTTCCACATGTGCCAGTGCTTATTCTAAATGGCAATGACGAAGATAAGGAAAATGATGATAAAGAAACATATATGCCGTAATAAAATTGTAATTAAAAAAACTTTATTTTATGTATTTGACAGACAATTATAATTTATAATTCAATTCAGTTGTGTTATATTTCAATACAACCCACCAAATAATTTTGACCGGTTTTTGCATACAAATGCTTTCTATGTGCGATGTTAGCATGTATCGTGAATGTCCATTATCTATTTACCACCAGGTGGACTGTCTCCCATCTTTCTACAGAAAAGATTTGGATCCAATAATCACATCAAGTTATATACAAAACCATGTCATTTTGTACTTTAAAGTATCATTAAACTGAAGATATATTAGCTCTTTATCTAGAGCCAAAAGATCTTCATCTTTTCACTATAAAACTTTTTAAGTCATTGTGAAAACAAGGTATTTTAGACGCAAATATCGCACATTTTAGCCGACACTTCAAGGGCGCATTGCACAAAAATAACTAACGAATTTTGTTCGCTTACTGGCGTAAATTAATTATTTAGAAACAGCACTGATGTTAGGCATACTAGATAATGCATATAGCTGCTAAACAATAGGTACAGAGGATAAAAAAAAAACAATCAGATCACGAGGAATCCAATACGAAAGGTCAAAGTGGCATCGCAAGTAATACGTAAATGTGATGTGATACATCGTATCTATCGCTATTATTGCTAGTATTGTTGATAAAATTACTTGACCAACAGTTTGAAAATATGCGATGTACAGTCAGAAACAGGTCAACCATATATACTGTTATCACTAGTAACAAGGGCTAGATATAAATGTCTTTGCGAATATTTGAGTGTTGCTGACTACGTGAAATAAATTACGAGGGCGAGTCAAAAATTATTTACACTTCGTTCTACAATTTAATTACACAAAAATAGAGGTTCAATATGTACATCATTTTGCAACATACTAATAGTGTAACAGCGGTTAGAAGTAAAAGTTGGAACATGTTACAACTGTTACTGTTGAGGAGGACCTTAAGTCAAATCAAGATTCAGCAAAGTATACATGGAAAGGAAAGGTATTTTTTATTTATTTAACACTAGCGGTGACTGTGACTTCGTTCGCGTGAACTTTAGAGTGATTCCCGTATAACGAACTGGGATACAAAGTACCCTAAATGTTAACTCCCTACATAAACTACAATTGTGCGAAGTTTCCTTAAAATCCGTTCTCTGGTTTTTGCGCATTCAACCAGGCGGACATAAAATTTTTGACCGACCCTCAATCTCAAAAATTTGTCCTATATTTAGCATCTAGCACAGGTAGGTTGTTCATGATAGATATTTTTTTCCGTAACAATGAGTATTCTTTGACGCAACACTTTCTTCGTTTCTTCGTTTTTTATGAATACTGAGTACGATGACATGGCCAATGCCAAACCTGCTTTTTGGAATTTTGATAGTCCCATATTCACGCACGCACTTGTTAGCGGCTAGCAGCTGGCTTTTGAATAACAGCTCGATCTAAATTATCCCCACCCCTACATTCTAAATTAGTGCTCTGAATTTAGCCAAATGTATGGGCCCTTTATTCATGCGAGCCTCTTAAAGTCTAAGAGATGAAAATGAATAAATTTGCAGCAAGTAAAGCTGTCAAACTGTTTCCCCCGAATCTTCAAGGAATATTTGTGTATAAACTATTGTTAACCATTTTGTTTTTCAATTGTTGTAGATGGTACGGGTACGAGAAAGACCACAATATCCTGGTGATGGACCTACTGGGCCCATCACTCGAGGACCTTTTCAATTTCTGCTCGCGCCAGTTCACCATCAAGACTGTGCTCATGCTTGCAGGTAACACACTTGTATTGTGTATTTCTAAATGTAATGAAACCAATTATTCTGTATAAATAAAATTAATGGTCATCGCAGATTCATTTATTTGTATCGGCAGAATTTGACATCATGATTGATCACCATTGGATCAGTGATCCTGATCGATCATTGATTTCATTTATTATTTATTAATAAAATTAAATTGTCATAAGTTTTAAATTTGAAGAGCGAGCCGTCCGCATTCCGTCAATCGCCTATATAAGAGGAAGGCTCTTTGACTCGCCGGTTGAGTCTAAACACTCCCAGTTACGTCACAAGACCTGGTTCCGGGGCCAAGCAATCTCTGACACAACGCGAAACATTAAAGTCGCCGCTTCTACACTGCCTCTCCTAGCTGACCCTGCCGCTCTGGATTGACATTGACGTCGCAGCTGCTGGCCGATGTCGCTACGCTTGGCTGGCATCGTCTCTCCTGCTTGACACCGCCGCTCTGGGCTGACTTAGTAGCTGCTGGTTGGCGTCATTGTCTAGGGCCACTACACTTATAAAGGGGCGCAGCCTTTCCGTTGTCTCCGCCCCTTTCCACCCACCGGCGCCTCGGCTCCGTCGCTCTGGGCTGGCCTCTACTGGTCCCCGCCTCTCCTGCCGACCATCCGTGAGTTGCGCGAACTGTAGTACCTTGTTCTACGGACACTTTTCCGCGACATAGACTTAATTACGGACACTTTAATTAATATCTTTGAAGTTCTATCAATTCTATGTTAGGCTTATTTTTATTTTGGAGAAATATAAGCTATTGCAACAATAATTGACCTCTTTCTTTCCTTCCTAGTAGTTATTTTTTTGTTGTGTACCTAGGCTAGGCTACATGACGACCTTTGCTCAGATAGAATAAGAATTTCATAGGAAACCAAAGATAACATATGTTCATTTGTATTCATTAGTTTTGCTTATCATTCGCTTCATTGTAAGAACTTTCAAAATTAATCCATTAGTTTTTGAGTTCACTTACATACATATAAACAAATAAATTATATATACCAGACCACTCGGAAAGTTTTGCGACAAAGAGTTTTTATCTGTGGAAAACTGGCTGGTTTTGATGTCAATTAAAACTATGACTATGTATAACATGAAAACAACATTCCAAATTAAGTTTCCCTCGATATTTATTTACGAGCTGAATAAAAATATCGTGTCTCATTAAAGAAATGGATATTCGACTTAAACATTTCAGTGCTATGATTTTAAATGTTCTTTAAAACCTGAAGATTATTTTAATAGAGGAGTTGTAGGCTTTCTCGGCCGATGTCCATATTAATTGAATCTTCCGGGCTACTTGGCCGACGTCTTCTGGAATCTCTTCTCTTTCTTCCAAACGTTTCGTCAACAACTGCGGTTGACATCTTCAGTGGCGACTGCGTTCATTTTCAGAGAGATGTTATCTCTTCGGCTTCTCGAGTCTGTTTTTGTCGAGACGAGAGGGGGGACAAAAACAGACTCGATACACACCACACAAACATATAAATACCGATGCATATAAATACAATATATAAATACTCGCCCACTATAACTACTGGTGCGCCACAATCGTCGAGTCAGTTGCGCTCGAGAAGCCGAAGAGATAATATCTCTCCGAAAGTGAACGCAGTCGCCACTGAAGATGTCAACCGCAGTTGTTGACGAAACGTTTGGAAGAAAGAGAAGAGATTCCAGAAGACCTCGGCCAAGTAGCCCGGAAGATTCAATTAATATTTTAATACACGTCAAATGACGTTTCCAGACAAGTGACCTTCTATGGTAACTGTATATCGTTGGTACAATGAATATAACCGTGGTCGAATAAGCTTGACTGACGAAGAAAGAAGCGGTCCCTAAACGGCTTACGGCTGTTACGGTAGAAAACATAAGATAGTGGCAGTGAAAAATTTTATTTATGAAAGCAGACGATTTACATACGAGTTTCGGCAGCGACTGCCGATTCCATCAGGGAGGGTGTATGAAATTTTACATGGGCATCTACGACTAACGAGGATAGTATCGTGTCAAATGGTGCCGTGATAACAAAATTTGAAGCACAGTCGTCTCGCCGTGTTTACGACATTGTCGCAGATGACTAATCTTGAATCCTACCAGTATTATCCAGAAACTAAGCGTCAATCTACTGTTTGGGTGTTTTAAAGCGAGCTAACGCCTACCAAAGTGAAAAGAGCAAGAAGCGCTGGAAAAATTCTAATCGCAAGTTTTTTATTCATCTTAACCGACTACCTGGTACCTTTACGGAACCAAAGCAGCATTAACGCAGAATGATACAAAATGTTTTTACTGCCGTGAAATAAAAAACGTCAACACACATGTCTCCATTGACTTCTCATAAACGACAACGCGCCCACCACTCGCACGGCGCTTAAAACATGGTACTTTTTGGACAGTACCCCGGTTAAAACTTTACGTCATCCTCCTTACACTCACCCTGTGGCTTTTATATTTCCTAAAATGAAATCCCAACTAAAGGGGAAACAGTTTTCGTCGCCGGAAGATGCGCTGGCTACGTTCAAAGAGGTTGTAAAAGAGGTACTTGAGGAAGTGAAAAAAATGTTTTCAAAATTGGTTCAGACGCATAAAACTTTGTATAGATGCAAGTAGAAAGTACTTTAAAAAATATAATAGAAAATTGGAACCCATAGAACATTTTTTTCTTTTTCGCATAACTATTTTTGTTCCCCATGATGTGTATCATTCTATAATATTAGTACCTATAGATAATCAACACTGATGCGGATAACATACATATTATTTTACTTAATAACTTTCCTTGTCGTTGCCGTATTTGTGTGAAAATGACCAATGAGTACAAAACTTTCATATTGCAATACATTCGCCTGTGATTTTCTGTTTCTCTTAGAAATCAGACAACATTGGCCATCTTTACAGGAATAACGGCAATTTGACGTTGGCTCTTGAACATATGCACAGGTAAAATAATAATAGGACTTGATACCTATATATGTATTTTATTTAGGTACACAAAAATCTTTTCACTAAAACTCACCTAACATTCCCTCTTTCACACAAGCATACACACTGAATTATACCATACACAAACAAAAATAGTTGTGAAACAAAGCATTTATATAAGAACGCTGGCCCTCAAGATATAAATTTATTCTTAGTTTAAGGGTCAGAAGTCCAAACTGATTCCTTTAAATAATTTGATATAATTATAGTTTGTATTAGTGTATGTAAAATGTACTGCATTTCCCAACCTTGGGAAAATATTGCCGTTCTTGGAAAAAAAGAATAGGTGCATTTTGATGACATTCAAGAAAAATGCAATATATTTAGTATAATTTTCGTTTAATTTGTAATCAAGCTAGAAACTTGGGAGTTTTGTATAAAACAAAAATAATGACAATTGTTTATTTTTAATTTCCGAATATAATATGACTTATGCTTTTGTTGAAAATGTTACAGATGACTTTCCTTCGTGTATTATTGATAGTTGATTCTTCCTTTACGAACTCTCAGTTCAGGCTACAAATTGTGCTACATGTATCGCCACTTGTGCCCTGTCGCGTGGTTTTTACTTTAACCTAATCGTTTGTTCGCAGACCAAATGCTGGGCCGCGTGGAGTTCATCCATTGCAAGTGCTTTATCCACCGCGACATAAAACCGGACAACTTTCTGATGGGCATCGGCCGCCACTGCAACAAGCTCTACATGATCGACTTCGGGCTTGCTAAGAAATTCCGTGATTTGCGCACACGCGCGCATATCTCCTACCGCGAAGATAAGAACCTTACCGGTAAGATCCAATTAACTGCACAGGTGTATTAAGAAAGCCTTGACCATCTGAAATATTCGTGCCCACGGTGATTTCCGAACATGTCAATTACTGTATTAATGACTGGTGTTAGATAGTATTAAGAGTTCTACCAATAATACCAGTAATTATATATTAATGATTCCGAACCATTGATGATTTCCGAACGTGTCAATAAATTATTGTTAATTTTTTGATGCGTTCGGAAATCATCGTTGACACGAATATTTCCGATTGGAAAGGTTTCCACACCGACATCTGTACCGCGTTGATGTCAACTCATCGTGTCACCGCTGTGACAGCATTGCAATTTTATTACGTTACAGAGACAAAAAAAATCAGAAACTAAATAATACCATAATCAACATCATTTAAGCTAAGGGTTCTAGCACTACTTTTAAATTTACTTACAAATGTCATTATTCAATCATATTCCATTTAATATTCTATTTGCACCTCCCCACAAAAGACCAATACCGTGATAATTTAGATTTCAATTTCATTCTTTCTTTGAAAGATGCTTAACAAAGTAAATTAATTAATTATGTATACAGTGCAATTTGAAATGCGCAATAATTGTCAATGTCATAATGTGTTAGAAAAGTTACATTTGTGTATTAAATTACCGTTAAGTTTGATTTATTTGTTGCCATTCCATAGACAGAAACTGATACTGAGATGGGATTTAACGTTGTTAGATTACATATATTGCTAACTAAAAAAGTAAATTCGTTTAATGTTCAGGATTTTTTTTAATTAAAATGTACATTTGTTCCCAGGCACGGCTCGTTACGCGTCCATCAATGCTCACCTCGGCATCGAGCAGTCGCGGCGAGACGATATGGAGTCACTGGGTTATGTACTTATGTATTTCAATAGGTGAGTACTATTCCATTATTTTAGCGATAACGAAATTACCTATTATAGTCGAGATTTCGAATTTTGGATAAAAATTACAAAGATACCAGCTGAATCCAAAACATTAGAAAAAAAGCGGCATACGAGCATATACAGTCCATCTGATGGTAAGTAATAATTGTACCGGACTTTTTATTAACGGATTGAAATAAAATTTACCAGTTGTTCGGCTCATATCTCGGTTAAGTTCGGAGATGAGCCAAATCGGTTCAGTAGCTCCAAAATTATGACAGCGAAAAGTTTTCAAAAAAGGCTAAAAAATGTGAAATGTCTATACAAACAAATTACATGATTAGGGCTCATAAACCTCTACAAATTACATATTGTATAATAATGGTTCATAAAGCTCTACAAATTACATATTGTATAATATGGTTCATAAAGCTACACAAATTATATATTGTAGGATAATAGGGCTTCTAGAGCTCTACAAATTATATATTGTTGGATAGGTCTCATTAACCTTCACAAATTACATATTGTAGGATAGGGCTATAAAGCTTTACAAATTGTTGGATAGGGTTCATAAAACTCGACAAATTATATATTATGGCTCCACAAATTACATATTGTATGATAGGGCTTATAAAGCTCTACAAATTATATATTGTTGGATAGGGCTCATAAAGCTCATTAACTTTTGTCTAAACATTTTTTCAAAAACAGCGAAAAATCTCCTTTATTTACTGTGCTTCCATGGTTTTATATTATGTTCTACAAAACACGAAAGTATGAAAAGTATTTTTTCATTTTTATAATCCTTTTTATTTAGGGCCTTTTGTTCTACAAGTACATATATGTCAGCACCATCATCCCCTGTTCTTACAGTTGCTATAATTACTAATTAAAATTAAAAATTTAATTCTTTATATATTAAGAAGCCGAAGGCTTAGGATGCATAAACATATTAAATAATGTAGAGTTGCCGCATCATTATGCGGCTCTGCTAATATGGCAACAAAATGTACAAGTATGTAATTATTTTAAAAGATAAAATCTATAACCTTGATTCCAACATAGACTTGGTGACTGTATTGGTGTTAAATCATGTCACTGATAAGTGACAATAACAGTTATTTTTATCAAGTACTAGCTGTTGCCTGCGACTTTATTCGCATGGTCTTCAAGTACTAATTCAGAAACCTTCGCGCTGGTGTGCGCACAACAACTCACCAAAGTTTCATCTCAATCGGATGAATGGTATATGAACGCATACGGGCAAACAAAGAAACATTAATTTTTATATACATATATAGATTGTAGCCCATTATTTTCATCAAACTAGATTGTTTTATTAGAGATGTTGCTGCTAAGTTCTGAGCAACAAAGTAATTTCTAAAACATTGATGACATTTTGAAGGATATTTTAACTTTCTATTACTAAACGCGGCAAATTTAGAACCCTGTAAATAATTTCGTAACAACATAAAATTCTAGGAACAATAATTTTAACTGTGGTTGACGTTAGACGTGTGACTGAATCATGATAAAATTTGAACAGTTATTGAAGATTTTAATGTAACCCATAATTTTCTCCAAAATTTAAATTTTTAATTCTTGGTCTCTTACTAGGAACATTAATATTGCTACAAATATCTCAGAAACTAATTCCTAAAACACAATATGTATATTGTTAATTTCGATAACTATAGTGACCTCTGTAAACTCATTTGTGAGGTCGTTAATTAAAATCCTCGCCTAGTTTAAAAAAAAACATCACTAGCTCGGCGATGAAGGAAAACATTCTTAGGTTCCCACGCATTTAGTAGCAATAAGTTTGAGGAGAATACTCCAAAGAGTCTTGTTGCAACATCAATAAAATTCTAAGAACAGCAATTTAACTGTGACTTGGCGTTAGACGTATGAGTCATGGTAAGATTTGATGATTCACGCGCGGCGGCTCCACATATTGATTACAAAGGCTACAAACGCACAGATTACAATAGACGAATTTGTGCGACGAGTGTTTCGTAGTAAATGGGATGTCTTGTGTAAACAAGACGCTTTCTATAGGGCCTTTAAAAAAGTTATCTATAACCTCCCGCAGGCCTTTTGCGATCAGATCAATAGGGCATTTTGGCCTTTACAATCTATACTCCAACATCATAAAACTACATGAATGTACAAAATACATTAAAATTACATTCCTACTTCAAAGGCAAGTAGCCAACTTTTGTCATTGTGGACTGAAGTTAGCATGTATCGTGGATGTCCATGGGCTACAGTATCCACTTATTGCTCGTCTGTATTATGACCGTATGCTCGTCTGCCGCCTTCTCCCTATAGAAAAATAAAATGTGGCTTAGATCCTACGGGTTTGAAGGGGCGGTGCATCTCATTCATGCAAATAAGCAGGACTTACAATTTATCTAATGCTTATCTACTTATAACACACAGGCGATCGCTAGTGTTATTAGTGCTCCTTAGATTTTCTAATTGATTAATTATAAAAAGCTGTATTTATGATTCTGTATAAAAATATTAGAATAATTTTAGAATTCTGCAAGGTCAGCAGCGCACCCGCATCCCCCAAGTGTTGCAGGTGTCTATGGACGGCGGTGACCACTTACTATCATATGGCCCGCCCGCTCGCATGCCATCTATTCTATAAAAAAAGGATAATGTTTATTAAGTTTCAAAAACAATGTTCGTCACTTGTTCGAATTCATGACCTCACGAAAATAACTTTATGTACCCCCTCCCTAGACCAGGACCGGCCTTTTAGCGGCTTAATCATTTATTTATTCATTGTGATAATTACAGGTCAAAATATGTTACAAGTACAATGATACCATTGTTGTAATAAATTGTGCTCTTCTCTAATATCCGCCATGTGCATACAATGATTTGTTATTAATAATAACTTATCTTGTAATAAAATTACAATTTTATTTGACATAATTTGACTACACAATGCTATAGGTGTCCCAGATTGAGCGTCGCACATAAATTTCGCGTCTTTTTTTTGTTTGGCGGTTAGGAACTCGGGTTTGTGTACAGATGTCACATATGACAGTTGCAATTAGCCAACATGGAACGCTACACGAAAGAGCAACACACGCAGTATGAAGTGGACCATCATTTTGGCGAAAAAATCATCTTTAGTGACGAGGCCCATTTCCACCTTGACGGATACGTTAAATAAGCAAAATTGGCTTGGAGAATCCTCATGAGATTCATGAAAAAAACAGATGCATCTTCAAAGAGTTAGTTTGGTTCGGCGGGATCATGGGGCCATTTTTTTAGGTAGGCATTGGAAGATATGGACCTCGATCAACTGTGCCAACTGTGTGACGTTCCATCAGGACGGTGCCACATGTCACGCCGCCGGAGAAACAGTGACTTTATTTTTTTCCTAAATTAAATCCGGCGCTCAATCTGGGACAGCCTTTATATAATATCATTATAACAATACAATTATTTTATTAATTCATCTCTAGTAAAGAAAGGCTTTTTTTATTAATGTACCTAATTAAAATGCATACATATATGTATTACATGTATATGTCAATACGTATATGTTGCATTAATTTAGTAACCAATACTAATGCAGGCATCAATCATTTAAAATTATATCACTCAAGAAATCGTCAATTATCTAGTAAACAGTTATATTTTATGAAATTAATCTAAGTTTTGCCGCCCTGTGCGAGGATATTCGATTGCGATCCTCCTAGTTCTGCGCCCGTGATTTGTAAGACCGCCCCTCGGGCCCGTACGTCGGCGGGCAGGGCCCCCTTGGGCCTCTTGGCGCCCCGTGTCTTGTCGTAGTCGATATTAGTATATTTTCTTTCCTAAAAATTTCTTAATAGCAAACTCCCACAAGCCAATATCTTACGAGAAAGGTGGCTCTTGATACACATTTGATAGCGAAAAAGAAACGTCTCTCCAAAACACCATCACTTCTGTGACTGCGTAAAGCGCCTCCAATTCAGCCTTCGTCCCTGTGTCGCATGGCTCGCACTTTAGTACTAGATGTTGCTCGCACACCCCAAAAGCCGGGCACTGCCCAACACTATCATTACAGCTCAGTATAACATTTGTATAGTAGTTTACAAAAATTGCACACAACTTATTGTATTAGGTATCTAATTAACGTTTGTATAATTGACATAATTGACTCTTAAGCAATTGTTTCATTCAAGAGACAATCTAGCTCAAACACGGCCGCCACGCACGTTTAATTGTTTAACCTGTTTAATCTTTGTTTGTTATACGTGTAACTGAATGTTTTTATATGATGTATTTTTCTTGGATTATTATCACTATGCAATAATAAATCACAATCATTTGCATCGAGAGTAGTGATAGCCTAGAAATTATATACTCTGGATTCATTTTTGAATACCCCTCGAATCCCCCGCCTGTACCATTAAATTTCTATAGTACGGATTATGAAAGTTTCAAAGAAATCTATTGCGGAAATCACAAGTTTCGAATGTCGGAGTAATTCCACTATATCCCGACTAAAGATGTCTAATTCAATACAAATGTATATTTATAAAACGCAACGTGTGTCCGTCTTTCGGTTTGTGTTGCTCTTCAATCGATTTTTATCAATAATCGCTTGCAAAATGTCCTAGGCACTACCTATCAATTATTACTCATCAATTCGCACTGGTCTCCCCTGGTAGGATATGTCGAATTTTTTTCCTCAGGCAAACGGGATTCTTCAGTGTGTTTCCCTTCACCGACGCGCTACTAATTATAGAAAAAATCGTATTTAATTAGGAATAGTTTCAAGCCAATGATTACCTTACAAATGTAAACCGAAAGAACATACCCCTAGTCTTTGACATAAAGTATTCCCTAAACATTCCATTCTGTTGTTTCAGAGGATCGCTACCATGGCAAGGTCTGAAGGCGATCACCAAAAAGCAAAAGTATGAGAGGATCAGTGAAAAGAAGATGTCCACGCCAGTTGAGGTGCTCTGCAAGGTTAGTATTAATTATATTAATCATTAGAACTAATAATAAATCATTTTATTTAAAATAATCTTATCCATAATCTCCTAAACATATAATACACTAATAAGTGCAAAGCGAAAAGCAAAAAGAGCCCCAGATCTTTGGTTCTAATTTCCGAAATATTCATATTTTTCTGAAGTTGAGTAAGAAAATACATTCTAGGGACAGACGTGACGTGCCTACAACTTGATGCCGCAGACATCTTTATATGACATTCCTAACTCACTTCCGAGGACGTCCACTGCTAGATGGACAGACGACCTCATAAAGGTTGCGGGCACCCGCTGGATGCAGGTCGCTGCCGATAGGTCTAAATGGCGGACAATGGGGGAGGCCTATGTCCAGCAGTGGACGTCCAAGGGCTGAGAAGAAGAAGAAGAAGAAGAACTCACTTATTTTACACAGAAATTTTTAGTGAATGTTTTTATGTGATTTCTACTAAACACTGAAACGTAAACTTTTTATGTATCATATAAATATACAACGGGTCATAGAATTAATGCAAAACCTGAAATATGTCAAATAATTTAAACTATAGTGGAGTGTAGGCTTTACGTAAAGTATATAAAACGTATAGAATAAGAGACATATAATAGGTAGTCGGAAAAGTTTGCGGCCTTTTTGAACGTATGACTTTACCGTGTTATATTTCTGCCAACACTGATCACGGGCGGGAAAGTGATATTCCGTTTGACATCTGACTTTTTTGTAATGGCTGCAAATTGATTTTTTTTAATTATTTATTTGCAAGCATAGAGTATTATACCCTATAGAGCGGTAATACTGGCCATCCAATTCCGAAACTGATCAGTGATTTGCCTATAATAAATATCAACTCTCACATGCACCAAAATAGTATGTCACCAGAAAGTGACCTGTGTGTACGTCTCTGTATAATTATAAAACACGAGATTTGCTGTTGAAATGTCTTCCTGTTCGATTCGTTGGTGTGGTAAAAATAGTAAAACATCGAACTCTAAAACAGACGGCATCACATTTCATCGGTAAGTAACAATAAATATAGAATTTTTCAATTCACATCCATTTTATCACGGCTCAAGCTAAACTGGTCACTTCAAAATGAAACAATTGACAAGTATCTATGCGTCTTGTTTTTACCTAGTTACAACCTCGTTGCATCATCTCTTTCTATTTCTACGAACTTGTTACTAGTGTTGGACTAAGAAAATGAAATTATGTTTCGATATTTACGAGTAAAGTAGGTATATTTATTACATTTTATTTAAAAAAATAACTTTGCAATTATTTTTAATGTCCATTGTCGATCTAACGTCGTAGTGCTGGACATATTATGTTTATCGATTTTTTTAAGTACATCAGATCTTGATCGAAAAATACGGTCTATTAGGCAGTAGTGTAGATATGATTTTAGAAATAAGTAGGTGACGTTATTTGACAATATCGACACCTGAACGTTTGAGGTCATCGTTTACTTTCTAGAATAAAAAAGTAATAGGAAAACCAAAACGATCTTAATATTTTGATGGAAACTGTCGAGCTTTCGCAGTTTTCAGAAAATGTAATAGAATACATAGCAGGATATGTGTCTAGTGAACTAGTTAAACGCATTAAATGTGGCACTTGTATAGAAGCGTTGGTATGTTTGTCAGAAAACAAGAGAAGTCTAATTTATTACAGAGATAAGGGTGGCTTAATATATCCTTCGGTTAGTGTGCAAAAAATCTGCCGTCGTTCTGAGCAATTTATGAAAAAAATTTTCATTAATAGCGTGGACAAAAGAAAATATACAAGCGACTTCTTAGTCCACAAGACTGTCAGTAGCTTTGTAGGAGAATTATTTTTCCCGAATATCAGTACCACCAATAGTCCAATACTACGCAGAAGAGACAGACCATTTAATTGATTTGGCTAAAAGCGTAATGAAAAAATATATAGATACAAGGCTAGCATTCCTTAGCAAAAGGAGGCAATATAATGAGAAACAAGCTGTAAGAAGAATTTACACGAAATTAATTCATTTTAAAAACCAGTAACGCAATGTATAATAATTACCATTATACCGATTTAAATTGTTTTATTAAATGATAAGTACCTATTAAAATGTTGTTTTATCTTCACAACGTTATTTAATTAAATACAACTATTTAGGAAGTTTTCCTATCATCTAAATTTTCCATGTGCTCTGTATTCCGTAAACTATCAATTTTGTTCACTTTTGTTGGGTAGTATTTAATAGTTGGAATAATGCTATTTTAATTATTTTATTCATTTAATTTTAAATATTTACGTATACATTGTATCTCTATAAAAAAACAAGAGAGTGTTATTTACCATGCCGTCCCACTAAACAATTTCTTTCGATATCGATATTTGCGTGCCCAACACTAGAGTTTATGTTTGACCTTGGGTCGACCAATCAGAGCGCAGTTGTCACCTCGGTGATTTGACGGAAATATTTTCAAACAAAATGAGTAGCATTTCGTCTCTATTGGGTATGTACTCTATGTTTGCAAGATATACCCATGGGATAGAAAAATAGTCTAATTAAATGGACAATATTCCATTCAATAAATATTTATGTAAAGTCTTTATTATTTTCATTATAATAGGCCGCGAACTTATTCAACTGGGATTATTAGGAATGACCAATAAATTGTGGGAAACAAAACTTGTAGATTCGATTGTACTGAACAACCTATTTTCAACTTTTCCGTTATTTTAGTGACACGTTGTATATTAAATATCTGTTTTGTCTGCAGGGATTCCCGGCCGAGTTTGCGATGTATTTAAATTACTGCCGCGGCCTCACCTTCGACGAAGCGCCCGACTACATGTATCTTAGACAGGTATAATTTATTGTTGCATAAACTTAACAACAGGAATGTTTACAGTTTATGTAAACACTGAAGGTTTTTTATGCAACCATCTGCAAAAGAACAATTTCCATGATACGCTATGCATGTTTGACAGTCCAACGATAAAATCTTTCTAGCGATAACTGTGGGGAGAGTTGATTGTTCATACAATAAAGTATACATACATAAATAAATAGCTGTAATAAACATATTTTTATCATATCAAGACTACTTTCTTAAAATAACCATTTCCCAAAATGAATAGTTTCCCCATAATTACTACTCTCTCAAAATGATTTCTTTCTTAAAAATATAATAACCTCTTCAATGCTGTCTTACAGTAAAAACCATTTTACAAGTATGAAAATGCATCACTGCACATTGATATGAACTCCGCCGAAACTATAACTTGCTTCGTACCTTTAAGACTTAGTGCAAATATCCACTGCGTTTGCTCCAGACGGCAAAGTTAAAAACGAAATTGATTAGAGTTAAAAATGGGGAAGCATTACAATATGTCAATGAGTATTATACTTATTGCCGGATAGCTTCCTTCAAAAACAGAGATTAAGAAGTCGATAGACGCATATAAAACGCCTGAAAGAGCTACTGGTCTATGAAGCAGTTTATAAAGGGTAGCCTTCCCATATCATCGAAGCGCAAACTCGTCGACATGTGTATTTTGCCCATTCTAACCTATGGTGCACAAACATACTCACTGACTGAAACTCAAAAGTCCAAACTCATGATTTGACCACGGGCGATGTAGCGTAGCATACTGGGTATAAAAAGGACCGACCATATCAAGAACACCGACCTGCGTTCTAAAACTCTTATTATTGATGTGGTGCACGTCTGTCGCACGCATCCAGAAGGCTAGGCGAAAATTGTTACCGAGTGGATGCCACAAAATGGACACCGACATAGAGGCCGACCGAGGACGAGATGGCGGGACGACTGAGATGCATACATACCACAGGACTGCGGACCATGGCGTTAAACAGAGCGGTTTGCCATAAAAGAGGGGAGGCCTTTGCTCTACAGTGGAACACAAACATAGGCTAATAACCTGGTGTTGCAGGTGTCCATGGGCGGCGGTAACACTTACCGTCACGTGGGACCGCTTTGCTCGTCCGCCCACTTGTCTATAAATATATATATATGTGTATGTGATTACTATCGACTAATCCTCATTCGTTCATCTTTCTCCCTTGTAGTTGTTCCGCATCCTGTTCCGCACGATGAACTACCAGTACGACTACACATTCGACTGGACGATTTTACGGCAACGCAAGCAACACATGGACGCGGCGGTCGCGGCCGCGGTGAACGTGGCCGACCGTCGCTCGCCCTCCGTGCAGCGCCGAGCCCAGCAACAGCCGGCGCAGCCGCCGCCCAACACCGAGGTAAGCATACACACCCATACACGTGACATTACATAACACATACACACTCACTGTACGCGACCATACATACAGACAACAGATACATTGGCCGTCACGCAATTATAAGGTGAGCGCATATTGTTAAAGTGGAATCAGATCGATATCAAACAGTACGAATAGATAAGTTTTAAGAGAACCATATGAATGTATTAAATTATATTATAACACATCCTAGAATATAGATATGTATCTATTAATTAAAAATATGAGACAAAATAATAAGAAAAAAACATGAAATGAATCAATAAGTATTGGAGACACTCCTACGATAAACATCATTAGAGCTAGTAGAAGCAATGTCAGTGCTAGTGGCGGGTGGTTTCTAGTCATCGCATTCTTCATCTATTTCATCATCATCATTGTTGCAATCACTGTCTGAACTATCATCACTAACATTGATAACAACTTCGGTCATTCGGGATGCGTGAGGTCAGAGCGAGTTAATATAAAACGACTAACCATCCAATCGCGCGGTCGATTTCGGCGTCCTGCCCGTCGCGTCTCCCTTCCCCCCGCCGAACAGACCCAAAAATTACTTTTGCGCAACTAACGGACAGGGCTCAAGATTCGTGCCGGGACTTGTACACCATTCCTTCTTAGCACACGTAGCGGTCGTTACTGATGGATGTCACTAAGCGTAGCACTGCTACGCGCACACAAGCCTTAATTAATAAACACATAACCACTACTCTCACCTTCACACCTAGCAACGATGTAAGCATACACACTGAGCGGGAGTCGTCTTCAATAGAGTCTCTGTCTTGCTTAAAATGACCATGCCATTTGTAAATCGTTGTTTTTCCAACTCAAGAGGAATTAAGAAATTTAATGACTGCGCGATATTCAATTTTCTCCATTCTTGAAGATTTCTTCCAGATTGACTTCCTTACTTGGCGATATCTCAGAAGTTAATGACACAATATGGCTGAAACTTAGTATATTAACTAATTAGCAGCTACTCAACTAGTACTGTGGAAACGAGCTTTCCTACCCCTTTCCGTCCCCTCCATTCCGCGAACTTTTTGATCGCCCCTCGTACCATCACACACTCACTTGACGCGCCCATACATGCAGACACAACCGATACACTCGCTGCCACCCAACAACAAGGTGAGCGCGGCTGCAGTCAACTCCGCCCACCTCCGCTCGCCGGTTGGCGACGGCTTAACTTTTATATTTCTACTGTAACCTTTATTATATTACTACTGTCTGTTCACGTTAAAAATGCACTGACTCATCCGTCACTATTAGGGATATGTTCACATTTTGTATATTTTGAAATAATAAAATGTATCTACATATTCTTATTGGCATAGAAAGAAGAAACTAGACAGAAATACAAATGTAATTATTATTACAAAAAATTACAAATTATTAATTATTATGTAAAGAATAACGTTATTATTGTGTAAGAAATAGTTAATTCTCAATCTGAAAACTCATTTGCACTTAATTATAATGAATAGAATTTCTTTCTCCAATGTTTGTTATTGATGCACTTTGTTTTTAAGACTAACCAACAATCGATAGTAAAACTTTAAGAACAATAGACATGTCCGACCCGCACGAACTATCGAGAAGTCCGTACTTACCGCGAACACAGTAGTAATACAATAAAGGTTAATAAGGTTATGGCTTGGTCGATTAATATACGTATATTTTCTTTTGTACTTAGCCATAAACATGTAAATGCTAGGAACAGTTAACTGTCATATATGTTAACGTAGATAAAAAAAATAGTAATTTTCAAAGCCTTATGCATTAACTTCAGAAAGGATTAGATAATTGGCAAGTATCGTTATATTCCTGTTTTCTAGGTGAAATCCATTCACGCAACCATGGAATCTGCTGCAAACAAACCGGCTATGAAAGGCCAGCAGTCAGTTAGCCAACTAAAGCTGAAGAAAATCCCCACCCCTTCCTAATCCACTACTCAATACATAAATCACGATAAAATATTTAAATTAAAACAAGCCACTGACAAATTTTCGAGTGATAACTTCGACATGTGTATAGTAGACTTTAAATTTGTCTAGTTCATCCCTTATATGGAGATAGGATATAGCTGGATGGGTGACCATTAAAAATAGCTAAAAAATTAACTAAATCCATTTCAAACGTATTAATTTACTGATTTAGATAAAACCCGACGATTTTTACAATTTGATTTATTTCTGCATAGGTAATTGTCTATTTTTTATATTGAAAGATGGTTGTTGCGCCCTTTCTCCATATGAAGGCAGACTTTATTCGGCGTTTTTACTAAAAAATCTTTTTTTTACACTAGGAAGGTTTATTGAATCATATGACCTAAAAAACAACAGATCAAACTATATCCATCGGTTCCTTAAACCTATAAAAATAAGAGCTAGAATTGGAATGGCTGTGTATACATTAGCTTACTTTACTTTTCCGACTCGACAATAGTTTTAAACATATAATTCAAATAAACTTTTCTCGTGTAAATAAACTGAAAAGAAAAACAACATCTTGTTTTACATCTTCTGCAATAACTGCAATGTGATTTTATGCATGTGTATGTGTGTTGTTTATTGAGTGTATCGTACCTATGATCTGTAAATTTTTATTTATACTATAAGTTTTAAAGACTTAATTTGATAATTGTTTTTCTTATCTGTTTAATACTATAGATCCATAAACGAAATGATTGAATTAAAGAATTTGTAGAAAAAATTGTATAAATGATAAAATTGGTGTGGTGAATAAAAATAATATAATTGCGTGTAATGAGATAATATTATATGAAAGGGTGTAGCGACGTGATTTTGTATAAATGAATAAAAACTTTCAAGTAAGAAAAAGTATGGCTTGTCTTAATTGAACTGTCTTAAATACCAACCACAAGGAAATGATGGTAATTTTAATGTTTAATAAAATTTAAGAGTAAATTTTAGTTTAGTAACACTGTATTTTCTCGTAGACTAATTTTGATTTCTTCACATTTTGTTGCAAATATATTTTATTTCCTGACTTAGTTTTATTTTTAATGCATTCATATTTTCTTAGTGAATCCACATTTATTTAAACTTGAGTTTTGACTTTCATTTTGCATATTTACGATTTTATTTTAATACGTATTTACAACCATGAGTATAACGTTTAGACCGGACCAATCGGCCTTAATAGACACGTTTGTGACAACATCTATTCAAGCTCAATAACAAAAATGCTGATATTGAACAAAATTATTTATCTCGCCACTAAGACTTGTTCCGATATGAAAGCTGCATTGTTTTGTAGCTCGATAGAGTAATTGAGCCTATTAGTTATCTGTCACATGTCGTAGAGCATTCATCATAACTTAACAAGGCATAGGTACGTCTCTTGATTTGAAATAGGTCATAGACAGTCAGGATGCCAAACTGTTTATATTTGATTAACATGCAGAATGTAAGTTTACATAACTAGTACTTTTGTATTTCACGAAGTTGCGTAAACCATTATGTCTGGAATAAAATGTCCATGAGCTTTTACTAAAATCTTTATTATTCAAACCCCAAAACCCAGAAATGATTCAAAACCATTCTGTATTCTTTTTAATAGAACTCCTTTCTCTCTATGACCTAAATAGGACATTAATTGAGATAATGGATCTTATTGCCCTTTCTTGTTTCTCCTATATTCGGACTTTAGTGAAATATTTAAAAATAATTACTTCATCTTAAAAATCAGTTATTAGAGCATATTTCTATTTAAACAGTATCTTGAAACTTAAAACTAAAATTTTAAGTAAGAAAATCTTAACCAAAACAATAAATCCAATACCGGCAATAACGTCGCTTTGCTCAGGTAGTATAACATTTTTATCAACATATAAGTAACATAACATTAACATTCTATCCTTCTATCTTCCAGTGAAAGAGATTACGGCGTTCGGCAGCTGATATCAGTGGTCCCGCGAGGAAGAGAGCGCGATAGTATTGTGTGTGTGTGTCTGTTTGTGCGCGTGCATATTTGTATGTCCGCTCTTACTAAGTGTACATGTGATGAACCTCGGCCGCTGCCGACGTGACGCCACGACGCCAATACATAACGTGCGTACAGTACGCCCGAGCGAGCACGTTACGAGCGTACCGTACGCACAAACGACCGATTATAGCTTGTCTTTAAGTACACATGTAGTGAGAATACCTTACTCATCGTGAAATATTCGTGCCCACGATAATTTCCGAACGCGTCAATTATTGTTTTAATTACTGGTGTTTGACCAGACATTAATACAATTTGATTTGATCACGTGAGAATGACAGATTCCAAATTCAAATGTAATTTATTTTGTTTTTTATTGTAACTGCATTTATGGTCAGACTAAGTATAATGTGTAGTATATATGTTGTGTATATGTGTATTGACATCTACGTATTATATATAATTTATTATTATGTACACTGCACACCATCTAATCTACTTGTGGTCAAATTTTTATTTCCTCTACCCAAGGGTTGTCTGGCACAGATCGCTTATAGCGACAAGACCTCCTTTTGTGCAATTCATATGTTACAATGTCTGTTACGGTCACGTTGTTTTGGTGTGCAATAAAGAGTTTTATCTATCTATCTAATACAATGTATATATTCATTTATTTCGTATGGCCATGTAAAATTGCAATTTTTTGTATTAATATATATATAGTCACCTATGGAAATCCTAAGTTCCTATGTAATTCATTGAGGCGTTCGGAAATTCGGGCACAAATATTTCCAATGGGCAAGGTTTTCTCACTATATCTGTACTGGGACTACACAACGATGTTAAGAACTTGCTTTATTTATCCGGTTGTTGTTGTACTGCTACTGTTTCAATTGTCATATACAGATTGGCAGTCTGAACAACACAACAAGACAGATAAAACGAATTTTTAACATTGTCCTGTAGGCAAGTACTTGAAGACCAGCTTTAGTATATTTAATTTACCCGGGAGAATAAAGTCTACTAAATTACGGACATAATTAAACTGATTGAAGTAACATTGAAGTGAATTGGGTCCACTTAAATTAATACAATATTTAAGTGTTTTAAAACACTTACAAATCAGTTTTAGTTCATGTTCACAATTATTAACAGCTTTTACTCGAGTTGGAGAACTCTTCTTTGAACAGTTTTCGAACCTAAGTAATGTTTATCAAAAAATTTAAATAATTCAAAATCAACGTAAAAGCACATTTTTTTCTGATTTAAAGCATAATAAAGAAAATCAATACTGTATAACAATAATTACAGAAAAAATAATAAAATCCTTCATTGGATGAAAAATCTACATAAAGCTTCTACTGGTAACCTTCTTGAAAGCTATTGATCTATCTGTAGGCGATTTAAGAACACTTAAATATTGTACTAATTTAAGTGGACTTAATTCACTTCATGTTATTTCTATCAGGTTATAATTAATTAACTTAATAGTTCACAATTTATCGACTTTATTCATTCACCCAACTAAAGCAGGGTGAATTAAGTATACTAATTTGTATACTATATTCATCTTGCTGAATAAAGTCTACTAAATTGTAGCGTACCGTACCCCCAAAGGATCCCCTAACCTTTATACCAATGCTAACTTTTTTTTTTCAGAACCACATAGTGAAATTTTTTAAACTACTGTTTTTAAACATGAATTTGCGAATGTTTTTAATTGTATAATTATTTTATGGTCTCGTTAATTAATTATTTTCTCATTTGTTGGGATGCATTTTCACCACATGTTGGTCTGTCAAGAATGTACAGTTCAGCTCTCCCATATCTAGATTTTCGTTGTTAGTTTATCTCCTATTTAGCTAGTGTATCAATTTAATGTAAATTAATGTTTAACTGATGTAATTGCAAGAATTATGTAAATAGGAAATTAATGCATTCTTGTTGATGTATTATAACAAAACATTGGCTAAAAATCTTTATTAAAATTACTGATTTCACTAATATAGGTTTCTGTATTAAATGAGAACGAAAAAGTATAAAAATTCTAAAAAAATGTATTAGTTTTAAGTAAACAGATCCTGTCTCTTTAGAAAGCGTCGCGCGAACTAACATTATCCTGTGTACCGGACACATTTTTACTTACTTTTTTTGATATTTTGGAATTAGGTACTCGTAAATAAACGGACATTGATTATAATAAATTGTACATAAAATTAGTGCGCGGTGCTTTGTGAAGATAAATGATACATACGCATCTAAGTATGTACTTTATAATACAGGAAAAATATTTGTAAATATACAGACAGTGTTCATTTTAATTATTATTTTTATAAGAACACTATTGATTTCTTTTGCCTGAAACGGGCGACGTCTCGTGGCACTTTCGTTTCTTGTAATTATAAAGTGAAAATACAATAATTAAGACATTTTTAGGCCATTGACTAGGCCTAAAACGAATGAATATGTTAAATTGAGGCTGGAAAAAACAGCTGTAAATAACTGCATTATAATTTGCTGTTCTTATAATTACTGTAAAATATAGTTCTCAAGTCCTCAGAAATACTATAAAATAGTTGATTGACAGTAAATGAGTCAGTGATTTCGAGAACTTCACTAATTTCAGTAAACTGATTTGGCATATGAATTATAAGTGATAGATTCTATCTGAATAGCTTTAGTAATAAGTATCACGAGATGTCGTATTTATTTTAAGATATTATGTTAAGAAAATGGAAGAAGTGTAAGAAAAATGTGTGATTGGTGAGAGATAGTATCAAATGGAGACATTATAAATAAATGTCAATAATGATCGGGATTTGTGACCGTCGAAAACTCTTGTGATACAAGCACCTCAATATTCCTCTATTCATTATACAATTTACGATTTGAGTTACTCAATTTGCTCTAAATCGATAAATTGGACCCTGAGCGCACACTACAGACAAGAATAGGTTTTTAAAAGTATAAAAATGTGTGTTAGATAGAAACAAATGAGGAGCAAATATTGAAACTGTGTTTTGTCCATTGCCTCCAAATGTTGGGTAAACAGAAAGAACAATAAGGATCAGGATTCAACCTTCATGATGAAAGTCATCATATGTTCGTACAGTATACAGACAACATTGTCTTGAAAACCAACCCTAAGAAGGTAAAATTTAAGAAAACTATATGCACAAAACTTGTTTTGCTTGAAATTGAGGAAGAAATCATCTTTTGAATGTAATGGTCATGAAAAATTGTCGTTTGAATGAAATTAACTAAAATAAAAATAATAACTTAACTTTTAACTTTGATAGAGCGTTGTCCAGATCTCTCGGTCATCTTGATATAAATTCGTTTTAGATCACTAATATTTGGTAGATCTTTATAGTACTTTTATAACCCAGCCAACACCACGTTTTTTTACTTCACCTATTTCTGCATAGGTGTTGTAATTATTATTGGTTGTTTTTTTTTTTTTAACAATTTCTCAACTCTGCCAAAAACTGTCTGCAGGCAGATAACTGTGGCCCTGAACAGGGAAATGAAAGTGTATTTCATTAATAGAACAATTTCTTTCCGTGTAAAGGAAAATGCATTGCTGTTCTCAAAACAATATTATTTTTGTTTTGTGCAACGCAACTATCGCAAAAAAAGCGTAAGATCTTTTTTGACTCAAAATCAGAATTTTGTAAAATTTAAGTAGACCAGAAGATATCTCTAGACTGCCTTTGCCTGCTTCCTCCTCTGTCCAAGTGTAAAATAATGGTTTTGTGCACTTGAGATCACCTATACAGAAATTGTAGGAATTTATTTGCCGGCTGTAAATGGCTTCTGTTATATTTGTTTTTGTGAGGGACTGAATTTGCTGCGAGTCAAAGCAGAAATTAAAGGAATCCGGCACTTCTCTCTTTAATATCTAATAAAAGCCATTGGCTCGCTGCTTATGAATTCTTTTCTCAACGATATCATTATTCCATACTGTTGATCCTTTTGGAGAATACTTATTTTTGTCTTCAACAAAGAACACTAATTACATACATCAGTAGCTGGAGAACTGAATACCATAGTGAACTCGTTTACAAAAATTCTACGAAATATTGCAAAATGCACTTTTTATCATTTTCAGCAATTTCATTGTGAATAAAATGTATTTTTTTATACTCAGGTCACAACGTAGATACATTCTCTGTGATTTATTCCTATTATAATGTCCACCTCGTATTTTCTTCAATAGGATGTTCAACATTTTTAATTTTAGCTATATTTTGTATTCTTGTGCGACCTATTTTTAATGCGTTAAGGAAAAACTTTTTGCATACATGAAATTGATCTACAGATATCACTGATATCAAATTGTGATCCTCCTGGTTTCTGTTTTTTTTATTTTGTACTGTGGCCTTCTCTTGACATTTCGATCATGTTAGCAGCAATGCCATTCTGTCTGCTTGTTAGGAACAATGGAACTTCTGTCTTAACCATCTTTGGTGTTATCTTGCTGCTTAAAAGCCTCTTATTAGAGTTATTGTGATTACAAGGCGTATAAACATTATTACCAGAAAAGGCCGATTACCGTTTCTTCTTTGCTTCAGTTCTTTTACCTCCGTTTACTCGTCTTTTTAGGCTTCCTACACTGGTTTCACTAACATGCACAGTATCAGTTTCATCTTCGTCCATTGTTAAATGGATAGAAAAACTTTGTAAATCGAAATTATAGGAATTATTGATAAAAATGCACCGCGATGAAATTAACCTATCCGCTTTGATGTCAAATAGCGAACTTTCGTTCAAAATGTGATTAATCACTTGCCCGGTGGTAAATGGCAATTTAAATTGTTAGAATGGACAAATCATTTCATGAACAAAAAAACTAGGTTGGGCCAAAAAACACAGTTTTGTCTGTACGGTTAGTTTTTGAGTGAAGAAACGTGACTACAATTATTAGACATTTTTCAGTTTTTTTGTGGCCAGTTGTGTTTGCTCCTCAAATATCTAGACTATATAGACATGCTATCAATACATATGGTTAATAAAATCGTAACAGAGCCGTGTCTGTACAGGATTTCTTGAAAAAAGTGATTGAAATATAAAGTATAGCAAAATATTATTTTTTGGAATTTGTCTGTCTGAACATGAATCACACAAATTCTACGGGACTAATTTTGAAACTGCATAATCATAGCTTGTGTCATGTGCCGGGTTAACATTTAATGCTCGCTCGTATTACGGCGCGCCGCAGCGCATAACATTGCAAAAATGCAAAATAGCATACATTTTGTATAAATCATTACACTTCAGGCGGGCCACAGCGCAGCGCACTGCGTGATCCCTCGTCAGCCGTATTTGCGCGGCCATGTTATGCGCTGCCGCAGCCTCGCGGCCCGTTTTAATGTGCGATTGACATGTACAGTTAACCGCACGTGATTCCAGAGTTATTCGCTGTGCGACGACGTGAAGAAATGAATGTCAACAGCTAACAACTTAATAATTGTTGATGTATCTCAATTTACACATTGGACATTGGACGGAATGTCAATGGACATTTACCATTTGACATACCGACTTCTTACGACGCATAGTGTGACCAGTCCGCTGTAAAACAAACTAAGACCTTTACTTTATGTCAATGTCAACTTAAGGTCATTATTATACTGATTCTTGTGTTCATTCACTTTTACAAGAGCTATAGTGTGTCGAGGAATTGTCTCTATTAGTGTGTACGGGGCCTTACACGAGGAATATTTTGTCTCCAGTTGTGTGGGTATGATCAATGTATTCGCACTTTTAACTATATATTAATAAAGAAATAATGAAGGAATGTTTTGTTTTCTTTACCGACGCAACTAATTTTCATTAGTGACATTACTTAAGAAATGGGACAAGATAATCAGTTATAAGACATTAAGACTTATTATCTTTATAATAATGTTTAAGCTTGTTTTTGAATAAATAGTATTTTGAAACAAAACATATCTGTTTAGTCCATATCGATAAAAAAGGTTCAGATTTTATTTTCTACAAAGTAAACAGACAAATTGTCGGTTTCCGAGTACGGTTCCGACAAATTCGGGTCCAAGTATCGCTCTCTGGCCTCCGATATGGTCGCATTTTTGGAAAATTTGTTTAACTAATTTTATTTCTGCCGTCAACACATTCCTTGAATTTACCTTTTTTGAAATTTGTTATTACTGACGATAATATGAGTGGTCTAAAAGCAAAGATGACTGTCTATTTTGTGTCAAAATGAACCTATGAACCCCCATATTGTGGATATTTTTACGTAGTGCTACAGTAAACGAGGGCTAATATTGCTCTTTCTTCAAACCATTTTCAAACTAACCACTGTCCCATCGACCTTTAATTTCAGAATTGCCACTGTATAATGTGACTAATCAGCGTACTCTATTCCGACCATACTTTAATATGCAATATGCCAACCATACTTTAATAATATCAAAATGACGGCTGAGATAAGGTGAAACGTGACACTCCAATCCAATCCAATGTGATGAAAAAAGTTTGACTTATTTGTGTTCCGACAATATATATTGAGCTACAAAACAAATGCCTGACTAAATCTCATTTGAAACACCAGAAATAGAGTCTATTGATATCAATACGGACCAAATAGAAAATTAAAGTATTAAACTAATATTAGGAAAATTAAATATTCACCATATATGATTATAAATCATTGATTTATTTAAATTTTCAAAAACATAAATTCATATAATCTTTAAGAAAAGGTTGTTCAAAAAGCGGCTTTCGTATCAAAATGAGTCCAATCCACCGCTATGAACAAATTGATCAAATCCTAGCCGACCAATCGCCTTCGAGGATTTTCTATGGCGAGTCACCCATGTTATCAGTGTCAATCAGTTCCTTGCTACAATAACGTACATGCTGTGTGTTTTTAATTAAAACTTGATTTAAATATCGAAAAAAAAAAACCGAACCAAATGGTGGAAACTGCTTCTAATTTATCCAGAAAGCCCTTTGCACCAAAAATTGTCATGGAAGTGCAATGGAGCTATGTTTTCTAGGTAACTATGTCTCTAACAGTGTTCTTGTACGGTTACGGGTTCTCAACCTGTAGTAAAAAGTAGGTATCGCAAAACTTCATGAGTTCTGGCTAAATCACGTGACAAACCTGCGCAGCAGCTTACTTTTACGTCCATTTGGTGTTGAGGGCTGGAATGCGACGGAGGGGGTATGTACAATATAATATGTTCGCAAGTTCGAGCGAGACTCGATAACAATAACTAATTTTACTTACTGATTGATTAAGCAAGCTAAAGTGCGCGCTACCGATAGCGTGTCAAATGTTGCCATATTAACGAAAAAATCTGAAGAACATTTAATTTAATTTCCACCTTGGGTTTCTAAAACCGCACCTTCCGTCACAGAAGTGCGGTCTATCCGCATTTCCTCGATACGGAAGTGTCGCGTACTGTTCGGTCCAAAAATCATTTTATATCGCGAACCCGAACTGCTTCAAGAGATCTTTCAATTAAGCTACAATCGGGTTCTTCAAGAACGCTGTGAATAGTATTTTCCAAGGTCGGCATATCCGCATACCCCCTGGTGTTGCAGGTGTCCATGGGCGGCGCCCGGCGGTAACAGTACCATCACGTGGGACCGTTTGCTCGTCCGCCTACTTCATTATAAAAAAAAATAAAAAATCAATGTACGAGTACCTACCGTTATTTAAGGAAAAGTAACACTCGTGAGCGTTAAAATTGGGCAGCCCCCTCTTTTGCAGTATTCTGCTATAGCTTTTTCGGAAGCGCTAGAACCCGCCTGAGGTAGCTGCGCAGCTAGGCGGGGAGGCGCGGACTGGAATAATATGCTGACATCGTCGACCGATAAACACCGACGCGGACTTCTACTTCTACCGGACACTAGTTTAGATAGACACGAGACGAAATATGATAAATAAATGTCGTTTTATTTTTTATTTAGTTCTATGCCCTGAACTCACTAGAACCAATTTTATTATCATCCATGACGTACCTACCTTAGAAATTAAAAATAAAACAAGAAAATACTTTTTACGCTTTATTCAACATCTTTGCCGTATAACTTACAGTTATTAACAATAATCTTCACAATGTTATATCTCGCCGACACGAGAAACACCTAGTATCTAGAGTACGAAAAACACCGACTTAAGAACAGCTTTAACGAACATAAATACGATAATACTGCGAAGGGAGTAACATAATGTCAAAATTCCCTACAATAACAAGTGTAATTTTGTTAAATGTCAAATTGAGTATAACGACTTACATGTCTACGGGGTGGTAGTATTTTATATATACTTTTATAATGATTAGGTACTTAATCTATATTTTTGTGACCATTTTATCTAGTGCATTTTAAAAGGACACCTACAGTTGGGGACTACTTCCGTGACGGGCGCAAGGAATGCGGCTAGCGCGGCACGCATGTCAAGTTAACATATCGATAATCGATAGTAAATCAAAACAAAATATATTATGAAGCTATTTTTGTTTTTATTAATATCTAAAGTTACGTAGTAACATAATATTAATCGGAATCAAACCTGAAGCTATAAGATTTTTTTTTCCTTTAATGCTCTAAGCAATTTTGGACAAGTGAGCTATTTTTTTGGCTAGGTGGCACTATTTTTTTAATTAAATAAATTTATGCAATGGTTCTTCTTATCACTCCCCGGTCAGTCATCAAAATCGACTTTTCTTTTCTTATTTAACACTTTTCCTTTCTGGGAAGGTGATTTTAATGACGAAATACGAGCTCCTTTCGCTTCTTGTTCTAGACGTACAAATTTCCGCTTGCTTAATCCTGTGTAATTAGCTACTGTCTATAGATTGACATAGTGGCACAGGAACACAGTTATTTTGTTTTTCATAATTACAAGCTGCAATAGCTTTTGCGCTTTGGCGAGTCCCACTTTGTCGCAAGCGTACTCAGGAAGCATCCTCAAGCACCAGGAAGCATCAGGAAGCACCAACATCAGTTGGTGCTGCCGCAGAGACGGTTCAACTTCATGTTTGCTTCAGTTTCAGCTTTGAAGCTGCACGTTTGAACATGCGAGAAGCGCTGCAGAACCTCGGCAGACCCACTAGCACCCTCAACGTGTTATTGCATTGAACACACAAGTCGTTGTATGCCCTGCGTGGCTGCGTGTAAATCCAACCCATAGGTGTAAAGCGATGTGCAGTAACAAATAAACAACATAATAATAACATTTAGTCTTGAACAAAGTAATTTAATACCATGAATTAAATATTTAAACGACGGAAAACCGAGCGCACTCGAGTGAAACAAGTATCGACATCGTTCATGTCAATATAGTGAGAGAACTGCGCGGTCGGTACTAGCGCGCGGACGTCACAAGTGGAGAAGCAAGGGACTCATAATGACTCATTCCCCGACCGCCACGAACATAGTCCCCATCTGTACTTAAGGTCCGATTTTTAATTAGAGGTATTTACGTAAACAAAGAAATGTCAAATTTGTAATATTTCAGATATAATGAACATTTTTCTTATAGGATCATTTTTAAATGTTACATATAACAAACGTAAACTCAACAATAATACAACTCAAACAAAGTAAGGAACGCATTCGAGCATACAGGACCGATGTCAGGAGCCGAATGACAAAATGGCGGCCGGTTCACAGCGTTCGGTCGACCGCAGGGAGCTAGCGACGTGACCTAGAATTGTTTCAATATTTTTATCGGTCTGCCATTAAATAAACTTTGAACGGGCTAATAATTATTTACAATTTAATTATATTATTTAAAAAAGGACCAATGTTATACACATCTGCAGTGTTGCTAGTGTCATGAAAACCAAATTACCACAAAACCGTTTAGTAGTAATAATTCTAGTTATGACAGTTATTTACACCAAGCTAACAATTTAAAGTGCATATTTAATTCAGATGTATAGATAGAAGGGCCAAAAAGTTGTAACATTGTTTTTTGTCACAAATGGGTAAGTTACTATTTCACATATATGTTTCATGCCATGGTCTCACCTTTGTTTACATAAATATTCTCGAATTAATAATTTTAGATTAGGTGGCAGTAACCACATAACTTTAATTAAAAGTTAAAAAATAAAGGTTAGTTGTTATCTACTCATTGGAATCGTTTTACGACAACCATTGTTTCGGCATCATCTCTGTTAGAATCATAGAAAATAGACTTTTTATGCGACCTTAATTATAGTGCATCCTTATTTATCTTTGCAATGCAATGCGATGCAGCATGATTTAAATCGTCAAAGAGAGATATAGTCGCACGCAGCAAATAACGAATGAGTAACATCCTTGTTTATAATCTCTATGAATGGTATATCGTAATAAATTAAAATATATCCTACCTAAGGCTATAAAAGTCTAAAAAATCAACAATGAACTGTTCGACATGCTTAATAATAATAATAAATACTACTACTTTATTATTTCTATGCTTTTTATTATCAAGTATGCGAATCATATTAAACATTTGAAAGGAGATTAACAGGTGATATAAATAGTGTAAAGGTTACAAATGTACACTTAACATGAATAAAGTACAAACTGTCACTTAAGTCATATTGAGGAGATTAACCATAATATAAGGAATTATTAGCTTACAATATTTTATAGAGCCTCTTTTTTATATAAAGAAGGTGATAAACACGAAGATAGTGCGCGATCTGTCTCTCGTGGACATCTGTGCTACATGCCAACGTCAGTCAACAACGATAAACTTTAGCACGTTTGTAGATTCACTGTCTATCTTTTGGGGTATTTGGATTTGGGGAGAGGATCGGGAAGGATGGGGATTAAGAAGTATTATTATCTAATCCCAAACTTCGCGAAGAATGTCTAACTCTGGGCCATCGCTAATATCTAGTTACAAATAGATGACCGTAATAATAATTTTAAAATAATAGATAATAATCGTAATAATAGATGATAATTTTTAAAGTCGTTATTAATTTCGTTATTCATAAACGCTGTTTATATTTTAGTTCAAATTTATTAAAATTAATGTATTTAGATCGACCTGGGTAACCTGGGTACCTGGTACCATATACGAGGTAAATGTAACAAAAATGTTAAAATAAAAGATTCTGGAATTGCTTGAAAAGGACAAAGGATTTGAAATAATTATTAAACACCGCTTATGAGTAAAGCGGTTCATTGTTAATAATATTTTATTAGGTAATTACTATTAGAAATTAAATCTAAGTATTTCAACCCGCTCTGCTCTGTTTGGTTATACTAATACAGTTAAAAGCAGCAAATTAATGTCGATTATAAATTAAATATAGCATTTTATATGATAAAATATTTGATATGAAAAGCTCTTATATGCAAGGGACTAGTTACCAAGGGCTACATGTTTTATACCTACGTTTATCTGCAAACATAAATATGTAGTGTGGCAAATGAACTGTCACATAAAATGCGCCAAATTTTAAAATTTTGACTTACCCTGTCTAGCTGGAGGGCGCAAAGCAACGCCTTGCGTCGTCGGTCGTGAAAATATCAAACATTCGTTGCGCACTCGTGTGCTACGTGAGCTGTGCGTCTATGTTTGCGGTGCGTGACGCACGTCCGTGCTCCTTGCCTCTCTAAATATAAATACTTTAAGTAAATGTTTTCACTGAGTAATAAGCGACAAATTTTATGTGTAGTCATATTAAATTCGAATTATATGATAAATTAGTACTGACTGCAATCCACGATTCCCATGTAGGACAATGCGTTCGCGACGCGACGTACCGCGCCGCAATGCTCGACGCGCCGCACCACAACGTTCGACGCAACGCGCTGCCCAACAGGACAAAGCCTTATAATTTTGTAACACCTTATCTTCTTCAACAATGACAACAACAAAAGACCATTCTATACCTTATATTTTCTGTACTAAAACTAGTATGGAAATGAAACATAAGTGAATTCAGAAAAGAAATTCAGCTTAAATTTGGTAAAGCTGCTCTTTCTCTTGCTAATTTTGATTTGATAGACAGTCCAGGGATAATTCCGTTGAAGTTAATTTTTTGTTTGAGATTTTTGTCTTTCTGAATGAACTGTCAAACGTCCCCCATCAATTCGCATGCTGCTAAAAAATGTACAGGTGTCGAAAGTAAAAAAAAAACGTTTATTTGCCAATATCTCTTAACTGGTTAGTCTTATGATAAAAATGTTTATTATCAAATTTATAACTGATATAATTTCCCACAAAAGTACCTAATTTTTTTTTCATAGGAGTGACCGCTGGTGAGATATGGCGCTGTCAAGAATTGTAATTCATATACTTTTTAGAAATGCACACTTTTCTACGCCACTTCCCAGTTCAAGTACTTAGTCCGTTTTTTTAATATAGTATCCCCTGTGGGCCTTTTTCACTATTTATTCTGTTCAAACAAGAAAGTAATCTTGTTCAGATTCAATTTCTGTTTCATTAATCTTAAAAAAATTAACCATGTCGATATTAATTTAGTTAAAACTACATGTCTACGTTTATACTGTAGGTCAGTACTGTAGTCGTTTATACTGTTAAAACTACCGATCGATTGATTTATAGGGATCGATATGAGCTATAAAGATAATAAACATTTTTACCATAAGACTTACCATGTAAGAGATATTCGCAAAAAAATGTTTTTTAACGTATGACAGCCTGTATAATTTTTAGCGGCATGCGGATCGATGGGGACTTTTGACATTTCATTCGGAAGGATAGTATGAAAACTCACGCAAATAATTAGCTCCATCGGAATTATTCGTTGATGTTATGTCTATTTGGACTGGAATAGACTATCAACTGAAAAATACATAAGAAAAGAATCACTGGGTACATATTATCTATCTATTATTTTCACAGATTTATAGGCAGAACTTTTTAATTCGCGAATATACTTGTACATTTATCTAATGACTATGTAGGTACATATGGTCCACTACTATATAATAATTGGTTGCCTTTTACAACCAAGTTATTTAAACACACATTACCCGTCATACTCTTACACACGCATAAATACATATTACCCGTCTTACTTTTACACACGCATAAACGCTATTTAATTTAACAATTGTCTAAAATATCTTGTTCTTTTACCAAGTAATAGTAACGAAGTATGTTTTGGTTCTAAATTCTAAAATGTACTTTTATTATGCATATTTCTTCTTTGCATTATTTTTCATCTGTGTACATTTCTTTCGTCTGAAAAATAATGTAAATAAATTTGAACATCCAATAGGATCCGAATAAATATTTTGTCATTGTCTTCTAATACAGCATAAAATCAGATGAATTCACAGCTATGAGATACATAGATGAAGAGATGTGATGAATATTCGCATTTCCAACACACGAAAGATTCGTAAAATGTGTAGGTACTTTCGGTTTCGTCTTTGGTAGTTTTTGCGTACCTATATTTTTATGCAAAACTGACGCTAATTCTCCCAATCATTGCAATCCTGTTGCTCACTGACTGGTATAATGAAATTTCATACTAATATATGTAAATGTGTGATTATTCAACAAATAAGAGTAAATTGAGTACTTTCTTACTAACATAATAATAACGTAACGGAAAAGACTTCCGCGGGTCGCGTCTGTAGCGACTGACGCTCGTGACACTTGCGACAGTATTAACCCTAGAAAGATAATCTACGTCCCCGAGACATACATACGTCGCTTGAAAATACTGCTATTTCTTTCTAACTATAAAACGCAGTGCATTGTCTTTCTCAGTCAACTCAGTCGTCGCCCAGAGCTACTATGTTACGATTGTGTCGCAGCGATAAGTACGATACGTAACTAGATATGAGTAGATGTGTCGTACGTCCGCTAGACGTATGAGTGTCTTTGTGTAACTTTTGAAAATCCAGATAACTTTCTCTTTCTCAGTTTTAGTGTCTGTTTAACGGTTATTTTATTTTAGGGTACTTAAAATATCACCATGGCAAGTGGCAGGGCATTAAACCCAAGTCAGATTGAGGCAGGATTGAGCGGAAGAAGACGACGATACTTCGCAGGAAAGCGTCAGCGAATCAGAAGACCAGCTTTTTTAGGACGATGTTCAAAGTGACACAGAAGACGAATATGTTGATGAAGTAGTTGGTACTGCAGCTTCTCTACCTATTGCACTGGACTCAAACCAATCGACATCATCAAACCTTCCATCTACATCCTCAAATTCAAATAATTATCCCACAATAATTATAATTAGGTATAGGGATACCTCGATAAATAGGGATACTAATTAATTAGGGAATCAATTAGTGGCATAATTATCCCACTCCAACGCTCGCTTAGAGGTAAGAATAATCACTGCTGGGCTACAAGTAAGTGTCAAAAAATGAAAAACCCCTCAGTCGAAAGAAATACATGAAAGAACTGAGTATGGAACTAACTTCACAATGGATGGAAAAAAGATTGGAAGTTCCAACCCTGAAACGGTACTTGTGACAGAACAAAGAATTGATGTTTAACAACGCTGATGAAAATACTCAGGCGAGACAGAGAGATGCCCCTCCAAAATACGAAGAATGTCAAGAATGGAGTGCCAAAAATGTAAACAATCAATATGCGGCGAACACAAAAGAGATATGTGCTACGGCCGTGTTCTATTCTATTTTGTTTAAAAATATTGTTTAATATTTAAATACCAAGTATAATTCAGTATAATTTAAATTCAGTACCAAAGAGTAATACTTATAGACTGTTTGTGGAACAGAAGGTGCCTTTTTAAAAAGATAATTTAATTTTAGTTCATTTGTAAGAGGATTTAAAAAGTTATGTTCTATATGTTAATAATATATATTTTTTCATTAAACTGGTACCTAATTTTCTTTTCAAATATTTAAACTTTTATTAAAAACCTTACAATCTTCAAAAAACCATAAAATACCAACAAATTACCATACCATACCAGCCACCAATACCATAAAAATCCCTATCAATGTGACATACGTCTCTTAGACGTATGATTATCTTTAACGTAAGCAAACATATGATTATCTCTTTCTGGGATTAAGCAGTACGAAAATGTATGAGACACATCTTTTGAGCTTTCGGTTTCTATTTCGCAATATGGTTTATCCTTTCCTTTTCGGTGAAAGTACTATCTTTGCATCCTACATAAGAACACACACTGAAATCGCGTTATAAATACGAGTATATGTGTGAGATACCACATAAGTGGTTTTCAAGTACATATATTAAACTAGGAACTAATATCGACCGCCTCTGCTGGTTTCTATTAATATCTTATTTTAATAATTGAACTTATTGAAATTGACATTAATAATTGATGTGTAAATACATATGTAATATACACATTATTAGAATATTTTCAGCCCAATTACAGGGTATTCGTACATTGTATTTATAAGGGTACCAGTACCTTCCTACAATATACCAACCAGGGAACTTTCCATCCCAAACTCTAAAATGAATGAAAATATATATATATATATATATATATTAAAAAAATATGTCCAGTGGTCAAATCAATCTTTTGAAACACTTGATTTATATTGCTATGACATTTCTATTACTTTGCACTTTACCTATATATTACAGGCATAGTTTTTCGTCCTTACATCCTTGACAGTCCTATGTTAAAAAATAAAATTAAAAACAAAGCACAAAAATACATTCTAATTTTTTTTCAATGGTTAATTTAACTGATGCACTTTTAACGGGGATTTGAAATAAAAAAACATGATTGTGTTCACAATAAATCTAACAATATAGCCAGAAAGAATTCATTTTGGAGAGTCTGGGTATGGAAACTCCCCAGTTAGATAAATAGATATACAGCAACATACATAGCTTAAGTATATAAAAATATTTCTAAAATCTACAGGACATAACGATCACAATGTTGGGGTTTAAGTATATTTTCATATTGCATTACATTTTAAGTATTTGTAGGTATCTTGTACCCACCAATGTGGTCATATTTTTAAAATAATTTAACAAATAAATTAAACAATGGGTTTCCTACTTTTTGATGGAAATATATTTATTTTTATAATTATCACTTTTATGTTTTTGAATTGTATGCAATGTATAGTAGATACATTTATAGATACAGTACCTATCCGGCGATATATATACGGTATATATATATATATGTATATTTATACATACATATACCTCTCATTATTAGTACAATCGTTTTAAGAAAGCAGCTAAAAGCGCTTTTCTTCATTTAAAGCCGATTTCTACCTCTATGCTTTGCATATAATTTTATTGAAGATTAACAGCAGGTTAATTGAATCTTCCGGGCTACTTGGCCGAGGTCTTCTGGAATCTCTTCTCTTTCTTCCAAACGTTTCGTCAACAACTGCGGTTGACATCTTCAGTGGCGACTGCGTTCACTTTCGGAGAGATATTATCTCTTCGGCTTCTCGAGCGCAACTGACTCGACGATTGTGGCGCACCGGTAGTTATAGTGGGCGAGTATTTATATATTGTATTTATATGCACCGGTATTTATATGTTTGTGTTATATCGATATTTATATCGATACCGATTTATATCAGTTATATATCGATTTGTTTATATCGATATTTTTTATACCGATATAAATATCGGTGCGTCGGTACACGCACAATCACAACTACCCTCGCCCACTATAAATACCGGTGCGCCACAGTCGCCGAGTCAGTTCCCAATAACTGCATTTGCTTCGACCAAGGAGAAGGGTAGAATTAAGACAGCTCTTACCCTCGTCACTGTTTCGCCGAGTCAGTTGCGCTCGAGAAGCCGAAGAGATAACATATCTCCGAAAGTGAACGCAGTCGCCACTGAAGATGTCAACCGCAGTTGTTGACGAAACGTTTGGAAGAAAGAAAAGAGATTCCAAAAGACCTCGGCCAAGTAGCCCGGAAGATTCAATTAATATGGACACCGGCCGAGAAAGCCTACACTCCACTATATTAACAGCAGGAATAAGATGATAATTCGAGATATATAAAATTTTAATTAAGATATTCTAACATGTTATATCTGTATGGGTTTACAATATGAAATATAAATCTTTCAATAGGTACTCGATAGCTTTATATTTCTCAACCTGAGGGTCGCGATACACAAATAATACATCTAATCCAAAATCCAAAATGAAATACATCCAAAATGAATACATATATCCAGGGATCACATTATATAAGGGGTCGCAGTTGGTTGGGAAAAAATAAGCACTTATGTACGAAGAAACCTTTTATTAATTTTAATGACTTGTAATCAAATTTTAAACGGTAAAAAACGTGATTAGGACCTATTTATTGGTAAGGGGGATTGTGGAGTTAGTTACTATATTTTTGAACTTTTTAGGGGATCGTTATGTTTAAAGGGTTGAGAAACGATGCTTTAGAAAAATTGATTTCAGCATTAAAGTGATATATCTCGATATTCAAAGCGAAAAACCCGTAATGACTCGTATCGTCTTATTCCCGTCATTCACGGAATTGATTCTTACTTTTAATCGTGTTCGAATATTCTTCGGTTCACTTTACTCGGTTCATGAGTGTCATACATTAAAACATATATAGAAAGGATACATTTAGAAAGAATATATTTTCTTTAGTTACGTTTAGGTACATTACTCGTGACACATTTTGTCACACACGAACACACATAGGACCGAAATACCTATTACGGTTATACTCGTACTTAATTAAACTAAATTAATTTTGCATTAAACTAAATTATTTTCCTAAAACAAACACACACAAAACAGTTATTGTCATATTAAGATATAGCATTAACATTAGCACAATGAATTATACAATTTTTAATTGACAAATAATAAAAACATTCTATATACATTGTTATTTACTTAGTGTTCGTGAATACATTTATATAAGAAAAAATAATTCAGTGCTACAAGCTTGCTTGCGAGAAATATATATATCTCGTATACTAAATTTTAAACTTTTGCTATTATAGCTATTATTTAGATCTCATAATATCCATCGTGGTCACGTCGATACTTGACCACGAGTATAAGAATCATGTGTAACCCATTTATATAACAGTTATTAGGAAAAAACTTTTTGTGTAAATATTTATGTTTGAATGTTGTAAATGGAAATATTATTCTTATGGTATTACTACAATGGTGTCTATGGTAAACGGAAGAAAAAGTATTGAGTTTAGTTTAGAAAAAGTTTAGTAATCGTTATGGAAAATCGACGTATGAGGTTTAATTATAGTATACTTGTATTAAGTATACGTACGGAAGAGCTTGAAGATAACTGTCTTTTTATGTTTCGTTTCACGTATTTTATTAATATTTAATATTAAATAATACATATAAATAAACAGACATTTCATAGATCACCCTTGGCTTATTCTTAAACCGAGTGGTTGAAAATTAGCCTCTAGATAAATCGCATATATTACTATGAGGGCATATGGACTAGTTCCTAAGTCCGAGGACCGTCTATTTATTGGGGCTTTAATTCTCATTGATGACACTGGAACTGAAGCGACGCAACAAGAATAACAAGGAGAAGGATGTGGACTACACAATACACGGTGGGTTTTACACTTATATTTTAAATCGTAACCTCGAAATATATTCGACTCATCTCAACTTCACTCGCAGTTTTTTAAGTTAATAAAATCCCTTCAACTGAATGTTTTACTCAGTCGAGATGAGATTATTTTTGAAAACTCAACTGTCAAACACACGGTACCCTCAAGCGTCCTTAAGATTGAAACAAAGCTTTTAAGTTTAGTAAAAGATTTTAATAATTAATTCAATAATTAAAATATTTGATTTTAGCGAGTTCATTGAATAAGTCTTCGACCGTTGCAACATTATTTGCGTGACTCATAAAAGCCGTTGGAATTTTACAATAATTTTGTACTCCAAACCAGATACTATTTTCCGTACCTATATTAATTAACACGTTAACTTGACTTCAATCTATCAAATAGAAATACACGAAATAAAAATTACTTTAAAAATAAGAATGTTATTTTTATATTCTCTTTAAACACCTAATCCTTATCACGTCCTTAATCGAATTTGATGCGGCAGACGACCATACAGTCCACTCGATGGTAAGTGGATAGACATCCGCGAAAAATCGAGCAAATTTCGAGGTTGCCAATAAAAATGTGGTGTTATTTTTAGCAGTCAAACGGCAACGATTTTTTGGCGTAACAATAAATACGGCGCGAGTGACAATGGTTACACTCGGACGCGCTAGCTGTTGTCACAGTGTCATGCAAATTTCAATTATGCACCTTGGATATAAAATCCACTATTAAAATACACGCATTACCCGCCGCACTGCGTTGCTACTATTTATTCCTTGAGGTTGTTATGGGTTAATCCTATTCTGACATTTATTTACTGTTTCGTTAACTGTCTTACTATATTTTTGTTTCGTATCACAATTTAATTATATTATGAATATAGATAATATTTTAGGACAAAATCTAATTTAATAACTACGTTATAGCAATTGAAATTCGTCGGCTTGTCGATGTTTTGTGTAACAATAATTTTATCAGTGCTTCCCTAATATAACCTACTGTTTTCAACGAAACTAAACAATTTAGCTAAGACTAGATATGAGTATTGATTATTATAATGATAATTACAGTTATTAATTAATTAGGTATACTGTCTTTGCTATACGTATAGGCTAGGCTATACGTATATTTCGTTAAAATATTATGCCATTGATTCAAGAAGCCACAACTGACATAAAATTTGTTTTCCATTTGCTTGTGTTGCTTGCGCAAGGATTATAGAATTGAATCATATGGAATTATGAGAATAAATAGAGAATCCATTAAATTCACACCCTTATAGACACATACATGGATTTCCGCGGGAAAACAGCAATAGTACAGGAAAGCACGTGCCCGTAGATACGATCTCAATTTATTTAATTAATAGAATTTTATTCAATTAACGCGTGTGTTATCCATAAGGCCTATCGCAGACGACCGACAGCAATCGATCCGACAATACGTACGTAATTCAATACTGTAAAGTAAAAGTCTCACGGTATCGATTTATTTTTAATTTCGATACGACACCTGCCTTAAAGTACTCATATCAGTAGAGGTATCGGTATCAAACAAAAAGCACTCGATACCGAAAATGATCGATACTTTTTCCGTATTTTTGGTGCCCTAGCTAGATTCAGATGTCCATGGACGACGGTGACCACTTATCATCACCTGAGTAGCCCGCCAGTCTACTATATCTTCTATAAAAATGCTCGCGGCCACCTTGTTTATGTTATGGCTTTACACACATAAGCCAGGGCTTAAACGTGGTGTCTAAATGGTCTTTTACTTATATTATTTTACTGATTCGCGCGATATTTTGTTTTATATGTACAACTTAGGTTACGAAAACATTAATTATCACAAGAAATGAATACCTATTATATAGTATGTATTTTAATGCCAAATGTGAATTAAAGCTATGTGAATAATCATAAGATCGTATACGGAAAGCCGGCGTTCGTGTAAGGTTCAAGTTTGGGTGCTACTTTTATGATAACATTTACAAAAACAGTTAAATTGTTTCTATTTCAAAAAAACAATTTGTAATTTCGTTCTCAATTATACTAATATTGTAACTAAAAAATAAAAAAATACTATAATAATGAATTGCACATTTATATGGAAAGACGGTGGCATACGAGCAGACAGTCCATCTGGGGGTAAGTGGATATTGTCGCCCGGAGACATGGTACATGCCAATATCAGTCAAAAATAAAAACAAACGTTTGCACGCCCCCGGATGCGCTGCCTAACTTTGGAGATTTAGGAATACATTTGGAGAAAGGGCTGGGAAAATGGGTAATAAGAACTTAAACATCCCAATCCTCTTCAGGGGATGGGGTAAGATGAGGAGTCAAGAGAATAATGGAACAAGCCGTTTATTCCATTATACTCTTCAGTCGATGGGATTAATTGCATTATACCTCCGTATACGAGTGGATTAGAAAAGAAAGACGGGAAAAGAGGAATAGGTTGAGGAGTTTTCCTCATTCATTACAGTAGGCACTTATTAGGACTTTCCTTTGTTAAAATTTCGGAATGGTTAAATTCTGTGGCTCTAATTAATGGCCTTTCAAGAGTCACCAGACATGGGACCTAATAATCGCCTAATATCTACTGGTCATTAGAGTGTTCGAACAAATACAAACTCCTTTGCAGTTCATTATCAACATTTTTAATAGGTAGCTAGGTGGCGCCAACTGCTAATATAACGTTGTAAAACATAGCCGTTCTTCAGTTAGAGCGACGTGTACGTTGAAGTCACAATAACAGCACAAAATAAATTTTGTAATCATTACATAATGCTATTTTATATTTATCCTTTCCTATTTTTTCTTAACACGTAGCGTTTATAATCATCTCACCGACTGTTTAACACCCAAACTAAATCTTACTGTTTAGTAATATTAAATGGAATTTGTGTATGTTTATATCATTTCCATTTATCGTGTTTTGTGCAATTTTGTTAACTAATTATTTAACTATTAAATTTCAATAAACGTGTCACGGTTTACTTTATTTTGGTTACTCTTATGCTAATTTATAATGGGTCTATACGCGATGAAGTGAGTACGATTTTTTATTGTTCTAATACGTAATTATGTGTTTCGTAATTATGTAATTAATAATTATAATCTACAGTAAAAATTAGCTTTTAGACTGCGTTTTTACAAAAGCGAAGACGCAAAGATAACGAGCAATTAATGTAAACGTCGTGCAATAATAATCTCGAATCTCGTACTCGAATCTCACAACGCAAGTATTTGAGCAATCCTATTGGTTGACGTCTGTATTTTTCTTCTTCATAATGCTCATTGCTGCTGTGGAGAAAACGCAGTCTTAATTTACTATGAAAACTGAAAACACAATGTAAACTATTATAAGATACCTACTTACGCTGAAGTAATCATGGAATAAATGTCTCACTTAACTCGCAATAACTTTAAAAGATAGATCATATTACAGCATGTACGAGTAGGTCTGGCATTAAACATATTGGCCTTTCTTTATTATATACATATAGCATATTTATCTACATAATTGTAAGAGATGGTATGTCCATACTAAGAAAATGTGCTAAGAAAGGGAATGTAGGAAGAAATATAGTAATCTATTCAGATTCCTGATAATAACATGTGAAAATCTGAAAAAATATACTATTTCCTTATTTTTTAAACTATTCGGACACATTTATTAATCGTAAATTGTTGCAAAACCGCGGTGATGACCAAAACATAAAAAAAAAACTTTTTATATATCCCTATCAGCTAGAAACAAAAAAGGCATCGTATAAAATAATTCTATTATTATTATTAACATATCTACTTACATACAAAACATGTGAATATAGCGAACTAACATCGATGTTTTTTTTCATAAGACAAATGGCATTAGAAAAGTTGCTAAGAATATTGCGAATTTATGCAATTACCACGCGGCGCATCGCAACTCGCGTCGCACATTCACGTCACTAAACTAGCGTCACACAACCCGCGTCACGCAACTCGAGTCAAGTGGGCACACAATCATCTCGTCATTGTATTCTTGTTCCTAGTTACTAAATTCATTTGAAATCAATATAGTGATGTTTTGAATATTTTTCATTCCTTATTTATATGGAGTCAGGTTAATGAATTATGTTACCTAAACTCACGTCACTTATTACTTTACAATGATTTTGTTTTATTGCGCTAAAACAATAGGTTTTTAATGTTTTTAGGATTGCAACGAAGGTATTACATAGACATTTCACTTGATGGTAAGCCATTCGCTTATGGACATCTGTGATGCATGCCAACATCAATCAAAAATGGTAACAGCACATTCCTACGTTTGGAGAGTTCAGCAGTAAATAAGATTTAGGAAAAGGGTTACGAAAAATTTAGAAAAAGAAGCGAAGGGAATATAATTAGATGAGAGACAGAGAAATGATGAAATAGAGAATGAAGGATGGGCTCTGGCAATTCACATTCACTCCTGAAACACATTTATAAGTACATACCGCAGTAGTAGTAGCGTCCCCCCCCCCCAATCATTTTAAAAAGAATGACATTTCTCTCATATGTCAGATATATTTTGAACATTGAGCCCGTAGACTCGAGTTGCGTCGCGCTGTATGAGAACTGCTTTATATAAACTATAACCGTATAATAAGTAGGTACTTGAAACATTGGCCGATATAGCAAATAAGTTTACGCTTCTATATTAAATGTGTTAAAGGAAAGCTAATTACGTATATTTAGAACAGATTAACCACAAAGTATTTTTAAATAGAGCAACGTTACACAGAAGTCACACTAATAACACTGCGCAAGGACGACACGCAATATTGTGAAGCGTTCCACATTTTTCTAATTTGAAGGTAATTTCATTATTACGGTAAAATTGTTACACAATAATTTTAGTTTACAAAAACATACAAAAATTAGTTTGAGTGACTATTGTTTGAATTTATTGATTATTATAAAAAAAATACAAAGAAAAAAATATTAAGTAATTCACACTTAAAATATAAGCTTAGTACCTAATACCAACTTCAAAATCAAGTTTGACAGAAGGCAAGTCTGTCAGACTCGAAAGTTAACGCTAAAAGAAAATAAAAACGGGAATTATAAGCAATTTTCTGACAACTTTAATAGCTGGACCCGCAGTCCGGTGGGTGGATGTCCCCGAAGACGTTCAACTCGTAAAGGCTGGCGAAGGTAATGAAGAGTAGGTACCATACCATCAGGACGGCTCCGAATTTTCGATCTAATTTCCAGCCGTTTGCGTGTGTTGCCACCACAAGGAATATGACCGTCGAGAATAAAGAGAAAGTTGAGTAGATTAAACCTGGAATGATAAAAGAATATTCTTAAGATTCCTTTAAGTACCTAAAATTATGAAATAATTATGTGCTAAATTGTGTGTTTAGTGCTCATATTGAGGTTTATAAGGATAGAGGTGTCATATACAAACACAATTAGGGTACGACTTTCTTACAAGTATGGAAGCGGCGCGGTATATATTTATTACAAGTATGGAAGCGGCGCGGTATATATTTATTACAAGTATGGAAGCGGCGCGGTATATATTTATTACAAGTATGGAAGCGGCGCGGTATATATTTATTACAGGTATGGAAGCGGCGCGGTAAATATTTATTACAAGAATGGAAGCGGCGCGGTATATATTTATTACAAGTATGGAAGCGGCGCGGTGAATATTTATTACAAGTATGGAAGCGGCGCGGTATATATTTATTACAAGTATGGAAGCGGCCCGGTATATATTTATTACAAGTATGGAAGCGGCGCGGTATATATTTATTACAAGTATGGAAGCGGCGCGGTAAATATTTATTACAAGTATGGAAGCGGCGCGGTATATATTTATTACAAGTATGGAAGCGGCGCGGTAAATATTTATTACAAGTATGGAAGCGGCGCGGTAAATATTTATTACAAGTATGGAAGCGGCGCGGTATATATTTATTACAAGTATGGAAGCGGCGCGGTAAATATTTATTACAAGTATGGAAGCGGCGCGGTAAATATTTATTACAAGTATGGAAGCGGCGCGGTAAATATTTCAAGATTTTTTTCTATTCTCTAAATTTGTAGCACTAAAGTCAAGTTTAAAATTACATTATAATTTACCTATTTATTCTTTAATGCGATTTTTTCCTTAAAAATGTATTAGAAAAATATCAACGTGATTTGTAATACTGTACACGGTGGGTAGGAAACTTTATTCTGTCCCACTAATACCACTAATAATGGTATGAATTAATTTTCATTTCATATTTGTTCTGAACTGGTAGTGTAAACAGGAATAAACCGACAATAAAATGCATATACAAAACAATACAAGTACGTTAAGCGTAGTAGATAAGAAGCTGGAAATGGAACAAATTTCTAAAGTTGATCATCTTCAGAGCATCTCGTAATGTACGGTAGAATAAAATTGATACTACTATCGAAGAATATTCAAATACATAATGATTAAGTTACCCTTGCTGATGACGTTTACGTGACTGCCCGGCTGAATGATGGCCGTCTGTATAAACCAAGGCAGTCCAAGACAAACCAAGATGTCGAACACGTTGGATCCAACCGCGTTAGAAACAGCCATGTCGCCGTATCTGAAAGTAACAAGAAATTTACGCTGGTATAAGCCAGGCCGACTTGGTTTACATCATGTAGTCCAGTAGATTGTTACATTAAGAAAGAGAGAACCAGCTGTCGTTTGGAGAATATATTTATTGCGACACGTGTAAGCTCAGTGCAGCAGCTGAGGCAACCAATATACTCTGGTCTTTTATTCAATTAACCCGTGAGTTACGCATAAGGCCTATCGCAGACGACCGACAACAATCGATCCGACAATGTTCTAAATGTTCTGAAAAGCTGTTCAATATGATGACAAACTTCGGATTTTTCAAATGGGTTCCATCTAACGTCAACATCGCACGTCTCGTCATCGAAACGCGGAGCGTACCCACTTCCTTAACAAAGAACTGCTACCATGAACTTGGAGGTTGTGAAAAGTGTCCTGCAAGGTCGGCAGCGCATCGTGATGCCCCCTGGTGTTGCAGGTGTCCATACGTAGCGTTGACCACTTACCACCATGAAGACTGACACCTTTTCTATAAACAAATAAATATAATGTATAATTAGGTATATCTCTATTTTTCTTGTAATCTAGTTTTTATTGTTGTTATATTAGTGTTAGGTCTAAAGGATCGCATCACTCTCAGTCTTTCAGTAGGGAAAGCGGAGAAGATATTAATATTAAACATTAGTAAAGAACAGTTACCCTTCTTTGATAACAGCGAGCGAGGAAAGAGCATCCGGCACGGACACACCCGCTGCAACGAATGTGAGGCCCATCACAGTATCCGGTATGCCGAGCGTGAACCCTACGAACGTTGCAAATATTAGGATTATTCTTTTTTTACGAAAATAGTTGATTAGTAAATAGTAGTAGTAGTTGATTAGTTGATTAGTATAATTGGCTCCCCCTTTCCAGGGGGAGCCAATTATACTTTACGTATAATACTTACGTACTTTACGTTACTTTACGTACAAGTATAATTTTTTAATTATACTTTATACGACCGGAATATTTATATATTATTCTTAATAATAATTCTTAATCAAAGCGATGATAGCCCAGGGATATTTATACTCGACTCACATTCACTAAGTTTCTCCTTTAGAGAAGAAAAGTGAGAACTTTAGACAGTGAGGGAAAACATTATGAGAAAATCCGCATGCTTCAGTAATTAAAAAATATAGAGCATGTGTATCCACCAATTCACATTGGGCCCGCATGGTGGATTACGGTCCGAAACTCCTCAGTGATTTAATAGCGTAGGCCTATGCTCTGCAGTGGAACCTTATGGGCTGATGCAAGTACTCTTAATCAGCTATCATCAGGCACTTACCGATAATGGTGATCATCCACACCATAAAGTACGAGTAGAACGATATCCAGAGCATGGATATGATGAAGGTGACGGGGTACCACGGGCCGCGGCAGTCCGGCATAGTGTGCCGGCACGACCAGTGGATCGGGTACGCGACGTACCAGCACGCCAGCTGGACGTGATCTGAAAATAATAACAAAAAGCGGCATTGTGAAGGGGTATTTTTTAATGTCAAAGAATGACATTGTAAAACTAGCTTAATTAAAGCTTTTGCAATAGAACTTGCAAACGGAAAAGGTACCGGACTGTTCTAAGTTTATTGTTTGTGACTAAAAGATAATATGAATACTGCTCTGTTAAATAAGTACCCGCCAATGGTTCCATAAAACAAGAAGTTTAATCATCCAAATTTATTTTGTCACCTTCAAAATAGGCTCCATTTGATGCGATACATTGTACTCTGAGTGTATGAGTTGTTTAAACGAGTACCATAGGTGTAGGTGTAGTACCACAGTACCATGCCTGACTGGTGTAGAACGCCTGGCAATACGCTTTGAGCAGCGTCGCCTTAGGGTCCTTCGAGCAGTGAGCGATTCTCCTAGCCAACATATTGCTCCGTGCAGCCAGCACCCGTCCTGCCTATCGAGATCACATCATCTTTTAACGTGTCCATGACAACATGGCCTAAGTATTTAAATTTCGACACTTGGAGTTCGGAACCATTCAAATATACCTACCGCTAAAAAACATGACTTCCGACTTCTTAACATTACATTTTAGGCCATGTGCCTTAGCATATCTTTCACAAATCGCGATTAATTGTCGTAACCCTTTGACCGAGGGGCTCAGCAACACCCTATCGTCGGCGTAACTAATGTTGTTTATCAGTACGTCATCGTAGCACCCTATTCTAGAATAAGTCTTTATAACTACACGAAGTTTTTACTAAATCTACGTAATGTGAATGTTGCTTAAGCATAATTTATTAAACATAATTTGTATTTTATTAACCTGTTTAATATCTATAGTACCTAACCAAAAGATTTACAATTATTCTTACTAGCTCCAATCGGCTTGAGGAGTGGATCGACTGCGGTCTCGGGGTTGTATTCCTTAGCTTTGTAATAGGCTGGCATAGTCGGCTGAAAAGGAACATTGAAAATAGTTAATTAATATGATTGTTTATATAGCTAGTACAAATAGTAGCTAGTATAGTATAATGTCCGATTTCTAAATCCCTAAACATAGGCACCGCTAACAGTATGTATTCTTATATAAGTACAATTTTTTTCAATTTTCCCTAGCTCGACGGCGAGGGAAAACATCGTGAGGAAAAATCTGGCACATATGTATCCACAAATTCGTACTGGGCCGTACTTTACTTGGTGAATTATGGCCGGAGCCTCCTAGTGATCTCCTAGAGGAGATTTGTGCCCTTCATTGGAACGTTATAGGTTACCGTAAGCGTTTGCAGACGTCCATTCTTTTATTACCTTTAAGGCGGATTTTATCATCATATTAACAGATGTAGGCTAGAATAGGCATGATGACGGATTTTGAAATCCGCTTCTATAATGTAGATTCACGTCTACTGTTTCCGAAAATAACATTATTTCAGCAATAAAATAAGTTTTAACGCAAATTACGCAAATTATTTACTTTGAATTATGCGCGAAAACACTCGCAGGTGTCATGGCGTCGCTTGTGACGTTACACCTAGGTAAACGTAGGTAGATAAATCAATCGAAGTTCAAGCGACACGGTGATGTTCACTGAGGCGTGACGTCATTCGCTCTGATTGGTGTTTTAGTTAACATGGCCGAATGCAGTATTTTATACTTTTATTTTATTGAAAATATTATTAATCTCAATGTTTACATTAAAACTGGTTAATTTATTAGAATTCTTTCAACATATTTTTTTCTCTAAAATCATTTATTCTTTAATTCTTTGATACTGTCATCATGCCTATTGTATGTACTTTGGTCGCATATGAAAATCGTAATACAATATTCTCGCCCGAATCGTTCTAGAAACTCTCCTTGTGTAAATAACCTTTATTATCAAAATATTCTTATACCGGCGGTATTGGCGGCTGCGGCGTCTGTGGTTGCTGTGAAGGAGACTGTGCCTGTTGCTGATGATGCTGTTGTTGCTGTTGGTTGCCGCCCCACGAGTCTGTCTGCCAGCCGATACCGGGCGCGGCCGCGGCAGGGGCTGTGGGTTGCTAATGAATAAAACGGCTTGTTAGTACTATCAGAAATATGTCCTTAATAAAAGTTAAGGACATATTTTGTCCTTAATAAAAGTTAAGGACATATTTTGTCCGTAGAATAGAAGAATAAATAACTCAAGCTGTCCGTCGCTGTGTGCCCGAAATTGGCGCTAAGCTCCTCCTTCTCGCGCCATTCGTTCACTCTATTCCGACCCGTGTCGCTAGCAAGTCGTAATAAAACACAAGAATGCCCAATTGCGCTATAATCAATTGTAAGAAATAATCAAACTGAACCCAGTCACGGGAGATGTTTCGTTTCATCGGTGAGTTTCCCAGCACAAAAATTTACTCATGACGTCAAACGCTTGGTTTCCATACAATTTCACAAACTTGGATTGCCATGTCTAAGGTTGTAGTAAAAAGTAAGTGTATAATGTAGTTTACCGTGGTGTCCGACCAAGCTGTGTTGGGGTTCCATGACTGGTTGGGGTCCCACGTCTGTTGGGGCTCTGCGTTGTACGCCGCGTTGTCATACGCACCGTCCGGGTTATATGCTAAAAGTATATGGCAAATTGACAATATTGATTCGTAAAAAGCTTGATTTTACCATTTTCGAGATGATTCAGTGCTTGGAGACCACACGTCGTTTTATCCACACACAAGAATTCAAAATAGAACTTTTTAAACTTTCACGTTATGTAGACATTATATATTGTACCTAAATCGCGTCTGAATGTGTAAAATTAAACTCGTGACCACGGCTGGTGTAGCCCGTGGCGAAATATCGCGTAGAAATAAAAGGTAAAGAAAATATTTAATTTTACGCGTTCAGACCCGATTTACAATATAAGAATTTAAAATATTAGTTACGGATAGGTGTTGTTTCTAACTGGTTGGAGGGTGTGGGATGGTGCAATCCCACAGCCGTTGACCGCACTCAACTGGCCATGTTACCCTCGCATAAACACTATCGTAGAACGTACCTACTACATTTTCTTTTTCCCATTCCTCCAATGAAGTGTTTCGTTAATGAGTGAGATATTGCAGAACCCCTTCCCATCCCATCCCATTATATTACTCCCCGTTTTCCCAACCCTTTCTGCAAATCCATTCCCAAATCTCCGGCGGTAGGCAGCGCATCCGGAGACGTGCGCAAGTTTGACACTGTGGATTGAAGTTGGCATATACCGTGGATGGCTATGGGCATCCACTTACCACCAGGTAGACTGTATGCTCGTTTGCTATCTTATTTCAATTTAAAAATACTATAAGGGGTATCTTAATAAGAACTTGAAACTTGAATCGCGCGCCATTTTGGATTGTCAGTTGTTCTGTCAGCCATATTTGGTACTTTGTTAATTGAAACATTGACATTTTTGAAAACGCCGTGTTACAGTTTGGAAGAACGTTTATTAATAGTGAAAACCCATTACAAAAATGGAGAAAATTGTACAGTAACAATTCGTAAGTTACGTGATCATTTTGGTGTGCATAATCGACCGTCGCGGCCCACTATTGAAAATTTAGTCTGGAAATTCGAGCGGAAGTTTTCATTGAAAGATGAGAGAAACCTTACCCGCCATCACCCTAAAAGAACATCTGAAATCATCGCGGCTGTGAGTGTGTGTCGCAGAACAACCGAACACTTCCATCCGGCATCGCTCCCAGGAAACAGACCTCCATTGCAGCACTGTCCAACGAATTTTAACTAAAGACGTGCTTACAAGATCCAGCTTACTCAAAACCTGAAGCCTACAGACCATAGATAGCGTAGGAATTTTACCAACTGGACCTTGGAACAACTGCAAGTTGACGATGCATTTCAGAACAAAGTCATATTTAGTGACGAGGCTCAGTTTCACCTCAACGGCTTCGTTAACAAGCAGAATTCCCGGATCTGGGAATCATAAAATCTTCATGTTTTGCATGAGCTTCCGATGCATTCCCAAAAAGTGCCAGTTTGGTGTGCCATGTGGGCAGGAGGGCTCATCGGATAATACTTTTTTGAAAATGAGGAAACTGCCTCCGTAACTGTCAATGACGATCGCTATCGTGCCATGAGACTTTTTTGTCTCAAAAATTGGATGAAATGGACATAACTGACATGTGGTTGCAGCAGGATGGTGCCGCTTGCTCACCAAGTTTCCAGGTCGTATCATCTCTCGTTTTGGAGATCAAAACTGGCCGCCGAGAAGCGCCAGGTAGTATAACTTGTTCAGATTTATTTCTGTGAGGTTTTGTGAAAGCACGGTCTATACAAACCACCATGAGATGATTGGAGAACTCAAAGACGAAATTAAACGCCAAATTAACGAAATCCCGCGTTCCTTACTTGAAAAAGTATTCCGAAATTTTGTCGAAAGAGTCCATGGCTGCCAATGAAGTCGCGGTGGTCATTTGACCGACATTTTATTTCCCGTGTAATGTCAATAATTAATCTGTTTATGTAAATAAACATTTCTACTAAAATTTATGCAAATATAGTGTTTTCCCATTTATTCAAAGTTAAAGTTCTTGTTGAGACACCCATTATAAATCAAGTATAGTCATAAAAGTCATTTGTGAAGTACGTACGCGGTGATTGCAGTGGTGTTTCCTTTGTCTGTCCTTCCACTTCAGCGTACTCTCCAGTAGCAGCCGCTGCCGGTGGAGGCTGACCGCCCGCACTCCTACAATAATGGAATTATTAATATCATATATGGTATTTGATACTCAACAGCGCTTTATAACATTCCTCTGTAGAGCACCCATCAAATTTCAAGCCTCCCCTTGAAATCACGAGGGGTTTTGGTGATTAAGATCCCGGAATATAAATACGATACAGAGCACTAAAACACGATAAAATGCGCCAAGCAGATATCGACATGCATTATCTCAAATAAATAGATAGACGTTGTACTTTATACAGATGTGTCCGAACTATTTCCACAGATTCCATTCATGATTTTGAGATAATTGATGTTGCATATTTTTGGCTAAAATAACTAGTTTTCAGATTTTATATTTGGCGAATATGCACGAGAAGTTGGTGAATGTTTTGCAAAAGAGGTTTATAAAATTTTCGTGTCAATGAAGTCAGAATCATGAACCATATTACGGTTTCAGAAAGATAGCACAGAAATTATTTACGATGAGGAAAATTGCTCTGAAGGTAGTCAGCGCACCCGGAAGCGTACAAACATTTATCAGTCTTGACTGATATTGGCATCTATTGCCAATGTTCATGGGTATCCAGTATCTACCGGTTGGACTACCAGTACCAGTTGGACTGTCCGCTCGTTCGAATAAAGATAAAGATACTTACTTGTAAGTAACAAGCGCCGCCTGCTCCTCTCGAGTGGGTAGTTTGAAAGGGAGAGGCAGTTTGAGAGCCATTTGTTCCAAGGCGTTGTTAAATCGAAGCGCCACGCAATAGACGCCGTACATTATTAGCATGAATAGAGCTTCGGGCCTGTGGACAAATAAAAATAAGGCGAAAAATTATTTAAAAATACTTATCGCTAATTACATTATAATTCAATAGATGCGGGAGGGGGCGATGCACGCTGCAATTCCACAACCGCTGGGTGCACTTAATTGACCAAGTTACTTAACATTCACAGAACACTACTGTCAAATTTGCACTTAGGCAGCGCCGCTTTGGGCAGATTTGGTACTTAACAGCGTACTTAACGTTCGTCAATTTTGATGACTGATGTTGCCATGTATCACGGATGTCGCATTACGACATTATCCACTTACCACCAAGTGGATTGTCTGTTCGTCTGCCACTTTGCTTTGGTAAAAAAAAACAGTATTTACTTACCAAGATACATAGCCATTGGCGATGGTGCAGAACATCACTAGAATGGAGATTGCGTAGAAGAAGCAATCCCGACAGAGCGGCCACCAGTTGAGGTGCGACACGGTGCCCGCGCACAGAGCACACACCGAGATCACGAACATTATGTTGAACACTGCTGAACCGATCACACCTGACACACCTGTTGACAATGAAATGGTAGTTGAAAAATAATGTGATAGTTCTCTAAATGATATAGGTAAATGAAGTAGAGCGGCGAATAGTCAAGGTAAGTGCTCGATAAAGTTCTTTTCATAATTAAATCTTACATAATGAGCATAACTTTATATTGATTCTGCCTGTTATATTGATGATCCAGAACATAATCTGAAATTCAGAAAAATTAACTCAAAACGATTATCACTGTGGTGGAATTAACTGCCACGAGGTTTTTCCACTACGCTACGATATGGGGCTCTTCAAGAGAGCTGTGAACGGGATTCCGCGCGGTCGGCAGAGCAGTTGCAGGTGTCCCGCTCGTCTGCAATCAATCTATTCTATTAACAAAAATTACTCTATATTTAACGTACCAATGTCATCCTGCGCGCAGAAGACTCCGATGACGACGGTGGCGAGCTCCGGCGCGGAGCTGCCCGCTGCCATGAATGTAGCGCCCGCCACGTCCGGAGCCAGCTGTAGCTCTGCAATGTGCGGTTTATTTATATGTAATAATGAGAATAATTAAAAACAAGATTAATTATGAATATACCGTAATTTAAGATAAAATATATGAGTTTATAACTGGATTGATACCAAAATAAACAAAATAATCCATATCTCTATAAAACATGTTTAATTAGCGCTTAGCGCTTGTTTTAAAGAGAGACATCAGTGCTGGTGACAAACAAACAAAGGCGACAAATTCAAAATGTATACATTTTGTAAAACTCAAACAATAAATTAATCTTATTTTTTTGTGAATAAATACTCGTATTTGAGTTTTCTTATTGTAAGTATAAAATACCTGCTTATTTTCCATCCATATATTATAATTTATAATGCTATAATAGTAGGTATAATATGCTCACCTTTGTCTTCCATAGAGAGACTGCCTAGTGCCTAGTGACAATCTGTACTTGCCACAAACCTTTGCTTAACTTTTTTTAAAACTAAATGTCACGGGATTGAACTATTTAAACGACTTGCTTTTAAACCCATAGCAACACATGAGCTTGCTAAGCAGCGGTCAATAGATTTAGGCATGTCGCAACGGTAACTCAGGTCGGTCAGTTTGCAGTAGTTTTCCTCCAGACGTTAATTACGGAAATATAAAACACCTTCCAAGGGTGTTTGTAGAAGATTATAGAAAATTATATCTACATTTGGGTAGAATGAATAATATGATCATAACTGAATTGAATGGACCAGGCTTTTATGAGTAACGTTCGAGTCAAATTTAAAATATTAGAAATCTGTTTGATTCATTCAATTTCTTTTTTTTTGGGATGACTAAATTCTTGTGGCCCTAGTGGCTTTTAAAGAGTCACCTGACGTGTATAGTTAGGGACGAGCGCAGAAGGCGCTCTGCCAGGAGCAAAAAGTGTGTGCATCAACGAGCCTAAGGGCTTCCCCGCCGGTAGACCTACTTAGGGCGTTGCTTTAGGAGGGTACCGTGAGATCGCGAGTCGGTGAGAAGTGCCCAGGCATGTGCCGATACCTCAGTAACAGTGTAAAACTCGTACGGTAACTCGGTAAAAGGGCGCTAGATGTTGACGGTGTGACGAAGGGGACGTCTTCATCTCTGCCGGGGGGACGGTGTACACGTGTAGTGTGAGCATGTCGTTAAGAACCGCATTGGCAGCGGTAATTGGGTCATCGGGGTCGTCTAGGGCTTGCCGAGGGCTTCTACTCATAGGTTTATTAATAAACTGTGAATTGTTCCATTGTTTTTTTATTGTTGAATTGTTTTAATTGTAGCGTTATGAGAGCGGTAAGTGATTTTCGAAGGATCAACAATTCTCGAAGGAGTACCTATTGTTGCACTGTCTGCTATTTATCTTATCAACCCTTCGTATACTTAGTCAGGCCATAAATATCGATACAATCAAGAAAAATAAATAAATTACATTTGAATTTGGAATCTGTTATTCTCACATGAAAAAAAAAAGATATTCTCTCATTTTGGCGCCAATACATATAAAATATTTTACTAATATTAAAATGGAGTGGAATGATAACGATAACCGTATAGCTGTAATTGCATTACACAAATTATGCATGGAGCCAAATTCAATTTCTAAAACTCTCCATCCGCTTGGTATTAGCCGAATGTTTGTGTATCGGGCTATTGGTCCAGCTATTGGTAGGTACATTGAAACGTCCCCTGTTTGTGACAAAGGTCTGGCCGTCCACGCACTATTCGTACATACGATTAAAGCTGTGAAGGAGATAATCCGAAGAAATCCCGTCCGTCAGAACCGTGTCACCTATTTTAAAAGATAATTTAGGACTCGCTGCTTCAAAAGACGTACTGTAGTGGTCTTTTCTTAACTGATAATTTAAAGAAAAATAGGGTTGACAAATCAAAACAATTTCTACGGCGACACGCAAAGGGAGCTCACAGATAAATCTTAAATATGGAGGAGAAAATGTTCACCATTGAAGAACATTTAAAAAGCAGAATGATCGAGTTTATGCTCATTACTCTAGAGAAGCTGCTCAATTAGTCATTCAGTGATGGTTTGGTGGGGTGTTACCTATCAAAGGGTGACTGAACCATATTTTTGTGAATAAGGTATTAAAACAATATTTATGGCTAGACTAGGTTATGTACCTTCACAAATCCTATCGAGGCTGGAGACGAAGTACTCGTCGCAGACGATAGCGAGGCCGATGAAGGTGAACACGGCTACAAGGATATGGATGATCAGCCCTCCGTGCTTGCGTGCCGACAGGCCCATCAAGGGCTTTGGGAACTGAAACACGTCAATACAAACATAAAAATGAAGGTGATTTTAATGCTAACATATATTAACCAGCTTAATAAAGATTAAATAATTTTATGACCGCAAACTTCAAGTGACTTCATTTTACTATCTTCTTGACCAATTTCTTTTGATAATTGTGCTCATAAGGAGATCGCATGTTTTTATGTAGAGGTAAAATGGTCGATTCAGTCAGGACTGTTTACAAAACCAGAGGACCAAAGGCTTTCAAGATGTTTATTCGTCATTATAATTTTCTGTGCGTAGAATGTATAAAGACCAGCTACATATTCACACTTCTCCTCAGTTGTCAGTTACAAGAGTGGTGGTAAGTTATTTACCATGAAGGAAACTGTCTGAGGATCTGCCTCCTATTCTATATAATTAGAAGCAGATTACTGTAAGAATATATCCAAATTATGGTAACTGGAGTACATGAATGATAATATTAATTTTAAAAATCAAACTTTAATTTACCTGCTCAATTGCAGGCGGTGTACAGTTCCTGAGTGGATGCACTGTTGGTATCGCTGACTCTTCCTCTTTTTCTTCTATTTCTTCCAGCTCTCGAGTCACTTCCATTGTTTTATTCTAGAAAGATATTGAAATATTATTTTAAAATCACAGTTTCTTTTATTATCACTCTGACAAATTGTATGGGCTTAATCTGAGATACGCCAAAAACGATCAAAATCAAAACCTTTGCCAATATGTATACGAAAAACAATTTTACGAGTATTTATCCTTAATTTACTTTAAATCTGTTTTGGTTCAAAAGATGTAGTTTATAATGGAATCTCTAGTAGTACGAAATCACAGTGTTTTTTTCATAGAATAAGGTGGCAGACGAGCATACAGTCCACTCAGATGGTAAGTGGATACTGCCGTCCATAGACATCCGCGATACATGCCAACATGAGCGCCCACTATTGCAGATTAAAAAATGGATTGGGAGAAAGGGTTGGGAAAATGGGGAGGGAAAGGATGGGATAGCGAAACACGAACGTACATTGGGGAAATACGAAAAAGTAGGGACATACAGTACACTTCAAGGCAGTCTTCTGTGAGAGAGGGGTAACGTGGCCAGTCGAGTGCGCCCAATGGCTGTGGGAATGCAGCGTGCACTCTCCCCCAACAAGCTTAGTGAGAAATGCGCTCAATAGCACTTGACAGTAGATTCGAGGATTTTACAATATTTTCATTTAATACTGAGTGTTTTTCAGTCACACCTCGTAATAATTTAAATAGTTTATTATTGTCTGAAGGTTTTGTTATTCTATTTATATTTCATATTTTAAGAGTATATTGCTGTATCCTAACAGAGTGCATGTTGCAACCATATTATAATCTTTATAACAAGGTGATTGCAATAAAGGAATGAATTGAGTTGAATCGGAAAGTGTTTATCTTTAAGCCAGAATGTCATAGGGCAGAAAAAAGATCATATCGTATTTCCCACATGGGGTTCATTACGAAAGCTATTATTGTAACATGGTCGGTAGCGCACCTGCATAGTCTTGGTGTTGCATATGTCCACGGAGGGCGATAGCCACTTTCGACTCTGTGAGATGCATGTACCTTACCTTACTCAAAAAAATGAATGTTTATATTTTAATCGTAATATCAGGATGATACATGTTCTCTGCAATGGGGCGTCACAGGACAATATCGGTGCTATATTTCAACAAATATAACGCCTATTGTTTCAGTAAGCTTGTACTCTTAAGCAACTTGTCTAGCACAGAAATACACTAGCTAAAATCACTTACGTCTTCATAACCGGCATCTTTCTGCTTCTTCTTTTCGCCTTCAGTCTCATCGGGTATTCCTTTCATTGCCTTCTTGCCGCCTGCGACTTCCTTCTCAGTCTCCTTCCCACTTGGTTTCTCCTCGGTTTGTTCTTCCTTATCATCTGAAGGCTTTGTGTCCTCTTTGTTATCTTTATTTGTATCGGGTGTGTCTGTAAAATTAGAATAAGTGGAAGTAGAACTACCATATATTCCTGCTAGTAGGAAAAGGTGAATAGCCGGAACAGGTAAGGATAGATGAAATAGCCAGAACATTCGTGTTGTGTCGGTGTAGAAATAATTTGAAAATTTTGAAAAATAACTCGAGCGTTAAGGCGTCAATGTGGCATTAGCTTAAATATTCAGACAATACGGATCTCCTGACGTAGTACTCCTAGCAGGCATTTGGAGCAAGTACTTATCAGTACAAGAGGAATGTATGGCCTTAAAACGCTATATTGGCCATTGGCCAAGCGAGTTGGCGAGTGATGGTGGCAGCTTAGGAAGAGATAGGGAAGTACTCAACAAGTAAAGCAATTTAGAAGAAATTAAAAAACAGCCATCAAAACCTCACTTATTCAATAACGGTCTCTCTTTAATTCGGCTTACCATTGGATGAACAATCTGTCTTTCGCCTACACCATACAGAAACTCATTAGTAAAATTACCTTTTTTCTCATCTCCCTCTATTTTCTTAGCTTCTGATCCGTTCCTTTCTTCAGCTACTTCTTTCCCTTTCTCTGCCTCAGGTTTCATTTCGGGAGTCACTTGAGGAGTAGACTCTTTCTGCTCATCTGTTTCCTGGGGCTTAACATCGGAGACCGAACCGTCGACGGATGAGCTCAAGAGCGCTTGGAAGACAGAGTAAGCTATGAAGAACACGGAAACAGTCAGCCATCTATGTCGACGGGGGCGCCGCATCCTCTGTGAAAGAACAAAAATAACTGTAGGAATTGTAGACCAAATGGTTTTTGTAATAGGTACCAATTTTCCTCAATTTCTTTTTGAATGCATCCTGCCTTGATAAATGTACCTATATACATTTATCAATGTAGGATCGATGGTTTTTCTTCTAAAATTTACTACACACATTTTATAATATATCCGCGTAATGTCCCTTCCAAATCGATTCAATTTATGCCGTATAGACGCTATAGGATCTCTGTATATCATATGTACGTAGAGGTGGGCGTTTCAAACCATAAATAGTTTCAAAAACTATGTATTGGTGCAATACCTAAAACCCGGTATTGAGTTTCAGAAAAACTATGTATTGGTACAGTGTTAGCTTAGTATTAGCTTCGTTCGCGGTAAGGATTCAGAACTGATTCGGAACTATACGCATGCGCAGTTCAAATAATGCCGTTCGCGGAACACACAGTTCAGAATTTCTAGTTACAGTTCTGTGTTCGCGGAACCGTCGAACTCGATTCAGGATCGCTTCAGAATCAGTTCTATCAGTTCTATAACTTTGGCAAGAATCCGTAGTTCCAGACATGCGCAGTTTTTACCTAACGACATTTGACATACATGCTGCGGCTATATTCAGTTGGTTAGAAACTAATAAACTGGTTAAATAGTTAAATAAAATATAAATTTTATTAATTTATTAAAGGTTAAATAAAATATGGTTAGTTTTGTTTGTTGTTTATATAATACTCTAATAAGAGTAATGTGTTTTGGTGGGTCCACTTAAATATTTGCCAACTTAGGGGTTTTCCCCCCAAATTTAGGGGGTAAATAAGTGGGATGGGTTTTTTTTAGGGGTTTTATATTTTTAGGGGTATTTTTAGGGATTTTTTGACTCTTCATATATTTTTTTGAATATATATTTTTCATATATTATGTGAAAGTATAGGCCCTGGGACAATCCAAACTATAATAGCTAATCATATTTATTTGTTGACCTAGCGACTTAACGACATCTAGTACAAATATATTACAACTACTCTGTGGTGACTGGTGGTTATTGTGCCTATGCTTACTGGAAATACATATGTACGTTGATTATTGTTTACTTGTTTAATTCGATTTTGTTGTTGTACTGCTGTGCCGACAAGCAATTTGTTAATGATGCCTAAAGAAACTAAAAATAAAAAAATGTACAGTCAGAAGTGCACGTAGATTTGGGAAACAGATCCAGATTTAAAAGGTAAAGAAATTTCATTGCATTTTTGTAATTTATATTTTTTCTTTTATTATATATTTTTTTAGGGGGATTTCTAAGTAATTGGGGCGATTTTGGGGGTTTTTGACTTAAGCTTTAGGGATAAATATTTTTGAGAGTTGGTAACACTGCCGATGACAGTAGATCGTACGCAGTTTGGTTCCGAAATCGTTCGCGGAAATAAAAATCACGAATCGGTTTATAACCGAGCATGCGCTCTACTACGATTCCAAATTAGTTCAGTACTAGTCCAGAATCAGTTCTGAATCCTTACCGCGAACAAAGCTAATGAATAACCGATGTAACGCGAACGCGACAGAGACCGCCATACATGACATGACATGAGTGATTGTTACGCGAGCGAGCGAGAGCCACAGAGCGCGCCGTAAACTTAGTTCCGCGCGCCCCGCCCGTCTCCCACTCTCTCTAATATGAAGAGGATGTAGGATTTGACACCTAATTTCTTTTGTATTAAGTGCAGTTATCGGCTATTTTGAATTGGGTCAATCTGGGTTTCTTTAATATCAATTCAATCAATTCAAGAGGGCACCTGTTTCATTAATATATACTTATATGGATTATTTTAGATTTAGTTTTCAACTTTTCACTCACTTTCGTTTCGTTCGCTTTCGCGCATGTCTTCCTGGAGTGATGAGTGAAATCGACTGTTTTTGTTGATTTTAAATATTTGGTGTGTTAAATAGTGTAAATAATAGATAGTTTCATAATTCGTAGTATAAATATAATATTCGTCTAAGTGTATAAAATAAAATAATAAGTATAAAATTAAGTGTAAATAATGTCTCGTATTTAGTCTATTTAGTAGTATTTTGTGGGACTTTTTTGAAAAGACACCTTGTAGACAAGAAGGCGAAATGTAAAATATGTGGAGACTTGTATAGTTATAAAGCTTCAACAGGTAATTTAAAAAGGCATTTGAAAAATAGGCATATTGAGGCATTTCGTCGCGTTGTAGCCGCTCGGCAGAGACAAAACGCGGAAATATCTGTGGAGGAGTCAACAAATGCTACACCTGCGACAGTTTCAACAGCAGTTGTAGAACCGTCCACTTCGGGTAGTACTGCCCGTGATTGCGTATCTTGAATGATTCCCGTAGCGCAGCAGCAGCCATCGTCTTCCACTGGCACATCCGCGCCCGCACAATCCGTACGGGTGCCCAGCCTGCAGCAATCAATGGAGAGATACTGTACAACGAAAAAAATATCCAAGGAGCTCAAACAAAAAATCAATTTCGATCTTTTGCGTCTCTTTATTGAGGGATATCAACCCTTCTCTCTGGTGGAAGAGGAAGCTTTCAAAAAATTTGCTAGTTGGATTCCCGGCTACAATCTGCCCACAAGAAAGACTCTTTCTAACGTAATGTTACCAGCTCTCTACGACAAAGTTAAAAACAACGCAAAAAGTGTACTAGAACTTTCAAGTGTTGAGAATGTTTGCCTCGCAGCAGACTTGTGGACCTCCCGCGCCAATGAATCCTACTTGGCAGGGCAGTATGTCGAAGAGGATTTCAGTATAAAGTCCATCTTACTACACTGTGGGGGCTTTGAAGCGTCCCACACAAGCCAAAATATTCAGGATGCGCTGGCGGAAATGGCGGCGGAGTGGAGATTAACAGAAAAAAATAATTTTGCTGTATCTGATAATGCGCCAAACATTACAAAGGCCATCCGCGATATAGGGTGGAAGCACTACGGTTGCTTCGCTCATTCCCTAAATTTAATAATGCAAGACACGCTAAAAAGTTTATCTGAACTATTGGACAAAATAAAAAAAATCGTGCGCTACCTACTATAAAACAAGTTCCACTGCGCAAACTAAACTTTCTAAGGCGCAAACAACTGATGATCCAAACTGTGTTCCAAAGCGCCTTAAACAGGAAGTACCTACACGCTGGAATTCGGCCTATCACATGTTAAAAAGGTTTGTAGAACTAGAACCTTATGTGAGAGCAACAATGGCAATATTACGGCATGATTTGCCAGTATTTACCAACGAAGAGTGGACTTTTTGTGCGGAACTATGTAAAATTTTAAAACCCTTTGATGACGCCACACATTCACTGAGTGGTCAAAGCTACATGACAGCAAGTTCTGTCATTGTAATGACAAGGTGTCTTGTCTCTGGCTGTGATAAGCTTTTAGAAGAAAATTTGTGTGAGGCCTAAAATAATGTCATTTACCAGTTGCGGACAGGTTTGATAACAAAATTTATTAATGTCGAAAGAAGTGGCACTTTCTCAGTCTGCACGTTTCTGGACCCAAGGTACAAAATGGCAGTATTTTCTGACCAAAACGAAGCTAGGAACACCCGCAAACGCGTTCAAGATATGCTAGTGGACGCTATATCCCAAAATGTGCCTCCTGAAAATCCAAGTGTCAGTAATTCTCAACCGACAACCAGTGCGTCCCGCATATATGACAAGTTTTCACCATGGTGTGTGCTGCAAGAAATCGTCAACCAGCAACAAGTAGTAGGTAGGCACACCATTATCAAAGGCAATCAAAGAAATTGACACTTATCTTAATGATGACATCTTACCAGAATTTCGCGAAGACGGCTCCTGGAACTGCCCAATGGAATGGTGGCGCAACCATAAATATACATATCGCCATTTGTCAAAATTATTTAAAAAATACGGGAACATCATGGCCGCATCAGTTCCGTGCGAACTAATATTTATCTAGTAGGTAAGACCGGGCCGATAATTATAATCAGTGACCGCCGCGCGCCGCGCGCGGTTACAACTGATAAAGTTGGACAATTGACATTTTTAAATGCAAATTTGGATGCTTGTAATTAATAAGTGTAAACAGTTGTGTAAATAAATAAAATATTAAAAATAAAAATTTAAAATTTAAAAACAAAAAAAACTTGTAAATAGGGTGTAAATATGGACACGCAATGTACATATATTGAAATGAAATGAACTTTTAAATACGCCTGCAATTAGAAGTAAACAAACAAATGCTTCTGAATCTCAAAGCAAATACCTGAATAACCAACCATAATAATTTGCAGCCAGTCCTAAGCCTGGTTAAAGTATGAAGGAAAGATCACTTCATTTCACATAAGAAAAAGTAACAAAGACAAATTATATTTATATTTTTTTAAATTTATTTTTATCATAACTCATCATAACAACACAATAATACTCAACAAGAACAATGTGATCAAACATAGGTACTCCCGTCGCGCGTCCCATCGCTCTCGCTCACACATTGGAAAGTTGGAAACGTTGTTCTCAAATAAATACACAGTTTCAATTAACCGGTACACACTTAAAAGACTTTATTCGGCAATCCATAGTTTCAACCGTAACGCTCTAGAAAAACTTTATCCTCCAATACATAGTTTCAAAACCCGGTATTGCGTGGCGATAAATAGTTTCGTTTTAATACGGCAAAATCGCGTACCGACCCACCTCTATATGTACGTACCTGTCATGTACCAATGTATACACGCTCTGTGCGTTTTCATAGATAATGGACAATGCCAGAATTTCATAGACCAATGCCCTGACGAGTGCATAGATAAGTTATATGTCAAATTAAAGGTCGTATTTAATACAGTATAATAGGAAGGAAGCTATAGGAATCTGGGGTTTTCTTTTTATTACTGAAAAGAAGAAAATATGCGCCTGATACATTTATGTAGCAATAAGACTATCGTAATAATCGAAATGTTTATTTTAAGTACTAATATTGAAATATTGACTTTAAGATTGTTATTTACTTAAATGTCTACGTAGGTTGGTAGAGTTCAGACTCGTTCTTACGTTTTTAACCGTACTTATTCGCCGAATCGCAGCTTGCCTGTACTGAAGGCGTGTTTGATATGGGATATCAATCCCATGGCGGATGCGGCTGTGTGAATGCCATTGGACACCATCAATATCAATCTCTGTACTGATTTATTCATCATACATTATTATATTTATTAGGAGTGTCAAGGACTTAAAAACCATGACCATGTAATAAGATGTAGGGGTGAAATAATAAAAAATCGTAGGGGTACGTAATAGTTTATTTAGAGTTTAGATTTTTTTTACAATACAACTGTGTTAATAAAACGCAGTATTTTAGTAAAACTTTTTTATTAAGTAGGGACGCTGATGGCCTTGTATCCATGAAGTATTGAACGTAACATCTTGCTTAAAATATTCATGATCTTTACCCATAAATTGAGTAAAATGTTTATATAGAAATGGATTTATGGGACCGATGCAAATTTATATCGTCACAACGTCAATGAAATGTCAAAAGTGGCCTATTACATTGACTCTACTGTAACTGACTTCAATAGTTGACATTCGTATGATATGTCAAAAATTTATTCTCCAAAAAAGGAGGATTCTTTTAAAACCAATAAAACCTTCTTTAGTTTGAAAATATAACATGTAACACGTATAGCAGCGATAAAATTATAGTTAATCGTAGAAGTACGCTTAGCAATGATTGACTTATACTCTTAATGGAAATTTTAATGAGTTAGTTACCAGGGCTAAAATGAAATCGTTTCGTGTACATTTTGCTGTTTGTAGTAAAGAGCTACAGTTAACAACAACAACACATAGGTGCTACATGCGAGTTCGAATTTCCATATAAACTTATAAATATCACTCTTTCCTTCAAGTATCGCACTCAAAGTATTCAAAGGAAAATCCCTCTGGAGACTGCATAAAGCCCCTTTAATTGGACATAAACCTCGATTCACTCCGTATATCGTATTGCGTTTATTTTAGCGATAAAATTCTGGCGAATTTACGAGTCGCCGCATAAAACGAACCCGCAATAACGGCTGGAATTTATTGGATGACAAATTATGACATAAAATATTGAAATCTTGCTGCTCTTTTGATTTTGCAAGCGTGGCGTAATTGCAAAAGTTGTTTCGCGGGAGGCAGCCGGAGGAGCTAGGTCAAAATTCAAATTAAGACGGTAGCTTGCCTCAAGGCAAGGTACGCCGAAAAGAAACGGTTCGGTGTCGGCAAGCTGTATCGGTTTCTTTGGCATGCCAGTTTTGGCCTTATTTATCTATTTAAATGGGTATTAACGCGAATATTTACCTTATTTATTTTACTCGACGTTTCGGTTGGTGCAACCTGTTAACCAGCATAGATAAATATGTGTGAAAAACGCGAAAATCTCAAATGTTATATAGAATTATGTTATTAGTAATGCTCTAAGAAGTTCGATGCGAGGTATGCGTGTAGTAGATATGAACGGGATTGTTTAAATATTATTTTAAAATGAAAATGGGCAATGAAAATCCTATTTAATTTCAAAATTTCAAACCTCTCAAGTTGTTCTTCTTACAGTAACATTTTCGTCATTGAAAGTTAGTAATAATTTTGCCAATGTTGGTTACTTGGATGCAGTAACCTAAATATTGAACAGGTGTTTATTCTAAACATTGGCAAAAGTACTTCGTCCAAGATTCCATACGAGATTAACTTATAATATTCCACAACAGTGTACAACCCACCAAATGTAAGCAGGTTCAATGTGCATTGGCAATGTTTCATATGAGTTAGATTTTGTTATTCAACGGCACGCCACCGTCAGTTTCCTCAAGATGTATAAGTATCCTCGAGTTAATGACAATTAAAAATGAGATTTCTAATGCTTCTTATGTATCAGTGATACCTATACATATACTATAGAAATCTCGAGTGAATAAATATGAGTCACAAATATACCCATTGGCTATCACCGTTCAACTGACAAATGAAATGAACTTCACCGTATCCTATCAAGCCTATTTAATAGTCTTTTATTTTTACATTCATGAACTAATTCCTATATATTTCTGCATAAGAAAATACATGAAATACATTTAAAGAAAATGAAGGAAAATCAAGAAGTGTTTCCGCAATCACACCGTTGCATGACGAAGCGTTCGCTTTCAGGCGGTGTGATCGCAGACATCGCGCGCCAATCAATCACACAGTCAACGTGACGTCAGCAAGATGGCGGCGCTTCAGCTTCAGATTTCTAAGGAGTTTCGACATGTCACGGCGGCGTCTTAAAGAAATTGTTTTATTTTAATCTTTAAGAATTGTTTAATCTTAACGTATAAATCTTTCTTATATATAGGTATACGTACTATCCGCCTTTGGTCACTTTGTGCAGTAGAGAATCAGTACCTACGTATAATAAAATCATAACAGAGAAATATTTACTAAAAAAAGGTATTTACTGTTTTGTAATCGAATGATATCGATTCCAAAACTACATTATTTTGAAATTTTTGTCTGCCTGTCTGACAATATTGAATGAAACTTGACATAGTTTTGTTAACTTGACTTGGGTTAACATTTAGGGTAAGTACATTTTATCCCGATCCGTTATAAAGTTCCCACGGTAATATTAACGGGGAATTCCCAGAAATAACGGGGGAACAAACAAAGTCACTGGCACCGCTAGTAATAAATATCCGCGAGCGATGGAAAATGCCATGCTAGGAGTCTCTTCGCTGGACAAAGCTCCGTAGCGAAGAAATTCCACGAAAAACGAAATTTGCCGAAAGCTCAAAGAATCAGCAAGCTGAAATAGCAATGAGGAGGTCATATATGCCGCAGGATCGATAACCGATGAGGGAGACGGACTAATGGCGACCAAGTACCGGGAAATGTACTGCATTTCCCACTTTATCTTATTTCCCTAATGTACGTACGTGTTTCGATAGTGAGTAGGATGTTCCAGAGCCCATTTCCACCCTATCCCTCTCCATTTTCCCAATTATTTCTCCAAATCCATTCCTATATCTCCAAAGGTAGGCAACGCATCCGGGGGCGTGCCAACGTTTGTCATTTTCGATTAATGTTAGCATGTATCGCGGATATCTATGGGCGACAGTATCCATTTACCATCAGGTGGACTGTATGCTCGTCTGCCGCGTTCGTCCATAAAAACAAAAAAAAAATACTATCAGGTGGACTGTACGAAACGAAGCATGAGATGCCCACCAGCCAGATGTACTGACGACTTGAAGAAAGTCGCCAGTAGTGGGTGAATAAGAAGACCTGAAGACCGCGTGTGGTGGCGGTCCTTGGAAGAGGCCTATATCCAGTAGTGGAGACACATTAGGCTGATGGTATGGTATAAATATGTAAATAACTAGAGACCCGCCCTCCCTTCGCTTCGATTTATGTTTTTCTTTTCAAAATTTCAAAATAAAATATAGCCTATATTAGACACGGATAATGAAGCTTCCTATTTGTGAAAGATTTCTTGAAAGCGGTTCCGTAGTTCCAGAGATTACCCCCAACATACCCACAAACAAAGACACAATTTTACCTCTTTATATATCAGTATAGAAGTATAGACTAAAACTTCCTAATCTCTCATTCAGTAAGTCAACTTTACTAGTAATTCTAAAACATCTCATCTATCTCATACATTTGAATGCACGGCGTCTTCTATCTGATTTACGACCGACTGAGATGGAGTGCACTTTAAATGTGGAAACTAAAGTTCATCGACCAAGGAATGAGGACGTCGGGACGCAACTTAACTCTTCATTTATCCTCAAGTCCGTCTTATTAAAATTAAAAAAAAATAGAAAAATAAAACGGGGTAGTTGCAGCATTGCAGTAGTTGCATTCAGTGTATAGATAATTTTGTATCAGAGTTGCAGGAATGATCTAAAACATCTTTTGTTTTAGATCATTCCTGCAACTCTGATATACAATATAACATTAAGAGTTAGTAATCCTAGTACTTTATAATAGATATATAATATGATTATAAATATAAGTGAAAATATTTAAATATACCCATCTTTATAATTAATATTGTTCTCTTCTTCTTCTTCTTCTCAGCCCTTGGACGTCCACTGCTGGACATAGGCCTCCCCCATTGTCCGCCATTTAGACCTATCGGCAGCGACCTGTATCCAGCGGGTGCCCGCAACCTTTATGAGGTCGTCTGTCCATCTAGCAGATGGACGTCCTCGGCTTCGTCCGCCGGTACGTGGTCTCCATTCGATTGGTGCCATTGGTGCCATAAAAGGCGACTAAGGGATAACAATGCGTTTTCCACAAGCCCTGTAAGAGAGTGGACTCACCCACCCGCTACACTAGACTCAAATAAATTCGTTACTCAGGCAGCGCACTAAGCCAAGAGTTGACAACACCAAATTCTCTTTTTACTTTATGCTAATTCCATTTACCTCGGCGTAGTGCCGACTGAAACATGACGTCACAAAACGGTAACAATACGCCGCCGAAATTAATTAATTAACGTTCGTTTACGAAACACGCTTGACGTTTTGATTAATTTATCGTTGTTTTAATTTTGCGCTGACCGAATTAGGTTCAACGAGAAAAATCAAATTTTAATGTAGGTGTGTAGGTATGTACTCATACGTTGTGTTAGGTAACCTTCCTTTCATCAATAAATAAATATATACTTATATTATAAAGAGAAACTGTTAGATTTTTTTTGTTTGTTTTTGATGTCGGGGGTGAACTTAAAAATTACAGGACAAATTTTGATTTTTTTTTCTCTTTTCGCAAACTGAGCTAATAATGCATATAGACATAGACTATGTTTGAATTTCCGATGAAATGGCAACATTTGTAAATCAATAACCGCATTTAAAAAAAAGACAGCGCGGCCCATTACTATTATGCTACCTAAGTGAGCCAGAAAGGATTACAAATTTTGTTTGGAAAAAGATGGCACAATGAGCAAGCAGGCATTTAACCTGATGGTAAGTGATTACTGTCGTTCATGGACGTCCGCGATACATTGCAACATCAGTCCAGAATGACAAACGTTAGCCCTCCCTGATGCGCTAAATACCAATGGAGATTTAAAAATGTATTTGGAGAAAGAGTTGGGAAAATGGGGAGGGATACGATGGGGTGGAAATGAGTTCTGGCACAATCTCACTCACTACCGAAATATGTACGTACATTAATAGAAATAAAGTGGTAATGTAGTACATTTTTTCAGTAGTCTTCTGTGAGTGATGGATAAACTTGACTAGTCGAAGGCGTTCAGCGGCTGTGAGATTGCAGCGTGCACCCTCCCTCTCTCAACATATATTATTGGAGTAAGTTGAAGTAAATCCAGTTGAGTCACCGACTAGATTTCTGTTAGGTATATAGCTCGCCTTAAATAAAAACAGGCATAAAAAGGACTTGCAAAAATGATATCAGCCATTTGAACCATTTTCATTCTGAAAGTATTCAAGGGAAAATCACCCTAATGTGGGTGCGCACTATCATAAGAAAGCAACGGGAATCTCGTGAGAGTAATGCCGGAAACGACAACAGTGAACAGCGTTTCTTTTATTCATACAGGAACTCGCGATCAGAATTACTGTACACTCTGTCGTAGTTTACAAAAATGAACAAAATCAGTGTGATTGAAACTTGGAATATCCAATTATAACAAGCCCTTCCATCGTCATTGTCTTGTACACGAGGGACGTCACGCTGGCCAAGCGGGTGGGCGAGTCCACTCTTCTAGAGGTGGTATAGTTCCTCAGGGCTTGTGGTAGCGGTTTCATTATCCCTTAGCGGCTTTCACGCCATCCACGGGAAGAGATAGAGTGGTGTCATTCTAAACCCACCGACGCCACATGACCCATGCAGCCGTCGTTCACAAGATAATGTGAATGCGGAGATCCATGTGAACGAGAAAATTGCATTGGTGTGCAGTGGTGTCGATTTTTTTTATTATTTAAGAGATGGCAGACGAGCGAGCGGGCCACATGATGGTTAGTAATCAGCGCCGCCCGTGGACACCTGCGTCCTGCAATAACAGGAGGCGTTCTCTCGCTTAACCGTCCTATGTAGATAATTGAATAAGAATTACCATAACACGCCACAACATATATCCAGCTTAAATGTCACGCTTATTTGATAAAAAAAATGTTTAGATTTGTATCGAGTGTCGTGTCAAAAAGTCCAATAAAAATCCGAGTGCCGTTATAGTGTGGAAGTGGCGGTTAACCCAAAGGTTTACACAGGCCGGTTTACATTACACCACTCGCGGAACCTCATGGGAAACATTACAGACACGCTACATTCCACACCAGGGTTGAACAGGGCCACGCTCATGTAGAATGGATTCATTGTCGCATTGAATCGGATTTCTAAACTTGGCAAAAATAACCTTGGAGATTACCAATTAAAGGTAAAAAAGACATATTTTTGACAGTGTTTAATTTTATGAAAAGTAACTACATATTTTTGTTAATTTTAATGACTCATTTCTCTTTTCCATACATACCATAACAAATGTTATATTTTCGACTCATCTGCAACTCACAGTTTTAATTTTGTTAAAAATAACAAAGTTTGTTAAATTTAGTACCTAACTTAATCTGCTTTTCCATACAAATTTTCCTTTTTTTTTATATTTTCAACTCGTCGCAATTCGCAGTATTTTAATTTTGTTAAAAATCACTTATTTTGTTGATTTTATTAGTTCATTCCCCTTCTCTATATTTTTCAAATTATATATTTTCTCTATATTTTCCTTCTCTCTTCGCTACAAATATATTTTCATCCGCATTTTCAGTGTTTTAATTTTGTTAAAAATAACTGAATATTGTTAATTTTAGTGACTAACACACAAATACAATCGCGGTAAAGTGAGTCGCATCAAATGTTTACCCGAGCTCGTAACACCGCCCGCGGGACCGCTTGTGAAATATAGCCGTGAGTTACGCCTGAGACTCGATTCAATGCTACAATGAAATACGGGTATATGTCTCGTAACTTACGTTTTTCAGTGTATTTTTCAAAACCAGTTTTTTTGTGTATCGAATCAGACGGCGGTCCATCGGATGGTAAGTGATCAGAGTTCATAGGCAGTTTTGTAAGTGTATTGAACTAGGGGGGGTATTGTTATTAAGGGGGATGTGACCGTGCTGCCGACCTTGTAGACTCCGCAACTTTATTAAAAGTAGCTTAGTGGAAAAACCTTAATTGACACGTATTGTCTTATACGACAACTAGAGAGAAGAAAATAATCTTACATAAAAAAAAAAAATTCACTAGAAAATTTGGTAAATAGCTTTGAAAATATATAAGATTGATCCTAACACGCTTCGAATAATCTAGTTCGGCCTAGGTAAAACTAGAAAAAATTAGGGCAATCCCACAGCCACAGCACAGAGAGACTGCGCTTTACATAGATTATACATATAAATTATACATATATTATAATTATATATTTATATATATAAAATTAGCGGTGATAGCCTAGGGGTATCTATACTGAACTCGCATTCCTGTGATCCTGAGTTCAAATCCTCGTCTCGAACCACTGACTTTCCACTTAAGTACATTTTTTTTAAATTATAACATGCTCGGCAGTGAGCGGAAAACATCGTGAGAAAACCCGCATGCCCTAGAAAACAAATAATCTGCAGTATGTGATTCACCAATCCGCAGTGGGCCCGCGTGTTAGATAACGATCCGAAACCCTCCAGTTATTTACTAGGGGAGGCCTGTACATACAGGTGGGACGTTATAGGCTGATTGATTGACATATAAAATAAAATTGCAGAGCGTTACAGTGACGGAAAGGAGAGCGCCCTTAATGTTGGCCGAAGCCGTTTACACTGCCCGGGGGACCGCTTGTGAGATACTGCGCCCCGAGATTGGATTTAATGCTGCGCAGTCAAAGGAAAAAGATTTTCCTCTGTAATTCATGTATGTTATAAAATCCTTTGTTGGAATAGTAAAATCACAGAGCTCTGCGTAAAGTTGAGAACATGGTGACGTTTCCAGTAGTTTCGGTTCCTACCCGAGTATTTTGGGACGAAACGACGTATACGACTTAATTTTGGGCGTACCTTGTTTCGATCAGAGGAACATCAAATAACTCGGTATGCCTAGTACGGCTAATTGGCGCCCGTAAGGACACTTCGGTCCTTACGATGTGTCGGTATAAATAGATATTAATTTCCAATCACACAGTCTATTTTTAGTAATATCTACTAAGGTCTTTGAATAGAGAAACCGCACCCCAAAGGTCGTATTTATAAACATTAAACCTTCATAAAGTAAAAAGCATTTGACGTGTACTTAGACGCGACAGTGACCTTTGTAATTGAGTGTGACGTAGACTGGTGTAGACGTTCGTAGCTCACACTGCGCCTCGTGCGTACTGCTACCGCTGACTGGTGGAATGCTACGAACACTTACTAATAATGCTACGATTCTACTTAATAAAAAAAAGAAACATCTTCAAACATAACGTAACATCAGTATAGCGCTATGCAAATTACTTTACAATTAATTATCAACCTTTTTAATAGCCGATTAGGTAGCCCCAATAGCAAATACAATGTCGAAGGTATGGTCTGTTATGCAATAATTTAAAATTACTTTTCTGCAGTTTTATGAATACTATAGAAAGTGTGGTAGTAGAACCGATGGTGAAATGCATTCTTCTTCACGGGAATTCAATAATAAAATCATTATAATTTGCCGTATTATATTGTCATATAATAATTATGAGTAAAGTAACACACTAGTGAATATGATATACTTTAGGCTTACATATTTCTAACTTATACTCGTTAAATTATATCTACGGCTTCTACTACAGAGTTTCTATGGATTTTTAAAGTTTCGGCGGTGAAGGAAAACATAGTGAAGAAATGCTAACACTCCGCACCGGGCCCGCGTGGACGCAGTGTGAGGCTTTAGTAGAGGCCTATACCTTGCATGGAACGTTATAGACGATAGGTCGATCGATATCGATAAATAATTTACTTCTATATTTTTTATTTTATTATTATCAATTTTTTTTGAATTTCTTAATAGCTGTAGGAATCTTGGCTACACTGTAATTGTAATTAATTGAATTAGGCAAGCAAACCCGCCGGCCGATGCTAAATTTGCTCAGGGCAATGTACGCGCGGCCGCTTGTAGACGGCGCTTGCGCAGAGCAGAGCGAGCGGGCGCCGCGCAGTCGCTACCCATATCCGACGGCGCATGCGCATTTTTAACTTCTGTTGTTTATAAATTTATATGCCTCTCCGTAAGGTTTCTTCTAGAGGTTAATTTCTAATACTTCGTTTTCCTATCAGTAATATCCTATGTTCAAAATTCATGCTTGTTCTTCTAAAATCTGAATCGGTATTGTAAATCTTGGCATACCTACATAAATAAAGTGTGGCAAATAAGGTGTGGACTTTCACTATTAAAGAAACATAAGTGATCAAGAACCCTGTTCCAACACTTTATAGCGATAATTACCAGCCATCTTATCATTTCGCTTGCCTCGCCAAGTAGTACCTAAAATGTTTCGCTTCGGGTATAGCTTAGTTTAGATACCACTTCCGAGCCGTTTCATAACATAAGCGGTTGTGAAATTGAAAATGAAATTGAATTAATTGAAAATAGAATGAATGACATTACTTTATTAATCGCTTTATTTGTTTTCGTATGCTACGAAGCGCTTTATGGAGAGCAGCAATGTTGAGGAAAAATTTAAGAGATGTAAGAGATATCACTACAACAGGAGTTTTCCAATCTAATTTAACCAAAAAAAAAATCTGGCAGTCTTTGCAAATTATCTTATAATAAAAATTAAAATGGTACACCGTGAACACACCCTTAGGTCCATAAAAATAAACGCACGTTAATAAGAAATGAAGCAGCCGCTTAGTTCCGAGCATCGTTTATTTAAGCACCGCACGGGCTTTTCTTAGCCGTGGTTTTCTGGAAATAAGTGTTGTTATTATTTTGTGGACAGGTAGTCTGATTTACATAATGACTTCATTCGGAAAGACATTTACCTATGTGAAGGAGCTATGTGAAAAATAAGATTAATCCATTAAACCCATTACACGGCGATCTTCAAGACTAATGCTAGTGATTATAGAACAGTGTGTGATGTGTGATGTAGACCACCACATCCCATACCGTGGGTGTCTTAGAAGGCTACTAATGGATCATTAAGCGGCCACCACGAGCCTGCACCACCTCTAAAAGAATAGACTCGCCAACTCGCTTAGCCAACGTGGCCTTTTAAGCCTATACATCCCTCATGAACAAGACAATATGCATGAGAAGGCCCATTTCCATGAGGAAAGACATATCCTGATGATATGATATGGTATAGAGACTAACTGATTCAACAGTACACAACAACCCTGTATATGATTATAAAACTAAATTATCTTTCAAAAATACGACACCTACACCGATTATGTTTTAAGTTCATATTTATTACCGTACCTCTAATTGCATACTTTATTGCATAGACGTGGATGACGCATTCTGGTGTTTCCGGATTAACTGATGGCCGAATCTGTTCAAGTGACATCATGACCTAGTCTTTCAGACTAGACTATAGGGCGCCGACTGTTTTAATAGAAAGCTAGCTCAACGTCTGCGATTCCGCTACTGAGATTGTATAGAAAACATTTTGGCGTATAATGAGACGCATTTAGAATGAGACGGAATGTATTAATGTCTCACTCTCCCCTCACAGCTCCCTACAAGATGGCGGTTAAGAGAAATATTCTTCTAAAATAAATAGTTCTTTCAAAAGCCTTTTTCTACCCGACCTCACAAAACAAACCGTCAAGAGTAATATCTTTGTTTCGTTAATATACCGACGCAAAAACATTAAGACCATTGGCGTATACGCGATTACAAATTATTTCTTGCGTTTGCGAATGCGTTGTTTTATACATTCACATTCACATTCCTTGCTTTAACTGAAAGAACAAGTTCGATCTACAATGTTGTATTTGCAGTTGGCGCTACGTAGCCGCTTATTGAGCATGTTAATATAATCAGCTGCACTTTTGTATTTGTTAGTACGCCTGAACAATAATTAAATGTTACGTAGTATTTGATGTATTTGTAGAACGTCCGTCGTAGCATACATAACACATATTCGTATCATTCCGCTAGTCGGCCGTAGCAGTGCTACGCACGCGTCGTAGTAGCAGCTACGAACGTCTACGAACCACAGACCCTTGTCAAAGCATATTTTATTGTTTTCCAAACAAGAATAATTTATACTACGGCGTACGCTTCAAATGTTTTTCTCTGAAGTTGAAGTTTCTCAACAATTCACACGTCCACTGGTAAAAATTTTATGTTTGTTTCTCTACTTGTTTCTCTATGAATGAAAGTAATTGATTGAACACAGACGAAATAGTGACGTTTAAAAAGGAGAAAAGCCACTAAGGCCGGTGGACAGGTTATATGATATTACATAAAGAATACAGATTTAATCACAGTATCCGACATTATAAATGGCACACTGTGAACGAATATGTGAAATACTGCTCAATTTCAGACTTCTGTAGTATATATGTCATTACATCGTTTCCGTAATCTCGGTGAGGATTGAAAACAAGTTTCAAAGGTTCCGTGTACAATATCTTTATTATCCTATTATAAGTTCCGGAATTGCAGTTCGAATTCTAATATCTAAAGTTATTTTATATAACTTGATAACTTTTTGATAACTTCTACTCCAACGCAAAGAGGATTTTTTGGTGTTTTGAAGTGTACCAGCGCAGAGGCTAGCAGCAAGGTGGATGTCTTCTTCTATCTCTAAGTAAGTCTGCCATCAGAATATAAACACCACGGAGACCCTCTTATTGTCACTATTTTATTTGTTTTTCTTTGTTTTATATGTAACTAAGTTATATGTATTTTTTGAAACTTTAAGGTGGTAATAAATGTATCTTTTTCTTTCTTTCAAATTTGTTTTTTTTTATATAATATTAAACGCCACATTCAATGGCCTACACTAGGACACATACATTTACACATACAAAGACAAACAAAACCAGACACACCCAGACCCGAAAAATATTTAGTCTTTAAACAAATGAACATCCGACCGGGACTAGAATCCGAGAAGTATTACAAAGCAGGCACTACCAACTGGGCTAATCAGTCGTCAGATATCCTATTGATCTATTTTCACTGTATACAATGAGTGTGTACATTCCAGTACAAGTAGTAAGGGCGTCACTTCGTCGCCAGTCCGCGATGACGTCATCGGACTGTGTGCTCGAGACATCACCGTAACGATAAATCTTATGTTAATATAGACGACGACCATTTTTATTAGGTTTTGACCAAGTTTTACTTCAACTCCATTAAGTTGACGTACTTTTATTAAACATTTATGGTGACCTAGTATGTGAACGCGGCTTCGTCCGTTTAGAATTCGATTACCAGATTAGTTTGTCTGTGTCCAAATAGGTATATTTTTTCCGAATGGCCCTAATGGCCTTTCAAGAGTCATCGGACATGTACCTTCAATAGCTCAAACGGTGGACTGTAGATGGCAAAGAAATAAGTATATCTAGGTGATTCTATAATATAATTTTCATTCTCTGTGGTATATAAAACCTTGGCCCGTCCCAACGCGAATAATATCTTTAAAGACATAGCGATAGCGAAGGGTCACCTCCAGTGCCCCAAGGGCGATTGTTTATGCAAACTTGCATGGCTTTGCACGAGTCCTATACAACGACATATAGTTTATATGTTTAGACGTTGTATTATTTTCTAAGATTTTTGAACTTGAATTTAAACTGTTTTATGTTAACAATTGAACTACTGAGAAAAATAAGTCCAACTATTTCAATGGCTGAACTAGTCAATTGAACTAATGGTCGTGTAATTTTGAAGGAGTAATTATGGCTCTACTGAAATGATGTAGCTCATCTACGAGATGTAGATCTATAGTACTTTTTTGCCAAATTTCATTTTAATCCGTTAAGAAATGCGTACGGCAGTTTATCCGTAAGTTGCGTTATATTGATATATAAACCTTGAAACTGGGTGGTGTTTTGTATTCAACTGGTGACCTTTAGTCGAGATGTAGTGAATTACTTTCGAAATTCGAAAGTTGAGATCTCCGTAAAAGAAAACTACTGATCTAGTGTAGACAACATTAGAAAAACGAGATATGTTCCTCAAAAATAATTACAAATTGTCAGCATATTCACAAGCTATCCAGCGTGCCTTTATTATCAGCATAAAGTAGAACATTCACATACTCACGTATCTAATAAAATAGACTTTGCGTGCGGTTGTGCTCTCACGATTCTCATATTCGTGGCGTCATAACGTTAACCTTTGGGTCAAGAGTGAGCGCTCGATATCAGGTCGGCGCAGGTTAATTACAACACGACAGAAAACGTATAAATGTAGCTAATAGAGGTTAAAGAGACCTCCGATAATCCTTAACAGAAAGTGAATTGACGGGTCGCTCCGTTTATAGATGTCGACGAAAGTAATACTTTTATATATTTATTAATTCAGGAACAAACAGTCATATAGTAATTTGAACATAATAAAGATGAAATACTGTTCTGTCCAGACATACTGTTCCGTAACAATAAAACAAAGCGTAGAATAAAAACATACAATATAAACCTGACAAAATAATATTTCACCCACGAAACGAACATGTAGGAAACGATAGTCCAAAAGTATCGCTAGTTCTTAATTCTTTATTGAACTTTGATGTGACACGTCTCAAAAAACCTTTTTTTTTTCACATAATTAGTTCTGCCTAAAGGAATATAAAAGATTTCTGTTGAACGTGAGAAGGTACGTAGAACTGTGAAATAAACTTTCTCTAATTAGAGTCTATTTGTCCGTTAGTAATTTTGTATAGAAAAAGGAAGTCAAAATATTTCCTAATAAAATATATCCAAGTAGATATATAGATTGATAATTATGTAGGAATATAAGATATATGTAAAAAACAAAACTACTTCATATCAGGTCTGCTTACAATAAGGTAAATACAAATATAAAACTAGTTTCATGCAGCCATGAAAGCCTACACAAACTGGTAACTAAAACCTGTCAATGTGAATTGATTGAACTTAGGTCTCGTAATAGACAGTCGCTTCAACTGGGGCAACGATATAGAAGAACTCGCAAACAGACTTCGAGCAGTGTTGGCCAACTTGACACTTGTCAAAAATCATATACCGTTTAAAATCGTATTAACTTTATATCATCCACGGGTGGAATCAATAGTATCGCACGGATTAATAAGTTAAGGCCGTACTCTCAAGTCCTATTTAGATACATTATATTCACTAGAAATTAGAATATTGAAAATTATAGGTTCCAAAAACATAAAAACCAAATATAACAATGACGTACCCGGCCTATTTAAATATTGTATTTAAATTCCTCCCATACACGATACAGTAAAATACATGATATTACGTGAACACTTTTTAAAAGCAAGCTTTCAAACTTTATTATTTCATCCCTTAATTACACGCAATGTTATTAAAAAACTGCATGCTCGTCTGCCGCCTTTTTTCTATAAAAAAAATATTGATTATACTATAAACAATGTAAGTGAATCGTAAGGAATGTTACCTTAAGCATTATAAATTGTATACACAAAATTAACGTTGAATAAAATATGTTTAACTGCATGGCAGACAAATCGACATTCGGTTTTGTAATGTGTTTATCCAAATATGAAATGTTAATTATTGATATGTATTAGAAATATATAAATAAAAATATAGTACATATATAACAGGTATATATATTCTAGTACTCATGACACCAGCCAAGAGGGGAAAGGGTGATGTAGCCGTTTCCCGTACGTTTTACCAAAAAAAATGTTAATGTTGTAATAAGCATAGGTTGTACAGCTTCATGAGTCCTGCCCAACGACATATCGTTTGTTTTGAAATTTGAAAAGTTTACACCGTCGCGCGTCATCGTCGTGTCGCCTCCTACTGGACTTGTTGGCTAAAGACCGTCCATTGATTTTATAATGATTAAAGTCAATTATAGAGACAAATGCGAGGGGACGTCCAGTGTAATATTCCATGTAATTACCGTTAGTAGAGTAATTTATTTTGTCCTTAAATACATTTTTTTGTATCGAACCTCTATGTTTCATAATGGTGTGTTACTATTTGTGTAGGGAGACCGATAACACCCTCTTGTCAACTCACAAGCACAATCATTATATTGAAATCACATTTATACATATTTAATACTCTATATTTATTTTTGTGTTCTCATTTAGTAATACATTTTTCCCTACAATTTGAGGACTGCCCTATATTTAAAATATAATGTTTGATTTGTTCTGATTACCACATTTTTTTTAAATAGTAGAAATGAAATAGAAAATAGACGAACAGCGCGTCCACTTAGGTGTTATGCTGTCGCCCATGGATATCCGCAATACATGTCAATAGAAGTCAAGAGTGACAAACGTTGGCACGCCCCCGGATACATTGCCCACTTTAGACACCTTAAGAATGGGTTAAGAAATTAGGATATATGAATTGAGTATTCCATTCCCTTTCTTAAAAGGAATGAAAAGGAATACGAGAGAGATAAGAAAGTATAGGAAGTCAAGGAGTTTCTTATATCCCATTAAACTCTACCCTCGATGGGATTGGATGTGATGGGGAGTAGGGAGTATAATGTGATATGAGTGACTTCTCTTATTTCATTAGTGATAACTGTCGTTGCTTAGCAACCTCAAGGACTCTCTCACCTTATTCATTGAAGGATTAAACGTTTACAAAAAACCGCTTCAAAATCGGTCCGGCCGTTTCAGAGAAAAGAGGTAACAAAGGGATATACATACATACATTCTCTTACCCCAAATGCATATACCATCTCCATTCCGTCGTTAGGTGAAAAGGAATCCGAACAAAATAATTTCTGTAAAAATGTTGACAATCTTCGCGACTGGTTCGGTCATTAAAAGTTATGAGACCTAAAGGCCGCCAAGCCTGGTTTAATCGAATTTGTCTTCATGTGACTTGGTCATTTCCCATTAGAGAGTTGTCATTTTATCGATGTTGAATGGATGATCATAATTAGGTTCAACATGTGTTCGATAGTGCGCTAAATCTTGGCGAGTCCGCTTAATACGAGTAGTTTAAGCAATATGATTTCACATAGAAAGAACCATAAAATAATTTATTTAAATTGGTTACAGAGACGTGCTTTTTCCTCGATAAAGGCTTTGAAGACCCCTTTGTATTTACCCAAGAATCTTCCCTATCCAACTTCCGGCAAAGCTTTTACATCCGTTTAAAGGTTTTTATCCTCTTTTAATATTAAAACGCAATAGCGCGGCGTGATCTACAAAAAAAATATCCGCACGTAATTTATTTTTCGTTTCCTTGTTTACGTCGGTCGTTTATTAACGTAAATTTATGAAAGTTATTTTGCAAATATTTGTGGATAATTAATTTTCTTTGAGAGGCCTCGTAACGGCGTTACTGGATCAGAAGCAGGATTGAATCGATTTCCAAGTATTTGTATTAATTAAAAAGATGGAGCGGAGCAAAAAAGATGGCACATTGATAAAGCGAAGAATACCTTTTTAATTTTTTTATTAAATTTTCCCCTAAAATCAAGATAAGTTTAGTATTCCGAAGGTTTTAGTAAAAAAATTTTTGGACAAAGGTTTTAAAGTTTTACAAACAATATCAAACGACATATAACTTCTTAAACTTTATCGTTTTGTACACATTTGAAGATTGTTTTGAAGATCAAATGTGGGTACTTGATAAAACAGCAGTCAGCTTCCATTCTGAATTTTACCCAAATTTTCAGTCAACTGGTGATCCACGGCTGGTGTAATCCGTGCCGGCGCCGAAACGTCCAGTAGAAATAAAAGGTAAACAATAACTTGTAATTTTGTGTATTCAGACCGGATTTACAATATGAACCTAATGACATATCAGTTAGAAAATATTTGAATATTTGAAACTTTGTATCGCAGTAATTTTGTATGTTAAGACCGGATTTACAATATGAACCTAACGACATATCAGTTAGAAAATATTTGAATATTTGAAACTTTGTATCGCAGTAATTTTGTATGTTAAGACCGGATTTACAATATGAACCTAACGACATATCAGTTAGAAAATATTTGAATATTTGAAACTTTGTATCGCAGTAATTTTGAAATTATTGATCCGATTTGGCTCTTATACGAAATTAGCCGAGATCTAGACCCAAATTATTTTTGAAATAAACGTTAATACGCATAGGTTTTTTTTTTAAATTTCCTAAAACAGGTATAGTATGTTAGTAACAGAATACTCATTAAACTGTACTTTATTGAATTATAATATTTTTTAAATAATACAGAATTTCAGTAATATAAGTATGAATTTTCCGCACACGATTGAGTGAAAGACAGGAAGGACTCTGCTTAGAATTACAGCTACGTCTTTTTTTTTTAATTTTTGCAGCGAATCTAATGAAAGAGAAACCGAATGCGAATGATTACGAATTTACCGAATGTTGCGAAAGCGAACATTCGTCACTTTCCTAATTATTCATAAAAGTATTTTACTTAAAATATTTTTGTACACGCAAAGTAGCTATTTAAGCCTTAAGCACTCATATGAAATAATGTAAAAAATGTTACGTACAGTTATTTTTAACCACTTTAAACTATCATAATCATAATTGCGAATAAACACGCTATGTGCTTTAATTAAGATTATGAATCGAAAATTATGAATTTAATTGAGTTACGACATCTACACTTATCGTGGCTGTACGCTGCGGGGACTACGACTATCGTGAATATAAATGTAGTACTATAAAGCTCTATGCAAATACTATGCCATATCATCAACCTATATTTAAATATCTCCCCATTGCTGTATATACAGCTCGCTAACGCAAAGGGCCCACCGTACGTATCAATTATATCTATATAATGAATGAATTATATCTAATTAGAAAATGACGTGTTTTTGGCGGGAACACGAGAAGTGAATGTTGAGGATTTGTTCGATTATTATTGTGGTTTAATAGTAACAGTTTACTAAACTTCAAATATTTGTGCATCATGTTTGTGATAATTATTATAAATGAAAACGTAAGACTGGCTTTTCTCGTATACTTTCAAGGAGTTCAAATCTTCTGTCCTCAGTAAACCTACTATCATGTTACTGCGCGATTCCTAGTTTACTTATACGGTACTGGACATTACCGAGACGTGTCAATTAGAATTAGGATTTTGAAATTTTTAATTTAAAAGGAAACTCGACATTTCGAAATTTAAAAGGAATTACGCTATTGCCATATAAGAAAAGTTAAAAAAAACATCTCGAGTTTGATCTTCTTCTCAAAATCCTATTCCGTTTTAACTCATTTAACACAACAGCATTGAATGAAAATTCTCTCAAGTGATCCGTCCTCAGATCAAGAGGATGCTAATAAACTGATATAAATTATGTCGCGACGGGTCAGGGGGTGCATAAATTAAGCCTTCACTGAAATCTGCGATATTCACACAATTAATTTTGTTTGAGAGCTTTCAATTTGTTAAGGATGAAAAATAAAAGAAAGCACAGACCCGATTCCCTAAAGGGATGAAAAAAGTAATTAAAAATAAAAACTGAAATAATAAATCGACAACTGATAACATAGATATGATCGACAGTTGTCATTCTTGACCTGGAGAAAGTCTTGATTTGGTTTCTCACATATATGTTTAAATATATTTTAGCATCTTAAAAATCCTAGCGTCAGTTATTAAGGAGTTTTAGGAAAAAAAAATCTTTTTCGGAAATCACGACTTCCGAGTTCAATGAGAAAAAAGAGTATTTTCATCTCGAGTAAGGATCAGCTAAATTGTTACGGATTGAAATGAAAATGGTTTAAGTCTAGAATCCCAATTACAATAAAGCTCGTAAAGCTCAACAACTTTTATTGAAACGTTTTTTTTTTTTCTAAAAAGTACCGAAAATAACAAAATCTCGTACTGTTACTGACTGGTATTGGTCTTTTTTATATCAGCCTATTTGGAATATCCTATTTCTCATATCCCAATGCAAAGCAAAGCCTTCCCTAATAATCACGGGGAGATTTCAGGTCCACCACGGGAGCCCAGTACGAAAATTAGATAAATTGGGGCGTGTGTAACACACATGCCCCAATTTATCTAATTTTCGTTAACGCGAGTTGCCTCACGATGTTTTCCTTCACAATGGTGAGCTGTTTATAATTTAAAATTTCGTACTTAAATAAGAATTTAGTGGTATGAGCCGACATTTGAACCCATGTTCTGATGAAGGAGAGCCAAGAATACATTTTGTATACCCCAAGCTATTTATTAGGAGTTATTTATTTATCTATTTATTTAATTAGACTTTGTAATGTTGCCCAGCAATTTGCCCACTCAGGACTCTTTACAATTGAAAAAAAAGACAATAAATTATCATTAAATGTAAAGCAGTAAGAAGTATATTATATTTAATTAGCCTTGTTTTCTAGAACTCCAAATAATTATAACGGAACATAAAACACTTACAACAAAAAACCTTTGTCAAACTTCCCCGAAAGCCTTCAAGGATAAATACGCCCTTACATTTTTGTCACTTTGATAGATTATTAAAACTTCCAGAATGAGCGCTTGACATTCATCGAAGTGGGCGAAAAATAGCTATAAAAATCTTTAAGAAAAAGGTTTTTGTAGAAGCAAGTATGTTTTGATTTTAGTAGTCATGTTGAGGAAAACAATTTATTTTGTAAATTATGTAAATTTGAGTTTTGTTTCATTACGTTCACAGAATTTCGTAATAACTCAATGTCGGGACGGCACGACCTTTTTGGCTTTCCTTTAACCTTTTGATGGCTTTTAGATCAGGTAAATTCTAAATAAACACTGTAAAGCATTAAGGGAGTAAGTCACGGGGAAGTCAATTTTATTGTAATGACTCATCACAATATACCTTATACTTTTACTGACAAATTTTTTAGACTAAATTTCTTTAACTGACTGGCTTAAAATACCATTACCATTTTTCTACTAAAAGAGTACCTGATATATAATATATATATACAATGATATATTGTCATATAATAACAATAATATCTAATAGTCAAATATTTAAAAGTCTAATATTACCTTTTAATACATCTATATGTATTATTATCCCGTTACGCAAAGCATAGCAGCAAAATGAAAAACTTAAACAATTTGTAGCAATGGACATTTTCTGATTACGTGACGTCATCTTTCAACGCTCTAGTAATTTAAAAACGTGTAACGAAAAATGTAATTTCATCGCTTAAAAAGGCTCGTTATTATCATACAAAGCACTTAATCTTCCTATTTCTCAAACAGTTCAAAGGAAAATTTTGTCCAAAAACATTCTTAGATGATTAGCATATAAATTAATGGCAGAAACTCTCACCGTAGGCTGCATGGTGCCTGGCTACCGGCCAGCTGTTCTCAACCTAAGGTCGCTATTTATACGCCCAGGATATCGATTTTGCCCGGAACAGTTACGTAACTTACACACGACACCGTGAAAGGTTTGGCGCCTCTGACGCTACCACGCTTCATATAACTAACGCACACATGTCCAAATTAAAAAGGAAATGTTTATAACTTAATTATATGACACTATTTTACTGGATTTTTAACTTAACTGTATTGGTCTGGTTGAGGTGTAAGGGTTTTTTTAATCTAATTGGAAGGCGGGAATTGACGACGATGTTATAGGGTTTAACACAATTGACTATTTTCCGAGAGTCCCGGCATACAAGACGAGCTCGAACGCGTCTTAACCCAGTGGCGCCACTGAGCCGACTGACGACCAAAGCGGCTGCGCGAGGTTTTACTCATACATAAGGCCTTCATCAGCATTCGAACTTCGAACTTATTGCAACAAAAACAAGATAGTTATTCGCTGAAAAAAATGAACACAGCCACAACTGACGTTTGCGGTTGAAATCTTTTTCAGTCTGAAAATCTTAAGAGTTGAAAAACATCTTCCGACTGCAAATGTTAATTTGTAATTTCAGTATTGTGGAGTTGTTCTAACATTGGCGATAGAACACAGACAAACCGGCGGTGTAGCGCCATTCATTTGTCAGTATTTATTGTGAGGATTTTCGAGCGATTCTCGCTATGATGCAATGACTGTAGCCTCATTTAATTACAGTTTATTTTCTATTGACTAAAGACCAAATAAATTAAATCATCTATTTTGCAGACATAGGTAACAAATATGGTGTTCATTATATCTCTCATTATGTTCTGTTTCAATAATGGGTGCAAAAATGAATTGCAAATTTATTACTAAATTAATACTAATATATGATGAAGTTCTCATATTTTCTAATAATGTCGATAACAATCATATTTATTAATAATGTCAATAACAATCATATTTCCTAATAATGTCAATAACAATCATATTTCCTAATAATGTCAATAACAATCATATTTCCTAATAATGTCAATAACAATCATTGAATATGAATTGAATATATCTAAATAAAATATTAAAATAATACTCAATGATAATAATATGAAGAATATAATGCATCTGATGTATTAGTTTTATACCATCTTATTGACTTTTATAGCAATCTATAAAATTAGAAAGCTTTTTGATGAGTCGTCAGATTTTATTTTTAAAGCTCTCTTTAAAGAATAGTCTTCCATCACGATTTTTAGCAAATATGATTTATTGATCTCCCCTAAATGTCTGCATAATTTCCGTCACAATGTCCTGTTCTATTTTCAGATTAATTTTCCTTTGTCAAATATAATATGACATTACTTATTTGATGAATCAAGTATTTTTAAGGAATCAAAACGACTTTTATTTTATACAATTTTTACTGTCGAATTCTCGTTCACAAAATGTATTTTTGAATTCTGAGAGATAAATTCCGAGCGATGTAGAAAATAGCTTATGTTAACTGTAAATTTTGAATAGAATTGAATTCGTTGTACTATATATGTCTAAATTTCACAGATAACATACGCACGAGTTTACGATTGAAATATTAAACGCTTCCTTAACTCTTATTTATTTATTATTATGTATTCTACTGTATTCTACTGTATTCTACTGTATTCTACTGTATTCTACTGTATTCTACTGTATTCTACTGTATTCTACTGTATTCTACTGTATTCTACTGTATTCTACTGTATTCTACTGTATTCTACTGTATTCTACTGTATTCTACTGTATTCTACTGTATTCTACTGTATTCTACTGTATTCTACTGTATTCTACTGTATTCTACTGTATTCTACTGTATTCTACTGTATTCTACTGTATTCTACTGTATTCTACTGTATTCTACTGTATTCTACTGTATTCTACTGTATTCTACTGTATTCTACTGTATTCTACTGTATTCTACTGTATTCTACTGTATTCTACTGTATTCTACTGTATTCTACTGTATTCTACTGTATTCTACTGTATTCTACTGTATTCTACTTATGAACATAAAAGCCTCGATAATATTTAGAAGAGGTGGCAGACGGACATTAAAAAAACTGAAAAGGTTCCTTGGTATATTATTGTAGGCGCGCAACGTGTACCAGCGACATTTGAATGTTTTAGCGGTGTAATAGCCTGATAATCTTTGGGTTGAGAGCAAATAAATATTTTAATCACAGGTAGATAGTGTACAGTATACATAATTATATATGTATATATATATACACTATATACATGTGTGTATAAAATTGTAAAATTAAGTATAAGTAATAAAATAATGGGAATAAGAGTAAATGTATAATGGAAATACAAGGAACAAGACGTATAATGTAATAATACGCTTTATAAAATTTATTTTACACTTGAGATATAAATAATGACAATTATACAATATATAACACACACATCCACACATCAAAAAATTATTTATTTATTTCAAATAAAAAATAAATAACAATATAGATGCATACACAATACACACACATGCCTATATATTATGATCCCCACACTAGGACAACCTGTTAGAAGAGTCCATAGTGTCCTAGGCGGTCAACATCACATGAACACAATATCTATATATATTATGTGTGTATGTACATGGATATACACATGAAGATATTAATTAAAATAAGAACGATCAATTTCATTTAATATCGTATAATTGTACTTATATGGAATTCGCAAGCTTTACCGCCTGAAACACTGTAATTTGACGAGAAACACACCGTCAGATCTGTCTATTTGTATGCTAATGGGTGCGACTATTGCCTCAAATTCTCCAGTCAATTCCTCATTTTATCTTCACTTCTAGACACATTGATCTGATCCATTCATGCGGTAAATGAACGGGATCATATCTTACTTTTTGTGCTTTGAAAGCTGTTTGTTATGAGCACAACTTAGACAAGACTGAAAATATTTCTTTATATACATACCATTTCATCTTTTTAAACCAATATACTCATGCTGGACTGAATTTGCTGTAGATTTTTTTCAAACCCAGCCCTGTACAGTTCGCAGTCCTTAGGAAATAATAAAAACTTCAGTAGGTGAATAATCATCATGTAAAAACTGTATTTTTTTTTAATAATAACCACCTGCAGTGCTGTATCTTTGTCACTCATTCTATTAAGAACAAAGACTGAAAATCTGAAAATCCTGAAAATTATTCTGAACCCACAATATTGGTTTCGGACTGAATAAAACGTAATTTGTTGCTAACAGCAAATACGTGCAAAGCAGTTATAAGCTACGTCGTAGTCAGCTCGTAGCGCTACGCGGTGCTACAACGTGCTACGAATATTTGTTGCTCATTTTATCTTCACTCTGTTTCTTTGTGATGATTTGAAAATCAAGGAGGGATTTATCGAATTAATTATAGGTATTATTGCATTTTTTTAATTAGATAGTCCTAAAAATCTTTAAAACAAAATGCTTTACAAAAATCTGTTATTTTAAAAACTATTAAACTGATTTTTAAAAAAAATACGTATAAACATTACAAAATAAATCCCTATATTCCAGTTATATCTCACAAATATAGAATTTTCGTAGATATTTCTATGATGAAATCTCAAATATCCGACAAGCATTTTTCGGAATTAGTGCAAAATTGATTTTAATCGCCTTGATCACCGCTAGGCAATGACAAATGCAAGCCGTTATAAAAGATAGAATAAATTAATTGTAGGGACAGTGTTTGTCAATATATAACTACACACGAATAGTTATATATTGATTTATTGATCATAAAATTGTATTTCAAATGAGTATTTAATAATTATATGCCGTCATGTTTGCGATCGGACCGATTACCGATGAGGTCGACGAGTCCTTGACTAGAATTAATTTACCGGCAAACGCAATGCGGCCTGCGTTTCCCAGTAACCAATGTTGTATTATGATTACATAAAAACGATCTACTAGCCAGACCGACTGACGACTTAAGTCCGATTAATTAGATAAAATTAACAATCTACTTGACACACTCCTATGCTGCCGGTGACATGCTGTTAGTGGGAATCGAGCCTTAAATTTTGCCGGCGCGGCGCGGCCATATTCTTTAAGGCTCGCCAATAAAAGTTAGTGTATAAATGTGGATAAGAGTGATTAGAAGCTAATTTCTTTTATAACATCGCATTTCCATTATGGTAATAGCATAGTAAAAATACAACACAACACAATAGTAAAAACACAACCGAAATGTCGAGTAAAATAATTAAGGTAAACATTCTCGTTAAGACCTGTTTAAATAGATAGATAAAGCATTATTATTATATTGTTATATTGTATTATTATTATATTATATTATTGGTATTATTTTATTGCATAGACCTCTTCCTCCGAGTCATTTCACTGTCCGTTGGTTGCTTGGGAGAAATCGCGTTTAGCGATAAAGCCGCCTATTCTCTATGTTATGTTTAATTTAATTAGTAAGTAGTTAAAACAGGAATACGATAAAGATTTTTCATTTATTAATTTTACGAAAACTGCACGCACACAAGCATTTCGACAAACGCTATGATAAGTATTGAAAATGCATTTATGTCACTAAAAATTGTCAAGCAGTTCTGTAAGATAATATTCATCGTGTATGTAAATTATTTATCCTGTTTGTCGTTTAAGTTCTACGGGCAAGTGTATTTATTGAACCTCCCAATATATCTCTGTGATCCACCCAATGGTTAACTGATTGATTTCCTTAAGGCATTGTATTCGCATTTTGTACCATAAAGAGCAATAAAGATTTTTAAATAAATAAAAACAGACGCTTACGCAAGGTTATATCGTGCATAATATACTAATATTTAACATACATAGTTACGATACATTACTATTATATAATTATATTTATTTATTATAATTAATGTATAGTTATTTACTTTAAAGTTTTAGTACTCGACTCTGGCGACACTTCTCATAACTTCTTTTAACATTTCATTAATTAATTTAATATATGACCCGCTATGCTTTTTTAAATAAATACTATCTATAAATATTTTTTTAACGTTTTTCGTTTTTACCTAAGTTGTCTGACAAATAGTGTTCTAAATGAAAAGTAACTTAAATGTCAAAGTCTAATGAAAAGTAACCTAAATGTCAAAGTCGAATGAAAAGTAACCTAAATGTCAGTCTAATGAAAAGTAACCTAAATGTCAAAGTGTAATGAAAAGTAACCTAAATGTCAAAGTCTAATGAAAAGTAACCTAAATGTCAAAGTGTAATGAAAAGTAATCTAAATGTCAAAGTCTAATGAAAAATAACCTCAACTAACCAATTAGTAGTTCAGATATTTTACTTAGCGGGCCCTCGATTTGTGTCTTTCTTGTGATTTGTGTCTTTGTGTCTAATGAAGATAACTTACTTGTCTTTTTCTTTCTATTGTAACAGCTCTAGAACAATCAGTCAACCGATCAATAATGTATTATTGTGTACGCGGATCAAGCAAACAATGACTTTTTAAACATTAGTATTTTGTATATACTTATAAGAGCGTCATTCGTATTTTTTTTTTAATTACTGTTTCTTATTTCACGTCGCGTAACGACTCATAATTAGTAAAATTATTTACTAATGATGAGTTACTGACTTTATGTCAGCATCAATTGAAGATTTATCTATATTTTATTGATTTAAATTTTCTTGATTTGTATCACCAACTGATGAGAATGTCGCATGTTTCTTTAGCAGTAGACTTTAAATTACGTTGCATATAGGAATTATAATAAATATTTATAATTTTAATATTTAATAGTATTATATTATTGTTTTTGTTATCTATAAATAAAGAATCATAATTTTAAAATAATTACAAAAGCTTTTTTTTGGGTAATTTTCTTTCACTGTTACTAGATCCACAATCAGGCTCCAACTGTACATCCATGATAATTTTTCTTCCTCTTCGATACTCCAATTTAGGGATTAAAATATAATAACATTTTTTATGGCACTTCGATCCACCAATTTCGGGATCTAAATATAATTATTCATTTGTAGGCCATTTCAATCCCCACATTTGTGAAGGCAGCGAAAATACTGATTACAGTTAAATACAATAAATACGCATTTTATTTTAAACAACATTAACCGGTGGAGCCTGAATATGAACCATGTGAACTGAGGGCTAGACTAGACATACACTTATATATTTTTCTTATAGGAAGGTCCTTATACATGAGAACCATACGAATGGTAAAGGGATAACTGTCGCTCACGTACAAGCATCATATGCCGATTCTCGCCTAGAATGACTCATATTGGCATATACCAGCAAAACAAATGGCGTAATAGATATTTCAAGCATCTCCATGCAGAGGTTAAGACCTGTCGGTTGCTACTTCAAGATAATACTTTTAAAACAGAAGAAAACTTAATAAGCTGATTAGAAAAATAATATACATATGTACCAAGAATATACCAATACATATGTTTCAACACTCTCATCTAATAAGAAAAATACAAGAATTTAAAACATGTTTTCTAATAGGAATTCCATATTAAGGCTTCTAACGCCATCTAACGTAGGGTTGAAGATAACATGTAGGGATAAAATGTTATAACTTCCTTATGAATATAATTTGTACGCGATAGATGGTGCTGGTGTGTAGTGACACATCAAAACCCCAATCTGTGTTATAATGATATCGAATTGATTCAAACTGTACAAAGCTGTGGACAATGGCTGGTTTCTGACATACGCAAAAATAATTGCAATATATTTGTTTTTTTTTTGTTATTTATACCTATGAAAAGTCTTTAAGAGTGGGCACTACAACATAACGAACACCAAGAGAAACGAAAACCATTGACTTACAAGAGACCACAACTGCCTCTTTTTTTAAATAAACAAAAAGAATCGAAAACGTATTCGAGGGAGGGTAATGTGTTTCGTGCGTATTTCTGCGTGTCCTTTGTTCTCTCATAGATTCCGTTTAACGGATTTGGGTAATTGCAGATGTCGTTAGATTCATCCTAATCCCTGTCCCAGAATATATTCTATTAATAATTCAAATATATATTCATGGTATATTAATACCATTTAACAAAAAGCTAAATAAGGTAGCAAATTTTGCCTAAAATATTTATGTACATATATGTTTTTATTTATTCACACATCTGACAGCGTTAATTCCAAAGCTAAACTTGTTTTTCCGTTAGACTTATATTTACGCAGTGGAATTACTTCTTAATTAATTTGTTTTCTGCTTTGCTGTTGTTTCTACTGCTGCACTAGCATTTTTAGATGTTCCAAGAAGTGGGACGGATATATGGATACCGGATACCGGTGGCAATATACCAACAAATAATGTCGTTAAGAGTGGCGTAATGTGAGAACCAATCTACACGGAAGATAGAAAAATTCACTGTGTTCTGGGTAGTCAACGTCCTTACCTCAAAGACATTTGTGTGGAATACACAGGTATGTCAAAAATGAGGTCTTTACCGAGAGGAGGTTGATTACAAGACGAATGGCGTTAGTCTAGGTACGTTCCCAGGTCATCTCAGGGGATAGCCTGTACCTGCCAATATCTTTAACCCAATTTTTCACACGCCGAGATTTCATACAACTGTGTGATGGAATGATAATGGGGCGACCACAATACACGTCACACGGTTATATTCGATAACAATATGGGTGTGGCTGAACGAAAGTTCTTACAGGATAATGTCAAAAGAATTGTGCAAATGTAGGTACATATAACTGATGTAAAGACTGTCCGTTGCTTTTAAGTTTTAACTTCACGAGTAGAAAAATTACAAAGCATAAAGTTTAACGAAAAATTTTTGCATACCTATTAATTATTTAATAAGTGAATTAATTTATTAACGTACTTTAGACGACCAACCTTTTATTAGCTCTATTATTATTTTTTATTTTGTAGGGGGAGAGTGCACACTGTATTAGCGCAGCCGCCGCTGGGCGCGCTCGAGTCGCCACGTCACCCCTCTCTCTCTCAGAAGACTACCTTGAAATGCATTGCATTTGCCACTTTTTCCTATTTCCCCTATAGACTTGTACGTACGTGTTTCGATAGTGACTGAGATATGCCAGAGCCCACTTCCATCCCGTCCTATTCTATCCATCCCCATTTTCTCAACCCTTTCTCGCAATCCATTCCTTAATCTGCAAAGGTAGGCAGTGCACCCTGGCGCGTGCGACCTTTTGTAATTCTGGGTTGATGTTGATATGTATCGCGGATGTCTATGGACGACAGTATCCACGTATCCACATCTGACCACATCTGACGTATGAATAGGACTTTCTGAATATAACAGGTGGGGGAGAAAGTATTTCGTATTTTGTACGTATGAAGTTGTAATCAAATCTCTTTGGTTGTACTATTTGTACCTGGCTGGTTGTAATACCATTAAAAACTATTCTAAAAAGAAAGCTATATTCCGCCATTTTTCCATTGTTTTCCAGTCTGTGAAAATGAATGAAAGTAACGAAGGAATACGCTACATTTTGACCATATGTATTGCAGGTGTTCATGAACGGCGGTGACCACTTATCATCGGGTAGGCTAAATGTCTCTTTCCTTTCTTATAAAAAATCCCTATCATGTTTCAGCATCTAGCGTCATATTATCTACAAAAAATATGGGACATTTTCACAACACAAAACAAAAACCATGATATATTATTTCTTCTTTCATTTTTCACCTAAAATATCTTCTAAAACAAAAGCGTAAATATCCAAAATTAATATTTATTATTTTCGCTAATAAAATGAAATGAAATTGACAGAAACGACCGTGACAGGACTCGAACCTGCAATCTTCGGATCCGAAGTCCGACGCCTTATCCATTAGGCCACACGGTCTCGTAGTATTTATTTCAAAGATACTTACAGCTTATTCAATGCGAAGTACTAGGAAGTACTCGTTCAAACATTGTTAATATGTAGTTAATTTGAAATTCCTCGTAACGAAGGATAAAATGTACTAAGTACATTTAATATAGTTTGTAGTGATGTTGATACCATACCAAAGAGTTATTATACGATATTTATCAAAATCGGGCCAGGAATAGGGTTTTTACTATTTTTAAATACATAATCATATTAATAAACAGTTGAAATCTACGAGAAATCGGCCCGTGAAATCAAAACCAAATATTTAGAAAAATGGCTAACAGTGTTTAGAAGTCATTCTTCCCTACCGATAGGGATAGATGGAACAGGCCAAAATTATAAAAGACCTGTGCTACTGTATTCATGACTAAACAGCTCACTAGGAGCTATACTTCTCGTTCTCAAGCTCATGCTAATAACTTCATAATTTTATAATAAATCTGAAAACTTTTTAATATGTTCTTCTCTATTTAGGTGTTTCTCGAGAACTGTGCTTAATTTCAGACCTGACCTGATCTGACCTTCAAAAAACAGCCTTTAACGCCGAGAATTCTAAAAAAAAAAACAGAATTTCCAGTTAATGTCATAAATTAGTGAATAACCCACGACAACTTTCTATGGAAAGTCAAACTGCATTCTATTAAAATATTCGTCAATTCGTCACACCGTCTCGGCTGTCACACGATTTACTAAAGTCAAAATTTCAATTAGGTACGTAGTAAATACAAATTAATCTTACCGTTATAAAGTTCTTAATTTAACCAAATTTCAACCTTCCTACCTTATATTAAAAACCTTTCTTATTATTTATGAATGTACAGTGGTGATTGTGGATCAAGTACTTAGTATCGATGACAATGTTGAAAAGATCATGAGTGCATTAGCTATTATGTGTGCCAACACAAAGAATAAGCCAGGGACAAAACAGCAATGTTATTTTTACACCTTTCCCATCTTTACAAAGATAGACTTAAAGCTGAAAATAGAGCTTAAAAACCGCATTTATTATGTTGTATTTTATAACAATGGGGTGTAAGGACAATTTTTTTGGTTGCGTTGACTAAATTGGGTTAAGGTTTTGAAAATAATGTTAAAGTGAAATATTGTATGCGACTATATTTACTTGATAATTGTTTTTGATTTTGTACGTAATACTAATAACAAGAAGCCACTGTTTCCAAATATGTAAATGACATGATACTATGCTAAATTGAATTTCGACTTTTTGGCGGGAACTCGAGAAGTGAAGTCGAGTTTTTGGTTGCTTATTATAAAATACTGTATTGTGGGTTTTGTGGTTTAATAATTAGAATTTATTGAACATATTACACTTATTACAAGAACAATTTATTACAAGTGTTAAATATATGTTTAAGCGTATTTTTTGTGATATTGATATGAAATATACATAAGATTGGATTAAGTGTACTTTTATTATACATGACTCTCTTTTAAGTTTAATAAACTATCACTATTAAACCACAAAACCCACAATACACAATCTTGATAATAATCAAACGAAAACTCGACCTTCACTTCTGGAATTCCCGGCAAAAAGAATATTCTAAATGTGTGTTGAGTTTGTCTTTTGAAACTTTAAATGCATTATGTCAGCTTAAACAATTTTGACAGCCTTTGAGTGGCTTATACAACATTTGCGGGATTGTTTTCCTTATAATCCGATTTGGTTTTATACATTTGTTATTATTTAACTTGAAATGTCTCTGTGGGTTCTATTATAAATTCAACAGGTGTTATGATTTTTTTTAATGGGGGTTCGTCGCGGTCACGCTGTGTACTGCATAGAAGAGTTGACATGGTTTTGATTAGTGTTATTCAATAACACCGTGTTTCCCAACCCTTCTTTATGGGCTACACTTCAAGGTTACTTAGGTTTTGCGAACAACAGAAATTTTATGATAAAAAAATTAATGACTTGAAATCTCATTTGGGCCCATTGATTCATTAAAATCTGTCCACTATAGAAGGTAGTACGTAATAGTGTAAAAAAAATTAGTAATAGTTGTATTTTAAAATTAGTTTGTGTATGTTTTGGTTCGGTAATTGTGAAGCGAGTTTATTCTTACGTTATTTTTTCTGAGATTGTGTTAATATTGTGATAATTGTACTTTGATAATTGATATAAGTAGCTTATAATTGCATTAAAAATTTAAATTTCATAATTAATAATAATATTTAAACATTAATAATTAATTACTACATATTTGGCATTAATACATATTATATTGAATTGACTAATGTTCTATAATTATTGTTAATCTTCTTCTGTCTGGCATAATCATCAGTTCTGGCAAATGTTTCGAGCCGTTGTATGTGATTTTAAAAAATGTTTTTAAACAGATTGAAAACCAACATAACTAACCGTTAGCTAATGAGAGCCACCAACGAACTTGCAAATGTAATTGATAACATTGGTCAAGTTTGTAGATAAACCAGTGGGTTGGGTTCAGTAATTAAATAAAATAACTGTAAACTATTTAAAAATAAAAAAAAAGCAATAAATATAAATGCTATGTGATTTATTGTTTAAGGTAAGTACACCAGTGTTGTTTAAGGTTCGCTATGTTGTTGAATAGGTATTAAAAAACCTTACAACTACTTAATATTTTCTTAGGTTTTCGCGATTACTATACATAGCAATTAAACAACTTTAACGGTTTAAATCGCGTATATTTGACATTATTTATATCCCGACGTTTCGAACACTTTGCAGTGGACGTGGTCACGGGGTGACTAATTGATTTTATTGGGCAAACAAAGAGGAGCATCGGTATCCGGATAAAAGAACACATAGCTGTCATGAAGAACAGACGCTCGACCAAGTCTGCAGTTTGTGAACATGCTCTGGACAAACCCAACCATTACATTCGATTTGATAATCCACAAATCTTCGCTAGAGAGACCCGATTCATGCCAAGAATGTTACGCGAGGCTATTGAAATCAAGAAACACCCAAATTTCAATAGAGAAGATGGTTGGCAAGTACCACCGGCTTGGGATCCAGTCATTAAATTAATTAAATCCCACAGCCAACGCAATACTGCAAGACCTCTGGACACCGTGAGTGAATACTGCCTGCATAGGGAATGTTATGATTAAAAAATCCAGACGGTAGTTCAAAAAAAATTTCAGACGGTAGTCCAAATAATTTCTTAATAACTCAAGTGACAAATAAAATCAATTAGTCACCCCGTGACCACGTCCACTGCAAAGTGTTCGAAACGTCGGGATATAAATAATGTCAAATATACGCGATTTAAACCGTTAAAGTTGTTTAATTGCTACGTACAACTACTTACTAACATTTCTTACTAAAACGTACGGGTAATTGCGAAATCTCTCTTCTATTTGGCGCCTACCATCCTCCTTTTTAAGGTTTCCTAAGTAAAGCCACAGACCTAATATAAATATTTTATATTCTGCATAGGCATATTTTGGCCCGCGTCAAGGTTATAATATTATTTTTTTCGTCCAATGGCAGATGTTCATTGAAAATGCAATATCTCATCGCATTGTTGTGTGACCACATGTGACACTCGCCGCAATTTTATTAATATTATGTTACAAAAGGAGTTTTTGTGTGTCGCGATCTCAACTTCGAAGTTATGAAGTTAGATGTATGTTGCAAACAATGTGTGGGCACCGTTATACTCAGTATACTCAGAAAGTTTTGCGACAAAAAGTTTTTATCTATGGTACACTGGATGGTTTTGGTGTCAATTAAAACTATGACTATTTATAACATAAAAACGGAACATTCCAAATTCAAATTTTTCTCCATATTTTTTACAAACTGAAACAAAACAATGTGTGTCATTAATAAATGGATATCCGACGTGAACATTTCCGCGCTATGATTTTGTGTGATTTTATATGGTCTTTTAAAATTTGAAAATTCTTTTAGTAGACTTATAATTAAGTAGACGTCATTCTAAGGCAACTGTGTATTGTTGGTACAATGAATTTAGGCGTGGTCGGAGTTTGGCTGACGAAGAAAGAAGCGGTCGCCCTTTAACGGCTATTATGATAGAAAACATTCTGGCAGTGAAAAATTTAATTTATGAAAACAGACGAATTACATACGAAGAGATTTAGTAGAGATTTCAGATTGAATCGGGGAGTGTGTGTGGTATATTACATGGTCATCTACGAGTCGGGAGGATAGTGACGCGCTGGGTGTCCAACAACCTTACCGAGGCTCAAAAACAAGTTAGTTTCGAATGGTGATAACTATGATATGATAACAAAATTTGAAACAGGGTCGTCTCGGCACTTCACAGGTGGCGAATCTTGGATCTGCCAGTATAATCCAGAAACTAAGCTTCAATCTACTGTTTGGCTGTTTCAAAGTGAGCCAACGCCTAACAAAGTGAAAAGAGCAAGAAGTACTGGAATTTTTTTAATGGCAAGTTTTCTCTTAAACGGGCTACCTGATATCTGTGCCTCTACGAAACCCAAAACAGCATTGACTCAGAATGGTACGTAGCCACGTGTTTGCCAAACGTCTTTACTGCAGTGTGTAATAAACATCCAAACACAGGTCCCTGCGGACTGCTGCTGCACCACGAGAACGCGCCCGCTCCTCTCTAAACGAGCGCATAAAACAAGGGACATTTTGGACAGCACCCTTTGTGAGTTGACAGTGTTACGTTTTTATTTTCTAAAATGAACACCCAACTAAAAGGGAAAGTTTTCGTTGCCGAAAGACGAGGCGTTACCTTCGAAGAGGCTGTGAAAGAGGCACCCGAGGAAGAGTGAAAAAAATATTCTCTAAATTGATTCAGACGCATAAAACTTTGTGTAGATACAGGTGGAAAACTTTGAAAAATGTATAATACAGTAATTAGAACCCGTAGAACATTTTTTTTCCTTTTCGCAAAACATTCTGAGTTCCCCGCGTATTTGCTGTGAATGGAATCATATGATAATTTCCTATATTAGTCGTTGTGACGTCTCGACTTAATATCGCGCTAGATCGGTATGTTTTTCAGAGAAACACGCTAGATAAAAAAAAAAACATTAAAAAATGAATGGAGATTTTCATATTATTAATTTTTGATCAAAAATTATCCGTGCTGATATAGAAAGACAGAATCTATTAACTTTACTATTAGGTATTTGACGGACGTGCCAGAGAGATAGGGTTTTTTTTTTGATATACGACCGGTGACTCTTGAAAGACCACCAGGGCCACAAGAACTAAGACCTACACGATGTTAAGGCAATCAAGGTTTTTTAGCCGGTAGGAGTCCGGCACTACCTGGTACCACCTAGACTAGCTAGACTAGCTGGTACCAGGTGACCATGCAGGGTTTTCCTTGATTGTCATACTTAACATAAAAAAAAAAGGTAAGGTTTTTTAGATTGGTTTCTTGTCCTTCAGAGAGCCAGTCTAGATTTACCGTAACGCTACTGTAAAATACACTACACTACCGTACTGCATTCTCCAGTTTATTCTACAAATTATCCTATGTACCTAATTAACTTTAGCTAATTAGTTAGAGTCCATTCACATCCCAGCCTAACCTATCTCTCCCCATTGCTTCAACTTATTTTTCAAATTCATTTTTATATTTCCAACAGTAAGCGCAACTGGAAGCGTGCCAACGTTTGCCATTCCGGACTGGTGTCGGCATGTATGTCTGGTGACAGTATCCACTTACCATCAGGTGGACTGTTAGCTCATCTGCTACCTTCTTTTTTTTAAATATAACCATAGCAGACTATCTTGACGCTATTAAATATACAATAGAATATAAACATGCGATTTCGCAATGTAAGTACATAACCGCATATAACAATAGATAACAAATGATTTCTATCCGCTATAGAGCATGTGAAGTGACGCGGAAATTCTCCATAAAGTGTAGTCCGTCATGGGGATGACCATATGAGGGGCGTTGTTATTGCAGACATCTGTGAACAAAAATTAAATTTCAAAAATTGAAAGTTGTATAAAAATAGTGTGTGCATTTATAAAAATCAAATGTATATCAAGTTATATTTAGCAAAACGGCATTGACTTTGGTTAAGATTTTCTAACTTAAAATTTCGTTCTAATTTTGTTTTAAAGATTTCACTAATATCTGATTACCGCGTGTAACTAGAGCCGCCCATAAAGTCCTTGTTCTCATATAATGTCACAATTTTATTTTATGGTGAAAGTGACAGACGAGCCTGCGGCTCACGTGATGGTAAGTGGCTACCGCCACCCATGGACACCTACAACACCAGGGGGTATTCGGGTGCGCTGCCGACCTTGTAAAATCATATTCACGGCTTTCTTGAAGAACCGGGAAAAGCTCAGCAGGCAGTTCATTCCACAAGTTTCTGGTTCGCGGTATAAAATGTCTTGACGACAGCACTGTGCGCAGACGATGACGGGTGGTGTGATGGTAAAAACCCGAAGTTAAGTGACAATTAAGTACCTAAATGTTACTAATTATATCAAACTTATGCAATTTATGATTAATTACACGGGTATGACTAAATTATATAATATCGATACCAACCTCTAATATCCCACTGCGGGACACTAACCTCTGCAAGTAAATCACGAGGCGGTTATACAAGCCACGGACGCAGGCCCAACGTGGATTGATGGGAATACACGTTCATATTTTTTCAATTTTTGAACACTGATTTAAAGGAAAACCATCGTGAGGAAAAAGAAAAGAAGGAAAAGTGGTGTTGAAGGATTGTGTGAATCCTTATCACTGAGCTTGTGATAATTTTTAAAATCCGTACTTAACTAAAGCTTAATGGTACGGGCTGAGGATTTGAACTCACAACCTCACAAATAAGAGTCCAGTACAGGTAGATACTCCAAGGCTATCACCGCTCTACATATGCATCCTACACATGCAAAATGGATGCAACCTTGCTCGCTACACAAGTAAGCCAAAACGCATTCGCATGCAAAAACTGAAATGTTAACCTGTCATGTGAACCATTAACATTACAAACCAACACAAATAATCAAACACTCCACAATTAGAAGCCGACAATGATCCAAAAACCAAACAAAAATTCGCCACATCAAGGGCTTGCCGACTTTTAACCTAATTTACACTTATACTAACCTTGACAAAGCGACAATGACAATAAAAGTTATTATGTGACGATAGGTGTGCATTGAACAAACTTGAGTGGGCGGGCCGCAGTGACTTTGTAATGTCGTCGGCACATCAAAAGTTTCGCAGTTTTGCAAGTCGACACTTTTTGTGACAGTTATCTCTGTTACTTGACAGGATTAGTATGTTTAAAATGCTTGAAGTGTTTGTTAGGCGTAATTTACACACCTGTATTTAAAATTGATATGTTTGTCCTTTCTATATTTGCTAAATACAGACTCCGTGGAGTGTTAATATTTGATATCATAATAATCGTAAAGTTTTTACGATATTAGATTAGTATTAGATTGGTACACACGTTAAGAACCTCTTTTATTATCAACCACGATAAATTTTGAATAATTTTGTGTTGTACAAATATAATCCGTATATAATCAAGGCCTTTAAAATAGGTACCTTTCAAAATCTTAACTTTATTACTCTTATTAGTAATGTTTAGTAGACTGTTTTATTTTTTTTAATTACTTATAGAAGGATCTCCAACATTAGATACATCAAACTTATATTCAAATGGAATTTATAATGATTAGCACAAATCACCAAATTGTATTTTTTTTAATTAGTCTTTTTCCTTTATTTTTCCACTATTCGAACTTCATGCTGTCCTTTACCATAAAGAAAAACACCATAAAGACCAATATTTTTCAAATAACAACCGTCTTTTGTTTTTCTTTTTCTACTACCTACTTACGACGCATAATATTAAAGCGCTACACAACAAGAAAATCTCGTAAAAATCATAAACTGGCTATCAAAGAAAATCTAACACAAAACTTAGGTATATAGGGCATCAAAAGGCCTATGAACTACAGAGCATCTTAAGGGATGTCCAATAAAGATCACCAGCGGCCAGCAGGATTGAAAGTGAGCGTTCATACATTATCTTCATTTTTTTTAATTTTTCAAGTTTCCTTAATAGGTACCTACTATGATTTCAATTTCATTAGTCAGAACGTGATAGCAACATTGAACTTTAATATCCCACTACAGGACACAGGTCTTCCCTTGCAGATACAGGGGGATTGTTAATTATAAAATTAAATGCACCACCATATCTGTTGATCTTGTTGATGTCCATGGGCTGCGGTGACCATTTACCATCAGGTGACACGTCCGCTCGTTTGCCAATTCTTCTACGAATATAAAAATAACTAGAAAACTAGATAAAAGTTCGAGTGAATACAAAACCAGTCGTAATTTTATAACTTATTTTAAAGTGACAGATACTTATATTCCATCCATGTCACCGACAAAGCGCACAAGTCACTGTGGAGTGTGGTCGTCCTCTAAAGTGACGGCGCGCATTGTTTGCTATTTACTTTATCGCAAATCCAATCATTTATACTCGGTAACGCCTTAAATATACTACTAGTCGTTGATCTTGATACTTTCAGGATAACAAACCGCATTTTTAGAAGCCTACGCTGAACACATCAAGATGCCTGTTGATACGACTGTATCTAATAAACAATATTTATTTTTAAGGAGTAATCTTTGTAAAATGATTTTTATTATCGATCTCCTTAGTAATTTCGAAGCTATCAGCGAGCAATAAACATGACATGGATGATGAGATCATTAAACAATATATTCAGTTATATGTTAAAATAGAAATAACGGTGGCCTGTGTCACTGAACTAAGTAACTATGTACATGAAGCTACCTTTATGCACTGCCATGATATTGACGAGAGAACGTTACGGCAATGAAGTGTTTTGATACTAATTCATAAAATAGTTGTCATTACCAATTTTAGAAAGTATGTTATTTTTTTTAAATTATATATTAAATATTAAACTGCATATGGACGTACTTTTAGAACTTATCTTGATAAAATATGTAACATCCAGATTCGAATAATAAAAAACGTATTAGTAGATAAAAAAACCAGGATTAGTTGTAACAAAAATTATAAGTTGTTGTATAATAAGTTAAAGATATTACCAGTTCACGAAGAAGTAAAATACTTAATGTATATTGATGATTATGGTCAGGATAGCATTAAAACATGTAGAATACCGATACGCAACCTTAGAGAAAACTCGCAAAGAAGATATGTAGAATATAATATGAACAATTACTTTGGCAAAAGAACTCGTAAATACATGATTCCTAAATTATTTAACCAAATTAGTCCAACTGTGGAACAGTGCAGTGGTAAACAGGTATTTAAAAAAAGGCTAAAAGCGATACTGTTAAATAAATTAAATATAGATACCTAGAAGTGTACTTACTGTTTCATGTAGTACTCATGGGTTGTACATATATATACTTGTTCACATCGTAGACAAGTTGTTAATTAGTTAAGCTAACCTAAGTGGGTAAGACACGGAAAGTTAAAAGTTGAGAGCGCACTATTCGCCAACAAACTGTCATCAGTTTGGCGGAAATATATGTATACCTACTATTTAAGTTTCTTTTGAATAAATAAATAAATAAAAAACTACTTCTCACCGACTCGCGATTACGCGATTCCCTCCCAAAGCAACGCCCTAAGCCGAGCTCCGTTTTTTTCGCCGGTCTACGTTGCTGCACACTCATTTTGCTCCTGGCTGAGCGCCTTCTGCGCTTGCTCTAAACCGTACATGTCCGGTGACTCTTGAAAGGCCATAATAATTTAGCCATTCAGAAAAAAAAACATTAAAGACGTTAAGTAATAAAGTTCGGTAATAAATTAATTAAAATTTTCGTCGTTAGAAACTATTATCAAGTAACACAACTCTTAGTTTTATGCATAGCTCTGTAGAATCATCTCGCTGTCATCATAAAATAAAAGTTATAATAATTTCAAGTATCAAAACCCCTGCGTTCATAATAAACGCTGTACACGCTCCATATACTTCAATCGGTCCAGTCTTTCAAGTGTGCCGCCTGGGGCGGGGCTCGGCGGCCTCTTTGACTGTTTGTTTGTTTGTCACCGCGTTAGCTTCGCACCTTGATACAGATGTTCCATTGCGAAACGGCAGTCAAGCGTGTACCGCAGATAAGGGTTCTGGGGTTTTGAGCGGGGTTGTCATGTTTTGTATGTGATGGCGAAAGACAAGACTGACATGATGTTTGGTTCTTGCCTTTTATTTGTTTAGACTGTAGATAGGTACACTGTCAGGGAACTGAGATAGTACCACATCCAGTAATATGTTTTGCAATACGAAACTAAAATAATAATATAACTTTCAGTAATTACTTTAATAATAATTATAATAACTATAACTTTTAAATTATTATTATGATTTCTTTATAGAAAAAGGCGGCAGACGAGCATACAGGCCACCTGATGGTAAGTGGATACTGTCGTCCATAGACATCCGCGATACCAAACGTTGGCACGCCCCCCGATGCGCTGCCTACCTTTGCAGATTAAGGAATGGGTTTGGGAGAAAGGGTTGGGAAAATGGGGAGGGATAGGATGGGATGAGAATGGGCTCTGGCATATCTCACTCACTACCGAAACCCGTATGTACATTGGAGAAATACGATAAAGTAGGAACTTTTAAATTTAAAGAAAATTTGCATTTGCACAATCTTTTTAAATTACTACCTACTAGTTATTGCACTCACAGTTACTTAGTTAGTTAGTTTCAACACATAGGTATATTAAACAAACAGGACGGTGATCCTGATACATATTGTACGAATATTAGGTATAATATTCGTACAGATAACAGAAGATACATACATAGAACATTATAATACTCACATGGAGTGAAACCAAATCTTATTTTTCACTTAGATACTACTGTTAAATATTTTTTTAATAATGCGAAATGACAGATTTCGGAAAAGGAAAGTTAGAAGTTTATTATTTCTACGTTCTGTGTAAAACATCATTAATTCATGATTGTATTAATGTGTAAATATGATTTTTATATATCACAGTAATTTAAACATTAAACGTTGAAATGGGGCTAGAGGTATACATAATTATCACTATCAACGCCGCGGCCGTAGCTAAATTGAATTAGAAACAAAACAAAACAAAACTACACAAAATGTACAAAATATTGTAGATGACAATCGTCTACTTTCAAGTCCATAATAATTGATAATTGATAATTTTGAGAATTGTTTGATCTTTGTGGTTCGCAAAAATATCCTACGTAAGTCCAGCCCCAAAAAATCATTGTTAGTAAAGAATAAATTGTTACTTATTAAACAAATGTTTTCCGACGGAGTACTATATGTGTGATTAGACTCTCCCATAACATAAATTCTGCTTTCATCTACGCCACGCTTCGCCACGCTACGCTAATCCTACGCTGGTGCGGGCAAATTCGCGAACGCTCTGAATTTACTAATAATTGTTGACATTGAACAAACATTTTAAGTGGATCAAGATTCTTCTTTACCCTCAAAAAAGAAAAATGTCACCGCAACACACCACAAATGCATTTTTACCCTACAGTAATGGTATTTACAGTGGGGTCAACGAGGGAGGGGCGAGTTACCCCCTGGCAACCACAGGGGTAGGGGCGAATGAATGACATTTGAAAATGGGGTTACAGTTGTGTGACTATTATTATTTTTCCTTTGTACATAAATAGATTTAAGTTCTGTGAAACCTCTAAAATCGGGATTACTGAAACAAACAGCTGGAGAATCACTTGGAACACAGAGGTGGAATTTGTATAAATAATGCGTGCCCAAACTTGCCAGCACGGATATCCGATGATTTCATCTACGCTATCCATCCACCCTAGTTCCCTCTAGAAATGCAGGATCTTTTTTGGCTTCCTGAAAGTATCCAGGAGTGTCTCTAGAATGCCGATGATGTTTGCCCGATGTGTGGTCACCCCCTCACAACTCAGCTACACATGGACTGGTGTCTTTTCAGCCTTAATACAGGCTCCGCGTAGAGGAGGATGGCATTGTCATCTGGAGCATTGTCTCCCACTCAACTTCTTGCTTCTAAATTCCTCATAATTATTGCTGACAATCATTGCAACCTTCGAGAAACAATTTTTCAATTCTATTCCTTATATTTCTGATCGATTTTTTTTGTTTTCTAAATTACAAATTCGATCCAAACTTCATATATCTCGCTCTCTGACTAATTTACTATATGTCGTTTAAACCGTGATGATGTGCTTACTGCACTCCTTCAGTATCAGTGTAATGTTATTTGTGTATGTCTCGGAATAGCTTGTGGATCGCTAGCTTGATGTTTGTCTGCGGGATGCTATAATAGTGCTATATTGTGAAATAAATAAGAAAACACCTTAGTAGTTGCTTTTACCATTGATGTTTTTTTAATGGTGAATGTGCCAGATGGGCATGCGGCCCAGGTGATGGTAAGTGGCTACCGCCGCCCATGGACACCTGCAACACTTCTGCCGGCCTCGTCAAATCCTATTTACACCTTTCTTCAATCAATCAATTTATTTATTTGCAATGTGCGTCACAAAAGGTGGTAAATACATAGTCATATTCAGAGACATTATTGAATGGCGTGCAAAATTACATATATCTAACATAATAAACACATAAATGCAGTGAAGTGATAGGCCACGTAGCAAGAGTAGCAGATATTACGGGTCCCCCGTATTGGGGGGCCCCACGCACCCACGCCTGTCTGAGCGTAAAAAAAAATAAGAAAGAACCTAAGAACCTAAAGCAAACCAAGGGCCTCTTGATAGAATTTGCCACGGGCCCCGCGCTGGCTTAATCCGGCACTGCATACATGCTTACAAATAACACAAAGAAACACAACACTTAATACAAAACATCAAATTAGCCCTATTTTATTCTTAACTTGTGCCCAAAAATTCACTGAATGTACAAACTAATTCGGTAGTAAGCCATTTTTTTAAACAACCATTATTCAAATGTTGCATCCGTTATGATTCCCATTAATAGATTCTTGAAGAGCCCCATGGCGTAGCGTAGAAAACCTCAGCAGGCAGTTCATTCCACAACTTATTAAATTCCGGAGAGAATGTTAGCTGGTATTCTTCACTAAGGACTCCTACCTTCTGAGCTCTCGTCCCAATACCACTTCTGTTATACATTATACCTATTTGACCATTATATTTTATACTTATTTACTGAACCGAAACTAGCCCTGTCATCGTCCACTGCTGGATAACGGTCTCCTCATTGCCTTACGCATGAGGGATGAGTGACCTTAAAACGGCACCCCGACCGAGCGGGTTGGCGAGTCCATTCATTTAGAGGTGCTTGTGGTAAAGGCTTTATTAGTCGTTTTTAAAATACCCACAGGAAGAGATAGGGTGATACTATCTAAAGCCACACGGTCAACGTACTTTATACTCAGTGCAATTAAATTAATTTAATCACTAAACAGTCATTAGAATAGTTAAAATTGTAGTTTATGTAGGAAGGCACTATGTCTGCTGGTAGAAATCTCCCAAGGGAATAAGCACGCCTTCTGTATGTATTTTCATTTGTAACTATGTATATGAATAAAAATAAAATACTTATCAAAAATATTTTCTTTGGGACACTTTTAACTCACGTATATCTACTAAGTGATATAAAGTCTAATCCATCACAATTTGCCGTCAATGAGTCCACACAATCTCGGTAAAGGGTTGGCGTGTACTTACTTTTAACTCGCGTGTACTTGCTGATTGATCGATCACTAGAGGATGCCACTTTTTATGATATAAATACTCGTATATAGAATTTATCTGTTTATTTCTGCAATGAAACATAATTTGCTATCTGGAACATGTAGCCACTAGTATTTACTCGCGGTTTTGTACATTTAGAACCCTATTTCGCGGGGCGAATGCTATACCCTCAGAAACAATTAATCTATACAATATAAATATTATGTTTTTCACATATATGTATTTATCTATTAAAAGGGTCTTAAACGCATATTATTCTACATTATTTTATTCGCCATTGAGTAAAATAAAATAGAATGGGCAAACGCATACATTTAAACATAACATTTTATATGAATTAAATGAATCATTGTAAATACTATGTCCCGCCATCCTTTCATATGTACATAAATGACGCATAAACTTAAAGGGTACATGGGAGTTGGTACATAGAAAGATAAGAAAGAAAGAAAAACAGATTGCACGAAGAAAAGGTGAAAATATAAATGCCTATTTGCATCACTGCAGCAGGAAATGACTACCTGACTCGGCATTATCACGGAGATGGAGTTATCTCCTTTGTAGATTTATTTAAGCGAAATTGCAAAAGCAACATCTGCGAAATTTTCCTTTCAGTATACACTGTTTGATAAGAGCCTCCTCATACACATTGTCTTGTGCATGCTCTTGTATATTTTGTCTTGCGAGGTCTTTAAACGCCACGCTGGCCAAGCGGATTGGCGAGTCTACTCTTTGTTCCTGGTGGTGGTGTAAAGTGGTGTAGTTCCTCAGTGCTTATGTTAGGGCCCCTGCCCTAATTACAAAGTATGTACCTACTACAAAGTATCTACCGCTACCATACCCCTGTATGGTAGCGGTACATACTTTGTAGTACATACAAGTGAAAATAATGTACACATATATAACATACAGCGACCCGCCTGGCTTTGCTCAGATGTCCTTTACACACTTAGGAAATAGTCGTTTTTAGAAAAAGAAATTCATTAAAAAATATTGCTATTTTTTAGGTATATAGCTATAGCTTATGTCCACTGCATTTATCTAACTACCTGATAGTGAATGAATTTTAAAAATTAATTCAATATATTGTAAGTTTACCTTTTATATAAAAACAAGCAAAAAAATATTGAACGAATGAATAAAATTTCTTTATTGCTGTTTATATTTAACTTAAGATATACAAAATAAATAGGAGGCCTTGTCGCTAAAGGCCATCTCTCCCGCGCAACCAAGAGGTAGTGAAATTATTACAGTACTGAGTACAAGAGGTCTACTAATAAAACTATCTATGTATGTATACAATATAAAATATGTATATAAATTAGTGTATTCCAATAAAAGAGTCGAACGAAAAATAGCCTGTCATCGGCAACGTATAGTTTTTGAGTTCTAGAAACTTAAATTGCATTTGATGACCTATTTGGCGCGGTTTAAAGTGCATCTGCCAACCGAACACTTCACTCAGTTATAAATGGATATGACCTATGATATAAATTGAAATTCCGGTAGTGGCTAAATAAGAAGAGTAGAAGATTGTTGAACTTTTTGGCGGAAACTAGAGAAGTGAAGTTGAGTTTTTGTTTGATTATTGTAAAAAATGCGTAAAAAGTGCGTGTACACGACGAATACGAACACGCTAAATCATGATTTAGAAAATAGTTTTGATTTTCTGCGGAACTACAACCAATGCACAATACGCTTTCAACTTGTTTTTCATCTATCACAGGGTTGTTTCTCTACAGTTATACAACCACTGTGAAGATTGTTTGTTTATATGTAACAAAAAAATTACTCCATAGATTTTATAGATTCTTTCACATTTAGGTAGCTATGTTTAACTTCCCTAGGAACGTTATGCCACATGAGAGAAGCCAAGTGGGTCACCAGTTATTAATAAATACCTACCTACCTACGAGTATTATATTTCAGGAAAATTTTAGTTTGTTTGAATACCCCATGTACAGGCCTGATAATATGATATGCCCATAGAATTTATCTGTGAATGTGCCTATGAATTATCATGAATTTAAATGATCGCCAAATAAAATGTTTCATTTCAATAAACATAGGTACAACCGCAAAAAAGTTACTAAATAATAAAGTGAACCAAAAGAATATCCCCATAAAATGGCGTATTGAATTATATAACAGATGTATGAAAATACAAATATTTCTGTAAATAAATGACTTTTATATAATGAATTAATGATTGAGTTAATGGGTGAGTACTTAGACAACAGACAACACTGTATTCCGACATAGGTACACTAACACACATACAATATAAATATCACAATAACCAAAAGAAAAAAATAATGTGGGCAATAAGAAAAACAAAAGAAAATCAACAAACATTAAAAAAATATACAAGAAATAACAAAAATAAATAAATAAAAACAGAGACAAAAAAATGACACGTTGCTATTTCATGCGTGTGTGTGTAGTTCAGCATCAGTATGCAGTCACCGATTTTCATTGGAGCCATCGGTGACGCACAGACAAAAGTATATTATTTAATAAATTAGTAACTAAATAGTCATATATAGCACATTAAATTAAAGATAAATGTATAATGTATAGTCAAATTAAAATATAATAAATAAATAAATGAAAGAAATATATATATGAGTACATATTAAGGTGTTGTATTACATAATTATTATACTTACTCGTATAAGAAGCTTTAGTTTCTTATAATACATATTATGATACGCTATTAACATATCCCAGTATAGTAAAGATCTAGTAAATATGATACCAACCTAATACTACTATATTTCTGGAGGATTGTTAAATAGCCATAACCAATAGTATTTATACAATATTACCTATATATCAATGAGTTATTATTTAAGCACATCAACATCTACGTTAAGATTACTCAATTACCGAAACCAAATGTAGATCACATTTCATTCAAAATCATTTTAACGTGGCGTCGTCTAGTCTAAGGAGTTACAAATTTATTTATGCTGCTGTCTACGCCTTCATTACCTTCATTTCCTTCGTTACCTTCTTCATTAAAAACCCTTATTCATACTACGATTAATGTTGCCACCGGTAAAAATAATTTTGTTTTATCAAAAGGACTTGAGAATGGAGATCGGTTTTGGCGCGAACAATGACATGTCAGCCATTTTGAATTTATGGTGCATTTTGTTCTTATTGACCACTTATGAGGTTTACTGATTGTTGTTAAAAATACTCTTTAGACCACACAGAATTATGTGAGTAGTATAAAATACAGAGTGTTTTAGATTATAAAAGCTAAAGAAAAATATGTCGCAATGTTTTCCTTCCTTTCCTACTATTTATTTTTTATTACCCCATCAATAATATGAACATATTTACGGAACTGGTCCGTAAATAAAACGATATCCATGAATAAATAAGTTATATATATATAAAGGGTTTTATAAAGGATTGTGGAGTGAAACAAACTTATTTGGTGTTGCTTTGATATTCAAAGAAACGACATATAATGTTTAATCTTCAATCCTTTTTTAAAATCTATTATCTTATGTCTACCTACAACTTTACAATTTTGTCTACCTACAGAACAATTCTCTTCACCTGACGCCCACACTGTTTTACCGACACCATAATACGAATAGTTTTACCGACAGCGCGGAGCGCCTCAAAATTCAGATGAAAGAAATATATTTTCTTTACATCTCCCCCCCTAGGAAAGAAAACTTTCGCCATATTCACCCATCTTCTTCTGTTTCTTTTGTTTCTCTATCTTCATATAATTTTATAGGGACTGGAAGAAGTTTTGTAATATGAAAAAGATTTGATTCCGTTTTTTTGTGTCCAGTATCTATCCTATATATTGTGTTAGATATTTTTTCAATAATCTCATATGGTCCAATTCTCAGTTCATCCAATTTCCTCCTGTTTAACTTGTTTCCATTTTCCACGTACACCATGTCTCCTACATTAAATTCCCAATATTTTAGTTTTTTGTCGTATAGTGTTTTGTTGTAATTGTGTGATTTTATTGTATTCTCAAGTGCTGTTCTTCTGTCTCTGATCCAGTCACTACGTGATCTTTCTTGTTTTAATTCTTTCGGTAAAATCGTAACATCCGTACCATATAAAAGATAACTTGGTGAAAAGCCAGTAACTGTGTGGTTAATTTCATTGTATTTATTTACGCATTCTTGAGCTATTGTTGTCCAAGCTTTCTTTTTCACTCTTTCATTTATTTTGCATCTTATTTTGTTTACTAGTGTTTGATTTAGTCTTTCATTTAGGCCATTCGAGAGTGGTGCATTTACTGCTGTAAATACAATTGGTATCTGCTTGTCATTTAAGAATTTCTTGAACTCTTTAGAATTAATTCCCGGGTATTGGTCTGTTAGAAGCATACCAATATCCTCCGATTCTGTTATATTCTTGACTAGTTTTTCAAAATCATTTGCACTCTGAGTTTTTGATGTTAGAATAAATGCGTATCTAGTAAAATGATCTACCAACAGATGTAGATATTTTTTTGTTGATCTTGTACCTCCAAAACCTCCAATTGTGTCAATTGAAATTATTTCGAAAGGCTTTGTGGCCGGGCCTAGATGAGACATAAACCCATATTTGTCGTGTCCTCTTGTTTTATTTTTTATACAAATTTCACAGCTTCTACAAACTTTTTTAATATTTTTTGTCAAATTTTTGGCTGTGTAGAGCGGACTAATCGTTTTCTGCATTTGTCCAATTCCAATATGGCACAGGTTTTCATGTATTTTTCTTAAAAGCTTGATGCTAAATTCTTCTGTTAGTATTATTTTTTCTTTTCTTCTGACCTTTTTTAAGTATAATTTGTTTTTTTCAATTAATTTGCTTTTTTTATTTTGTATTTCTTTATTCTTATCCTGATCTGTTAGAATATCTTCCAGTTTTACAAAGTTCACAACTTTTAATTGTTCATCCTTATTTTCATCCGATTCCAATACTGGATTCCTGCTCAGGCAGTCTGCTTCCAGATTTTGTTTTCCTGGAGCATATTTTATTTTAAATTCATATTGCGATAAATAATATGTCAGATCACCCAGTTCTTCATCAGTTCTAGATTTCAAATTCATGTTTTCTAGTGGTTTGTGGTCTGAATAAACTGTAAATGGTTTACCTATCAACCAGTATTGCCAGTATCTCACCGCTTCTTTGATAGCTAAACATTCTAAATATATTGCTTTTTTTTTCTTTTGGGCTAAATTTAGTTTTTTTGAAAAGTAAGCCACTGGTTTTTCTTTTCCATCAGGCTGTGTCTGTTTCAAAATGGCTCCAACGCCTTCTAAAGAAGCATCTGTGTAAATATTAATTGGTAAATCTTGATCAAAAATTTCCAGTATTGGTTGAGAGCATAGGAGGCTTTTTATTGTCTCAAATGCTTTTTGGCATTCATCTGACCAAACCATTTTTTGATTTTTCCTGAGTAAATTATGCAATGGATCCAGTATTATTGCACTCTTTGGTATGTACTCATGGTAAAAATTAATTTTCCCTAGAAATTGTCTTACATTCTTCTGCGTTTTTGGAACAGGAAAATTCCTTATTGAAATCAGGTTATCTTTCACTGGTTTAATAGAATTATTTTGTATTATATGACCCAGGTATTTTACTGAGTCTGATGCAAATGTACACTTTGTAAATTTTAATCTGAAACCTTCTGTTGTGATTGCTTCCAGCAATAATGCCAGATGTTTTATGTGTTCAGCAAAAGTTTTAGAAAATATTAAAATATCGTCTATATAATTAACGGTAAAGTGGGTAAGTTTATATTTTCTCAAAATATTACTTAATATCCTCTGGAAAATTGCCGGTGAGGTCTTTAGTCCAAATGGTAGGCAGGTCCATTGAAAATGTCCTTCCTGTGTTACAAATCCCGTCTTTTTCCTATCTTCAATTCGTAATGGAATAGACCAAAAAGCAGAGTTTATGTCCAGAGTTGTAAAAAAATTGCAATTCCTGGTCTTTATCATCAGGTCTTCAGTTAACGGAAATGGTTGAGCTTGAGGTACTACAATTTTATTCAAGTCCCTGAAGTCTATACATAATCTTGATTTTTTATTTTCTTCTTTTTTAAATGCTAAAGTAACAGGTGCACCAAATGGACTGTAGGATTCTTCTATCAGTTTATTATCTAGTAATTTTGCTATTTGTTCCTCTATTTCTTTTTTATCTTCTACAGTACATTTGTAAGGCCTTTTGCTGCAATATTTGTCTATTAATAAATCGATTCTTGCTTCATATCCATTAACAGTTCCGACATCGTATTTATTTTTTGCAAAAACTGATCTGTATTTGTTAATCAGTTTATTTATTTCTGATTTTTCATACTCATTTAAATGATTTATTTTTATTTCAAAATCTTCTTCTTTCACATGTTCATTAAAATTTATTTCATATTCTTTTGTAGTGTTATTTATTTTCTCTTCACTTTTTAATTCCGTATTTGTTCTGTTATTTGTAGAAATTTCTTCCACCTTTTTTGTATTTTCAATATTCTGAGACTGTTTCTGAGTTATTTTCAAGTCTTCATTTTGGATTAGTTTGAATGTTTTTATCAAATCTAATCCTATCAAAAAATCATATTTGAAATTTTGTTCATTAATAATGTACACATCAACACTTTTTTCAATTTCAAATATTTTTACTTTTAAATTAGTCAAACCACTTGTTTTTTTAACACCATTAATCGTTACTAAATCTGTTTCATTCAAATTGTTTCCTTCTCCTTTTAGTTTTAATAATTTAGAATTTATCAGAGAAACGTTTGAACCTGAATCATAAATTCCATTTACTTCTACTGTATCATTTAATAGTAGCTTGACATTTATTAATGGTGTCACTATTCGTTTTTTTGATTAGTTTCATTTAACTCAGCTTCTATCACGGTGTTATTTACATGTTTAATGATATTTTTCTTTTCCTTATCATTCTCTCTTGTTCTAAACCAGCATGTAGCTTCCGAGTGATAACGAGTTCCTTTATTTAACTTTTCACATATTTTACATGGGGTTTGTTTTTCATTTTTACTATAATTTTTTGAATTTCCATATATTCTCGTAGGTAAAAAACTTTTTCTATTTACCATGTGTTCATATTTGCTCACCTCATTAAACAAGTCCACTGTGTCTGTTAATGCTTCTCTATTAATCTTATTGAGTATGTATTCTGGTAACCCAACTGCAATAAGATCCACCAAAGTACCTGTATCAATCGATTTTCTCATTTCCAGTATAAGTTTTTCTTTCCTTATAGCGTAATTCAACAATGAACCTTCTCTATATTTAAATAATAGAGCATAAGTGACTGGGTTCCATCCCTTGTTTGTAAATGATTCACAGAATTTGGTTTTCCACATTGACCACTCTGAGTTCATTGTCAATTTTATAATCATGGAACTGTACCAATCTGCGCAACTTTTATCCATAAACAATCTGAGTATTTCAATTTTATTTTCATCCTTCGTTACATCAAAGCGTATGCATTCTTTTTCAAAAATATCAATCCACTGGTTTGCATTCGTATTCTTGGTTGTAAATTTCTCAAGCACAAACCTCTCTGCGATGTATTTTAAATTCTGTGGTCTATTTTCCTGTATATTTTCCATGAATTTCTCAAAAAGTTTTCCCAATGTACCTGTTTCTTGTTGTTGTGCTGCAGCAACTTGTTCTGGATTCAATTCTTCTAGAAATTGACCCCCAAACTGTAAATTATCATCCTCATCTATGTAAGTTTTTTTTAGTTCATCTGTTATTGTTATCCATACCTTTCTTTTCTGGTATCTTTTCACTATACTGTTTTTTACTTTGCTGTAAGCATTTGTTTTTATTATTTCTTTATGAAGACTCACTGATTGTAGGGCTTCTGGTATTGCATACACTTTATTATCACTTGTGGTTATTGAGGTTATACTATAAATGTTTGTTTTTGGATCACTTGCAGGCAATAATGCAAATTCGAAACGAAGTTTCTCCATTTTCAATTGACTTTTGTAACCAAATATGTCGTTTTATAAAGGGTTTTATAAAGGATTGTGGAGTGAAACAAACTTATTTGGTGTTGCTTTGATATTCAAAGAAACGACATATAATGTTTAATCTTCAATCCTTTTTTAAAATCTATTATCTTATGTCTACCTACAACTTTACAATTTTGTCTACCTACAGAACAATTCTCTTCACCTGACGCCCACACTGTTTTACCGACACCATAATACGAATAGTTTTACCGACAGCGCGGAGCGCCTCAAAATTCAGATGAAAGAAATATATTTTCTTTACTTTTCTATAAATTCTTTCCTACCAATTTCTATATATTGCCGTGTGGAAACCGCTACAATAGGCTTATTGCAATAGTGGTGCAGTTACTTGCAGTGGTGCAGTGGTGGGCTCCAAGTAACTGCACCACCTCTTAAGGATTGGACTGGCCAACCCGCTTGGCCAGCTGGCGTTTGTAGGCCATACCTCCCCCATGCACAAAAAAATTTAACTGAGGAGGCCCATGTCCAACAGTGCATACTAAAAGGGCTGGTATATTATCAATTCCTACGTTTTTATAGGCAGGTCTAAATTAACTAAAATAGTCACTAATGTAAGAACGAGGGAATTAATTATGTGGAAATACGTAGGTTTAAAACTTAATACGTTTTAAAATACTTAAATGGAAAATTCCGTTAACATTAATAATTAATTGGTAAACTTTCTTTGGATTGATACTCTCACAACTATATTTTTCGCTTTCAATTTGAATTTAATCAAAGTGGAAAAAGTGAACATCCTGTTTACACCTACTACATCGTCGAGTCCATTCATAAACCTTGCACTACTTATGACAACCGTAGTAATTGAATCACACAATGAGATCAACAAAAACCAAAAAATGAAAAAAAAATATCCTTATAAAGTTGTCACGCTGTTCAGAAATTCCACTAAAAGATATTTGGAATTATCCAAAATGCTTTATGATAAAGATTTATACGATTTTTATAAAGAAATTAAGGCATTAGAGGTACTCAGGAGTTTATTATTAGTATTATTTATAAAAGGCACATTTATACAAGATTTATAGGTTTGTGCAAATAGTAGAGATACGATACATTTTTGATTTGATACGTATTCGCTCCAATAGTTTTTTTTAAAGACAGCACAGTCCTTATTTAGCAGAGGTTGACTGGGAAATAATGATTGACTGGCATTAAGTCCGCCTTTTGTCACTTTGTACAATAAAGAATAAATAAAAGAAGCTACGTTGTGGCACTAGGCTTCAAATATCCAAAGTTGATCCGTGTAAAACTTATTGAAGAGACAGTTATTTATTGGAAAACCTGGTAGACGGTTTTCAGCGTCGAATCGAAGAACTCTTTTATCTTTTTGTTTCTTGTTATGACATTTTGTTAATAGCGAGCGACTGAAAAAGTCCATTTGAAAAAGTCAATATGACCAGCGGTACGTACGACTTCGTTTGCGTGCACTCGTCATTCCCGTGAGAACTCCATAATCGATTGAGATAAAAAGCACTCTAAATGTTAACCCGATTGATAAGCTAAGACTATGGTCAGTTTTATTAAAATCCGTCGAGTAGTTTTTGCGTGAAGCCCATTCAGACAGACAAACAATTTTTATTTTAAATATTTGTTTTGGTCTCTGTATCGTTCGTAGAGTAACACTGCAATCATTTTTTTCAACTGTTGCCAACAGTTTTTCAACGGGTCAGTTACGATTTTATTATATGTAGGTATCTCTCTCCAGTCGTTCCTTCATTGCTGAAGATCGTGGTCCTGGTGATTTTGCAACACTGCGCGGATTAAATTCCTCCATTGGGTTCTATCGGAGGCCAGTCTTGCCATGTAGGTATAGATAAACTGAAAATAACGTCATATTCGTTATGATTTGTTTGTTTTTAAAATGTCTTTATTAATATAATAAATATACATAAGTTTAAAACCCAGTGTCAACGCCTAGGCCAAACTAACATAACAAGGAACATGTTTGTCAGACTACAACGCCTATTACAAACTAATAACTATATACATGCTTAATATTATTAACATAAATTGTAATTAGCTAATCTAATGGAACGATAACAATAATAAATAACCATTATGCAGTCTTTAGAGTAGAAAACATTTATATCTATGATTTTTGTAAAGTCATATTCGTTATAAAGTTCTGAAAAACCTTGTTACTAATTGTGGTGATGTTATAAAATTCAATAAAAATTGAAGGAGAAGGTTTGTTCGAATGCGATTCAGTCCATAATGTATGTATATCTTACGCGTCTATAATGTACATATATCTTACATGTCTATAATGTACATATATCTTATGTAGCTATTTTTTTAAATGTTAATGCAATCCATGATGCAAAATGTCCTGTGAATAAAAACGAAAAAATGTTAAAATAACGGCAAATCGATCAATCGCACCCGCGTCGACAAAGGCGCGAGATGAAACACCTAAAACGATACGAAATTATCAAAGGAAACATCCAAAATTCTTGTCAAGTTCTTGACGAATCGAAGTCTCTCCTATTATTTTGGGCAAAACGAGGGGTTTGAAGATATTCCATCATAACTTGGACTTTTATAAAAAGACAGTTCTTTGCCACTTGACAACGTTCTATGGCCTTTGATTTCTTGTAACGGATTACTTATTCATGAACTGATAAATTTAAATTAAAATAATTTTAAACCTGTGTATTTTCGACCAAATTTTTGGATGATCTGTGTACCTACATACTCGTAGATAGATGTGATAACTGTGCGATTCTCCAAAGCCGTCCATATTTATATAAGCATAAAGTCCATAAGCGGGAAATTGAGGATAAAAGTTTAAGTAATTTCTTTGGTCCAGATTCAGATTATAATTTCAAAAAAGATCAGCAGCGAAGTAATTAAACAACAAAAGAAGTAGGTACTCACATGAAACTCCTTTAGGTAGGTACTATCTAGAATTGGTATTGACAACAGACGAACCTGCTGTGTTATTTTTAAAAATCAAACACGAAATATTTATGTTGCATAGTAGCAAATACTGTTACAGATATCACAGATATAAGCATATTGTTTTTTAAACCTAAAGACGGTTTAATTGCGGTAGCAGAAATACTAGATCTGTGGTTTTATCAAAGACGTCTGTCAGTCTCTGACATGAACCTTTAAAAATGTTTGTAGATAAGTACATTAACCAAGATTTTAAAAAAATCAATTCTGCAATTGCAAATAAGTTTTCACACAAAACACCTTATTTTTTTATTTCTCACGGGTCCATACGCTTTGAAAATATACAAAAAGCCTAAAAAATAACATTTGCCTACTCGTTCGCACAAAGATCTAATACCAGCGTTTGCTATTTGATCGATCACTTGGAATTTGACAGACCGCGCCAATTCCTGAATTCTTCCAAAAATCACTCGAAAACACATCAAAAGCGTTGTGTAATCAAGACTATTGTGTTTGGATTGTTGTAATTCTATCTGCTTAGATTGATCCATCCATCTATTTTGTGATTCGATGACATTGTATTTCATAAAACATCTAGGAAACGGACTAATCAAATCAAATTGTTGTCCATTATTTCTTGCTTTTTCAGATTTTCCAAAATCTTGATAAAAATAATGTAAAAGTCAGACTAGGCTAATAACCACTCACTAAACATTATATTTTCTGGTAATTTTTAACCTTCTCAAAACAAAGTAGCGAGAACTTATTTCATGTGTTAAAATATAAATTTAAGAAAAAGTAACCCGTGGGCGGTGGCAATTTTCATAAGTAAGTGAGCTTCTTTAGACACATAAAAATAAAAAAAATAATCAATAACATTAAAACAAAAAACATTAAACTAAATGCTATAATCTAGAATTCCGTTCATTAATATTTGTAAAATCTCAGCTATTTCCAGCGTTTTAATTTGAAGGTTTATCTTTATTGACGCCATAAAATTAATTCTAACATTTCCCTAACAACTCCGTCACTGGGGAATAAAATTGTTAAGTCTCCCATAAACCGCTGAGCGCATAACCACATCTGCACTACTTATATATCGCATGCGTATGTACCATAAAGCACCGCAACAATCGGAGAAACCATTAAAACAAACAAGTTTGCAGCTGCGGGGGTCTCGGCCACTCGAGCAGAACGCTCGGCCCCCGGTACCGCCCCCGGTCCACGCTCAAAAATCAACATAAATAACAATACACACCCCTATCTCAGACACCATGACAGCATACAACCAGAAAACGTCGCAAAAGACCTCATAAATAACACAATTTCAACCATATGCAACTAGATGCAAAGCCCAAAATAGCTCCGAAAAAATGTTGCAATACACAAAAAATCTGAATGATGTTTAAGTGAGCAACAATTGAAAAATATTGCGTCTCTTTCATCCATTCAATAGAAACGGTTATCCCTCTACTTTTCGGCGCTTTTATTAAATTTATTGTTAAAGGAATGTATATAAAAGTTGTAGAAATAAAATAGGGTCCCAGTCTGCGACTTCATTCGTGAGTGACGGCATCTTTGTGATATTTTTGGTCATGTTGTCCGCTGAACAAACTTATGCGAGGCTTTTTAGGCCATGGGACGTGAGTGACAGTAAATTGAAACCAAAAACTAACGTAAACTGTGATAAAACAACTACCTTAAACACGGAAATTAAAACTAAGAAAAGAAAATTAGACGAAAGTAAAAGAGAGAGTCGGTTACGGAAAATTCGTGGTACGTTTAAGAAAGCTGAAGTTGACCAAGACGCTACTGTTTCTACCACAACTGACGTAGAACACGTTAAGAAACCTAATATCAACATTGGAAACCAAGAACCATCCGTGGAGTCACCTGTGGCAAGCCTCAGTTTGTGCTGCGATAGGTTATTGCAAGAACCTGCAAAGAAACAAGTTAGAAGTGAAATTAAATCACCTATAAATAGCAAAACAGCTTCTTCTGAACCTATTTACTCTCCGGTGCTTCCTCCAATGCCTCCTCAAAGTCTATATACAACACATCCAGGATTCATGCCTGACTATCTTCCTACTGCTGACATTGCTCAGGCTTTAGGCGTGTCTCCAACTGATCCTTTACTGCTAGAGTCTCTAGCGCAAGGCTACGCGATGGAGCTAGAATACGCGAGGATATTACACCAAGAAAATGAAGCGAAATTAGTGAACGCCAGGAAACAACGACCGAAGAAATACAAATGTCCACACTGCCAAGTTGGTTTCTCTAATAACGGACAACTGAAGGGTCACATTCGCATTCATACCGGTGAAAGGCCTTACAAGTGCGACGAAAAGAACTGCGGAAAGACTTTTACTAGGAACGAAGAATTGACGAGGCATAAAAGAATACATTCCGGCGTTCGTCCATTTCCTTGCCCAACTTGTGGTAAGAAATTCGGGAGAAGGGACCATCTGAAGAAGCATACGAAGACTCACTTTCTTCAGGCGGAAAGATTGATGCCCGTTTTCGTGCCTCTGTCGGCTGTCCCACATGTCGGTGCCTTCCCCTATTTATATGGTTATTGATATTTAATTATGACAGAAAAAGACAAAATAAGATTGCATGCATCTACCAATGCATTAATGTATGATCTATCAAAAATGTGAAAGAGAAACTGTATTTTGTTAAAGATTTATTGATAAAGAAATATAGAAGTTAATAGAAAGATTTGTAAATAACTCGCTAATAGGTACAAAGAGCAAATTTATATTTATCGATATGCAATTGTGTATTTTCGTAGTAAAAAAATAATAAATTATATAATAATAAAACAATTTTGAGTTTTATTATACACACTAGAAAAAAAAATGCAACAAAATAACTAAAAGTGATACTAAGAATGTATAATTAAATTAGGTACAGTACACGGCGAAAATAAAAAGATCTAATTCATTAGTCTCATACTCGTACAAGTCGCTATCCAGAGAGGACAATTTTATAATTGTAGGAGGTATGGCTTAGAGCGAAGGCCCAATAAGATAAACGTGGGTCGGTAGATACATATTCAATAACGGCGTAGATATTGAAACAATCCTTTCATTTATATGATTTTTTTGTTATTTATAGATAGATTATCTGTTGATTTATCTATTTATAAATGACGTCGAGACTATTAGGTATTAATAAAACTCTGTAAACTCAGTAATCAGTAAACTCTGTATAAGTAATGTCTGTAGACGGTTGTTTCAAATAATAATAAAGTTAGTGATATAGTATTGAGTCGAGAGCAGTGCGACGTGACTATTTTTTATGAACCAACTAATCTTTTACTCGTTGGGACTAATGTTTTGTATAATAGTACTAAAACCTGAAAGAAATAACCTACGCGACGGTGAAAATCACATCAAAATCCATACAGTAGAACCCAAGTTGTAAGCGAACAAACTGACAGAAGGACAGACAGCGTTTCTCCAATATAACATATGTACTCATAAAACGCAACAATATTCTGCTGTCTGTAGGTTATTTTTTCCTGAAGGTTTTATATACCACCAGTTTTATATACCAGTGTCACCACGCGGGTAGAGCTGCGGACAAAAGGCTAGTTATAAATGTAAACATTACATGAAGGTCACGAATGCAGTAATTAGATACCATCCCACTATTTCCCCGTAATGAAACCAAAGAAAATAAAATGAATGTGAAATGTGCACAAAAATGTGTTTAGGATCCAACAAACAGCGTTTTGTAAATACAAAGCGCTGTTTATTGAGTATTCTAATTGTGTACATGGATCATAGCCGAGGGAGGGGTATCTATTCTCGACTCTAATTCGTGAGGTTGAGTTCAAATCTTCGGCACGCACCACTCCACTGCGTTTGTGTTTAACTTTTATGGTAGCGTTAGGATTCTTGCGTCCCAGCAAACAATAAAAGGTCAAAGGACATCGCTTGATTGGTTAAGTACGGATATTTAAAATTATCATCAGTTCGGCGGTGATGGAAAACATTGTGAGGAAACAGGGTTGGGAATTTTAAAAAATCGTGTGGTGGATTACTGCCCGCAACCTCCTAGAGGAGGCCTATGCCCTGCAAAATATATCGATGTACGATATAATGTGTAATTATCAGCTGAATCTGCATAAAATTATGCCCTTATTTAAAGGCTACATACCTACATAAACTCAGTTACAGTAGCATATGTGAATTGGCAAATAGCAATGTTTTCGTAATAAAGTAGGAAGTGATACAATAAAAGACCTCATGCGGAGCACAGTGTCAACATGTTATTGATCCAATTAAAGAAAAGTAACGAAAGACTTCACGCTGCGAGAAGTGCATCGACTTCCGAATTTTGATACAAAGATACGAGTGAAATCAATAGAACAACGATGTCTTTAAAATTTGGGGCAATTCTATTAGCCGTGGGAATTGTCCTAATTTGTTGGCAATGGGGAATTTATTGGCTTGCAATATACCCTAAGGTCGCAATATTGTTTTGTAAGACGGTCGTTATCTTATTATATTTTCAATAACCCACATTAAACTGTTGGCCGACTAGACATCCGAACGACTGCAAATACGTTTGGAGTTCATTACGAATTGAATGAATAAGCGCCTAAATAACGCCAACCGCACAAACGACAACCTTATCTTTTCAGTACATAATGTTGAAAATAAATGTTAGTAACAATACGTAACATGTTTGCGAACATTCAAAACTACTTAAAAACTAAAAAATATTGAACTATTCGGCCCATTTAGTAAAACAATCGGAATTGGTTACGCGAAACAGTAACTTTAGTAACAATAACGGCTCCCTGTAATGTGATGTGAGGTACAAAGGACTGAATATAATAAATAAAATATAGTTTTTGCCTGTAGTATATTAAAATTGATGGCTATATACAAGCTGTATCCTAAAGCCTAAAACCGTGGATTCCGTTCACACTGTATATATACCCTATGTGTCTTACCACACATTCGTTATTAACTTTATCTGTGGTAGGTATATTGAAAAAGGTGAGGATTGTGGATACAAAGCAGCGAGATACATCTCATAAAAGTAGAGCTTCTCATTTAACAAATATATATCTATACTAAACGTACGCTAATTTGAACGAACTATTGGCGATTGATGTTATCGATGTTGTAGTTCAACAATTTATTCGTTAGCCTATAACGATATTACTCTAAGAGTAAATAAATACAATGCTGATTGCACAGCACAGACTTCTTACAAGAGGGCCTACATAGATACATTTAGTTATTTATTTAGTACAAAAGTCGAATAAACATTAATGTCATCGTGGTAATTTGTTATAAAATTACTATAATTCTAACACCCATAATTCCATTTTAATTGAATAAGTATAACGACTTCTCAAAATTCTTTTCTTCGCGCAAGTGTGCCTTCTGCCATCTTCCTGTGCACAATAGTACAAAGTCAAAATATTTTACAAATAACAAATTGTCTATGTGTCCCCTATTCATCTATTGACCATGCACCGGAAGTCCGTACTCGATTTATCCATTGCGTAAGATTCGATAAAAAATCGAATTGAAATAACTGGGAATGATCGATCGATTCTAATATAACATTGGGCTTTTGGAGGCGATTCGTATCCTTTTTGTCTTTTTAATTCTTTTTGCAAGTAACGATTTAAGATTAGATAATAAATAACTAGAACGTTTTTGAGTAAATTTAATACAGGATAAGATATTATTTGTATTCGCACTGTATAATTTTCCATTTCCTCAAATACAAAAAAAAAAAACGAATCGCTGGAAGAAAAATTAATAACTGAATAATAGTAATAATAATAGGTAATAATATATTTAATATAATAAATGGATATAATAACTTATTGTCTCTAGCTTATTTTAAATACGAATAGATTTCGTCCATTTTATAATAATACATAACGCCACTTTTTAAAACACTACACTTTTTAATTTTTTACGCGAACTGAATTTAACGTTGAAGTATGCACACCTTTACGAACCTTACGCCAGCCTCGCCTTTCCTGAAGAAACCTTGAGAAGGTGACAGACTAACATCGTTAGCAAACATCTCGATTTAATATCACGTCCTTCTATTGGTGCATTCACATATGAATCACATATGAATTACTTTTTGTGAAACAACGTTTCGAAACATGCTACCAGGCAATAACTTTCTATAGCTTTTGCGGTCACTTGTTTCTGTTTGTTTAAATTTGCCGATGGCATCTACACCGCTAGTAACATATAGTAACAAAACAAAACATTTGGAAACAATTGTTCCTGAATGTTATTATATTTCGCAACAAAGCAGTAACATTCGGTAACAACAAGCAACAGCAAGCCAACAATATTAGAAAATGTTTTCGGCATGTATTCAAACTTCTGGAGGCAACGGACGTGTTCAATGCCTACCTCTCAGTAGAAAATTAACGTGACTAATTAATAAAAATAAATGGCAAATGAAGAACTGATTATTATCTAACTGATATAATGGCAGTTATTCTTTTAATAAATTCAAAAAAGAAGAAAGAAGTCCAAAGTCTCACAGTCGCTCGCCACCGACCGTTATACTTAATAACAGTTGTGTTGAGTTAACGTTACCAGGTTATAGAATGTTATCACATGTTGACTGTTATTAAAAGTTAAGCAACGTTACTGATAACGCCTACATCGATAACTTTTTGTTAACGGATGTTGCCGCTAACACTTGGATACAATGTTCTACCGCCTGTACAATGGGGAATGCTCTGAAGAATTGTTTGATATAATGCCCACCTCGGGTTTCTACAACCGCACCTCCCGTCACAGAAGTGCGGTCCATCCGCATTTCCTCGATACAGAGGTGTCGCGCACTGTTCGGTCCTAAAATTCGGTGCTAGGTTGATTTTAATTTTCATTCTTAGTTACTTCCATATTTCTATTTCTATTAACTACTAGAGTTTATCACAGGAAAATAAGTGTGTTTGGTCACGCCTTCAAAATAAATAAAATGTTAATAAATATTGTTCAGTTTTGTCACGTCTAGTGGGGCTGCCTAATTTCCGTTCTACTAATACCTTTGTAAACCATCTGGAATACGTAGCTAGTACATGACACGAATTAATCAAAATAAATACTGAATTAAATTGATACCCAAAGAGGCTTATAAGAACATTGGAGATAACGCTACATATACAACAGATAGGCGTGACAAAAGGCGTGCCACTTACGATATCCTTTTTTCATTTTCGGAAAGTTCAGTAAAAACTTAGGAAAGAGTCCGAAGAGCACGCAATTAGAATCACTCGAGTCAGTTTTATTATCGCGTTGATACGCGCGCGAAGCGGACTCCTGTTACGAGGAGTGTCGCCATGTAAGCTATGGAGTTGTAATCAAAGATGTTGATCCAAAGTCCGTATTATTATGACTGTTCATCGCATAGTATTAAGAGATTGTAAATGAATCTATACAATACGTACAACTAGGTACAACCTACGCATACAGCACAGTAAAATTTTCGTTAACAGAACAACAGTTTAAATATCTGAATAAATAAATTGCAGCGCCGGTCGGAAGAGATAATTCCCAATTTTCCGTATGTTGTAGAAAAGTGTTTCAAGCCTCGTGAACTCTATCCAACGATAGTATGGGCGACAGTATCCACTTACCATCAGGTGGACTGTATGCTCGTCTGCCGCCTTCGTCCACAATAATGAAACAAAAAGGATTTTTAAAAATATATTTAAAAGTTTACACTGTCGGAACTACTATACTGATTTTGCTCATCTTTCAACTTAACTTATTATTTTTTTATTATCTAATTATGATTATGAACTTAAATAAATTTAATTTCAGTCCGTTAAGAAATGCCCGTGCACATTTGGCTTCAAATTTTGTTAAATCTTATATATCCGAAAATATTCCACAATTCTATCTCCGCCATAAAACGATAGATGTATCCACGGTAAGTATCAACCGATGTAATTGTAATCGTGCCAACATTTATTGTAAAAAAAAGACGAATTGATAAAGTAGATAAATTGCTTACATAACTCATAATTCTTGTTGACCGCGAAAAATTTGGTGTTCCATTCGTTCCCACGTCCAAAAAACTAACAACAAAAGGGTTTTTAAAAATCTGGTCAACATCGTCCTTCATAGGTGTGACCCTACGACTCTAGCAAAAAACATATTTCCCATTATTCTTTAGACAAATACGGGATTCAAACAAATTTTATTTATTTAAACGATAACCCGCCTACAATCCGTACAAATTTGTTGAATAGATAATTTATTGTGCGTAGAGGAATCTAGCTTTTTAGAAGAAGAAAAAAAAAGCAATTTTTATAATCGTCGCAGGTGGGACGCGGATCGGTGATGTATGACAGCCTTCGTCGCGAAGTTAAAAATTAATGACTAAACCGTCGTAAGCATTTATTGTCTGAAACTTTTTTTTTTATTTTACAAATTCATTCATAAATGAAACATACATAATAACAAATATGGCGGTACATCTTTGAAGAAGTGTATATTTGAATTTCAATCTGCTAAGGCATAAGCTGATTTTCTTGAATGTGAATGTAAGTTTTCCTATAATGATTGATTTACGTTGTGACTGCACATATATGATATATTAAAAAAAAAGTAATGAAGGCTCACCACGTTATGTTATGTATACATACGGAAATAGCTACGAGTATTATACATTTAATGCAGTTCGGTATATTTTCTATCTACGATACAATAGAGAAAATAATATTCATATTGCACAATAGGTATATAGTTGTAGCAAACAGCGCACGCCAGAGAGCGCTACGAGACGTAGCGTTTCGTAGCTCGTGGCAACGATTATAATGTTACTCGTACATTTACAACTTAGAAATTTCTTAGGAAAATGATGCATAGAAAAATTGGTGATTTTAAAACAACTGATAAGGTGAAACGTTAAAAAAAAAAGAAATATTTAAGATAAAAACTATCGTCAAATTGTTTGAGTTTACAAAAATGTAATACCGTCATTATGTCGTTACCGAGAGTCCGTCCCGTGGGAACTTCGGTCAGGTGGCTCACGCCCGCGCACTTACGCTTTTGTAAGGGCTACCTGAGGCGCAGTAGCTAAAGTTGTTTATTGTCATGTGTCCATAAGTTACTTTATTGAAGAATAAATTTAAAAATAAAGTTATAATTGGTACGTTAAATAATTTAGACACAAATAAGACAAATTATTAAATGTGGGATACATAATAAACAAGCATAATAAATTAACGATACAGATATGAAAATACTTCTTAATAGTTAATGATTTATGCATTAACGCTTTATTATTATGTATGTATATATATATATATATATCATGTATATATGTATATGTTGGTGACTAAATTCGGAAAAGAATGACTTTTATTAGCCTAATCGTATCTAGCTACATTTGCAAATTTGCATGATTGTAAATTTGGATATAAAGGAGGAAACACGAGCTCCATATCGGACACATTAAATTAAGCCTCCGAAGACTTTTAATGTTATATCATAATAGGGGAGGAGCACCCTCCCTGCACTTCCACAATAGATTTTTTCTTGTAAGCTAGCCATCATTCATTCTCACTAAATAACGTACTGAAACAAACCATTCGTCATCAATCTTCGTCATAATATCTTCTTCTAGGCCACAAAGATCTCGTTTTTAAAATTCCTATCCATTTACTGTGTGCGCGCAGACGACGTCGCGGGCAACAGCTAGATTCTAAAAACTATAATTCTAAAACGACATATTTAAAAAAAAAAACAATTTACATTAATTTTGAAATTAAACTATGAGGGCGCTCTAGAAACGATTTAAAAAAATATAGCTAGTCAAAATTACAACTCACACACTTTTAGCGGGACGCCAAAATTATCTTGAACACTGTCCAAATTTTTTACACCTCATATAATATAAAATGTCTTGTAAAACGTACACATGCGTAAGGGTGATAGAAGAATATAATATACGCACTGATAGACGTGAGAAAATTATATGTAAAAGTTCATCACCGGTTGCTCTAACTATCTAAATGTTCTTTCCCTAGTTATCTGTTTATTTGGGCGTCATCCTAATCTGTTACCCGTGTTGTCGGGAGCCCGGACATACACCCGTCAAACATTTGAATAAAGAAACACCGTTAAACCCGGTGGCTCTATGTCAAAACCAGTTGAGATGTCAGCCTCTTTACCTATCCCGAATCATTTGGTTTATTCATTTTCATATCATGAAAATTCATGTCGTTATCATGGCCACCCTACATACTTCAAGAAGATTGCGTTAACAATACAAATAGGATTATTTACCGCGGTCATTACACTACAATGCTCATTCATGACTTGTGAATGCAAAAGTTACAATTTTATCTTTTTTTTAATTCTCACGCAGTACGATAAGTCAAATTTTGCGCAATTTCGTTCCGGCGCAGGTTGACAATTTGTGCGCGAATTTGACACAGATCTAATATTTTTTAGGTAATAGAAGTCATTTGACATTTGACGGTTTATGAATGCGCGCCTTTTTTATGGTGCGCTAAAATATGATCGATTTGATTTGATTTTTATATTTGGTTAGCCGACCACTTGCATCTTGGAAAACTCCCACGCGTTATTATAACCAATATGAATTTTACAAAATAAAAATGGAGCCATGCAATTTTTGCCTCTGTCATTTTTTTATTCTTCTACATTGCTGACAATTTTTTTCTACTATCGAGGATGATCTTTTGGGAAGGGAGTACATTTTTCTGAAATTGTGGGGCTTACTATCAGCTATAGTTCGATCTTAGTTGTAATGCAGAGGCATACCGCGACACCTCTAAAAGTACCATTATTTGGTGGACTTTTATCTGAAATTAAAATATTTGTACAACAATGCAAGTCCACAACAAGAAGCAAACTAGAAGTAACACTAGAGAAGAGGATAATATATGAGATTACATGATATATCTAATAATATTTTAATAGTAAGAATCCAGCGCGTCTGTACATTGAATATATTTACCAAAAACTGATTGGGGCGAAGAAGGAAGAGTATCAGAATACAAAAAGACGATTTTGCAAATTTTTGTCTGTCGTGTCTGTTTGTCTGTTCGAACACACTAATCTCCAAAGCTATGGAACGAATTTTCATGAAGTTTCCACAGATTAATTAAGCTTAGCTTGGCGCTTCGAATAGGCTTTGTTTCATCGAAATCGGCTGACGTTAAGAAAACATATCCCAATTAAGAGTTTAAAAACTAAAATTCCACGCGTGCGAAGTCGCGGGCACAGCTAGTAAATTATAAGAAATATTCCACATAATATGGTATAAACATTTCTGTATGGTGCGCGCGGAAGTTCCCGCTCAAACGGGTACAAATGAAAATGGCGACCACCCATAGCGCGTGATTTGTCCGTGCGCTAATGATCGCTCTCTCCGGATCGCACTCGGGACGTATTTGTGATGTATTCCTATTTATGTCACTAAACTAAATTGCGGTGACAATCTATCCACAATGCATAATAAAAAGGGCCACGGTTACGCCACCGTTATTCCATCAGACTTATGGGAGTTTTAATATTCAGTTAATGGTAATTTCGTTTCACCTTCATTAACAAGAAAGAAGTATTATTACTGGTGCTACAGAAAATACATATAAATATTACAAAAAATATATGATATAGAGAAAAACACCCTCATCTCCCAATGTATCAAATCCAAATGGATTAAGACTGCTTTATGTATCAAAGCTGCTGTAAGGCATTAAGCTCGCCTTTTGTACCATAAAGTGCAATTTTTTTTATAAAAAGGGATGATTTTATGGCAATAATAAATTAATTGTTTAATATAGTTAAAGAAGACATATGGGTATCTATATATAGGCAATTTTTCGATTTAATCGTATAACTTAGTCTGGCCATAATTAACGTTACAATAAAAAAAAAAATTTGAATTTGGAATCTGTCATTCTCATGTCAAGGTATTTTCACATTTTGCCGGCAATCGTTATTAAATATTGTATTAATATTAAAATGGAGTGGGATGATAACGAAAACCGTATTGCTGTAATTGCATTACACAAAGTAGGCAGGGAGCCAAATGCAATTTTGAAACTCCATCCGTTTGGTGTTCGCCGAATGTTTTTGTACCGGGCTATTGAAACGTCCTCTGTTTGCGACAAAATAAGGTCTGGCCATCCACACTCTATTTGTACTAAACAGACGATATAAGCTGTGAAGGAGAAAATCCGAAGAAATCCTGTCTGGAAGCAAAAGATTTTATCCAGAGAGATGAATATAGTACCTACCGAGAACTATGCCACCTATTTTAAAAGGTGATTTACGACTTGCTTTTTACAAAAAATGTACTAATCATTCCTTAACTAAAACTTTAAGAAAAATAGGGTTGTGAGAAATCAAAATGATTCCTTCGGCGGTACGCAAAGGGACAAATCTTATTTATGGACAAGAAAATGTTCACCATTAAGGAACATTTTAACAAGCAAAATGATCGAGTTTATGCTCATAACTCTAGAGAAGCTGTGGCCACTATAGAAGCTAATAGAGTGCAACGTGGCCACTATCCGGCTTCAGCGATGGTTTGGTGGAGTGTTAGCTATCAAGGAGTGACTGAACCATCTTTTTGTGAAAAGGGTATAAAAATGTCAGCTCAAGTGTATTAAAATACGATTCTCTTAACCTCTTAACAACATCCTGTTCCATCACCAGGAAGGGTCCTTTCAGCAAGACTCATTACGACTCAGCACCAGGTCATAAGATTCGCTGAACACAGGCCTGGCTAGAAAGGAATATTCCCCACTTCATTAGTACTGAAGACTGTCCGTGATTTAGTCGCGATCTTAATCCGCTCGATTATGATTTATGGTCTGTTTCAGAGAGCATGGCATGCTCTAAACTCCATGATAATATTGAATCCTTAAAACATCCCATAAGGGTGGCAGTTGTCAATTTTCCCATGGAAAGGGTGCGTGTTTCAATCGAAAACTGGTGGCTATGTTTGAAAGAGTGTATAAAAGCAAATGGTGATCATTTCGAATAAACGTAATATGTATTTTGAAAATTCTTACCTATTTATTTGTAAAATAACACTAATTTTTATAATTAAATGATAATGTAAAAATAAAAATATTAATAATTTCATTATATCAATATCTATGGCTCGACTAGGTCTGTACAAGTATATTTAACTTTTAGTTTCTATAACCTAATTATGTTAAAAATCACTAATTTAGGTAATTTCCGCGACTTTGACGTAACCTTATTTTAGAATGACTTGATTTTAGTGACATACCACCTGCTCTCTTCACTTCTCTTCACTACTATTGAATAAAGACTCTCCACCACTCACGGTTAGTCGCTCTCGTCATCCTATCACTTGTCCACTATCGGCAACTATCCTCAAGGCGTCAGTCCCTGGTCCATAAGACCACAGTGATGTTACAAAAAACTAATTAGTGAAATAGACAGATACAGACTTTCCGTACGCAGTTCTGCCTTCCCGGCTTGACCTATATTTCACTTTCCCACATCTACTCGAAGAAATCACCGCAAGAGATAAGCTTGCCTTTTGTACGCCTTTTCTTTGTCTTCCTTTTTACTCATTTCAGGTTGTGTGTGCATGCCGAGTGGTGTGGGCCGGCTATAGAATAATCCCATCTCTTCCCGTGGGGATCGTAAAAGACGACTAAGGGGTAACTCATCCGCTGCCACAAGCGCTGAGGAACTGCACCTCTGAGAGAGTGGACTCGCCAACCCGCTTGTTCAGCGTGGCGTTTTCAGGGCCATACATCTCTCATGTACGAGACAATGTACTTGAGGAGGTCCATGTCCAACAGTGGATACTGAATGGGCTGGTTGCATTGCATTGCATTATACGTGTGTACAATTTTATTATTATTATCAATTATTAAATAAAACAAATAAATAAATAGATGCAGCAACAATATTAGAAGGATATTTCCTTACCGTGGGCATCGGATCTTGCATATTTATGTCATTAGGAAGACCCACGACATTGAGTAAATACCTAAATTAGTACCGCTAACAAGTTTATATGATATTATTTTGGCTGAATCAGAATTAATTTGTTAAAGCAATGACATGTGTAGGGTAAGATAAAACCTATCGCAGCGAGTGCACTAGAAATATTAATTTATTTTCATAATGGACGTACGAGTATAATGGATAAGCACCTCGTGCACAGACGCAACACATTCAACCCATTCAATATGTTTTATCTTACACATTTAAATATTTTTTATAGTTATGTATATTACACATACATTACACCTGTTAGACGTTTGTTTGTAACAAAATATCATCAGAATTTAAAAATCCAATGTACAAATACTAGTGAAAATACATTTTCAAACGATATAACGAAGCAATTATATTAGGGGTTAAAGTATGAAATTGCCGATTTGTACTGAAAAATTAAAACTCGTTTTTTTCTAAAATGTAATATATTTATTTAATCAAAATATTTACCCTCATTATCTATACATTGTTGCCATCTAATCGGAAGTTCATTTATGCCTTTGCGTTAGAACTCTGGGGATGTAGATTCGACAAACTGTGTGAAAGCATTTTGTACTGCCTCTTGGGAAGAAAATTTTTTACCACGTAGAAAATTGTCCAAATCACGAAAAAAATGGTAGTCCGTTGGAGCAAGGTCTGGCGAGTACGGGGGATGACGTATGGTTTCTAACTGCAGCTCCTGTAGAGTTACAACGGTTCCTCGTGCAGTGTGAGGTCTTGCGTTATCATGGAGCAATAATGGTGAAGATCGATTCACGAGTCGGGGCTGTTTCACTGCTAGTTTCGCCATCATTGTTCGAAGTTCGACACACTAAACATCTGCTGTTATTGCTTGACCAGACCTGAGAAAGCTATAGTGAATGAATAAACCACCAAACAGTTACCATTACCTTTTTATTGGTAAGCTTTGCATTAGGGCACTGTTGCGGCGTTTGACCTAGGGTCAGACATTGCATTTTTCGCTTTCGGTTATCGTAAAGAATCCACTTTTCGTCACATGTCACAATTCGATCCAATATTCCTTCATTTCTGTATCGATTCAACAAGGCAACGCAAGTTTCAACACGAGTTTCTTTCTGCAGATCAGTCAAATCATGAGGCACCCATTTTTCATATTTTTTTATCTTATTGATTTGATGCAAATGAGTCAATATTGTAGGTAAGGTAACGTTAAACCATGACGCTAATTCCTGGGTAGTTTGACTCGGATCGGCTTCCACCATCTCCTTCAATTCAGCGTTATTCACCTGTGTGGGCGGTCTTCCACGTGGTTCGTTCTTCAAGTCGAAGTTTCCATTACGAAAGCGTTTAAACCAAAAACGCACGGTTCGTTCATTAGCAGTCTCCTCTCCAAACGCAGCATTGATATTGCGAGCCGTTTCTGCCGCGTTAGTTCCGCGTCGGAACTCGTATTCAAAGATTACCTACTCGGATTTTCGAAGTATCCATCTTTCCCGTCTAAGCTGAATAAAAAACAATTGAAAGTCGAAAATCGAATGTTGCACATTTTTTAAAACAAGAACCTCATAGGTATCATGTGAAAAAAGTTTCACTCGAAAATCTCACACCATGAAGGTTTTATGTCAATTCAAAGTATCTATTACTATAAAACGGCAATTTCATACTTTAACCCCTATAATTAACCATTGATTGAATTAAGTTCAAACGATCGCCATTGCCAATGCAACTGTAAGGATCAGTGTAAAAGTTATACCTACTACCTCAGCCGACTAAGTACCCATTAAATAAATTAAGTGGCATCGCATTCAGAAGTCGTCAACATGGTCAACAATAAATCAAATTATAACAATCAGAATGGATACATTCGCTTACAATACCGCTTTGTTAGCTAGACGCGGTTTTGAACCCTCCAACTCGGTATCGATGCTACTTGCACAATAAAACGACCAAATTATTTGCGGTCTGCGAGACCACACGTAGGGTGTTCTTTTTTGTAATAGATTAATGTATTTAACGATTAAAATGATTATATAAATCTGTATGTGTATTTTTTTTTATTAAAAGTTTATATTTAAAAGAATTTAAGTACGCTTGAAAGATTGATACCAATGATAATTTATTTCACTTTAACCTTAGACCCACGTACGTTTCCCATATAAGTATTAATTAACAATTATTTATTTAATTTAGTGTATTATTAAAGAGTAATTTACAATAACATAGGAGAGGTTGGTTAGCACTCGTGCCAGGACAATTCTTGTGTAAACCTCTGTGGTAAAAACATACTCCTGAATGACGTGTACCCGTTATTGCTTGCAGGATATTTGTATATATTTTTTGAGAATCCTTATTTTGTGATTGCTTTTATAATAGGTATATTGGTTCTATATTTTACAATGTTTATGTATCTGGATTTATTTCAAAAGACTGCTTATGAAGTATAAGAGGTTCATATAGGCGCAGCTTACATTTATTTAATCAAATCTAAAATACAAGTAGTACTTGAATACATAGCCACTAAACATATTTAATATTAATGTTAATATGTAATTTGTTCCTATATAATGGTATTTTTTTTATAGGGATGCATACGCACTTTTTCATCTTTTTCCATCGACTCGAGTACGGATGAGTACCAATTGGAATTTGCTGCTGATAAATAATAGATCCAATAAATAGTTTAAAATATTATTTAGAATTCTTCTTTCACTACATGTTTCACTTTATCAACATAATCTTCTATAACTAAAATAACATCTGTGACGTTCAATTTCATATCATCCAAGTAATTCTTTGTAACCGGTTCTTTGACATATTCCGATAACGTATTGAACAACTCTCTCGCCTTCGTTCTGCCTTTGAACCACTTCACACAAAATGGTTTCACGTTTTTCATCAGTTCAAAAACTGGTATTATAATCTTGTTATAATCATTGCTATTAGACCAACATGTCTCAAAAATGTTGAGTAAACCATCGCACGTTCTTGAAGTAGACAAGTGCTCTATCAGACCCATCCTTTCATACATTTTGTAATTAACATAATCAGTCTTACTTTTTTGTATTTTGTTATTCCGTGCCGCCAAATGCTCGTTCAGAATCTTATTGAATAGATCGAGGAGCGTAGAAACAACAGTTGAGTCCAGTTTATCAATCTGATGATAAAATGGTTCTAAGCCTTTATATTTCATGATACGCGCTTGGACCTTCGGGTTATTTGGCAGCCACGCATAAATTATGTCCAAAGCGTGCGCCTTTAGAGCCAAATTGTCTTCTTCAAAAACATTCATTACTTCGTCTATGACATGGACAGGAATAACAGCGGTCGTTGTTGTCGGAGCGATGTTAAAAACAGCCTTCAGTAATAATAATATTTGTATCTTTAGTGGCATGTAAGAGTGGCCTAAATTTGGTGTAATAATTCTATCAATCCCTTTTGCTTTTAGAAATTTATATGCATTGTTGGAATCGTTCAGCATTTCTGTCAAATTATCAAGAATAATTACCATGTCATTGTAATGTTGTATAATCTTTTCTGAGGGTACTATTCCGTCTGTCTGCAGCTTTTCAACGAAAACAGTACTACTTTCAATCTCCCCAATTACTTTTTCAATATCATTCAAAGTAATACTTTGATCGCTTTGTTCAGTATCCTTTTTAGTAATTGGCGAATTTGGTAATTGTGTGGTTGTGTCGAGGATATCACCTGAAAGAGGAAGGGTAATGTTTAAACCTTAGCAATCTACATTCGTATAAGTTTTGTTACTTTATGTTTTTCAATCAAATTAAATTATTAAAGAAGAAGCAGGCGTAGAAGTAGCAGGATGCCATCATATATTGAAATTTAAAGAGCGACCGCTACACAACATACACAAAGAGGGAAATGAAAGATCTTTCGCTAGTGTACAAGCCTGATGAGACTCTCGGCCATCTCGCTTCGAGGTGGCCTCTTTAATATATATCTTCCCCGGTACTTTCGTCAACAAATGTTACTTGTAACAGATCGTTGATATGCAGAGAAGACAAAGTTGAGAGAGCACGGAGCCTTGCGGGATACCAGCATTAATTGGCATAGTGTCGGAGCAGCTGCTTTAGTTTTTTTTTTTATTATAGACTAGTGGGCGGACGAGCAAAGCGGTCCCACGTGATGGTAAGTGTTACCGCCGCCCATGGGCACCTGCAACACCAGGGGGCATGCGGGCGCGCCGCCGACCTTGTAAAATTCTATTCAAAGGTCTCTTGAAGAACCCCATATCGTAGCTCAATGAAAAGACCTCTTGAGGCAGTTCGTTCCACAGCCTACGGGTTCGCGGTATAAAATAGTTTTTGGACCGAACAGTGCGCGACACCTCCGTATCGAGGAAATGCGGATGGACCGCACTTCTGTGACGGGAGGTGCGGTTGTAGAAACCCGAGGTGGGAATTATATTAAACAATTCTTCAGAGCATTCCCCATTGTACAGGCGGTAGAACACGCAGAGAGACGCAACGTCTCTCCGAATGCTGAGGGATTCTAAACCGCCCGTGAGAGTGGGATCGTTGACAATAGGAACAGTACGTCGTTGGATGGAGTCAAATGGGTCCAATTGGTATTTCGGTGCGCCGGCCCAGAAATGAGAGCAGTACTCCATATGGGGCCTCACCTGAGTTCTCATGATATTAGAAAAAGTGAAGGTGATTATTCGCGCAATCGTGTAAAATCGTGTAAACAGTTTTAATTTATGTACTGCCCAGCACATAGGTATAATCGGGAACTCGTTCTCTATAGTACTTCGAAAATCAGATTTGATAATTAATACTGCTTCCTTTTTTTAAATTAGATATACACATATACCTGGTATTTTTCCTTGCTTATCACCTTCTATGGCATTTCCTTTAAAGAGGGCTATCGTTACACAAATTACACTTAGAAATCGCAACATAACGGTTATTTATAAAGAGTTTTCGACTATTTTGTCACTTCAAATAACTTCTGACAGAAGTTTTTCTTCTTACTGGCCAGCATTTAAAGAATATCAATTATAATCTATCTATAAGTCTTTGCTTCAACTCTATACTTTTCCTGTCATAGGTAGACAGAAAACTTTGTTTAAATCTGTGTCAGTCTACCACTTTTATATACATAATAATATACAATACGACCACTTGTATATGACTTATGAGCAACAGCGAAATATCATTCTTGCAATGTGCGGTGGAGTCTTATTGCTGTTTACCGCCACGAGCTACTGTCTTCATGATATCAATCATAAACTTGGTGTGTATCTTATTATTATAGGTATTTAATAGTATTGTTTATATAGTTGAAGGCAACGGTTGCTCACGCTCCAAGAAATAACAAGTTACAATACAAATACCGTGAATACAATAAAAGGCTTGCCTTTTATTGCATTCTTTTTATGTTATTAGATCCAAAAATCACTTAAATGCACATATTATGATTTGCCGGAAATTCTGCCCGCAAAATCGATATGTCCTCTGCAAGGAGCTTCCCCTTGCATAACTACAAGTGGTATAAAGTCCGTGAAATGCTGCACTAGTCATTATGAGTTGGAGAGTCCATATTTTTTCATTCATTTAGGGTCCACGCGGCCCTCTAACTTGTGGTAACCTCTCCAGCGGGCCAGGAGCTCTGGTTGTCACTGAGCCATATTGAGGGAGTTTCGGTAGTGAGTGAATAGAATAGATGGCAGACGAGCGAGCGGGCACATGATGGTGTGGTCGCCGCCGCCCGTGGACACATGCAAAAGCAAGGGAAATGAGGGTGCGCTGCCGACCTTGCAGAATCATAGGAAGAGCGCCGACAGTTATGTAAATACCGATTCTTTGTATCATATTCATAAGTCATAACATAACAAAATGAAATAGAAAAAAAATATTCTTAAAGGACTATCGAGCCGTAAAATGATTTTTACTGCATGTTAAAGATTTATATCAACTGTCAATATAGCTGGCAATTCAATCCACAACTTTCGGGTTAGCTGTATAAAGTGTATTTTTCACCGCACTACACTCTTTGTCAAGTGCGGATGAACTCAAATGGACGTGAGCAATAGAGTTCTTATGATCATTCAAATGCCCTGATTCATATTTTCAGTGCGCGTGCTTTATGGACCTGTTGTTCAGCGACAGTCCGTATCAGTACTGCCAAATGTGTCGGCACGTGAGCAATCTGAGAATGGCGCTCGTCTTCATGTTCCAGATGGCCAACCTACTTCTGCTGCTGGGGATTGTTGTTGTTAGTTGTTTCCATATCTAGACAAATGAAATGTAAACCTGCTAAGTATACAGAGATTTACCTCTACATTTACTGCTGGCTCTTGCCTGCGGTATAACCTGCATTGACCGAGATAAAAATGAGAAACAATAAAAGGAGTAACATTTTTTTTGATTATTTTAGGTATGATAATTTTGATTATGAAAGTAGGTGGAAAACGAGCATACAGTCCACCTGGTGGAAAGTGGATATACCATGGACATCCACGGTACATGCCAACATTAATCCAAAACCACAAACTTTGGCACGTCCCCGGATACGCACGTTGCCTACCTTTGGAGATGTAAGAATGGATTTGGAGGCAGGGTTAGGGTAAATGGGTAGGAATAGGTTAGTTCGGGATAGAATGGAAATGTGCTTAGTATATTTCACTCGCTACCGAAACACGTACCTACATTGGGGAATATGATAAAGTGCAGTAGGTACATTTCAAGGTAGTCTTCTGTGCGAGAGAGGTAACGCGGCCAGTCGAGTGCGCCCAACGGCTGTTGGATTTCAGCGTGCACCCTCCTCATCCAAATTAAATAAACAGCAAAAAATACTGATTGGATAGCAAATTCGAAGGTGGGTTAGGTTTAGATTCTTTGGTAACTATAGAAACAGGAATACTACGAAGCAGCGCTCCCATTTTCTTCTTAGTAATTTAATTTTTTATTTACTTTAGTTATTCAAATATAGATTGTTTTGTTGATTATGACTTGCCGTACATTTAGTATTTTTTGCTACAAGCCGATAAATATTGCTCCGTTTCACTCCTATGAACTTGTACTCGTATGTCCTATGAACTCAAAAAGTAGGTACTTACTAGGGCACTAATTCCAATTTTTAGACATTACACAATAATGAACGTAGTGTGCCTCGTTACCTGTCAACAGAGTAGACCTACTGCTTTGACGTCACCACAACACCTACCAGTTTTTGGCACGAAAAGGATTAAAGTACTCGTACTGTAATGACAAAAAGCTATTTTGAGTATGTGGGCTTGCTGGAGTGATTCATATCGCATTATGAATCATTCTGTCGCAAATCATCGCAAACTGTCCAGTTTACGCAGTTTAATCACTTGCCATTAGTTGCGTAACCAGTTATACCACAAAAAGTATATACATATATATTTTATTAATTTATCTATTCTTTATTGCACCGTAACAAAAAGCGGACTTAGTTTAAAGCATTATCTCCACAGTCAACCTTTGTGCTATTTAATATCTTACTTGGCTAACATAATTAGTTAATCTACAGGAGAACCAGTACTTCCTGCAGATATACTTATGGTACACACTAGGCTACATAGTAATGGCTCTAGTAGCGACTCTAATGGACTTCCTCTTCATGTGGAGGAATAAAGGCTTCTGGAGCTTCTTTTCTTTCGTGCCGGATGTCATTTACCTTTTTGGTACGCTGAGATTTTGAACCTTGTTTCCCCTCTTTTAAGCGTTTCACCTCTTTTAAAATAGATGAAATAGTGGTAATTTTTTAAATGTAGTATAGTTGAGACTTGATTATCCAGATCTCAGTTATACGGATACAAGTTTATCCGGAGAGCCAACCGCGCTGTCTTGCTGCAAATCGCGTGTATAAACAGGCGGCAAAATATGTTATTTAAAAGTGTTTAAGAAATATTAACACGTCTTTGTATAAAATAACTAGTAGGTATGTAGACTGTTACCTACCTGTTGAAAGTAACGTAGAAGTTGTTTTATCATTTTTCACACATATGAATTTACCGAATGGTGTTATTAGATGCGTGTAATTTGATGAAACTCAGTGGTTCATCAAATCCATCCGAGAATTAGAACTCGAGACCTCACGAATAAGTGTCAAGAATAGATAATCCTAGGGTAGCTTTTCTGTCAATAGTTTTTTTTACTACAGGCTTTCCTTCCGTTGCATGGATATGGATTAAGTTCAAATTCATGGATAATACATAAAAAGTTGTCACTTGTTCGGCAATGAAAGAAAACATCGTGCTCCAGAAATATAAAAAGATCTGGAGAGTATGTGATCTACCAATCCGCAATGAGCCCGCGTGATGGATTACGCCCCGAAACCCCCCCCCCCCCCCCGAGTGATTTTCTAGGGGAAGCCTATGGCCTACAGTGGAACATTATGGGCTGATACGATACCAACACACCTTTTTTATTCTCGAGCACGCGGGATTCGTCGCGATGTTTTCCTACACCACCGAACTAATGATATAATTGAAAAATCTGTACTTAAGAATAATTTGTCATACAGGCCTGGCTGGGGGTCTTCAAGAATGCAATCGAGAGAAGATATCTCATAGTTTGTCAGCATAATTAATAACTAAAATGTAATAAAAAAGATCAGTGTGCCCTTTCAGTGCTATTTCGGTGTCTGCCTTTAGTGGAAGAATACAGAAGATTGATTATGCAAGACGAAACCATCATTGCCGGAGAAAGAACCCTAAACAGGCAAGAATGCTTGTAGGATGCAGGTTCTTCGAATGAAATGTGATGCCTGCCGAAAACTTGCAGTATCCGGCGTTATATATGGCGCCTTGATAGATTTAGAAAAGTGGATACTCAAGCAAAAAGGGTCCAGATAGGTAGGATTGGCATGTTTGGAAACTAGTTTGACCACTAAAGTATAGATAAGATAAGATTATTTGGAACATCAAAGGTGAATCTGAAAAACAGTTACTATGATGATATGAATATATGTATATGCTATACATCCTATATGTATTCTGAAATTTACTTACGACATTATTTACACTAAAAAAACTGGAGACAAAAGTATAATCGATCTAAATTTAGTTAAAAAGGTCTCCATTTCGGCGTTTGGTACATATAATATAACAACATTAAATAATTCTATCTAAAATATGAGTTAGAAGAACGCCATAAGATGTTTGCGTGGTGAAATCGTACGTGAGCGTAGAATATTATCAAGAAATGTAATTTCATCCATGCAACTTCGTAAAAATGAGAATATTTCGGAAACTAGAAACCGAAATCTAGACCCCATTTTGCCTGAAACGTCTACATATAAGATTGTGTACCTTAAGAGATTCCACTGATAGATTGGTCATATTGTGCACAGATTTCGAAAGGAATTTACCAATAAAAGAACACTTTTCTTTAAATATTTTTCATTTAATATCATTTGTACTATCTACTATATACAATGAATAATAAAAAAACGTATTTCTAAACAACAAAACTTAGAAGTAATTCCAATACTAAATACATAACATTTTCAAATCGTTCAATCCTTACATTCAAGTAAAACACAATTATTCGCCAAAAATCAAATGCACGATGGAGATGCAATTAATGACGTATAATTAAAATATTGGCCACCGACCGGGCGTTCGAACAAATACAAGCCCGCTTGCAGCTTGTTGTCAACTTATTTAACAGGCGGATTGACGATGCCAACCGCAAATACAAAGTTATAAAAGAATTATCTGTTATTTCAATTACAGCGACGAATATTAACTTTTCATGATGAAAAAATTCAAATTATGAAAAAGAAATCGTAGTTTTTAATTACTTCTTGCAAACTTGTAGACAACGCCAAATATTATCCCATAGTCTGCTTAAACAGCTCACATTCTTTATTTCAGTCTATAAGGCAAAAGTTTCTAAGTCAACAAGTCTGAAGGCCTACAGTCATTTTTCCCTTTTTCTTTAAAAATAAATACATCCAAAACCTCGTTAATTGCTGCCTATTTCAAGCTAAAACTGCACATATTTACTCAATACATTTGATCTAAATCGATCTAGCTGAGCTAGATGCCTGAACATTCCCTATATAGATTTAAATGAAACCGATGTGTAAATATGTGCAAGTTTGGCTTAATTAAAATAGGCAGCAATCGACACTAACGACGCGCGAGGGTGTAAATGTCAACGTGACAACGTCATGAAATATTTTCTGAAAAAAATAATAATAATAATGTACATAAAGTATGATAAAATTGATTTTATTTATAACATCTTAATGTGCATTGTATGCAAAGTAAAACTGGATAGGGATTTGTTTGTGCAATGATACTATACGTATAATTATTTCTATTTCATAATGAATCCTTTGTGGGCAAGGTGGCGTCAATGGAACAGTCCGCGCAGGCGCCGTCGGTTCGCCGGCGGAAAATTAAACAAAACATAATAAAAGGTCAATAGCTTGAGTAGTATTAGAAAATATAATTTTGATATGTACTGATAATTGCATATTGACAAAGACATTTATTGAGACTTTCTTTGTCAATTGCGAAAGAGAATTAAGTCGTTGCACTTAAAATCTTTCTCTTTAATATCAACACATCAACAAACCATCACATCTTTTAACTTGAGGACATCCCGAAACAGTGATGTAATAATCACTGTAAAACCATTTTGTTTATTTTAAAGGGGGGTTATATAAGTCTTTCAAAAGGCACAAATCTTGCAAAAAAAAACGAATACCATCCAGTTTTACGTAAATCTATTGCTAGGTACAAAAAGCTATGTTACAAAAACATCGTGACAAACAAAGAACTCCATGGCCTATTACAATAGTAGATATCTTTATTAAAAATATATCTTATGCATTTAGCAACCGTTAACTTTATACATACATGTTTCAAACAATCTAATAGCTAAATGTGTATTTTGGGGAATGTTTTGTAACATTTGAGAAGTGTGACGTTTAATTTAAATTCAGTGCAGGCATTGTGGCCGTACATACCACTCGGTCGGATAGTATTGTCGGACTACGCATACATTATTGTCATGTTGGTTCAGCTGATCCGATCAATACAATTTACAATAATTTTGTATTCTTCTTGATTAGACTACCAAAAAACGTATTAACAATAACGTTTTTACAAAGGCATTCTTCCTGTGGTATTGATTCTAGATGCATAATCAGGTGTGTAGTTATCATAAAACGACAATAGCCATTCGCAACATGAAGTAATGCGGCGATTTTATGTGGACATGGGCAATTTATATTCATGGTTCACTCTCGGGTAAAACATTTTTTTTTATAGAAAGAAGGCGACAGACGAGCAGACAGTCCACCTGGTGATAGGTGGACATTGTCGGCCGGAGATATCCGCGATATATACCAACATCAGTCCAGAGTGACGAACATTGACACGCGCCCGTATAGGCTGCCTACCTTTGGAGATTTAGAAATAGATTTGGGGAAAGGGTTGGGAAAATGGTTTGGAAAAACAATATATGAAGTTGGGTAGGATGGGATGTGAATGTTACAAAACAAACCCATTGAATACACAGCTTAAATTAATTCGTCTATCTAAAACCTCGAAGCGGCTTGTTCTAAAATAGAAAGTACATACATAAAGAACATTCGCTATCTCTCAGCACAATTGGTCATTATTTTTGTTACATTCAACATCTAAAGCGCAAATTTTCATTTTAAAATATACACATCATTTGCTCGCTATCAAACAAACTTAACTAGTATAACTTTCAAGAGCTTCGCGTTCTGGAAACATATTTATTTACGAATATGTATTGTATATTAAAGGTTTATTTTTTTTGCTTATTTTATATACGTGCTGTTTGGGCCGGAAAATGATCATGTAAATAAATGAACTAGGTAACAATAGTTTCGGTCTTAGGGAATACAATGGAGAAGTATATATACATTACATGGAATATAACATATAAGATAGAATACAGTTGTCGCCGCACTATGTTTAGTAAATAAGTATTATGTTTAATAACTTTTTAGTGTAATTCCGATTAATTTATGTCTATATATGTACTCTGTTGTATCGCCGTTGTCTTATCAATAAAGATGCATAAATAGACAAGATCACTAGATGAGAGCTGGTGGATTTTTTGAATTTAAATAAAAATGTACGTTTAAATATTACGGGTTATTTTATTTTTTAAATCCGTTGGAAATTGACCAGTTTCAAACCACTACTCGCGATGATGACGCACAATATTTATACTTAAATTATTAAAATGCTTTATTTAGCAATTCAGCTAAAGGGAGATTCAGCTACATTCCGTATTTTAAAAAAAATATATTGGTTTAACGTAGAGTTCCTGTGTAAATGTATCGTGACGTCACACGCTGCTCGGTCACCAATCAAATTTGAAAGGCTAGAACTTAATGTTTAAAGACCTAGTGAAAAAAAGTCAAGAGATTTTTTGTAGTATTTCCAATCTTTAGTAAGAAATAAAAAGAAATTAACTTCTCCTTTGTTACATCCTGTGTATACAATAAAACAAAATAGGTAAAAATACGCGTTAATTATATATATATTTAACGCTTACTATATTAAAGGCTTCTTAAACACATTACCACGTTTTAACATAACACTAGGATTTATCGTATAAATACTAACTTGACAAATCGATTTTATATGACGTCTTATAGACATTGTATAAAAAATACAGACTTGGACAACATAGTGTCATTTTTATTAGAGAAATAATTATATGGACAGCAGACAATAGTGAGTGGGCAGCAAATCGATGGCAGCGGACGTAAAGAGGGGTTCGGTTTGAGTTCTCCGGTGACAATAAACATATAGGGAGTCTCCGCCGACTTTGCGATGGCATTTTTAGTAATTTAAAATTATTTTAGTTGTTCACAAGTAATTTAGTGTTGTTAATTTTAGTTGTTCACAAGTAATTTAGTGCTGTTAATTTTAGTTGTTCACAAGTAATTTAGTCTTGTTAATTTTAGTTGTTCACAAGTAATTTAGTCTTGTTAATTTTAGTTGTTCACAAGTAATTTATTCTTGTTAATCTTAGTTGTTCACAAGTAATTTATTCTTGTTAATCTTAGTTGTTCACAAGTAATTTATTCTTGTTAATCTTAGTTGTTCACAAGTAATTTATTCTTGTTAATTTTAGTTGTTCACAAGTAATTTATTCTTGCTAATTTTAGTTGTTCACAAGTAATTTATTCTTGTTAATTTTAGTTGTTCACAAGTAATTTATTCTTGTTAATTATAGTTGTTCACAAGTAATTTATTCTTGTTAATCTTAGTTGTTCACAAGTAATTTATTCTTGTTAATTTTAGTTGTTCACAAGTAATTTATTCTTGTTAATTTTAGTTGTTCACAAGTAATTTAGTCTTGTTAATTTTAGTTGTTCACAAGTAATTTATTCTTGTTAATTTTAGTTGTTCACAAGTAATTTAGTTTTGTCAATTTGCTGCTTATTTCGTATTTGTTTGCTGCCCGTTTAAATACAAGGCTTTTTATTTTTCGTATTTAGCGATGTGATGACTTATATTATGTCAAGAAAGTAAAATTAGATGTTTTTTCATTAGCACATTATGCCAGTGTCGAGTTTTATTCCGAATTAACAATTTTAAAGTCAAAATAATTCAAACCGTATCCAGTCTCATCGAAGCAAGTTAAAGAGTCGCCCATAGGTTTATTGAGGGCAAAGTTGGGACTCCTTGGAAGCACGCGAAAAATGCAGTCTTATGCTTTTATTTGATTATCATAAACATTACGCACAAAGAACATTTTGAAGTTTAATAAATTAACAATATTAAACCACAAAGTCCACAATACACATTTTTTATAATAAATCAAACAAGAACTCGACTTTACTTCTCGAGTTCCCGCCAAAATATCCATTACATTATCCATTATCCATTTTGAATCGGCGAATCGAGCGTTCGCACATATACTAGCTACAGAACAATATCAACTGATTCAATAAGCGGTTAGGTAGCGCTCACAGCAGATTCAATTAGAGCAACGAATATCTACTTTAAAATCACCCAAATTAAAATAACTCGTTTACTAACACAAAAACGTTTGGAATCGTGCGAACGATCGGTTCACCAGTAGGTTTACAACAAACGATATATTTATTTTTGAGACAACATTTCATTCACTTATGCAATAATACGTTAAACTTGATTTGGCACTATATTAAAAAAAAAAAACGTAAATATGAACTATGAGTAAAATCATTTTGATTTGACGAAAATAAGGCCTTTAAACTTTTTTTATACGCAGCAAGATTATACGCAAGATTATTTATACGCAGTATCCGGATTGCGGATGACTACAGACGACAATATCCACTATTTTCTATATAAAAAAATATTAATTTTTACGCACCTGTAAATAAGTACTTCATTTAATATGTGCAAGTGTTTAAAAAAAAACCTATGTAATAGTAGGAAGAAATTAATATTATGCCTAAGACAAAACATATTTTATAAATTGCTGGCATTTGAGTAGAGCAACTAACTAACATAATTGCAAATTCAACTATAATCCTTAAATAATAGAGTTCATTCTTTCATACAGTGCACACTATCTTTCCATTTATGAAATAGAAAGAAAAGCTTTTTATTACTGATTCTCGGTTTAAGACCGAATAAAGAAAGAATTAGTCACATTCGTGTTTAATAGCACCTTATGCAGTTCACAGTTTCCAAAGTCTAGGTCAAGAACGGCCAAGATTTAGATCTATTAATCGCATTTTTAGAATCAGTTCGAGTCGCTTATAAGCACCTTATGCAGTCCGCATAAAGCTTAGTTTCCAACCAAGTTTAAGTCAAGAACGGTCTTAGACAGATGTATTAATCCCGTCCTGATATTTATAAATGTGTGTGACAAGGTCCTGAAAAAATAAACAATTCTAAGACCGTTGTATGTCTCAGATACAGTAATTGGAAAGTAATTTATATACAGACTGCATTAAGGTTCTATACAACATTACTCTTAACTAATTCTAAGACCGAGAAACGTTTATTTGTCTGGCCTTAATAATCTTATTATTTACTAGGTGTGCCCGGCCACGCGTTGCTGTGGCTGCTAAACAGATGTTTTTGGGTAAAAAGCATGTTTTACCCCGGAATACTCTGTGATAAAACACGCGCGTATTCGGATGCAACATGGTGTCAAAATTTAAAACGTACGTTTAAATCGGTGTAGAACTTTCGTAGATTTAAGATTTTCAACAAACGAACGTTTACATTTTTATTTATATAGATTCCGCCGTCAGGTCATTTTATCACAATGAAAAGATAATGTACAATTTTCATTTTATATTAATTTATTAATTAAGCAGTAACACATATTTTGGAGGATTCACATTTATTTAATATTACAATGTATACACGATTTTTTTTTCGTTGATATAAGATCATATTGTTATAGTTGCGCCGCAATCTTATGAATCCTATGACAGTTTATAGTTTTTCAATGGAAATGACTTTGAAATAGCGTTCTCTATGAATAAATTAATTTATTTGAATTATTAATTCGTATTTCTAGGACCCGTACGTAGGCTGTGGAACTAACTGCCTCGAGAGGTCTTTCCATTAAGTTACGATATGGGGTTCTTCAAGAGAGCTGTGAATAGGATTTTGCAAGGTCGGCGGCGCGCCCGCATACCTCCTGGTGTTGCAAGTGTCCATGGGCGGCGGTAACACTTACCATCACGTGGGAGCGCTTGCTCGTCCGCCTACTTCACTATAAAAAAATATGTTACAAGGTAAAATTTTGTATATCAATATCATGTTAGCAAATTATGAATAAAACTTGCAAAAAAAATTACGAATACTATTTATTATACATTTCAGCATATAATTTGGTCACGTAAAGAGAGAATAAAGGAACGCCACAACAAGGTAAGACATTTCTAAAATGTATGCATATGCAGGCACTAATGACTTCTATGTATTACTAGACAAGCCGTTCTAAAGAAATACTTTGTCACAGCGCGGGTTGTACGGCTGTGGCGCGGGGACCGGCGGGGGAGAATTCAGTGCAGTGATTAACTGAGTGCTCACGCAGATGCGACACGAAACAATCTTTGGCTATTTCCTTTTTGTCTCTGAGAGTAAACTATTTAAACAATTTTTTGATCTCGCAAGTTTGCGCATTTGTATTAAAATATGTAAGTAATGCAATGTGAATTTAACCTATACCTACATACTAATAGTGGGATCAAGTAAACAATACGTATATATACGTACGTACATAGTTAAATACACATGACTATTGTTTTTATATTATATACATGCATAAGGGATAGTTAAAAAGTAAATTATATGCGTACTTACGAAATGCTATGCCTTCTTCGTCCTTTGAAAGTATTTTTTTGCAATATCGAAGTGTAAAATTTGGCATTTCAGCGTTTGATGTCAATTTGGTGTATTACAACACAAAGCACTTGTTCTGTCGCTTGCGCACGATCGAATGCAGGAGTTGCGGACGTAATGAGCAATGTTTTAATATTGCATTGCTTGTCTAGTAGAATACATAGAAGTCATTGGCAGGCACAATGCAATTTTATTTATTATCCTACACCAGAACAGAGTATATCTGTGTATATTTTCCTTTTGTGTGTTAAATTTCAGTCGTTTTTCCTTTATTTTTATTTAAATACTAGCTGTGCCCGCGACTTCGTACGCGCGGAATTTTAGTTTTTAAACTCTAAATTGGTAATCTTTTCTTCCCGTCGGCCGATTTCGATGAAACAGTCTATTCGAAGCGCCAAGCTAAGCTTAACTAACCTATGGAAACCCCGTGAAAATCCGTTCAGTAGTTTTAGAGATTAGCGTGTTCGAACAAACAGACAAAATTTTTCAAAATCGTCTTTTGTATTTTGATACTCTTCCTTCATCGCCCCCAATCAGTTTTTGGTAAATATATTCAATGTACAGACCCGCTGGTTCTACATGTTCTGGTTCTATATGTATAGATATATCTTTTTATTAACATTTAGGCGATAATTTTCTTTTTATATAGCTAAATATTTGTGGATTTTTATAAATAGCATATCTTTTTCGTTAAATGTTACTATTTTTAATCTGTAATCCCCCTTAAAAATATAAATTTTGGTGTAGCCCTATATATTAATTTATACATATCTCTGCAATTTTTATAAAGTACCATTAAATAATATAGATTCAGAGTATGCTGCACTACAAAATTTACATTGAAATCCCCCATTTACATTGAATAAAATAAAAACTTTATTCGTAGAGGCGTGTAGTAACGTTAGATAAAAAGATAAAAAAAATAATCGAAGAAGACAGTCGAAAATATGTACAAATGGACAAATCCATAGATACAGAATTTAAATGTTAAATTCTGTAGACGCCAGCACAGACCAAAGGGATACTGATTATAATTCTGATATTGAAATGAATTTAGCAGAACCATTGCCTTCAACGTCGAAATGAATAAAAAATAACAGTATATGTTACAGCTTTGTTTCGTTTCCGTAAAATCAAAGATCTCGGAACTCTGTGATAATAATTCAATGAATCGATTATTTCACATTTCGATTTAAATAGATTCACACCCGTAATAATGTCACTAAAGAAACGTCACAGGATTGATAGATATCGGCGCAACTATAGTGACAAATTAGAACTTCGATTTCCTTTTTCATGACAATAAAACAAAATTGACAGTTACTGTTATGTATCTTATTAAGGACTAGAGATTGTAATAAATAGTGCATCAAGCGGTTTTGGTCCCGCATGGGCTCTGAATACAACAGAATAAAAAAAGGTAAAAGATCATAGTACCCTTTATTTTCTTAGCACATTTTCGTACCGTGGATAATAATTATGCATAAACGTTAACAAAATAGATTTCAGAATAATTTGTTAATAGTATCCACATTAGAGACATATTTACAATAGGAAACAGACATAGTAGATATATAAAAACTGTTCTATTCCAATCCCTGTTGTTAATACAATAAAAGTTGTAATAAGTATCTACAATAAAAGTTCGATACATCAAATCCTATTTATTACAAAAAAAAAATAAAGAAAAACTTTCACGAATAAGGCTTCAAAGTTTAAAATGAGATCAAACACCGTTCGACGGTTTAACACAACAACACGTAAATCTTATTCAACGCACATATAAAATCGATCAATGGGAATCCTCCGTTTAACAACGCACTAACCTAACTGACGCTCTGATTGGCTATCGAGACGACTGGTTGCTGGTTATTGGCCGGTATCACCGTTGAGCCCGGTGGTACTTTTTGTGGGACCATTCCGTCTATATGTCTGTATTTTTTAAGTCTGGTCCATTGGCCATTGTTATAGTTCATTTGGAAGTGCATTTCTGAGAGCATCGTGAGGTACGTGTCGTCTGATTGTAGAACATTCTCGATGTTTTCTGATAGTTTTATCGTGACTATGTTGCCGAGATTTGGACATGGATTATCTGTAATTTTTATTTATTTGTTTAAAACAAAGCAACCACAAATAATATAATACAGAAATATATACAATTCTTAAAATTATGTGTATTTAAGCGTCACCGTATATATGGGCAATGTCAACATACAAATTTAGAAAACCATTATGCCTTTTAAATTTGTTTTAAAACTAATTAGCTGCCCGTGGAAAAACTAACAATTTTCCGGGATATGAAGTATCCTATATCCTTCTCCGGATTTCAGGGCATCTCTTTCCTAAATTCCATTAAAATCGGATCAGTAGTTTAGTCGTAAGAACAACAAACACAGATAGACGGACATACACTTTCAAATCTATAATATCAGTATCGATAGAACTCCAATGTATATTTATATTTACTAGGTTTTAGTGACTACAATTTTCATTATTTTTATTTATAAATGTGACATTAGCTGAGACCTTATTATCGGTTCCTATTTTCCCAGATATTAATAGGTTAATGAAATTAAAATAATCATGCTACTGCTCTATCTTATTATAAATTACATGTTTATAGAGCATTTTTTTTACTAAAAGAACACAAAATGGGTACTTTTTAAAGAACAATGGCATGTCTGGACATGAAATTTTTCATTTTTTGAAACAGTAGCAATTAAAAATAAAGCTTAATATTTTGTTTGTTTAAATGCAAATATGCAGCGCTTTGACCTTCAGTCGGCCATTTTTTAATGCATCGTTTTTGCGTTACATTCCATTGCAAGCTATTTTCAAAAATATCAATCATATTGACAAACTAGAAATTGATTTTGAAATTGTATATGTATATAGTACGCTCACTGGGAATTCACATTTCACTTGAGAAAAAGGTCTGAGCCTATCATTTAGGAATTAAATTTACTGTATTTAATTTTAAGTTAAAAAATAACACAACTCACACTAAAATTTAAGTCCAAAAACTAATTGCGAATAAAAATCTAACTTGCTCGTATGGTGTAACAAATATTACTGACATATAAGTAACTGGCAGGCAGATAAAAAGGATCAAGGTTAGTTGTTCCAGGAATTGCAGCTGGTCGGCAGTAAAGTAATTTTATTATCGGCAATCCAACAAACAATAGGCACGTTACTCACCTATCTCGAGTGGACCACCTATCCTACCTATCTTAGTGGGCGTACTATAGTAGGATATTTTTAGTATTTTTTCATGTTATTATTATCCACATTTCTTTCTATAATTATTAACCAATGTTAAAATAATTAATTAGACAAAATCGTAGTACATTTAAAATTCTGAAATGTAACACATATTTTTATTTGTGTTGGCAGATACTAATGACAAATAGTCAAACAGAAGTCAAATGTAAAATGAATGCATGCATATCCGAAAATAGTTGCTATTTTCACACAACAGGGCACTTTACATATTGTAATCTCTGATTTGAACTGAATACATGAATATTACGATTGTCTAACGATAATTGCAGCATAAGAAATACTTACTTTATAATCTTAAATGTGTTTTAAAAACAAAATAGTATACTTTATGGTCTCACTTACGCAATCCTAACCTCAAAAATATTTTCAATTAAATCTATTATTTCTGGCTCTGCATTTAAATAATTCTGACAGAATTTCATTAAGTATGTTGAAACGTATTAATATTACCACAAGCCCTGAGGAACTACACCACCTCTAAGAGTCCACTCTGTTAGTTCCTCGCCAACTCGCTTGGCCAGCGTGCCGTTTTAAGGGCCTACATCCCTCACACACGAGACAATGTTCACTGCCTCAACGGGCCTCACGAGGAGGCCCGTGTCCAGAAGTGGATACTGAAAGGGCGGGCTGGTTGCATTGCATTACAATATTACTATATGCTATTTATTTATATACAAGTCCAACCATGTATGGAATTTGGCCATTGTTCTTTTATACTTGAACAGAAAGTGAATTGATTGAATATTTGAACGGGATTACTCCATAGAAAACAAATAGCTATCCCTTATGACTGTGTAGTAGAGAAATGTTGACTTACCTCTTGATCCGGCCATGAAGCCAAGTATGAGCGCCTTCTCCGGCCTCGTGACGCGATTCGCGTTCCGGAACATGTCTTGTGCTTCCAACATTTGTTCACGCTGCAAAATATTGGAATAATAGTTCAAATAATAAACCAGGACGGCATTTAATTTACGTTAATGAAAAACTAATATTAATCAGGTTTAGTTTTTATAAAATATAAACTATAAACTGGCGTTCGATCTCTCTAACGCCGTATTTATTGACCGCGGCTGATAAAATAAGAACAGTAGTGAGTGCACAGGTCAGTATAACCTTATTTTACTTTCATTGAGGACAGTAATAAATATTTAGAATTATAAACAATGGTTGTATGCCAATGAAATAATAGCGAATATGTACCATATTCTATGTATTACATTAAAGGTAACCCCTAAGAATGATGCAGGTTAATTTTATTACACTTTTATAACATGCCACTGAAACAACACAAAAAGTGAAAATAGATTGTTCAATATCCAGAGAAGAGTGGATTCTACGAATTATTACAATAGCTTTTTTTGATATATTGTATGCGTGCCGCTCGAGCGCGCCGCCGCCGCGCGCCAGCTCTTAGTAATAAACGCTACGATCTTTTTAGACAGGATAACAAAACCTTATATGTTTGTAACTTAATTTTTCAATAAAATAATTTTATATTTCGCCAGTACAGTTTTATATATTTCACATTGGTTGACATGTTTCCGGTTTTGCGTTTTTTGGGTAACACGCTGTATAACCGTTTGTAGCATTGCGACATCGTCGCGACTTAGAATACCCGATGTACTCGATGCGTTATGGCTTCAATTCGGGCTCCACTCATACTCAAACATCGCAATTTCAGTATCGTCGCGACATGCTGCGATATTTACCCATACCTAAATATTACACTCCCAATATTGCCTAGATATTTACCCATATCTATATATATCCCAGATATTTATCAAAAAATTAACCTTTATAAGAAAGAACACAAAAATCACCATTTCATGCCAAAAACAACTCAGATAATGAACTTAGAACCTTACTTACTGTCTTAACAAAGGATGTTCAAAATGGTATGTCCTGACAAAAGATGTCATTTGTTTTTGTTAATTCACACTTTTATTTTCGTCAAAATTGCATGAAAATATAGATTTTTCTTACTCAACAACTCACAGAATTGTCCTGCGGGTTTGATATCATAGTAATAAATGTTTAGAGCAACAAGTTCTAACAGAATATAACATCACTTGTTTGGACGGCACTTTCAGCTTTTGGTCCAAACTCGATAATGTCCTTTGTTATAATTGTTGTTATCCGTTTATAAACAATCTTATCATTAGCGAGAGTTCTCTATGCGACAACAGCAGCGTCTGTTGTTGTGTTGTCTGTTGCACCAGCTGGGGTAGTTTGTTGTACCGTCTGTTCTAGCGGCTGTTGCACTGTTTGTTGGACAGCCTGTTGTAAATTTTCTTGTAACTTACCGTTAGTGAGAGGCCTCTACGCGGCAACAGCGGTGTCTGTTGCTGCGTCGTCTGCTGCACAGTCTGTTGTTGTACGGTCTGTGGTACAGTTTGTTGCACCGTCTGTTGTAGTGGCTGTGCCACTGTTTGCTGGACCGACTGTTGGACTGTTTGGGCGATTTGCACCTGGAAATAAATGTTTCATTAGTTTTTAAGGTCTCGAAATATTAAGAGCTTTATGGGTATTGTTGGCAGGTAAATATGTGTTAGCAAATCGCAATCGATATCTTATAGAAGACTGGAAAATGGAATTGACGACTATGTCCAATGTGATGATTGCCCAATTTGTAATTATGTCCCAAACATTAACTGATTTTTGTCCAAATGGAATATTGACTAAACTGAATACTCTCCAAATTAAATATTTTCCAAACTGAATACTGTTGAAATTGAATATTGTTCAAACTGAATACTGTTGAAATTGAATATTGTTCAAACTGAATACTGTTGAAATTGAATATTGTTCAAACTGAATACTGTTGAAATTGAATATTGTTCAAACTGAATACTGTTGAAATTGAATATTGTTCAAACTGAATACTGTTGAAATTGAATATTGTTCAAACTGAATACTGTTGAAATTGAATATTGTTCAAACTGAATACTGTTGAAATTGAATATTGTTCAAACTGAATACTGTTGAAATTGAATATTGTCCAAACTGAATTTCCTGTATTTTCTTAGAATTATAGAACCAAAAATAATCAACATCAATAAAGTTAGAATATATCACTGTTCTATAACTGAATATTAACTTTCAGAAATAAGTCAAATTGGGTCCTATAATTATTTTAAACTTAAACTTAATTATTTTAATCGCAAACAAAATGTCTTAACTAGAATTAAATGCAATAAAAAATTAATAGTTAATTATATTTACATGCCAGTAGTATATTTATTGTTAAATTAATCGTATTTTTAATCAACAGGTGCTCTCAGGCCGTAATAAAAGGTATGTGTCAAATGGCGATCAATGGCAAATTTCGTATTGGTCATTGGTCGGTAAATTGTCACATTTGCCATATCTCATTTTGGACAAATTTAGAACTAGACGTTTGTCGTTGTATGGATGTAATTAAATTACGTATTGGACTATTATCACTTTTAGTCCAACTCGTCAAACCATTAAAAATCGATCTAATCGTGGCTATAACTAGGTACGTTTACGTACTTAGTACCGTTTGATATATTGACATGATATTGACGAGAGAAGGTTACGGTAATAGCGTTTTTTGATACAAATTCAAGATGTTTTTAAAAAAACTAAATACAAAATCTATTTAGAAGTAACAAGCACTATTTACATGACAATTAATAATTCTGTCTAAACAAGTGATTGAAATTCTGGACGTTAAAAGCAAGTAAGTCGAGTCATGGATTTATACATACTTCTTTACAGTTTTATATTTTTTATAGTTCTGGAGAATCACGCTGTACGCCAGTAAATATTATTTAGAACCTGGATTACCATAAGTTATGGATTTGTAATAAATAATATCGACGGTCGCCATTTAAAATATGGGAACTGCAATGTGAAACAATTTATTGTAATACATACTTTAATATAGTTTTAATACTTTTTTGCTAATATGGTTTAATACTTTTTTGTAAAATTAGAGATAAGTGTATTTAATCGTGTTGTTATATAAAAATTGCAATAATTACCGGTTGTTGTATCTGATGCGGTGTGACCGCGTGCAGTGCGGGCACGGTGCGGGTGACGCTCGCGCCGGCCACCGCCGCGTTCACCTGACATTACAGACAAACAAACCAATTGACCTTTTGGTGGGAACTTGGGAAGTGAAGTTTTTGTTTTGATTGTTATACAAAGTGCGTATTGTGCGTTTTGTGGTCTAATAGTGATAGTTTATTAAACTTCAAAGTGATTTTTGTGCGTAATATTCGTGATAATCAAATAAAAGTATTAGGATTGCATTTTTCGTGGATTCTGTCCGAAAGATTGGAAAAGATGAAACGCACGGACATACGGACAGTACACAAACATTAAACTTTTCTTCTAATTTTTATGCAAATACTACAGGTAACAATACTTACAGGTTTGATGTTCTGCAGCAAGACAGCCTTGCCACCGGGCTGCAGTATAACAGCGGAGGTGTTCAGCAAGTTCTGTGCAGAGAGCAGTAATGGTTTCCCTCCCGCTTGGCCCGCTATCAACAGTTTCGGTTGCTGCCCTATCACTATTGGTTTTGCACCAGTTGTCTGAAAAGAGTGTAATTTTAGTTATCACCTTTAATGCTACCTTTATTTATATGTTTCCTAAATTTTTTTATCACTAATATATTTAGTCTTATAGTATTTTATTACTTACACTTAATTTTACTAATTTATATATATTGTATATAGTGTCTATGTATGTTAATTTGTATGTATTATATATATTAATGGTCTCGTTCTTGGAGTAAATTAAAAAGAAATTAAAATATACGTAATTTTTGTATTAAATTTTATGATTGCTATTATTTTTAGGTCTGTTATATCAATATTTTCTTTAAATAATCGATGGCCTGTACCTTTCTTCACCTCTCGAAAGAGACCATTTTCATATTCCTATGACCCCTATGTTCATAGATATTGTCTATTTATAAGTATATAATATTTATATATATTTATTTTATATTTATATTTATTCTATTTATTTATTTTTGAGGGGGAGGGTGCACACTGCAATCCAACAGCCGCTGGGCGCGCTGGACTGGCCACGTTACCCCTCTCTCACAGAAGACTACCTTGAAATGTACTGCATTTCACACTTTATCTTATTTCCCTAAGGTACGTACGTGTTTCGGTAGTGAGTGAGATGTGCCAGAGCCCATTCCCATCCTATCCCTCCCCATTTCCCCAACCCTTTCTCGAAATCCATTTGTATATCCAAAGGTAGGCAGCGCATCCGGGGGCGTGCCAACGTTTGTCATTTTGGACTAATGTTGGCATGTATCGGATGTCTATGGGCTACAGTATCCACTTACCATCAGGTGGACTGTATGCTCGTCTGCCACCTTCGTCCATAAAAACAAAAAATATATATATCTTATCAGGCCAGCTTAAAAATTAAGATGGCTGCCATTCAAGGGGGGTAGGAGTTAGTATGACGGTGTTTTTGTTGATAAAAATAAGTGTATAACACTCACTAAAATTAGCCGGATACACACCTGTTGCAACAATATCGGGTTGTGCGTGGGCGCAGGCCGGTCTGGCTCCGGTGTGGACTCGGGCTGCGCCGGCGCCGCTGGCGGAGATTCCAGGGGAGCCGCTGCTGTTTCCACTGTACTCGCTGAAAAATACATGGGATTTTTTACAAAACCAGAGGTCTAATCCGATTTAAAAAAAAAAAAGGAAGACCCACAAGATTGCGCCCTAATGGCCCTGTAAATGTTCAAATAATAGGAACTTTAACACGACACCACATTACATACACATTTTATCATTTTAGGTGTCACAGAAAGTGGCTATGGAGGAAATGCCGTCCCATGTACTCTTGCAGTAGACAAGTATACGGCATTACGATAAGCTAAGATTCTCGGAAATCTGGAGACAAATCGGAAGCATGTAAGAAGCCCAGAAGAATATTCGACGTCTGGAAGGAGCTGCAGTAGAGTTCAAGCCTAAGGAAGGGCTCGCTTCAATTGACTAATTGTTGAAAAGAACGTTACAACACTACAAACGTGAATATTACACTAGTCATCTACATATTCCAAATAAACACAGATACTTTGTACAAATGGACAGATTTTAGAAATTATCACTAGCTCGGCAGTGAACAAACCCTTGAGAAAATCTGCTTGCTCGAAAAATAAAAAAGAAATATGGAGCATGCTTATCCATCAATTCAAGATTAGGCAGCGTGGTGGATTATGGCCCGAAATCCGAGGGGGTTTCCGGCCATGATCCACCACAAGACAAGGGTCTACAGAAGGCCTGAACCTTGCAGTTTGACACTAAAGGCTCAAAAGGCTGATATCGGATAATAGAAACTGAACTAATGGAGTTAATATTGCCCCATTGCATGCATTTTGATGACATTCAAGAACAATGTAAAAAATGTTGGTACAATTTTCATTAATTTAAAATCAAGCTTGGAGTTTACTTAAAACAAAAAGAATAACCATTGTTTATTCCACTTCCAACAATAATGTTATTATTTATGCTTTGAATGTTACGAATGCCTTTTCATCTCAGGAGAGCAGTATAAAGGACCGACATTTTTTTCAAACCTTTTCCATCGCCATGTTTCATCGGTACAAAATATTCTCTTGTATTTACAAGAGAATATTTTAGAGAATATTCTATTTAGAGGAGAAAATTCTCAAGTTGTCTTAGAAAAAAAAGATAAGTAAAGTGATGTATACACACATGTGTATAATACATATACATACTAGCTGATTGTTCCTCCTGTTTGGGCATCTGGTAGTTGTTGAGCCCCTTCGCGTAGTCCGGAGGGGGTGAGGGCGGGGCGGTCGGCGGGGGCTTTTTAGCCGCAGCACCCTCCTCCATTTCTGTAAAAAATTATATTTTTAATATATACGAAATTACAAAACACTTTATACGAATATTTAGATAATATTACATAATTATATATTTTAACATAGAACATTAGTCTGACCATTAGAAACCCTCCGATGAGATAGATTGAGTATTAGAGAAAGTGTTGGTAGTGGCTGCATGAAAGGGGCCGAAGACCGTGTGGAGTGGTGGAACTTATTGCTTACAATACCATAATAATAACAATACTCTAGTGTATTGTTGTAATAATTCATTATAAGTACAATAAAAGTAGGAGTTGTTACACGTCTTGAAATAACAGAGGCGACCTCTCTTTCAGACAACGTTGCGACAGCGAAAAAAAAGGGATATATAGTTATAATGGACCAGCCACATGGACTGACGACTTGAAGAATGTCGCCGGTACTGGATGAATGAGAAGAGCTGAATACCGTGTGGTGGAGGTCCTTGGGAGAGGCTTATATCCCGCAGTGGAGGAGACAGGCTGATGGTATGGGATATGGATCGCGCGTGATGACGGTCCTTGGGACTGACTTACATTCAGCTGTGGAAAAGCACAGCCCAATGGTATGGCATTTGGATTGTGGCAGTTAATCAGAGTTTGATTATGGCATATTGTTCATTTGAACTTCGGTCAGACTCGAAATTTCGGAAGTGTAAAAACAGAGTAAACCCGATGTATTCAGCTGTGGAAAGACACAGGCTATATGAATTTTGACAGTTAATGTATGACTCACTCAGGTTCGTCCTCTTCTTGATCCGCGTATGTGTGGCGGACTGTCCGATGATGTCTAACTAGTATTGTAAAAACGAGCGTTAAAGCGCTGAAGCGTTCAGCAGTTTTAACAGCACTGCTTTGCCAGTTAATATTATAAGTCACCCAGTTTCCTCCTCTTCTTGATTAGCGCTTGGGCGGTAGGCCTGCTCTGTGGTGTCAAACAGCTTGATGTCGGCGTTGGCCGACCATCGGAGACCTAAAAATAGTGGACGCACGCAGACCCGCTTGGCTAGCTTGGTTTTAAGACCATACATACCTCATGCACAAGACAATGCGCATGAAGAGGACCATGCCCGGCAATGGATACTAGAAAGGCTGGTTGCACTTAATTGCATTATCACTTACCCAGTTTCATCCTCTTCTTGATCTGAGCATGCGTGGCGGGTTACTCGGTGATGTCTAATAGCTTGATGGCGGCGCGGGTGAGGGCTTGCGGCGTGCCTACAGATCGGATGGCCATCCGGTCTCGCGGCCCCGACCATTTAGGTGGCAGCCTTTTGACAGTTAATATACGGCTTACCCAGTTTCCTCCTCTTCTTGATCTGAGCGTGTGTGGCTGGTTGCTCTGTGATGTCTAATAGCTTGATGCCGGCCCGCGCCGGGGGGCGCGGCGTCCCCACGGGCCGGATTGCCGCCGCGCCTCGTCCCACGCCTCCGACGCCCGCCGACCATCGAGATGGTAAGCCTTTCAGAGGTGCTGCCGAACATTTTCTTGTTTGTTAACGAATAGATAAATAATATGGTATTGTACATCAAAACCAGTGGCGTGTATTGGAACCATTGGATTTGAAACTTAATAAACAGCAGTGGCCGTATGAATTGTTTTTAATCAACTGCAATTTGAGGAACACTAGTCATGGCCTGTATATTCGTCCGCGCTAGCGTAGGTTTAGTGTACATAAGTGTTAGTTAAATGGTAAGCTTTGTTTATTTGCTTAAATGAAATGCACACTCCTGACAAAAACATACAAACACAAAATGCAAGTAATAAGAAGTAAGAGTACAACCATGGCCTTATCGCTAAAGCGATTTCTTCCAGAAAACCCTTGGGTGGTAAGACTGTATAATAGCAAAAGACTATTTGACATAAACATATTTTTTTTTATGATTTTAACGGTAATTTACATGGTAAAATTTCAGAAATGAATTTATATCAATAACGTGCGGTTTGCCCGTCGGCCGAGATGGAAGCCTTCTAGGGTGCTGCCGACCAATTTGTAGTTTGTCGACAAATGTATAACAAGATTGAACTAAGATTACTATATACGTTATTGTACACACATAATAGTTCTTTTTCTTTATAATAAAAGAGGCAGATGGGCAAGCAGGCCGCTTGATGCTACGCTACGTGATGATGCTATGTGGAACCATTATCCATGAATTCCTGCAATGGCAGGGGCATGCAAAAATATTTATTAAAGGAATATTGTCCATTTAATTTGACTATCTTTACCCATTTTTCTGGCAGAGCCATTATCCCATCGCTATAAAATTATTATTGAGCGAAAAACTAATTTAAATGGTTTATACAAGCTTCTCTTGAATGTAATTTTACTCCATTTAGAGAATTTTGTAAAGAGCGGAATAAATGATAATCGGAAGGTGCTGTCTGAACTGTATAAAAAATTCCCAGTCAAGGTTCATCAATTTTTGTTTAGTCATAAAAGATGTATGTACGAGGGGAGGTCCAAAAGTTCGTGGAATGGAGGGGATGGAGTGGGGATAGGTGCGCTCGCTTAGTGTCATACTAATTGGGGACTCATCATTAGTATATAAATTGAGTTTCAGCCTTATTGCGTCATTCGTTTACGAACACTCGCCTGCTAAACAAGTCAATCCGGAAGAAAACTGAAACTATGGAGAAAATTGAACACCGTGCTGTGATAAAATTCCTTACCAAGCAAGGAAAGAACGCACAGACCATTTAGAATGAAATGGAAACCGTTTATGGGGAACAGTGCCCTAGTAAATCAATGATTTACAAGTAGCATGGTCTTTTCAAACATGGTCGGGAGTCGATTGAAGACGACCCTCGCTCAGGAAGGCCAGTTGAGGCCACCACATCAGACATCATCGAAAAAGTGGAAAAAATTGTACTGGAAGATACCCGTTTGAAGAAAAAACAGTTATCTGCATTAGTTGGAGTATCAGATACTACCATTTTGCGAATCCTACATGACCATCTGGGTATGACAAAAGTCAGTGCAAGATGGGTACGAGAATGCTCACGCCGCTTCAGAAACGGCAACGCGTCGATGCGTCAAACCAATTTTTGGAGTTGTGTGGAGACGAACCTGCACAGATTTTGGAGCGAATTGTTACCGGAGATGAAACATGGGTTCATCACTTTGAGCCTGAGTCCAAACAAGAGTCCATGCAATGGCACAAAAAGGGGACACCACCGCCAAAGAAATTCAAAGTGTCGGAGTCGGCGGGAAAGTTGATGGCTACTGTTTTTTGGGATTGTGAGGGGATAATACTGATTGATTACAAGGAAAAGGGAAAGACCATAACCGGAGAATACTACGCAACGATACTAGAAAAATTAAAGGAGGCCATCAAGGAAAAACGTCGAGGAAAATTGACCAAAGGTGTGTTGCTCTTGCAAGACAACGCGCCGGTTCACAAGAGCAGAGTTGCAATGGCTGCTCTGCACACGCATGGCTTCGAATCACTAGTCCACCCACCCTACAGTCCAGATCTGGCCCCAAGTGATTTTTATTTGTTCCCCAATTTAAAAAAAGACTTAAGGGGAAGGAAATTTTCCGACGACAATGAGGTAAAGGAGGCAATTTTGGCTCATTTTGAGGCAAAAGATAAAAAATATTTTTACGATGGTTTAGAAAAATTAATTCATAGATCTAATAAATGTATTCAGCTTAAGGGTGATTATATTGAAAAGGAAAAATAGATTTGTTGTTTCATTTTATTTAAAACCCTTTCATTCCACGAACTTTTGGACCTCCCCTCGTATGTATGTTTAGTCATCATCAGAGGTGGGGTGAGAACGCACGCTGCATTCTCACAGCCGCTGGGCTGTGAGGCTGTGGGCCGCTACTCGACTGGTAACATTACCCCTCTCTCACAGAATACTACATTGAAATGTACTGCATTTCCTACGTTATCGTATTTCCCCAATGTACGTGTATCGATAGTGAGTGAGATATGCCAGAGCCCATTCACATCCCATCCTATCCCTTCCCATTTTCCCAATCCATTCCTTAATCTGCAAAGGTAGGCATTCCCGAAACGTTGGCATGCCCCCGGATGATAACATCAACATTTACCTTAATAGGATAACCACACCTGAATCAACTGAACCATTCTTTTTGTAGTAGTTTTAGATAAAGCCTCTTCTCTGTAAACATCACAAATCTCTTTTCGAGCACTAGAAGCATTGATACCCTTGTAAAAAAATTGTAAAACACCTAATTTTCTGCTTATTAAATATCATTTTAAAATTGTTAAAAAATATGTAAAGATAAAACTTTTAACTTGTAATTTCAATTTGCCGCCATTAAAAAAAAGTCAGCTGTGCAAACGGTATATCACTTTCCCGACAGTGATTAGTGTTGCCAGAAATATAGCAGGCTAAAATAAAAAAAAGTTCAAAAACGCCGCGAACTTTTTCGGTCTACCTAACTTTCGGACTATTAATTATTACTATATGTATAGTGAGAAACAAAAATAAAAAAACAACTAGTCTTTAGTCAGAAGTACACTAGAATACTGCTCTGTAAATTGGTCACCCCTAGATAGAGTGCATATAGATAGGTTGGAATCTGTCCAGAAGCATTTCGTCCGCTACTAGTCCCAAAACCAGGCATGCCAGATTCGGTCGCGAGTACAATGATAAACTGAAATAACTCACACTTAATAGTCTTCAAGGTTGACATAAACTCCTTGAACTATCTAAACTCTATAAAGTCGCAAACAATAAAAATGACACTCCTTTGTTGAGCTATGGTCTTTTCAATGTTTTTAAATATAAGAAAAGAGAGACTATCAGGAATTGTACAAGGTAATGCATTCCAAAGATGGGTTCTTTAACAGAAATGGAGTTACTGATGAGTTACCAAAAGATTACTTTTCTAGTGATAAATAGAATTTAGTCTTACTGGTATCCGTCATCTTCCTAGGCATGCCGCGACTGCGCACAGGCACAGTCGGCGTCTGCGCTTTCTTCTGATTGGCTTGCACCTCCGTTGCCTTGGCCAATAGCTCACTTCGTAGAGCTACTGATTTAGGCTTACGTTTTAGTGTGAAGTGTTTCACAGGACTGGGCTGTTGACCAACCTGAAAAGTCAAAGATGTTTCAGTATTCAGATTAATAAACATTACAATCATTTTAAAGACGTGATTTGTGAGTAGAATTTTTTGGAGTTTTGAGAATGATAGGTAATAATTTTAGAAATCCTGAAAATAAAACAGGGTCAATGTATGTATGTGTTGGTGGTGTGGTGGTGGCTGGCTTTCGAATAATATCACCCCATTTCTTCCCGAGTGTTGTAAAAGGTGACCAAAGGATGATAACAAAGTTGCTAACACAAACCCTGAGGAGTTGTTCAGGGTTTGTGGCATGTAATTACATGACCTCTAAAAGAGTGGACTATCCATCTGCTTGGTCAGTGCGGTGATTTAACGCGACATCCCTTGTGCACAAGACAATGTCTACTGCAGCATTGGATTGGACATTGTCTAGTGCAGCACTGGACTGGCCATTGTCTCGAGAGGCCCATATGCAGCAGTGCTGGATACTAGTTAGCATTAAGATTTAGTAAAGAATAACAAAATGAAACAAATGCCATTTCAAAAATATTATGTGATGAAAAAGATAATTTCTAATAATGATGTCAGCCAGGAGTATTACTATTACCACTATTTAAAAGTATTAAATAGTATTTACTTTTAATTTGCAATGATGGATGGCCAAATCCTATGATAAGTTTCAAAATAATGGAAACTTATTATCATTTTTTCTGAACTTACAGAGATGTGATTTTTCAAGTGACACTACCTAAGTAAAGGGACCTTACTGTGGATTCCCAGATATTATTTAGTATTACTCCCAAAAATAAATAAAAAATATTGATTCTCTTAAAAATGCCATGTTACAGCATATTTCTATTTAAATGGAGTCTTGAAATAAGTCAGAAAATGTTAAGCAAAGTCCATACCACCCATACAATAAGTCCATACTGACATCAAGGTTCCATTACACAGATGATGCCACAAAGTTTACATTTTTGTCAAAGAAGAACTTACCACAGAAACTAAAGCATTCTTATTCAAGTATAGGCACTCAAGTGGTAATAGACCAAGGTCGGAGTGTTTTGCTAATGCCCTCCTCAGCTCTCCGATCATATCACTGAAGATAGGCCTTGTCTCATCAAACTCTGCTATCTCTGTGTTGAGAGTTCCCGCCGAGGGAAACGTTTTGAGGACCTCTGCCAACATGGCCACCCATAGGTCAGAGTCCACTGCTGCCACCTCAATGATTTCTTCCAATTCATTTTTCCACTAAAATTAAAAATGTTTATTACTTTTTATATGGCATGCAAGTATACTATTTTTTAGATTACTGTTTTGTTTTATTATACTATGACTGTGTTTTATACAAAGATGTCATTTAACAATCTAAGTCACGTTAACATAAAATTACCTTAATACAAGGAATGTGTATTTCTTAACTACATAATTATATATATGTGGGTGCTTTTTTCAATTAAAATCATCATGTAATTAAAACATTGCATCATCTTTCAATTAAATGTGTTCATTAGGTAATAAAAATAAAGATGAGATGTAACTTACTTTGATGGTAATTTTAGTAAATCGAAAAAATATTTTACATTGATTTAGAGTGGAATTTGGAAAAGTCTGTATAAGGAGTGCATTAACACCAGGTGACATTTATGATGATTAAAATTGAGTCCTTCAAATTTCAACTTGCTTTTCAAACATTTACATTTCATCAACAGATCAACAAGTCTATAAACAAAACGAAATGTCATGCAAGGACAATACAATTATAGAAAATAGAAAGGCAGACAGTTTCTATCGGTATCATTTATATGGATTGTCGCAAAGTAAATAGAGACAAACCAATAAGGCCTTGGTACTACAATTTAAATGATAATGTAGGTTATAAGCATGTCTAGTAGTGTACACTTCAGTTTGAACGCCATAAAATCGCATTCGTAAAAATATGGGTAGAATTATCGTGTTATTGTCCTTTTAGAGTAAAATAATTAATTACGTCGTCCTCAAATGCAATAATAATACATTTTGAGAGCGAATGTGATGTTGTTTACTCACAAAATATATGCCTATAATATAAGGTTAAAAATAAACTATCACGGAGGGAAGAACTAAACATTACAATATATTCGTACTAAAATGCAGAAATATTTCTATTTCGCACGTTTTTCATAAAATTCAAACATGTAAATCAAATGTATGACAACAAATAAAACTACATATACATGGATCACCCATCTCTTTCTAATATATTACATTCCCACGGCAATGTAAGAGATGACGAACACAATACAGTTACGCAAACCATAGAATATCAAAGAGAAAAGTTACCTCTTCAACATTTCTGCGCGGGATATGAAAGAAACTTAGCAATAATTTTAGTTTCACTTGTGTTTGTAAATCTGGAAAACAATCCTTGATATTCTTCAGAACTTCAGCATTCAATTGAGTACAAATTGAGCCCGTTGTCCAGGAATCGTTCGAAGTACCGAGTTTATTATGGAGCCACAAAGATGTGTCACTATCGCGAACGTTCGCCATCTTGCAACTGAGATAGTGACGTACCTGCCATGTGCCTTTGTCAATTGACTATAAGAAAAGAACTGTTCCTAAACACATTGATAACTTTTTCTGTTACCAAGTATATTAAAAATGAGAAGTTTATTTTATATCACGTAAAGAAGTCTGAATCACAGTTTTAATTAGAAAAGAGTGCATACTGTTTTCTATGCATGTACGCATGTACTATGTAATGAATTATGAAGTGTAAACTAATAATTTAACACGGTAATGGTAGCATTCAATTATTGCAGATTGTCTATAAGGTGTCTCGTCTATTATATTATCATAATATCTTTATTTTTAATAATTACAAATATTAAGACTACTCAACCAACCATGCATTTTTAATATTACCCACATTTTAATTGCATTTTACAAATATCATGTAGCGAAATAATATGATATTTAAACGTAAAATCTTTATTTTTTTGCAATAAAAATTGATATGGCCCGAGGATATCACAACGGTAACTTGACAGTATGACATAGTGAAAATTTGTTTTAATTTGTCGTTATTTTCCATATTTTATTTGACAGATTCTAAGTCTTTTTTACGACACCAATCAGGCGCAAAATACTTACTGCTCATAGAATAGAACAGTTATTTTGTGACAGCATGCCAATGACTATCAAACTGACGTGCTAATGACATACAGGTAAACCACAGATAAGATGTATATCACAAACCACAGACTCTTGTATATAGTTTATAGTCTGTAATTATTGTTTACATTTGTTTTTAATGCAACAGTAAAAAATTCTAAAAATATTTGTTACATTATGTACATAAACAGTTAATAAACAATAGACATGTTAAATTATTATTTTGGGAGTAACTTTCACAAATCCAAAATAAATAAACTATGTCTATGATACCCTTAAAATAGCCAAATGTCCGGCACCAATATTGTCGCGCCATTTTTTAAAATAATTTTATCGATAAAACAGTCTTTGCTCTAACTCATCTGAGGCTGTGTACAACTGAGATATAAAAACAAGTTTTATACCTACAGTATTTGTTAAAAAAGTTGCATGTAGACATAAATTATAATGTCTCAAACATCTGATATTCATATAAATTCAAATATTTATGAAGAGGACTTGAATGAAGAGACGACATTGGATTTGTCGTTTCAAAATTTAGAAATTGTACCATATCTATCAAACAAATTCCTGTGTGTAAGTATCCCTGTGTACCTACTCCTAAAGATCAAGAAAAAATAAGTATTTCATTTTGACTTTAACAGGAAATAGATCATTTCGTAAAAATATTTGTAGGGATTATTTATAAACGAAGAATATTACTCGTAAAACTAAACTCGTCAATAACTTTGTAATAATTGTTAGAATGACATTTATATTCAATACTGCTGAAAGATGTCTCCACAGCTTGTCTTTTATAGATCTCCCCTTTAACGTTTCTCCGTGCATACAATGTCACTGAAGGAATCCAAGAACTGAAAATAGTGTGTTTAGTATCGAGAGTAGAATTGATTCTACCGGTTTTCACAATAGAGTTATTTTTTATAACTTAGTGTTTATTTCTAATATGTTTTTTTTATTCTACGCGCAGTTACGTAAAGTGTATCTAAACTTATTGTGACTAAAGCGCGCGCCACAAGCAGGAAGAATTTCGGTCATTGACATGAGGTCAGCCAAGACTCGGCGACAAACTGTGCTCAGTTTGGTTGGCGGAACTACGATTATGTACAATGGTTGAATAATGTTTGTTTAGAAAAAAAAAGAGGTTATCTCTAAAAGTAATTGGAAAAATGTTTTTGATACTTCAATTCAATAATAAAATTAGCCTAGCATGGAATTCAGGTATCAAAATTATTTTATCTTAAACCTATTTATCTGTTACAGTTGATATACCTCCAGAACAACAAAATAACAACCTTGCCAGAAGATTTCTTCCCTTCCTTACCCAGTCTCATGTGGCTGGATTCACGCGACAACAGTCTTACCGACATACCGAAATCTATACAAAATCATCCAAGTCTCACACATCTATTACTCCAAAATAACAACTTAACATCCTTACCAGACGAACTAGGAACAGTTCCAACTTTAAAAGTAATTCAATTGAACGGAAATCCTCTCATGTACCCGCCAAAAGAAATCATAAGCGCGGGAGTTCTAAAAATATTGTCGTTTTTACACGATAAATATTTCAAAAACATTTTAGCGCCGTCCACATCCGATATCTCCGACAATACGAGTTCAAGCAGTATTTTCCCTGAAGCAATATTCGGACAAGACGTTCGGAGCTTTAATTCCGTTATAGATGGCGGGAAAAATAATTTGTCAATTAAATTCAACGAGAAAGATTTGGAAGAATCTGATGATGAGCAGCAATACTCTAAAAGGAAAGGGAAATGTCCAAAATTGGGGAGGTGTAGGACTCAAAACCTTTCTTACAACCAGACTGCAAGGTACCTGAAGCCACTGTACGCTGACAAAAAAGAGACTCGTGAAGAGAAGATCAAGCAAACTTATTTAAAGGAAATGGCTATCAAAAAGCAGAAAGGTTTACTTGTGGCCAGAGAAAAGGTTCTGCAGGGTAGAAGGTACGTTATGGATACATTTTTGTGTCTAAATTAATTTAGTATGATATGAACTGTTCTTCAAACGTTTTTTTTTGACGATTGAACGATCACTACATGGAAAAGTCTCCTTTAGTACCTAAATCATTATGGGGTTTCGGGCCATAATAATAATAATTTAATATAATTTAATTCAGATCAAAGTCTATATTAAAACTTTGTATACGTACAGAATAATTTTTAAATGTATATAGTCCCTAGTGAGACGTTGAATTAGCGTACATGTACCCCAACCCAATGCCTCAATATGGGTTAGTCCAACTTATCCGCTAAGATGCTTAGAATGCCATTGGTGATGCCCCGCACGCGGCGTCAGGGTGGCGATTCTTTTGCTCACAATTGTATGGAAGCAGTCCATTGCGAGCCTCAGCAAACATACCTGATGTGCTACAGAAACGCGGCAACCTCAACAGCACCCTGAAATCATTATACTATATACATGATATTATACTGGACACGCAGGGCATTGAACGATTTCTGCGTATATCTAACCCACAGGTTGCACGTGTGAAACGATTGGCAGAACGCCTTAAACAACGTTATTTTAATATCTTTAGTACAATGTGCAAATCTGCGAGCTAACATGTTATATCTGACCGCCAATGCCTTGCGTTCCCTCTATATCAGCGTCATCAGTGAGGTCCTCGGTGATAATATGTCCCAGGTATTTGAACTGCGAAACTGTTCAACACTCGACTGTTTAGTGTTACACGGGGGACAGAAAGCTAGCTTACGCCTCGCCCGAAATACTAACAGTTCACTTTTTTAACATTATATATAAGTCCGTGTGATAATATATTCCTCACGCACTCGTAAAAGCCTTCTAAGTGCACTGACCGAAGGACTCAGCAACACCATGTCATTGGTGTAGCTAATAATTATTGATTATTAGGTATTATTGATTATTTTACCATCTATAGAACAACCGACCATGGCGTCGTTGAGCTGATAATCCACCATGTCTCAGATTTATTAAGTAGAAATTCTTGTTAATAGTTGGGAACGCGGGTAGATTATGTTTCATTATATTTCTTCTTTGCTGCGCTACTGATAATAGTAAATTCGGAGTTCAGAGTGCATTTGAGTAGATAATCTTAAGTTATCGATCTAATCCTACCCCGTCCCATCATGTAGAGAGTATAATGAAATAAAGGAAACTTCTCATTATACAATGTAATCCCAATTCCATCCCGTGTCTTTTGCTCCAAGGAAAATATTATCAATCACTTCTTCCAAATCCACTCTCAAATTTCCAAAGGTTATCTTCAGCGTTGTACCGGGGGCGTCAACATTTGTTATTCTAGACCGATGTCGCCATGTATCGCGTATGCATATCGGTGACAGTATCCACTATGAAAAAAGGTGACTGACGAGCAGATAGTTCACTTATCTAGTCGTCAGCCATTTTAACAAAAAAAAAAAATTACCAAAAATTCAATACGTATTCATAATTTCTAGAAACATAGAACTTCTCCAAAACTGGCGAAGGAACTATAGATATAAACAGTTCACAAACAATAACAGTACCTTCAGGCTTAAACCCGAGACCTTTCCCTACGACACTAGTCCCGAATACATGACCCTTCTCACCAGAGAGGACATTGAAAAAGACCTTCCCGATAAGTACAGGAAGAAGTTGATGAGACGCTCGAAACCGACTGTACCGAGAAAGAATACTAGTGATGTGCATTTGGCGATGAAAATCAAGCAATTATTTGAAAATTTGGAGTCGATAAATTTGAACGGTGGGGACATGACGCCAAGGACTGAACAGAAGGTGCTGCTGAATGAGATACAGAAGGTATTAAAGAATTATTATTATTAGAGATTTCCATATCTGCCTATTGTAGAAACCACGACTTTAGAATATCGTTAAAATTTCCATAGATCTCGACTGTGACCGCACATAGACGACTAGTCGCTAACTACTTTTCGGTTACTGAAGTAACAATTACTGCCCACGCAAAACGACAGCGAAGCGTTGTTTTTTTAAGTACAGTACACTATGATCGCACGACTATGCTATACGGAATTCCTTTTAAAGTCAGTTGCCGAAGCGATAAGCAATCGCTCACGTGTCTTGTTCAGTCATTAGTATTGTCGCTAAATCAATTACTAAACAGAAGCTGAGCAACTTCTCAGAGCGCCGAGTCGCACTCGTGTGCGGTAGCTAGATAATACAAAATTGTATAAAACAACTAGTCACTCTGCGCTCATGGACACAACCTAAAGGGGCGATTCCGAGGCACGCGGCACCGGCGGTGACGTCGGGCGGTACATGCCGTCGTTATAGATTCGAAAACTGGTGTTTTAGCGTGGCGCAACTAACCTGCGGTAGTATTAACCTATTGTCTCCTCTCACAAGCCTGAACAGTGAATATAATTGAGCAGTTTTAATTACATAAAGAAAAAGACAATGACTTCTCACTGTATTCGCCTATTTCTACATAAAAATCAGACGCTCAATACTTCTAATGTACATAAACAAAAGCGAAGAAGGCTAATCAAATAATGTAAGGTGTTTAGACAATAAATTAAATAAATTTTCGCTTTTTTCGTCTGTCAACACTTCAATGTTGTCCGACTGCAGACGATAGGTTTTTGCGCGGTTGTGCCGTCTGCCGCGACGCGTCATAACAAAATACAACTTACCGCGCGGCTCTTGCAGTCGTGTCCGAAAGGCTCTCATAATTTAATACTGGAAAGTACTGCAGTCTACCGTTGCGTCAAATGCCGTCGCCGTGGGTTGCGTGCCTCGGAATCGTACCTTTAGACCGAGAAAGGTCTATTTATAAGGGGTTAAGTACCTACTTGATGAGTACATTGTTACGTAATCATAATCAGTCTGCACTTGGCCATTATTGTCGCTATAAACATATCAACTTCGGTTAAGATTTCTTTTTAATATTTCTAAAGTATATAAGAGTAGAACTGATAATTGTCCCTTTTTCAGATAACCGAGATAAAACAAAAACTTCATGAACTGTCCACAACGAATGTAAGATCAGTAGTTGCTGATTAGAAGACTGTCATTATGATTTAATCTTAAAATGTCGAGGATATCAAATGTCATAAATAATGAACATGCAGGTCTCGACATTTTATTCAGAGGCAGCAGAAAAAAAAACAATACCATGTAGTGGCTTGTGATGATATCCTAAAGTGGCTAAAGTAAATCCAATAATTCTTAAGTGTTCTTTTGCACTTGAGGATATTATTAAAGATTTCACTGTTAATAGGTCATTACTAAAATGTGCATTATTACTAAAGGAGTTAAATAAAATCAGCACGATTAATGTTAGATACTGGGTTTTTAAATAATAAATACGTTGCGCTTAAAACACTATATTAACTTTTAAACAATTTAAATTGCATTAACGTATATGTAACGATCGTTGGAGCAGATTCTAAGTAAGAAAAGAGGCCTTTTTAGGCAATGACAGTTCTTTCACGTAAACCGCTGATTGGTCGAATCCTTAACGACTCTCAGTGTTGCCAATTCTGGACATGCCCCCGGCCTTGGAAGCACTGGCATCCAACATCCCCTCTTCTGAGTCTTCATAGAACAGAGGACATATTCGAGGAAATGCGCGTCTGATTATTCCTGCACAGGTTTGGATATCTGCGACTCCATTTGGTCCTAATTTGCAATTCGGAGATATATTCTTTGCTCCATCGGTTCCAGAAATGTTGCCTGATTTGCTCCAGGTGCTGATAGCGTGTCAGCCGGTGGACCGGAATTTCAGCCAGTGGTTCTGCTGCAGGTGCTGTCAAGGCACGTCCAACCAGGAAATGAGCAGGAGTTAGTGGTAGAAAGTCAGTGGGATTAGTAGATAAAGGACTAATAGGTCGGGAATTAAGTATAGCTTCAACCTGTGAAAGTACCGTAGTATACTCTTCAAAAGTTAGGCGTGCGTTCCCAACCACTCTCAACAAATGATGCTTACAAGATTTTACGCCACTTTCCCACAATCCACCAAAATGAGCCGCATAAGCTGGGATAAAAGAGAATTTAATATTTTGACTAGTTGCGTATTCAATTATATCATTTGAAATATTTTTTAAAACGTTTTTGAACTCATTAGCAGCTCCGACAAAGTTTCGACCATTATCGGATAGTATCTGATAAGGTTTACCTCGCCTAGCTATAAAACGCTTCAAAGCAAGCAAATAAGATTCCGAAGACAGGTCACTGACTAGTTCTAAATGCACCGCACGAGTTACGAAACAAACGAATAAACAAACGTAACTCTTTGTTATCTTAGAGCCCCTACCCTTACGGTTCAATATGAGCATTGGTCCAGCGTAGTCAACACCACACTGATGAAACGGAAAGGTGGGTGTAATTCGTTCAGGTGGTAAATTGCCCATAATAGGGGATAACGATTTACCTGACAGTCTGGTACAGATGACGCAGTCGTGGACCGTGCGCCTTGCAAGATTCCTACCTCCAATAGGCCAATAAGATTCGCGTATATTGTATAATAGGGCTTGTGGTCCGGTGTGATGTAGATTTTTATGCTCGTAACGAAATAACAACACTGCAAACCAATGCTTAGAAGATATTAACATCGGATGTTTTTTGTCAAAGTTAAATAATAAAGATTGTTTAATTCTCCCCCCTACTCGTAATACTTTATCATCTCCCATAAATATATTTAAATTGTTAAACTTGTGTTTAAATTTTAGTTTTTTATTACAAGAAAGTAATCTATATTCATCTGCAAATGTTTCTAATTGTGACAGTTTTACCAAAGTCTCACTGGCATTTTGTAACTCATCAACAGTAAGAGAGCCCTGACGAATATTATTTTTATAGCGTGTATTGTGTATAAAACGCAATACGTATGCACAAGTCCGCTTCATACGATTAAATTGCGAAAATCTTTTAAATGGGAATAATGAAATTTCTGACGAGCTGACTAATGAATTAATAGGTTTAGATTTGATTTCAGGTAAACAAGAAATATCTACTTGTTCGTCATATGACTGATTGCAATCAAATGCTGGGTCATGAAGAAACGTTGGCCCCTCCCACCACATAACACAATTTTTGAGGTCTTCCAGTCCGACACCGCGGGATACTAAATCTGCTGGATTTTCCTTGCCGCTAACATGACGCCACCTCAACGTACCAGTGAGCTCGTGAATCTCAGATACTCGGTTTTGAACAAAGGTTTTTAATAGATTAGGAGACATGCGCAGCCATCCTAATACTATGGTGGAGTCACTCCAGAAAGTAACGTTATCGAACTGACAGTTTATTGATTCGCGGATTTTATTATAAAGCCTAGCACCCAGTAAAGCGCCACAAAGTTCTAATCTCGGGATGCTAACCGGTTTTAGAGGCGCAACCTTTCCTTTAGAACAATACAATCGTACGATTACCGATGAGTCACGATTTATGGTGCGCACAAATACACAAGCCCCGTACGCGACAGACGAAGCGTCACAGAATATGTGCAGTTGGATGCGCGCGGGGTTGGTAGCTACAACGTGACGCGGCACGCGAATATATTTAAGCATAAGCAGAGAAGTCGCGAAACGGTTCCAAATTTGTGAGACGTCAGCGGGAACCTCATCATCAAAATCTATTTTCAATAGCCATAATTTTTGTAATAAAATTTTAATTATAATCACCGTACAACTCAACAATCCTAAAGGGTCATAAATCTGACTAATCTTTGATAAAATGTATCGTTTTGTAATAATTTTATTGTCAATCTCATAATTTGTGTTAAAATGAAATTCGTCACTAATGTGAAACCAACCTAATCCTAATGTTTTAGCGTGGACATTATTACCTAATGACAATTCCTTAGATAATTCGGATACTCCGTTTTCGACTTCATCTAAATTAAAATTAAACATCCACTTGCGTAGAGGAAAACCACCTGATAGTAAGTGACTAGATACATTTTGACAAATCTTTAATAATTGATTTTTGTTATCATGCGTCGTTAATAAGTCGTCGACGTAAAAGTCGTTGCTAATAATTCTAGTGACATCAGGATCAGTACTCTCAGCTGCCAATTGCTTGAGACATCGACAACTCAAAAACGGAGCGGACGCGGTTCCGTACGTAACAGTACAAAGTTTATAAACGCGAATAGGTTCCGACGGGTCGTCCCGCCACAAGATCAATTGAAGATCACGTTGATCCTCATGAATTAAGCACTGGCGAAACATTTTCTCAACATCAGCACAAGCCGTATACTTGTGCTGCCTAAATCGTAACAATATAGCAATGAGATCACCCTGTATCGGTGGACCGACCATTTGGAGGTCATTCAATGAAATATCTGTGCTGGACTTTGCACTGCCGTCGAACACCACTCGCAGCTTTGTAGTCGTGCTATGCTCGCGGAGTACACCGTGATGCGGCATTATATAATGAGGCTTTCCATAGTTATCAGCTAGTTTCATATGACCCAAGCGTATGTACTCGTGAATAAAATCGCAGTAAAGTTTTTTATACTCCGGATTACGTACTAAGCGTTTTTCGAGAGCTAAGAACCTTCTTTCCGCTTGCGAATACGTCTCGCCTAATTTATCGGGTGAAATTTTGAAAGGAATACGTACAACGAACCTTCCGTCAATCGTGCGCGTAGTATTGTTAACGAAATGTTGTTCGCAAGCACGTTCATCCTCACTGTGCGTATCCCGAGGCGCAAACGTTTCTTCGAGTTCCCAGAACTGTCGTAGCTGGGTATCAATCGCATCTGAAAAATTACATTGAATTCCGTACCCTTTATCGCGTGAAATAGTAGAAATAGGCCCAGAAATAATCCAACCTAGTTCTGTGTCTAATAAGAAAGGCCCATTCGGTAATTTAATTTTATCTGTTTTTATTAAATCCCAAAACTTATCAGCACCTATTAAAATATCAATATTACTTGTTTCATAAAATTGCGGATCCGCTAATTGAATGTAATCGGGTATATTAAATTGCGCGTATTGTAATGGCATCGCAGGTATGGCCGAAGTAATGTTAGGCAAAACAAAACATTGTAAATGTGTTTTATAAGTGTTGGACGTCGATACAATTTCAATGTCACATATTTGCGTTGATTTTGTGACAGAGTTACCAACACCTCGTATTTCGAACGTGGACTGTATAACATTTATGTGTAATAAATCGCATAATGATTTTGTGATAAAACATCTTTCTGATCCATTGTCCAAAAGGGCGCGAACTACATGTAACTTATTTAAGTTGTCCGTTATTTGTATTAGAGCGGTTGACAATAATACCGGTTTTAAATTGGCAGAATGAATACAGTTAGTATCGAGGTGTGCATTATTTGCATTAATATAAGATGCGTGTGTTGACAAGGAAGGTGTGAGCGGGGAGGCGGCCGAGGGCGCGGGTGCGGTCGCTCTGACTATCGCGGGCGCAGGAGGCGTCACTGACAGTACGCGACCATCACTCACCTCAGTGGCGTTACCCGCATGACTTGTGAATGTCGTATTAATATTGTAATATTTATTATCGGGATGTACTAACGAATTGTGTTTCTGATTACATCTCCGACACGGTCCAAACTGACAATCGCTTACTGTGTGACCCAAACGTAAACAATTTATGCATAGCTTTTTCTCATTAATGAATTTAAGTTTTGTTTCCAAGTTATAATCGAGAAACGTTTGACAAGCGTATAGTGGATGACTTGCATTACACAACAAACAGCGCCTTTTAGTGTTATTGTATAATTGACGTTCCTTCGGCTTATTTGTGGAAACATTGCAGTGAACTTTAATTGAATTTTGAGTGTTGAGTTTTTTAAAATCATGATTTTGTTTGCTGTGTGATAATTGCAATGTTTCCAACATATCAGCTCGGTCAGTAAGGAACTTCATTAAGCTATCAAGTTTTAAAGATGTTGAGTTATCATTTTTTGAGCATAGCGTACCTTTATGTTGCTCCCATTGACGTTCTGTGGTGGGATCTAATTTAGAAACAATTAAATATATGAGTAAGGTATCCCAATATTCTACGGGTTCATGAAGGTTTGATAAAGCGCGTATATTCTTTAAAACTGTGTCTATTAAATTGCGTATTTGAATATATGACTCCTTGTTAACACTGTTCATAGTAAATAACGCTTTTACATGACTTTGAACAAGTAATCTTTGGTTGTTGAAACGATTTTGAAGCAATTCCCAAGCGATTAGGTAATTACTTGCCGAAAATTCCACTGAGTTTATAACTAATTCTGCACTACCCTTTAGTGATGATTTTAAGTAATGGAATTTTTCAATATCGCTTATTTCACTGGAGTTATGTACAAGACTTATGAAACTGTCTCTAAACTGTAACCAATTCCCAATTGAACCATCAAATATAGGCAAGGATATGACAGGTAATTTAATAGTTGGCCTTTGTGCGGATGGATTTAAAGTGTCAGTGACCTTACATAAACTTAACAAATATTCAGCTTCAGAGATTGCATCGTAATAGCTGCTCTCAAACAGCTCTCGCTGTGTTAATTGATCATCAATATCAGATACAGATTCTTCTAGCTTGGTTTGTATATTACTAAATTCGCTGAACATAGTAGAAGCTCCCTGAATACGCAACTTTAAATCTATTTGTTTTTTTACTACAGATCGTTTCGTTTTTTAAAGTACACACATAATTTGCAAATCTAGTTAACCTGCCTTTGAGTATACCGCGTTTTTTAACTAGCTCTTTTACTAGACTGGCATCACTATGTTTATACGGAGAATTATCGCGAGATTTAGGTGGTAAAGTATCATGACTTGGCTCAATCATTTTAGTGGAAAGTGACAAAAGAGGGTACTCACAGTTTTGACGTTTTCAAATGAGATGCGAAGTACTTGGACACGCACGGCCGGTATTATTTGACTGAAACTTAGAGAATTAAATAGCATTAAACAGTTGAAGTGGAAGTGGGGCGGGAATAGATGGGATGGCTGGCCGTACCTATTTGCGCGTTTTCAGATACCAAACCAGCTTCCTCCAGGATTGATTATTCCAACGACTACCCCTTGGCTTCTCCTCTTACTGCATAAGCTGCTATGGACTTGGACGCCTGCTCCCAGACTGCGTGTTTCTCCGATCGCTGCCGCTGGGTTATTAGTTTTCGAATTGATTTGGCTCCGAATGACCAGTTATGTTAGATACTGGGTTTTTAAATAATAAATACGTTGCGCTTAAAACACTATATTAACTTTTAAACAATTTAAATTGCATTAACGTATATGTAACGATCGTTGGAGCAGATTCTAAGTAAGAAAAGAGGCCTTTTTAGGCAATGACAGTTCTTTCACGTAAACCGCTGATTGGTCGAATCCTTAACGACTCTCAGTGTTGCCAATTCTGGACAATTAATCATTACGCGGCAAATATTAGGTGTATGCCACATTGTACCCGATTACATTTCCCTTTGTCAATAAAATGTATTTGAACACTCACAATTTTTTTTATCGTACAAACCCAAAATTCAATTTTTCATACATTTTATGATGCAATTAGTATAAAAAAAATATTTAAAATTACTCATAATCATGACCAGTCGATGGTTTGAGTCTTCGGAAAAAATCGGTTACGTCCTCTATATATTATAGCGTCGACCTGTCTCCCCACTGCCTGAATACTGGCCTCTCCAAGGGATAGCTGGATATAGGATTCTTCTCGTCCATCCACTACCGGCGATTTCAAGATGTCAGCCTGTCTACCTTTAACTACTATACTTGGTTTCCATTCGAGGACTTGTCCTATGCAAACAAAATATTATTTATAGTTATCTAAAAAGAGTAAATACCATTTGTGTTAAAATTTGTAGACAAATAAAACAAATTATTTATTATTTTCTCACTTTTATTGTTCACCTCTGCGATTGGCCGCACCCTAATGTTTACGAATACATAAATAATTATAACTACACTCAACATACAGCTAATTGGGTTACAGGAAGCATACAAAATAAGATACGAACACTGATAAAAACAAAAGTGTTACCAATTTATTTGTTTGAATGGCGTCATTTTGTGGTCTGACGGTTTGACGCGACTAAAAAATATAAAAGTCTAAGTATAGTCGAGTGCAATTAGACATAGAAAGTGATAAACCTTACCCAGTTATACTGAATGGATTTGTATACTTTTTTGTTGTATTTCTAAAATCAATTACTAAAAAAATTACCCTTTAAAAATTACAACACAAAAAATAAAAATACAAGTCCAAGAGAATTTCCATTCTTCAAGTATATTTTATTAATTAATTAATTTTGTAAGCATCAATGCTGAATGATAAGTGCGCCAGACTTAAACGGCGCGCGGCGGCCTGTATAGCCTGTATAGTCCTTTTATCATTGCTTATACAAACTGGCCATTTCGCCCACTCCCATTAATAGGCTGTTCTAATTTCTTGCCCTTGTCTTTGTATAAATATAATAATTAATAAGTCATAAATGCACGTATTTACATGATCTACAGATCAGAATGTTGATATTTTTATTAATTTCTTACAAATAAAAGGATAAATAAATCCATTTGGACATCTAACGTTGCCTTGAAAAGTTAGCATTTTAAATTCAACTCTGTTATTAGGAGGGGGGCGATTTGTGAAATTTAGATGGGACAATACTTTAATAATGTAATTCATCTACACTTAACAAATGCACAGGTTGAACTATGTATTATTTTTACACCGTTTTCAGCGAGACAAACTAATCACCAGGATTCGCTACAAGTTTGGTAAATCGCAACCCAACAACAATAGGGAAAATTATTGTGAGAGAAGAGGGGGGGGGGGGGGGTAAAATACTGTAAAATACCCATATTAGATACCCATGTTAGGGTAGATAGCCATCTTGCAAAAAAATAAAATATATCCTTAAGTTACGTGTCCATGTTAAATCTCGCTGAATTATTACTATTACAAGCAGATAAAATATAACTTCTAAATTATAATATATAGTATAAATTATAATTCTAAATTCTAAATTATAATATATAGACTATGTAATAAAATTAATAGTATTATTCGAATTATATTACATATAAAGGAACATATTAAAGAGTACAGTCCGCAACATACAAAACTTTATCGAATTAATTGCCAAACTTATTTATTTTTAAACATTAAGATAGACATACAGAAAATTTAACTTAATTTTACAGTAAACAACCGAAATATAATAAGATTAAACATCCTGAGTCCATATAAATTAAGCCCATAGATCTATATAAGAATAAGGCGCCAATGCGAGCGTGTACAAATATAGTGTTGCAATATGTTAATATGTCAATCAGTACACTAAATATCTATTGACATATTAAAATATTATACACTATTTTGTAGGACCTTTTATTTAGTAAATTTCCTTCACACATACCCAATCAAAGTCGGTTGACATACGTATCAACTGGGCAAAACCCTGTTAAAGCTCAGTTCAGCTGAAGCTAAATGCGTTAGGTTAATACTACGTATGCATTCCCAATCAGTTGCTATGTAAAACCTTAAATGTCACAATTTTACTTATTAATTGTTCATACTAGTTGCTAATCGCTCTATGCTACCGTCTTATCAAAAATCACACGTTATTCTCAAGTGTACACTGGTAGATAACTGTACATTAAACTTATTTTCGTATTTATGTTTTATTAATTCGTTTATAATTGCCATTTATAATACTGAGGCGTTTAGAAAACTTGAATCAATAAATCAATGTATGTGAAATGTTCGTTCAGCTGCCATTTTGGACAAGGATTCACTGACAGATGTTATACATTATCTTATGACTTAATTATTCCTAAATATCGTCCAGCGCTACGTAAGAATTGCGTAAGAGATCACTAAAACTTATTCTCTTTTAATACTCCTTTTACAATTGAATGAGAAAACATTAAATTGTAACCCAACTACACTTAGTATACTCAATTCAGCGTAAGAAAAAGAGATACAATACTGTCATCACGTCATTTGCCGACTGACCAATTAGGCGAGGAGGCGCTCCTTGATAGTCAGCATTCTTTGATTTAACAATTACGTGAAAATGACAACATTCGGAAATCAATTACGCAATGTGTCGTACCTTTATTAATCAATTACACGTGTTCTTTGATTAATCAATTAACGCTGTTTTATACACCTGACAAAATGACGGTATTGTCGGTAGGAACTTAAGATTTCAGATTAAGATTTTCTAACTTAAAATCACGTTGATTCCAAATTGTGGTCATACAGCGTTAAATAAAAGTACCTGCAGCCTCTAACGACATTTTTGTTCTACGTCCTTTTAAAATTCAGCACTACTTTTGATATAAACCATTCACCCAAGCCGCGTACGTACACTTGCACCGTTTTACATACATGTGGGTATCTATTAGTAGCGGTTCTGTTAGCAGCTGTTTATGAATGGAGTTTGCGGCGTTGGCGTTAGTAGTAGCATATAGTGAGTAGTACAGAATAACAAAGACACACTTCATTTAACAAAAAAATTTTTTGGGGAACATAAGTTCAGAACAAACCAACCAGTTTTTCAAACTCCAATTTCCATTTGATAAAATGAGTTCTCTTTGTTAAAATAAATAATAGGTATATTTTATTTAACCCTGTAAGTATTAATCTAAATTCAATAAATGGAAAAATAATAATAAGGTCCCTTTTCTCATAAAGTGTAAAGTACTAATAATAACCTTCTAGTGGAGTGTAGGCTTTCTCGGCCGGTGTCCATATTAATTGAATCTATCCCAACAATTTTAACAAAAAAGAAGAGAATATAAGACTCCGTAATATCTGGTATCCAGCACTCCGAAGACATCAAGCTCACGGGGGAGAGAGAAGAGAGGGGGGACAAAAACAGACTCGGTACACACAGAATCATAACTACCCTCGCCCACTATAAATTATCGGTGCGTCAGTACACACACAATCACAACTACCCTCGCCCACTATGAATACCGGTGCGCCACAATCGTCGAGTCAGTTGCTCTCGAGAAGCCGAAGAGATAACATCTCTCCGAAAGTGAACGCAGTCGCCACTGAAGATGTCAACCGCAGTTGTTGACGAAACGTTTGGAAGAAAGAAAAGAGATTCCAGAAGACCTCGGCCAAGTACCCCGGAAGATTCAATTAATAATAACCTTCTAATACAATAAAAAAATATAGTCCTAATGTAAACAAAAGGGATTATTATATAGCTAAAAAGTTATCTATAGCTCTTTCTTAACAAAAAGACATTATCTCTTTAAATAAAACAGTGTTAATGACTGAAGTTCACAATATTCTTATTTCTGTAAAAAAAAAATCGAAAGGAATGCCTAAATTCTTGTGGGCCTAATGGCCTTTCAATAGTCACGGGACATGTATGGTTTAAGGCGAGCGCAGAAGGCGCCCCCCCCCCCCCCCCCCTCCGGTAGACCGGCGGAAGGAACGGGGCCCGGCTTAGAGTGTTGCTTTGGGAGGGTACCGCGGGATCGCGAGTCGGTAAGAAGCGCCCAGGCACGTGCCGATACCTGGTATAAGTGTTGGCTGAAGGCCGGTGTGTGTTCACGGCATAGCGAGGGGGACGTCCTCGTCTCCGCCGGCGGGAACGGTGTGTAAAAATAAAGTAAGGTATACAGTTTTCTGAAAAAATATGTTAAATATATATATGTCTATTAGCACAACGGTAGAAATATGTAAAATGTTAAAGTATATGCGGGATAGGCCATTTTGTCTTTCAACCGTCGAATTATTTTGCCTCTGGGCTCACATAGACTTGGGGAATGATACCTACAATTATATGTTTTTTTTTTACTTTCTATAAACACATTAAATTGGATGAATTGACTTATTTACACAGAAAAAAAATAGTTAACGAATGTTGCTATATAACGTTTTCTATAAAAATAATAAAATCTTTCGAGAAAAGTTCATACATCAAAGGTCTTTAGGGAAAAAAAATAGCATTATATATTTAAATGTACAAATATATCTTGTCTCAGTTAAATGCGTTGATAGAAAAATTCAAAACACTTATTTAAAATTTATATAATGTAGTATTTTTACGATTTTGATTTAATCACCTAAACATATAAAAAGTCTCTCTAGTTGTAAGTTCGTGCAAAAGCTATGTATAGGATATAGCATCAATATATCAATCTTAACTTATAATTCGATTATTATTTTGTTAGTCAAATCGCATTGTGATAATAATAACGACTAGAATTTAAATAATAGACGTTTATTTGAAATTAAATTATTTGATATTTGAATCCAAATTTTCATGTATAGAATAGAATATTCAAAAGTCTGTGGACAACTCGAATTTTATACGTCTTATAGTCGATCTTATTTATATATTTCGAGGGCAGAAAAATATATCATCTAGCGGCTTGAGATGATATCTAGCGATTAAGGTTTATCTTAAGACTGTTAAAAAATATATATTTGCTAGATCTGGTTTGAATGAAAACAATTGAAACTTATTTGGAAATAAACAAAAATAATTGTTTATATCTGTGAAATTTTGTTTAATTTGTAACTGCGGTTACACGCGGCGCTAGTGTCGCCTGCAGTCAGATTATAAGGTAGAGCTACACGTATTTACTCGTACATTATCTTGTATTCTTTATACTAAACGACCCTTTATGCTATGCGTGCTAAAATAGTAAAGTGTAAAAAGGTATATTATACTATTTATATACGAGAGAGTATATATACATTTTACATAGTATTTTTACGAACAAACTTCCAATAAAAATATATCACGCCAATATCCTTCTACAATATAGCGTACCGACGCCTAAATGTCATTTTAGTTCATACGGGGTGTTGGTAGCAGGTGCTGATTGAAAAATTGAAATTGGCCTTTTCTTTATTTAACTCATGATAGAAAAGGCAAAAATATTGACACATACAGTTCTATGAATCATAGCTATATAATTATACGTAATTATATGTAATTATAGGTCCACGCTAATACTAGTATCGTACATTTATTGATATTCCGATTATTATCCTTAACGCTGACATTGGGCGTTTTCGTATGAAAACTGTGAACAAGTCAAGTGATGTGTAATTACGAAAGTCATTTACAATCGAAATGTTGGTTAACAAATGGTATTCTTTATTCATTGTTTGAAACCATCGATAAGTGTTTTGTAATCGCCCATCACTACTGTGTACATATTAAAGCACTCCGAAAAAATACTTATTTAAAGTTATAGCGAACACAATCATATGGTCGAATTGTATTAGAGCACGTGCCCTGCTATAGGAATTGAACCTACGATACCTCAGTGGATTCGCCAATTTTTATTTCAGTCTTACCAATCCTTGACTAGTTTCCACTTGTACAAAATACACTCTCAATTTGTAAGTGACTTTTAAATGGTAAAAAGAAACACTAGACAGGTTTCAATGCGATTTCTTTGTACGATTTATGAAAATCGATGAATCAAATCTAAGGATACATAGATATTTCTAATACCGTTCTATATACTACTGTCTGTTCGTGTTAAGAATGCAGTGAGTCATCACTAGTAAAGGCATTGATCACCTTGATTTTCAATATTTGAAAATTATTAGATGCATTCTATAGTTATATATCGGGATAGAAAAAAAAAACTAGACAGAAATACAAATAATTATTATGCATGTAAAATAATTACAGAACTCTACGCAGACTACATAAGTTCCTACAAAAAGGACTTGGGCTAATGGATTCTAAGAGCGAGAAACGGTCCTAAAATAAGTCCAGCGTGTGTTTAGCCTTACGCAGTCCACATAGAGGCTAATTTACAACCACTTATCCACGTCTAAACGAAAAACGATCTAAGGAACATATTCGGTCCTGAAATGAAGCTTAATATTGCATGAACATCCATTCTTATCTAAATGTCTATTTATCAGTACTTATTACTTATGTAATTACATATACTAACTTATAAGTATAAAATAATGCATATGATATGGATACCAGATCAGTGTATAACTTGTTATATTATAGTACATATTAAAATTAACACAATATACATGTAATGAAAATGGAAATTTGTAATAAATTTTCTTTTGCATACCAATGTACAATGTGGGTAGATTTATTTTACGTGTCGTAACATTGGCTACGTAATCGTTAACACAATACAAAAACTAAAATGAAACGGAATTACCAGTCAATGATACCATTATACATGTACGGCAGGAATAGGTTGATAATTCGACCCTTACAAGTTTAGTAATTTTAGTCAATTATATCTGTTTGGGTTTTTTATAGTGAAGTGGCCGGACGAGCAAGCGGTCCCACGTGATGGTAAGTGTTACCGCCGCCCATGGACACCTGTAACACCAGGGGTATATGCGGGTGCGCCGCCGACCTTGCAAAATCCTATCCACAGCTTTCTTGAAGAAGCCCATATCGTAGCGTAATGGAAAGACCTCTTGAGGCAGCTTCACCAAAAATGCTTTCGGTATTAAAATATCTATAGATATCAATGTAGAAACACAACTATGTATTCGATAACTATAACGACCGATTGGCGCAGTTGGTAGTGAGCCTGGTTGCTGTGCAATAGGTCCAGGGTTCAATTCCTGGTCGGACATTCATTTGTTTGAAGACAAATGTTCGTTCGGGTCTGGGTGTGTCTTTGTGTTTGTGTCTCTGGACCCACGACACAGGTAATTCTAGTGTGGGCCATTGAGTGATCACCCCATTGATCAACTCACCCCCGCCATGTTTAGATTTCACATTTTAAATGGAAGTTCAATTCTAGGAGATTGTTGAAGTGTACAGTCACATGATTTTGTAATAAGGTAGTTTCAACGATACTAAATATTATATTTTCCTTAATTTGCTATTTGCAATTAACATTATTTTAGGGGCATTCTAACGCGGGCATTATTACATTAGTCTAAATGACGGTAGAAAATCCTAACTATATTCATATAAATACAGTAAGAAACTAAGTTTCTAAAAAATCATTTTAATTGGTAATTTTTAATAAAAATTTGAAAACGCATATTGGCTATTCAAAAAATGACAAATTTCATTCAATGGCATTATACTTTTTTTTATTATTATTACCTACCTATTAAGTTTGACATACTATATGCGAATTCAATTTTATAATTGTATTAAGAAAAAATATAGGGTTGGGGTACCAAAATGTTTTCACTCTTCTATCAATTCTTGGGATGATCAGTAACGTCACTACATCTTCTCCCTCCTTATTAATTGTATCCCACCCTCTTCGGTCTCAGCGCCAGTCGATAGCGATTGCGCTCGTGTCACTGTTAGAAGCACCAAATACCCGCGGTCCTCGCTGTCTAACAATGACGTCAAAGCATCTCTCCCCCCCCCCCCCCCACAATTATCTTCATCTTACCCTTTTCGCCCTCCGAGGCAGGCGACAGCTGTCGTGCTTGTTTCACCCCTAAAAAGCATTAAGTACCCTCAGTCTATGAACAGCGACGTCACTACATCTCCCCCATTACCTGCGCCCCCTCCTCGACCTCCTCGCCAGTCGACAGCGATCGCGCTCGCGACGCCGCTAGAACGAGCGCACCATGTACAAGCGGCCCTCGGTGTCAGACACAGCCTCCCGGGACACTTCCACGAAACCAAGTTTACAGTAGAACTGGTTTAGATAGTGGTCTGTAGAGTTTATGCAGGCGTGAACGCCACTTGCACCTGAAAGTAAAGACATAGAATTTTATCTATGTTTATGCTAACAGAATACTGGTAACAATGATTTATAATACAACGTGTGACGTGCAAAACCTGAAACGTGTCAACCAGTTTAAAATATATACAACCGTTTTAGCGAAAAATTAAATTATATCATGGATTTAATCAGAAGTTTACAAACATGTAATGGCTCCAGTACACGTTGGCCGAGCGCGCTCGGTGAGTGCACTCGGCAAATTTTAATGCCGCTGTTTACACGTTGGCATGTTTCACTCTGCGTTGATTCCTTTTGATTTGTGCACGGAAAACCGACACTGGTCGGGTCGTCGACGACGTCAATACACCCAAAAAGCATTGTACACGTTGTACACCAAAAATGTACACGTTGGCCGAGTGCACTCGTCGAGCGCGCTCGGCCAACGTGTACTGGAGGCATAAGGTTTTGTCGTGTTGTCCAAAACATTCGTGGCGTTCATTACTCAGTGCGGGCGTCAAGGCAGCGCACGTGACGCGGAATAAAAGATATACTAGAATTGTACTATAATACAATAAATCTATATAAATAAAAATTAAATGCTGTTCATTGGTAAACGCATCACTTGAGAACGGCTCCGCCGAATTGGCTTATTTTGTTTTAAATGTTCGTAATAGTCCGAATAAGGTTTTTAGGGAAAGAAAAATTGGAAAAGTTGCCCGGACAATTGGAAAATTCGGGAAAAACTGAAAGTGCTTTTTTCTATGGAATTTTTGTATGGACTCAAGACCATGACTCACGATTCGAAAGATGGATATAATTCTGTTTTTGTTTTATTCGTTATGGTCCTGGAAAAGTTTAAAGGAAATAAAGAATAATTTACTTAAATTTATGGATTTTTTTTTAAATTTATTGAAATTTGGACAGGACGTCTGTCGGGTCAGCTAGTCGTGAAATAAAAACCTATTGTAAAAAGTAGTAAAATCGATTGTGAGATACGATTACTTACAATCGATTGTAAAAGAAGTATATTTTGATATGTTATACCCCGACAATAAGGGAATACAGGAATCAGTGTAATAATATCACTTCAAGGCCCAACAGAACAGCTGGCTCGTCTTACTATACGCAGCGAAAAGCCGGGTACATCAAGATATCTCGTTAAGTTATACCGTTAGTCATGTTATACATGAACGTTAGTTACATCGAGGTCAGACAAGACGTACAACCGGCTCGTCGCACCATAAGATATATAGTGAGGCCGGGTCTACTAAAATAAGATGGGGAAAACGAGCCCTTGATTCCATTGTGCTCTTAATTTCATTGACGAGAGAATAGTATGGCATGGGAATGGACTCTGGAATATTTCAGTCACTATCGAAACACATTTTTTTAAATTAATAGGATTTTACCCATGGTTATTAATATTCGAGGTCCGTGGCCCGTGAAGTGCGTTCGGCGGTTGTGGGACTGTATCGTGCGTCGGCACCTTTCGAATAAGTTATAGTTACCGTGTGCCCGTAGCGCGGCGAGTAGGCAGGTGAGCAGGCGCGCGGGCGCGTGCGAGTCGCGGCACGCTCCCACGCAGCACGACACTAGCGCGGGGTGCGACCGCGACACGCACTCGGGCGCGCGAGGTGAAGTGCTGAACGTGTGAAAGTGCTTTATGCACTCCTGCGTAAACAACAACAACACTTTTAGGTAAATTCAGAAAAAATATAACTATTGCGGAGATCGCAAGTTTATACTAATATAATAAAGAGAGAGCACGAATTTTGTGAGTTTGTGTGTATGTGGAGGGTAATCTCCGGAACCACTGCACCTATTTGAAAAATTCTTTCACCATTTGAAAGACACATTACCTATTCCAGATGGACATAGGCTATATATTATGTGCAAAAAAATTTCCGGGCATGCAACGCATGCCGGACATAGCTATTCTAAATAAAGGCCAAAGTTATAACTTTAAATACTAATTACCTCGGTTTCTAGACGTTTCAAAACTTACCTAAGAAATTTTTTTCTTTCTTTTGATGTATTCTATCGATTTATTAAGGTGTGCTTGGTGGGCGTAAAATCATGATTTTTTAAAAATAGCGGAATGTAGGTATGCCAGGCCCCATACTAAAAAATACCCGAACCCCTTTGGAAAAAGAATAATTTGGATCTATACTTGGATTATTCCAAGACGAACCAAATCAATCCAGTACCTCTAAAAATGGAGCAATTCAAAAGGTTTACAACGAACGGATATTTCGATGTGTTTGCATAATTTATTCTAAGTAAATATAATAATAAAATAATAACGCCACACTCAATGGTTCACACTAAGATTCCCTGTGTTTTGGGTCCAGAGACACAAACAAGTACAAACACAACACATACTACACCCAGACCCGAACAAACAAAGACTGAAAAAAATAATTATTACCACTGGTTTATCGTGACAGTGACATTATATGTACAGCACTGGTATCACTCGTGTACACAGTTTTCATACAAAGAATTATTCATTTATTATTTATCTATGGAATTACTTTGGTTGATTAAAGATCTTACCTTAGCCGCTTGACTGAGGTCTTCCCTCTCGATAAGGCTCTCCGGATACTTGCTGCACATCTGCGGTATCCACGTTAGCTCCTGCTGCTTGTAGAACTCCTTACTGTTCAGCACTGCGCACGCGTAACCCACTATTTCCGGTTTTACACCTGCAGTTTAAAAATAGGATATATTTTGATTATTTTTAGTGAAAACTCTTTTGGGGCCTTTCTCACCACGTTACGATAAGAAAATGTTAACAATCTGATAGATAAATTATCTGGCAATTAAATCTGTTTGACTTTCTGATAACCTATAACTGACTTTCTGATACCTTCCGATAAAGTATCAGGAAATGGTGAGAAAGGCTTAATATTTTTAACACAGAAAAAGAGAAAATGTTACATGTTAAAATATTTTTTTCTGTTCCTTGTATACTTTATCAACAATGTCTCAACACGGGTCACATAACTTAAAAAGTATGATTTTTTTGGCCTTCTATTGAACACTGAAAAAGTGTACAATTAATTAGTTTATCCAATCAAGCAATGACCTTTGAAATTTTATTGATTGCCTATTTTTTGGGGGCTGCAAAAACCCCAACTGGGGAGAGTGTTTTTATACTAATTTTGGGGAGAGTGCACGTTGCAATCCAACAGCCGCTGGGCGCGCTCGACTGGCCACGTTATCCCTTTTTCATAGAAGACTACCTTGAAATCTACTGCATTTCCCATTTTATCTTATTTCCCTAATGTATGTACGTGTTTCTGTAGTGAGTGAGATGTGCCAGAATCCATTTTCATCCTATCCCTCCACATTTTCCCAACCCTATCTCCAAATCCATTCCTATAGTTCCAAAGGTAGACAGCGCATCCGGGGGCGTGCCAACGTTTGTCATTTTGGACTGATGTTGGCATGTATCGCGGAGGTCTATAGGCGTCAGTATCCACTTACCAGCAGGTGGACTCTATGCTCGTCTGCCGCCTTCGTACATTTAAAAAGAAAACTTACCATTGATCTTCTTCTCGCTAATCCCATCCAATTTGTCGGCATCTGAGTAGTCATCCCCAGCGGGCGTGTCGTCTAAATGACAATCCTCCTCGTCTTCTATTACCATACACAAGTCCGGGGCCAGTGTTAGGAAGGGCGCTACTAACCTGCGAATGGAGATTATTTGTTAAGGGGCTATACTAATGGTAAATTATAAGAAATTTCTGTGGCGTAAGGAAAAGGGTAAATAATAACAAAAATTCTCACAGTTGATTTAACAAGAATAAAACTACGAAGGTAGTACGGCCTGTCTCGTCGCCAGCACAGCATTGCAAGCCCCTCAAGCCAGTTGAGAAGACAATCAGCGTTATTATTTCAAGACCCTTCAGCATTTTAGTTCCTGAAACCCGCCACTCTACGGGTCCCGAATATCGAAAGTACAAAGCCCTCACCATGCCCGCCCTTTAGGTGATCACTTGACCACGGGGGGCGGTTAAGAGGACCCGGGGAAATTGGGAGTTGATGGTATATGGGTAGTCCTGTAAAAAGGATTATCCCTATATTTTCAACATTGTACGATACAATGGAGATGAGCATTATACACGTAACTATAACACGTAAATAAGAAGTTTGTTTATGCGCTGTCTTTTCTTGTAAAATTTAAATTTAACTATGATCGCTATATTATTGAGGCATGATACTGCGTCTAATGCATGGACAGTGCATTCACATGAGTAAAAAGCCGTACAGAATCCAAACTACATACAAACCCGGCGCGATAGGTACACTACTACATAGCGCAGCTATGTGTGCGTGACTAACAGACAGGTTCACGTAGGCGCTGTGAGGGGACAAAACGGTTTGCGTCGGCTCAAGCATCAAGTGTCGCACGCGCTATGCGTTTTTTTTTAAAATTAGTCTGTTAAATTATTTTATTATTATTTAAATATGTATCGAAAACAAATGGAGCAAAATTTAGTTATACGAGTACTTGAGAAGTTCTAAACAAGCGATAAATATGTGTAAAAGTTCTTTATTTAGTCTTTATAAGGAGATAAAAATGAAGGCAATGTACGGTTTGGATATCTTATAATTCGTCTGGAAAAGTTTGTAAATATTGTAACTTTTTCTAACATTAGTTCTGGAAATATGTTTATTTTTAATAGGCAAATTATTAATATTGATAATGATCTATTAAAAATAATACAGGTTTCAAATTTGGGGATGCCATGCGAGTGTTTCCCAATCAAATATTTAAAGAAACTTTAGGTATATTAAGCTAAGATTTTATCACACCATTCAAAAGAATAATAAACATTTGAAAAACAAATAATAAGATTTTTTTTTAAATTTGTAATTTAATTGTAAATGTTATGTTGGATTGATTAATAAAACTCAAAATTAACATAATTTATTTTTATCCTTAGGTGCCAGCCTTACTAAAGTAGGTATAAATATCCAGCGTCATAAAAGAGCTCTGTAAGGATTATTTACGAATGTGGTGCAACTTACCGCCTTAAGCTAATAAAATCTGACAACACAAAATTCATTCGTAATCATCGTGACCGTTAATTAAAACGAAATAAACTTCAAAACGGTTTCTTTCCATATTTCGCCTCGTAGCTATAAACTTATGTTGAAAATAAGTTTAAGAACAGTTTCCATCATCAGCTTATTTTTCAAGCTGGCTTGCGGATAATGTAGGTCATCCTGACCTACATTGTTTGTGTAAGGTAAGTGAATTAAAAGGGTGCACGAAAAGGAGCTTAAAAGTGTGCCGATTTGATACTTTGAAGACCGTTATCCCAGCATTAACAGGAGCGCTGAACAACATCCAAGGTACATAGTTCCAAAATTACGATGGTGTGTTAACTTTGAAAAAAAAAATACAAAAATTTTCAAAGTCAATAAAAACAAACGGTCATTGAATAAAGTTCATCAAACTCTATCACTTTTATCCAAACATTTTTTAAACGTATAGAAAATAGGGATACTTCCTTTCTAACTGGCGCTTGCCATTGGCTTTTCTTCCTTACCATCGCAGATATTACACTCGGTGTAATGTCATGTAATGTAGTTATTATAAGACGAGTTTAAAGCATTTCTCAGAGTGGATTAATAAAATAAAATTATTAATGTTTATCTATAGAAAAGACTTATTTTATTTTTTTCTACAGGCGGCACGAGCATACTGTCCACTTTATGGTAGTGGATGCGCTGCCTACCTTTGCAGATTAAGGAATAGATTGGGAAAATGGAGACGGATATGTGATGGGAATGGGCTCCGGCATATCTCCACTCATTGGACAAATACGATACAGAAGGAAATGCAGCACATTTCAAGTTAGCTATCTGTGAGAGAGGGCTAAAGTGGCCAGTCGAGTGCGCCCAGCGGCTGTAGGAATGCAGCGTGGACTCTCCCTGTAGAAAATTTATTTTATCTTATATATGAAATTATTTAATATACAAAAAATTTACTTACCTATCTGCGGGTAGCGTCTGCAAATCAGTCGGGAACAAATCGCTACAATCAGAGCCGTCGCGGCACGTTTTATGACAGATTGCGCACACCTGAAAAAATATATAAAGTAAGGAAATAAGAAAGTATCGAGTCATATAAGTTCTCTTTCTAAATATTTTTATACAGTGCAAGTGGTTGACGATCTACTTTTACCAACGGATTTCGAAAAAGGCAATTTCTAATGAAAGAAATAGGATATAGGAAGTATAACGAGATAAGTAGTATTTCTCACACTTCCCAGTCGATGGGATAGAATGGGATGGGAAATAGAGACTGTAATAGAATGAAAAGTTTTTAATACGATTTTACTCTAATCTATTTACTCTTTTTGCACCAAACTCTTTCTTTTAGCACTGGCTTAAGGCATTCTCTACCAGTTAAGTGTTGGTTAAACGAGATAAATATATACTCTTATGAGGAGTAGCAGTAAATATAAAGACTTTCCTTACTTCGTTATATGTATTGATTTACAGGAATGATTACAGGATGCTTATATCTTAACAATTCTGACACATCAAAGCATATTGAAGATACACATAGTACGCAAAATGTAAATATACACACACGTAGCTCACAGAATACTATGGTATCTACTGTGATATGGAAGGCCTGATACTACGTAGAGTCTCATACATGTGTGCCGATATAGGCCCTGTGTCGTGTGGTTACTTTTTCTGGACAAGTTAATCGGCCTGTGTTATTTTTGAAGGCACATATGCATATTTAATGCAATCTGTCCGGGTCATAACTAATGTTTATAACATTTAACGATTAGTTACTTGTACATTTTAATGAGCCAAAAAGAGAAAATGTGTGTGATGTAAAAATAATAAGTCAATGTTAGGTGGGTGTAATGTGCTAGTGATTTGTAAATGGGTTTTTAATATCTAAATAATTTTGTTTGTTTAACCAATTGTTTTGTCTCGTACCGTGTCAAGAAATAAATATCAAAATGTTTGCTAATTTTGTTGTACAAAAGGGGACCAATTATACTACAAACAGTGTCTTACAAACTCTTTTTATAATATCTGTGTACATTTGATGGAATGTGGTATAGGCAAATAGAAGAAAATAGTCAATACGACTATCATGGCGCCTAATGATAATTATAATCGATGTAACAATGATAGTTTACATAATAATGTCTTTTAGGCAATAACATAAAAAACAATTTAAATTGAATCACAAATTTTTATCTTATCTTATTTCCCTAATGTACGTACGGGTTTCGGTAGTGAGTGAGATGTGCCAGAGCCCATTCCCACCCTATCCCTCACCATTTTCCCAACCCTTTCTCCAAATCCATTCCTATATCTCCAAAGGCAGTGCATCCGGGCGGGGGCGTGCCAACGTTTGTCGCGTATGTATCGCGGATGTCTATGGGCGACAGTATCCACTTACCATCAGGTGGACTGTATGCTCGTCTGCCGCCTTCGTCCATAAAAAAAAACTACATATATTAAATGCACAAATAAAATTCGCTTACCTCTTGCTCGTCGGCGGGCGTGTACGGGCGAACGGTAAATGGTAAGTCGGTGGTGACCACCCCCGGGCGAACTACATCACCTATACACTCCACTGGGAGCAGCCTTCGTAAATCCGCCGTCAACCCACCACGAAACACCCACGGCTCTTGAGCACCACTTTCAAACGCTTCGCGCCAACCTTTTGAAAACCCTAGCCAAGGAAATGAAAAATATTTATTAAATCCATCTTTGTCCAAAACCGATACATAATATTTACTGATTTAAACCAATGAAATAAGGATATGGATATATGGATCAATGAAATAAAGGTAGAATAAATTATAAGGACCTATTTATGGCCTTACCTATAATTATAAGGCCTATGTATATTCAATTTATAATTTGTCACTTAAGAACTCGTCAATTAATCAATAATTTATCTAACAATAATTGGAACAATTTACTCTTAAAGTATTTAAACTGCAATTCTTTGATATTGTTAGATATATGATTATAAATACGAATTGCCATACAATGTACATTCTTTTCATATAAGTGTAATTTTTAGTTGGATCAATGTCCATTTTTCCGTTTGCCCCAAGAATACACTTTAGTATTTTATTAATATAGCGTAATGCATGTGACAGCGATGCATTACGTCGGAGGTTAGTACGAGATGGGAATCTCCCCTAGTACGTAGTCTATAGTACTCCTCTAGTCCTCATTATTAGTGCGCGCTCATTATTGATATATATCAGCATATATCAATCTGGGACAAAGAGCGACACACCACTCAACAGCGACGGTAATGACAGCTATTAAATGTCAAACCGTTGCTAAGCAACCAAAACTTCTCAGGCGTAGCAAACATTTTGTGTCTTCATTAATTGTCACTAAACATTCTCTACTGGTTTTAAACCTTTGTCCTTGTATTGTCTTCTTTTTTTATTAGCAGTCCGATTTGGCCAACTGTTGATCTTAATTTCTTTTTAGAAATATGTAGATGTCTCGATATTTTTTTTTTTTTTTTTTATAGAGAAGAGGGCGGACGAGCAAGCGGTCTCACGTGATGATAAGTGTTACCGCCGCCCATGGACACCTGCAACACCAGGGGGTATGCGGGCGCGCCGCCGACCTTGCAAAATCCCATTCACAGCTCAAAATAAAAAAAAAACAAACAGACGAGCAAAAGAAATAAAATACAACGGACTGTTTCGACCATTTAGTTAACGGTCCTTGTACATTAAAGGTTTTTGGTCTAAGAGTGCTTCTTCGCTCCTAAGTATTCGAAAAATAAATTAGACTTCAAGCTGTCAGACTAGATTATTATTCAGATTTCCATGGTTCTGTAGAAATAAGAAACTTTGATATCTATAATGGGAGCTTTCACATAAAAATAAATTTCGGATCCCATATGGAACACATTTATATAGACCCTCTGGACATGTAAAAACATTCGATAAACGGGCGTTATCACGACTACAAACCCTTTTGCATCTGTAAACTAGTTATTACAATGGTTTTAACGTTTACACTCGTTGCTCAACTGAAAGTAAGTTTATTTTACAAATTTGCAATTGGAATTTGGAATTTGCACAAATTTGGCGGCCAGGTGGGCACCTAGCCGCCAATTGAAAATGAGCTGCAAAGGAGTTTGTATTTATACGAACGCTTGATTAGCTAATACTATAGGTGTACTAAGGAAGTTCAGTTAGTTCAGTACGCTTCAGTTGGGAGCTCGATTCTCGAAGTTGTTGACGAGTACGTCTACCTAGGCCAAACGGTCCAACTAGGTAGGTCCAACTTCGAGAAAGAGGTCAATCGACGAATCCAACTCGGCTGGGCAGCGTTCGGGAAGCTACGCAGCGTCTTCTCGTCCAAAATACCTCAGTGCTTGAAGACGAAGGTCTTCGACCAGTGTGTGTTGCCAGTGATGACCTACGGCACCGAGACGTGGTCTCTGACTATGGGCCTCATAAATAAGCTCACTGTCGCACAGCGAGCTATGGAGAGGGCTATGCTCAGGGTTTCCCTACGTGATCGAATCAGGAATGAGGAGATCCGTAGACGAACTAACGTCACCGACATAGCCTCTCGGGTTAGCAAGCTGAAGTAGCAGTGGGCAGGGCACATAGCTCGAAGAACCGATGGCCGATGGGGCAGAAGGGTTCTCGAGTGGAGACCACGTACCGGCAGACGAAGCCGAGGACGTCCATCTGCTAGATGGACAGACGACCTCATAAAGGTTGCGGGCACCCGCTGGATGCAGGTCGCTGCCGATAGGTCTAAATGGCGGACAATGGGGGAGGCCTATGTCCAGCAGTGGACGTCCAAGGGCTGAAATGATGATGATGATGATAGGTGTACTTACATGTGTAACTACCTTGTGTTATCGATGGCATGTTAGGTGGGAATTTTCCCAATTCTGAAAAAAAAATGTTGCTTGTCAGTATTTATATGAAGTACTCTAGCATTGGACCATGGTTTTCAAAATAAGATAAAGATTATAATTATTGAAAAGTATAATGAAATAGGGGAAGCTCATACAAGGGATGAGTCTGGGTCTGAGGGCATTTTATAATGTATCTGTATATATACAGGGGGAGTGCTGACTGAAAGCATGGATTCCATTCATGATTCTGAGGTTAAATGATGTGAATTTTTTTTAAGTCGATAATGACCCAAATTTTTATACAAATTAGGTATTAAAATGCTAGTACCCCATTTTGGTCAAACGTGCATCTACACTACATGAAAGCGCGCTATAGGATGTGCAACAAAATAGTACCGGATGTATTTCAAAGCGCGCTGCAAGCGCCCGCACAACGCGCGTTCTATCATAAATCTGGCAACGCGCGCTTGACGAGCGATTGCCCGAAAGCGCGCGTTTACATGCTAATTGAAGCTCTTTTGTTCGTGGAACGCGTCCTCCAGAATCGCACCTTCCAAACGCCTAATGTGAACTACTCTAAATCTTTAAAGGTAGTCTTGTCACATGCATTTGTCGCTTTCGACTGATATTAGCATGTATTGCTGTCGCAGGGCGACAATATCCACTTACCATCAGGTGGACTAGACAGTTCACCTGGTGCCACCTTCTTTCGCTAAAACATGAATTCATACTCTATTAAATTGTATGGCATAAACGTAGTCGCCAACTGTATGTGTGTACCCACCGAGCCAGCGCAAGAACCCGTCAAGCAGCGCGAGTACGGCGCACAGGTCCCACAGGTAGGGGTGCAGCTCGGCGTGCAGCTCGCGGTTGAGCACAGACGCCAACCGTCGCGTGAGCCGCCGCGCGCGCATGCACCACCACGCGAACCGGCTGCGGCGGCGCCGCCACTCGCTCGTCTGATACACACACGTATACACATCACACAGACGGGTATGACGAGTAATGTCAAATATGATAAATTGGCCAATATGTAAATTTAACAGAGAAATAATAAAAGTCTTACTAAAGAAACATTTATTAAGAACTAGCTGTTGCCCGCGACTTCGTTCGCGTGGTCACGAGTTGACTCGTGACCACGGCTGGCGTAGAAATAAAAGGTAAACTAATAGATGCCTTTGTTATACGCGTTCAGACCCGATTTACAATATAAAATGTTTGAATACTAGCCAATAATAAATTGTGAACATACATAAACATGGTGGCCCCTGCAAACAATATTTATTTATTTATTTTCAGCCATGTTATAAATCCGTTTTAGATGCAACTTACAAATATAAATTAATTATAATTAACACAGAGCGAAACAATACAGATGCAAAATATGCAACAGGTGCAGGTAAAAATGCAAATTTCTAATCCCATTTAAATTTTCCAGCAATTTTGAATGTTTAAATTTTGAAAAAAAAAGTCAACATGAATCATAAGCAGGATTTCTCAGCATTATTTTCATTTATTCATACTTTATTGCACATAAATATTGAACAAAAGGTGGACTTAATGCCTTATGGCATTCTCTATCAGTCAACCTTTGAACAAACAGAGAAACACAAAAGGGCTGCATTAAAAAATAATAAACACATAGATGGCTATTTAAGGCATTATTACTCCACAAGGCACTTACCTCAGGCTTATTCCCCATAGACAGCATACTGGCGGCATGTATAGTGAGCCAGTTGAAGTCGTGCATTAGGCGGAGGCCCCTCGAGCCATGCTCAAACGGCAGGTAAAACAAATCGCACAGTAACATCAGATCATCTGCTGTCAAGCTGTTTGCATCCACCACTGGTAATTCGGGCCTGGAATAAAGTCATAGCTCTATCATACATCACGAACTGTAGGCTCACATCGCAACGCACAAGCCTACAGTGCTACGCATCGCAACGATGCAGAGCGTAGCGTCGCAAAAACTGCGTTGATGCGCGTCACATTACAATAACCTGCGGTGGTTGCGCGATGCATAGCAATAACCTACAATATTGCTCGTCGCATTGAAAATACTACGGTGCTGTGCGTCGCAACGCAAAAACCCGCGATGCTGAGCGTCATATGGCAAAAATCTGCGGAGCTGCGCATCGCATCGCAAAAGGTGCGGTGATGGGCGTCACATTCTAAAAAAAACACCGATAAAGCGCGTCTTATGGCAAAAACATGTTTTGTCGCAGTGTGATAGCATTTATGAAACAGTTCAACTCTAATCGAACATTTTTCTTGTTTCAATTTGACGAGGTATGCATATTTATGTCAATGCATCAACTACATGCTATCAATATACATATTTATTTACACGCTTAAGTTAAACGACTAACATAAATAACAACCAATTGGTCACAAAATATATAAAAGTAATATGAAAGTGATGAGTCCACAAAATATTCGGTTTATTCGTTTAAAATGTTCGTTATAAATATAGGTAAAATGTAAACATTGTGTTCAAAAAACAGATATGAGTCATTAATATCTTTGTGATATACAAAATCACTTACTCGGCGGTAGTTTCAACGGGTTCTGTATCTGTGGGTTCCACCATCATGTCTGTACTTAGCGGACTATTGCTGGGTTCCACTTGCATTGAACCATTCTGAAACAAAAAAACATGTATATACAGTATCAGCCAATCGAGCGTTTGCACAAACATAAACTCCTTTGCAGCTCATTATCAACTTATTCAAAAAGCGGTTAGGAAGCGCCAACTGCAAATATAACGTACAACAAACCAATAAAAGTTGGTAACATTGGCACCTGAGCGTTCGCAGGATTAGAAACGTTTTTCGTTTGTAAACGAGTTAATATGGTGATTTTAAAGTTCATTTTCGTGGTTTTAACTGAATAAATGGGTTCTACAATGTTATATTTGCGGTTGTGCTACTTAACCTTTTATTGAATAAATTGATAATAAGCCGCATAGAAATTTGTATTTGCGCGAACGCTCGATTGACCGATATTTTAGGTTGATTTTTTGAACTCTTCCTAAAAATGAGATCAACTCACCTCACTCATGCCATCGTTCATGACGACGTCAGTGTCAGTAGCAGTTGTGGAAGGCGGATCCACGTCCAGCGGCTCTATGCCGATCTCTGGTACCGATGGACGGTGAGGACTTAGTGTTTGTGGAGTGTCTGCAATTGAAACAGAACTTATAATATGAGGGTTGTTTTGAGACTTGCTGGTCACCACTACAGTAGATATAATGAAGTCACAGATAAAGAGCGATAGATAACACAAGCTGTCCGTCATTAATTTAATGGAACGTCGACATGCCGGGTTGAAACGAGATTCGCATATTTTATTATCCCGTCATCCTTTACAGCATTGATATAAGAGTAGCTGTTACCCACATAGTTGAGTTTAATTGTAATTCCATACAAAATTTAAGACCCTGCATTAGCCCCCTGACAAAAAAGGTAAAACACACGTTTATTTATTTGTATTGTAGAATATTTATAGCAAGTTTCAAGTTAATAGAACCATTAAATATTTTTTTCATACAAATTTTGGACACTCCGAAAGGGATTAGTCAGTTAGTCAAAACATTTATCTTTGTATGTATATGATTTATAACATCGCAGAACTTACAATATCAACAAGTTATTACATTTGTAACTACAATATCACAAAGTAATTACGTTCTGTTACAAGTGAATCATTTAACTACTTACCGCCAACACTCATATCGCCATTTTGCTGTTGCTCCTCTACTTTCTCCACATCATCCGCAATAATCGTATCCGTGTCTTCTACTTCCTTTTCCTTCTTCAAATCCTCTAAAAAACTAGAATTTTCTAGTACACTATCATTGGCAATCGTATCAGTCGTTTCATTCACTATATCAGACATATTTTGATCTTCAATTTTCATCCTGCCCTGTTCTAAAGCTTTAATACCTAATATCGGCCCTGGTAGCGTCGATACCGGTATTTCAGAAGGTAAAGACATGTTAGAACTAGCGATCGGTATGATGGGGTTGGGTATTGATTCGTTGAGTATCACTTTTGTTGGTGACACGAGAGAGTTCATGACTGGGATTGGTACGGGGTTGAAGGTTTCTACTGTCGCTATCTGTAACAAAGAATATTGTTTTATTATTTTTGATATTAATTTATAACAATGGAGAAACTCACTCTTTTTTATTTCTTAACTAAAAATCTTTAAAAATGACGAAGTTATAATCTTTCAAATTTGGATGCTGACCGAGCAGTGTATCACGTCATGATACAAATACATACAAACGACATATTTTCTTTTTTCTAAAACATGGGAAATAGTTGAATCTCCCTTTTAAATATTGTAAAGTAATGCCTTTAAAGGATTGTAATATTGTGACGACATCATCGCTAGTAGCGCATTTGAAACCGAATAGTTATATTTCGATGGATTTCCAACGGATTTCAAAATATTTTTCACAATACTAAGGCCCTTTCTCACTGTTTACTGTTGTGAAAGTAATTGTTCACAATCTCACTGTCACTTATATATATCTAGCTACAACTAACTTTCTGATAAAGTATAACTGACTTTCTGATATCTTATCAGAAGGTAGTGAGAAAGGCCTTTAATGTTTGAGCATATAGTTTTATTTAAAAACGAAAAATCCGTTGGTCTTAAACTTAATGGACTCTCCATTATAGGAGGTATCATCATTATTAACTTACCCTTTATGCACTATATTATACAGATCTTCTTTATTGTTAATAGTAAAAGAGCTATTTTATATAGTTTATTGTTATAGTTACATATTATGTTGTTGTTAATATGTAGTTTGTTTATAATGTTGTTAATGAATACACCCGTTGCGTTTTGTATTCAAAAATGTCATATCTAGCCAAGTACCATCTACGTTACAGGAACCAAGCAGCGATAAAAAAAAAATACGTTGCTCACTAGCTACACTACACACCCACCCCTCCAGTAGCCAGGCGCTTGCAGCTGGCTCGTGTTCACGGTCGGTATGGGTGACGTCATGTCCGCGTTGATTCCTAGGTACATTACACTACACACTCACCCCAGTAGACAGTATCGGTCGGTCGGTAGTCGCGGCGCACACTTCGGCCAGCGCTTGCAGCTGGCTCGTGTTCACGGTCGGTATGGCTGACGACATGGCCGCGTTGCTTGTAGTCGACGTGTTGCTTGTCGCGGTCATTAGCGACATGCAAGTATTCACGGATGGCAGTATCGGGATTATTGGGACCGAAGGCACTGGAACAAATAGTATATATAATAAAACGTTCTAAACAATTAATGACAGTTAACATGATACAAATTTATCAAGTGTAGTGTTCAATATTTATCAACATTACAAGATACTTATCTTAAAGTAAATTCTTACACGTCTGTATTAAAAGTAATTAGTTTAACATATTATCACGATGCTATACTTGAGTAGTTAAGAGATACGATATAGATTAAGCTATACGGGGCAACCGCTTATTTGGGCCAAATCTTAAAGAACAGAATTCAAATTATGAAGAAAACGTTAATTTACATCGGATATTTGGGACAATATTCCGCTTAATCGGGACAAAAAATTTTAAGATTAAAATTTTTCATATTTAACTGTTTACAAAATTTTATAACAAAAAATTTAAACATCCAATTATGAATATGGTCTTTAAGAAATGCAGTGCATAAGAGCACTTGACGGCCGTGATAAGCGTTGTTTTCAATCTAGTTTAGCTCAAACGCGTATCACCGGGGAATCACACGTATGTTTAGTTGTTTTTACATGTAAAAAAATATGTATGTACATATTTATTTTTTATTACCTAAATTTAAATGTTCATTTATATTCTTATTATATAGATCCTACCAGAAATGTGTTTTTATTTAATGTGAAATTAAACTGCAGGAAAAGACACTTTTCTGTAGATCTTCGTTTAATTAGGGCAGCCGCTTAATTGGACCAAAATGTTCTGGGGTCCCCGTTGGAATTGACTGTATATAAATAAGGCTGTTTACATTGTTTGTATTGATTATCAATTATTTACTGATCATTGATGGATTAACTAGTAAACTCACACGTGTACCTTGTATCTCATAAAGATGTAATAAGCAAGTGTTATAAAAGTGATAATTCTTTCAATATTTTTTTTTTATTGACGAAGGCGGCAGACGTGCATACAGTACACCTGATGGTAAGTGTTAACGACGACATATAATGTTGTAAATAGGGCTAGGGTACTTGTGTATGTAATTTCGCATTTAGTATTAAGTTGTTTCATGTTTTGTTTTTGTATAATATCTATGAATGTCTATTATGTAATTTGCTATTAAAATATTCCCTAGTGTGTCTTTTACTTCCCTATTAGGATAAATTGTTGGTGTATAGAGTAAGTAGGGCATGCTAGGGATGAATTGTGCAATGTAAATAGACGCTATGACGTCCGGAGAACAACTAAATGATCCGCCACCTGGCGGGCGAATATAATCTCTATACTCCTGAAGCGGGGGACAGGGTTACGTAAAAATGTCGCGCAAACCGCGCGCCCCGTCCACTCGCAACCGAACGTCATAGCATCAAGATCTTATTGGATCTACCTATAGTTAAGTATTTAAGTAGATTCTAATTAGATTAAGGAAAATAATGTATAATATTCAATATAAAATATGTAAAATTATAAAAGGAAAATAAATAATCCCCCGCGGGTAGCGGGAGGGGTACACAAGTAAACAAGTGGTGGGGGAAGCCCAAATGGAATAAAAGACGGACCATTTCGGGCTTCCCGGCATTCCATCCAGCGGCTCCACTCAGAACACAACAAAAGTACCTCTGCGCTACCCCGGCTCTGTATTAACTACAAGAACAAAGGCGTTTTAATCAAGATAAACCTATATACAGTCCACACCCCGGCGATCCATGTTGATTGGGGAAACCATCCTCAATAGTAAGTGGATATTGTCGCCCATAGACATCCGCGATACATGTTAACATTAGTCCAAAATGACAAACGTTGGCACGCCCCCGGATGCGATGCCTACCTGTGGAGATATAGGAATGGATTTGGAGAAAGGGTTGGGCAAATGGGGAGGGATAGGATGAGAATGGGCTCCGGCACATCTCACTCACTACCGAAACACGTACATACATTAGGGAAATAAGATAAAAGTGCGAAATGCAGTACATTTCAAGGTAGTCTTCTGTGAGAGAGGGGTAACGTGGCCAGACGAGCGTGCCCAGCGGCGGTTGGATTGCAGCGTGCACTCTCTTCCTCCTATATAACGACAAACTCCACATAGGAACAATGCATGACCGCATACATCACCATACAAGGCGGCGCTGCATTCCACGGCAGTGAGCGGGGCGGTCGAGTTGCTCCAATTCCATGGAAGACTGGCCGCGAATTATACGAGTGAAAGTTGCGTGAACCCATAATAATATCTATTTTGCTATCCTATCCAATTGCATCCATTCCGATATGGAGTATAATGGGACAAAGACCTTCGATACACTAAATATTGTCAATTGTTCCCACTAATCTTCCTGAATACTGATTCATAAATCTTCATGTTTAAGTGTCGTTTGCATCTGTCACAGACATCCAAGAGCAGCTATATCGAATTACAGCAGTTGAATTGAGTGCTTTCTGCTGACTTCTTCCTACATAAAAAAATTATACATTTAATTTCTGTAATAACAATAAAAATGAATTTAAAAATACCTGTAATAGTCGGCTGAGGTTTTATAACAGGTCCCTGTGCTGTTTTCGGTATTGTAAATTCTGGGAGCCACTCATTGATTGCGTGCCTGGAAGAAATCATTACGTAATTAAGGATAGGGTCAGACAGGCGTAGTTTAAGTCTCGTACTTCTGAGTTTTATATTTGTTAATTGTTGTTATCAGGAACGAAAAATGGTAAAATATCTTATGTCTGATTGATAACGTTGAATAAAAACGTTTTATTAATAGTTCCTCTACACCTTAATATGATTCTATGCATGATTGTCGGTAGATTTTTGGTAAACCGTCTAAACAAAACTGTAAAATTATTTTATTATTAAAAAATACAGATCTTCTAGCTTCCAAATAACATAACATGTATGAGATCACATTTTTTGGACATTGTATTTCAAACTTTATTAAAGAAACTAGCTGTTGCCCGCGACTTCGTCCGCGTGGACTTTAGTTTATAAACACCGTCTTTATTCGGCGTGATTCTTTAAATTGATATAATTTTTTTAATTATGAACTGATTGAAATAAAACAAACACTAAATTTTAAGTGAAGCTTACCACAATACGTTAGTGAAAATCGCACCCAAATCGGTTAAGCCGTTTCTAAAATTAGCGCGCACAAACGCACAGACAAAAATTCTAACAATCATTGTTTTGGGTTCTATTGCGTTGATAAAGGCCCCCAATAATAGTTTTTCTCATACATCTTCCATGTACAGACAGCGATCAGTTACATTTTTATTATATGTATAGATCATACATGATAGCACCCACATACATGATATACACATATTTCGATGAGTATTTTTATTTAGATTTTAGAAACATCAATAGGTCTTATCGACAATAAGTTCCTTTTCCCTGATGTGATATTTCATATTTACATATCGACGGTGTTTAGTAAATCTTAATTAGCGTAAGGGAAATTTTTCGAAAATACGTTTTTTATACAGTTTTATTCCATTTTTCTCCTTTATCTGTCGGTATATATAAAAATTCGATAGCTTTTAAAATGAGTGCTTTACCGCGAAGAAAACTGCGGTATATACAACAAATTATAACTTAAAAGACCGCTGTTTGAATTGTTTTAGTGTTTAGTCTTCTTTTATCCCTTACGCTAATTGAGATTGTTAATTATAACAAACAATTGTTAGAACTATTTATCTATTAAACGAGTCTCAACGCCCATGTTTTTCTTTTTTTTTAATATACGCGTTAAGACCTATTTAGATTAATATGCGTATGATAGAAAATAATTGTGTGTGGCATCGCAGCCTGAAATCAAGCTGACCGAAAACGAGTTCCCATTATTTGAGCGACTCAAACTAGTCTTGTCTGCCCTAGCCTAATTGTTTAATCAGACTGACCCTTGACTTTTTTGTAATCTTTTTCATTCATGCAACGCAGGCTTGCCTAGTGCAGGGGATGGCTGCAACAATGAATGTTACTTTGCCAACATGCTTGTTTTCGAAAGTAATTTTATTATACTATATTGTATGGTGTTGTTGTGATTCAATAAATTATTATTCGGTAACGAGGAGATTCGCTGAAGAACTAAGGTTGCGGACATAGTTCAAAGGATCAGCAAGCTGAAGTGGCAGTGGGCGGACCGTATATGTCGCAGGACCGATAACCGATGGGGGGGTGATGAGTCCTCGAATGGAGACCACGTATCGGGAAACGGAGCGTGGGACACCCTCCGCCGGCGGTGAACTGACGACTTAAAGAAAGTCGCCGGTAGTGGCAGGATGAGAAGAGAGGAAGACCGTGTGTGCTTCCTTAGGAGCGGCGTATATCCGGCAGTGGACACAGGCCGATGGATATGTATGTATGGTATTATTAAGGGCCCATAGGACTCACTTGCACAGTATATGCAATATACTTCAGAACTTTATTGAATTAATATTAACATGGTTGTACCAAAAAAAAATCTTATTTGAATAATAATTTCTTTTTTTCAAGTAAAGATGTTTACATTCCAAGTTATTTTTGTTCATACATAAAATATAATAAAAAATAAAATAAAAATCTTGTACATGTACATGTCTGTATGTATTCAGTAAATAACTACATACATAAATCTTGACTAATAAAATCTAACCATTTATTTATTCAGAAATTACTGGGCTAAGAATGAGTAAATATACTATCTTACTATATAATTCTACATAATAATTTAGGGGCCATCCATAAATTATGTCACACGAATTTCAAGATTTTTGGAGTCCCCCCCCCCCCATCCTTGTCACAGGTGGTCACATTTGTGTGACCTCCCCTCCCCTGGTGTGACGTCACATATTTTGCAATTATAAATTTAGAAATTATTAAATTAAAACAACCTTATAATATTGATAGAGTTGGTAATATTTTAAAGTTTTTCGTTATGAGTTGAAGTTTAGTTTTTATACTTTAGATTTATACATGTGACGTCACGAAGCTTATGACTCGTCCCCCCCCCCCCCCCCGCCCGTCACACTTTGATGACCCCCTCCCTCCCCCTTGACGCAATTTATGGATGACCCCTTACGGCAGTGTTCCCCAACACTTTTTACCGGCAACAAACTTGTTTATGTCGATAAAATCTAACAAACAGTTGATTTTTATCGCCATATCAAAAATTACAGATTTCGTACCTATAATAGAATATATTCTTATTATCTTCATTTTACACATATTTTATATTAATAGTATAATCTTTATTAACTTTATTGATGTAATAAAGAAAGGCTAGCACTTTATTGAGTTAATTTCAGTTATCCATTTGTTAATTAAGTTTTACCTAAGCGCCTGCCGGTGATGGTAAACGTGTTCCCCTAGAGTGAGAGGCGCCTCATCCTCACACACGCCCTGTTCGCCTTCTCGCTCCAACTTGATGTCCCATGACACTGCTTCCACTACAATAAGATATTCCACTCTTTAGATAATTAAATTGCAACATTTAAGTCTCGAAACATTTTTTACACCATCTATTCCAGAACAAACGTAGGTAAAAACGCACCTGTCAATAGGTTTATGCGATCTCACAACGAGCTTGTAGTTAATTAGAACATTGATATCTTTCAAGATAGCGTATCTAAATTTAAGAATAAAACTGCTAATAACTTTTTATATTGTAAATCAGATCTGTTCGCGTAAAATTAAAGGCTATTGCTTGAAAACTATATTGCTGATAACTTTTTTGTATTGAATAGATGGCAGACAAGCGAGCGGTCCACATGATAGTAAGTGGTTACCGCTGCCCGTGGACACCTGCAACACCAGGGGGCTTTGCGGGTGCGCTGCCGACCTTGCAGAATCCTGTTCAACTTGTAACTTTTTTTTTACATTATATCTCAATGTGTCTCACACTTTAATCTAACTTAGGTTTAAAAACCAGGACTGGATCAAGCGTGTTTAGAGCACTGGGCGGAAAATCTGCAGCGCCTCTATAAGAGCAGTGTTTTTCCGCGAGTATAAAAAGTAAATCGAACACTTTTTAATGATTGACATTTTAATTTATATTTTAGAAGCATATTCAGTTTTAATAAAAAAATAAAATAAGTATCAGATGAATCATATAAATTCAAATGAAAAATCATATTCTCCACCGACGTCGCGGCACATCTCGATTACCTGACGCCTTCAGCGATTGCTCAGCCCTTTTTTATCCGGCCCTCTTAAAAACTGTCAAACAATAGGTCACACACTATCAAATGGCTTCAACTAGTCAGAGGCCCGAAGTCCTGTCAAACATGTGTATTATGGTGTACCTTATGATGTCTTAATAATCGCGTTGTACGTAAAAAAAAATGTACGAAAAATTTGACAATGACCAAGTAATAATCTGTTTTGTGTATTATCGTATTTGACATTGAATACACCTTATATGTACGTGTTTTGTGTGCATTTATACTCACTATGCGAGGGTGCGTCCAAACTGCAAGTGGCCCAGTGTGCAAGTGTACGTATCGGGATCATATTTGCGTTGTACTCGCAGTTAGGATTCGTTAGCACGCCTCGTAATAATGGAATTAATTCCGGCGATCTTCCGCAATAGGGACCTAAAGACAAAATACATGGCTCAAGTTACAAGTTATTTTGTGACATAACAAATCAATTAGAACTTAAATTCCTTATAATACACGAGGGCGTAAACATTCCAAAACTTATTAACATAACATTATATAATCTATCCAATAATCTCATAACAATATAGTGCAATCAGGGCCGTCTTTACCAGGGGGTGCAAGGGGTGCGGTGCACCCCGGGCGCTCACCTTTTAAAGGTAATGAAAAAATATAACGCTATAGTAAACAATTACACAATAGGATATTTGACTGTCATAGGATACACAATAGGATATTTGACTGTCATAGGATACACAATAGGATATTTGACTGTCATAGGATACACAATAGGATATTTGACTGTCATAGGATACACAATAGGATATTTGACTGTCATAGGATACACAATAGGATGTTTGACTGTCTTAGGATACACTCCCGCACCCCGGCGCAGAATAGACTTAAGACGGCCCTGGTGCAATAATTGTATACACATCCAAGTCACTTTCTAGGAATAAAGTTACAACATAAGATTAATTTCAACAACAATCAATCAACATTATGAATTGTGATGAAAAAGAAAAAGCAATTTTTGTAATTAAAAAACCACGACATATAAACAGGCTTCATGGATCCTTACCCAAAAAAATTCTTTTCTGATCGTAGTCGTTGGCGTGCAAGTTGTCCCATATCACGGGCGGACGATGTAGCACCTGCGTTATTTCCTCTATGCAATCCGTTGTTAGCACCTTCGATATCACTTTTGGACCTGATCAATAAAAAGGTATAAGCAAATAAAGCTAACTTGAAAATTGAGAAAGCAAATAAAGCTTGAGAATCTTAATGATTCGTAAAGAAGTAAGAAATCATAAATAATCATTTAAATGGCTATTTTTTAACAAATGACACACTCATTTACTAGAGACATATAGAAAGACAAATAATGCCCAGATAGTGTACATAAAAAAAAACAAAATTTAGTAAATTAACTAAGATTTAAATTTAGTAATTTAGTGCAGATAAATTGACAAAAAGTTATTGTTTCATTTTACTTAATTTTTGTGTTCAAACAGATTTTAAAACTATGTAACTAACACATCTAGCTATGCAATAGAAATTAGTTTATGTCCAAGAGGGAAAGACAAAAAGTCATTAGAACCCTTTTGTTTTTTTTATGGACTAAGGCGGCAGACGAGCATACAGTCCTCCTGATGGTAAATGGATACTGTCGCCCATAGACATCCGCGATACATGCCAACATTAGTCCAAAATGACAAAGGTTGGCGTGCCCCCGAATGCGCTGCCTAGCTTTGGAGATATAGGAATGGATTTTGGAGAAAGGGTTGTGAAAATGCGGAGGGATAAGATGGGATGGAATATCTCACTCATTATCGAAACAATTACGTGCATTGGGGAAATAGGATAGTGTGTGTTGACATATGGGTTGCTATGTATTGGACGACTTATTTACAATATTACCTTTTTTGGCTAATGACCTAAACTTTGCACGTTCTATGACCCAAGAGATACAAAAGGCCACAAGAAACACAAAAGTGAGCAGTAGCTTATTCTTGAAAGCTCACAAGTCATAGAATAAACAATATTTATTAAAAACATTACCAGATGTTCATTGTCAAAGCACCTACATATCAGTAAATAAAGTCATGTTGCATATAATCAGTTTGTATTAATGGAGAAATCTAAGCTCTGAGTCAGTCCCATCAAACATGAAGTGCCTTGGACAGTTGGTTATCATTACTATAAGTTACATGCTCTGTGGACACCTGTAGTTAACGTCAATATTTATTCATATGTATGTATGTATTTAGTAATTCAATCAGGTTAGATACTTGATGCAGTTGAAAATGGATAGAAATTCTACTTGTAACAGTACTGTCCTATGGGGTTATAAGAATTGTGCTATATGTTAAATTATTCCAAAAATTATACATAATATGCCACATTTGGTAGTGAATTCATTGATTTACTGCAGAGTTATTAGTTGACAAACAAATCAACTTTCGTATTTATAATGTTGGTTAGAATTTTATTTATTTATACATATTAATATTTACCTGTTCTTGTAGCATAATACGTAGGCGGGATGATAAGTATCTAGCCTAAACTATTTAAAAAGAACATATATTTAAAATAAATATTTCATTTTACAAAAGAGATTTCTAGCTATCCATATTCTAAATTTGAAATCGACGGCTCTAATACTTTTTAATAATCTGACATTTTAGAAAATCTTGTGTTGAATTTTTCACAAAATGGATAAAATTGAACAAAGAGCAGTGATAAAGTTTCTTCATGTGAAGGGTTTAAAGGGATCAACAATTTTTGACGAGTTAAAAAATGTTTTAGGTGAAAGTGCTCTTTCATATGCCACAGTCAAGAACTGGGTTGTCGAATTTAAGCGCGGTCCTACAAGCGTCCAAGTTGAATTCCGATCCGGACGTCCAAAAAGCGTCACCACCCCAGAAATGATCTCCAAAGTCCATGAGATGGTCTTGGACGATTGAAGATTGAAATTATCCGAAATAGCTGAAAGTGTAAGCATCTCGAAAGAACGGGTACATCACATCCTGAGTGAAGAATTGCATATGAAAAAGCTATCCGCCCGTTGAATGCCGCGCTTGCTTAATCTCGATCAAAAACGAATTCGTATGCGAGACTCCCAACACTGTTTGAATCGTTTTAAGAGTAATAAAGTGGATTTTTTGCGAAGATTTGTAACAACAGATGAAATGTGGGTCGACCACTATACACCTGAATCCAAAATTCAATGGACAGTGGACAGTGGAAAGCAGTGGACAGTAGCTCGGTGTTAGGCTCCAAAGAAAGCCAAAGTTGCGAAATCGGCAGGGAAAGTGATGGCATCTGTATTTTGGGATGCGAAGGGAATTTTTATGACAGATTACCTTGCGAAGGGTCAAACTATTACCGGCGACTACTACGCTGATCTGTTACACAAGTTAGAGGAATGTATTCAGCAAAAAAGACCAGGTTTGACTCGAAAAAAAATAATCTTTCACCAAGACAACGCAAGGGTTCACACATGCGTTAAGGCAATGGCAAAAATCAACGAATTACACTACGAATTGTTGCCCCATCCACCTTATTCGCGTGACCTAGCACCGTCGGACTTCCACCTGTTCCGTAAGCTCAAAACTTTTTTAGGCGGACAGAAATTTGAGACGAATGATGCCGTTATAACTGCTGTAGAGGAGTATTTTACTGGCCTTGAAGAAACGCATTTTACAACTGCTTTGGAGCGAATATGGACTAAGTGCGTAGAGCTTAAAGGAGACTATGTCGAAAAATAAAAACCACTTCGTTACGTTAAACTGAGTATTTCTTTCATAGGCCAGGTAATTATCAACCCGCCCTCGTATTTTATAAAAGCGGACTTCATCCCTTAAGGTATTCTCTACCAGTCGACCGTTTATTAATTGTGATTTCATAACAATTCATAATAAAAATAATTCCGGGTGTTGTAAAATTTTAATTTTCCGTACATTGAAATGATTTCTTAGCGTCTCTTAACCCTCTCTTATATGTCTCCTTAATTCGAAGCAACATAAGAGTGAAGCCCGTATCAAATTTAAGTTATTTAATTTTAGTAATTTATCGTATTTAAAAAAAATATCGCATTAATTCGTACTTTTGTTTTGAAATTATAATAATTATACACACAATTTAAGTTTTAAACAACATACCTGTCCACATAATGTCTATCTGCTGTGAGAGTTTTGTCCCGAGTGTATTGAGGTACTCGGAACTATTGACAGTTGGCATAGCCCTGGTTGAGCAATACTGGGTTGGGCACAGGAGGAAGCGGGGACATCCTAGATGCTGGTGGATTTCATTGGTTAGCGACACCTGGTAAAAACAATATTGAGACTTAAGATTTTCGCGTTTTTCACATAAATTTATCTATTTAAAAGGGCCTTAAACCAACCAGACCAAAAAATTACAATTAAAATAAAAAAGATAAATATACTCATTTAAGACGTTTAGTAAATAAATAATATCGATAGTTACTTTATATACCTAGACTTATTAAAGCTTAGAAGAAAGGAAGAAATCTTCTTTTCCATATTTTTTCCATAACTTGATATAATACAGGGCAATAGATCTTCTTCTTAAATTATTCCTAATTTTACTATTTCTTAAATTAGTAAAATAATCAGAAGTATTCTTCAGATTGCGATAAAAATCAAGCATTGATGATGGAAATGGTTGTCAGTGAGGACTAGTTTATTCTTAGATAAATAGTTCAAAAGTTGTTTAAATCATAGGTACTTTGGACAATCATTTATTTTTGAGGAAAATATGACATTGCATCTCTCTGCATTACATTGTTTATATAAACAAACAGAAATGATTTTTAATATTGAAGCTTTTGTATTTTAAGAACCAAAAAAGGATACGAATGTTTCTACAGTTTTTCCAATGTCGTCAAGTATCTTATCACTTTGGAAAATAATGCTCTAAATAATTTTTCTTTATATGTATTTGTGCAGGATTTTTTTGTATGAAAAAGGTAGCAGACAAGCAGTAGGTCCAACTGATGGTAAGTGCATACTGTCGCCCTGTGACATCTACAAACCACGCCATCATTTTTTAATGACAAATGTTGATATGCACCCGGATATCACCCGCTGCCTATGTTTATTGATTTAGGATTGGATTTGAGAAAAGAGGAAGGATTGGAAGAAGTTTTCCTCACCCTATTAATCCCTATCTCCCTATCCCTATTAACTCTGGGATGAAAAGTAAACATTAGAAACAACATGAAAGATGTAAACCAACATGTAAACATGAAAAGAATTAATAGGAACATTTGGTTCCATTATACTTTAGGCGGCTACTTCATAATCTTTCCTTTTTGGCTTTGTGGTAGTCGGGTATAGCCAGCACTATCATAGATAGTTAAATTGATGATTACCTGAGCATGTGCAAAACTTTGGAATATCTGTTTGTCAGCCTCAGTCATCTCTGGTTCAATGTCATCAAACAGCAAGGCGAAACAAGTACAGCCAAACTGAGATACCTAAAAGAACACATTACGCTTTTAACTAAAACTTTCAATGATTAACGGTTGAAACTTAGTCAATCATTTTGATTACGTTATTCAGACAATCATTCATTATTTAAGTCTTGTCATGGAAATAATGTATTGATAGCACAGACTGAAAACAATGAATAAAAGTAATTAAAATTAATGTTCCTCTTCACAATAAATTCTATTCCAAAGATTATTATGTAAATGCAACATGTGTAATGTGTGTATACTTAAAATTAAACACTCTCACATTACACCTACCCGTCCATCATCCTTCATTCCCGTCAGATGGACTGACGACCTAAAGTTCACCGGTAATGGTTGGATAAGACGACACAAAGGTTGTGTGTGAAGTCAGGCCTTGGAAGAGGTCTATACGCAACAGTGGAGAGATGTAAGCTGCATGGTAAATGCAACTAATTTGTTGTAAAACGAAACTACTATTGATTTGATTGCTTGATTGCCAAGTTGCTTTAAAAATTAATTCAAGATTCCTTTATTGTTTAAAACATAGTATTGGCAGTAGGTGTTATTAAACTAGAAAAAATATATATGTTTTACCTTTACAAGTGAATAAAATTATAAAATAGAAGTTTGTAATTACTTGATGTTGGCTTATTAATAATGACATAAAGGTCATACTTGAAAAGAATTACTACTATTTAATTATAAATCTCTAAAAATACAAGACCTGCTCCAATTTTCTCTTTAGTGTAGTAATCTCCTTTTGACTGCTGTAAGTTATATCGAGCCCCGGCGACAAGGCATAGCAGAATGTAATTCCTTGGTCCCTAGCGGCAGAAATGAGAGATGTCAGATGCTCTGCCTCCTCTACAGTGTATAGCTCTCTCCAGTATGCCCGATGTTTGTAATCGTCTTTTGGGGCATAAACATACATGTCCATACCCCATTTTTTTAATCTGAAATATAAATATGGTTTTATAATAGTTATTGTGAGCCAAGGAATAGAAATAGAGATAAGAATATTTGAGAATATATATTTGACAATATATAATACGTATATATATTTGTCCATATACGTATATATCTATATATATAAAAGAGGATGTTGGTATATTGGAGATTAATAGACTTCGACACCGTTTGACCGATCACTATGAAAGTTGGCACATATATGTATCTTTTCATGGAGAAGGTTTTTATGCTATCGACTTTGTTGTAACTCGCCACTAGATAGCGCTGCAGCACATCAACTTTTATACCGTTCAACCGATCACCATGAAAAAAAATTGGTATACATAGGTATTTGAGCACGGAGAATATTTTGGAGCTATCGACTTTGTTATAACTCGCCACTAGATGGCGCTGCAGCACATCAACTTCTATGGCAGGACAATGTCTGCGGGGTTTTGCTAGTATTATATATTAATGTACGTAGGTATTATATCGTCGGTGATAGTGCAATACTGCGTAACTAACAGTTTCTAATACCGCGTAACAACAAAAGTAGCAAAAATGAGATTTCGCAGCTATAGCTAAGTAATGGTGATTGGCTTCGACCCGTGTTATCTTGTCATTTATATGCATAGTGCATAGCTACGAGAATAGTATCTAGTGAAAAACGAATATCAAGACCTCAAGACTGCATATCTGCACAACAGTAGTTGAACGTGAGGTTTGCCACGCCCATTGCCACGCAAGCATGCTGATTCTACGAGCTAAGTAAGTAACTTTAAATTCTTTGACAAATCTCATTTCAGATCCTATCACCCGAAGAAATGCAGAGCACAGTTCTCTCCATAGCTCGCTGAGTGACTTTGAATTTATGCATTAGGCTTACCTCTAAGGCCACGTATCAGTACCATGCGTCATAATAAGCAAGATGCACTGATTCATGAAGACTTTCTCCTTTAATCAGTGCAACGAGGAATAGGCGAAGAGTCGAAGCATTTTTATAAATGCTGCCCAGTCGATCTGAGTGTGTTTATCAACTTCACTGCTGAAGACATAATGGTAGACAACTTTGATCATTACGCTTTCGATGTCTACCACTCCAGCCGAACATGTTCATTGAACATGATTTTAGTCTTGCCCAAGTTCATTCAGAGTTGATGTGTTGTGATGTTGTATTAAGGCTGTCAGCATGTTGCTCAAATCTTCCAGAGACTCTGGCATAATGACTATGCCATCGGCGAAAAGAAGATATGAGATATACTGACCATTCACATTGATACCACATCCTTTCTAGTCCAGCAACCTAAACGCATCTTCCAGTAGATTTGTGAAGTTTTGGAGATATTACATCTCTCTATCTCAACCAGCTGGATATGCAGCTGGATCGGCCTGGTCTGTTGGAACTGTCATATTCTCTACACTTCACTGAGAGTAAATGGGATTCTGTCAAAAGTTACAGGAATACTTTGCCCAAATTGCCATTTCATCATTGCTGCAAATCGAGCATAAGACAATATTTGGAATCTATCATTCAGACAAAATTACATCTTTAAATATGTAGGTGTAGAATTTGCATTAACAAGATTCAAGCCGAGAATTTGAACAAAGCTCTTTTGTAACATTTCTGCTTTAGTTCAGCCCAAAAAAGTGTGCTTGTGACTTAAAGAAAGCTTAAAATACTGACTATGCATCATTAATTAAAAAAGCCCAGAAGAAATGTTTCCAGACAAAGGAATCATACATTCTCCAAAGATACAAAATTTAGCTTATGACTCCATAAGACCAATAAGAAGTCAGTTTGTTGATACATTTTTATTTTTAGATGTTTATTCTTAATGTAACCACCTATTATTTTATTAACCTAAGTACTTATATTTGTTTTGATTAATTTGATTATGCTTTTATTTGCTCTACAATTTTGCATAGGTTCTGATAAAGCTCAATAATTAATTATTTATTCAATATGAAAGGAGACTGCATAAGTGTTTTTTAAACTAATCTACTGGGGTACTGTAAAAATTACCTTAACATAGTTATGTGGTATTTGACATTGTTAGTTATGTGGTATTGCAGTATCACTGATGATATGTATTGTTTGTAGATATTTCTTATTAATTACACAATATACCACCATTTGTATTTCTGTTTAACCAAAGGTTGTCTGGCAGAGAATACAGTTTAAATAAATAAAAAATATGTTACAGTAACAAATTAATAACCCAAAAATACTTTTCAAACAGATGACTGCTTGAAAGGTAAACAAAAGCCTTTAATTGTACATGTTTAGACCCAATTTACAATATAAATAAAGACAACTGGTTATTGCTCATTTCTTTGAATTTAAATTAATGAGAAATTGAATCTACTCTGTATACTTATAGCAGCCTATAAAGTCCCACTTTACAAGGTATGCCTTACAGTGGAATGTTATAGGCTTATACAAAATTAAACTCATAAGTTCCTATTGAAGTCTAATTTTATAAGTACATAATCAGTGATTCTAAAAGCATTATACAATATTCTTGGAATTTGATTTACAAAGGCAAACGAAACTTACTTTTGAAAAAGATCTTTCCTTTGCTCCGTCGTCCATGGTCGACCGTAGAAGCCTGTAATAATCAAGCTTAGGTCATTCACACGGCACAGTTACAAACTTAGATATTTCATACATAACTATTATAAAAGTATTATAACATCGCTTATTTTTGAGTTTTAAAACAAACTTTACCTTCAACAACGCCGCAAATGAAGTCCTTACGTTTAGAACTCGACTCGTCAGGAGAGCTTTCAGTCATTTTTACTGTATATTAACAGTTTAATGCACACACACACAAATCGATGTCTCAAAAAATGCAGCAAACTTCCAATGTACCTATATGGAATTTTTTATGCGAATTGTAGTGACGCAGTAGCAGACAACGGCGGTTTATATAACTGTAATTATCAATTTTCTAGGGTTACAAAGTGCCGGTAAAGCTCGTTTTAGGTGTTAATTATCGTATTGCTTTGTCTCTGATGGAAAATAATACGGAAAAATTATGATGTGTCAAAATGCAAAGTGTTTAATCAGGCGCTTTCACTTCAACTATTTTTTTTTACCTATGACGTCTGTGATACTACTTATGGGGGTAAAAATGTTTTCTCATTTTATAATAATAACTATGTTTTAAATTAATACTATAAAAGTATTTTTTAAACATATTATATTGTTTTTCTATAATGTTTTCGTTCTGAAATATGTAACGATGGGAAAAATTAAATAATAGATACTACAGTTAGCAAATCTGTAATCATTACTTCATTGATATTTTACATGTTTTAATATTTTATTTCAAATAATTTATTTTCAAAAAATTTCCTTATTTACCCATAAAGTTTAATTAATTATGTTATTGGCAACATTAGTTCCTTTTGGATGAAAACCTAACATCCAGGCTGCTGGCTGTAAATATGTATATTAAAGTAACAAAGTAACAGGATGTCTGACTATCGGTAGACTTTTTGACGGGAACTCGAGAAGTGAATTTGAGTTTTTGTTTGATTATGGTAAAAATAGTATATTCGGCGTTTTGTAGTTTAATAGTGATAGTTTATTAAACTCCAAAATGTTTTTCGTGCGTGGTGTTTGTCATAATCGAATAAGAGCGTGGGACTGCTTTTTCGTGTGCTTCCAAGGACTCCTCTTCTGTCCTCAGTAAACCTACTATTGTTTTACTGCGGTACTTCTGACCTACTACGACGGGACTGGCCATTGACAGGATACATTTCAGATTTTGAAATTGTTTAATACAAAGACAAATTAACACTGGCAGAATGTGTTAATTGCATCATTGCCATATATGAAAAAAAATATATCTGTAAATAAGAACTTTAGTTCCAGGTCATAAAAATTGTCAAAAAAAACATTTAAAGCGCGACTTTCAAACAAACGAGGAATCTTTGAATAAAAGCACCGGGAAATGAACTTCTAAGTTATCCTTTATTTTTCAAGGTAGGTAGTTTTATTTTTTTAATTTAGCAAGCTCTTATTATGTCAGCTCTTATTAATATATACCCTTATTAAATCTTTAAAACAGCTTAAATTAAATCAGCTCTTATTAAATTGAGTAGGATTTTAATAAAACAAGTTTAGAAATTCAATAACTTTTTAATTTCACTACTTTCATTTTGTTTTATGTGAGATATATTTCTAGTCTAGCCATAAATATTGCTACAAAGAAAACATTGATATTTTATTTTTACATTGTTTTAAAAATAAATAGGTAAGCATTTTAAAAATATTACGTTTATTCGAAATGGTCACCGTTTGCTTTAATAAAATCTTTCAAACGTTGTGGCCAGCTTTCTATTGAAACACGCCCTCTCCAAGGGAAAATTGGCTACTGCTACCGTTATGGAATGTTTTAGGGATTCAATATATCATGGCTTTTAGAACATGCCAAACCATAAATCACAATCGAGCGGATTAAGATCGGGACTAGATGACTACCAGTCAGGGCCGTCTTTACCAGGGGGTGCAAGGGGTGCGGTGCACCCCGGGCGCTCACCTTTTAAAGGTAATGAAAAAATATAACGCTATAGTAAACAATTACACAATAGGATATTTGACTGTCATAGGATACACAATAGGATATTTGACTGTCATAGGATACACAATAGGATATTTGACTGTCATAGGATACACAATAGGATGTTTGACTGTCTTAGGATACACTCCCGCACCCCGGCGCAGAATAGACTTAAGACGGCCCTGCAGTACCAGTCTTCAGCTCCTAAAGTCGGGAATATTCCTTTCTAGCCACATGTATGTTGAGCGAGCGTTATAACCTGGTGCTGAATCTTGCTGAAAGGACCATTCTTGGTTATGGAACAGGGTGTTAAGAGGCTTTATACAGGTTGTTAGAGGCTACACTTGATCCGACGTTTTAATACCTTTTTCACAAAGATATGGTTCAAAGCTGCGTGATAGCTAACAACTCACCAAACCCCCATTGAACCCGGTTATTCGCCACGTTGCTCCCTATTTACCAATTGAGTAGCTTCTCTAGAGTTATGAGCATAAACTCGGATCATTTTGCTCGTTTAAATGTTCGATGAACATTTTATCGACCGTAAATAAGATTTTTCTGTAAGCTCGCTTTGCGTGCCGCCGAAGAAGTTGTTTTGATTTGTCAAATCTATTTTTCTTTAAACTATGACTTAAGAAATGACCAGTGGGTCTTTTGTAAGCAGCACTCCTAAATTATCTTTTAAAATACTTGTCATTGTTCTGGGTGCTATATTCATCTCTCTGGATAAAATCATTTGCTTCCGGACGAGATTTCTTCGGATTTTCTCCTCAGCTTTAATCGTCTGTTTAGTACGAATAGTGCGTGGACGGCCAGACCTTTCTCTGTCAGAAACAGAGGACGTTTCAATGTACCTACTAATAGCCCGGTAAACATTCAGCAAACACCAAGCGGATGGAGAGTTTTAAAAATTGCATTTGGCTCCATGCCTACATTGTGTAGGTAATGCAATTACGCAAAACTGTTTTCGTTATCACCCCACTCCATTTTAATATTAGTACATTATGAGTATTTAATAATGATTGGCACCAAAATGAAAAAAAAAAAAACAATTATTTTTCACGCGAGTATGACAGATTCCAAATTCGAAAGTAATTTATTTATTTTTCTTTATTGTAACGGTATTTATGGCCAGACTGGATAAGTATAAACTGATACTCGTCATTTGATACTCAAAGTAGGTACATTATCATGATTGAACTTTACTGATTTATTTAAGATTACCGACATCTAAAATCTAAAGTTTTACAGATTTGTAAATATTTTGAAACTATTCTTATTAATAGACACAATTTCATACAGATTAGTGACTAGAAACAAAATGCCTTAAAATAAGTAGCATGTACCTACTTATTTATAGTTTAAAAACAAGTTTTTACTTCAATTATGTACAAATATAGGTATATAATAGTTCTACGCAATAGTATTTACAAGAACAAAATTGGCAAATTACAATATTTGGTATTCGTTAATTCCTTAGTTAGACTATCGTTTCTCAACCTTTATAACGTCGCGACACATGCGCGACCTCCTAAAAACGCCAAAAATATAGTAAATAACCTCACGATCGACCACCTTACTAATAAATCGATCCTAACCATATCTTTAACCGTTTAATATTTGATTATAAATCATTAATTGATTAATAAAAAGTTTTTTCGTACTTATGTGCTGAATTTTTCCTAAGGAAGTGCGACCCCCAAGTTGAGAAACGGTGCCTTATCAGCCGATGCCGATGTGTTTCAGTTGCCGTAGGCTATGTTACAAGTGATAAATTCGTTATTTAACACAATACCTACACTGTGTCCCATTTTACATTATGAAGACAGGAAAAGACGGAATATCTGACTAATTGGATGAATAATTAGGCAATTTACTCATAGGTAAACGATATTTAAAATTAAAGAATCTCTTGCTTTTTTCTCACAATTACAACTTCGAACGGGTTAGAAAGTGATAAAGAATATTAAGCAGTGATTTTATCTAACCGTTTGACTTTTTGAATAGTGACATTCTTGTACCTAATTTTCTTTTGTAAGTACCTAGCGTTTTTGAGTAGGTAATTTTTAAATATTTTTACGATGCGCATGTTCTTTTATTCTTACAAGTTGAAAGTTTACAGCCCTACGAGAAAGAAATGATCGATTTCTCATTCATAACATGTCTTAAACAGAGTGTATCAAATATATTTTCGAAGACTGAATCACGGATTCCGTTCAACTTGGTTAGTTAATTAACATAAACATTTTATGAATTTATGATAAACATTTTATTTATTTCAGGCATTTTTTTTTTATTTCTACATTTTTTCGTACTTGCTAAGTAGAAAACACATTTTTTTTTTATAAAACCGTACATACCTATCATTTGAATCGTGAGCAAAATTAATGGTTTTAGTCGTCTGTAATACATTTAATACACTCTATTATACCTATCACTGATTATGTACATAATCTACATTACTGTATAGCGATGCAGTTATTTGCAGTAGTTTGGTAAAGTCTACAGACTGTATTATGCCAACGTGGTCATGAGCGTGGCCACGGTGGAGCAGTTTCGGGCGCTTGCCAAGGCATATGGAATAATAAGTAACAGACTTTCTGCATTTCTGCATTTTATGCTTTGCCCCACCCTGGATAAAATCATGACTGCGCCCTGTTACGTGATGGTATCACAACGATCACTGTCAAAGTTGGTACGAGTAGTATTTGTGGTATTTGTACGAGTTGTATCAAATACCAATTTGATTGCACAGGTCACTGGGAATGTTTACAAGTGATCACCAAATGTCAAGTTGTTTAATAGTACGCGGCCGCCAAGCCGCTACGTGGCAAATGTCACCCGAGCATTCCGCTCGACATGTTGCCGTGCACCCTCATGTGACGGTTTAAGTTGCCCGATTGGGAAAACCTGAGGGGAAATAATCTATTTTATACGGTATCCCTTAAAATTGCGAAGGTACACATGATTGTTCAAATTTTTAGAGTAGGTATAATAACATATTTTCCAAATCCTTATATACTTAATACCTACATAAAAGTTATATTCCAAAGCTAAAACCCGACTACGCAAAAGTTTTAAATAAGTTTTAGGTTCATTAAAAGGAACAATTCTGAAGACATTTTGTTATTTTTATTTTTTTCTCTTTGCTTTTCGCCTTCCTTGATTGCACTGCCGTCATTGTGTCATTCCTCTCCTGAAACTTGGCTTTGGCGATGCCTTGTAGCATTAAGCCTGCCTATTGTACTTTGTGTAATAAAGTGTAATAAAATGCTTTATACATATGACTTAGTCAAACGTCTTTAAGCTGAGATATATCTAAGCAAGAATCATTGAGTAGCAAGAAAACTTTAAAACATTTGATTAGTCGGATTTTAGTTCTTAATATTTCCTTTCAGATTTCCTTCAATAATATTAACAATAGATATATATATTTTTTAAATTCCACTCTTCATTACCTCTAACGTAATAAATACCTCGATATATTTTGAACAGAAAAAGAAATTGATCAAGTTTTTTTCAAATTACAGCCGGCGTTTTGAATTATTTTTCCATATCAAATGTAGGTATATATAGGTAACTCTCGTACGATCATGACGAATAGATTGACACCTCATTTGTTAAAAATTGGTTCAGTAATCTAGGTGCTGTGGTGGAACATCCATACATTCATTTACCCTAGTAAATTCATAACCCTTCATCGTAGTCGAGTAAAAATGCTCTCTGTTTCCCATCGCAGAAATAAAAAAAAAACTTATTCCATTATACTTCCCTGATAACTCTCCCACTTATTTTAGAAGTATTTACGAAACTCATTGGTATCATTCGGCTACGAGTACAGTAGGACTTGTTCAAAGTTCACGATCTCACCTGAGTAAACACAATTTGCACTGGTACGGCTTCTCCCCGGAGTGTATCCGCAGATGCTTTGTTAGCGTCGAGCTGTCTGAGAACGCTTTCTTACACGAGCGACATCTGTTGGACACAACAGTAAAATAATCAATAGTAGTAGCAGAAACCATTCTACTTTTGGCCGTGTGATGTCGCCCGGCTTTTGAATAGCACCACCCCCATCTCTTCTCGTGGGTGTCCTAAAGAGTGGCTCTGCGTCGTGCGGCTATCGCAACGCGATCATTCCGTGATTTACGCAAGCCGCATGGCTCTGGACTCTAGCTTATGGGATAACAAAGCTGCTTCCACAAGCCCCGAGGAACTACACCACCTCTAAAACAGTGGACTCGCCGACCGGCCGATCGTGCGCGAGACATTGTGCATGTGAAACATGGACCTGTCTAACAGTGGGTGATAAAACCGCTGGTGACCGTGACCATGACCGCATCTCTATAAAATTGTACTAAACCTAGGAGTAAATAAAGTATGTAACAATATTGGTAGGTAATGCTATGAAAGCTTACTGATATGGTCGCTCCCCCGAGTGCGTCCTCATGTGTGTGGTCACACTGGAACTTTGGCTAAATCGTCTGTCGCAAATAGGGCATCTGAAACCAAAACACGAGGATAAATTTGATATGATGTGAGACTTTTATAATGATATGAGTCCTTATGTGAATGATTTTTAAATGAATGAATGAATGTAAAGTTTATTTGTTATAAAACACAGAATAATTAAACACTTAAACAACTTAACTACTTAAACAATTAATAGTTTAAAAAAATACTACTTAACAAAATAATAAAAAGTAACAATAATCATCAGTGGTTTGCAAACAAAAAGGACACCGAGCTCAGCATATTGTTACGACCTAAAGAATCGCAGGGAATTGATACAAAATAGGCTAACGCACATATAAACCAACATATTACAATATATATATAATAAATTGTGACATATTATGCCAATAATATAAGTGTCAGAAAAACAAAAACATTATAAAAGTGAATAATTATGTAATTACCATGATATTATGATATATTTATAATATATATCATATATACTCGTACCTGAATGTGTAAACTGAACTATCCATGTATGGGACCATGAATGTGAAACTAAATAGAATTGGAAGAGCCCACAGTCCACATAAGAAGAGAAACAGATGGAAGTTTGTAATGTAAAGATTAGGATGATTTTTGGAGCTCAAGAATGTAGGGTCATGTGGAAGACGTAGGTAACTTTCGATATTTTCAGTAATCAAATTTCAGTTTGGATACAGTTCTGTCAAATTCTTTGTAAATGACCACATACGTTTATTACTCTCTCAATATAAATATAAAATCATATCATTTCAAGTAGATTTTCATATTTTACATCTACATAGGGGTAAACATTTGAACTCTACGCATTTTCGAAAGTACCTACATATTTGAAATTGAGTATGGTGAGTCTATTTATGGAAAAGCAAGATACTGTAATAATACTCGAGATATAAGGTGGGTGGACCATGGAAGGCCATGCTCTTTGTAAGGCCGATTATTGAAAAGTCGTAGTTATTGCCATGCGATGACAAATTCCTTCTACTCACACTAACACCCATCGAACTCAAGAACACAGACGCGGCGGCGAGTCGCTCGCGCCGCTATTTTGTTAGTGCGGTCCCTCGCTTTGTTGACTTCGATCGTCGACGTTAAAATTATAATACGCGCTCACAACAAAACGTAAGTTTTCAAGTAAATACATTATTATTTTCTTTAAATTTTTTACGCTGAATTGATATATAAGGATTTGCTATGGTACTAAAGAAAAAAAAAATTACTTTATTTCCATTTTAGTTAAAATATCGGTAGTGTTCCTAGGAAAGCCAATGGTTCCTTGTAAGGCCGATCAAAAAATTTACAGTTGGCCTTGCTAGGGCACAAGGGCCTTACTAGGAACATCTAGGAATCAAGAAAATATTAATACCTAGTTTATAGTTGTAAATACGTATGGGGAAAGGTAAAACAATGTATAAGTTCGTAATATTATTACTTATAATCATGCTTTAAATAATTTTATTTTAAAACTTCATGAGTACTTATACTTACTTATTAAAAATAAAATTATGACTAAGTTTTCGTTCTTTACATAAGCATGTTAAGAACAAAATACAATTTAATATCAATATTTGTCATTGCTTTACTGCTTTAATTTAAATATAGATTTTGCTTGTAGTCACACTTCTGTATAGGGCCTAATGTAATAGCTACCACTAGTTTCACTTTTTTGCGGCTTTCTTCTGGAAATCTCGTAATTAGTATTTGTTAGTCATTGAACAGATGGTTAAATTTAAGTGTAGGTATAATTCCAGGTTTCAAGAATGCCAGGACCAAAACCTAGAAAAAGAGGAAGTACATGGGATGAAGAGAGTTTAAGGTGTGCCATGGAAGCGGTACAAACAAATCAACTTAATACGAATACTGCAGCGTTGAAATTCAATATTCCGAAACGAACCCTTAGAAACCATTTACTAACCGGTAAAACTACTAAGATTATTGGAAAGACTACTGTTCTCACAAAACAGTTAGAAGAAGACTTAGCTCAGCGAATTAAACGTTTTGCCAAACTGGGTATACCACTTACCCCAAAATTTATCCGGAAGCAAGCCTTTTTATTTTGTGAGAGGTTTAAAATCAAGCACTCGTTCAATCTGTCTACAAGAATGGCTGGACGTAAATGGCTCAAAATGTTTCTTAGTCGAAACCCATCAATTTCGAAAAGAAAACCCCAAATAATGAACCCAGCTAGAGCACAAAAAATGAATAAACCCATCGTGAAACACCATTTTGAAGAAGTAAAGAAACTCTATCAAGAGCTGGACATTATTGCACATCCAGAACGATTATATAGTATGGATGAGAAGGGGTGTCGCATCACGGTCCACAAACAAAATGTAGTTTTGACTGAGAAGGGAAACACCAGAGTTCATGTTGTTGCGCCGGAGCACGCTGAGAACGTCACCATCGCGATGTGCGTCAATGCTGTGGGTTGTGCTGTACCGCCCATGATTATTTTTAAGGGCATACGATACAGATCAGAATTAGGAGAAAACTTGCCAGCTGGAACAAAAGTACGAATGGCACCCAAAGGCAGCATGACCAGTAGCTTGTTCGTAGAGTTCATTCAACATTTAGCGCAACATAAAGCACCCGGTAAGTGTCTGCTTATCTTTGACGGCGCAAAGTGTCATTTATCTTATGAGGCTCTGGAAGAAGCAGATAGAAATAATATAGTGCTATACTGCTTACCTTCAAATACCACCCACGAACTCCAACCTCTAGATAAATCTGTGAATAAGTCTTTCGAACATCATTGGGATGAAGAGGTGTTGAACTACCTGTGCAATTCTCTTAAGAGAAGTTTAAACAAAGTTACATTCAACCACATTTTCTCGCGAACCTGGCCAAAGCGTATGACTCAAACAAATATAATGAACGGGTTCAGAGCTACTGGCTTATACCCTCTCGATCATGGTGTGATTCCAGAAGATGCTTATGCTCCTTCAATTGTAACAGAAAGACCTTTGCCGGAAACATTACAAGACAAGACCACATCACAACCGCTTATATCTATTCAAGTCTCGCCTCCTGCACCTCAATTTAATGAAGTGTCAGAATTGTCGTCTCTGTCTCTGATAGATGAAAGGTCAGCTCGTGTTTCTCACTTTTCAATTTTTCCGGTAACTTCTCAAGAGAAGATCGTATCATCATCGCCTTCATCTTTTCACGACTTGACCCATGGGGGTCAATATGAAGTATCAGAATTTTCACCTGCAATAGAACAAAGAAAACCAACTCTTGTTCCTTACAGTTCTTCAACTGATGCTTCAGATATGGAAATAGACAATACGATCAATGATCAGCGTGGCAATATACTGCTAAGTTCAGTAGACCGGCTCAACGACGCAAATACAAATCATGACCCTCAACCATCTCTGTACGATAATCCTGTTCCAAGTACATCCGGACTACAAAAAAATATCGTTGATTCTAGCTCTGACTCTGATCTTGATTTGAATCTCAGTGAATAATTTATCAAAAATAACTACATCAGTAAACTTTACCACTACACCACACAATTACACAGAAGTGAAAACTACACTTCCGATTTTTACATTTTTTCGTCAGATGATGAATATCCCGAACAGAAAGGAGAAATAACTCCAGAAAAACAATTAAGCAGACCTAAAACAAAAGCTCAACAAAAGAGTCACGAGATAAGTTCCACTAGATCTTCGAATGATGACGAACCGTTGATTAACTTAATTCAGGATAAAGAAACATCGTTTCATACCTTTTTGCCTACTCCAAATTACGCTAAGATAAAGTCTACACGTCCACGGCAAAAAGCTATAAATTATAAAGGACAAAGAATAGTTAAGGATTTATTTAAAACTGAAGAAAAAAAGGAAGATTTGAATCAAACAAGGAGTAAGAAAAAAGGAAAGTCCACAAGTAAGCGAGAACAAGAAAAGAAAAACATCCATAGTAAAAATGATTCTAAAAAAGTACTGAAAAGAAAAGCACAACAAAAACAAACCAGATTGTGATTAAAGTACTAAAATTATTGTCCTCCTTAGTTTATAAGTTTGTTTCATAACTGAAGTTATTATTTTGTTCTATTTTCGTTTTTTAAACCATACTTGGGAAAAGTATAGGAATCGTTAGTTTTAAAGTTATAAACATTCCTGATTACAAGACTGGCTAAGTGCCATTATAAAGGTTGTGATTAGAGTACGTAGTCTGTAATATCTAATTGTTTTGTTGATTAAAAAAAACATTTCATAGATAATATTTTTTATTGTTTGGCCTTATTTGGAACATTTTGGCCTTACAAGGAACGGACCCATAAGAAGGCCATTTTGGTCGGTTATAATTTTTTTTTATTTCATTATAAAGGTTATTGGCAACTTATTTGATATCGATATAATACTCATTAAAATTATTTTTAAAACGTTTTCACGAATACATTCTTAGTTTTACGATAGTGTTCAAGTAATGTTCGTTGAGTATTTTTTATGTGAGTTTAATATGGTAAGTATTTAATGTTTCATTTTAATGAAAGACCTTTTTATGTAGTTTAAGTATAAGCAGAAATTTTGATTGTCACAACGTTAGTTTTAAGTTAGACGATTGATTTATTGTATCGGCCTTGTATGGAGCCTTGTTCCTTGCAAGGCCGTTTGGAAGAGTTTAATAAAACTTAAATTTAATAAATAACCATGACCTCTGCAATAAAAAAAAATGTTTTATAAGTTACATAATAAAACAATGTGTTACTTAATAATTTGTTTGTTTAATTTATACAGTAAATAAAGGAATAATAACTGTTTAATCGTTAGAGTGGCCTTCCATGGTCCACCCACCTTAATACAAAGTACTTGTGTTCTGTCGTCGAATCACTTTCTTTGTTCGACATTTTGAAAAAGCGCGCGAAAACAAAACACGTTTACGCCTGACGCGTGCGCGATAGCAAGTGATGAGTTGATGACGTTTTGTAGGATGCCGTTCTCTCTCCGACCGTTTTATAAACCATCCGATTTGTAGGACGGTCGGATGCTTCCTAGCATCCGATTTGTCGAGAATAATAATAATTTTAGGACGATTGCTTTATACATTATACAATTTTATTCAATAATCAGAAGGTGTAGGGCGTTCTTTACAAGAATTGAACTCTAAAAATTATGGGTGGTGGTGGGAAGTTCCGTATAGGTATCCATCAGTTTGCGTTGGCTTTCGATATACTGAAAGACCCAATGCCAATCGCGAGGATGGTTTTAAGTTGGCACGTACATGGGACCCAGTAATTGAAGTTTGCAAATCCAGAAAGTAGATGCGTTTTCAAATTCGCGTGTGTGTTGTGATATTGTTAGTATAGTGTGCAAGGAACCTAATCAACAAAAACAAATTCAGAGTGGGCAGGTGAATCAAAAACGAACACGACGGAAGGTATATAGATTTGCCTGTCAATAGCAACAACACCTTCATCCGCTTCACCTCGCCGCGACCACGGCTCGTGTAACTGGATCGAAATATCGGCTATAATAAATAAATAATAAATCGTGAGTAACCGTTTACATAACAATTATAACAAACATTTACCTAAAAGGTTTCTGTCCAGTATGTGTCCTGACATGAGCGGTGAGGTTAGCAGCTTGCGAGAAGCTCTTGTTGCAGTCCCCGCATCGGTACGGCCTCTCGCCGGAGTGCGTGCGCAGGTGCGTCTTGAGCGTGCTCGGGCGCGCGTACGTCTTACCGCAGATACGGCACAGGTTCGGTTTCTGCTCGTCGTCTTCTGAGCCGTTGCTTAGAGCTCCCACCTGGACATATGTAGTTAAAATACATTTTAAAATATGAAAAGGAATATCTGGAGAAGCAATCACCTGGATACAATAAGATATAGTTAAAATAACATTTTCAAATATCAGGAGGAGCAATTTATGGATATTTTCTTGGACATTTATAGAGCCTTTGATTTTGTCACTTACAGTCCGTGGCGGTAAAATCTGTAGCGGCCCTTTAAGAGCAGTGTTTTTCGTACCGCCTCTTTAAGCGTACAATAACTACCTATATCAAACTTTTTTTAATAATTGACATTTTAATGTGTATTTTGGAAGCATACTTAGTTTATTTATATACGATATCAAATTAAATATCAAATAAATCATATAAAATTAGATGAAAAGTGATATTATGCACTTGTGACGCGGTGCCCTTCGATTACCCGGTACCCTGGCCCCCCGTCCAGATTACCAAGCGCTGGTCACTTATGATTTGCTATTTTTTAGAATAAGAAAATCCACTTGGATGATTCCAAAATATCCAGCCAACAATTCATGCAAATCACCATTTCATACAATGTCTTCTAATATTTTTAAACGTATATAAATAAATAAGGAATAAGTGGTGTACCCCAAGAGAATGTAATGGAACCTCTTATATCTAGGAGATATTATGAATTAAAAATATTTTTTATAAAAGAAGATATATTATCTTCTCTTGATGTTGTAAAATGTCTAAAACTGAGAAGTAATCCTGACCCATACCTATTGGGTCTACAAATATTTCTGACATGATTAGGCTATAAAATCATTGAAGGACATTGTAGAGCACCTACTCACCTGCACTTTCCCGCCCGCGTTAACACAAGTAGTATACCCGTATTCCTGGGGATGCATCTGCCCCTGGTGGTTTAGTATCGTGTAACCGCTGCCAATACTCTGCTCTTTCTGACTTTCCTGTAAAGAAGCAGAAAGCATCCTAAAAAATCTTATGTAAGAAAGCAGTAAGAAATTCCTTCACTATTCTAGCGGTAAATCTCTGGAATGCGCTTTCCACTAATGTTAGTAAAGCCTCAAACAAAAACGCTTGTAGTTGTATTTTTGCTTAGTATATCTACATATGAAATATATTCTTATGTACATGCCTGTATTTACTAGTTCATATATGTTTTTATTTAAGTTTATTATATATAATTGTAGATTTATGTATTTAAACTAAAACTGCACCCGCGTTCTGTTTCTGTTTTTTTTGATCTGGTGGTTGACTGGTTGCATGCCGTTAGGCATTAAGTCCGCCTTTTGTTCATGTCAAATACTTGTGCTGTGAATTTTTAATAAGTATATGAAAGCTTTATTTTTCTAACTTTTTAAGGAAAGAACTATCTGTATATTTTTTATCGAGTTGTTGTATTCCTTCTCCAGCTAACCACGATGTCGACAAACAGGCCGTTGTATTTCAGTATTTGTTTCAATGATTGGAACAGTTATGAAATTAATTACTGCAATTTTAAATTGTAGATATTTTTGTAGCTCACATTTGTAGTTCTCGGGTATGTCAGACTTCGTACTCAGACTTCGTCATAATCTTTTAGTGTCTTTACACACCGATGGGCTGACGCCATTGAGAGTAGAGGTGAGACTATAACCGTTAGCTTAGACATCGCAAAGGCTTTTGATCGGGCCTAGCACAAAGCACTGCTTTCCAAGTTACCGTCAATCGGGTTACCTGAGGGATTATGCGAATGGGTTTCCAGTTTTTTGGCTGGATGGAGCATCAAAGTCGTTACTGACAGTAGCTGCTCCGACATCGTTGTCAATTAACTAAGCTCCATTCGTCGTAGCACCTCGATTTCAGACTATTCCTCTCAAGATCTCTGGGAGTTTTGGGATCCTTGGCGTTGATATTTCGAGCAAAGTGGAGTCGGGAGTATCTGGAGAGCAAGACAAAGCTCGGTGTACTAAATAAAAGCAATACTTATCTAAGGGGCAACGCTTGTCGCTGTATAAAGCTCAAGTTAGATCCCACATGGATCACTGCTCACATCTCTGGGTCCATACACCGAAGTGCCAACTGGACCCTTTTGACTACGTCCAACGACGATGATCGATTGTCAACGAATTGTCGATGATCTCACTCTCGCAGGTGGCTTAGAATCGCTCAGCATTCGTGGAGATGTTGCGTCTCTCAGCGTTTTCTACCGCTTTTATAATGGGGAATATTCTGAAGAGCTGTTCAATTTGATGCCGGGTTTTTATCATCGCTCCGCTCGTCATCGTCGTGCAGTCCATCCGCATTTCCATGACATAGAGTCGCTGCGTACCGTGCGGTCAAAAAGACACTTTATACCGCGAACCCGAAAATTGTGGAACGAAATGCCAGCTGAGGTATTTTCGTTACGTGATGACATGGTGCTCTTTAAGAGACGTTAGAACAGAATTTTGCAAAGTTGGCAGCGCACCCGCAAGCCCCCTGCTGTAACAAGTGTCCGTGGGTGATCATGACCACTTATGTGGCCCGTCCGCTCGTCGGCGATCTATTCTATATTCTATAAAATAATACTTTTTTTTCTGTAAAGAGAAGGTAGCAGGCAGGCAGACAGTCCAACATACGAAAAGTCGAAAAGTTCTTGGGCTGACAAAGAAAAAGTACACTCAGGTGCATGAAACTATTTTTATTTTTCAATATAGTCTCCGTCTATTTGAACACACTTTTCGAATCGTTTAATTATCATTCCTATCCCGGTATAAAAATAGTCAGAAATTTTGTCTACAAAATGGGAGAAAATCGCAGCGGTCACTTCATCATCAGTAAAAAATCTTCTACCCTTTATCTCCGCCTTGAGTTTTGAGAACAAGTAGTAATCAATGTGAGCTAAATCAGGACTATAGGGTGGGTGGCGAATTTCTGTGAAGTCACACTTTGAAACAACAGCTTTCGCAAAGGCGGCGGCTTGGACGGGTGCATTGTCATGGAGAAACCGTACACCTTTGCTTAGTTTTCCATACGTTGCTGCTTGATTGCTTCTCGTAACAGATCTAGAAGGTTAGCATAATAGTTTCCAGTCACCGTAGTAGTGCGTTCCTTTATGTCTACAAGCAATACCTATTCCCTGACAATCCCAAAATATCAAAGCCATAATAATATTAGTGAAGTGAGTCACCTTTGCCTTTCTAGGCGATGCTTCACCACAACTCACTCCATCAACTCTATTTTTAAAGGGATCACAGTAAAGAACCATAGTTTCATCCCAAGTAACAATTGACTCCAAGAAATCGTTTCAGTTACTCTGAAAGACTCCTTCGAGTACGCTACTCGTTAACTTCGCTGCACACATTTTAAAGATTTCCTGTTGTTCTAAGAGTCGAGGAATCAAAACTTGGGTTGATTCCTTGGGTTTTTAACAAACCTGGGGGTTGGGCTTGGGTTTGGGTTGACTTTAAAAAATTTACACGAAATAACAGGATAAATAACAATAGCAATGACGTATAATTTGTTTTTTTTAGACATCTAGAAATATGTCAGACCAGGAACTTGTGCACCTCACTGGTACATTAGTCAAGAATGTAAAATTTTGGCATGCTCAGAATGCGCTGCTTACTTTGGAGATTTGGAGTCAATCAAAAATAACAATTGAGAAGTATGAGAGACTTAATTGTTAGGTATTACAATTGTCTAATTGTCATATTGCATTGGTGACTAACGCCTATTCTAAAAATATTTCTTAATCTTTGAAAATGGAAACAATATATTCTGTACGTATGATAAACACGTAATGAAGCTGCGACTATTAATTGAAAAAATATTAATTAATAACTAATAATTGAAAAACGAGGATTGCAGTGTACAATAAAAACCAAAGTGAACCCAAATAAAGAATTTTTAAAATTTTTGTCTGATTAAACGCGCATCACGTAGAAGCCCTGGACTTATGTAGAAGCTTATGTGCCCAGTTAACATTTGGGGCATTTTTCATCTATATCCATTATAGAATTCTCACGGGAACCATCAGTCCACACGAACGACGCCGCGGGCACTGCTAGTGGTGAACTATAAAATATTGTGAGAAACATTGATAAAAATCACCATTTATAAATTTGGCATACATCGTAACTACAATTTTACCTGCAAGTAAATCTTCGATGGTGACCTCTTCAGCTGCCCCATGGTCTTTTGAGGAAAATTGGACTTCGGCTGAAAAATTGAGTAGTTTGCGTTGGGCTTCGGTGTGCTCTGCATCTGGAGAGGTTTGAAGGTGGAAGTAGCTGTTATGAGAGGATCTGATTGGTTAGGAGGTCGGAAGTCAGCTGTAAAGGAATAAGTGGCTGATGGATACGTGTTAGGACTTATTATGTTTTCAGTTTGTGGGTAGACCACGTTGACTGAAGGAGTTGACGCGTTCTGATTCCATTGCATCTGAAAAGGGTATTTGTTTTATATATTAGTTATGGTAAGTAGATAGTATTTTTTGGATACAAGATTTTGATAGTATTCATACCTCGTATGCGTGATTACCTTCTGGGCGTTTTTAGTTCTCTATTTGTTAACATATTTTTATTTGGCTTGTAGGTATTTCGGACAACAAAAAATTTTAAATGGACAGAAAATCGTGATCAACAAAACAAACTATTTTTGTATAAAGTAAATTAAATTGCCTACTAAGAATGTTATCATCAAGTCACCAGAGAACATAAACCTTTTAAATTTGCTGTCCATTCAGTATTTTCTGCTGCTCATTTAGTAATTCCTCTATTTATTTTATTGTCATTGCCATGAACTGCCATTGTCATTGCCATTGTCATTGCTTTTATATATTTTGTCACAGTTTTCGAGATAGTTGTAGAATTACAAGGATTAACTCAGCTTGCGAATCAAATCGTAGCATGTTCATTGTCAAGAGAAAAATTGACAGAACTAAACTTCAGTAGTTTATTTACCTGTGAGCACAGCTGGTCGGGCGGACACCCATGCATGGTCATGTTCATGGAGACATTGACGCTCATGGTGGGGAAGAGCGGAGCTGTTCCATAGTGCTCGTAGTACGGGTACCCGCCCGTGCTGTTCACCATCATCTGTTGTGTAACGCATACGTACAAATACGAGGTACTTTTTGAGTCAAAATTAGTTTCATGTAGGGGAGACCGAGGAGAGTTGTGACACAGGAGAGTTGTGACAAAGTCGATTTCTTGGAACCTATGACCGTTAGCGAACTGGGAATGTCGCACATTTATTGCTTTTTCGTTGCACCATGTAATGTAGTTCGCGTCGGCGGCCCATGGGAAGCGGGTGTGTCTATACGACGTTTGCGTCAAAAAAATTGCAAAAAGTAAGTTTTTGACCAATATTTTGATATCCTATTATTCGATACGTATTACGTTAGTGTTATTGTGATAATTTTTATAATATGCATTGGCTCTTGACGTTTCATTGCATGATATGGTTTTTTTGGGCTCGCCTCGTGTTTGGAGGTTAAGAGTCATTATTTCGACCGAAGCACGATTTTCTGCACCGAGGAGAATTGTGACAGCTTGTCACAACTCTCCTATTTTGTATATGTTCTAGCAATAATGTTCGGCGGTGTGACTTTGCATGCGGAATTATTATGTTATTGTTTCAGAATGCCTAATAAATATGTGAGAAAAACTGATAGGGGCATGTCTAGTGTCGAAATATATGAACTGGCCTTTGAGGTGGTGACGTTAAGGGGTGAAAGTCATAGAAATGCCGCATCATCTTACAATCTCAACTACATGTCACTACAAAGATATATTAAAAAGAAAAAGGCATATCAGGCTAACCTAACAGACGAGCCTCCATCTGTCGGGTATGCCAGTCCGACGGTTTTTACAGAAGACGAAGAAAATATATTGTGCGAGTATTTGTTGACTTGTGCAGCATCCAATTATGGGTTGACAACAAAAGACACGAGAAACTTGGCCTACATGTTAGCAAAAAAGCATAATAAGAAATTTCCGACGTCGTGGGAAGAAAAAAAAATGGCAGGAGAGGTATGGCTCAAGCTATTTATGGAACGCCATCCAAATTTGTCCTTAAGATTGCCTCAAGCTACAAGCATAGCTCGCGCCACGAGCTTTAATAAAACGAATGTGGCCGCTTTCTTCAACAACTATACAGATGTCTTGGGCAAGCATGCATTTGACGCAAAAGATATTTGGAATGTCGACGAAACCGGGATAACGACAGTCCAAAAACCGAATAGAGTAATCGCGCGATGTGGAGAAAAACAGGTCAGTGCTATGACATCGGCGGAGAGGCGAACTCTAGTGACACTGGCTTTGGCTGGGAACGCTATAGGTAATTACATACCACCCATGTTTATATTTCCGCGTAAAAGATTCCAAGAACATTTCATTCGAGATGGCCTAGCTGGTTCGGTAGGAACGGCTAACAGATCTGGGTGGATGCAGGAGGATGGTTTTCACTTTTTTCTTGAGCATTTCAAGAATCATGTAAGACCATCAAAAGAGCAAAGAGCTTTGATACTTCTAGATAACCACTCATCTACAGCTTGTAGTCCACTTGCCACTACATCCAGTGTATTCTTGCCCGAAGCACTTAGACCGTTGCCAAAAGCTCCACCAAGAAAAGGGAACCAACCTAATAATAGACGCAAGATCAAATCTGCTGTGCTAACTGACACACCTATTAAGAATGAAATTGCTGCTGTAGAAGCTAGTAAAAAGGTAAAGAACGTGAAGAAACGTATTTTTAGCGAGGAAAAGACGAAGTCTAAGAAAAGAAAAAAAAATAAACCGAATACGAATAAAAATAAAAATAAAATCGATGACGAATAGGACGAAGATACAGAAAATAATTGTTTCTGCTTGTGTTGCCTCGAGTCTTTTGCCAACAGCAAATCAAAAGAGAAGTGGGTTCAGTGCATCAAATGCAATGAATGGTCATATGAAGCTTGCACTGGAGGAGAGCTCCGATATATATGTCATAATTGCTTGTCGGACTAGATTTCGGACGGAACTTGATTTTAATTCCATTGATCTCACACAAATGCCATATTTTATTATTATTATGTTGATAATAGATATAATTTACATTAATTGTTATTGAAGACCATAAGGATGTATCAAATAATGATTAAAGCAATCTAATTAATGTTAAAGTAAATATTGTGGGTCATAATTACATACCAAAGTTTGATAAAAGCAGTAAAATTTGAGTATTGTTTATTATTAGTATTAAAGTTTCTTTTATTCACTAATAGTAGCGTTTAAATTAAATTTCTTACCTTATAATTACCAAATACATAGCTGTCACAACTTATCTCGACCTCTGTCACAACTTACCTCGGTACTAGGAGAGTTGTGACACGAGGAGTTGTTTCAGTTTTTGTCGATTTTCTCATGGACCCCGATTATTTTTATTTATATTTATGTTAATTTCACTTAGTGTATAGAACTAACTATGTTGAGTTATAGAGTTCATAGATGTAGGACTTTTATTGACTGAGATATGCTAGTTAAAGTGAAAATTGTCACAACCCTCCTCGGTCTCCCCTACCTAGGTACACATCCCATCTCTTCCTACGAGTGTCATAAAAGGCGACTGAAGGATAGCAAAATCGCTACAATAAGTCTATTTTAAGGCATGAATCCTACGAGGAGGCCCGTGTCATAAGAATAGTAGGTATATAATACAAGTAATTATTTATTATTTCTGTGTCCAGCATTGGACGATACAAAAGCTGGCTTCTCTAGATAGGTACCTACATAAAATTTCTTTCGGGTCCCGCATTAGGGGACATCTATAGGTACCTATACCTGGAGGACATCCAAGTTACGTAGGTATACACTAAAAGAGATTACAGTTATCTCAGAATTAGGGTTGGTTATAATAATTTTGATGCATTTTTGCGATTTTACATGTAGCTATACATTACTCAACACTTAAAAAATGAATTAGTACCTAAGTAAATAATGTTTTTCACGTTTTTTGTTCACATTCAAGTATTTAGTGACATTTTAATATAAAATACTTATATGAAGTAATAACATTTTTTCTATGGCAAGTGCCGCCGCGTCGGCTTTATTCAAAGTTGAAGAAAGTAGTGATTGATTTTACCTCGATCCTTAGATGATTTTACTTTAGCTGGATAATTAAGTAGGTAGTCTAAGTACTTTTTCTTATAAATCATTTAGATTGCTAAAGGTAAGTACCCACCTACTAAGTAGTACTAAGTAGGTACTAAACTTAGAAACGAGAATGGGATCGTCAGTAGCAGCGCTACGCAATATATTAGTTAATTAAAACCTTTAATTTAAAACCTAGGGATTTAATTGAATGCCCGCAAATAATGAAATTTTCCCAAGTTATGTCAGATTTTAGTTTGAAAACCTGTTACGTTATCGCAATTTTTCGAAAGCATCTGAACAAAGCCAGGGTGGATCGATAAAACTATAATGTACTAGTTCTATACACCCACAAAGAGAAGCCAATATTAAATCCGATGCCATATTAATTAAAATTTTGCACAATCCTGTTCGCCCCATAATTTCCACGAGTTCCATACAATTTTCCGCTCCCTATACATTAGATAAGGATAGCAAACTATAAAAATACAAGTTAGAACGGGACACCACACAACTTATAAACGAAACATCAAACTGAGCTCGTCTCTGTCTAACGCGTGTTGTTAGTCGTGGAACGAAAGGGACACACTTACCTGAGGGTGAGCGGTTTCTGAACAGTCCCCATGAACGACGGCATGCTTCAATGAAAGGAGGACGTCCGCCGCTTCCCCTCCGCCCCTCTCCCGGCATTCGCCTATGTTGTTCCTGCTACAAATATAGAAATTAATTGCTACCTATTATACCTATATAATCGTAGGTATGTTCATATTATTTCGATATGAAATGAATTATTGCTATTGGTTTAAAAGAATTATAAAATGATGGGGAAATGGGTCAATTAGGTCACATGTATGCGATTATATTTAAGGCTTCATATATAAATAAATTAGTCTCCTATAAAATTTGTTCAACGATCTATTTGCGCGTAGCACATCGTAGACATCGTAGCACCACGTAGCACATGTCGTAGACTGAACTGAAACGCGTAGCGATGGTTAGCTACCTGGTAGCTGTATATGGTACCTGCTACCATACACAGTATGAGGACATGTACGGGTAGAGAGAGATACCTATTTATGCAGACTTACAAATTGATTTGGAATTCAGTATCATAACGAACGTAGCTGCAAGAGAATCTTTCGAAGAACGAAACATACCTAACCTAGTTAAGTGAATAAGGTAGGAAACACCTATAACTGTGTATATATGTGTATATGTATAACTATGTAACCTATAACTTGTCTTAAGATTTATTAATAATTACAAATCAAACGAGAGAAAAGGTACGGAGATTTTGAGAACTACAAAAGTTAAAGAAAACTCCAATGCTTTGGTTCTTCTCAACGTCCTCCAAGGGGCTTTATGGTTCACTTTGAGAAACATGATTGCTTTAATTTCTTTGAGAGGTGGAGACTGCACCCTGCAATCCTATAGCTGCTGGGCGCACTTTCTGGCCACATTACCCCTCTCTTATAGAAGGCTGGCCATAAAATGTATTGCATTTTCCACTTTATCCTATCCTATTCCCCCAATGTACATACGTGTTTTGGTAGTGAGTAAAATATACCAGTGCCCATTTCCATTCCATCCTATCCTATCTCCCCATTTTCCCAACCCTTTCTCTAAAGCCATTCCTAAATCTCCAAAGGTATGTAGCGCATCCGGGGGCATGCCAATGTTTGTCATTCTAGATTGATGTTGGTACGTGTCGCGGATGTCAGTGCGCGACAGTATTCATTTATCACTAGGTAATGTACCTATGCTTTTGTGCGACCTTCTTGTTATGAAAAATTGTGATATTTTAAAAACTTACTTATATCCGGAGCACGGTGAGAAGGGGAACAGCGATGGGAGGGGGTCGATCTCGAGCGGCGGCAGAGAGAAGGAGCCCATGTCCTCGGCCGGCCAGCACGGCTCGCCACTCACATCGCTCTCGAGGGCCCCGCACGGCGCTATGGTGTCGTTGAGAGCGTTCAACTCTTCGCCATTCTCTTGACAACAGGTTTCGGGTTCTTGCTGTAAGATTTATACTTTCACTAGCTTTTTCCTGCGGCTTCGTCCGCAAGTTTCAAGTTAATAGGATCATTTCCATATAAATTTTTGCGCCCCGTTCTGTGCTTAGAGGTTGAATTTCGAAAAGTCTTTACTGCGTGAAAAAAAAAGTTCAATGAAAAATTTAAATTTTCATGTTTCTAGCTTCAGAGGTTTCGGCTCACCGGTGGCGCGTTGATGAGATCATTAGTCAATCAGCCAGTCAAGACATTCCTTTTTATATGTACTCGTATATAAAGATATTTGTAGTCGTCTATATCCCTCTAAGTCATATATATAAAAATGTGTCTAATGATTTTAAAATTCATATCTCCAACATAAAAAAACTTTTAAGATAATATTTTCTTAGGTTTTCGCGATTACTAGGTATACATAGCAATTAAATAACTTTGAACGGTTTAAATCGCGTATATTTAACATTATTTATATCCCGACGTTTCGAACACTTTGCAGTGGACGTGGTCACGGGGTGACTAATTGATTTTATTTGTCACTTGAGTTATTAAGAAATTATTTGAACTACTGTCTGAATTTTTTTTTAATCATAACATTCCCTATGCACGCAGTATTCGCTCACGGTGTCCAGAGGTCTTGCAGTATTGCGTTGGCCTTGGGATTTAATTAATTTAATGACTGGATCCCAAGACGGTGGTACTTGCCAACCATCTTCTCTATTGAAATTTGGGTGTTTCTTGATTTCGGGATCTAAATAATGTTAAATATACGCGATTTAAACCGTTCAAAGTTGTTTAATAACTTTTAAGATCCTTATAAATTTTATATGTACCTACCTACTTCTAAAAAAATTTTATCAAACCTTCCCATATTTTCCTCTTTTAAGTCAAATATCAAAAAATGCCAATACACTTACTACTCACACAATTTCATATCTCCAATTTAAAAAGTTTTTGAGATAAAGGCTTTGTACAGAAAATCATCCTCTCCTATTTTTGCCCCCTTCTAAGTCAAATAACAAATGCCAATACACGTGCTTAACATCCTGGGAGTGCATCCTGGGATGAGCCAACATTTTGGACGTTGGAACTTCATTCTATACTGTATAGATTTTAGCATGTGTCGCTGAAGTCCACTTACCACCGGCTGTACTGCCATATACGGAAAACAAGTCAAAATGCAAGAAAAAGTTAGGTAATTTTGAAAAAACAAAAGCCTAAGAAAGTCTATAACCTTGATGACGTCATGAGAAACAACTAGTTTGAGTTTAGTTTTAGAATAGGAACGCACGGTGCGTTTTTGGTTTGATCGTTTCCGTTCTGAAAATTTCGACTTTAGAACAAGCCCGTGGACGATCGTAGACCAAAGTCGATAATGACAAATTGAAAGCGATAGTGGAAGCGGATCCATCTGAAACCACGTCTGTTAGCAGCAACCTTCGGCGTAAGTGACAAAACGATATTGAATTACTCGCGTCAAATCGGGAAAGTGAAGAAGCTCGGAAAGTGGGTACCTACCGTATGAGCTTAATGAAAGTGAACTGCTAACACACGTCAAAGCTTGTACCGGCACAAAAATGAAGGGATTTTGAATTGTATTGTCATTTATGATGAGAAGTGGATCCTGTATGATACCTAATGGTAGTTAATGATTCTTCACAATGGTTGAACCCAGGAGACACAGCCCAACAATGTCCTAAACGTAACTGAGTGAAAAGAAGCTCATGGTGACTGTATGGTGGTCCTGTGCAGGTATTATTCACTACAGTTTCTTGAGATCTGACACAACAATTAATGCAGATGTGTACTATGAAGAACTGCAAACGATGATGGACAAGCCCGCTATCAAACATCGAGTTTGGTCAATGGCACTAGTCCACGGCTTCTCCGTGATAACGCGCGCCCACACACTGCACTACAGACAATCTCAAAGTTACAGGACTTCCGACTGGGCAAGGTCTGGCGAGTACATTGGGTGACGGAGAGTTCTCCATCACCCAATATACTCGCCAGACCTTGCCTCTCTCCGTCATCCAATGTACTCGCCAGACCTTGCCCCTATTGATACCCATTTTTTTGGATTTTGAATAACTTTTTACAGGGAAAAAATTCAACTCCGATGAGGCAGTGAAAAACGCCTTCAAAGAATTCATCGATTCCTGTCCCCAGGAGTTCTATAGCAGAGGCATCAATCAACTTCCATTAAAATTGCAAATGTGCATTGATAATAATGGACAATACTTGGATTAATTAAATGTATAATTGTCATACAAAAAAATATTTAAATTTTTCCATATAAAACGGCAATTATTATGTGCTAGCTAGCATTGTTCCACATTGAATTTCAGGTGTTTTTTACAAGCTCCTCCACTGCAGGTAAAGTGAAGAAGTATTGTGTGTACTGCGACCTCACTTTGCAAATAGGACAAATGTGTCGTGGAAAACATGCATAAGTACCGGAAAGGGCCTTAGAAGGACATGACCCTTGTATATCTTATTAGTAAATGCGTAATAAAAACTAGGTGGCTCTTTTGTTCATATGTATTTTATATGTTCGTAAAATTTGCTAAATGAAAATAAAACTGAATTTTATCAGTCGTAACTATTATTCATTGCATTAAGTTTAAATTCGCTATATGCATGCTCTTACTATATCACTTGGCGATTGCATGAAGATGCATGATAGAGGATTTGAAGATTTTATAAAATAACAATACTCGTAATTTCATACTGATATTATAGTCGAGCGATTTAATCTGCGAACTCCCTCATAAATAACGTGTTCTAGTGGCTAAAAATAATTTAATACAAAATAATATCCGTTGCTTTACATATTCTGAGGAAAAGCATCTATATACTGATTATTTTTATGCTATGTTTAATAATTACGAACAGTACCTACACGTACGCAAAGTAGGTATATGTGGCGGTACGTACTGCGTAGATTTGACACATACAATTTTGATTAAGTACTGACACTTGTTTGGGACTTTCAAAAGAATAGAAAGAAAACTCTTAAGTCGATAAAGGAATTTCAAAAGTTACATAAATATAGCTACTGTGGGGGTATTTATTAATATATATGTTATGTGTATGGCAATTGAATAAAGCAGTTGTCACTGTTTTATTAAACCTGATAACTGCACTGTATAAAGACAAAAATAAAGAAATAAAAGCTTGATTAATCAACCTGGATCCATGTACAGAATCGATTTTGAATATTCTGTTACTCACTAATATTCTTTGCACCCTATTTGTCGTCACATGACTTACATTACAAGTTACATTATATACATACATTAGATACCTATAATATGTAAGTATCTACGTTTATTTTTATTATAATCATTTTATAAATTAAAGATCTTGAATGTAAATCTACACATCCGTATTATACGACGACATCATTGCACAGATCTCGGGTTACAGATGTATCGCTTTCGACGGCCTCAGTCAAGCAGATAATTACGTTTACCTACTTATAAAGCAAACACACCTATATGGATTGTTATGAAACTGAATTATTTTCTGATAATATAGTAAAGAGAAATATTTGATGATCCTTTAATAAATAATAAATCCTTAATAATAAGTTGCTTATGTATTATTTTAGTTTGAAAAAAATTTCAATCAATTATTTTTTATTTTAAAATAACAAACGGTGTTTAATAGTCGGAACTCTGTTGAAAATATAAAAAGGAAAATTAACGATATTTTTATACAATGTCAAAACTACAAGCGGCCCTTTTATCTTCCACTACTGGACATGGGCCTCCTCATGCAATGTGCATGAAGGTTGTATAATACCCTTAAAACGCCACGCTTACCGGGCGCATTGACAAATCCACTCTTTTAGAGGTGTTGCAGTTCCTCAAGTTTGTGGTAGCTTCTTTGTTATTCCATTAATCGCCTTTTACAACACCCAAGGTAAGAAATGGCGTGCGAGCACCACGCCGGCCGACACCATACGACTAATAAATCTTTATACTAATGACTAAAACACAAAATAGATGAGTCTTAGTAATTTAACATTATTCACTTCATTTATTCGGATTATTTTTTTATCATGATTAATTATAATATCTATAATTACAAAACAACCCGCTACAAAAACAAAATATCCACGAACCTGACAGCACTCCTCCTCGGGAAACTCCCTGAGCTGGTTCTCGAGACAGCTGCACGGCTGCAGCGGGTCGCAGCAGAGCCCGTGGCAGCCCCCGCAGTACTCGACCAGCCCGAACTGGGGATTGTTCGGTACGTAGCAGTCCATGGCCCCGCCTCTCGTCTCCGCGCATGGTTAGAGCGCAGGGGCGGTCCACGCCTCTCCCATCTCTGATACTGCTATTTCCGACGCTTGTAGTCACGGGTTGGCATGACTGGAAACTCATACAGATGTGAGATGTAAATATTTCTAGGCGTTTCTCTATGGTGGTTCATTTATCAGACATTTAATTACCGCTGATTCAATGAAGAATATACCTAATAGAGCGATAAAGAGTCTGAAGTTATAACGCTGTAAAATGACGAAGATATAAGGTAACTAATTCAAAAGAAAAAATTACAAGGCTCATGACTCATAAGTATTATAAAATTATGTTTTTAGGGTTCTGAAGAAACGAAAAATTGGCTCTCAGGTCCTCGATTTTTCAGTACTGAAGTATTATATGTAAAACTCCAAAAATATCTTCGAAATACTAATTACTTAATGCGTTTCCACACGACAGCCGAATATTTATTTATAATTAAGTATTAAGATATCTGGAATTTATCAATGAAACAACTAGTGAGTATTATGGGCAACCCTAAATTAATGATTGGCTTCTAATGATTAGCGTGAATGCAATGATATCTTATTTGAGAACACTTCTTGACGTCATATTAATCGCCGCAAACTGTTGACTTTTTATAGGTAGTTCATCATTTGACCAATTTTTTTCTTAACAATATTAACAGTAGATAGCAACTACAATAATGTTTGAAGTTTTTGCTTTGTAATTTCTAATTTAGTTTTATTTTACTTTTTGCTTGTAGAGATTAATTTTGCATCATCGTAATTTGTAACACTTGTAAATAAGTAGTTGTAGAACGTCCTGAGCTATATCCAATGGCATATTGTTATGCATATCGTATCTATCGTGGGACCGCTTGCTCGTCCGCCCACTAGTCTATAAAAAAAAAAAAATTGATATGTCGATATATCATTTTTTATCCGGTATTTACTAAAAACTTTACACGAGTGTTTCCCAAAGTGTGCACGGCGACGCACAGTGGGCTGAAAATTAAATTTCTGGAATTAGCGATACTAAAATTTTACTTTATTTTGGAAAAAAAATAACACAAATGTATTCTACTAATTACAACAATAATTTTATGTCAAAACAAATTATTTTCGTCAGTTCGTTATTTTTAAAGTTACGAGACATTAATGTTTTTTTATATGGAGTGAAATAAATAAAGTCGCATAAATTGCAATTCTCAAATTTTCTCAATAAAACAATTTCAGGATTCATTATACCTATAGACCACATTCCTTATACACGTTCCTAATTTGGTGCCTCGGAAACCCTCGGAACAGCGTCAATTTGGACTTTGATTAATTAATAATTAAATATTATTATTTGCTTATAGACGTTAGGAATTATGCTGATCCTAATATTCTGAGTTAATATTTTTGAGAAATTAGTCCTGCAAGTGACATGAACAAACAAAACAAGTGACTACATTCTATTTGATCAATCAATCACAGGACTGCAATGCTTATGACAGTCTGTTTATTACATTTGTAATTAACAGACGACCTAACGCAATATTTTAACAATAATGGAATGTTTAAATACAAATCTATACTTATTTTTTAAATTAAAAGATAGTGGAAGTAGTAGGTAAGATTAGTGAGTTTTCATACGATTTTATAAAGTCAAAGTTAACGGCATAATTGAATGAAGACCAGTATAAAAATCTGAAATCATTTTGTACTAATTATTGTAACAGCCCTCAAAGAAGATGATCAAAATCTGGCTGATTTCTTAACAATAGTGAATCGGATATAGTTTAGCCAGAATTTATTGAATCATCTGTGAGTGAGCTAAACGTTGACGTGATTGCCGGACCATCACCACACCGTGATGTGCCCATCATGCTTTACAAACAAGATCTGTTGCAATATCAACTCAGGATAATTCAAGCAAACAATTTAGTGATTTAGGGTTTAAGCAGAAAAGAAAACGTGCTTAAATCATCGCGACCGCTGTTTCTTTTGAAGAACAATCATTTATTTATTTGTCTTCATTTTGTTTGCTTTCAAACCCTCGGGAAATAAAAAGAGTTAAAGATTTGGTTTTCTCCGAAAGAAAAGAAGTAGGTAGGTAACAATTCCTTCTGAAAAGGCATTAGGTACAATGTTGTCTCTGACATTGACTGTGTACTACACTACTTTGAGAAAAGCTGCTCATGAAGAGGGTGTTGATTTGTTTCCGTCTCATTATTCTGTTCAAAAAGCAAAACAAGTATAATATCCACCAAAAGAAGATATCGAAATAACAGACGAAATATCGAAATTTACGGTCTCTTTTAGACGTTACAACAGAAAGACTTGAAGATTATTGAAATTAACGACAAGCAAAGTAACTTGCAATTATTTAGTAAATGGCGGATGGATGGTTCCGCAAATCAGTCTAATTACAAGCAACTAAGCGAGAGCAATGAAGACGGTTCGAGCATATTTATGGAAAGCCTAGTCCCTATTAAATTGCTTTGTAGAGAACATATTTTATGGGAAAACGAAACCAGAAATTCTACTGATATCGACCAATATTTTTTAAATTTATGAAGAAGTCTCGATTTCATATTACAAATGGAATGAACCAGATTAAATCCGAAATTAGCTGTTTAAATAAAACTGTAATTCGAGGAATAACAGTTACACATAAGTTACTTTTAACGTTGATAGATGCAAAAGTAACGTCAGCACTGAGTGGTAGCTCAAGAAAACGTTGAGTTATTTGTAAAGGAACGCCTAACGAAATGAATGAGTTAAATTTGTTATTAAAGAAACAAATTTATATTATTTTGAACATTGTTTGGTTTTGTTGATGTAAATTTAATGTGCGACATGGACAGCGACATTGAGATTAATATAAATGACTAATTCTCTCACACTTATAATACTTCCGGTCTTTGTAATTCCAAAATAATTTCGTATTGTAATTTACCCTTCCAAGTGGACTAGGCCTCCTGGGGATACCACTATAAAAAAAACGCGCCTAGTTCTTAACCTCTGGGGTGGGGTGGAATAAAGAACACACCGGCGACTTCCTCACAATAAAAAATTAATGACTATTTTGGAAAGTGTATTCGTTAAAATTTGACATAGGGCAAGGGCCAAGCCCGGCGCCGAGTATCGAAAAAATTTGGGAACCACTGATTTCCACCGTCGCATTTTTTTAACTATGTACTGAACTGATTTATCTATGAATTTATTCGAGATATATAGATAAAAACTATTTTTGTGCAGAATTTCATTTTATTTAATTAAAATAATCTACAAACTTCGAAATCGATTTTCAGCCTTAAAAGAAATGTAGAGGAATTTGACAGAAATTATAAAGCCGCTATCTATACCTACCTACATATGTATAATAAAAAAATCGTAATAGAGCAGTCTGTTAATGAAATATTTTTTGAAAAAATGATTACAATATTAAGTACGAATGATATCCAAAACCGAGTTTAATCAGAATTTTTAAAATAAATTTTTAAGGTTGTATTTACTAAGAAATTATGGACTCGTGTCTGAATAATAAACGAATTAAAATTTAAATTAAATTAAAAACAACATTTTTTTGGAGTTTTTGTCTGTCTGTCTGAACGAGCATCACACAAAATCACTTAACGTGTTTTAAGGAAACTTGGCACAATTATCCCAGTTCTTTACAGAGCTCCTACGGGAATCACTCGCCCGCTGGTCGCTGGCACCACTAGTCTCCAATATAGGTAGATTGTTTCGAAATTTGCTTAGTCTGCAGTGTGTGGCCATTCTAAATTGACATTAGGACAATAATAGTTTTTTTTAAAGAATGTATCTCTGTAGGTAACTGTGTGTGGGTACCTACCCACGGGATGAATCAACCACGAGATTTAAGTACAATCAATCAGATACCAATCATCGGTTTAGGGTTACCCAATTACATATTGTCATTTCATTCATAAGTTCCAAACATCTACTCGAAAGTACAACGAAAAAAAATAAATCAATAATTGAGCATCGAATCCTTATTAATTTAAAATAAAAAAATAAATCAATAATTGAACATCGAATCCCTTTTAATTTAAAATAAATCAATAATTGAGCATCGAATCCCTATTAATTTAAAATAAAAAAATAAATCAATAATTGAGCATAGAAACCTTATTAATTTAAAATTTCGAAAATGTATTTGGGGTTTTAAATATTGTCTTTTATCAGAATACACTTTTTCTCAGAATCGGACATTGTAGAAGTTATAGATCTGATAAACAAACAGATAGACAGACCGAGAAACAACCATTTCGAAATTATGAGAATTATTCAGAACATAAAGAGACCTACAATTTTCGAAGTCAAGTTCTTTAAGTTTATTATTTGTACTTTTCAGTTATTTAGGTACCTCACAGCTCTTAAGTACTGACCCATGCATTACATTTATTTATTAATGTATAGTTCTTACACAAGTAGGTGATTGTTCTGTGCCTATCTAGGTAACGTGTTTTGTAAGTTATTCAGACAATAAAAAAATATTCAAAACTAATTACCTTCAAACATTAAACACTGCGATGCGACATTGCATAGGCGTTTGACATTTATTAATTAAATTATTTCGCATATTTCGTTGAGCTTATAAGGATTTAGCGTACTGAAACTGCACTTTAATACTGACCTTATTTTATAACAAATTCCGAGTTAAATATAAAAGAAAAACACCACAATAAACAATAAAAAACACAAAACAAATTAGAGTTCCACAATACAGTTCCTTCGATCACTAATTAAATTAAACATATCGGCTGGAATTTACGTGGTGGCAACACTCGCGCGAGGTGGTTAAATAACAAAAAAAATTAATTAGCATTTTGGACGGAGGACAAACCCTTTCAGCTCGATGTTGATGACTAAATGGCTATCATTCAAGTGTGCTAACTGCACTCCCGCCCCTGTCGTAATTGGCTGTTTGTAACCAACCCCTCGCTTGAAAAAAAAACATGACATATTGTGCGCGGGAAAGTTACTGTCAACGCGTATCGGGTTAACGTGGCCGGGCGGCGCGGTAGCTATTGTTTTTGTGGCGACAAGCGTTTAGTGGCATCCGATACTATTTAGATAGTTAATGCGGTAATTAATTATAAATTTATAGATACATAGATAAAACTCTTTATTGCACACCAAAACAAAAAAAGAAAAACAATAACAGACATTGTAGACACAAAAATGCACAAAAGGCGGCCTTATCGCTGGCAGTTATAATGATGATTTTGTAAAGAAGATTGTTAATTAAACGTAATTCAAAGCTGAATAAGTATTATCTTTTTGCAACTTTACCTAGGTACTCAAATAGCACGGTAGCCGCGCCGCGGTGAGGCAGGTTGGGGCGCATGCAATAGGGAAGAAAAAGTAACAAACTTTTTGCATTACACTACCTCTATTTAAATTATAAGAAAATTGTTTGCTATTGCTCCACTCTTTATAAAATCCTGACTACAGCCTTGCTCAAATATCTAGGTAGATTTATCGTCATTAGTGTTTATCTCATGCGTTTGGAACCACAAATAAGACCATGTTTGATTACTGTTCTGATAGAAATAAAATCTAAAAGAAATAATTTTCCGTACGCACTAAGCATCCCTTTCTGTTTTGACTTTATTTCACTTTCCTAGGTCTGCTGTAAGAAATATCCGTAGGATATTTGCTAGGTAGGATATATCCGTAGTCGCTTGCCTACTGTACCTACATCTTTTCTTTTTCTTTCTTTTTATTTATTTCATATTATGTGTACACACATAATATTATTTAAAAAAAATATTTAAAGAAAATTAAGATAGAATATTTTGTCTTTTAAAGTTTTAAAGTAGTTACACATGCATTACGAAAACATTGGCCATTACTAGAGGTACGGTGATACTACAGGTAGGTACCGATGACCAATGTTTTCGCAATGTATCTGTACCTCGGAGTGCTGATGCACCAATAAAGTTCACTTATTCTACACAGCAACATTTACTTCCAATGATGCTTTTAAATGTTGTCATTCTCTATTCCTCCCCAATACTGCCTCCTGCGTTCTCATCTCCATAACTCATAATCTCATGGTGGTTTTCATGTTTTCCTCCCCCTCTACTTCTTCACTTTTTTTATAGAAAAAAGGCGGCAGATGAGCATACACTCCACCTGATGGTAAATGGTTACTGTCGTCCATAGACATCCGCAATACATGACAATATCGTCCGGAATGACAAACGTTAGCACGCCCCCGGATGCGCTGCCTACCTTTGCAGATTAAGGAATGGATTGGCAACATGGGGAGGGATAGGATGGGATGGGAATGGGCTCTGGCATATCTCACTCACTACTGTAACATGTACGTACATTCTTCTGTGAGAGAGGGATGACGTGGCCCGTAGAAAGCGCCCAGCGGCTGTGGGAATGCAGCATGCACTCTCCCCCTACTCCCCCCTCATCTGAGTCTATTCAGTCCCTCCAATTTCAATTAATTTTGTTACACCCGACACTTCCCCGCAAATTATATTATTAAGGTTTGTTAAAATTAAATTGTCAGCTCATCGTATCGTGGAGACACATCATATTGTTACAATATGTGGCGGCAATTTACCTAAGTCATCAATATATTATGTTTCAATTATATACCTAATTAATTATTGTTCATATTTGTAAGAATTTCTGAAACAATCCCTAAAAACGTTTCTAAGGAGAAATAATCTCCATTATGCCCTTTTGAATGTAACAAAAGAAATTATTGCTTTAATATGTATATCCGACAAAGAAATTGAATTCAAGACCAAATGATTCAAAGAACTAGGATCTTTACGGCAAATTACTATTGTAGTAATTTTAATACAAACAGATAGTAAGCCTTAGTACCTAATCCTGAAAAAACAGAGCAATCGCGTTAAATTAGACTTCTGTAGATGTTTTTGGATTTTAAATTAAATATTTTTTGAGAACAACTTAAAAAATTTGCTATTCCGAGTCTTATTAATATTTTTATCCTTTATATTTTTTAAAGAAAAAAATAAATATACATTTAAAAAAAATCTATATTTTTTAAATGTGACGTTGGAGATGAGAATTAGAATTAGAGAATGATTATTTTAACCTATAGCGCCTTACTGGGACACGTAATAGTTTGTCACATATTAATGTGTACTGCTCCATTTTAAAAGACCTAGGCCAAGAACATCTCAATCGATGATCTTACCGTGGCTATGAAAAGTAAGCATTCATCATAATTAATAAAATTTCATTTAAACTGTCAGTTAAAGGCCTGCGACTGACTAATGAACGGATAGATATGACAAAATTACAACGAGCCGCAGTTCCTACAAAATGCATTATTCGATATAAGCATTTATTTTCGAAACCCATAACTCTCAACTGTTTTGACACAGTCGAACTGAATGAACAAGGACTATCAGTGTCGATTAGTGTAACGCTCGGCCCACCCAGGAGTCGACGCAGTCATGCGAGCTCGTCGGGGTCTGGAGCCGATCCGTCTGCGTGCTCCAAACGATATATCCTACCATTTATTATCATACTATTAAAATAGTTTAATATTTGACCTTTTTAATTAATTATGCAGGCTGTCAGTGATCCTTTTCAGAAGCATGAAACCATTGATTATTATTCTGCTTTGTGATAATAATAATAATTTTTACTTCCAGACCAAATATGTAATGTGCATAGAAATGTTGTACAATAACTAATAATAATTAAAAAATAATAACATTATGGACCCATACAGACAATTAGCGTAACCTCAACACAATGCCTCAATATAGGATAGTTTATATCATAGTTCCATAGGTACAGACAGTTAGCGTAACCTCAACCCAATGCCTCAATATAGGACAGTTAATATCATAGTCCCATAGGTACAGACAGTTAGCGTAACCTCAACCCAATGCCTCAATATAGGACAGTTAATATCATAGTCCCATAGGTACAGACAGTTAGCGTAACCTCAACCCAATGCTTCAATATAGGACAGTCCAACTTATCCGCCAAGTTGGACTCAATTCGCATGTCAATTAACTTATTCTGAAAATGTTAATATCATAGTCACATAGGTACAGACAGTTAGCGTAACCTCAACCCAATGCCTCAATATAGGACAGTTAATATCATAGTCCCATAGGTACAGACAGTTAGCGTAACCTCAACCCAATGCCTCAATATAGGACAGTTAATATCATAGTCCCATAGGTACAGACAGTTAGCGTAACCTAAACCCAATGCCTCAATATAGGACAGTTAATATCATAGTCCCATAGGTACAGACAGTTAGCGTAACCTCAACCCAATGCCTCAATATAGGACAGTTAATATCATAGTCCCATAGGTACAGACAGTTAGCGTAACCTCAACCCAATGCCTCAATATAGGACAGTTAATATCATAATCCCATAGGTACAGACAGTTAGCGTAACCTCAACCCAATGCTTCAATATAGAACAGTCCAACTTATCCGCCAAGTTGGACTCAATTCGCATGTCAATTAACTTATTCTGAAAATGTCACCTATTTTTTGGGGCAAAATAATATTGGTAAAAATAAAGTAACAATATTTTTAGTATAAAAAGATTCGTTTGCCGTTTTAGTTATATACGGTTTGTTCTCAAAAAATATTTAACTTAAAATCCAAAAACATCTACTGAAGCCCAATTTAACGCGTTTGCTCTAAGTTTTCAGGATTAGGTACTAAGGTTTACTATCTGTATGTATTAAAATTACTACAATAGTAACTTCCCGTGAAGATCCTAGAGTTCTTTGAATCGTTTGGTTTTGTAATACCAATTTCTTTGTCAGATATATTAAACCAGTAATTTTTGTTTGTTATATTTGAAAGGGCATAGTGGAGAATAGTTCTCGTATGTGTGTAATATATATAATTTTATTAAAAAAAAATTGTTAGCATTGTTTTTAAAGCTTTTTCAGTGCATGTATAGTTTCTTAATGCTCTTGTTTGACATATTATATCACACCACACTACTCGTACGTAGTCATTTTCGTTTCAGCTAAATACCCGAATATTACAGGAAGCCAAATAACCTATCCGACAAATCTACAAAAACTCGTGCGAACTTTTTTTCTTACGACATTCCGTGTGAACTTTACAGCACCTGAGTGTCGTGCCTGCTGACTACTCGGCCCAGTGAACAGTGATGCCTGCGGACTGGCGATACAGTTTGTAGGTGGTCATACCTCACACGAAGACGCTGAATTGCAAGGGAGTCCTGCGGATAGTGCGAATCGTACACTTATAATTACAACAAACGCAAAGTAGTATTTGACGTCTCAAAGAAAATATATAAGGGATCGGGTATCGCCGATCGTGGCGAATGGACAAGCAGCTCGAAAAAAGACTTGATCGGCTCGCTTGAATTTTTTGTTCACACGGTGTCGCGTAGTCGCGCAACTGGGTGGACGTATGAGCGACCAGCTGTCACGTGATCGTCGCGATCAGCGACCTCGTGGATTCGATGTCTTACTTGAATGTAAGTAGCTTATTTGTAATAAATTGCATTTTATTATTGAAACAATCTACTCCGTAATATATACTTGTCGGGCCCGTGCATTTCTTTGACTAGTAGGACCTAATTCAAAACGTGTAACGTTTGGTATTTAATTCTAACCCTTTATTACTTGACAGTTAATTTAAATTCTAATTTAATAAAGAAGGGCAAATAATGAAGAGTAAAGCCAGGGTTTTTGGGAAAATCTATCATGTGATTTTATATAATGCACGTGATGGATCAAGCAAAATATTTAAAAGTTATGTACGAAACTAGAAAGAAAAGTGAGGAAAATATTTGCGGCACAGGTGAGGAAATCAAAAAAGCGAAATATATGCTGAAATTAAAAATACCTAAGGATGAAAGGAAAGTAATAATTAAAAATACCTAAGGATGAAAAGAAAGAAATAAGTAAAAATACCTAAGGATGAAAAAAAAGAAATAAGTAAAAATACCTAAGGATGAAAAAAGAAATAAGTAAAAATACCTAAGGATGAAAAAAAGAAATAAGTAAAAATACCTAAGGATGAAAAAAGAAATAAGTAAAAATACCTAAGGATGAAAAAAAGAAATAAGTAAAAATACCTAAGGATGAAAAAAAGAAATAAGTAAAAATACCTAAGGATGAAAGGAAAGAAATAAGTAAAAAAATCGATTAAGAATTTTCTTTTCATTTAAGTATATCATCCTAAATTAAAACTACAAAATGGTTACTTACATTAAAATTTAATTTATTATTGTCAGTTTGTTGGAATCCATTTCTTTTAATAGTGAATATGCACATTTGTTTATTAAGTTTAACTATATAAATAATATGATCATAAATAACTTCATATGTGAAGATTTCCGAAAGCATACATTATTTAGTTATTTAAATGTCATTGCACAATTAACTATAAAAATTGTGGACGTAATGACTATATGAAACTATACAAATAAATTACAAAGCACAACAAACTCGGAAATGTAATGAATTACTTGTTCCCTCCCCATGTTCCCAACCCTTACTCCCAATCCATTCCTTAATCTGTAAAGGTAGGCAGTGCATCTGGAGTTGTGCCAACGTTTGTCACTCTGAACCGCTGTTGGCATGTATCGCGGATATCTATGGATGCAGAAACTCAGCCGCTGGTTACGCGTTTAACACCCTTTTAATAGAAAAATATATAATTTTAAATAATTAACAATGCAATAAACTCAACCAATTTACAATCAAATTAAAAAACTGATCGCTTTTTTGATCCATCGCACCTGAGTTCACCTGTCGGAAGGTCGATCGTTCGGAAACGGAAGTGTCGTGTGTCGTGTCCGCTCAGTAACAGGATACAGGCGATGAACTCCCTCTGACATAACGTCACATGCGCTTAGGACTACAGTCTTTTATAATACAGCTTTTGGACTTAGCGACAGATATAGGGACATGACAAGTGTGTTGCGATTTGCTAGTCTTGTCTAGAATTAACAAGTAAATACTGTCTTACTCTGTAGTGCTTAATAAGCAGGTCATATCTGCTACATCACCAACAATGAGGTAGACGAGTCCTCGAATGGAGTCTACTTTCCAGGACGCGCTCCGGTCACGTGGACCGACCATTTAAGAAAGTTTGCAGGTATTGACTGGATGAGGAGAGCGGAAGATATGTGGAGGCCCGCCTTGGGAGAGGCTTATATCCAGCAAAATAGCAAAATATATAAAATAATGATCGCATAAAAAATAACGATCGCGTCCGGAGCTGCGCTGCGAGACTTTTTTTCGGATGCGCTCCGGAAATATGTCGAGTGAAAAACTAGGATTTTGAAAAGGGATTGTGACGGATCCAGATAGAAAATCAGTAGGTATAATGGAATGAGGGATGGAAAACGAATGAGAATTGTATGAGGAAAGTTTTCTGGTAACTCTCACTCACTGCCCGAAGTAGTAGGTAGTGTACACGCATACAAGTTACCTACATACATTAATAATACATACATACAAAAATCGATCATATTAAGGCAAAAATACTGATAGGTAATTTCTTTAAAAATACATTTACATTAATATCTGTTGTTATACAGGTATGAACTAATTTCTATTACACACCCAACAGAATAGATTAAGCAGAGAACTGCAAAGCTTTACATGGATTAAATGTTATGGAATCACCCCCTTTTTGCGAAACTTGAAGTACGACTATGCAAAGTCAAAAGCAAATATGTTTGAGAGTCAAAATAAACCCATTGATTTAACACATTCACAAATGAAACAAACATATTATTGTTTTCAGCAACTGCCTTTCAATTATACTCTACTAATTTTACATGTATTCGTGTGTAAACACTATATAAATGTGTACTATGTTCCTATAGGAGTATGGAAAGCTTTGTTAGGCACAAAGGAAGGGGATCGCATTGATTATTTCGTCGTCCAATAGCGGCAGGTTTTGTTTGCTAGTAGGACGAAACGACATTGGTTATGTACGGAAACTAAATAAATGAATCGCGAATTCTAAGAAAACAGTTTCAGTAAACAATAGCAATAAGTAAACAATAACTAAATAGGTTACCTCAGTTTTGGATTATTATTGTTTATAACTGGTTGGCCAATTTAGTTTATAAACGGAAAACAAACTCGTGTTCGTGTTCAATCCCTTTTCACTATATCCCTTTTATTCGCACAGAATACTACCCTAAAATATAATGCATTTCCCACTTTACTTATTACGCCAATGTACACATGTGTTTCAGTAGTGAGTGAGATATGCCAGAGACAATTCCCATCTCATCCTATCCCTCTCCATTTTTCCAATCTACACAACACAACAAAGTCACTCAAAAATCAAAGTCATGTGGACTGTTTTTTTTGATTATCATGGTGGTCCACTCAAAATTCCTTTCGGAGGGTCAAACAGGAAATAAACATTATTATCTGGGCGTCATGAGGCGATTACGAGAGAATATTCGTCGGAAAAGACAGGATTTGTGGAACAACAATTCTTGGATACTGCAATACGACAATGCACCGTCTCACACCTCGATCATCGTATGGGAATTTTTAGCCAAAAATTAAATGAGTGTCATCGGCCAAGCACCATATTCGCCAGATATGACTTTGTGACATTTGATATGACTTTATGTGACTTTTTCTTATTCCCCAGACTCAAATTATCACTTCGTGGCAGACGTTTTGAGTCCGTTGACGTAATAAAACAAAATTCGCTAAAACAGCCAGAGGTCATACCGGACAGTGCCTACAAGAAGTGTTTCGACGAATGGATTATTCGCTGGCGAAAGTATATTGCGTCAAATGGATTCGAGGGCGACAAAATAAATTTAGAATATTGAAGCAATATTTTTTGTTTTATTAAAAAAATCCCGAAACTTATTTGACAGAGTAGCATATAAAAAAAGACTGTTTTTATTGTCATTTAATTTTATTGTCAGACTGTGCCTTTTCCCTGCTAGACATAGGCCAATTCAAAAAAATAATCACACATTCTTAATTAATCATGCAGCGCAAAAATAACAAAAAATAAATTGCTGGATAATCTTTGTTAATAAAAGAAAGTTAAAGAGTGTTTATGAAGCCATTTTCCTCGCGCTACAAAATACAGATAAAGATCGTCAATTTAACACCCCATTTAACTACTCTATTAATCTCTGAACAAACTGTGGTCATCCAACCATCTGGAAGTGCTGACAGTTCGCACCTGTGTTTGCCCTTCGGCTCAGCAGCAAGTGTTGTAACCTCATGTTTGATCTTTTTAACAGGTAAATCTTTGTTAGGTACTTTTTATTGAATCACGAGGGGTGGCATTTTGGCGGAACGGCATAATAAAACAGGGTTTTGTAAACACATTTATTATTCATGTTTAAATAATACTTAGCATTTGTTGTGTGAAAATGCTGTAAATATCGATCAGTGTTTTTTTTAATTATAATCACAAACATTATAGATAAAAGCTTAACATTAACTATATCTAAGTATTTTTTCATTTTAATAATCTGTGTTTTTCCGTGTTTTCTTGAATGCTTTTGTATTTTCTGCCGCTTGCCGAGTGATATCCGGATAACAGTTTACTTTCCAGTAGATTGCTAAATAAACCTGTAAAAAAATTAGGTTCCGAAAAAATGTTATAACTCAAAACCAGGAGAATCAGCAAAAAAATGAGACAGCAGCGATATTTTGTACAAAAGGTGTATTTATGTAGGTACATAATTTAACTAATTAAAACGAAAGTTAAATTGAGTTTTAAAATTTCATTTCATTTAATAAGTGTTCGCGCCGCCCAATTGTTTGGCTCGTCGCCTTGACGACTTTTTTTAGTCCTAGAGTTCCATGACCGACGGCAACTGATAGTATTCTGTAATCTCCGGGAGAACAACGCAAATAATAAACTCGTGAAAAATCTTTCGATTGCCATCGACGGCACCACAAAACGGAGGGCGCAGTCAATTTGTTGCAATATGTTGGCAGCAGATTCGCGCATTGTACGAGGGAAGTTAAGTTGACACTTTTTAGAGCCTATCTCTAAACTTTCTACACGGGCAGTCTCTTGGTCCAATATACCTACGCATAGGTCCTTCAGCGATCTACGTGTTCGGTATAACAATGTATTCAGGTTGGGGCTCCCGCAGTTCTGCAGCACGTCTGGAATGTTTATGGCGGCACATGTAAATGGTTTATACGCAATACTCCGCAAACGAGTTGTTTCCATGATAGGTCGGTTCCGCGGCGGTAGGTACCAACAACAAGCATACCTGCTGTAAAGATAGCGAATAATTAATGTTAGGTACTAATATTTTTTATAGATCTAATTTAATTATGATCTGAAAGAAAAGGATTTTTATAGATCTGAAAAAAATAAATTATTATTATAAAACCCCAGTACAAATAATTCGCAAAACAATAACAATCGGGTCGCGACCCTAGTGAAGTGTTCGCGGCGACTCAGAGGCTGCGTGTTGGCCGGCTGTCCTGGAAGTGTTGCGCGTGGAACCTCCCGGGTATGTCTATCAGTAGAGACCGAATTTTAAGCAATATAAAAAGCTTAAAATATGCATGCACATATGCATGAAAAAAGCTTAAAATATGCATGAAAAGTGTCAAAATATGCAACATTATATAATAAAACAATAGTAATTTTTAGTTTTTTTTTTTCAAAACCCGCATACAATTAGTAAGTTGTTGTATAACATATCTGATATCGATAAATTATCGATATCAGATATGCTATTCATCAACTTATCGACGATAATTAACAATTATTTAACATTCTGTTACTCTTGTAAACGTAAACAATCAGGTACTGTTCCAAATGTTCGTATTTGATTACTAATCACTAATCAGACAATTTACCACCATTTACTATAATAGCTAAAGAGGTATAGGTACCTACTCAAGAAGAAGCATATTTTCTCTGCATGTATCTTTTAGCCGCTGGCTAAGCTCAACTGATGCCGGACGGCGATTTTCGTATTTAGCAATATTTTCAGTTGATTGATTAAGAATATAAACATACCTACGTACTTTTAAAGTGCATTGTTAACTACAGAAAGTATTAATATTTTCAATTTATTCTCTATTTTTTTATTAAATTATATATGTACTTAATTACTTTTTGTTTATTTTTATACTTACTAGTACTTACATATATTAAAGCAATGAGGTCACCTTTCGTAAATAAATAAATGAAATCATTTTTTTAATGTCCGTCGTTTTATCTAATTTCTTTTTTGTAAAATGTAAATAATAATAGGTAAATAAACTTTATTCAATTCAATACCTTTTTTTATTTAGATATGAACTGGCTTATTCAGTCGATCACCGTGGTTTCAACGTATTTATCTACCAAAACTTGACATCTTGAATAGAAATTCAAATGGTTACGGGCCGAGTATCTAAACTCACAATCACGCGAATGTGAGTCGAATATAGATAGGTACCTACCCCTAGGCTATGAGTTATTATCATCCCGCATCGCGCCCACATATAGAGTTGTGTAAAACTGCTCAAAATTTAATTTATTAATGTGATATTTGTACCTAATCTAGATGTACATTTGCAAAAATAACAATTCGGTATAGTGATTCCCATGAAAACAATAACATTGACAGTAATCAACCGCTGTAAAATGATATGCCTCAATCGGAAATGTAAATAAAAGATAATGTCTGTAATACAATATTTTATTGCGGATTCACAATTTATCTCTGGATTCTTACGATTGATTTCTATTTAATTGTAGAAAAGGCGAGCGCGCGTGGCGGCCGCGTGCCGACAGATTGCCGTCGTGCTCTTTTTTGGCGCGCTTTGTCAATAGGAACTCTAGTGGCCAGTATTATTATTTGCATTAATTGTTATCATTTTATCTTCATAATCCTTGATCAACCGGTGGTTACAGACTTATGGATGCGAAAATTATACGTTGCCGGTGTGAGTGGGTACGAGTGACTACCTAATATTTATACGATCAAAAAATAGGGAATAATTGGCATGTGGTCACACTTCAATTTTTTTCCTACTCTAACTAAGCAAGTAAATACAACATACTATAATCCGGAAACTACATAATTATTAAGTGTACAACTTTGCTTCCGCCGTTTTCCTATAGATTGCTTTAGCGGTAAGTAATGGTCGAAATAAATAGATCATAGACGTCATGCAATAAACTTGGGCATCTGTCGACATCTATTCTATATCTATACATATAATAAAAATGTAACTGATCGCTGTCTGTACATGGAAGATATATGAGAAAAACTATTATTGGGGGCCTTTATCAACGCAATAGAACCCAAAACAATGATTGTTAGAATTTTTGTCTGTGTGTCTGTTTATCTGTTTGTCTGTGCGTTTGTGCGCGCTAATCTCAGAAACGGCTTAACCGATTTGTGGTGCGGTTTTCACTAATGTATTGTGGTAAGCTTCACTTAAAATTTAGTGTTTGTTTTATTTCAATCAGTTTATAAATAAAAAAGTTATATCAATTTAATGACGTCGAATAAAGACGGTGTTTATAAACTAAAGTCCACGCGGACGAAGTCGCGGGCAACAGCTAGTAAATCATAAAGTTATTCTCAATTGAAAATGTCAGTTTACGAACCAAATTCTCATCATTTGGTTTTAATTTTCTGCTTCAATATAAAGAAATCTACGGCTGAGGCTCATCGAATACTCTCAAATACTTATGGTGAGGCCGTTATTAGTGAAAGAACTTGTCGTGGGTGGTTTCAAGAACGCTTTAAGAACGGTGATTTTCACGTCGAAGACCGGCATAGCGGTGGAAGAGAGAAAGTTTTCGAAGATGCAGAATTGGAGGTATTACTTGATGAAGATACGTGTCAAAGTCAAGAAGAATTGGCACGATCATTAGGAGTGACTCAACAAGCAATTTCAAAACGCCTCAAAGACATGGGAATGATTCAGAAGCAAAGAAATAGGGTGCCGTACGAGTTGAAAACGAGAGATGTTGAACGGCGTTTGTTTGCTTGTGAACAGTTGCTTGAAAGGCAAAGACGGAAGGAATTTCTGCATCGCATTGTGACTGGGGACGAAAAATGAGTTCATTACAAAAACCCCAAGCGCAGAATATCAAGGGGATATCCCGGCCATGCTTCCACGTCGACGGCCAAACCGAATATTCACGGCTCCAACGTCATGCTCTGTATTTGGTGGGACCAGCTCGGCGTAGTGTATTATGAGTTGTTAAAACCGACTGAAACAATCACAGGCGACCGTTATCGAACGCAATTAATGCGCTTGAGTCGAGCATTAAAAGATAAACAGCCGCAATACAACGAGAGACACGATAAAGTGATTTTGCAGTATGACAATGCTCGACCCCATGTTTCGAAAGTGTTTAAGACATACTTGGAAACGTTGAAATGGAAAGTCCTACCCCACCCGCCGTATTCTCCCTCTGAATATCACTTGTTTCGATCAATGGCATACGGCCTGGCTGACCCGCACTTCCGGTCTTATGAAGAAATAAGAAATTGGATCGATTAGTGGATCGCTTCAAAAGATGACCAGTTTTTTCAACGCGGGATTCGTACGCTGCCCGAAAGATGGGAGAAAGTAGTAGCCAGCGATGGACAATACTTTGAATCATAAATGTATAACTAGTTTTTTTACAATAAAGCCTAGAATTTCAGAAAAAAAACGGCGGAAGCAAAGTTGTACACCTATGTACTTACCTAATATTCGTTGTAAAATCAACCAATCCGGTTTAAAGGACCAACCGGTTTGATCGAAACATATTTTTAAAGCGAGGTGATCAACAGTTATTTTTGATATTTTTTTGCCCATTACGTGTGCTAAGCAATTATTTATACTGGACAAAAAATATAAGGCAAGCTGGATGTAAACCACTGACCTCTATTTATCATTTCACGCACTAAATATACCACGTATACATGTATTGTACAAGTACAAGAGAATATGAAAAAAACATCGTGCATCATGGTCTACTTTCGTTTTGCTCTCACTTTTTCGCCCTTAGACTAATCGTAATTAGTCGCCTTAAAGCAGTTATAACATAAATTACAATCAATTATGGCATCTTTAAAAGAGGGAAATTTATTCATTCACAAGCTCGACAAGTTATATATAAAGTATACCTACTTGAGGGTACCTATAAGTTCTTAATAAGGTTCAAGAACGTGTAATTAAAGCTACTGGTATATTTCTAGATGCACTTTGAAAAAGATACTAAAAGAAGCTGACAATAAACAAAACTACTAAATTTAGCACGCCATAAAGGGGCATACCGGAAAAAAAAGTTTTTGTTTATATTATCTATAGGTTATCTATAGGTTTGATTATCTTTGATAATCGCTAGATTATCAAATCTATAGATAATCAATAGACTTTGATTATCTATAGGTAGGTACTAATATAATAAAGAGGTAAAATTGTGTGTTTATATGTTGGGGGTAATATTATCTGGAACTACGAAACCGATTTCAAAAATTCTTTCACAAATAGGAAGCTACATTATCCGTGTCTAATATATGCTACATGTCATTTTGAAATTTTGAAAATAAAATTTTGGAAAAAATAAACTTATAAACCGAAGCGAAGCGAGGGCGGGTTGCTAGTGGGGTAATAAGAAGAATGATTTACGATTACCATTTAAGATTCAAAAAACTGGCTACCATCAATTCTTTGAAAATGAAGTTAATTTTAAATTTAAATTAACTTTAAAGGTTCCGTATTTACATTAAGAAAACATCTTCGGCAAATGGGATTAAAGTTCTCTCGAAGCATTATCATCGAGAAAAGTGATGTGCATAGCAATTAAACAACTTTGAACGGTTTAAATCGCGTATATTTAACATTATTTATATCCCGACGTTTAGAACACTTTGCAGTGGACGTGGTCACGAGGTGACTAATTGATTTTATTTGTCACTTGAGTTATTAAGAAATTATTTGAACTACCGTCTGAATTTTTTTTTAATCATAACATTCCCTATGCACGCAGTATTCGCTCACGGTGTCCAGAGGTCTTGCAGTATTGCGTTGGCCTTGGGATTTAATTAATTTAATGACTGGATCCCAAGCCGGTGGTACCTACTTGCCAACCATCTTCTCTATTGAAATTTGGGTGTTTCTTGATTTCAATAGCCTCGCGTAACATTTTTGGCATGAACCGGGTCTCTTTAGCGAGGATTTGTGGATTATCGAATCGAATGTAATGGTTGGGTTTGTCCAGAGCATGTTCACAAACTGCAGACTTGGTCGAGCGTCTGTTCTTCATGTCAGCTATGTGTTCTTTTATCCGGATACCGATGCTCCTCTTTGTTTGCCCAATGTATGATAACCCGCATTCACAATCAAGCTTGTAAACACCTGCATCTTGTAGGGGGATATTGCTCTTGACAGGTTTTAAAAATTGGCTAATCTTCTTGTGCGGCTTGAAGTAAACTTACTTCAAGCCGCACAATTAATTGAAGCTCGTCGTAAGATATTGCCAATTTTGTCAGTGATGCCCTTGATGTATGGTAAGATGGCAGGTTGTCGCTCAACTGTGGGAAGCTTGGGGCGGCTTTTGTGACGCATTCGTGGGAGTTTATGATTGTTGCTTCGCAGTACTTGTTTCACATGCAGAAGCTCTTCCTCGAGGTGGTCAGTGTCACAGATGCCGTGTGCTCTCTGTAACAAAGATTTGCCTACGGTAGCCAACTGACATGGATGGTGATGGGAGTTACTATTGAGATATTTATCTGTATTGGTGGGTTTCCTATAAATATACGCGATTTAAACCGTTCAAAGTTGTTTAATTGCTATGTATAGTAATCGCGAAAACTTAAGAGAAAGTGATGTGCGTTTACAAATAATTAAATATTTAGATCAAATAAAGAAGGATGGAGCGGAGGGGAAAAAATGTATATATCTATTGATGAATCGTATATACCTACACACTAGTCATACAAAAAATAAAAATTAGACATGTCCTTTGAAAAAAGGAGTACGAAAACAAAAATCACAGGGCCGGCGTTTGATTATAGCACGTAGGGGAGAGGCGTACAAAATGAAATAGGTGGGTAAAATGACATACTTGCTTTTTTCCAAAACCACAGACAAATTAGTTCTCATAATGACCCGTAGAGGGCCGTTTAGTAACATCTTATATCCTGTGGAGGCGCCAGTCGCGTTCGGTTGAGCATGTGAAGCGGACACGTGTTTGTGTGAATTTTGCATTTACGAGTTTTGTTTGGATGGATTTTGTTTCTTCGAAAAAGTTAGTATTGTCTTACATTTATTAGTTTTTAGTGGCTTAATTTTATTGTTTTATTTGTAAATAACTCCTATTATGTGTTGAAATCTCAAAATTATTCGCGAAATTAAAGTTACTAATTTTTTATATTTAAGGTTATAAAGTGGACAAAATGGCATACCACTTGTTCGGGTAAAATAGCATAGTATGTCGTTTGACCCACCTTTTTTTCTTCTTTCAGATAATCGATAATCATGCCTCGCAACTATTCTAGAAAAACAAACCGACAGGGTTGGAAAATAAAGGTTGGAATCCTCTATAGAAAAGGCAATTGACGCTGTGAAGAAAAATGAAATGGGTTGGCTTTTAGCTTCTAAGGTGTTTAGCGTACCACAATCAACTCTTAGAAGACATGCACTGCGCAGAAATAAAGTCTTAGCTCCAACTACAAAAGGTACCTACGAGTAGCTACCAAATCAGTTTTTTTAGCTTCCGCAGTTGGTTAACATGATAAGATTGAATTTAATTACTTACCTTATTCTTTTAGGTATGGGAAGGTACGGGACTGTGTTCACTCATGAGATGGAAAGAGAGCTGGTTGCACATATAAAGTTGCTGGAAACCAGATTGTTTGGTTTCACACGGAAGGAACAATGAAAAGAAAACCGCTGGTAAAGAGTGGCTGGCTGGATTTCGTCGAAGAAACCCAGACATATATTTAAGGAAACCCGAAGCAACTTCAGCTGCGAGAGCCCAAGCCTTCAACAAGCCGCAAGTAGCCCTATTTTTCAACACTTACCAAGAAATTAGTCAGAGCAATAACATTTCTCCGCATAGACTCTATAACGTCGACGAATCAGCTTTATCGACTGTTCAAAGACCACAAAAGGTGTTTGCTACCACTGGACGTAAGCAGGTTGGGGCTTTAACTAGTGCTGAAAAGGGGTCTCATGTGACTGTTGTTTGCTGCATGAGTGCAAATGGTCATTTCATTCCACCGTGCCTAATTTTTCCTAGAAAAATAATGAAACAGGAGTTAATAGACCAAGCTCCAACCAGTAGTTTGGGAATTGCACAAGAATCAGGTTGGATGATCACAGCTGTATTTTATAAATGGTTGGTGCACTTTCAGACGCAAGTGAAAGCTAGCACTGAGGACAAAGTGCTTTTGATAGTTGATGGACATATCAGTCATAAAGTTATAGAAACTTTAACATTCGCAAATGAGAATGTAATCATTATGGTGTGCTTACCGCCTCACTGTACACACCGCATGCAACCCTTGGACGTATCTTTCTATGGTCCACTGAAGACCTATTTTAATCAAGAAGTGAGCACTTGGTTAAAGAGCCATCCAGGCCGAGTTGTCACTCACTTTCAAATAGGTTCCATTCTCAACAAAGCTTATGGTAAAGCAGCAACAGTCCAGACGGCAGTGAATGGGTTTCAAAAAACAGGTCTCTGGCCTGTCGATCCAAACATATTTCCCGATTATTTATTTGAGCCTGCGGAGACGACAAATATCCCCATGCAAAGCTCTCAGGCTTATCAACAGCAGAAAACCTATGTATTTCCTCAGCAGATCGACCTCAGGTTGAAGATGGCTCTACATCACTGATAGTTGCGAGTACATCAACCATAGTCAACCCACCTACTACCTCCACATCCACAGCCCAATCTATATACAAAGCTCCTGCAATACCTATGACAACTTCAGCATCTAGATTGATACTCCGAGATACAAATATCAATGTTCCAGTAAGCGTGTTATCTCCAGTGCCGGCAGGAATATATGCGACTGGGCAAGGCAAAAGAAAACCACGAAAAAAACCAACAGTATTGTTGTTAACTTCAACCCCAAACATGGAAGAAGCTAAAGCAAAATCTGCTCCTCCACCTGTCCCAAAGAAAAAAACGAGAAAGGCAACAAAAGCTTTGAATTTCAGTTCTGATAGTGAAAACGATTTCACATCGCAATTTGACACTGAAGATGGAGATGAAGATTGTCCTTGCATTTATTGCAACGACCTCTACTCAAGGTCTAAGCCGAAGGAGGTTTGGTTACAGTGCTTGATATGTAAAAGATGGGCTCATGCATCGTACGCAGATGTTCCGAAGAAGACGAAGTCTTTCACGTGTGAACTCTGCATATAATGAACGGATTTTCATTACAAATTTGGTATGCCATTTTGTACATACCACCTATGTCATTTTAACCGCCTAGGGCGGACAAAACGGTTTTTATTCAAGTTTTTTAGATATTATCAATAATTATATTATTATTGTTTTTAAATGATTGATCTCTTTATTCCGACTAAGTAATGAATCAAAGAATATAAAGATACATTAAGTGTTGAAAAGTATGAATAAATAAAGATTTTATGACTGATTTAATAACTAGTATGTCATTTTGTACGCCTCTCCCCTACATGCCAGTAATGAGAAAGGGTATAAGCCTGTAGCCTTTTTAACGTATAAATCTTCTGATAAAATGAATGACTACCATGCTGAGATAAATGATGGCAATTATGACAAATGCCTTAGCAATCAATTGATATCTAATTTGCCAAATGAATCAGTCTCAGTAATAGACAACGCATGGAGCGTTGTCACATCACAATAACTTTGTTGAAATACCCTCGATGTCCAACAGCACCAAACAAACAATGATAAATTGGTTGAACAAACACCGTATTTCTTTTTTTTTTATAGACTAGTGGGCGGACGAGCAAGCGGTCCCACGTGATGGCAAGTGTTACTGCCGCTCATGGACACCTGCAACACCAGGGGATATGCGGGCGCGCCGCGGACCTTGCAAAATCCTATTCACAGCTCTCTTGAAGAACCCCATATCGTAGCTGAAGTCAATTAGGAAAATCCTCAGTTATATGCAATTATTCTTCAGCATAAAGGAACTCACACAGAATATGTCGTAGACAAAAATCTTTCAGAATATGGCCACTACATATTGCGATTACTGCCTTACCACCCTGATTTTAATCCGATAGAAAATACATATATGGTTAGGTACGACTTAAAAGTATAGAGAAGTATAGATGAATTGAAAGAGGTTTGTGAACAGCTCAGAAAATGTGAAAACGAAACGAATGTATACCGCAGCAACGAAGACGCCTTTGATAATCACATTGATAGTTTCTGCTAATGAATGAAAGCTAATGATATTGAAAGTTCTGAGGTTGTGACTGAGAACAATGATAGCCGAAGTGAAATGGATAAAGAGTAGGCATTGAAAATGTTATTTTATATAGAATTTGCTTTTTGCCTGCGGCTTTGCCCGCAAGTCTCAACTTAATAGGATCATCAATATTTTTCCGTACAAATTTTGACACCCCTGTTTAATTATATTAAATTGGAAATCCATATGCTAAATTTCATTTCTCTTAACTTAAATAGTTCTTGAGATGCACGCGTTGCATGAAAAGTCTCCTGCGCCTTTTTCCCCCTCAACCTAGGAAAAATTCTAAAAATCCTTCCTTAGTGAATACGTATGTCATAAAATTTATCTATTGTGCAAATGTCATATTTCTATCTTCAGCTATTATTTTCGATTTATTTTAAGATTTATCTATTATAGTCTGTGGTATAACTCAGAGAACGTCACTATTTATTCGCCCGCAACAATAAAGTATGACATTGTTTCGAGTACACTTGACTGTCAAGTTGAAATACGGAACTTGATAGACGTGCAAACGTCAAATCGAAAATAACATAACACAACGGGGGGAGTATAGTGTGCAGGGAACTTAATCAACAAAAAGAAGTTCATTGCTGGCAGCTGCATCAGAAACGAGTACAACGGAGGGCAGATAGATTTGTCTGTGAATCGGCCACCTTCACCCGCCACCGCAGTCTCGCCGAGACCATGACAACCCGTTTACATAACAATTATAACTTATGACGTTCATTTTACTGGAGAACGTGAGTGTGCAAAATTTTCCCGCTTGTGTCGTTTGTGATTAAATCATGATATAATTTATATATATTACAATATAATTCATCAGAACCTTTACAATATCCACATGCTGTTCACATGCTGGATGTGGGCCTCCTCATGCATAGTATTCTTTTATGACACCCACGAGAAGAGATGGCGTGGTGTAATTGTATAGCCGGCCGACACCACACGGCACACTATCTGTATTATAAACACTAATAAATCTTTGAACTGATTCACTTATAAACTGTGGAAGGAAAACTTTCGCTCAGTGCAAACTCAAGGCAGGATAAAAAGATGATTCTCTATCTGGGTTCTGTGGAAGCCGTCAGTCGAAAAAAGTCTAAGAAAGTTTAAGTCATATAAGTGTAAGAAAAAAACGGCTACAAAATCACGGCTATCTTTTTTCGGCATTCAGAAAAGAAGCATAAAAGTATATTCAAAGCGCAGGCCGTTCTACCTATATTTGTTCTCAATGGATACGAGCTTTCCCTCGAAGCTTCCTACGCTCGTTCAATAACGTTAAAGGATCGCTTTTAATTTGCCTCTATACCGCCGAAGCCATACTTGAAGCCGGACAAAGTCAGAATCGATTGAAACATGCCCGACTCAACTTTTTGGACCAGACGTTTCATTCCGAATTCTTCTCAAATTAATATTGTCTTCTTTTTGACCGAACAAACTGTTTGAAACGAATTTTTATGTGAGTAGTGCATAAACACTCGTGCATAAGATTCGTCTGATAGAATTATAATAGATTTGACAGATCGTAAGTACTTTTTTTTGTAATTAATATAAAAACGTTTTCTTACATTTTTACTATCTGTCTACCTTGAAATACGGTTTGAGTTCTAATCTATGACATGAGCATAATGATTGATATATCACCTGTTTTCATTTTCAATTCTACCTAATGTTCAAACATGCGGGTTTTTTCTAATCTTTGATTTAGTACCTAACTGTTGAGATTCAAATATCCTTTTCAAATAGGGGAGACCAGGGATAAAAGTAACAGTTTTCAGTTTTGTGTTAATAAATAAGAGTGTTATTTCCTAATATAAACATAAATTTCCTCTTCCTTTGGACGTTCTAAGTTTTTAAGTTAAATAAATTAATGCGAAAGACGGGTTTTGTTACAACAATCCCGACTTCTGGAGGTGATTGTAACTAGGAATGGGGATTGTTGTAACGTAGTAAATAAGAATGAAATAATGGTAATATTAATTTATTAGCAGTCTTTTAACGATACAAAGTAGTAAAATTAAATTAGTAACAAAAGAAATAACATTACTTTTTCAACATATAGGTAATCTCTCAATCAGATATACCTACAATTATGACAAACATAAGTTATTTCCTTATTAGTACAGGCTACGTGAGACCACTTCTGGCTACACGTTCTGCAGACGTCACTGAGCTCACTTCTTTGTGCCTCTTCCAGCCTTAACTCTGTTTGGACTTTGAACAGTAGTAACACTGGTTTAAGCCAATCTGCACCAGCACATTGACTGGATTTCCAGAAATTGGGAGCTGCTTTTCCATATTTTGTTGCCAATTCATACGCTAGCTTTCGCACTTCCTTCGTTATCATATCGTAATTGACTGCAGAACAATTAAGTAAATACTCGGTTAGAATTTTTTCCTTCGTCAGAAAATACCTCATTTGGACAAAACGTATGCTACTTTTGGAAGATTTGTTATTCCTTCTTGAAGCATAGCTTTCTTTTTTTCACATATCTATACAGTAATACCCCGCTTTACGCGAGGGATACGTTCCGCAAAAACTCGCGTTAAGTGAAATTCGCGTATATAGGGGTTTGCGTTTAAACATACTCAAAAGTCAGTACAAAATGCAAATCAATATGTACTTTAATTCTAAAAACACATTGTGCAGCGTTACATTATGCATTTGTTTTACGGAAAAACGTATCCATTGTCTTCTGGGTTGCGTTTCGTTTACGTTCTTGTAAAATATTTTCATAACACGCAACACTGTTTTTTACTGATTGACACACGGTTAAAACACGGTCATCATCATTGTCTATGCTCTGCAATATGTCCAAACCTGAATAAATCTTTGAAAGAGCATTTTGTATTCCACTTGAAGATAAAACTCTCTTTTCTACTTGTTCCTCCTCATTGTTGAAGGGATTATTCTGCAACTCGATTAAATCTTCGTTGCTGAGAGGTTCGTTATCCGTCGCTACAAGCTTTTCGAGATATTCTACCGTGACATCTTACAGTTCAGAGCCCTCAATCATTGCAGCAATGTCTTCAAGCACTTGTCTCTGCATCTGAACACTTCTCCTAGGTGCTTCCACTACATCAGGCCAAAGATTACGGCACACACCATTCATACAACTCTTTTTAATTTCGTTCCAGGCCTGATCTATGTTGTATATAGCCTTCATAATGTTGTATGATTTCCACCACTTTCGCATAGACTGTCTTCCTTCCCCGTCAGTTTCATGAATCAGTTGGCTAAATGTGCGGCGATGGTAATAAGCTTTGAAGTTTGCTATTGCTCCCTGGTCTATAGGTTGTAATATTGACGTAGTGTTTGGTGAAAGGAACTTTACACTTTTAAGTCTCTGGGCGTATCAAAAAAGGTTGGATGTCCTGGAGCGTTGTCTAAGAGTAATGTAACTTTAAGACAAAGACTAAAAGTCCTACTCTGAGGGGATTCCCCATTCTTTTATCTGAATGATCAGAGAAAATGGGAATTCCCGCGATCAAAGTCAAGTTAGGAAATTAAATTATGTACTACATATGTACATACATACATACATGTAACCAATCCGCGTAAAGCGAGGCATTTTAGCGAGAAATTTGAAATTCGCGTAAAACCGAAACCGCGCCTAACGGGGTCGCGTAAAGCGGGGTGTTACTGTACAGAGTTATATGGCACTGCAGCTGCAGTGTTTCGGAAATTCCTCCGAAGTACTTCTTCTAGAGCTAGTTCGAGCATCTCAGGCGTTGCCAGGCCTGTATCTATTTTTTTTTGTGTATGTTAGGCATTCTGGAAGGAATGTGAAAAAGGTTTTACTTAAAATAATAGAAAAAATTCTCTGAAAACTAATATGTAGAATCACTATTGTAATCGGCACAAAAGTAACACGCTGTTATTTTTAAGTTTTATCCCTCATTCACAATTTCCTAAAATCAGAGAAACATATGTTGAAAAACCAAACATCGAAAGAAATACTAAAAGCTATGAGGGACAGATTTAGTGCGCGATAATAATGACACATTTAATTATGTATTTTAATGTCTGTGTGTTATTTTGATTATTCTCAGTTGAGTCCATAGGGTAAACTTATTTAATAAACTGGCAATACCTTGGGAGGTTTATTTTCAAAATGGTCACATCTACTTCATCACAGTATTTGACCGTATATTTTTTTAATCTGTTAACATCAATTTTTCGAGTGTCAAATTTTTATTCTCCCGAAAATTTCAGTCCTTATTTTCTTATTTCTATTACGTGATTAAAAATAGCATAAAACATTAAAAAATCAGTCGAAAACACAGCAGGTAGTGTACGGCAATCTACAGTTGTTTCGGCGGAAGTTGTGAAATTATTTGTGATAACGTGTCCAAAGGCCTGCATAAATGAATAATGTCTCTGAGAACGAAGGCTTTGATGCTGGTAGAGGTGCTCCTGAGGGTGCCGCCTCTATTTGTGGTGGATGAATTCCTGAAGATTAGTTTGGGGCTGCCAGTGCCGACCGGCGAGGAGGTATCAGTGCTTAGCAACACAACCGTGGACCACGTCGATCTAGCTGACACCGACGCGAATTACTACGATGCCAATTTCTACAACGCATTTTTCTACACACTACTCAAATTTCTCCTATGCTGCTTAGGTAAGTACTCTGGTTCACTTGGTTCAATTTTTTATCCAACAAGATGCTATTTCGCAACAGTCGCTCTAGTACGAAGGTCCTTTCATTTTTCGTCTATTTCCCAACTGTTTCGAAACTTTTCTCAGTGTTTGCTTCGTATTGAAATGTCACAATAGGCGTCAACAGATAGATGTTTTGTTATAGACAAGAGATGAAAAGGCAAAACAATGCCACAGAACAATATCAGTTATAAGTCATTCCAATTATTATCCCCAAAAAGTGTCAATTCCATGACGACTTTTACAACAGAAAATCTTTAAAAAAAATTAGAATAAGTAATTTAAACATCTACACTCATACTCAAAGGCCTTGACTTTGAAAGTTATATGTATAAAATAACTAATCAATGTTGTGTACTGGTGAATTCATCAATAACTAGTGCACTAATTAGCACATATTAGTGTTTTATTTTTTTAAGTTAGCAACTTTCAAATAATATTTAACTTTTCAGTCGATGGAATTTCAAGTTAGAAAATCTTAACCAATAATACCATATCCGTTTAAATAGATAAATATGTGAAAATTTCAAATCTTACAATATCCACTTGTTTTATTGAATTGACATTGATGAGGTATTTTTGTGAACACATATTTTTCGTATTGAATAATTTTAAGGGCAAAACAATGCTGTTGCTAGGCCACACAAGTTAAAAAAAACATAATTACACATTTGCATTTTCACCATTGCACTGATGATATAATTTAAAGGTACATCAAATATGTAACAAAGATATTAGTTAGACTTTAGCCCTAGAAAACTGAAAAAAAATCAAATAACTAGTTGCTTTGCTGAAGTTCCCATTTGTTCTATAGAACTGTGATGTCATAAAACTGTTAATATTTTTCATTCCAACTGTTACATGATGGAACAAATGGATTAATAATTATCCCACTAGTTCCATAGACCTACATGATACAATACAAACCATATTGATACAAAATCACTATGAATGAATAACACTATGAATACTATAATGTCACTTAAATTTTTTACTATAACTATTTCCCTAACTGTAACTATACACTAACTATATTGATTATATTTTCTCTATGTGTGGATAATGTGCCAGAACAGCAGACAGTCCACTTGTTGGTAAGTGGACTCTGTCACCCATGATACATTCAATTCAATTCAGAAAGACAAACGCTAGTACATCCCAGATGCACTGCAAGTAGTAAAACAGAAAAGTGTAATAACAATATGTTTAATATAAAAATAGTACCACACTCAATGGCCTCCATTAAGATTCCCTCTCATGAGGAGTTCAATGTCATATACTTACCAGATCAATTTATCATTTGACCTAGGAAACAAATCGCTACATTACATAATTAACTAATCAGTTGTAAATATTGATAGTTGCTTCAATGTTTACTAGATATATTTTGCATCATGACTATGCTTAATTCATGGAGTAATTTAAAATGCTTTTGAAGTTTTTTGTCAGCTATTATTATAGTCTGTCTGAATTTTATTTTTATATCAATTCATATCCTTGAGCATTAAAATCAATTAATAGGTATGTATTTCTCAGCCTGTATCTATACCATTAACCTATATGACTCCACTATTAGATATAGGCCTCCCACAAGGCTTAACCCTATACATACACAATGTACCCTACTCATTCAGTCACTACTAGAACTTTTCAAGCCATCAGTGTACCTGACCTGAGGGTGTTTCTCAACTCCGTTTCCCTTTCATGGCCAAGCCTATATCACTACCACCTATTATTTGATTCAATAACACTATAAAATCAGAATTATATTCTTGTATTATTATATAATAAACTCTCATGGAAAATAAATTAGTAAGCAGACAAGGATTACAGATGTAACATACACAATAAAAAGTATGAAATGGAAATGGGCTGGTCACATGATAAGGGGAAAGAACAAATGGAACAAAGATGTAACTGAGTGACACTCCAGGGATGGCAAAAGGGAGAGGGGAAGGCAAGACAGTCTCAAAGTTACAGGAGCTTCCACTGTGGAAACTGGCCGTCACCACCTTGCCAGACCTGCCAGACCTTGCCCCTACTGATTTCCTTTTTTCGCAATTTGGACAACTTTTTACAGGCGGAAAAATTCAACTCCAATGAGGCAGTGAAAAACCCCCAGAGAATTCATTGATTCCATCCCTAGGAGTTCTATAGCAGAGGCATCAATAAACTTCCATTAAAATGGCAAAAGTGCATGAATGCCTGCGTGCATGTGCAAAATAGTAATGGAAAATACTTCAATTAATTAAATATATATAATTTATATACCTAATATAAATCTGAAAGTGTGTTTGTCTGTATGTATGCTTGTTTGTTACGTCTTCACAACTAACATTCAATAGTTTTCCTATTTTAATGAAAATCGGAGAAGTAGAGAAGGGTATCCAGGTACACAGCACTCGGAATAAATTAAAAATACAACATCTTTTTACTACGTGTTAGTATCAAAGTTAGAGTATGTCGTATTTTGTTACAAAAATATTAAAATCTACGTAACTGATTCTTTTCGTACTTGTTTATACACTTTCTAAAATAAGTATTTTCACTTGTAGTTATCTTTTTGTCGGATGGCGGACAATGGGGGAGGCCTATGTCCAGCAGTGGACGTCCAAGGGCTGAGATGATGATGATATCTTTTTGTTGTCCAAGCTAGGGACAAAAATAAAAAATAAAGCGACCACAATAAACACTGTGAGCTCGAAAACACAATAACTTTCATTAATATAAATAATTCACACAATTAATATCAAACAGTTGGTGTTTGAACGGTGTTTTTAGTTTTGAGAAGAGCAGTTTTTTTTTGTTTATTTCGTTTTCGTTTATTTTTATTTTAATAAAGTATTAATATAATTTCTATGTCGTCTATTCCTTAAAACTAACGTTTATAAAACATGATGGCTGAGGTCGATGGTGGTTATTTCCCAGTAACCTGTGAGTACTTCTTTGTCCTGGAAAAAGCTATCATAGATAGATACCCAACCCAACCCAATTATTGATACCCATATTCCTTCGTCTTAAGACCTTAAGCTTGGTTTTATTATTATGTAGTATTTAAAAAAAAAAAACGATTTTTCCGAAAAATCGATTATATTGTCTAAAAAATTCGATTAAAAAATCGATTTATAAGTAGCGAAGCCAAATCGATTATTAATTAATCGATTTTTTTCATTCAATGTCACATCCCTACTTATCCAAGACTTGTTAGACAAACTCATTGTCCAATTGGACAATTCATACTCTAACTATTGTTTGTTTGGGAGGCAAGTGGAAGCCAATAAAGTGGGAAATAGGGTATTTGATTCTTTTTAAATATTAAATAATCATATAATTTAATAAATGACCATACTACCCTGAAAAAACTGAGTTAGAAGTCAGGGCTTAGAATAGGACCATGCTACTGTGTTACCGACGTCACTAACACGGTAACCCGTATAATTACATTAACGGCGTGAGCGACAGAGATAAGGTCCAATTTTCTAACGATTTTCTAAATTGTTTTTATTGAAAGTTTTTTTTTCTGAAGTTGTAAAATAAGCTTAAAAACAAGTTGTTTTTTATTTAATTGATATGATATTAGGTAATTTTAAGGAGACTCACTTCCATGTTGCAATGACTGGTGTATAAACATCATTCATGCGTTATCTTCACTTAAAGTTATCATGCAACAAGTGACACGGCATTATGTCATATAACTGTAATGCTATAGCAATGAGAGTACATTACAACAAATTCTTTTAGTGATTTTTGAGGTTTCAGCTATGAAATATTTAACAGACAGATCTATATTTCAAGTAGGATAAGTTAACTTTTTTTTATAGAATGAGGGAAGGCGGCAGATGAGCATACATTCCACGTGGTGGTAAGTGGAGATACTGTCGCCCTTGCGACATTCGCAATACATGCCAACATCAGTTCAGAATGACGCCTGCCTGCCCACCTTTGGAAATTTAGGAATGAATTTGGAGAAAGGGATGGCAATAAGCTCTGGCATATCTCACTCGCTACCGAAACAGGGACAGTGGGTCCAGAGCTACAGTGGGTCCAGAGACACATACAAAGACAAACACAAACACACCCCAGACCCGAAAATACATTTGGCCTTTTTTTTAAGCAAATCTATGTTCCACTGGGAATCGATTCCGGGACCTTTTGCACAACAAACAGGGTCACTACCAAGCTTTTTGTATATATCTCGGTCTCAGGGTTTTATCTATGGAGATTTACAATGCGCTGAAAATGCAATAACCCTTTCAGTAACGGTAAAACGAACAATTCGGTGACAAAATACGAATTCAACTTTTTAAATACACTGTTACGTTTTAAACACACTGAAAATGATCGCTCGTTACGTTCCCTGAACGTAACGTAAATATGGAGCGGATATCACTCTATGAAATTATCTGTTACGCCATTATCATGCATACCAATATAAAAAAAAAATTAACTATCGAATTGATCGCTTCACCACCACTACATAAGCAGGAATTAACTCTAACAGTAAAAACAGCATCAAACACCGGTAGTTCCTATGGGACTGATAGCAGCTGTAGCAGCAATCGACATCGTAATTAAGTACGTCACATTGTTTTCTGTTGTATTTATCATAATGTGACGTTGGGCGTTGGCAACATTTCAAATATAAAATTAATTGGCAACATTATAATAACAATTTTACATTGTATAGTTTTTTTTTACTTGAATCTCACTCAACATTCGATTAGGTTTAATAATGCGTTCAACTTCCGTTGCAATCACGATTGGCATTGGCATGATATTACCATTGGCAAAGACAATAAGTCTTTGCTCCGATCTCGACACTCTCTTTCTTTCTTCCGTTCGCTAGTCTTTTATTCTGTAACATAATTATAAAATAATAACAAATGAAAATTGCCGGCGAAGTGAAGTGAAACCGACAAATCATGAATAGTTTTTGTAGTGCGATCGTGTTGCTCTGTTGCTGAACCATAAAAAAAAATAAGTTCTGGGACTAAAACCTAAATCCATAAAACATTCGAACGAGTTTTAGCTCCTTCGGTAAGAAAGCCTTTTACATTATTTATACCTGTTTTGTAAAATTCGGTTCAGGCTCTGCGAGAATACAAATGAAGTGACATACACACAGACCGCTAAAGATCTATTATATTTAACATATTTTTGGCTTCGCTGTAGTCGAGTAAACAGTAATATTGGTGATCGTTGCGAGCTTGTGCGACACGATCACAAATGTCTAAAGTTGGACCTTTGCATTCTACATAGGTCCACCGCGACTCAACGCCGAGTCCTAAAGTTTGTGTCTCGTTCGTCAGACGTAACACGAATATTTTCGAATTTTAACAAATTCGTACTTGTAACACATTGATGTTTATTAAAACTTGAGTAAGTTCGCACACACAGGAAAAGATACTTAGTATCAAAGCTCACCCGCCCGACCTTGGCGCAGCAACGATCTGACAAATGAAAAAAAAATCGAACCTCGTTATTTACATTTTATTCTAATTTTGGACCTTTACGATAGACATGCCATTTATCAAGGTTTACGATAATGCTACAAGCGGTCATCATATTCGTTTATGTTAATTACGCGGATAAACATTTTTTTTGTTTATTCACGGCCGCTGGCGATATCAACCTTACAACAAATTCTCAGACAGTTGTCAAAGCCATTCTAATGTAATATTTAAATGATTAGTGTCATATTAAAATGGTACCACCCTACACCTTGTCTGTAACTTGCTGTTCATTACTTACCTGCGTACGGTATACAATAATAACATCAGAGTTATACTCTAAACAAGCTATGCTTGTGATGTTTTGGCATTGACGAATGTAGCCCTTTGAGTATTCACTCTCACCATCGGGTAGATTGTCTGTCCGTGTGCCACCGTTCAATTAAAAAAAAAAAACAGTGGCAGTACTAAATTGTCTTTTATTTCTCCCGCCGCTAAGTGGAACCGCAAGATTACTACATACAATAGACAATTTTAATGATTTACCAACAAACAAATCGGGCAGATCCAAAGACCTGAATTTGTGCAAAAAATATTGTGGGTATGTTTACAATAAAATAAATTAAAAGTAATAACTAAAACTTTTATTGCCACAGTAAATAGAATTTTACATTTAAATTTACATTGAAACAGTGATTCTGCGGCAAAAGGAATTGTGCATCCGCATAATGCAGAATGGGCGCCGTATGTGTAATTCAGCGCTGTTTTTCAGCATAACCCTTTCTCGAGTAGAACCAGTACACCAGTAGAATTAAATAAAAAGTAGATTTCAATGCTTTACCTTAAAAATCAGGTGTTAGATCATATTTCTATTTACTAGTAAACAGAAACTAGGAATAAACAATTTTAAGTTAGGAAAGTTGAGGATTTTTTAGCTGGCAAAGTCTAGTAGTAAATTCATTCCAACATGATCATTTTTTTAATGTAAAATCACGTATTATTAACATTTTTTTATAACTATATTACAATATAGCAACCTTACAATATACCGGTGGGTATTAATTACATCTTGGACAAAATTGGACGAGTAAATCCCAACCCTGACCTCTTCGTTCCGCCGCCCGGCACATCTAACTCGATAATTTGTATGGAAATGCGTTTCTTTTTTTTTTCGGAATGGCTAAATTCAAGAGTCACCGCACATGAAATGCGATTTCTCTTCTCTCCTTTAAAATATCTTTCACAGTAGATAAGGAATATATTGAAATACCTTTTTTTTACTATTCCGCGTGGAAATGCGAAGAAAGAGGAGTTTTTCTCACCACATCTCCGCTTTAGTACACGTTGGTCCATACCTCGAATAAACGAGACTGACACATAAGTGACATGACACATAACACACACAAGATTCTACAAGGTCGGCAGTGCACCCGCAAGTCCCCTGGTGTTGCAGGTGTCCATGGGCGGCGGTGACTACTTACCAGCACGTGGCCCGCCCACTCGTCTGCCATCTATTCTATAAAAAAGTGGACCTCGTGAATAGGACTGTGCCACTGTTCGTGTCCGATGTTTGCAGCAGGACGCGGAAGGACTTACGATCTGTTCGCGAGGTCTCGTTATCGCCGGGTTTATCGTCAGACGTCAGTCGCCCTACGAAAGAACTCCTCCTTGCTCGCCTCATAACAAGAGTGGGACCTGTTTGTGATTAAAAACTGAAGGATGTCAGAGAATGCTTGAAGCCAGTACGCCTGTGAATAATTTAATGTTTTTTTTTGTTATTTGTAATGCCTTAGAGTTGATAACTGTAATATCACAAACTTAATTAGAAATATAAGAAACAATAAATGAGGCCATTTCACTTTATTGTGTAAAGATAAACAAATTTATAACAAAATGTATATAACAGAAAAAATTCTAGGAGGTATGCACCGTTAGGAGGTCAGTGTTCATTACAGTACCTACACATTTTACAATAAAATCGTTATATTATTTGCATATAACTGTAGATATATTTAGAACCGATAAGGAAAAATATCATGACTCATACGCGAATAACGTCAAGGGCTTATCATATAATTTACAGTAGTACCTACCTTAAATTTTTGTGTGTCATGCAATGATCTCGCAAAATATCAGTGAGGCATTATAAACTTACGTTTCGTATATAAAACACGCAAATATAATTGAAAGTGTAGTCGACAACGGAATCCACTGCAGATTAAAGCTAGATCTTCTCTTGAAACTATAAATAGCTACCGTTAGTTTTCAAGTTTGCGACTCTTATACCGGTTTTGCGACTTTAATAAAATAGAAGTTCAACTTAAACTGGACGCTTATTATTAATACTTCCTTTTTATTAACATATTAATATTAGGCTCTTACCTATGAAATTGCCGTTTTATATGGAATAATAATTCAATTTTTTTTGTATCATAATTATTTTTCGAGAACTATTATCATTATTGTCCACTATTATCAATGTAATTTTGTCATATCAATGGAAGTTGATTGATACCTCTGCTACAGAAGTCATGGGAACGGGAATCGATGAATTGTCTGAAGGCGTTTGTCTCTGTCTCATCGGAGTTGAATGTTTCCCCTGTAAAAAGTTATCCAAATTCCGAAAAAAATTATATTTTTTTCCATTTAGGGGCAAGGTCTGCCGAGTACGCTGGCTGGGTGACGGAGAGTTTCCAGTCGAAGCTCCTGTAACTTTGAAACTATCTGTCGTGCAGCGTGTAGGCGAGCGTTGTCATGGAAACGTTTGGGGACATTTTTTGGCTGTGTCTCCTGAGTTCAACCATTGTGACGAACGTTTACGATTATCATACAATATTTCTCATCACAAGTGACAATACGATTCAGAATTCCTTCATTTTTTGCAGTATTTGCAGCTGACTCATTGATTAAGCTTATACGGTACCCACTTTCTGAGCTTCATCACTTTCCCGATTTGTTTAAAAAATCAATATCGTTGTTTCCACTTACGCCGAAGGCTGCTGCTAACTCAGACGTGGTTTGAAATGAATCCGCTTCCATTATTGCTTTCAATTCGTCATTATAGACTTTAAGGGTGTAGATTGTTGGCCTGAGATCTCGATTTCGAGCGACCGCAGCGCCAAAGTTTAATGTAACATCCGACGGGGCGGATGAATGACCTAGAGAGCGCGATTTTCAAAATGTTTTGCAACAAACGTTCCACGTTGAGAAATTGTTATTGAACTTGAATATTTACAGCATAACAATAACGTTGAATTTTTGGAAACTAGCTGTTGATTCTTTTTAATAGATTAATAAGAGTAGTTGAGACACAATTTTTATGTTTTTCTATCATTTGACATCTGACATTTTTGTATTCTACTTACCTAAAATTCCAACTATTTATTTATTTGTAATTTCACTACCAAAATTTATTCTAATTCGTAAAATATTCATTCAATAAAATAATTGCAAATTCAGTAGGAAGTGTGTTTATCTCTACGCAAGGAAATGTGCCTATTGCGTAAACTCAAATACTTACTTTTTGTTTACGATCACCTCGTCGATATCTAAAAAAAATCCTAGGGTTTTAAAAAAAATGTCAATAAATGAAACACAAGTATAAAAATGATTTATTTACTACACAATAACAAATATGAGTCGCCATTACTCGCTATCTCAAAAGCGTGCTAGGGTTGTACAAAAATTAGTAAATAATTCATTTATTTACTAATTTTAACAGAAGTTTGTAAATTATTAATATACTAATTAAAAGTATGTAATTAAACAATAACGAAATATGAGTTCAAAATTCTAATGGTTTTTCATTCGATTACGGATCAAGTTCTGATTTCTGCTAATTTGATGATAAAATCAATGGCTATCACAAAACCTATCAGAATGAAAACGTTACCAGCTGCCCGATTCACGTAAGTAATAAAAACCGTAGCGCAGTGACGTCACTTCGTTTTTTGCAAATTTAGCCCTTTTAACCGACTTAAAAAAAGGAGAATTCTCAATTCGCTGTATTTTTGAACCAATTTTTATGATTCTTTACACCAGGTAACTCAGAAATTGTATAGTAATTGAGCTATTGGAAGATTTATGACAATCCAAGACTAGATAAGTAAGTGCGTTTAAAACAGAAAACCAAAAGGCGATTTCTAAGTTCCTAAGTTAAAACGACTTTTGGACTGGCGTGTTTACGTGAATCGACTGGCTGGGTAGTTAAGTTACCTGTATCTTTCAAAATCATTAGGCGTTCTTCTCTTTCATAACACGTAAAGCTCTTTCTTTCCTCTCTTTCATAGCCTCTATGATACTGGGCGCGTCACGAATGGGCATGCTTCGTGACTGCCGAGGATCAACTAATTCTGGAAGTAGGCAATCGTAATAAAACCTAACTAATTTCATCTCCATTTTCTCCTCCCAAAATTTGTCGTCCTTTTCTATAATATAAAAAACTTTCATAGGTACAGTAGCACCAAACCAGATGCCAAGCATGCAAACGTTTCTTTTAGTAATATGTACCTGTCCCTGAATTTGGAAATACCAGTTATGATTTTTATTTATGACATAACCCTTGGAAGCCTTGTCCTTAACCCAAAAGGTATGTTTGGCCATTGCTTCATCAAGAGTCATGCCAGCTAAAGAATGTGGGCACTTAATTTCAATTAAACCGTTTGCATAAATGCCATCTGGTGTAGTACCAAGAAATTCATATTGATCGTCGACGAACAAACCGCAACCTTGTATACTAATATTCTCTTGAATTTCTAACTGTTTAATTGCGGTTTCTTCGTTTTCGATACCGTACCGTACAGCAGGCAAACTGGAGATATTACTACCATAAACGATTTTACGAACAAGAACAGCACAACTTGTGCTCTCTCGTTTTTTACAAACTTCCCCGAACGATGATGAGGTTAGTAATTTTCTCCTTGTACTCATCCACTCAGAACTACTTCTTTGCAAATGGGTCGACCTTTCAAGCTCCTCTCTTTCAGCACAAGACAACTTTAAATCGGCTAAAAAAGATGACTTGGCTTTCTCATATAATTCTGGACTCAGATCAGGTTTTTCGCAGTTTGGTCCATAGTGAGCGTCTTTCGATACAGCGCTGTGGCTCTTTTTCAATCTTAATTTAGGTTTAGCAATTAAACGGATTCTACGATTACAATTTTCCACTTTCGCGATCAAAGGATTAGGACTAGATTTAAATATTACTTCATGAGTTTTACTATGAATCGATCCTGTATTAAAAGACACAACAGCAGCTGCGCATCGGCCCGCATAAGAACCACGGGAAGAATAATTTACACGCTTACCCCCTACTAATTTGGCAATCACTGCGTTAAAACTTTCAACTATATTACTTGTACAATTATGAATTAAACTTCTAGAATGATATGACAGTCTTTTACTTAAAATGTGTACCGCGTCCATTAATCCGCATCCAACAATTGCTGGAAGCAACCCAACAGGTTCTATTCGACGAGTATCAGGTCTACAGAAATACTCCTTGCAATATTGGTGATTACCAAATACGTGTTGTGGACCATTTAGGATATCTTCACTAAGATTTTTTATTTTTTCTTCGAGTGACTGATTTTGATCGCCCCAATATTTAATAGCGCATTTTACACCCGTTCTTAAACGCAAATACCTTTCTTTTAGGAATTTCCGCAATTCGCAAGGATACTTAGTGTCTTTCGACAGTTTCTCCAAGCTATTGCAGTAGTTTCGTAAAAGATGATTTTTGCATTCAATTTTCTCTACTGTTAAATTACCGTACGGTCGCGAATCTAATATTTTTTTATAAGTACTGGAATCGCCGTCTGCTACAAATTTATTATAAATTACACCGTGATCAACAATGGAACGTTTAAACCCCTCAACTATTATGGTCGATTCCATACCGGTAGATGATCCCGAATAATTCTTGAAACAACGGTGTTCCGAGGGCTGACTGTCGTTCTTTGCGGCTCGTGCACAAACTACGCAGTATTTATTTTTAACTCCAAAAAACAATACTTTATTAGTTTTAATGCCAATTATCGCAGCTGCGCCGGACAAGGCGGAAAAATTCTTACCATAAGATCTCTTGCTCCAACAACCGTCAACAGCAACAGATATTAATGGTGTACCATTTTTATCAACACTACCTATAGACACTGCGTACTCCGCTTCTTCCTTGACAGCTTCTGCCATGGAATGTGCTGCTGTCTTTTCCCACCAATCGCAAACCGTATTATTAATTTCATTGTATAATGAAGGTGACATGATTGGTAGGGCTACTGCGGCAGTTAATGTTTTTAACTGATAGTAGCTCCCACCAGATGATATGATACCAGATACAATTTGATGATTCACTTCCATTCTATCTTCTTTCTTTTCAATCAAACACACAGTAAATTTCATACTACACATACTACATTTCATGATGAGTTTTGAGTCCAGACCAACTTTTACTTCACCTATTATACTGAGGTAACTTAACTTACAATCCATTGGACCGTGGTCCCCTATGGCCTGAAGAGCTTTAAAAAAAAAAGAAACGTCTACAACTCTACGCCCAACTTCCATTTCATCCACCTTTCCCTCTTGGTCGTTTTCAATAACTAGTTCCTGTAAAGAAAGATAATGGCTTGATTTTTTTTATAAAAAATAATTAAAAATTTAAAAAAATGCAAAAGAATTAATACAATATTAGGTTCCTGATGAATAGAAATTATAATTTCTTTACGCATTAGGTATTGTTTTTTTATGACGTCACCTATTTGAACGTAAATTTTCTTTTGAGAAAGTAATTGAGAAGTATTTCGGTACTAAGGTGTTTGTCTCTCGATGAAAATAATAAATATTGCAAGAAAAATCTATAGGTAGATATTGAGATTTTGTCTTCGCCCATCACTAACTAAGTAGTTTGTTTATTTATGTAACAAGTCTACAAGAATTACGTATAACAACTTACCTCTATACAGCGCGTAGCATTGTTGCTCAGAGTCTCGGCCCCAAGGTTTTCTTTATTTTCAATACTGGAAATATTATTCATCAATATTATCCACTTTTTATTTATTTTGTACAACCCTAAGCCAGACGCTAGGCGCCTCGCGTCTGTTTGGCGGTATAGGTATGTCGACAAAGTTGCGCTGTCGCCTACCTACTTCCACAATTTGATATTTAGACAATACTAGCCGACCCGGCGAACTCCGTATCGCCTTTTTTTTTTTTAAAAATCCTATTATTTTGATATTACATACAGATACTTCAATTTTATTTATCAGTATAGATATAGATAATACAAACCAATATTTACATGTTATTGTAGGTATATGTCTGAATCGGGCGATCTAAATCATATGACATATTGTATTAGCTTTGTAATGTACCCTGTTCAAATGCGATAATAAATAAGTAGGGAGGAACTTACATTTTATTCCGAGATCTTTTAGCTTTCATATTTTTATAATGCGTACAAAACTTTCTTTTCCCTGGCATGCCACTCAAATTCAATCAGTCCTGCGAAAAAAATAGCCTATGTTACTCAGTGATAATGTAGCTTTCGAATGATAAAAGAATTATTAAAATCAGTCCAGTACTTTTTGAGTTTATTCGTTACATACAAAAATCCAAATCTTTCCTCTTTATAATACCTATTAGTGTAGATATTGTATTTTTTACGATTTATATCTAGTTCCATCATGGTTTTCTTTCAGACATTCATTATATCGATACTTTCTACTAACTGAAAATAAATTAATTATAAAAATGTTATACTTACAGTTTTTTACAAAAAACACAAATTCACAATACGTAATTCTGCTGTCTGCAGCCGACAAGCGTGGTGTCGCGTTCACTTACAGAAAGGAACTGCCGCTGCAGACCACCGAGATTGCACGAATGAAACGAACGTTTTATCCCATACATTTGTGTATGAAAAATTTACCTTAAAATATATCTAGATTTTAGGGCTTTAAAAGAGGAAGTCTTTGTTTGTAAAGGTATAAAAAGAAGTATACAGCTATACTTATTGGTTTCTTCAGTGTTCAAAAAGTGTTTCTTTTTATCAATTTGTGTTGATTTATGGGGTTAAATCTGAAAAATACGAAGTCATGTTTTTGCATTTTTACTCAATTTTGTGCGTTTGTTGACGTTTATTATATAACAACTATTAGGTTTAAGAGTTTAATATAAGCATGAACATACTTATTGGTCTTTGATTGTAATATATACAAATTATCATTGATATCAATCATATGTAAATAGGTTAAATATGAAAAATCGTAACACTCTTTTCGGTGATTTTCACGATCTACACCCTTAATTTCAGTTCGTCCACGGACCTTATTCTTGAGGTCGAAATTTCCGGAATGAAAACGATCAAACTAAACTACCGTGCGTTCGTTTGCGATGTTTGGTTCGTACATATCGTTCATATTGCGTGCTGTGCTGCATTGCTGCCACGACGGAACTCATATTCGAAAATAACGCTAATTTTTTACAGCTCGGTGGTCGCAAACAAGGATATCCAAGCAAAAAGTTATTTGACGGAAAAACAAATAACTGATTTTGAAAAAGAATGTCAGCTGTAAATTGAAATTCATTTGAAATTTGGAAAGATAACTAAATTCAAAGTGGCCATTGTGAACAAACGGCAATTTCATAGGCCTCTTAATATTAATAAAACCCTTTTATGAGCAATATTTAACAAATGTCGTTTCTTGTTTCCAGGATGCACGGCATCGCTATGTATATTCGTGCTGTACACGAAGCACCTCGTCATCGTTTACCTCTACCTCACCTCCGTGGGACTGATCTTCGTTTCGTACTGGACCAATGTATCAGCCATCAAGCAAATTCAGGCACTAACGCTGGCGGACACAACCTCCACAAGCATCCTAGAAGATATCCTTAATTTAAACATGAAAAATTTGCTAGATCTCAACGGCCCCGGTATACTAGTGTTACAGAACTTCGCAATACAGTTTATACTAGCACTCATTTTCAGATACGTCCACTTAGCGCCGCGATATCCTGTTATACAGAAGTATATACTGGTGAGCTTCTTGGCGCCCTCATTTCTGGCGATGTTGCCAGTTCCTCAAAATCTGTTACAGCATTCCTCGGTATTTTCCTCATTACTCCCGCTTTTCCTAGTCAAATTCGTGTTATGGTCCTCGGCTTACTGTGTCATGCAAATCATTTACGCCGGCTACCTACACGGGAGACTCTTCGTCAGCAACTACGGACTTTCGGCTTTGGTGGAAGCCGAATGGGTGCGACTGAACGTACCATGCGTTTTGAGAGTATTCTGGGTGATGCGAGTCGCCGAACACGCGTTAATTCTACTCATGGATAATTACGATGACGATTCCGAAGACGGGCTGAAGGTTTCCACATTAGTAGCTGTTCAATCCCTCGCCTCTATGACAAAGTCTTTGTTGGTAACAGGCTGTGAGACCATAACTGCAGTTCTCGGCATGACATCTGTGATCTCATTCTTCTGTCACTACATCGGCAACTTTTTCCAGTGGATTCTCTTGACAGAGGAAGAGGAAGACAAAAGTATCGGCACTGTTTCCGCCATTCTATTCTACATACTTGCCTTGCAGACTGGCCTGACTTCTCTAAACCCCGAAAAAAGATTCGTCAGACTATGCCGGAATTTCTGTCTGTTATTCACGGCGCTTTTGCATTTTTTACACAATATCGTCAATCCCATGCTAATGTCGCTCAGTGCGTCTCACAATCCCAGCACCCATAGACATGTAAGAGCTTTGGGAGTTTGCGCCTTCCTCATATTGTTCCCAATCTCTCTATTGGTGTATCTGTGGTCTCAGCACACTATTTCGACGTGGCTGCTAGCCGTAAGCGCATTCAGCGTTGAAGTCATAGTGAAAGTAGTGGTCAGCTTGATGATCTATTCACTCTTCCTTGTGGACGCATACAGAAGCACCTTCTGGGAGCAGTTGGACGATTATGTGTATTACATACGAGCGTTCGGGAACACGATAGAGTTCTGTTTCGGAATATTCCTATTCTTCAACGGAGCTTGGATTCTTTTATTCGAATCTGGGGGCGCGATCAGAGCTGTCATGATGTGCATTCACGCGTACTTCAACATATGGTGCGAGGCGAGAGCCGGCTGGTCGGTGTTCATGAAGCGTCGCACCGCTGTTAATAAGATCAATTCGCTGAAAGAGGCGTCGCACGCTCAACTGAGCAGACTCGACGACGTTTGCGCGATTTGCTACCAAGAGATGCATTCGGCAAAGATAACTCGTTGCAACCACTACTTTCATGGAGTGTGTTTGAGGAAGTGGCTTTACGTACAAGACAGGTGTCCTCTGTGCCACGACATACTGTACAAAATAGATAATGACAAAGACAATATGGAGGCAACAAACGAGGAGAATAGCAACAATCAGAACTTGGTTCTCGAAGAAGAACCCGATCTCTTGCTAGGAGAGGGCGTCAGATGACTATTTGACGAGGCAATGGTCCACTTAGATCGATTTTAGTCTTTCTCAGCTGGTATTCGTGTAATTTGTATAGTAAGTTATTGTTTTTTCTATTCTGATGGTTATTTATAACTGTGATGACATGTGGACGAAGATTTTGGATGAATTTTCGGGCGATTCTTTCATCTTTGTTTTTAAAATTTGTTTTTTGTTGACTCTCGACTGTTTGCTTAATAAATATATAAAATGTATAAAATAATTTAATGTCTATTTAAAATGTAGTATATAATTAAAAATAAATAAAGGGAATGTCCGAAAGTTTAATTCTTAATTTTCAATTGTGATTTGTGATTGTTTTCATGCAGTGATGTCATTTAGTGTAAGTTTTGGAGTTCGTGAGCTTTTTGTGGGTACGTTCTCGTGCCGTTAACGTAACACGCGTTTAATTAAAATTGCAAGTTTTTTGACTCAAAATAAAAAAGAAGTTTTAAAATTTGGTAAAACTTTTCATATTCACACGACAGTGCAGGGAAAATATTGTGAGATCGTATGAATTCTTTTTCTGAGTCTTACTTGATCATTCGTTACCAGATTAGTTTTTACCATGTATATACCGCAATCCCAATACAACTGCGGTGTGAATACGCCTTAAAGCTATTTATAAATAACTTTTATTATTTGACACTTAACGTATTGAAAATGGAAATACATATAAAAATAGTAATTTTCTCATAGCAAAATGTAAATAAACTATAATTTTAGTAGTATCGAGTGGTTTCAATAATCAACGCCATCTTAGAAACTGAAATGAACTGGTTTAATGAATAAGGCAATTAGATGTTTTTCCAAATTTATTCATTATCTATTCATTATCTAAAATAACATTTTCTTAACGGTAAATTTATAAAAAAATATTAAAATAGATAAAAATACACAAGTCATCATAAAAATACAAATTATACAATTTACAAAACTAAAATAGATCCTGTCGAACCAGACTTTTCGAAAGTAACTTTTTTTTTTATAGTGAAGTGTGCGGACGAGCAAGCAGTCCCACGTGGTGGTAAGTGTTACCGCCGCCCATGGACACCTGCAACACCGAGGGGCATGCGGGTGCCACTTTCAAGCTAATGCAGATTAGTTTCCTGTTAGAATATATAGTGTACTAGCTGTTGCCCGCGACTTCGTTCTTTTGGAATTTCACACCACTTGTTATGTCGCACACGGACTCAAATGTCGCTGTTTGTATTTGATTCAATTCAAGTCTTGTTTCTCTTTTTAGAGCAACGCAATTTGTTTTTAATTCTGAGATTCCTACATTGTCTCTAGTGTTTGATAAAGCACATTATAAAACAACATTTAGAACTATCGACCCTCCACTCGACTCACTATCTCTCCATAGAGTCCACTTCAACACAATAAATAAATATATATATATATATATAGATAGATAGATAGATAGATTATGTACTTCTTGGAACAGACAACATTCCTCAACGTTATACCGACATAAACTATATCAAGCATTCAAATAAATACAAACTCCTTTGCAGTTATCAACCTATTCAATGGGCGGTTAAGTAATGTTATCCGCAAAGATAACGTTGTAGAACAAACCTAGTTTTTCAGATAGAACAACGAATGTAAACTATAAAGTCACTGTATTAGTTCGTTTACGACCCCAAAGGAAGTTTGTAATTGTACGAACTCTTGGTTGGCTTTACAGTACTACTAATTAAATAATACCGGTCGGTTTTCCGGCCGACACTGTATATTGGGATAGAGTAATGACATAAGAGTGGTTACAACCTAACGTAACGTTTCTTTTTCTACTCATCATATTCGTTTTTGTTCGGAATACGAAGATGACCGATCGGCGTTAGTAGTACTGTATGTAGTATCAAATCTCAAATAATTTGGATAATAACAAAACTAACGCTGCTGTTTCCTAATTAACTCTCTGTTGGTAACTGGTAAACCTTTCGGTCATGAGTACCAGTAAGAATTATGGTGGCATACGTGTATAAACATTTCACTTCACATAGTTGCACACAGGCACATACTCAATATAAGCCTAATATCTTAAGATTTTTTTTAATTTGCTGCTCTTCCCAAAGCTTAACACTATGGATTCCATTTTTAATTTAGAGCGCCGAGGAACCATCTAAAAGAGAGTCCACTAAAAGAGTGGGCTGGCCAACCCGCTTAGACAGCGTGCCGTTTTAAGGCCATACATCCCTCGTGCGAGACAATCTGCATGAGGAGGCCCATTTTCAGTGGTGGACGATGAAAGGGCTGGTTACGGTACATGTCAACTTGGAAGCCACGGTTTCAAGTTTCATGAAAATTTCGGACACGTCCTGTTTTTACGAAGGTTTAATGGTAACCACCATTATTAATGAACTGTTCGATGTAAAAGTAATGTTATATTTAATTGAATATCAGATCTTTATAATTAGATAACAAGTAATAGTTGGAGACGCGACAGTTGGTGGATGTTCGCACGACGGTCGTGCGGTCGGCGCGCTCAAAGTTCGCTTTCACGATCTCGTAGTAGCGGCCGTCGCTGGAAATTCGTTTTAGATTAGTTTTCGTAAATTATTTTTCAAACAATATATTGTCTATGAATTGGTAAAAATTAACGTTAAGGGCTCGAACGCTCAACATTAATGAATGTCGAAAATTTTTAACGTTTGATTACCTTAATCTCTTGGAAGTTAAAAATCGTTAAGATTAAGGTTTATTGGTGCTAACTAACTTATCGTTCAGCTCTCATTTTTTCACAAAAAACGGTTCGAAAGACAACACATCAATATTTTTTTTCGTAATTTTGACCTGGATGCCTAGGTTCTTGGGTCACATTCCATTGTACGAGGGCGGAGTGATAAGTCTGGTAAAAATGAAAGAAGGAATCAACTTTATTTAAAAATTATGATTTATTTTTCAACGTAGTTTCCTTCTAACTCAATGCACTTCATCCAGCGTTTCTCTAGCTTTTTGATCCCTTCCATAAAATACGACTTAGGCAACCCTTTGAAATAGGCATTGGATTCGTGTATGATCTCCTCGTTGGAGCTAAATCTTTTCCCACCGAGCCATTTTTTTTAATTCGGAAACAGAAAATAGTCGCAAGGGGCTAAATCTGGCGAATATGGTGGGTGAGATAGCAACTCATATCGCAACTCATGGATTTTGGCCATGGCAATCGCGCAAGTGTGCACTCGTGCGTTGTCTTGGTGGAAGAGGATTTTCTTCTTAGCCAAATGCGGTCGTTTGTCAGGTAAAATTTTGTTAAATTGGTCCAATAAATTGGCATAATATTCGCCATTAATCGTTTTACCCTTCTCTAGGTAGTCAATATGGGTTACCCCACGTGCATCCCAAAATACTGTAGCCATCACTTTATTGGCCGATAAAACTGCTTTGGCCTTCTTCGGAGCTGGTTCGCCAGTAGCAATCCACTGTTTCGATTGTTGCTTGGTTTCTGGTGTATGGTGGTGGATCTATGTTTCGTCTACCGTTATGAAACGACGCAAAAATTCAGTTTTATCCCGTTGAAACAACGCCAAACCTGCCTCCGAAGTGGTAACTCGCATGCGTTTTTGATCAACAGTCAGTAAACGCGGCACCCATCGCACGGAGAGCTTCTTCATATCTAAATGTTGGTGTAAGATATTGCGCACACGTTCGTCTGAGATGCCAACTATCTCGACTATCTCGCTCACTTTTACTCTTCGGTCGTTCAACACTATATCATGGATTTTAGCGATCATCTCTGGAGTAGTGACCTCAACTGGGCGTCCTGGGCGTTCAGCATCACTTGTGCTTGTACGACCACACCGAAAACCTTAAACCATTTATGAATCATTTTAATCGACGGAGCAGAGTCCCCATAATATTTATCAAGTCTTTGTTTCGTTTCCGTAATAGATTTTTTGCGCAAAAAATAATGTTTAATCAACACACGAAATTCACTTTTCTCCATCTTTGCGAAAATGCGTTTAATTGTTTTTATTTAATGGCTGTCAAAAAAAAACTAACCGGCGGTACTGGCTGAAAATTTTAATTTAGTCCTTCAAAAGAGTTGTGAACAAGGAGGTTTCATGCAATTTGCGATAATTTTATTCCAAGATAGATTTTTACCAGACTTATCACTCCGCCCTCGTATGTAACGTTATCTGAGCAAAAAGGGACCTTATTATCGGTTCTAGTTGCCCAGATGTTGAAAACTATTACACTTTTATTGCTTTATCTAAAAATCAGATGCTAACTGTTTAAATTGTTTATCAGATCTTTTAAACTGAATCTTCAAACGAGAAATTTTAAGTGACCCATAAATAAGACCCAAAAATCTTGACTCAAATCCATAACGACAGAAAGGTCCCTTTACTCAGATAGGTATCGTATATTGATAAAATTCACTGGGCCGTTGACAAATCATTGTTTATTTTATCAGAAGACCGAATTTAACAGAAAGTGCCCAAAAAGCTGTGTCTTTTACTATAATTAACTCGTGTTTCGGGAAAACTGTCAGATGTTTCGGAGATACAGTCATCTCGCTTTTAAGCGGCGAAACACGCATAAAGCACTGGCCAAACGAGCGTCCGCACGATTACAAACTTTTTGTGTTCGTAAACGAGTTAACTATTTCGGTGATTTTAAAGTTCATTTTCATTGCTCTTAACTGATAGAATAGGCTTGTTTTATGATGTCATATTTGCGGTCAGCGCTACCTAACCCGCTTATTGAGTAAGTTCATAATGAGAGCTGTAAAGGAGTTTATATTTATGCGAACGCTCAATTGGCCGATACTTTACACTAAACCCTCTACATAGGGTTCTTCAAAAGAGTTGTGAACAGGATTGTGCACGGTCGGCGTCTCCCCTAGTGTTGCATGTGTTCAGGGGCGGCGGTGACCTCTTACCATTATGTGGCCCGCTCGCTCGTCTGCTACCTAAAGATGTGAATTCACCTGAGCACGAGACACTTGACATGCAGTATATCGCACATAAAGAAGTAGATAGATGTGAACTCACCTGAGCACAAGACACTTGAGCTTGAGACACTTGACGCGCAGTATGTCGATGGCCTTCTGGCTCTTGTCACTGAAGCGGAGGTTCTCTGGATCCCAACGCAGCTCCAGACGCTCCAGGTTGGGGCAGCTGTTGGCGATGCCGTCCATTAGCTGTGGGACAATTATAAAAGTTTTTTTATTAACAAATCAATAAAAGATTTTTAGTGTATAAAATTGCATAACGATTTAAGAATAAAATGTTCACAGAGAATACAACCAGCCGGTTTTATCGCTTTCAATCTCTTCCGATGACCTTGAGAAAGGAAGTCCGTTCTGCGATCGAAATTTTAGGTAACATACTAAATAATATGGTACCGTAATAGGATACTACGAGGCGTATTCGAAAAGTAAGGGCCGTTCGCTTATATTTCAAAATCGACAAGTCGTAACACGTTTAAACTTGTGCATATCTGTACGTGCACTACTCGTGCAGCTACTTCAGGTGTTGTTTTGATTCAGTAGTCATTTGCCTATCTGTGCGTACAGTAAACAATGTCCGCGATAATCGTTGCTCCCGCCAGCTGTGAAATTCGCGCTGTAATAAGATTTTTGTGTGCAAAAGGATCTTCAGCTGCTGAAATTCATCGAGAGTTATGCCTAGTTTATGGACCTACTGTAATGAATGAAGGAAAGGTTAGACAATGGTGTCGTGATTTCAAAACGCATCAGATCGCACTTTTTGGTCCACCAGAGAAACAATTTCATCGGTTTACATACTGGGCCTACCACTCCGCTCTTCGTCATGAACATTTGTTCGTCCAGTTTTGAAATCACGACACCATTGTCTAACCTTTCCTTCATTCATTACAGTAGGTCCATAAACTAGGCATAACTCTCGATGAATTTCAGCAGCTGAAGATCCTTTTGCACACAAAAATCTTATTACAGCGCGAACTTCACAGCTGGCGGGAGCAACGATTATCGCGGACATTGTTTACTGTACGCACAGATAGGCAAATGACTACTGAATCAAAATAACACCTGAAATAGCGGCACGAGTAGTGCACGTACAGATATGCACAAGTTTAAACGTGTTACGACTTGTCGATTTTGAAATATAAGCGAACGGCCCTTACTTTTCGAATACGCCTCGTACTAAAGAATATGGTACGGTAATAGGATACTACTAAAGAATATGGTACGGTAATAGGATACTACTAAAGAATATGGTACGGTAATACGATACTACTAAAGAATGTGGTACGGTAATAGGATACTACTAAAGAATATGGTACGGTAATACGATACTACTAAATAAATACAAAGGTTCACGATATACATTAACACACATACATACATTCAACAAAATATACTATATATATATATATATCAATCTTCGCAATGAACACAGTCAAGTAATGTTTAAATCCCATCTCATTTAGACCAATAAAGAGTGCAATTAGCCCTTTCAGTATCCAATGCTTTACACGGACCACATGTATATTGCCTTATGTATGACGGATATATGGCCTTAACCCTGGAACGCTAGCGTACGTCAGACTGACGCATCGTGCGCGCGCCGATCGCTTCCCCTTCGGTCCCTTCCCTCCTGCACCTCTGTACCCCCACTCTATCTCTCAGCGACTCAGTTGCCTCGCAGCCGCCGCGGGAGAAACATCACAGCATAGGAAGCGTCGCGCTCTGTGAGGTTAGTTCTGCAACACTGTACGTCAAATTGACGCATCGCTAGTACAGCGAGCATATTTTCCTGGGAGTCATTTTGACGTACGCCAGTAACCCATGTATTTCTTATGGACTACTTTTATCTGTTCGCACGCTGTTGTTAACTGGTATGTTTACTTTTGTTTTAGTGCAATGGCGGCAAAAAAAATTTACACCGACCCTGACGAGATCTTGGCCCTGCTGAGTGACGTGGAAATCGAGTCAGAAGAGGAAGAGGACTGTACTGAAGTGGAAGAAAATGACTCTGACTCAGGCGACGATTCGGATTATATCCCCGTTGATCACAGAGAGCCCTCCAATGATGAACTGGTAATCGAAGATGATATTCGGCGCATCGAGAAGGAACTTAGACCTACTGCTGGAACATCCAAAAAATTACCAGCTAAGAGGCCTGCTCCAGCTAAGAGGCCTGCTCCAGCCAAGAGGCCTGATCCTGTAAAGAAAAAAACTACTTTGGTTAGGAAGTCCAAAGAAAGTTCATTGCCTGCTGAAGATGGCAATTACATTCTCGCAACCGACTCAACTGAGTTTGAAGCTAAAAACGGGGATAAGTGGAGCACAATTCCAAACAGTAATCCCTCTGATCCTACAAAAACATCAAAGAAAAACGTTATCCATATTCGTCCTGGCCCTGTTGGCGACGCAAAACAAGCTAACGAGCCAATTGAATGTTTTCGACTCTATTTTACCGAAAATATTATGGCTAAAATTTTGAAGCACACCAATGAAAAGATAGAAGAAACAGCAAAAAGGTACAAGCGTCAGGAGGGATCCTTGCAGCCCGTTACCATGGAAGAACTGGAAGCCCTCTTTGGAATACTGTACTTGGCTGCTGCTCTGAAATCCAACCACCTTACCGCGGAGATGTTGTTTCAGACTGAATTTTGTGGCTATAAATTTGTGGCAACCATGTCCCGGAGAAGATTTGAATTTTTAATTTCTTGTCTAAGATTCGACGACGGCAGTACTAGAGAAGAACGAAAATCTGAGACCAAGTTTGCGGCTATCAGCGAAATCTGGGAAATGCTGATCGAAAATTGTAAAACTAAGTACAAGCCCGGCAGTTACGTTACAATTGATGAGCAGTTACTTGCATTTCGGGGAAGGTGTCCTTTCAAAATGTACATACCCTCGAAGCCTTGTAAATATGGAATCAAGACTGTAATGATGTGTGATAATGCTAATAAGTATTTGATAGATGCTTTGCCGTACTGGGGTAAAGGGAGTATTCCAAAAGATGTTCCCGCGGGCGAATACTATGTCAAAATCCTTGTGGCATCCATAAAGGGTTCTAATCGAAACGTGACAATGGATAACTGGTTTACTAGTGTCCCTTTATTCTCAGATTTGTTGAAAGACTACAATCTTACCGCTATTGGCACGGTGAAAAAAAACAAATCAGAGTTGCCTAGCTCTTTTGTTGACGTAAAATTTAACAATAGGAGGATTGAAACAAGTTTTTTCCTTTTCAACCACGACATGACTGCCGTGTCATACAAACCAAAGAAAGATAAGGTAGTGTGTCTGTTGTCTACCATGCACGATGACAATGATCTTAGTAAAGAGGTAGGCCACAAACCCGAAATCGTGTTAGCCTACAATGAAACGAAAGGAGCTGTGGACACGTTTGACGAATTGTGCCGTGGTATTAATACTGGTAGGAAAACGCGTCGCTGGCCTATGTGTGTGATGTACAATATGCTGAACATTGCTGCGATCAATAGCTACGTTATTTACTTACATAACTTTTTCCGTAATCCTGTAAGTAAATGATGACGCGAAGCCTATGCCTAGACTACAGTTTATGATCAAACTTCATGAGCAAATGGCTCGCCCTTGGCAAAAATTTAGGTTGGATAATAATCCACGGTTTAGTAAAGAACTACAGCATCAAATACGGTCCGTTCTAGGAGAAAAAGATGTTGCAGAATGCGTAGCAGGTGAACAAACTGGCCCCCGAAAGTATTGCAGTCGTTGCCCTTCCCAAATAAGGCGCAGGACATCTGTTTATTGTTTTTCATGCTCAAAGCCAATATGCGGAGAGCACCAGAAAAAATTTTGCCTTGATTGTTAAAAATCTTGAACTACTCTAAGCCAATTCTTGTGTTACGCGGTTGATACGCCGCACTGTATTTTTTCTAATTCTAGAGATACTTTTGAAACTTTTTTGTACAAGTATTTTTATAAGAACTTTTTCGTCCAAAGGACCAAAGTACAAGCTCTGTTGAGCGCCATATTTCTCTGTGTTCTTAGGTAGTCTCCGGTGAGCGCCATTTTTCTCTGTGTTCTTAGGTTGTAAGTTTGATTTTCATTCAAAAGACACTGTACAGTACGAAAAATTCCTATTTGCACTAGTCTCAAGTTGATCTTATGTAAAGGGTCCACCCTTTACTCTTTGTTTTTTTTTACGTGATTTGAATAAAGACTCTTTTAAAAATGATTATAGCTCGTTTTTATCGCAACTCACCCTATGCTCACACCGTTAACAATTAAAACTATCAAAGGAGTCAAATTGACGCATCGCTAGTAAAATGCGCCTATAAGATATCGCTAGCGTTCCAGGGTTAAAACGCCAAGCTGGCTAGTCCACTCTCAGAAGTGGCGTAGTTCGCCAGGGGTCCTGGTAGCCTCTTTATTATCCCCTAGTCGCCTCTTACTACACCCGCGGGAAAAGATGGGGGTGGTGCTATTGTAGTCGGCCCACACCACACGGCAGTAAAGAGTAGATACTTAAGTACAATGCAATTAAGGAAACTTCCAGATCAGCTTATACTTTCCACTTCCCATCGCAACTCTCCCTCAGAAGAACAGTGAGCAGTGTAATGGTGTGAACAGACTCTTCATTCGTTATACTCCACGTCTTCCGACTGCAATGCAATGCGGTGGTGCAATCGGGAGCATGTCATTGTTCGTCATCGCGGATGTCCATAGACAATACCATCCACTCACTATCAGGTGGACTGTTCGACCAGGTTCGTCTGACACCTTTTTCTATTAAAACACTGTTCTACAGTTTGACAAAAGCCTCTCCCATTCCCTTCCAAATTTTATATCAAATGTTCGAGCTGTAATTTTATTTATTTTATGCCAATCTAATTAGTATTGAAGGAAGTAAATACCTGATCAACGTGAATGTTCACACCAAGTCTCTCCTGAGTGCCCATTATGAGGATTCTGAAAACAAAAATACAAACATCAGAAACGTAACTCAATGTTATGAAATTGGACTGTAGAAACCAAAAAAGCTCTATAGGAACTACAGAAAATCTCATTAATATAAACAGTGTCCAACTTCCTTCCTGTGTCCCATCTTTAAAGATTTGGAGTAAATGTAGTACACAAGTGAACCCCCTTATAACAATGAGTGGTCCTCCACCCTAATCCTAAATTTCCCTACTTTTATCAAATATCCATATTCCGCGGAACGTGTGTGTCACCGGCCAATTTCGCACGAACATTAGAAAATTGCGCGAGCGCCGTTGTGTTGGATACCGATTATTTAGGAGTAGTTACCGTTAATTAATTAATTAATTACGGTTATTGCGGGAGAGCACCAATGGAATCCTGAAGGTGATAGACTGGATTCCATCGTCTTTGGAACGTTCACCGAGCTCCATGTATCGGTAGCTGGTGTACCTCGCTGAGTCTTCAGGGGCGATTTGATGCTTGTTTTTTTTATTTACTAGCCTAGTTTGTAAGTCATAACTAACACTATCGTTGCTATTATTATCCGTTATTTCCTGAAACAATGTTTTTATTTTGTTTACTATCAAGACTTGTGACATCGAAATAATCCTAGGATTTTGGACACTGTCGATGTTAACCAATGTGAGTACCCCTGCATCCTTACCATTACACGAATTTCTCCCACACGCATTGTTACACCCTGCTATTCTTCTCGGTCAGCGCCTACTCGGTCTACAGACTCAATGCAACCGGACCCTTCAGTATCCATTGCTGGGCATAATCCTCATGCTCATTGTCTTATGCATGAGGAATGTATGTCCTTAAAATGCCACGCTGACCAAACTGATTCGCGAGTCTACTCTCTTAGAGGTGGTGTAGTTCGTCAGGGCTTGTGATAGTGGCTTGGTTATCCCTTAGTCGCCGCCACATCCACGGGAACGGGATATGGTAAATAGGGTGGTGCTATTCTATTGCCGGACGACGCCACGCGGCACAACAGACTCACTTGGCATTATTGAGAAGTTGCAGTACACTCTGCCACAACTGGTCCGTGATGTGCGTCATGCCGCTCAGCACGAGCCCCCACAGCTGACTCCCGTGACGCGACAGGAACCGGTGGAGCATCTCATCTGTTATACTGTCCGACGAGTCCACGTCTAGGGCTACTAGATTCCTGAAAATAAAGGATATCAATCTTTATCAACTCATTTTATAATGGTAGATTTGAGTATCTTTGGCTGATAAATGTGTCATTGCAGGGTGCAGTACGAATTCTAAAGAGCCCAAAATAACACTTTAATAATTTTTGCACTTCATTAAATTGATCACTTTCTGCATTTGATGGATTTTAATAAAACTTGGCACAACTGTAGCTTATGTCCTGGGTAAACAGGCTCATTACAAATTTCCAGCGAGAATCATCAAAATGGCGTATGTAACCTTAGCCGTTACTTAAAAGTCTCTGGGTGGATTGGATAAGATTGAATACGTAGTGATTGATTGAGATACAATTGTATTAGGACGTTGTTAGTAAGTGTACAACGTACCTACTAAGCACAGATATTCCAAAGCCCGCACGACCACGGAATAACTGCCAGTAGCTAAGTGGGGAATACAATGAATCGAGGCTCTTTGAACTCACCTTAGTGCAAAATACAACTCAAAAAGATATAATTCGTACTGACCTGGCAGTGCCAGCCTCCATCCATGCTTTTAGCACACTGTCATTAAACCCGTTGATCTGTCCAGCACTAAGGAACCTCAAGTTGGGGATCCGCGAGAGCATGTCTATGAGGCACTCCGTGGACAAGTCTGTGGCCGTCACATCCAGCTCCTGGACAGAGGACTTCTCCCACTCCACCTGCATCACGTGCTCTGATTGGAGGCCTGAGAAGATATGGAGCATTTTTGAGTGAAATATGAGCGACATTATCTGTGATAAACGACCTCATTGTTGGTTCCGGTTTCTCAGAAGTTAAGACTTTATTGAAATCTTAAACTAAACCTACGACTTTTCTTGATTTAATCTTAAAAATCAATGTTAGAGCATGTTTATATTTAAGAAGATCTGTTCAGATATAATCGATATTCGCTGCCGCCTGCGATGACGATAATGTTTAGGCGATATCCCGCCGTGTATTTTATACGAGTATCGCAAGTCAAAATCGCCTATACACGCGTTTTATCGCTTGGGTAAGCGATACTGTTAACACTGGCCCTACGCCTTTAAACGCGGTATATCGTCTATGTCTGAACGAAGGAATTATCGCGTAGGTACCCACGCGAATATCATTACCGCGGCCGGCAGCGAATATCGCTTGTATATGAACAGACCCTTAAAAAGATGGAAAGGGGAAGTATGTATGTCGTCCATACCGTTCAACAATCACAATGTGTTTGTTATGACGATTTAACATAATCGTTATAAATAAGTGTATCTGCTAAAACGATGGGGAAGCGATAAGAAAATAGTAGGCGAGGAGGCTTAGTTGTAACTATTTTTAAAAAGAATCTCATATTTTTACAGCATTTAGTCACCCCTCTCTCACAGAAGACTACCTTGAAATGTAATACTGCACTTCCTACTTTATCGTATTTCCTCAATGTACCGTACGTGTTTCGGTAGTGAGTGAGATATGCCAGAGCCCATTCCCGTCCCATCCTATCCTCCCCATTTTCCCAACCCTTTCTCCCAATCCATTTCTTAATCCGCAAAGGTTGGCAGAGCCCGGATGCGCTGCCAACGTTTGTCATTCTGGATTGGAGTACCCAATTACCATCAGGTGGACTGAGGTATGCTCGTCTGCCGTATTTTTTCTATAAAAAAAAAACGTATAGTGACTTAGGTAATTCATCGAATTTAATTTTTTTTTCGAAGTTCGTTGATTTTTAAGCAAATTGTAGTAAGTAAAACAAAAAGGGTAAGTTAGACAAGTTTTATTCTGGCAACACTCACTGCACCCGTTCATGAGCAAGCAAGTGAGACGGCGCGAGCGCTGGAACAGCGTCTTCATGGTGGAGCCCGTCACCTTGTTGCAGAAGTTCACAGCGAGGCACTCCAGCTGAAAGGGAATACATACATCGAGATAAGGGATTCCGATTACTATATAAATATAAGCAGTCAATCCTGTTAGGAATGTTACTCTGTGATATTGTGTCGCAGGGCTCTGCCCTTCTAAGAACAAAAGGCATTAGTAACATTTTTAACGAAATCATAAGTTGCATTATATTAGAAATAGAATACATTCTTTCTGGGAAATAATACGTAATTTCACACGACACGGGGACCATAAGGTACCCTATGTGTGATTGTGGCTTTCTGACCGGCACCCGCTGTAACTATTAGTGTAACCTATATTTCAATGTTAAGTTGTTACCTAACGAAGATAATAAATAAATAAAAAATCTAATAACGTTATTCTTCAGGGGTCATCCATAAATTACGTCACACGTTAAGGGGGAGGGAGGGGGTCAACAAAGTGTGACAGGGGCGAGGGGGGGGGAGTAATAAGCTTTGTGACGTCACATGTATAAATCTAAAATATTAAAACTAAACTTCAACTCTAACGAAAAACTTTAAAATATTACCAACTATATTAATGTTATTATAAGGTTGTTTTAATTTAAAATTTTAAAATATATGACGTCACAACAGTGTGACAAGAACGGGGGGGGGGACTCCAAAAATCATGAAATTCGTGTAACGTAATTTATGGATGGCCCCTCAGGCCATCGATGAAGACTTCTCTAGTCATTTTCAAAATTAGGTAGGGACACATCCCGGCCGAAAGTAATACACATCTACTATGATCGGTTTATCGGTGATGCTAGCTTCGGTTTTATAGAGCGTCGTACAAACTGAAGCTAGCCGATAGTCTTTTTCTAAAGGCCGATGTGTATTACTTTCGGCCGGGAAGTGTACTGGCGTGGTTACCGGAATGCCAATAAGAAGTAACAGTATGTTCACACGTTGCGGTTTACCGAAACGTTTTTCTTATACAATTTCCAGTGACATGCAAACGAATGAGTGTGTTCTCACGATACGGTAAAGCTAAATCGTTTATTTTTGCTGCCGAGTCTTGTCATCGAAAACCGCAAGCGTCATATGATAGAAAAAACCTAAGCGATCGCAGTGGCCGTGGTATCTAAACGTAAGAATTCGGACAGTCCGTGTTTTTGTACGGTGTGCGGTAGCGCGGTAGGTAAATGTAGCCGTTGACATGCGAAAATATTTATAAAATTTATTTTCATCACTTCTTAGTTCACACAGGAGTGTCCAAAGCTGGACCACTAGCTTTAAGCGCTTTGATACAATTGGAATTTATAATTACGAAGAAAATATATTTTATATACAACTTTTATTGTTAGGTGCACTAACATCTTCTTCGTAATCTGCGCCTCTACTGGTATAAAATAACCCTGTGTGTAATGTCGTCCATCTATCTTTCGGGAAACGCTCCGGCGAACTGAGTCACAAATACCATTAGGTGCTTACTGACCGAATGAATTGTATGGACTAATGTCTGAAATAATGATGTAGGGTGGAAGTACCAGTCTCAAACCATTTAAGGAAAAAAAATAACTTTAAAATGTTGTTATATAACCTAATTGCGATATTTATTACTAGTTTATTTTTTATATTGTACGTTATCTAGTTAAAAGTTATAATTGAAAAGGAAAACACTTAATTCCTTTTGTTTTTTTTATTATTTAACACAATCGGTATATAACTGGGATGTACCCTACTTTGACCAGGCCCCAGTTGTTGAGAGGATTTGTACCAGAGGTTGACCATTAAACAAAGTGAAATAAAATCTACATTCCACAAAAGGAGATGTTTTTATAATCAACTTTATTAAGGTTTGTTCTTAGGGCTAATTGAGACCAACAAGTAAATTACTATTTTCAGTCTTAACAATCACAATAGAAATTCTTAAATCTAAATGGCACATTTTCAAATCACATGAAAATAACAAATAATAACTTCACTAAAACTTTAAACTTTATAAGTAACCTATGTTTTTGGTTTAATCATTATTAATATCAAATATCAAACATACCTAAATAAAATTTCTAACAATATCACGGAATGACTCAAAAGTAAAAATTGCAGATGAAAGGAATCAGATCCAAAAAAGATATTTGGCCATTTCTGGCACTTTATATGAACCTCTACTATTATTTGACGCAGGGGCATTTATTTTTTCGACTATTCTGTCATTAGCATACCAATAGCAACCAAGCGTAGTTGACTATTACGTATGTATGATCCTAATTCTATTTCGTTGTCTGATCTACCTTTCTTACTGTAATAGACCAATGGTAAATTGTCCTCTTCTGAATCAGAATCTATCCTATTTTGTACTCTTTTTCTTATTCGTTTTGCTTTAGGTTTCTCAATTTTGTTCAACTCTTGTAACTTCTTTTTTTCTTCTCTTGCTAATCTCTTATTTTCTTTTTCTTCTTGTTCCCTATTTTTTTCATTCCAATAGCAGTAGAGTATCCACTCTACTGATGTAACTGCATCCGGCAATCGCTTTCTATTCAGATTTTTCTTACAACCTTTTTTCAGTGGCGATTCTGTAGGCCAAACTAAAGAAGACGCAAAAGCAGGGCTGACTGTAATTTTAGAATATCCGGGTGTAGTTTGTTTTAAAAAGTCTCTAGACTTTGCAGATTTAGTGGGTGCCTTTTCTTGGTCGTTTAGTTTTTTGGATGATCCTGATTCAGGTGTTTTTTGTTCTGAAAACTCTATCATTGTAACAGATTTAGTAGGCGTTGCTTCTCGATTTTTACTATTGCAATCGTCTGTAACAAAACTTAGTGAGGTTGTACCTGGTAGTTGTTCTTCGTCGGATAATTTTGTCGATAAAGTAAGTTCTGACTGGCGAATTAATGCAGAGTTTGTAACGATGCTAATTTGTCGATTGTCGGCTTTGATTAATTTAGTAACTGTCTCTATTAACTGCTCTTTTTTAATAGGGATTCCCTTTTTAGCCATTGCATTTATCCACCGACATAGCAATCGTTCCTCATCAGGTGTCAAGATTGTTGGCGGGCCCATTTTTCGTTGAATGGGATGTCTCATTTTTATTTTATTAATCATTGTAGAATGGGGGATGTTATATTTGCGGCACGTTTCTCTGATTTTGTTTCCTGACTGTATTTCTTTAAGCGCTTCATAAATATCGTCCTCACTGTACCGAAAGAATTTTTTTTTTTGGTGGCATATTGAATCTAAAACAAGCAAAAATAAACTTATATTTAGAGAGCTTGGTCGATCATAGGAGCTTATGTTTTGTATGCAGCACCAATGTCAAACCACTGGTCAACTAAAGGAAACAATGCGATTTACTCCATTAAAATCGATTGTTGAGTTACAAATCATATCATAGACATGAAACAGATAAAAAAAATGCAAAAAAAAAGTAGTACTTCAGTGAGCTAGTCGTTGACCAACTGGTCAACCCCAGGAAAACTTAATCAAATCATGTACCTTTTGTTAACCAGTTAAATAACTCATGAAATATATTATTTGCACCTCAAATTCATTAAAATCCCCAAAATAAACATAAAATCATTACAAAAATCAATCATCAGAGCAAAGTACATTCAAAACAATACAAAATAAATATAAAATATTCTTACCTCGTCAAAACTCGTTCATTATTGCAATGGCGGCCGAATGGCAACTGTCAGCGACAAGTAAAAATAAAACGAAATTGTAGAGTTCACTGTTTGTCTCTTTCTAGCCGTAATGAGATTGGTTGATTTGTATTAGTAACGACAACATATAGCCAACATTAAATGAAACACATAGTGGCAGGAAATCTTAATATTGACACTCAAAGCCGCAAATGGTCAACAACCGGTGCCTGGTCAACTATAGGCTCAACCACCCTACTTATGAATTATTATTAGGAAATTAAGAATTAATAAGGTTATTCCTATTTTATCCAAATCTCAAAGTTTTTAGCTTTTCTTGAGCCATTTCTACTGGTAGATACGATTACGGAGATATTGAGAGAACAACCTATTATGTTTTTCCTTAATTTTAAGCACGGTATACAAACAAAATATTAAAATTTTTATTCAAACTGATAGCATTGAAGAAAAATATAACAATCTGTGGCTGCCCAACAGATGGCGTTTAGCCTGTTTTTCCCTGTTTTGGGGTAAAAAGCATGTTTTTACCCTTTGATAGGTATATAAAAACACGCGCGTATTCGAATGCAACATTGTGTCAAAATTTCAAACCAATCTGTGAAGAACTTTCGGAGATTTAAGATTTTGAACAAATGAACATTTACATTTTTATTTATATAGATATATATTTAGCGAGTACTTGTTCTAGACGACACATTTTTAAATAGAGTTTTCTGGAAATCATGATGTCTTCAGATAATTAATTGATTTTGCGACTAAGAGGACATTCTATGAAACGCGTACCTACGTCATGACTCCTTAAAACTGGTGCCATTTCAGATCTGCTTCTGATTCTTTCTCGCTTATGGTTCGAATTCTCGCTCGCGCGATATGTTGATCTTTATTTATTTATGTTAAAATATACAAACTGTTTTAAAGAAATACTACATATTGTCTGTGACCTCCAGTTGCTTAAACACGATAATGTTGTTATTTCGCCTTTATTGTAAATAGCTCTTGTTTTTCTATTAATAATATTATATTTCCCTTTAAACTTATTCGGTTCTCATTCCATATCAATCAACAATTTATATATATATATATATATATATATACTTAATTGTACACACAAATGATAAAAATAGTTACAAAATACTCGTATATACAAAAGGCGTGCTTATGGTTAGGAGATTTCTATCAGCAAACTTGGTAGGGCGACAGGTGGCTTAGCAGAAAATCCTTCATCTATTGGTAGGGCAGATTTATCTCATTTACGTACCTGAATGCAATTAGAGCTGAACGCGTCAATATGGGAGTCATCCACGAAGTTGATGCCATAGAGGTTGATAACACGCAAGTTGGGCGTCGCTGACTTAAGTTTGTGCACGTTGATCACCTCGTAGATCTCCTCTTCTTCCTCTTCCACCTTCTCGTATGTGCCTGGAGTAAGAAAAGAAAAGATTGAATGCGAGTAGAAAGCCCGCCTAATGGTAAGCGGCTATAGTTCTTGCAATTTATGGACACGCGTCTGCCTTACTTGTAGTGATGAGTATCCATACGTGTCAACAGTCTTCACAATACCTTATAATACAAAGGGCCAGATGAAGCGTATCCCAGCACTCTGGGCGGAAAATCTGCAGCGCCATTTTAAGGGCAGCGTTTTCGGCCGTATAAAAAGTAGATGGATTTTGTATATTTTGAAACCATACTCAGTTTATGACAAAGTTATATCAAATGAAAAAGATTAATCCTGTAAAATGAGATGAAAAAGCAAAATTTTACGGCTCCGTATTCAGGCACATTCACAATTGTCTCATATTGACAGTGATGAAAGCAAGGATATGGTGAACTACGTAGGATCAGGTAACTTACCACTAAGTAATTTACCAGTCATAATATTTTCAAAAACGCCTGAAATATTATGTATAGCAACAAACTACAACTCACCAATGAGATGCAATATTTCTAGACCGTTGATGAAATTATAGATCTTCCTCATAAAACCCTCCATGAAGATGACCTCGGAGAGGCAAATGCACAGGTATCGCAGCTTGGTGGGAAACGCTTGCATTTCCGAGAAGTCGTGCAGTTGCATGGCTGAAATTTGAGAAAAAAAAATAGAAGTAAAACCTGTTGCACAAAAATGTTTTGTTGAAACTCTGAGTCGCTCACACTGTAACCAGCCCTTTTATCGGCCACCGCTGGAGATGGGTCTTTTCAGCCACATTGTCTTGTGCATCCCTCGATGTATGGAGTGAAAACGCCACGCTAGCCAAACTGGTTGGCGAGTCCACTCTTTTACAGTTGGTGTAGTGCCTCAGGGCTTGTGACAGCGGCCTTATTATTCCTTAGTCGCCTTTTACGACTCTCACGGAAAGAAATAGGATAGTTACGTAAGGTTGGGGCAACCTCCCCACCGAGCCTACGCCCATGCAAATTAGCGTTTGAAATATAGAAATCGAAATTCAGAAATTTGTGTAGGTACATATGTACTGGAGATGTAATGGCGCTCCGTAACCGAAACTATTCGAATTAAAAAATATTCGAAAAATGAAACCAAATTCGAAATAAAACAATCGGCAGTTATTACAAATAACTGTAACATTGGTGTTTAGATTGGTGTTTGGTGGTGTAACAGGCTAGTTTCGTTCGTTCTGAAAGTACCTAAAGTTGCAATTATTCCTTACCATACCATCAGCCTGTGTCTTTCCTCTGCTGGATATAGGCCGCTCTCAAGGACCACCACCACACAAGGTCTTCAGCTCTTCACATCTAGCCACTACCGGCGACTTTCCCTATTTGGTTTTATTTTTCTTTGCTTTCAGTTTGTAATACATTTCTTAAAACTCACTTAAAAAGGCCACCGGAATCCCATTGCCGCCGAATTGGTTGAAACAATGCATATCGAATGAGTCAATTGTATTAATTTGTTTTTAACTCGATGCTCGTATTCTTTTAAAATACAAAATATCGTAATCATGTTAATTTTTGAAGTTTTGGATGTTTATTTACGAGACCGTTAGTATTTTTTTAGTAATATACTCGTAATTCGATAAAATAAAATATGCATTAAAAAATTAAGTGTTCTAAAAAAACTTTTAAAAGTATAGAACTAACTGTAAAATATTTCTTTTAACCTACCAGTACTAAAATCAAGCAGCATGTGGGTCAAATTAGGACATTTAGCAGCCAATTCGTGCAGGACTGTATGTGTAATCAGCTCGATGGGCAACTCGATGTACCTCAGAGAAGGGCCAAATCTTATTGAAATTAGTGCCAAAAGCGATTCCAGTGAACCTGCAAGAATATAAATTCAACATAAAAAAGCGTAATTATTCAAGAAAAAGAAAATTGACTATCCATAAAATCCATATTATAAAATTTATAAATATTATTTTTGACCTTTTCGCGGAAACTCGAGAAGTAAAGTCGAGTTTTTGTTTGATTATTATAATAATTATGTATTATGAGCTTTAGTGATAGTTTATTAAACTTCAAAGTGTTTTATTCGTAATGTTTGTAATCGGTAATCAAATAAAAGTTAATAATAAGACTATAAGTATAGGTAAGTACACGTTTTTCGTGTGCTTTCTACAAGTCCAACTTTTTCTACAAGTCCTGTAATCAGTGGGCACAATATGCTGACTGGGCTAATGCCATTTAAGAAAAGAAAAGCAATTATTTAATTTCCCCCAAAACTTTAGGGTTGCAATTATATAAAATTTACCCATTTGTGATGGTATTTTCAAACCCAAGGAATTAAAAATGTTCTTATATCGTTAATTATACTAACCAACATGTAATCCAGAAATTTCAGGTCGCAAGCTGACGTGGGTCCATAGGCGAGTGTCGTAAGCGATTATACGCCAGCGCTTGCTGACTGTTGCCATGCGACATATTTCCCGATGAGTTAGGTACGAAAATATATTCAACAATACTTTATCTGGTAGTTTTTCTATCGTCTGCAAAATAATGGATATTTACTTATTTTAATATGTTGCTTTATCGATATAATATTGTCCATTTTACAAGATTATTATTTACTTGTAAATTCTCAATCGTAGATATTAACTTGTAAATGTCAATTAATAGGTGCCAAATTTTATTAACTCTCAACATTTTTAGATAAATCACTGCAAATTGTAACACACACACAATTCTACTATTTTGTATTAAGTAAATATTGATTTGATAAATATCGAAGTATGATTTTCTAATTTAAATCTGCGATTTTACTATTAGCTGTGAGTAATAATTATTACCTAATTCAAAAACTATTTTTTCAGTTTGTAATGTTGTAGTATGATATATTATTGTGTTTTACTCGTATTTCAAGACTTTCGTGGGCGTTGATAAATAAACACTCAGTAAGCTAACATGCGTGTTAATAAAGTTGTTATAAGATGCATATTCTAATAAATTACCGTATTAGCAAATGGACTCCTGACTTGACCTCCTTCAGTCAAATAGACCTGACTAGCCTCTAAAGCCAGCTGGCCCCACACATCAGTTGGTATATCCATGACAAATTATGATTCTATCACTAAGTAAGCACTAGATAAGCATTTGAAATGCAATTTTAACACCACACAATTATCACAACAGGTTTACTTCAACGCGCTGAAAGTTCACACACGGCTGTGAATATGGAGCGCTGTGGTTAATTTTGGAATTATCTGGGAATGAACGACGCTCGAGTACGCGGGAAGAAATATTTTAGGAATCTGTCAGATATTTACTTTTATTGACCAATTGCATATATGTTTGTTTATTAATTCATAAACAGTAATTCTTGTTTATGAATTATGCCTCTTTATACGTACTCTTAATTTCACGGAATTTATATAAAACACGTGATTTTGTTATAAGAGTTTATACAACGTGTTATTTAGCTATATAAAAAAAAATTGAGATATCTTATGTCTCAAATTTATTTAAACCGCATAATAAAAAAAGGCACACATTGTACTGTGTCCAACCAACCAATAAAAGTATTAATCGGCAGTTATCAGGAATGCACGAAACAAATTATTATGGTTTATTTTATATATTATTGAGTGCAGTGCCAAAATTGTCCATTATCATTAAAAATCGGCATTGTTTATCTACTTTCTTCACTTTTGGATTATCATTTAACCGCCATTTTTTCAAGTTTACGTTTGTGGAATATATATACAAGTTACATAGAAGTACAAAGATTGTTTTAAAACAAAATATAGTGTGTGTGTTCAATTTTGTTACGAACGGATTATGACAAAGAACTATCAGGTTCGTTTGGCATCGAAGTTGACTAGATATCTATCAGTCATTTTATATTTATAACAATGTAGTACGGTGGCAATACTCTCAACTAATACCTATATGTACATACGTACATAGTGTTTAGTATAGTCATTAATAATATAACCTAATCGGAGTCAAGGGACCTTATATTCAGTATGAACGTAGGTACACACTGATTAATATTTTCGGACTTAAAATTTCGTTGTTTCAAGATACCTACCGTTTAAATAGAAACATGCGATGATAATTGATTTTTAAGCAAATGAAAAATTGATATACTTTTAAATTTCTCTAGTTATACCTATCTGATAAACTAGAAACGAAAAATCAGTACAACGAAGAGGTATATGATTTCACCTAAATAACTTCACTTACGTTCTAGATGATTATATTGTTATATTTTATTTATCTTATTCCATTCTTTTATAACCGATCATAAGGAAGAATAAATTGAATTAGTATCAACCCACGATGTTCATTACAAGTAAAAGCACATAATAAGCTGACAATCGATAATTAATTATTATAGAAGATATTATGTATATTTTCTGAGGGGGAGAGTGTACGTGCAATCCAACAGCCGCTGGGCGCGCTCGACTGGCCACGTTACCCCTCACTCACAGAAGACTACCTTGAAATGTACTGCATTTCCTACTTTATCGTATTTACTCAATGTACGTACGTGTTTCGGTGGTGAGTGAGATGTGCCAGAGCCCATTCCCATCCTATTCCAAACATTTTCCCAACCCTTTCTCCAAATCCATTCCTATATCTCCAAAGGTAGGCAGCGCATCCGGGAGCCTGCCAACGTTTGTCACATATGGACTAATGTTGGCATGTATCGCAGATGTCTATGGACGATAATATCCACTTACCATCAGGTGGACTGTATGCTCGTCTGACGTATGTCCATAAAAATAAAAAAATATATAATATAGTCTCGTAAAATGAATTTAAGGCCTTGCATTAATTCTTTCCAGAGCTTCTTTAAACAGATATAACAAGAAATTTATAGACCATGATGGAACCTCAACCTACTGATTCTGCTGGTAATGAATCATGCTATTCTTGTCATATTATAGGTATTCCATTTGGTTATGACAAATACTGGCAAAAAAAATTAATTAAAATTTAAATTGAATATTTGTTGGTACTACGAGGAGTTCATATACTTATATGAATTCCAGACGCTTTGAATACTAGATTTTCTTTGAATACTTGAACGGTACTTAATTGATCATCGTGTATTTTGTAAGATGCGTGATGCAAAGCTATTAATGAACCGGATTTAACCAAAAATATTTTTCTAAGGCCATGTCTAAATATTAAAAATCATAATTATTATTATATAGTATCTATTATAAAGAGAACATCTTAAGGGTATCATCATAATCTATTATAAGAGAATGAGAGAGTATTTATAGAGAGATATATCTTACATCGAAACGCAACAAAAAAACAGCTCCGTAATATTTGAAAATAATTATAATGAGTATATAGTACACATATTGAAAACCTTGTATAATAATAACTAATAACAGACTCCGCTTTTTATTATTATAGTTAAAGATATTTTATATTTAAGTTAATCCTCAATAATTTAGTTTCTAATAAGTTTATTTAAATATAGAAGCTGAATTTATTATATTAAGAAAATATAAATAAATATTATACATATATAGATAATATAACATATAATATCAAAGAATATGTGCAAGATTTTCTTGTATGTATATCTCTGATAAAAATGTAATATAAGGTAACATACATAATACTAGCGAAGTCGAAACTGCGTAAACCCGCGTCGCTAAAAATCCGTTACCTATCTATTCCTGCCTTAATTCAATTCAAATAACTTCGTAATTTCTATATACGATAATTCAAATTCAAATAGGGCACAATCGATTACTTTTTAATCATATAATTGTAATAAGAATAAGTAATATTTTAATTAATTGATAATGAAAAAAGCTATATTAAATTAAGTGCACAATAGGTATCGATTTTTTTGTAAATATGTACTTGCATTTTGGAATTAACAGGCGCTATTTGAATTAAAATTACTTTCCTTGTAATAAAACTACTGAAAGCATGAGGTGATTTTTTTAATTGTCATTCAGTAAGCTATTTAGGAAGTATATAAACCTATTTACCAGCTGTTTCCTCCGAAAACTAGATTGCATGTCATCTCTTGATATAGCAGCCGCAGCTGTATCCACATTGAGATAACCCCAGGAATCCATTTTTAATTAACGAGGTCAACGAGCACTTTATAGAATATTTACTTGTAATTCAAAAACTAGATGCACTACTTCCTCTTTGTACAAGTCACTCACTGTCAGATTTGGCGGGAATCCGCGTTACTGTATCACGTACATTTCAATGACAATAAGACGAGACATTAAGACTTCCGACATGATGTCGGTCTGCCTGTGTTTAATCAGTAACGAATACAAATGCGCGCTACGTGTTACTCACTAAATCTGACTAGATATAAGTACCTATATATAGTTGAATATCTAAATTGGCAGGCCAAAATAAGTGTGGCATTTTGCTTCAACTGGGCGCTCGCTGACGATGCGGCTGCCAAGAAGACTCGTGTTGCGTTTGTCACAGTAACGTTATACCAATGGTAGGTACCTAGCTACTAGCCTGGTTAGTTTAATATTATAAGTTATCTTTAGATAAACACCTCACGGTAGCATGAGTTTGTCAATTGAATGTCTGATTTTAAAGAATTCGAGTACCTACCCACATAATAAGTGTATCGACAACTAATTCAAATGTAATTGTCTAACATGATCATAATACAATGGCACTATGTAAGTCCTCAGGGAGTTACTATTAATTGGGTTACATTCTCGTTACAGTATTCATTTTCTATGAAAAGTCTTAAGCTATTTCATTCAGGGGCGGATTAAGCCATGTAGAGGCCCCTAGGCAATGCAAGTTTCGGTGCCCCTTTCCCCTTAAATAGGTAGGTCTCTAGGTAGATAGGTAACATTTAAACCTTATACCAACACCAAATTTTAATATCTCGGCATTAATGACTGTATGTTATTTATTAAAACAAAACTATTTATAGGTAATTCAATTTATGCAATTATTTATTTATTTATTTCTTGATAACTAAGTACTTTGACTTATTTTTCTCACGGGCCGCGGGGCCCCTAGGTGGCGCCAGGCCCATAGGCAGTTGCCTACATTGACTATATGGATAATCCGGGACTGATTTCATTGGATGACATATCAACAACCAGATATCAAACTGAACGAAATTAATGGAAGGTATTCAAATACCTATTTTTATTTTCAATGACAAAAACAGAAATACATTATGACGCTTTACATAATGTGACAGTTGAAATAACCATAAGAGTAAAGTGTAAATGAGAATGACCCCAATTCAACGGTGTGAAAGTTTGCGATATGTAATTAGTGTGATCCAGTCGTATTAAAATTAAATTCTATCAAAATATGTTTTCTTTTCCTTTTTTGCAACTTGTAGGAAATATGTATACTGAAAAATCAAGAAAATTCTTGGAAGTCATTAAATGAGCGAAGCAAGTTTCCTCTATCCTATTCTCTGGAACAATAATGATTTCAAGATAATACTCGATAGGAAAAGGAAGACAAAAACTAAAACTTAAAAAAAAACTACTTAAACACACTTTTAAATACGGGATTGTTTATTTTTTTACAATGGAAAAAAACATTGAAATGAACAATGGTTTCGCTTGAACTAATTTTTTCAATAAACGTAATTAAATGCAGTTACATTTAACAAAACACATAAATGCTTACATAAAAAGCACTTCCACCGGAAACTATCAATTTACAGTTCGTTATTACAAAAAAAAATCAGTTGTTTTAGGTATATTTTTTAGAATAATTCACTGATTTTTATTTAAAAAAATATACTAAACTGTAAACACTATAAGGTGTTAACAATATCCATCAATATCCGTCGAATTTTGAAGTTTATCTCAAACGCGTATATAAGTGTATGCGCTTCGGGGACTTTAGCTATGTAGTGTATGAGTTTCGATACTATTTATAATGTCCCACCACAGGGAACAGGCCGCCGCGCGCCGCCCCCCATTGGTAATCACAACAAAGTTTTTAGTCATAAACCATCACCCGGACCCAATTCCAATTGACCAGGCCCAGCGTGAATAAGATTTGATTGATATTAATCACATCAAACCTAGCCTGTAATAACGTTTTAATCAGGCCACATACGTTGTTAGAGGGTTTCGACTTTCGAGCCATAATGCATCACACTGGCCCAGCTTTTTTTTATTCTAACTATAATTTATTTTAATTAAAAATTGTTTTGGTATCACATATTTAGATAGCATGGTCATCATTGCTGGGAAAGCACTTCTGAATCTATGTACCTACCAATTAAGCGGCTAACAAGAACCAATAGATCCATTGTTAATGTCCTTACGTTAACAAAGAGTCGAGGGATAGAAGGCAATACAAGCATTTCTTTTCGACATTATATCACTGTCTAATGTCGAATAAGAAATGCGTTTCGAGAAGTCGAGATTCTTCAGTGAGACACGCGTCGTAGTGTCAACATACATATTCAGTTTCGTTCGGTCTGGCCCTGACTAAACCGGAAAAGGCGAAACAAAGAGCCGTGGTGAAGTAATAATACAGTTCTGCTAAAGCTAATTGTTGTATAATAAACTACCCAATCATAATAAATACAAAAAACAAATATTCACTTCCAAGTCTTCTCATCTGGCAAAACTGAGCATTGTATGACTTTTTATCGTGGATTAAGTATTAAAAATGAAAGTAAAGCGAAGTACATACCAACTGCTAGCAATTTTTTTTGATCCTTTTCTATTTACGAAACATTAAAAATAAGGAATTTAACAAATAAATTAAGTGATATTTTTTATTTATATATGGCAACATTTTCTATTAGATGTCATTTTTTTCGTCATTCGTTCCGTTCGTTCTTCTTCACATACTAATTCATTCATTCATCATGTTCAATCTTTATGTTTGTTAGTTTCTCTTCGTCATTCACTATTCACATTGTTTTCTTTTCGCTTAATTTAATTTTGTACGTCTTTAGAAATTTGCTGCGCATTTATTATAAAAGATTTAAATAGAGTATAATTAAAACTTCAGTGCGCGTTACGTAATGTTTTTTCAGTGTGGTATTTTGTATTACAACTACAGCGGACGGACGCGCTCAATCTCAGAGTAGATTAGCTCGTCTGGACGGCACCTCATCTTCTTTATCTCGAAAATATGCGAGCATCAACTAAAATGTGCTGATTTACATACTAATTTAGTTCGACGCGCGATAGAGTACGGAACGGTCGAGTTTTATAAATGACCCGGTCAACTTCGACATTATAAAAAAAACTTGAAACTGGCTGATTGTGTTAGATTTATGAAAAATGGAGAGTGCTGCAGGAAGTACTGTTTTGGCGGGAATTTTGCCGGAATACCTTTCCACTTTCGTTGAAGAGCTAGACGAGCATCCTTGGCTTTTTTCTGCCCTTGCATCGTTGTTGGTCGGCTTGAGCGGCATCCTGCCTCTCCTCATAATTCCAATAGATGAAACTGCAACATTCAAAGACGGCTGTAAGTATTTTTTATTAATATTTTTCTATCATTATAAATGTATCGCCTGTAGTAAAATTCCTAATTATCAAAAGTTCAAGTCATTCATGTGGAAGTTCATGAATGCCATTGAATGAGAATAATGTATACATATATTGTTATTGTTTTGACTTGGTGAGAATACTGCATCTTGCTGACAAAGAATTCATTTAACACTATATTTTCCTCTGTTTTGGCAACCATTCAAAACTATTTCAATGTTCTTAGCTTCACTTGTACATTTCTTCATAAATTAAATTTTATATGACAGTACATTGTGAACTGTTTCATTGATAAAAAGGGTTTTGTATATTAACAATTTTCTCTATATTACTTTGGTTTATTAAAATTCAAATAAAACAAATACCAATAATACTTACAGATTAAAATTAAAACATTAAGCCCACATTATAATTTCCTGTCTTGAGCTCAGAAAAGAAGAGGATAACATAGAAGAGGAGGAGGATAAACATTTGTCTTTAAATAAATGAATGTCCAACTGGAAATCTAACCTGGGGCCTTTTACACAGCATATGTCTGTTATTATAAGAAGAGCAATGACAGCTGGCATAAATCCTTAACAGATGGTAACAATCATTTTACTACTTGATTGCCCTTTAAGAATATATTTTTGTGTTATGTTATGATGATTTAAGAAAGAAACGTTATTTACATAAAATTAAATTATACAGAATTGTCACCACTCTTCCTATGGTAACTGGACAATAGGAACACTACCAACTGCACTAATCAATCATCAATTAGGTCATTTGGTATATGCCCAAAGTCTAAAATAAAGGTACATCAGAGAAAAGTTTATAAACAGTCTTAATAATATCAAAAAATTGTATACAATAAAAATAAATTGCCAAACTGGGACACAACAACAAGTATGTTATCATATGTGTGTAACTGTAATCATTGTAGCTTGTAGATGTTTGTTTATTTATATTAATATTGTTTATGACTGGTATAAAATTAAAGTGATAATTGTCTGGCCCAGAAAAGCAATTATCCCAAACAGTCTAGAAATAAATACTTATCTGATCTTTGTACCACTGCTTTGTCATCCCTATCTGATGTAGGGAGATACAAGACAAGAATAATGGAACAGGCTAGAAATGAAATTGAGAACAATTATAGTCATCATAATTTTGAAGACTTTTTATCTTTTACATGACCATCTGGAGGAAGTCCTTGTAACTTGTCCACTGATGTATATCTGTGTTTGGTTGTATCGTAATTAGGGATGTTATAGCTCCATAACAATAACCTTAACTATCAGATATCCAAAATAAAAAATATTTGAAAAGGAAACCAAATCTGAAATAAAAGTTTCAGATGTTATTACAAATAATTTAAAACATTGCCTTTAGGGGTGGAGTTTAAAGCAAGTCAAGTTTTGACAGACCCTTTGCATTTGTTTTAATAATTTTTTTGAAATTCATTTATTTTTTATGTAGCAGTCTGAGTCCTTTGAGATAATTACTTTTCAAATTGCATTTTTGTGTAAGAAATATAGTGACTGTTTTTAAAGTGACAGTATTGTTGAGTTTGTGTAAAATGTGACCTAAATCTGTGTAAAATTTTATTTGGGCATTCAATGCCATAAATAATAAAATCGCAAATGTAAAATGTGTGACATAAACTTTTCACCTAAAGGTCCACAATCAAAGGGTTCACTTGTTGGTAAGTCGATACTGTCGTCCATATACATCTACAATACACATCAACATCAATCCTGAATAACAAACATTGGCATGCCCTCAGATGCACTGCCTACTTTTAGAGATTTAGGAATGAATTTGGAGAAAGTGTTGGGAAAATGGGGAGAGGTAGGATGGAATTGGAATGGGTTCTGGCACATCTCACTCACTACCGAAACATACATACATACATGTACATACATATATATATATATATATCAATATATTCAGGGAATAGGATAAACTGGGAAATGCAGTAATCATGTTTTTCTAATTACCCTTATTTTTCAATTCAAATCATACTGTGGATTTTTTTTGATGATTTTGTGGGGTTCCTCCTATGTTTTCCTTCATGGACAAACTAGTGATAACTTATACTGCTTCCGTTAAATAGTATGGTTGTGTAAGGTTGTTGACACTATGAAACAGTAGTGTGAGAATCCATTGTTATATGTTTAGGAAGCTTACTTGTTTGCTTTCATGTTTCGAGTTGAGTTTTGAGCTGGTTTGTGATTCATAAATTATTATCATAAAGTTGTTGTTATGCAATTGTTCCCTTTCAAAGTCAAATAATGACAAAGACTTATTATTATTTTATTAAAGTTAATAAATGCACAAGTACAATACGGAGGTAGTGTGTCGCATACTGTTTTTATATCGCGAACCCCTAGGCTGTGGAACAAACTGCCTCAACAGGTCTTTCCATTAAGCTACGATATGGGATTCTTCAAGAAAGCTGTGAATAGGATTTTGCAAGGTCGGCGGCGCACCCGCATAACCCCTGGTGTTGCAGGTGTCCATGCGCGGCGGTAACACTTACCATCACATGGGAGCGCTTACTCGTCCGCCTACTTATCTATAAAAAAAATGTGCAATCTATCAAACAGTAATAGGCCAAGAAGAATTATTGAGGAGGGCAGCAATGCTCTAAAGATCTTCAGAGATTTACATCATTATAAGGTAGTAGATTGTACTCAACATTTATATGTTTTATGGGTTATTTGACAGCTATTTACAAAAGAAAACAAAACCATATTTTAAAAAATAAATCAAGTTACTTGAAAAATTAATTAAACTGAGAATAATTATGAGGCACTTTTATCCTTAACCATTACTGGCTATGTATGGTAGGTATGTTTGCTCTAAAAATCTCTTCTAAATTTTAAATGCTATTAGCAACATTCTCTTCTGAAACTTTTGTCCTTGATAAGGATCTCTTATGAACTTTTTATTTAGTAATTAAAGATGACTTTTGACTATCATAAGGGTCTCTTTTGGAACTTTTTCGTGTAAGAATCTCTTCTAGAATTATTATCTCTTTTGAAACTTTCGTCCTTCGTAAGGATCTCTTCAGCATACTGAAAATATCAACCAAAAATATAGGAAAATTATCAACACCTACACTAATAGTCGATAATTTCCCTACACTCCATGTACAAGTATGCACCGGTATTTATGAATACATAAAAAATAGAACATATTATTTACATACCTAAACATTCAAGTGTTTACAGGTTTAACTGTAGGTACCTACCTGTGACCGCAGTGTCGATGAGATTACGTGAATGACAGGTTGTGAAATGTATTGTTCAAAGTTGGGCAATGTCGTCTGGACAGTTGACTGATTTCTACACAGATAAAAAATATAACGGTTATTAGTTCTATTTGAAAATCAAGGTTACTTTCCATTCAGTCTAAAATGAATGGACGTCCCGAGGTGGGAATTATATTAAACAATGCTCTGAAGAATTGTTTAATATAATTCCCACCTCGGGTTTCTACAACCGCACCTCCCGTCACAGAAGTGCGGTCCATTCGCATATCCTCGATACGGAGGTGTCGCGCACTGTTCGGTCCAAAAATTATTTTATACCGCGAACCCGTAGGCTGTGGAACGAACTGCCTCAAGAGGTCTTTTTTCCATTGAGCTACGACATGGGGTTCTTCAAGAGAGCTGTGAATAGGATTTTGCAAGGTCGGCGGCGCGCCCGCATACCCCCTGGTGTTGCAGGTGTCCATGGGCGGCGGTAACACTTACCATCACGTCGGACCGCTTGCTCGTCCGCCCACTAATCTATAAAAAAAAAAAATCTATATATAGTGAATGTACCATACCAAGACTCGCCATTATACACGATCTGCTTATCTCATCCAGCCACTACCGACGACTTTCTTCAAGTCATCAGTCCACCTAGCCGTAGGGCATCCACGCTGATCAGTCCACCCGACCGAAGGGAATCTCACGCTGTATCTAGATACTATTCACTGCAAATGAGCCCCTTTGTACTCATGTACTTGAGATGATTCATGTAATTTAAAACAGTCATTGTTCTTTCTATATTCCACTCCTCTTTTAACTTGAAAATTCTCTGCCCTTCACCTTAGTATTTGTTTTTTAATTCAATTACCCTATTCTCAAGCGACGCGTCCCGATATTTCTCTTTATCGCTGATGATCATTAAATCCCCACGTAAGTTCAAAGAACGAAACGGTTATCTTTGACTACTATTAGTAACCAAAAAGTTTCCTACACTTTGATCCTGTTGTCTATTTTACGGAGAAGGTAAAGCCCACAGCCGACTGGGTTCAATCGACATTCCGAGTTACCCCAGATCACTCACGAAACACTGTCGTGAAACATATTTGCAGCACTGAGTGAGAATTGCCAGGACCGTTTTCTCCTCCCACTTCAATCCCTCAATTCCTTACCCCTCCAATCCCATTCCCATTCTATCCAATTCCATCGCTTTTTCCAAATTTTGAGTTATTAAACCCAACTTTAGTCTTTAGTCATTTCATTACTAACTAGGGTTCCCAACTTTTTTTAGTTTTACTTTTTTAATATAGTAGTTTTAAGCCTAGCAGCACCTATAAAAATATAGTAGATTGGGAAAAAAATTAAAAATATATAGTATGTTTTAAAATTGTTAATTTTTTTTAAGTTAACGGTAATAATAAGTATTTATTTATATTTTATTTTTAAATGAGTGTTGTTTTCTATTTTGAGCATTCGTCAACAGTTTACTTTTAATGAAAGCTTCATAACTATTATTGCACTCTAAATTTAAATTACGATAAACCAATTATGCTGGGTTTAGAAGTCTTTGTCACGAGCCCAAATTGATGGCTCAATCTTTTATATACCCCGCGTAATCATACCGACAAGCACCTTGACACCAATACACGACATCATCGTCTTGCTTTTAAAAAAGTAAGTAGGTAAACTCTATATTCCATTCATTGGTCTCCGTATGCATGTAGGCGGTGTAAAAGGCAAAGCCAATTTCACAGCCCAATGAAAAAAGCTATTTAAAGTTCAGCTGCGCTTGTCTGATAAGCAACGCTTAGTTACCCTTTTCTTATCACTTTCTTATTAATACTTTTGCGTTTTTCTTATAACGTTAACTATAATTATGATCGCATTTGGTACTTAGTTTGGTTTATAAACAAAGACGTGAACAGAAAAAACACATTCTCTGGCAAGAGTTCCAAACGATTTTTTAGGTTTCTTTGTGTCTTGTACAGCTATTGACCATAATCTTCGAGATATAGCTGTGTATTATCTTAACAAATTCAAAGAATTGAATTCAAAGGATACTTACCATAGACGTTTTTGCGGGAACAAACTTTTTCGGATGCTGTAGATAGGTATTTACAAGTATAACAGATGGCGATTGCATCAATGACCTCAATTAAACATGATGTAAACTCTCTAACGCCTTACGATTCCACTTCGAGGAACAAGTGTCACTTCAATAGAAAACTAAAATACGGTACTTGCACCATAAAGTAAAGAGTGAAATCTACGAATAAAATAGGTAAAAGTAAAGTACGGTATTTGCATTATAAAGTAAAGAGCAAAATCTACGAATAAAATAAATAACTATTAGAGATGGGCCGAAATTCGCTTCACATTCGGTAATGCCGTTATTCGAGCTTTTACTGAACTTCAGCATTCGGCCGAATTTCGGTTCTTGAGCCGAAAATTCGGTACATGTGCCGAACATTCCGGTAGCTTGAACTAACATTATTGGCTAGACTAGTAGCCTGCCTAGCTTGTATTCTGCAAGTTAAAATGACGTATTCTACAACGATTAGATAATACTGGCTACTACCCGCGGCTTTGCTCGCGTATACTAAGCAGCTGTAAAAGATTTTTTAACTAATCCTTGTGAATGAAGATGACACACCAGTTTTCCTTTAGTGAAAACCCAATCAAAATCCGTTCAATAATTTTTCCGTGATGCGGTAACAAACAGACATACATACAGGCATAAATTCTAAAAACTACTGTTTTGGGTTCTGTAGCTTCTAAAATAACCCCTCATCGTTGAGGGTTTGTTTGTACGACTTAAATCTCACTTACAAACAAATAAAATACAAATAAAATCAATTTTGTTTCCGCCTTTTTATTTTTCTTGCCTTCCGCGTTTGCTAACAGCTGATACCTACCTTAACACGTTTTCCCTATATTTATTCCGATCGATATTTTTCCAATACGTTTTCCTTTGAGAAATTGCCAAGTTTCCATAAATCTTGTCAAACTTCCTAGAAATTGACAATTAGCGTCAATTAAGGGCAAATATATGGAAAAGAGAATGACTTATAAAATAGTGCCACAATCCTCTATTCTGGAGTCGATAAGACGTGACTCCGAGTCCTGACCTAGCGAAGATAATAATTAAGTTATTTTGAGACCCACACGTTAATTCGGATACTATCTCTCTATTGTTATAACATTTTTTTAAGATTTGATTTTTAATAAATCCAGTGATTGTTTTACGTTGAATTCATCAGCTCCTTGTTACTTATCATTCATCCGGCCATCTCTCTGTTTATCAATATACGTGAGACTTCGCTTGCACAGATAAGGACGTAAACAGATAATTTGCACTCTAGTACAGTGTACTGAGAGGTGACCGATTGACACAGCATTTGATATGGTGGTGACAGTTGACCGATTGTCGTGTCACCTCAGTGTTGAAACATTAACACATTGGAGAAATATTATACACTTATTAATCTATCTGTTCCTCGTTGTCACCATTTAGTTCTTGGGTATCTAGCAGTCAGTGTTGAAATGTTTTGATATTGCCCAATAAGTCAGCAATGTACTATTTTTATGTATTTATTTCAATTCTCCAAGATAATCTCGTACGTTTTGTGATTATGATAAGTGTATAAAATGGATATCTCTAATTATCAAATTTTGGCATTGTAAGGCGACGGCGTAGTCAGGATTTGATCCAGGGAGCGCCAGAACAAACAATTTTCTTATAATTTTAAATAGAGATTGTGTAATGTAGAAATTCTTTTATACATTCTTGCCTATGCGACAGTTGCAAAGTAGTTCTAGTCTGTGTATAATGTGTCTGTTATATCTATCTCACCATGGGAGAACTTTTTTTTAAATATTGTAACGTTATTAGTCTCATAAAAATTAACATATTCTACTGGTTTTGACCAGTAAAAATTCGTTACTTGTATGAATTACGATTTTTATCAAAATCATATATCGAATTCGTTTCCAAATTTTCACCAAGATAAACTTTTTGCATAAGTATATTAGATAATAGTTACTAAAACACACTTTTCAAATTCCATCATCGATCAACAATCGTTTGATAACCGGCAATCGATGTTATCTAGTACAATCACAGCGACAATTAACACTAAGCTAACACTAATTTGTATTTAATAACATATTAAGACAAGTTGATTACGTAGCTATCGGCCGGCACGAGTGTCTCGAGCAGAAGTGGGTAAATAAATGGAATTGTTAAAGGAATTATACATGGGTACATCTAGACAAAAAATGGATTGATAACATTTTTTTTTTAAATTAAAGTTTAGTATCATACAAGCTTCCATAAAAATAAATTTGAATACTACCAATTTATTGACATGTAACTACGCCACATGTAAAAGACCTTATGAAAGACCAAAAGCTGTTTGGAGTTTTTACGGGGTTGAGCTTTAGTAAATTAAGAAAAGAGATCATCGAAGTAAATAGAGTGGAAGCGGTACTTTACGTAAATCTTTATCAGATTGTTTCACCACAAAATGGCTCGTTTTCAGATGTACTCTCTTCGCACTTACGAATCTTAATAGATGTAGCAATGGCCTTGAACAGCATCAGGACGATTAGATTATCGAGTTGATGTTATATATCGACATGAGTCTATTATTGTTGTTACTAAGCACTGATATCATTTAATCTCGACATTTTCCGACGATTTTACGCTGTCAGATGCAGTTTAATGGTGTTAGAACAAGGCCATACGTCCCTCATGCACATTGTCTTGTGCATGTCCAGCAATAGACAAAAAGGGGCTGGTTACGGTTACGATTTACCCAATACCTACCGGAAGCTACTACTATCTTATTATAACTTATTATATAGATAATAAGAATGTTTAAAATCATTTGTAATTCTAACAATGTTTTACTTCACCGCAATGTCAGAATACTGCCATGAACGTACTTACGTGTTTCGGGAATGAGAGAGCCAGAGCTCCTTAATATTCCCATCTTATTGCATCCCCTCCTATCAATAAGGGATGTAACGATAAAGTTTCTGCTTGTTGCAGCGGGTGCGGCTACACTGCGGATATTACTCAGTTTCGCAGTGGGCGGTCTATTGGGCGATGTGTTCCTACACTTGCTGCCGGAGGCGTGGCAGCATGACCTCGCCACTACTAAAGGTAACATTAGCATATCTCTAAGCGTTACTTGTGACAGACGAGCATAAGTCCGCATGGTAATATTAAGTTACTGTCGTCAGTGCGATATCAGAACATAGTCTTAAACGATACATTCTCAACATCAATTAAAAATGGTATTGTGTCCTTAGACACGTCGCATGCCGTTGACGATTTGGAAATCAAAAAGGATTGGGAAGGTTCATTATTATATTTCATAGCGACACATTTCGCCCTTCCATTCCATTAGACGAGGAAATGGGACGTAAAGGTATAGGACTGGAATCACTTCATATTATCTCATTGCGTTTTTTTTTATAGAAAAAACGTGGCAGACGACCATTCAGCCCACCTCATGGTAAGTGGATGCTGTCGTCCATAGACATCCGCGATACATGCCAACATCAGTCCAGAATGACAAATGTTGGCACGCCCCCGGATGAGCTGCCTATTAAGGAATGGATTGGGAAAATGTAGAGGGAGAGGATGGGATGGGAATGTGCTCTGGCATATCCCACTCACTACCGAAACACGTACGTACATTGGGGAAATACGATAAAGTAGGAAATGCAATACATTTCAAGGTAGTCTTCTGTGAGAGATTGGTAGCGTGTCCAGTCGAGTGCGCCCAGCGGCTGTGGGAATGTAGCATGCACTCTCCCCCTACCGAATGCGTTTCTCTAGATTAGAGATACACGATACAATGTATGGATGAGGGAAACGGAAGATTAGATGGGGTGGAATCGCAAGGGAAGGGAAATGGGCTCCGGCAACTCGAGCAATTCCGAAACATATGGATGTATTTCACATCAGTTTATAACAGTGTGATAAAAAGGTTATATATCATAGGGTCAAGATAATAAAGGAAACCACTGTCTAATAGCTTCGAAGAAATCTTATCCAGTTGGAATTCCCACAGCGTTCCTACAACTGCCCCCGCATTCGGACGCTTGGCAGTGGGATTCAGCATTATCCTGTCTCAGTTTTCGTAGGATGTTGAACATATTTTTTCTCCGCAAATAGCTCGGACATCACCATTTGTGTAATGTAACGTAAGCCTATGATCATCCATTGCAAATTAAAAAAAAAAACAATCGTGTTTCAAACATAAACAGACGAGTCATTTCAAACAAATCGATACGGTAACCTTGCTTGATCATCCTACTGTACAACTGCAAAATCGATTGCAAAGTTAAGTCCATTGTCACAAGTACAATGACATTATATTATTTTCCTCAATCATACATCACATATTAACCCATATAGCGCTGAGGTTTTGTGTTATCAATTATAAATACATACACAAACAATTATGTACTTTATCTCTGTACTGTAAAGTGCAAAAACGTGAAGTATAATTAAAAGTCGACGTTTTGTGTTCCGAGTTGTGAATGAGTTATAGAGAAAAGGCAAACAAGTTGTTTATGAGTGACATTATGAGTCCCTCTATAAAAAATAAAGGTAAAAAAGTTGTTACGTACAGCGTACGTTTTCTACTATATTGACCACTAAAAATAACTGAACGAAAATAGTTCTAGCGTATATTACACGTGGCGACGTTTTAACAAACGCGTGTATAGTATTGACCAATCGAACGTACGAACAAATACAAACTCCTTTGCAGTTCATTATCAACTTAATCAATAGACGGCTAGGTGACGCCAACCGCAAAAAAAATAGGCAAAGCTTTAAATCAATTAATCATATTTAAGGAGAATATCAGATAGTCAATACGATATTTTTTTTTATAGAAAAATATGCTATCTATAGCTATAGCTATCTATATATGTGGTTTATCTAACTAAAATTCTCAATGGCTCGGTTGGTTGGCCAGAACTGCTTAGCAAAATATGCATATTTAAGCATATTAAGACCGTTTTTACGCAACAAAGCATTTATGTAACAAATTCACCAAAAATAAGCAGAATAAACAGAAGAAATATGTTTCTTCAGAGCATTTTCAAGTGTCAATGAGTCCAATTGGAACTGCAGATGATACAAACTTTATTACCATAACAGGTTATTGCCTGACTAGCTGCGAAAGTGAAGGTAGCACAATGTGGATATAATTTGTACATCGACTATTTGTTTATCTATTCATGTCTATATTTTTTCTCCGGTCTGAAGGCTTCATTGAAAATTATTGCTGTGATTAATACGCAAGCGCACAGCTTATGTTGAGCTGAAGGTCATTTCCGGAAGCAATACACTCGTTTGTATATTTTTGTCTTTTTGTTTTTTTTATGTTTCTCATATTTTTGTTTCTTTCTGCTACTAATATACACATAGGACATTTGTGTGTGAAAATGTTGTCTCCAATTAAAGTTTTGACTATTGTCTACACTATAGAAATATCTGAGTCCATTTTGATTCTACAGAACCCTTTTAGTCCGCACCTAAAAATCGAATAAATTTTTAAGTTTGACTATATTAGTATGGCACAAATCGAATCTGTGACTAGATCGCGTGACCTATTTCGTAAATTGATCAACCGCGTCACAGGACACTTTATAATTATGACTAGTATAATGAGTAATCGATCAATTATTACTTTGTTGTGATGTATTATTCGAATCCAATGAAAGATAACGCTTGCAACACAAAACCTTTATGTAAATATGTTACTAGTTACTACGCAAATGTTTGTCATGTATATCTTATTTACTAGCTCTCTGACGTAATCTCCTGTAGTCATATTGTCAAACGTTTGCGTCGTGTTACCATAGGCTTACCTACAAAAATATTAGAAATTTGTGTTATCGATATCAGTCTATAACGTTCTATTCACAGGTTTTGTTTTGCAATGACAAAGGAGCTTTCAGGCTATAATCCACCACTCTAATCCCTCCATCTTCCCATTGTCGTACCAACCTTGCGTTTAGTTTGACCGAATCACGGAGAAGGAGCGCGCCGTATTTGCATGGGTTCATTCTAACACCGAATGCTCTTTCCGAATGCCATATGGTACCATGTTATCACATGGCTGCACCCCATTTCTCCTCGTGGGTGTCGTAAAAAGCCACTATGGAATAACAAAGCCGCTACCACAAGCCCTGAGGAACTACACCACCTCTAAAAGAGTGGACTCGCCAACGCGCTCGGCCAGCGTGTCGTTTTAAGGCCATACATTCCTCATGCACGAGACAATGTGCACGAGGAGGCCCGTGTCCAGCAGTGGACGATAAAAGAGCTGGTAATGATTTCCGACACGTTTTTTCTACCCTAAAATTTTTCTGGGCCTTTTCCTATTTAAAACTCGCTCCTTTTGTGAACGCCGAGTTCACGAGGTCCCGGTAGTAGACCGGGCCTGCCTCCCGGTATCTTTCTGACTATGAACGTTGGTCACTCGACGCTCGAGCGCCGGCTGAGTCAGTGCTAATAAACCTTGAGAACTGGAGCGATGTTATCGAAGTTTTTAACGTTGAATGGTCTTAAACCTTTAAGTGTAAAATCTGGAGTGTGAGGGGTCGTTTTTATAAGATTTAAACTACTCGTTAGCCCGGTCCGTACTATTTATTGATTACTGTAATTACTGATGACATGAAGCAGATCTTAGTGCTAAGATAAAACTTAGTTTGTAAAAAATATTTATAATTAAAATTAACTATTTGTCGAGCGAAACTGATTTCAGGCGGACGAAACCCCAATCATGTACAAACGGTAAAATAGATAAGCTTGCAGGCAATTAGCCCTGCTCACATTACATGCAATACAACAACTCACACACATATGGAACGATGTTAACTGATTCACTGAAAATTTTACTGACGGCTCTCATAACTTCCGTAGCTCAATTGGTTGAGCATCTATACTAGTCTATTGCATGCAAACTTATTTATTTTGCCATTTGTACTATAAATTATTATAAGAACAAATTAATTTACTATAGTTTGTTTTTCATTACAGAAGGCGAGCACGTATCAATGAAATGCGGTCTGTGGTGCTTATTCGGCATGCTCGTATTTATTATCGTGGAGAAATTATTCGCCGCCTCTGAAGGAGACGAAGAAGAGTCGAAAGAAAACGGTTCTATAAAACAGATAGAAATAGAGGAGATAGATAAGCTGCTAGCAGTTGAGAGGAAGCAAAGAGGGATGGCGAAAGGGGAGGGAATCTGCGGGGGGAATGGCAAAGTGACGGCCGAAGAGCTGTACGATTCGTGTGTCTTCAATAATAATACTAAAGGTGAGTATTGTTGGAAGAAATCATATAATAGTAGTAAAATACTTTTAAGATATCGACGGTGTAAATCTCAATTAGCGTAAGGGACAAAGGAGGACGGTTCAACACAAACAATTTAAGAATTAAAACAACGGCGTCTTAAGTTATAGTTTGTTGTACGAGTATAAACCGCTGTTTTCTTCGGGGTAAGGGACTATTTTAAAATCTATCTACACGATCGATATGCTTCAAGATTTGTACCTAGACCGTCAAAAAATTGTCCTCAATATTATGGTATAATTATATAAAAAATGTTTAAATGGCATGTTGTAATTTAGGTGTTGGTGCGTGTTGCAACACAATACTGTCTAACCAGAACGGTTCGTTGCGGTGCAACAAGAGCAACCGGTGGATGGGGCGGTGCCTGTTACGTGAGGCCAGGGAAAAGGCGCTAGACGCCACCAAGGAGAAAGCTGATAAAAAAGATGTATGCACTCTCTGTTATAGCTTTTTTTAAACTGTTTTTTTATAGAATTAAGCCTTGTATTCTGGAACTTCTCATCCATCCACCACCGGGGAACTTGTTACTTGTTCAAGTCATTGGTCCACCCGACGGTGGGGTCAAATTCAAGTTAGTCTGGTTCTTAGTTCGTCTGGCAAGAAAAAATAATCAAAGTAGTCTCAATTCGTCTGGCACTAAGTCAACCAGATGAGACTTTTTGAAAAATATGTATTGATTTTTGGAAAAATATATTGGATCAGTAACAATCATTTAATGTGTTAAACCGTATATTGAAAAAATCCACTTTTTAATATCATCTCCTACTGTCTCCTCTTTAACTAAATACAAATTTCAGATCAAATCACTTTTGATAGAAAAGAAGTTTAGAAAGAGGTTTTATTACATAAAAAAATACCTTCAATGTAGGGTACATGTACATGTAGGTTTGTATGGTTTCCAATGCCAGACGAATTGAGACTACTTTGACTATTTTTTCTCGCCAGATGAATTAAGGACTAGACGACATGAAACGTCATGATTGACTCGACTGGGGGGCGTTCCACACTACGCTTCTTGGTACGTGGCCTTCATATTTATCTATTTAAACGGGTCACAACGCGTATGTTTACCTTGTTTATTTTACTCGACGTTTCGGTTGGGTTGCACTAACCGTGGTCACGAGCTGACCGCAGAGGCGGGTAGTCCACGTGGAGAATTGCGAACAATTTCATCACCTACCCGCATTTCGTCTTCATAGCTCGGAGAGTTGCGGCACATCAACACTCACAATATCTGTAGTAGCGTCAGACGAAAAATCGCGAGATTTAATTTTATAAACTTTTTCGTGATTTTCGGGCCTCCGTCTCCAGCAGTGGCCGAAAAATGGGCTGATTTCGGTATTCTCCAACTACTATTTCATGAAATGTTAAGTGGTAACATTATCGTAGTTTTTCATCGAAAGAAAATGGCAGACAAGTTGCCAGTCCATTTGATGGCTTCGTAATTGGATATCGTCTCCCATGGATTGGCATAATCAACGTGTCACGGAAATAATGCAAAGACTGAAAATAGGTTGTTAAGTATCGAGAGTAGAATCGATTATACAATTTCTTACAACAGGTTTTTATTTCATGATTTATACTACAATTCTAGTAAGTAGGTCCTTACCTAATATTAGGTCACTTATATTAATTAGGTCCTTACCTTTGAAATTGCCGTTTTATATGGAAAATCATTTTTTTGTATGAAAATTACATATGTAATTAATTGAAGTATTGTTCGTTATTATCAATGCACTTTTACCATTTCAATGGAAGTTGATTGATTCCTCTGCTATAGAACTCCTGGGGACGGGAATCGTTGCGATTCTCTGAAAGCTTTTTTCACTGCCTCATCGGAGTTGAATTTTTTCCAGTGTAAAAAGTTATCCAAATTCCGAAAAAAATGGAAATCAGTAGGGGCAAGGTCTGGCGAGTGCGGTGGGGGTGGGTGACGGAAAGTCTCCAATGGAAGCTCCTGTAACTTTGAGACTGTTTGTCGTGCAGTGTGTGGGCGAGTGTTATACCATGGAGACGTTTGGGACATTGTTTGGCTGTGTCTACTGTTAGGGATTTAGTAGTCAGAAGTTTGAAAAAAGGAGAAGAAGAATAATGAGGAATTATTTTTATATACGACTATTGTATTTCATATTTAAATAGAAAGAAACATTTATTCGATAAGCACACAAAGAAAGAGAAAATGATGACATACAGAAAGAATGACAGAAAATAGATAATTTAACATAAAATAATAATTGTCATTCCATGGTCGAGTGTTTCGCCGAAAGGGTCTCCAGCAAGCAGCGTGATGCTGAGTGCCTGTGACGTCACTCAGCGCAGATTTAGTTTGCTGGATATTATTTAGAAAAATAACAAGGGACAATTTCCGTTCATGCATTCTGTACCATTTAATTCAGTTCTACGTCACTCATGTTGCAATAATTGGGAAAGTGAAAATATTTGGGGAATAATCGGAATTGGAAGGGGTGGAGATCCCTCCCTATTGGGGAATAATTCCGATTGTGAGAGATTTCCTTCCTATATTTTTTTCAAATTCTGGTTTGTAAATGGCAGGGCAACATATTTGACCGACTTATCAGAATGAATCCAACCCACAATCATACTTTTTTTCATAATAAAGAATATTCTGTCAAAAAACTAAAATGTAGTGCATATGTTTTCAATCAAAATGCTTTTAAAATTTTAATTAAAATCTTGGAAATCAATACATATTGTACTTTATCACAATTTTTTACAAATACAATTTATATTTTATATTTCACAAAATGCTCCAGCATATCAAAACTACATGTGGGTTGAATCCGTTCTGATTAAAGACGATATTTATGAATATGCCAATGTATGTAACTTTTAACTGATGTTGGCATGAGTCTCAGATATTCATTAACATCGGGCGGATTATCTATTACAAAACTGTTTATAAATATTTTCCAGGTAGCTGGCTACCTGAACTTGATGGCTAACTCAATAGACAATTTCACACATGGATTGGCCGTTGGTGGATCATTTCTCGTGGGATTCAGGGTGGGATTGCTCACTACATTTGCCATATTAGGTGAGAATATACTGTCGTTAATACAGACAAGCACATAGACATAAACAGACAACGCAGGGTCGTGAAAATGTATGGATACCAAGAAGGTCATTTTAGTGATGGAAAACCACTCATTGATACAACGAAATATCTCCCTTAAATTCACAATTTTCACTATTTATTATAACGCAATCGGCCCTTTTTGTGTTTTATAACAACGACTTGGTAGCGATACGGGTCGGAACAGAGTGGATGAGATGTAGGAAGCAGATGCTTAGCACCAACTTCGGATATGCAGCGACGGACAGTTTGCGTTCTCTATCTCTATATACCTGAACAAGTATTTAAAGAATGAGGGGTTCTCAGGGTTGAGAGTTGAGATCCTTCAGACCCTTCGAACTCTAATTTGAATTTTATAAATTTTATTCATGTTGCATTTCTTTATTGTGTTAATTTAAATTAAAAATCAGTTCTCAGTTTTTAAGGTATTTTAAAGTTTTTATTTGGTAATCATTTTGTATAAAAATTCATAACGTGAACAAAAAACGTCATCTTTGTACCGTAATAACAAAATAATCACGATTTTTTAGAAAATGAACGAAATAAACAGATTTTGTTCTACAATTTTTTCTGAACTACATATATATTTTTTCTCCCAAAAAAAATAAATAAATTAATTAATTTTCACGAAATATGTATATTCAGTGTTAAGAGGGTGTTGGTATTTTTATTTAACCCTCTATAATAATATATCTTTTACTCTATAATCTCTCTAAAATAATATATAACCGAAGACAGTATAATGTAATTAATCGTGTTTATTGCAGTACATGAAATCCCTCACGAGGTGGGTGATTTCGCTATATTGCTCAAAAGCGGATTCTCGAGGTGGGAGGCGGCTAAGGCGCAAATGGTAAGCATTTTTTTTAAAAAAGCAGTTTTTTTTAATGCCTATATCAGTACCATTTCCCTCCCCGCACTAGCCGCCGCGTTCGTGCTCAATCCATCAATCAAAATAAAGCGGCGTAGCATTGCGGTCCTAAAAGCGAGGCATGTGCTAGTCTGTCAAATTTATCGAGCTGTCAATTCAATCGTCATTTGGCGGCCGGAAACTATTAAGAACGTATGAATAGTTTCCCCTTTTTTTTTACAATTACTGCAATTTTTTGACGTAACGGTGTGTTGTCAATGTATAAAATATATAAGAAACTAGCTGTCGCCCGCAACTTCTTTCGCGTGGTCTTCAACTTAATGCGATAATATAGAAACCTTCGCGGGCGTTCAACAACTCACCAGAGTTTCATAGCAATCGGATGAATGGTATAGGAACGCATACGGGACAAACATAAACACTCATTTTTATATACATATAGATATAGAAATTATTGAAAAATAAAACTTTTTCTATATATTTCGAAATAACATTTATGATTTAATATTTCGCGTTGAATGTGTTTGTGTAATTGATTTTAAGTAAATATATAAAGCAAAAACACTTAAAAAAAATAATTATTACCACTGGTTTATCGTGACAGTGACATTATATGTACAGCACTGGTATCACTCGTGTACACAGTTGTCACACAAAGAATTATCCATCTATGTATTTTGGTTGATCGACGTTGCTGAGTTAGTAGTCATGGGTATTCACGACTCCTCGGAGTGTTTCGGCTCACTTAATCCGGCTCCGCTCGCTCCTCCGACTCCTCTTAACGATTCCTTGACTCCTTTGATTCACCTACTTATATTTTGTAAGAGCCTGAGAGCGACTCATCCGCTTTGCATCATGTTCGTTCATGTAACTGAGCAATCCAGGAATTAAAGGAATAAATAACTCCTCGGAGTCGATAACAGTTAGCCGGAATCATTGAGAGTTTCATTCGATTCATTGAATCCGGAGTTAGCTATCGCTAGTGCTGAGCCGGGTGCCCATTTTGTTATTGCGACACATAATTTCATACTAATCTTTATTATATTTTTACTTTTTTAAATACTCTTTTATAAACACTTAGAAATTGTAACACTTCAGCATATTATTTTTAAGTTTGTTCTACCTCAAACCAAATATTTAATAATTATGTGTCTTTTTTATAGCAAATACATTTCTCATTCATTGATTCATTCGCATATTACTCATATAACCAGGGACGCATTATAGACTCGTGGGGTCTCGGCTTATAGTTCGGGGTCCTTTTAAGGAGGAAAACGTTTCGACGACACCAAAACTTCAAAAACCAGATAATCGACTTGGTTTTTTTATTATATGAGTCATGTGGGTTCGGAGTTGAGCTCGAGATCTTAAATTGTTTGATTCACTCACCTTTATTTATTTTTATGTTTATTTTTTTATTTATGTGTGTATACGTGTGTGATTAATTACAAGTTTGAAGTCTGTCGTGTCTTTACTTAATTCATTGTGATTGCAGAGAGAAATAATAATTTGTTTTTTAACGAAGCATTTGTAAGTCGAAGGGGATCTGAGAATTATTTATTATCAGTACGTTGTAGCATTTTTAGCCTTCCTTAGGTCAATCGTTTTCAAAATGTTTTTATTTTACTAGCTACTAGCGTCGTAGCTAGGGGCTGACGGCAGGGGCGCAGTCCCCAGGGGTACGCAAATTTTGATCCTCATTCCTACCAAACGTATCACAAATACCTAGTCGAGTGTTCTTATTCTATACTAATTATAAAACACATAAGACATCCTGTGTTTTGTAGTTTAAATTGCGCGCCTATATAACAATATACAGCACAGGTATGGTTTTAAGTGTCATTGTCAAAATGGCTAAAAAAGTAAATTTTCAATATAAATGTCTTAAACCATTGATTTTAGTTTTTATTTTTCTAATAAAATACCTTAGTATAATTCAAGGCGCAAATTTTATAATGTTACCTAGGACACTTATGATCCTAACTACGATACTGGCCCTGGTCTATACCCTGTCAAATCCCCCCTTAATCCGATGTTCACAGGGCCACGAACGCCCACCGCAATGCGCTGGTGTCACGCGATATACATTATATTAATAAAATGTTAGCGAGGTTTATTTACATGATGTTTTCTTCTCAAATGAGCGGATTCTGAACAGGTACGCTGTGGGATTCTTAGAGAAGTCGTTATCAAGAATGTATGCATTGTTTTTTATGAACTGTCATGTACATGTATTATGCTTAAACAAATAAATAAAAATAATGTTAATCCGCCTCTGGTGATTCCGTTGTTGCAGGCGACAGCGTCCGCGGGTCTGATAGGCGCCATGACAGCGGTCGTATTCAGCGGCGCGAGTAACGCCATTGGTGAGTTGCACTAGCGTAACGTTATATTAAAATTTAATTATTTAATTTTCTTTTTACATTACCGTTTACACCGTTCTAATCAAATTTGTCCAATATGTAGACAAACATGGCGGCCCCAGGTAACGGTCGCGGCCTTAAATTAAATAGTCCAGCTGATAATTGTTTACATATTCACAATTTGATTCATCGGGCTGCAAGTTCGCCCTAGATTTAGAACAAATGTTGAGATATTTCAATGATTTGATTTTGTTTTCGGCAAAGTGGATTGGAATGGACTATAATTACATAATTATTTAAGAAGAGTGGAATATTTAAAATCGACTTATTTGTCCCAGAGGCAAAGACTTCGTGGATAGTGCCGTTCACGGCGGGCGGGTTCCTTCACATCGCGCTAGTGACAGTGCTCCCGGATTTACTCCGGGAAGAGGATAAGAGGGAATCCCTCAAACACCTCGCCGCACTCCTCTCCGGGATAGCCGTCATGGGCGTAATGACGCATTATTTTGGTTAGATGTGATAACATGTAGAGAGATTCAATATAAGAGCGAAAGTGCCGCTAACACAATCAATAATCATAGTGTAACATCCCTTGTATTTCTCATTCTATCCTATATGTATGTATATATACATATTTAGGTGCTGTGTACCAATTATGCACTATACGAATACATATAGCATTCTATGATGCATAGCATTTCATGTATCAGTTTTGCAGAGGTGCATTTTGTTCGTCAGTTTCAATTGATGTCCTCCATGTGTCACCCACATCGAGACCCGATCACCACTAAATGAACTGACTGCTTCTGTACCACTTTTTTTTCTATGAAATATAGTTTAGAGACAATCTGGGTGCACCGCAGTGCTCCAGCCAAGTTCGCATAAAGACTATACAGCACACATAGGCATAACTGGTTATCAGTTTCTGTCTACAACTAAAAATTATGTAAAAGAAATGACATTCATTTGTTATATATGATTCTAAGGGTCTTGCTTATCACGAAGACGAAGGCGGCAGACGAGCATACAGTCCACTGATGGTAAGCAGATACTGTCGCCCATAGACATCCGCGATACATGCCAACATTAGTCCAAAATTACAAACGTCGGCACGCCCCCGGATGCGCTGCCTACCTTTGGAGACATAGGAATGGATTTGGAGAAAGGGTTGGGAAAGTGGGGAGGGATAGGATGGGAATGGGCTCTGACACATCGTACTCACTACCGAAACACGTTACGTACATTAGGGAAATTAGATAAAGTGGGAAATACAGTACATTTCAAGGTAGTCTTCTGTGAGAGAGGGGTAACGTGGCCAGTCGAGCGCGCCCAGTAGCCGTTGGATTGCAGCGTGCACTCTCCCACTCAAAAATTATCCGAATGATAGTTGTTATATTTATGTTTCACAAGTGTCTAAATAACTGTATCTGGCAGATAATGTTACTGCTAACCTATCAGGTGTCAGCTAGATTTAATTAGCAGATAACTTATCTATCAGATTGTTAACAGTTACTTTATCGGGAGGTGGTGAGAAAGGCCCTAAATATCGATGACTTATGTATACTTTTGTAATGTAACAAATTAAACTATGGTGCTACATTGATTACTCACGGCTCTTTAATCAAAGGGCTTGCTCTATATTTAATCTCTACGGGATGAAAAGGATAGATATTAATGGCCATTGGTCGCTGACAAGGACGGACAGCCGTATGGCCGAAAGACGAATATAGAGATGAATGTTTCATTGCGAAATCAAACATTCCTTTATTTTCAATATCCTTATAAAATGCGTCAAATTACGGAAAATGCTCAATTATGGGCATTAAAAGAACAGTATTGTTATTCGTTTTAATCGTTAACGAATGTCGCACCAAAAATCTTAACTTTAAGGGTATTTTTATACGAAAGAAAGCTAGTTTTCTTGATAATACTCTGTTTTAAGAATTAGTAATAGATGTAGTTCTTTTCGAAGTATGTTCATTAATTTCGTTTGAAACGAACCAATCCTTGCCATGGCTTATAACAGTGCTGGTACAATATCTTCACTGTACTAAAGCTTCAAGCGTCTAACGTCCCATTTAAGTATTTAAGACCCTCTAGAGGAGACAGTATCGTTCAATGTACAAAACATTTAGATTAAAGTTTCTTTAACAATTTTCTATAAAACACTAACAAAATTCTAGTTAATCTTTGGAAACGTTCTGTTGGCTAACGTTTAATAATTTTACTTAAATTGGATCGCATCGATTAAATCTACTAATCTATTGTCATCGATTACTATCGATGGCTTGGTAGATCGATATCACTGGTGCGGTGCTATAGTGATGAAAAATAATGACACATAGTTCACAAATAATTACACAAGTCTCGCATATTCAAAGGGTCTCTACATCTATTACTAATAAATTGTATGTATGTTAAATACATAATTTTCATTCGTTTGTAAATAATACGTGTAATTATGTAATGAGGTTTAGTACAGTCGACATCATGTCAACAAACCAGTCATAGTAAAAAAAGATAAGTAAATTATCTTCGTAGGAATGCATGCGTAGGAATATACACCAGAAGCGAAGTCGAAGATAAAGGTCTTTTTAATAATTTACTGTTATTTTATGAAGCAAAGTGTTCAGTTTACTGTTTTACTATACATTGAATATTTTACTTTGTTATTAACGTAATGGTAAAATGCCTTTATGGTAAGATTATTTATTAACAAAGAAAATATACAGGGTCTTTTTTTTGAGAATTGTCAGTATGGAAAAGTCTGAAACTGTTGGGGATAGAGAAATTCGGTCGAAGGTTGATTTTAGAGTTATGAAAAACTGCATTTAAAGATTTCCAAAAAAAACTCATGCACAATTGACAAAGTTGTAACGAAGGAATCTTGCTAATGAACCCTGTGTCTGGATTTTCCAGTAATCTATATTTTTACGATTTTCTACATTTCCGAAAGTTTAGTGTTAGCTTAGTGGTCTAACTATTATCTATCATAAAAAATCACGTGAAGAGCCCACTGCCAACAATTATATATACATATTTGAAAAAAAAACGAACAATATTGTTGTGCGTTTAATTTTATTTAGTTTTAAAAAAACTCATTTTTAAATAGTTCGTTTTGCGGCGGAATTGCTATTTTGTTGTACCCTTTTATACCTATTACTACCACTTTGAACATTTGTTATAATGAATACATTATTTGAAATGCATTATTTTTGTATTCAAGGTGCAAGCACTATAGCAAGATTTATCCCTTACAACATACACTAACAATCACGATTTTTTTTCAAGGAAAATGAACGGGTTTCATTCCCGACTGTGTATGAGATCTTTGAATGCAGTTTTACATAACTAAAATCGACGCCATGGTTCCTTAAAACAAAATTTTTCTATTTCTAAGAGTTTCCGACTTCTCCATACTGACTAGTCTCAAAAAAAAGTATCAAAAGTATTGCTTCATGCACCTATGAACATATCTGCTTGTTTATTTTTATTATGCACAGAAGAGCTAGGATTGATCAATTTTGGATACATTAACATGTTGACGAATAAGTCAGTTTACAACAAACAAATTTGAAATTTTATTTCAGTATCTCCTGTTAAAAACTACCTACGATTAATAGAAGACTAGTTCTTTCCTAATACGGAAAAGTAGTTATCCTCTATATTTAAAAATGTCGAAAACCTCGAGAGTTAAGAAATCCATGTAAGTAAATTGACTAATAAATTGACTTATTAGTAATAAGTCAATAATGTCATCTGACGAATTAAAATAAATTGCTTACGTAAAAATACATTTTTAATCTCCAGTTAAACGTAATCCAGTTCTTTTTGAGATTTAACTTTAGTTAATGTAACTATCGTTTATTAATTTGGTTATAAATCATGTCATTACGCTAGTTCGTTATCAGATCACGGAAGCCATAATTATATTTAGTTGTATAAAATTGTAAATAACGTTTATTAAATTTAGTTATATAGTACATAATAACTCCACTACAAGTTACGTTGTTTAAATATATATAAGTTACATTGTACTCTGATTAAACGTAATGAAGTTTTGAACTTCTTGCTTTATTTCAGAAACTCTTTTATATAGTCATCTAGGTAGTTAAAAAGAAACCTTATCACTATAATGATAAAGAATCTTGAAAAATTGGGATATTATTCGGAATTACTTACATTGCAATTTATACAGGTTAAATAAAAATACATCCTACATTGAACACTTTATTTCATACAGTACACTCGCACCGATTTACATACATGTGGGTATCTAATAGTAGCGGTTCCATTAGCAGCTGTTTATAAACGTCACGCTACATTCATACGCGGTGCGAGTGAGTTGTTTATGGGGAAAAAGTGACTAATTTAAAAAAAGTCGTAGAACAAAATGAAATGTTAGTTTCTACGAAAGAAATTTAGTGTTAAGAGGATGCAGCTATTTTTTATTTAATCCTGTACAGCGTACCAGAATCGTCTTTATACTTTCGACTTAGTTGTCTTTTTTTGTACCTATTAATTGTGTATGTTTTTAAATCTATGGATTACACAATAATGTTGAAATTATTAGATATAAATTACAGAACAATATATCAGAAAGTGAATTAAAGAACTTAATGATTTTAAAAATATCAAGATCATTTGGTCTTAGCTGTAGTTCTTATTAGTTTTTTTTTAATTTTCCGCCTTTTGCTTGTGCCGCTTTACTTTAGTTCACTTTATTTTGTCAGTAATATATAGTTACAATGTACAAATATCGAAGCGTATTGTTTAAACAAAATTATGTTGTAACTACATTAGGATTAATTATACTATGTGATAAATAAATGCCATTTATGAGTATTTTAGTCGTTTATACGACAGTGTAAAAATGTTAAGAAAAAATGAAATAAAAAGTCTAAATTATTTACAAAGCGTTGTTTTATTTTCTCCTTTAAACTAATATGTAACTACCAAATAATAAACTTACATCTCTCATCAAATCGAAGCAGTGATAGCTTAGAGGTATAACTCGACTTGCATTTATATAATCGTGAATTGCAATCCAGACTTGTACAGCCTGGCAAAGTAGTTGCCGTAACAAGAGGAATTAAAAAATATTTAAGTGGCAACACTACTTTAATTGTTAAATGCGTTAGATAGAACGCCGTATACGTCGACTTTACTTAGGTACTTTTTATTGATAAAAAGTATATTGATACTTTTTAGTAAATATTATTTTAAATATTTATTTTTAGGTAAATGTGTTTAGAAATTTGACAATTAGAATTGTCATAGAGGAAGAGAAAAACAATCGCATATTTTCCCCGCCAGGAAAACAGAGGAAAGGTCGCCCTAGAACAGGTTTGGGTGATTTCGATTTATGTGCCATTAGACAATAGGTCCATTTCTTCTATAGTGTGAAAAGGCAAGTTACATATTATGTGTTATTTTAGATTTTCTTGCAGTTTACTACCTGCTAGGTTTAGTTATCGAAAATAATACTCTTACACTGTCCAACAGGTGCCGGCTGAACAAGCTTTTCAAAGCATTTCTGTCGAAGACTGGAAAAATTCTTGCCGACATGTAATGAAAATTGACAACGTACAAAGAAATGGAGCGATTAGTTATCAATCTCAGAGATGACAGCAGCGGTGAATCGTCAGAATCTGAAGAAGATCGGTATGATGCTGCAGAAAACTCAGGCCAAGACAGTTTTTTTCTGGAGTGGAATATCTCGATGAAGATTTTTTAGAATGGGATACCTATCCCAGTATGTGCAGAGTTAGCAACGTGAAATAAAATAAAAGCCACGTATAACAAACTGCGTACTTTAATTTAGTATTTCCGAAATCCTAGAAAATGTCCAGGTCATAAAAGAATATTATAATATAAATATATGTAGTTATAATTATAAATTAGGGCGAAGTCGTTCAAGAATTAGTCAAAAAATAATAAAGTATCACAACAGTTTGAGTCGTAGTATATGGGATGGTCACATGTGTGATAGTGGCGCCATCATTTTTTCCTCTACTCTTTTTTGCCAAGCTGTACTACTACATTGCTAGTAGACTATGAATTTTTCAATTATCAGCTCAGTGGTGCAGGAAAACATTGTGACGAAACTTGTCCCGCGATAAAACTGGGACATAATAAACTGGTCTAACGAAGGTGGCATAGTGTTCGTCAGCGGTGACTAGGAACGAACTGCCTCAAGAGGTCTTTCCATTGAGCTACGATATGGGGTTCTTCAAGAGAGCTGTGAATAGGATTTTGCAAGGTCGGCGACGCGCCCGCATACCCCCCGGTGTTGCAGGTGCCCATGGGCGGCGGTAACATTTACCATCACGTGGGACCGCTTGCTCGTCCGCCCACTAATCTATAAAAAAAAAAGTTGAAAATAATAATGTAATGGAGAACGAGTTACAAGCCATTCTTTAATTTGTATAGTCGGCGGTTACACGAGCCGTGGTTACAGCAAAACTACGGTGATGGTTGAACGCATTGTTGCTATTGACATGCCAATTACTCCTGTAGAACCATTGATGTACAGTATTTAGAAGCTAGTGTAGAACCATATCGACTGTACAAAAAAAAAAAAACTTGAGTATAGTAACTCACGAGCGCGCACCGACGTTGTTTGTGGGTAAACGTATATACTTATAACACGAGAAGTACCGCGTCAATATATTTGGAGGTAATTGTTTAGGATACAAAATATTTCTACGTGTACGGACACGTTGCCACTACAAGCAGGGCAGACGCGCGCTAGCGAGTTGCAAAAACTCGTTTACATAAAGCTGATAGCCTACTAATGGGTGAAATGTATGCAAAAATAAAACAAAAACATCATTTTTACAATTTGCTTTATTCATACAACGTTAGGATTATAATACAATAGGCGCATTGTCTTATAATGACGTAAGACTAAGTTACACGAATCATCACAATAGCACAAGTTTAATATCTGGGAAATGCTTTGAACATTTAGTAATGTCTCCCTCGTTCGTAAATTATTTCGATCTTGAATAGTAGAATGTTACTAAAATAACAAAAAGTATACAATGAAAAACCCATAAATACAATGGCGGGGCAAATACATAAATGCTGTTGGTTTTTAATTGAATAATTAGATGTTCATGAACAACATAACTATTATAATCATCAATAATTAGGCGCTTTATTTTGATGTTTGAAAAATAGAATATTATTTTTGTTCAGATTATTTAATGAATTATTTTAGATTATCGTTAATGAACCATATAATTTTAATATGGGAAATGAATGAACAACAGAAATACTGAAAGTGGCGGAAAATCGATGGCAGCAGATTTAAAGATAGGTTAGTTAGGCTATCTGGTGACTATAACGATACAGGAGTGTCCGTCCAATTTATTTATATAATGTACACCAACAGTATACATATAACAATTACAGATGTACACAAAACATTTATAGTAAACAATATCCATGCTTTTAAAAAGAAGATATTAAGAAGACTCCTATTAATAAATCATTAATAGGAGTGAAATATCTTTTTCAAATATAAATAGTTAAATAACTTTAACAAAAATATTTAACCAGCGACCCGCCTGCGCTTCGCCTGTTTTTTTTTTTTCAAAATTTCCAAATATCAGTTCAGTAGTTCCAGAGGTTACCCCCAACATACCCACAAACACAATTTTACCTCTTTATATATTAGTATAAATTACTTTCCTTAACGTCTGATAACTTTATCTTGAATATGTGCAAGGCGTCCGAAAATATATCCAAACCTTTGTTATGTAACATATTATGATCAGAACACATTCCGATTAAAAACGAATTAGGGGTCATCCATAAATTAAGTCACACGTTAAGGGGGAGGGAGGGGGTCAACAAAGTGTGACAACAGGGCAGGGGGGGACGCGTCATAAGCTTCGTGACGTCACATGTATAAATCTAAAGTATTAAAACTAAACTTCAACTCTAACGAAAAACTTTAAAATATATCTATCAATATTATTATAAGGTTGTTTTAATTTAATAATTTCTAAATTTAAAATTGCAAAATATGTGACGTCACACCAGGGGAGGGAGGGGGGGGGGGGGCACACAAATGTGACCACCTGTGACAAGGACGGGGGGGGACTTCGTATGAAAAATCATGACATTCGTGTGACATAATTTATGGATGGCCCCTTATGACTTTATGTTGATATCCTTTCCATCTTTTATTTTTATTTCAGACATCTACGTATTTTCTATACGGTAATTGTCACTTAAAGCCTGACCAGAAAAAATACAAAACTTGCTGTTGGGACGCCACATTCGCTTTTTTCATATCTAGTTAGTGTTGTCAGCAGAAGATATTAGTTCCATTAGCTTTACGCATCATGTCGAGGTTTTTTATTTTCTTGGTCAGGCTATAATATATAATGTAGTTTACAAAATCATCAAACATACCTATGGTATACATACAAGGACAATGTGTCCTCAGCAATTAACAATTGTTATTTCGGTTATTCAAAAATAGTTTGTTTTGTTGGTCATGATTTGCTGCCCAGTTAGTATTTATTGGTGCTCGTTTAAATACAAGCCTTTTAAACACTCTTCTGAGAGCGAAATTAGTATAAAAAACACTGGAATCTCAAGAATCACACTTTTCACTTGTTTAAGTGAAAAGTGTATAAATCCGTTGAAAATTTGTGACGCTCGTGCCTTTAGTTGCACCTCCCTGGGGGGTGGTTCGGGTTCGAGGAGGACGCGGGATGCGTCTACTCCGAAAACACCAAAAACGAAGTTTCGGCCGATATTGCGGTATGTTCCTACCACGAAATTCATTTGACACTTGAAACTACTCCGATCGCAAGAGACACCGATCGAAATATTGATTTTGAAAAAAGATACTTGGAGATCTAACATAAAATTTTCCGTCAACTTTTAAATAATCGGAAATACCTGATATATGTATAGAGTTTCGAACGAAGGAAAGTCAGACAGAGTAGGGTTAGGTCGAGAGCGAAACTTCGGAAGCGCAAAATCAAAGTAGGCCCCTGGTTACACTGCGGCACACCTAGCATCGTCATTGCGGAGCACTTGTATAGGTTCACATGTTGTCGACTGTATCATGAAAACTTGAACCCCTATACGGATGATTCTTACAGTTGGTCGATAATTTACTACCCATTCATTTTTTTATTCATAGAAGTCGACAGATGAGCAGACAGTCCGCTTGATGGTAAACGGTGGTAAGTACACATTGTCGCCCTGCGACAGTTCGCGAACATCAATTAGAATGACAAATGCTGGCCCACTTCCGGACGCGCTGCCTACCTTTGGAGAATGAAATGGAGAATTTTAAGAATTGATTTGGAGAAAGGAAAGGAGGAAAGGATGGAGAAAGGATCCTACCCCATTGGAAAATGGGGTAGGATGGGATCGGAATGGGTGCTTAATAGTACCATTAAATATTTTTTATAATCCCCTTAGGAGTTGAATTTCGAGAAATCCCTTCTTTTTAAGTCTTACGTCTTAAAAGGAATGTCCATCAATGTCCAAATTTCGTGTTTCTAGCATGAGCGGTTTTGACTAGGAGTTGAGGAGTCGCTCCCGACATTTCTCTTGTATTATCGAACAGATAAATAAGTACCGCATATACTAGAATATAATCGTTAGACTTCACATGACATTTTAGCGGAGAGAGCTCAAACAAACTTTTAAGTATTTATCGCCCTAAACCATTTACGTCTAGTGACTCTTCAAAGGACACTTGGGCCACAAAATTTCAAACAATCCGAAAAAGTACACAATTTATATAGCGAACAAATTATAGGTTAGAAGTTTTTCGTATTTTTTTTTTGCGAGTATCAATCTAAAAATGTCTGCAAAATTTGATGGAAATTTTATGGTACTTAATTAAATTTTCATAAAATAATCACCATAAAAAATATTAAAACAAACTTTTATAGAAAACAAAATGAATGAATCAAAATTATTCAGATGTGTGGGTAGTATAAGTACGAGTACATTGAGGATATTTGAAAAGTGAATAATTTATTTCCAAACACCATAAAATTAACCATAGACAAAGTGTAATAGACAAAATATATATATATAGAATATAAAACTCAAATCCTTTTCAACAAGGCAGATCTTATAACTACAGTAATATATACATAGTCATGTATGTGTGTCGCTCACATGACGTACACCTTCTCCACGCCCTTCATGCAGAACACTTCTTTTGTTTTTGGACAAATAATGGACCCGTGTTCCTTCATCATCTCCTTTAGAGCCTGGAAAAAAATTCAACCGATCGTGTCATTATGAAAAGTCGCACAGTGTTATTGATTAATCAATACACGAGCCACTTTTTTTCTTAACTAGTATTAGTACTAATAACACAGAATTTCTACTTTTTTACCCGAAGTGTCTTTGCAGCTAGATTATGAAATAGTATTACAAGAATAATACAGAGTGTGAAGTAGTATCAATTGTGAGGTAGCGTCGAGTGTTCACACTGGACACTAACTACCTCAGGGATAGTAACTACCATATATAGTATGTATAGTAGACTACCAGCAGAGGTAGTGACGCTTGCAAGCTAGTATTGAGTGTTTAGATAGAACCGGATGCGAAATAGTTTGAAGTGAAGTATCGAGTGTGAAATAGTACCGAGCGTGATAAGTATTGAATGGTGAAATACAGAATGTGAATGTGAAATACACTCCCCGGACACCTGTACCGAGCCACCCTGCATTCTCAGTTTTGATGGCCTGAAGCTTAAAAAAAATGTTTTAATTGATCAAAATGTTTTTATGTAGTTTCGAAGCTGGCATACTAATCAATATTTTAGTATGCAGAGTATCTACTGAAAAAATTGAGTTTAAGTGTAACAAGTCGCCTTTCTCATGGGGAAGACTTGTATTGGATTTTGGAAGAAAAAATAGTTTACCTAAAAAAAACGTTTATTCAATAACTTGTATTACCTCCAAGAGCGTTTAAGACGGCCGTCATGCGGTTTGCCATGGAATCAATCAACGTCACTATGACGTGTTGTGGAATGTTCTCCCATTATTCCTCGATGGTAGATTTCAGTTCCTGCAAGGTCTGCGGAGCTGGCTGGTGAGATCGAGCACGTCTTTTTAGCTCATCCCATAAATTCTCTATGGGACTCATGTCTGGGCTTCTGGCTGGCCATTTCATGACTGTGATACCGACGTTGTGGAGGTATTCCCTGACGATTCCTGCAGCGTGTGCTTTTGCATTATCAATCATGCATAAAAATGAAATCTTGGTCAATAAACCCAGCATATGACCGCACATGAGTCTCTAGATATTGACGAATGTATCGGTCGCCATTCAGTGGTGGCAGCCGTGGTTCCCGTCACTACCTGAAGTCCAGTTTTGCCTTTCACGGAAATACCTCCCCAGACTATCCATGACCCCCCCGCCATAACTCACTTAATACATCACCGCAAAAAACGTTCATCCTGTTTTCGGTACACCATACAGGATATTCTTGTATTCATCAGTGAAGGCTCCATTGACGTTGAGTTCAATGCAAATGTTCGCGCGCAAACTGAAGGCGCGCCATTCAGTGTGCTCGTGTCAATTTGGCCCAATTGGCTGGCTTATGTGGTTTTATATCACGTTCTTCGAGTCTCCTAAGAGTCCAAGCGCCAACAGTCACTCTCATGAAAGTCTCGAAGCTGTTCTTGGATCTGTACTGAGGTCAGGTGACGATTTCATAAGCTGGTCGTGAAGATAAACCAATCTCGTCTTTTCGTCGTCACTCGGAATCGTGGTCCTCCTGGACGGTGAACGAAGCCGCCAGTCTCTAGGCATCGATAGTACACACTTTGAACAGCAGAACGGCTTAAATGAAGCTTTCGCTCGCATTCCGCTGACTAAGCCCAGGCTGAAGAAGTGCCACAGCTTGTGCGGCTACTTCAGGCGCAGTATCCATAAATTTTAAGGTCAAAATCGGTTCAAATTTCAGGAAAAACCATTTAACGAAATTTTTATTGAAAAACACCATTAGATAAAAAAAACTGCTCCGATTCAAACTTTCTGCTTCCTTATTTTTTCAAAACAATGTACTGACTCGGCTTTTCTTCTGTGGATCAAATTCGTGAATTCACATTTAGAACAATAGGACACAAAAATGACAGACATTCACCAGAAGGTGAATATGCCAGATTCAAAACTGCATAAAAACTTTTTCTTTGACCTAACATTATTTTTATGTTTCAGGTCTTTATAAATAAAAATGCAGGGTGGCTCGTTTCAGATGTGCGGGAGTGTAGTATAGTGCCTGAAGTGCCAGAGTGTGCAAAAGTATTAAGTATAAGGTAGTATCGATCGTAAAGGGGCATTGAGTGTGAGTATGCAGTGTAGCGTAGTGGTATCGAATGTGAAGTAGCATGAGCGTGTCGTGCTGGCATAAGTCACCTTCTCTCCGTAGACTTGTCCGTTGGGCAGCACCATGGGCAGATTATGCTCGTTGAGCGGGCGACCGGAGAGGCGGCACACGAGGCGCGAGTGCGAGCAATGCGCGTGCGGCAGCGTGCGCGCCAGACTGGACAGCGGCGGCGCGCACGCCGGGCACGACGACACCTGCGTCGACGCACTACTACACTGCGGCGTGTTCAGCGCTGCCAGCCCCAGCTGCAAAGCAACGGGCAGCGCAGGCAGACGCGCGGGGTGCAGTAGTCGCGCGTGCTCCCAACGGAACTGAGACACGAGACGTGACCATCGCAACCGCGACAGCAGTGACTTATACGGCTCCACCTCTGCGAGAAGACAACCATATTCTCTATTCCAATATATTCAACATTTTGTTCATCGGTTGAATATTCTGGACGTATTTTCCAGATATTTCAATTATTCAAGACTAGTTGAACACTTTAGAAAGAAAAAAGTTCGCGTTGTTCAACTATTATTAGAACTTTAGTAAAAGGTAACACAAAAGGAACATGCCATTCTAACTTGTAGAAAAAAAATATTGCATTATGAAAAAGAAAATGACTGCATTGGAAAAAAAAGCTTTTTATGAACGAAGGCGGCAGACGAGCATACAGTCCACCCGATGGTAAGTGGATACTGTCGCCCATAGACATTAGTCCAAAATGACAAACGTTGGCACGTCCCCAGATGCGCTGCCTATCTTTGGGGATATAGGAATGGATTTGGAGAAAGGGTTGGGAAAATGCGGAGGGATAGGATGGGAATGGGCTCTGGCACATTCACTCCCTACCGAAACACGTACGTACATAAGTGTTACCGCCACCCATGAACACCTGCAACGCCAGCGGGTATGCGGGTGCGCCGCCGACCTTCCAAAATCCTATTCACAGCTTTATTATGTTAATTGTATTACTTTAAATAATCGATCATCAACAATCGACAAAATTGGTTGTAAGCACTAGCACAGTTTACATTCTGTTAACCCTATTCGTTACATTCGTTATATAAAGCTTCCCCAGGTTTATATAAGGGCCGTGCGAATATCCCTCCGGCCGAGGTAGAAGAGAGTCGCGTAAGGCTTGTGTCCGAAATCGAGAACTCCTTCGACAGAGTCTCAATTTGTGGTAAACTTAATTTGGTCAAATTTAACCCCAACAAAACACAAGTCTGTGCATTCACCGCTAAGAAAGCTCCATTTGTCGTGGCACCTCAATTTCAGAACATTCCTATCAAGATCTCTGAGAGTTTTGGGAGCCTTGGCGTCGATATATCGAGGAAAGTCGAGGTTTCGGCGTCATCTGGCGAGCAAGACAAAACTTGCTAGTAAAAAGCTCAGTGTACTGAATGTAACAAAGCAGTACTTCACTCCGGGGCAACGCTTGTCGCCTTTATAAAGCTAAAATTAGACGCCATATAGAGTACTGCTCACACCTCTGGGGCGATTAAATTAAACATTTCCTTAAAAGTTCATTATAAAGTGTTTAGTATATCCGTATCCGAAACCATTTCATATACAATATCCGAATCCGTAATATCATATCCCTAGCAAACCTAATATTTATCAACCCGATGCACACAAATATATGTATTTGTGTGCATGTGTGTGTGCATGTGCATATGTAACTCCTTGGATGGATAACGTTACGCTCGCATGCAAAATAATTTTGCAGATATTATACCAGTAGCTGTGGACTTGGCCACTGTATATATTCACGTCCATCGTGGTTAAGTATTTACCTTTAAAATACATACTAGGCCGAAAGAAATCTGAAAAAAGTATTCCTAGTTATTCGAATAAAAATTAGTCTCACATTTATTAACAAGCCGAACGACACTAAACTGATAACAAGAATTAGTAAGCTGGTAAAACAAATAGTTATACTGACCGGTGTCGTTGGGGAAGGCGAGCATGCCCATACAGTGCTGTATGTCCTCGAGCTGACCCTCCTCGTACGTGGAGAAGTGCTTCTTGGCGTAGCGCACCGCCTCTAAGCGTTTCTCCTCGCGCACCAGCTCGATGAACTCCTGAAAACCGACAGATTATTTCGTTGAACAATAACATATTAATGACTATAATATTAGACACAGCAATGATAATAATATGTATTAACTACTGAGACAATTGGATAACCTAAGGGTATATATGCTCGACTCACATTCAGTGTGATCGTGAGATCAAATCCTCGGCCCGTACCACTGATTTCTATTTAAGTACAGATTTTTTAAAATGCTCACTTGCTCAGCGGTGACATCATAAGAAAAATTAAATTTAAAATAAAATCTGGTGTATGTGTACCAATCCGCAGTGGGCCCGCGTGGCGTATAACGGCCGGAATCCCCCCCCCCCCCCCCCCACAAGTGATTTACTAGAAGCCTGTGCCCGGCAATGGGATATTAAAAAGCTGAAAAAAGAAATCTACAAATCTAACAAACGCACAACAAAACGCAATATTTGTAGTAGTCCAACTACAAAAATATCGTCTGAAATATAAGTGAAAATTCAAGAAGCTTTTTAAGCCTTGTAACATTACGCTAAATTGAGTTGAATGGTGCTAAAAAGCAAAAATATCAAATTGGCGCTTGGACTAGTTATACATAATTGTATCAGAGTGAGCTTTGACAGTTTGTTTCTTTTGTTAAAATTTATATGAAGCACGGTCTTAAAAATGAAATAAGACGTGTTTTGAAGGTCTATCGCGATGTTGTTTGATATAGAGAAATTTATACGACAAATTGAAAGCAGACGAGCAATCTGAGATATATCCTCTGAAGAATATTGTACGCGATCTGACTCGCACTACAATTAGCTGCTCGAGATCCTGGCTGGCGCGGTTGGTATATTTTTATTTTATTAATGATTATTAATTTTATTTAATAATTGGTAGTTGTCTTTATTGTAATTTTAAATTCCCTTGCACAACAACGTGACAAACGACAGTTATAACTGTAACAACAATTATATCAATAACGACAGTTATAACAGTAACGAAAGTTATAACAAGAACAACTATTATAACAATTACGCCACGAGATAGAATCCTTGAACAATTGAATGGTTCAACACCATTGAATCCACCTAGAGACCATTGCATGTGATTACACCAGAATTCCATGTTGCGGGTCCAGATCCATACTCATACAAAGACAAAAACCAATACAAATGCTTTAACAATACACTAATATAATGCACCTAATTACAATATTGTGTAGTATTAACCTGTATCCGTATCTTGAATTCCATGGTGGAGTTGAGCTTCCTCAGCTTGGACTTGTTGTCAGCGCACCATTGTAGACAGCGCGCTGTGCGCTGCTGTGACAACTCAGCCTCCACCTCGGCAGCTGCCGCGTATATGTCTGAAAATGATATTTAGTCTTTATTATTAGCAAAACATGTATGGCCTTAAAACGCTACGTTGGCCAAGCGGGTTGGCGAGTCCACTCTTTTAAGAGGCAATGTATTTTTTTTTTATGTACGAGGGCGGCAGATGAGCATACAGTCCACCTGATGGTAAGTGGATGCTGTCGTCCATAGACAACCGCGATACATGCCAACATCAGTCCAGAATGACAAACGTTGGCACGCCCCCGGATGCGCTGCCTACCTTTGCAGATTAAGGAATGGATTGGGAAAATGTGGAGGCAGAGGATGGGATGGGAATGGGCTCTGGCATATCTCACTCACTACCGAAACACGTACGTACATTATGGAAATAAGATAAAGTGGGAAATGCACTACATTTCAAGGTAGTCTTCCGTGAGAGAGGGGGGTAACGTGGCCAGTCGAGCGCGCCCAGCGGCTGTTGTATTGCAGCGCGCTTGTGGTAGCGGCTTTGTTATCCCTTAGTCGCCTTCTAGGACAGACACGGGAAGAGGTAGGGTGGTGCTATTCTATAATCGGCCGACACCACTCTGCACAAATATCCCTCGTGCCCAAGACAACGTGCACGAGGGGGCCCATGTTCAGGAGTGGATACTGAAAGGGCTGGTTGCATTGCCAACACAGAGTTACGTATGCAATTTTACTTTCTGCGATGCTACAACCCGTTGACCATCTCAAAATTCTACTGCATTTGGCTCTTAATTTCGCCTGTTTCTTCCAGGATGCTATTCTATTCATGGTGGCGGACTTCGGACGGCTACGAGAGTTCGCATACTGTGCACGACAGAATAGTGGATAGTGAAAGTGCGGTGCATATATACCTATGTATACATATGTAAAATACCTATGGATACCTAGGTTATAAGTCAGGGTAACAGAATAAGGTTTATAATAAAGACTACCGCCCGCAGTGTGTTTCATTTAGATATAAGTTCTAGAACATAAAGTTGCGGGCTAGGTGGCGAAGTTCCGGTATCGGCGCCACTAGAAAGCCGTACACCCTCAATCCTCCCATACCCCTTGCTACTCAAAGAGGGAGGAAGGGAAAACAAGGAAAAGGTAATTAAAAGGGTGAATACCCAAACTTCGCCACCAAAAATAGTCTTTATCCTCCGTGCAAAAAGAGGACCGACCCAGATATATGTGACTTATAGCCTAGATATTATGTACAAAAGTGGAGAGCGAATAGCAATAAATCTTCCCCAGGGAACGGGGGGATCGCTTGGGCAGCAAACTACTATAAAAGGGGGAAAGCCCAACGACCAGCAAGCCAGTTCGTCCTCACCACTTGAACACTAAGAAACCTAAGAATAAAAAGTGAGCTTGTTGCCCATTGCTGCTCCCTCCGCACCCCTGTGGTTTAATGTGAACTAGAGCAGCGTTTTATTTCCGTATTCACCCCAACATCTGATCTGCCGAGATCCCTGCACCAACATCAAGACCGGCAAGCCTGAATCCCTACACCCCCCCGTTAGAGCAGCGACGCGTGGCCTGCAACATTGGCCTTCGATAGCGATCGGCGTCCAACTCTAACATCTGGTCCTTCCGAGCCGGATCGCTGAGCCAAGCCCGGTCACCAAATCGGCGTCCACCTCTAACACATACGGAGGGCAATAATTAAGGCAAGTGGAAATAGGGGCCGTTCGGCATCAGAGAGACATTCGTTGTTTCGTCGGGCCTCAGAAAGATGACAGTTAAAAAATGATACAGACAATAATGTGTAGGGAGTTAAGAAAGACTGCAAGTATGGCGCGATTCGGTCGGAATAACCACGAGATTGGTAGGACCATGGGAAAGCGGAGAATAGTCTTCTGATGCTCCTCAGATCTCCCTTAGAAGGGTGTGAGTGCACCGCGCAATTCCAAAGCCACTGGGCGCGCCCGACTGGCCATGTTACCCCACATTCACAAAACACTACCGTAAAATGTACTACATTTCCCATCTCTATCCTATTTCCTACAATATACGTACGTGTTTCGGTAGTCAGTGAGATATTACATTTTATTAAACCTTATAAATACATCGAGTATATCGAAACATTAATTTCATTAAAGATACATCAAATTTCATTAAAGGTTTTTGGCATATTGTAAGGTCAACCAGGGCTATTGTAAATTAACTTTCTGACATGTTTATAATTACCCCTGTTCACCATTGCAATTCAGAACAACATAGGTCCTCACACTAGGCATAGTCTGAATAGTGAGGGCCATTTTGAAGGAGCTATCCATTACCAGAGAAAGCGTAAGTGAGCGGGATAATACTGTAAAATGTATTCATAATCTTATTATTATTGTATTGTGTTTGTTTGAGCGTGTGTGTGTGGCGAGTAAATGTGTAATAATGTGTGTACATGTGGGTGTGTGGCGGGAAGTATGTATTTGATTACATTTTCTTATATTACTTATTGTACTATTATTCTATTATTACTATCTTATTGGAAGATTTTTAAAGATGAGGTAAACTCCTCATTCCATTATACTTCCTATTTCCCATTTTGTCTAAACCTCTCCTAGATCCCTAAAGGTAGGCAGTGCAGCCAAAGGAGTGAGTGCTATACTTTGTCATTCCGAACTGATATTTTCTTGTGCCGCGCATGCCTCCGGGCGACAGTTACGAACAGGTGGATTGTCTGCTCGTCTGAAACCTTCTTTCTTTCTTTAAAAATCACTCAATCCATTTGTTACGCGGTTTCCATCCATCCAACCACGACGAGGCCGTTGTGGTCTCCTCTGTTGCAGAATCCAACCAGTCATTACTTATTATGGTATAGTATTTTAGTATACCATAATAAGTAATGGTATAAGTATATATATTTTGGGGGAGAGTGCACGCTGCAATCCAACAGCTGCTGGGCGCGCTCGACTGGCCACGTTACCCCTCTCTCACAGAAGACTACCTTGAAATGTACTGCATTTCCCACTTTATCTTATTTCCCTAATGTACGTACGTGTTTCGGTAGTGAGTGAGATATGCCAGAGCCCATTCCCATCCCATCCTCTGCCTCCACATTTTCCCAATCCATTCCTTAATCTGCAAAGGTAGGCAGCGCATCCGGTGGCGTGCCAACGTTTGTCATTCTGGACTGATGTTGGCATGTATCGCGGATGTCTATGGACGACAGCATCCACTTATCATCAGGTGGACTGTATGCTCATCTGCCGCCATAGTCCATAAAAAAAAAATGGTAATGATGACTCACCGACATTAGTAAGTTCCCTTAGCCCCTTGGCGTCAGCAAGCTTGTTGGCCGAGTCATAGTAACCGTTGCGCAGGAAGTAATCCACCAGCATACGGTCTAAACGCACTTTGCGCCACTGGTTTAGTGTTGTCTGAAAATGTTAAACAATATATTACTATGCTATGTTAAATGTTGCCAGAAAGAGATAGCTTTAGAGATAGAGCTACCTTTTTTCACTGCACTTTTAGCATCCACAGTTGGGCATGGGCCTTAAAACAACATGTTAGCCAAGCGAGTTGGTGAGTCTATTCTTTTAGACGGGGTATAGTTCCTCAGGGTATGTGGTAGTGGCTTTGTTATAACTTTTACAGGAAGAAAGAGAAGAGAAGAAGGAAGAGGTGGGGTGGCGCTATTCTATAGCCGGCCCACACCACACGGTACTTTTTTCACTACTTTTCTATACATCTCATATTTATATCTGCTTGTCGTCGTGACACACGACAAAGGTTGATTGAGTAAGTTAAAATAGCATTTATGGACAACTTTTTTATTGATTTTATATCCGAGTGTCATGTTGTGTGAAATAAAACATTTTCTTTCTTTCATTACCCTATCAAAATTTAGTTTTAAAAATCCTTGCTTTTTATATATGTGTGTTACAGTTAACAATGGTCATATTCGTTGGCAGATGTCGTTTACAATGCCTATCCATACTTCGACGGTGTAAATCTCAATTAGCGTAACGGGCAAAGCAGGGCTTGTAACACTAAAACAATTAAAACAACAGTCTCTTAAGCTATAATTTGTTGAATAAACCGCTATTTTATACCGCTAAATTTGTTTTATACAAAATTAATATTTATTTATTATATGTTATGCCTGTCATTTGTGTGTTGTTTGTTTGTTTTATAAATCAGGGTAAGCGACTTGATTCAAAAGCTACCGAAATTTTAAATATATAGTAAGACAGAGGAGAAAGTATGGAGGAGAACTGAATATACGTTTTAACGTATTTTAGAAAAATGTCCCCACACTCAATTGATATTTACATCATAGACTTATAAAAACAACTTCTTTTATATAAGTATGGAACTCAAAATACCTCAAAAAGTTTCGTATTGTGCGAAAGCCGAGTTGGCCAATGGTTCAGATTTAAACTATACCTTCGTTTGAGGGGAGCTAGGTTCCGCCAGAGCTCCTGCTTGTTCCTTAAGATGCTCGAGGCGTTTCTTACAAACGTAAGCGGCTTGCACCTCCTCGTTGATCGATTCTGACGCTTTGCGTTTCATTGTGGTCAGTTTCTCCACCTAAATTTTTTTCAGATTGAGATTCAAAATAATTTATAGTAAAATATACTAAAATTAGAGATGAAGCGCAAATCTTAATGTTCAAATAGAGCTTACAGTTTACCCTTATCGGGCATACAATATCTATGGTTACCGCCATCCATAATAAATATTATAATGCATGAAATAATACACCACTAGATAAATTTTACAAAAACACACTTACATAGTTATAAATATGTAGTAAGTAGTAATAGTAAAGTACATATACTAAATAGTAAAGAAGAAACTGAGAGCGATTTGACATAACACTTCTAAATTTTAAAGGTTTTCGTGATGCCTATAGTTTAATAAAGTACTATATAGTAGTTTAATAAAGTGTAAGTATATTGTTAAATGTTAGTCAATAAACAATTGATTATTTGAGTGTCAGATCATAGAGTTAGTCATAAATAAGCAAACAGGCATAGCTTCAATTTCTATTTTATAATTAACGGCTATCGAGAATTCAAAATTGAAGTCCAAAAAACATAAATAAATTAAGAATGAATGAGTAAATACCATTCCACCAAGCAACGTATCAATCTCTCCAACTGTGACTGGTTTCTTACTGGCAGACTCCACCTCAACTGCCATGGCCGATACCTGCCTGGCTTCCACATCGAGAACACGCTGTGCATTGCGGTAACGCTTGTTGAACACTTCATATGGCACCTGCGAATTATTTCATGAGTTGTCAATATTACAGACAACAGCATATTACCATAACCAGTCCTTACATTGTCCACCGCTGGACATGGGCCTTCTAGTACACATTGTCTTGTGCCTGAGAGATGTACAACTTTAAAACACCACTCTAAACTCTTTTAAAGGTGGTGGAAGTTTGTGGTAGTGACTTTGTTATCACTTGAGTCACTTTTTATGACACCCACGAGATGGGTTGGTGCTATCCTAAAGATGGTCAACACCACACGGCCATATAGCATAATATTAGGGATAACATTTTTATTAGGGTAACATTAAGAAAAAAAAAAACCTGACAAATATTCACTGCTGACATATGTATATTGATACATTTCATGACAGTCTTCTGTGAGAGTTACTAACTCAATCAATTGACAATATCCATTCAGTAAGGGATGCAGTATATCCCTGTTGATATACTCAATCCCACTAATTTTATAAATGGGAAAGTTTAGAGGTTTGTTACTCAATCACATCGAAACGGCTGAGCTGATTTCGGCTGAGCTGATTTCGTTGAAATTTGGCAAATAGGTAGATGGTAATCCAGATTAACACATAGGTAATATCTGTCTGAACCAGACAACAAAGTCACAAGGAAGCTAGTGAATAATATAGACATAATGTAATGAATAAAAATTAGAATAATGTAATTACATAGTTTATTAGAAGTTCTAAGAAGAAATTGTTTATATAATTGTTGCATTACAAAAATTAGCATCAAATAAATACAGTAATGGATGGTACAGTTTCTGATTCCAAACCCTTTGCTAGTGAACTCATTCCTAGAATTAAAAGAAGAAGTTTACAAAAATGGGAGTATCACTTCGGTGAACAGTCTGTATCTAAGGAGGTTGGAATCTGGTACAGAACTATCCAGTCAAATCCCTTGTGGACACCTTGGTTTGATTCTGCCAATCTCACAAGAAAAATGTTGGTCTCAGCTTTCAGACTGCGTTCTGGACACATCCCAACAAATAAGTTCTACCCATGATGGGTATTAAACCATCACCACTGTGTGATGACTGTCAAAAGACCGATGACCTTTTCCATTTAGTGTTGGAATGTGTTCGGAATTCAGATATGAGAAGAAGAGTTCTTGGGAGCTCAGGTTCACTGCGCAATGGAGAGATCAATTGCTGGCTAGCAGAGCCTCTTTCCAGTAAAGCTGTAAGTTTATACCAGTTTATTGATTGTTCCCTTGACTAAGGGAAAGGAGAAAGTACCCATGAGGCTGGCATGATCACCCAGGGTGTTCAAAGCCTCGTCAAAAAGATGATTAAAAAAAAAAAAAAAAATACAATTTTATAATTTATTTAAAAAACAAAGATTATAAACTGCAAACAGTTTCAAATACAGCCTTTACAAATATTCCAGGAGAAGAGACAAAGCAAAACTTGTAACACCAGCTAACACAAGATATAGGCGTACCAGCAGTAATCCTGCTCGCCCATTATACAATAATAATAAGGTATACATATAAAAAGAAATGTCTGACTGATTCATCATTGGTGTGACGAAACTGCTAGTTAGAAACATGAAGAGTACCATTTTATGACATACATGAAGATGGGTTTTATGACTTGGTGGATACTAAGGAAGGACTTTTAGAAATTTTAGTGAAAAGAGAGGGACAATAATCTCAGAACTAAATATTTGACGCAAAATGTATATCTCAAAAACTTTTGAAGTTAAGGCTCTGGGGTTGGGGAGTTTGAGTTCTCATTTAAAATATATTTATTTAAACAGTGTATTGGCGTTTTTTGATATTTGACTTAGAGGGGAGCATAAAAGGGGGGAAGGGTTTTAAAAAGACACACACTTTTTATTTGGTATTTGTTTCCAGGAGAGTCTATTACTTTTTAATACAAAATCCACAGTGGCAAAGCCCTGTGTAAAAAGCTAGGAATAATAAATGAAATAATGATAAATGGCTACTCAGAGAAAATAATACTTAATGCTGCATGTATAAAGAGCTTCCAAAACAGTCAAGCCGCTTGAATCAAGCATGTAGATTTTACTTTGAAGAAGCTAATTTGATTGTTTACATCACTTGCTTGAAGCAACCATCAGGCATCTACTTCCTGACCGAAAATAATACACATTGGCCTTTAGCAAGGGACTATCCGCTAGCTTTGGGTTTGTTGAGCGTCATCTCTGTCATGTGCTGCTATGACAGAGATGACACTACAAATCCGAGCTAGCTGATCATAGTCAATGCATATTACTTTCGGCTGGGATGTGTATATTGCGCATGCTTGATTCAAGCATATCCTGTAACAAATGCAATAAAAACTTTACAAATGCTCAGAGTAATGTGATTAATGATAACTTTGTTAACCATTGTTAATACCAAACTGTTTCACTTTTATTCCCTTTTTTCTAACACAAAGCTAATATGTTAGAACTAGAAATACCTATCTTTGTTCAAGTGCATTTTTAAAACCACACAAAATGTAAATTGATCACCCACTATGACAAACTTCGTAAATGAGTCAAGCGGCTTGATGTGCTAACAAATTTGCATCATGCCACTTGCCACTTGACCATCTCAGAAGCTCCTATGCATATTTATATATTATGTGGGTATTTTTAGGTTCTTCAAGTTGGGAACCTAAAAATACCCACATGTCCTTGTAATTAATACTTCTCCTTCTTCCAAGGAATTGTCCTTGTAATTAATTTTATAACTGATTTAGCTGGGTTTACTTAAATTATTATATCAAATTATATCTCAGCAACAATAAGTTAATTAATTTAATTATGCATTTAATTGAAACTGCAGATACTTGATGCTAATGGCTACCTACGAAATAACATAAACTTTTACCTTCAATGTAGCGTGTTCCAACGACTTTATCTCGTTCATCTTTGCGTGATCTTGTGATTTCTACAGGATAAAGTATACCAATATACGATGGAACTCTTCAGTAGTTGTCTTGTGGAAATCGTGAGATTCCTATGAAATGAAAACAAAACTCAGCTGATTGATCATCGAATTACTAGACAATAAACACAAAACTACACAAAACTCTAACACTGTGCTGTATATATAAGTAAAATGTTGACTTTTTATTGCACAAGAAACGTGAACCAGAATATGACACGAAAATGAATGCTAGAAGATTATTGTTAAATATGTAGCGAAAATAATGCAAACAAACCTTTCTTTCGGGACCACGTAAAGTGCGTTTTGAATCTGAAACTTCAGCTCAGCAAAGCCACTTCGAGATGTTTATATTTTGTCCTTACTTTCCTTTTCCGACAGATTGTTGGCTTCAAAGTTGATTAAAAAAATATTTGTGTAAAATTAGTGCTGAATATTATTTATTTCTTTCTCAAAAGATGTTTAAAATTTTGTATAAAATGATTTTGTGTATATATCACATTATGAATTGAATCATATTTGAACGTTCATAAAGTCGGATCATTTCACAAAACATACAAACATTAGACATTAACCGAATGTTAAAGTACTCATTGTCGATGGAGTGTGATTTAAAAGCGTGCTGCTAATTTGATGTTAAACGCAGAATGCCATCATTTAATGCGTTATTTTTAATACTCGTAATGCAATACATAATAAATATGTGTAATGTAAATTTAACATTAGGTAGAAAAAAATTTACTTAGAAGTCGCTTTTATGTTTTCTAAAAAGGAATAATCGAGTCAATGTATATTTACCTTTTTTTGGAAAAGTACATAACATAATTTTTATGGTTTTATTTTTATTTGTGATGCGACGGGAGCCTTTTTAATATTCATTAGAATCATACATATATTTTGTTTGAAGTCTAATATTTTGCTTGAGTATATTCCGTCTCATAACATAACCTACTGCATTCGTCAATTGTAATAAATTCATTTTACCCATGGGTATCGTTGTCGTATGAGAAATCAAAAAATAATTTGAGAGCTACTAAATCGGTTTCGAGGTGGTTTTCAAATCTTAAAACTTACGACTAAAAATTTAAATAGGTTATCCACTTACAAAAAATGACTGTCGTCTTATAACTAAAACTTATACATTATATTAGTGATTAAAAAAATGATTTTTTCATTCCTTAACTTGATCTGTTAATTCATTCTAACAGAAACAAAAAGGCTCCAAAGCTTAAATCGCACAAAAATAGAAAAGAGACAACATCGTTATTTGCAAGTCTCCTTCCACAAATCTTTTTCTCCTCCAACTCGAAATTTTAATTTTAATGCACCTGCCATATAGTGTACTTCATTCTGTCTCTCCTTTCATTAGTTAGAATATAGAAGAAGTAAATGTTCAAATTAATGAAATATTAATAAAACAAAACTAATGTTTTTTATACATTTGTGTGAATATGGATACACACCTAAAGATATAACTGGTGAAATAAGTAAGAGTTTAAGTTACCCAAATGCTTCGCTGGCTGATGCTTGATGGTTTGTTTGTTCACTGGGGAACAATATGTTTCGTATATTTGATAATTGAACTATTTGCTTTGATAGCAATACCCTTTCATATTATCTTGAGCTGCAATGTAATGTATTAATTGCATTTCATTTTATTTGCCAAATTCAATGTGGCAAATTCACATAAAATTGCACATAAAATGATGGCAACTATTATTGTGCTAATAGTTAAGCGAAAAACTGGAGACATTGCAGCTAGGGGGAATTACAGATATCTTTGGCCACTATAATAGTGAATGTGCTTGACTGCTTACTGGGGGCTCACTCACCTGGATAATATCTATATATACACGACGCACAGTTTGGGTTTTAGCATGGATTGTCAACTGAGTCCGCCATACTGAGCCTAAAACAGACAAGATTCCTGATTATTGATACAAAAATCAAATCAACGATCAATCAACGAATGACACTTTATCCCGTATAGCTTGGAGTGCGGGGTGATTTAGCGATCTGATCTCGCCCAAGCGCTTTAATCTGTACGTCAATAGGCTGATTTAGGAGCTCAGCAGCATGCATGCTGGATGATACATAGATTGCGTTAGTGTCAACCTGAAAGACGATCCCGATATTGAACGGGAACACAGGGCATTGGCAGTGTGCATTAATTTGATAGCTCGCAGATTGACTCGTTCTACGAAACAGGTTAAATTCACCCTTTTTAAAGCTTTCTATCGGTTGTTTTTATGAGCAGTCTGTGGGGTCAATAACATTCAGAATGTTTGCTGCCGAGCGCAGGGACGACTTTAAGGCGTTTAGGCGAAGAAGGATAGCATCCCTGTGATGCAGGATGCGGGGCAGCACCAATATAATCATAACTGCGGTCGCAAATAGGATTGATTGTCCCATCCAAAATTTTTGGCTGGGATAAATAGATAAATAGATAAATTTTGTAACAGTTTGTTTTTTAATAATATAGTTTATTTTATAAGTCTCTTACAACCCTACTTATGAATACTATGTTATATTTGAAATAAATAATAAATGATATGAAAAAAGATATAGTCCATAAATTCCTGATGATTTCTATTGTAGTTAAGTATGTTTTAGGTTTTATCAGGTTATCACTTATCAGTTTTTAGAAATATTAACACAAATTTTAGAAACAATATATTATTATGAATTTCTTCATTATGTAATTCTATTATCCATATTTTCGCATCAATATGTTCATTATAATAAGCATTATAACCCTGAACTTCAATATAATACATTTTAAAACGTAATTTACAATTGAGCAAGAATCTAGAAAGTGTGGGATATTGATACAAACTTGTACCATGCGTTTTGTCAGCGCGTCACTTTCGTTACGCAAATCCGCCATTTTGTACGTTGCAGGCGGTGGTTCACGGTTTACTTTCTCGGTCTAGTGTTTATTTCTACGAAAAAACTGAAAACTTTCTTCAATTTGACTTTGCCAACTTAGCATTGACATAATTAACTGTATTGTGCAATAATTTAGCTCTTATTATCTGTGCTTTCGTGATTTGTGTGTGTCCTAATTGGAGCGCGTGGCTGGTGATTCTTTGTTTTTGGATTCAGCATATTTACGGTAAGTTCCTTTGGTATTTACTAATAGTAAGATTGTTTTCGAGGTATACATGTATTGGGTGATGCGTTTGTGGGTTCAAGTGTGAAGTTGAGGGTGTAATTTCCGAATGAATGTGGTAGCGTCATCGACGCGGTCTCAGTACGGTGCCGTGATTACCGTGCTGGGCCTATGGCTGGCGGCCGACATTGTACCGACGCGTCACACCGCAGCCGTGCAAGAAACACGTTAGTCGCGAATTGACTTTCTAGAACTCTCCGATTAAGCCCGAGGGGCTTTAATAAGATATCTTCTCTCGGCCATTGTTCAACAAAGTTTCGGAACTCCGGTGAGCTACAAATCGGGTTATAAGTTACGCTCAATAAAAAACTTAGTGGTTGTGCTCAGTTTGGTAGTGTTTGGTTATGTTATAAATTGGATTTATTTGCTATAACAACAGCATCACTTAGCTAAGGTAAATTTGATTCATAATAAAATATGTATACAAAACTTATTTTTACTATATTATGTTAGTAAAAAGGTGCTTATGTTCAGTTTTTCCTTATTTCCTTTTGTAACATGTTAAAATACATATAGATTTATGTGGAGACATAACTCTAACTATTCTAAATCAATTCAAAATTATTAGATCATATTCAGCAATGATTATATTCATTGTAGACACAATAAGCTCCATGATGTAATAATTTTCTAGTCATTTAATAGACAAAAAATTAATACACCAATTGAACATCAAAATAACTTTATGTTAACTTACTTGATAATTTAAAAAAAAATACAAAAATATTTGAGGTTTCTGGAAAGAACTGCTTTGTTACGTTTTTTATCTTTAAATTCTAGTCACCATAAAATTTTGCAGACTTACCAAATGACATAGAAATTGACATTGACAATAGGGATGTTCCGAATAGCTAAAAACCACAGCTCACAAATACAATTATGAATAGGATGTAACCTACTACACACTCGCTTGTAAAGTTTGTAAGTAGTTAGGTAATTTTTAGTTTAATTTAAAGTTAGTGCTACAAGATTTTTTTTGTTTGATAACTAATGAAGTGTAATATTATAAGCATTTCTTTTTGTAGAAAACTTCTTTCACCTACTATTGGGCTTTTACTATTCAATTACTTTTCAAGTATTTGTTTAGAAAATCAGACTATCTATAACATAGAAACATTCCAAATTCAATTTTACGATACTCCATATTATTTTATGAAATGAATCAAGATATCCTGTCTCAAAAATGGATATTCAATGGGTATATTTCTTGGCCCTATGGTTTTAAATCTTCTTTAAAACCTGAATCTTAGACTTCAAATGACCTTTGCAGACAAGTGCCCTTCTAAAGCTACCGTGTATCCTTGGTATAATGAATTTAAGCATTGTTGACTAAGTTGGGCTGATGAAGAAAAAATCAGTTGCCCTTTAATGCCCTTTAATCAGTTGCTCTATGGTAGAAAACATGGTGGCACTGAAAAATTAAATTTGTGAAAACAAGTGAATTATATATGAGGAGATTTAGGAGAGATTGCAGATTGAATCTGGGAGTGTGTATGAAATATTACATGAGCATCTATGAGTCAGGAGGATAGTATCACACTGGATGCAACTCAATCTTACCTAGGCTCAAAAACAAAGTGTTGAATGGTGCCATAATATGATAATGAAATTTGAAGCAGGGTCATCTCCGTGCATTTACGACATTGTCACAGGTGACAAAGATTGAATCTATCAGTATGATCCAGAAACTAAGTGTCAATCTTAGGTTTGGCTGTTGAGCCAATGCCTACCAAAGTGAAAAGAGCAAGAAGCGCTAGATAATTTTTAGTCCCAAGTTTTTTCACTTTAACTGACTACCCAATATCTGTACTATTAGGAAACCAAAGTAGGCTTAAGACCGAATGGTGCGTAGCCACGTGCTTGCCAAACGTTTTTACTGCAGTGAGTAACCACTGTCCAAATGTCTGTAGACTGCTGCTGCACCACAAAAAGGCACCTGCTCACTGAGCACTTAAAACAATGAACTTTTGGGTAATACCCTGGATAAAGTTTTAGGCCCATCCCCTTTACAATCCGGACTTGACATCTTGACTTTTTTTTACATCCAAACTATAAGGGAAGCCGTTTTCATCGCTGAAGATGTGCTGCCTATATTCAAAGAGAGGGAAAGAGTTTCCCCCACATATATAAAATACACAAAAATCAGGGTGTTAGAATAATTACACTATCCCCATCCCTCCGTGGTCGGAGATACATATGTTTAAACACAAATGTTTGTTTAGGTCTGGCTTGTGTGTTCGTTTTCGCAAGTGTGAGTGTGCGTGTTTCTGGACCCATGTTATATATGTATATTTTCATTTTTTTTAAAGCTTTTTGGCTTTACAAGAAGGGCTAAACAATAAATTATCAGATATAAGCTATCAAGGTGCAGGTTGATATTTCTGGACATTAAATAGTAGGTGCATAACATTAATAGAGAGTACTTTAATTGTATGTGTAAGTTGCTAACTGTACATAATAGCAACAATGTCAGGTTGAATATCAAACAGACATTGTCCCTTGGGCAAAGTTAAATTACTCTAACTTCTAAACTAAGTTTGTATTGAATAAAAACTTTGAATGGATTTCATTTGAAACTTCGCCTTTTCATTATTCACCTATTTAACTTTTGTATTTGTTTTGCTAGTTGAGTTTTAGTCTTGTTAAATTTCTTTGGGTGGGCTTATAGAAGTTTGTTTTTGAAAGTGGATTTACAAATCATAAAAGTTGTTAAGGTGACATTGGATGTGTTTGAGATCCTTATTCCCATTTTGAAGGAAGGAATGTTAATAATAATATTATGGTTTTTGTTTGCAAAACCTAAAATAATAATGGAGAAGTTCACACCATTTTTTCTATTTCTTACCTGAAAAAGGCTTGAAAAATGACTAAAAACGTCGTGAAAAATTTATTGTGATACATTCTTTAAAAATTAATAAGTTATTCCTTTTAAAGTTGCATGTTGACAGAGCAGCGTGTGACGTCACGACACATTTACGTACAAATCGCCAGTAGCGCGTTTGAAATTTTGAATAACTATTTATCAGTCAGGTTCCAAAGGATTTAAAAAAAAAGAATTGACCGTACCTGATATTTTACCATAATAATATACTTTTATTAGAATACGAAAAATCGGCTAATTCTAAACCCAATGAATTTCTCCATTTTAGTTTTCTCTGTTTATTATTTAAATTCCATTTATTTTGTTATGCGGTGAATACGCCAATAAAATATTTTTTTTTCATCTCGAATTAGAATAAATTGGCAGTTGGCAATCGTCTCGAATTTTGACCATTTTTTTTTTGGTATTTTGCATATATGGCGAGTATGAAAAGGGTCTTACTGTAGACAATCCATGTTTTATAATTTTTATCTTAATTAAATGCGCCACTACTGAACAGTCTAACCCCCCCCCCCCCCCTCTTTCCTTCATTTTCTTTGTTCCTTACCAGTCTTTGCTTACTTCGTCTTTGTCGTCTAGGTCGTTCTGCCCGTTATCTATATTGTCATTAGAACCAAGATTAGTGATAACGGAATCAACAAACATACATTTTTATTATAGTAGCACGTATCAGAATGGGAGTGGTCAACCCGCTGACAACATCTTTACCATATCATTATGATAAATGGAGGTTGTAAAAATGAATTATATATGCTCAGCATTAATCATTGAAATTTATAACATGATCAGAAACTATTTAATTGCATGTCGCCCAGACTTTTCAAGAACTCCCATCTAGATTTATGATTGTTGTTAATCAATATACACTTAGTTTAATTCGTAAGTGGCTTCAATGAAGACCAAATGAGTAGTCCACTTGTAAACCCAGCTATTTGTTTTTTTAATGGATTAAGTTTACGCGGGAAATTCCATCTTTGATAAAAAGACGCTAAAATAGTGAACGATTTTTTTTTAAATTCCTGAACTTGTAACCATAGACAAATATCCGTCCACTACGTTATTTTCTATTTGACCTTTGCACGCTTTTCAAGTCCTGTATTTTTTGACAGTCAAGTGTATTCGAAACAATGTCACTTTATTGTTGAGGGCGAAGAAATAGTGACGTTCTCTGAGTCAAACCACAAACTATAAGCTATCTATCACACGTAAAGTAAATCGAAAATAATTGTTTTGAATCAAAAGTATATTGAGAAGATAAAATATTAGGTAGTTACTTGTTTGCAAATAAAACAATTAAAGTATGTAATGTGTTATTATTAAATTTACCCCCGTATAAAACTACTCTGTATGGCAGAAATTGTTACTAAATGATAATTCGTACAAATAATAAAATTTCCAACAATATAATACATCTGGCCTTACCGCTGTTTAAGAAAATAATATACATACAGTATGTTAATCGATAATTGTTTGTATGCAGTTACAGAAGTTTTGAAAGGAAATTGACAATTTATATGATTCATTTTGACATAATTCACATTGGCATTCACATTTAGCTATATTAATAATTGATGTATTTTCTTTTGTAGTAATGATATATAATTACGTAATAATGATTTAATAATTGATGTATTGTATGATTCAGAAGTTCTGATTGTGAAGAGACATAACTTTTATATTATAATTTTTGCATGCTGTTTTGACAGTGGCATGTGTAGCATCTACTTGTAAATAATGTCACCTATATTTATATTTGTACTCACATTCCAGCAAATAAAAGATTATTATTATTATACATAGTTATTTATTATTCGCCATAGCCAGTGTTGCTAGAATAAAAACATCTGTTTTATTACGATTTTATTGTCTACATATAGTTAATACAATCTATTTATTAAATTGATTTCGTATTAAATACATTTTCGCCATTAATAAATCAATTATTGAAGACAAAAATATTTGTATTAAATGGAATCTATAAAAGCGAATGCTAATTGTACTACAATTGTATCGATAATCGAATCGGTAATCGGTATTAAGCAATTTGGACACCACTAAACCGATTTGTCATCGAGAAAATAACACTGGACGAAGAATACTTTTTTTTAATATTAATTTTTGTTGGGAACTCATTTAATATTAATTTTTCTCATTCATAATTCAATATTTATAGATAAATTCACAATATTGTTTCCATTTTACGTAAAGCTTAATTTTGGCAAACTAGCAACTTCTCAAAGTGGACTTATTCAAATTCTAGATGATTCTTTGCCCAGATTGCATTGCAAAAAGCCCCATTTGTGGTATTTACTATGAAATTCCGGTGGAGCATTCGCAGTAATCGGTGGTTGTAATCAAAGGATTGAGAATGATAGGCAGTATCATCATCGGGTGAGTCATTTAATGTAACGTGCATAATGTGTCACTTCAAAGCGCAGGTTTTCCTTTGTATCACCCTATAATACACCAGCACGCGACACAATCCCGATACGTATTGGAAAATGTAACTAAATTGGTAGCTTTTTAAATGTCAGTTCTTCGGTACCTAGTTTATCTCACAATGTTCTCCTTCACTGCCGAGCTAATCATAATTGAAAAATTCATACTTAAGTAGAAACTACGGAGTTTACGGACCGGAATTCTAACTTTCTACAGGTAAGTCTTTTTCATCACCTTCTGATACTTTGTCAGAAGGTATCAGAAAGTCAGTTATACTTTATTAGAAAGTCAGTATCAACTAGATTTAATTGACAGATAATTTATTTATCAGATTGTTAACAGTTACTTCATCAGTAGATGGTGTCTTATCAGAAGGTGGTGAGAAAGGCATTAGACTTGTAGTGCTTTTTATTACCTATTCCATAAAACAGTAGAATCATAAATCAAAGGGGTGTTACTTGATAAATTGATTGGCAAGTATTAAAAGAACGAATAAAAGATAAACCGTTTAGTATTGAACTGGAGTGAAATCATGATTAAACTACAGTTATAATTGATTTGTAAACTCAACACTGCACTCAAAAGTAAATTACGTAAATAGTACCTACAGAGTTTAATAGTTTAATTACTGGTCAACATTTGGCTATTTTCCATTTTCTACATGATGTAGAAGTTATTTTCATACTATAATAAGACAAAAATATTTTTTTTGATAAAACCCCCGACGGCTAAAAATTAATTAAAAAGTAAAAACTAGTTAAAAACCTTTAAAAAGGTTAAAATAAAAACAAAGACAGCCTTGTTGGCAATCTTCAGTAGTTTAATATAACCTCAGTCACCGTAGTCGTGCGTAACGAAGTTTTATCGAATGTAAAAGAAACAAGATCTTTCGTTACGTTGATACTGTCTTATTTTCAGCTTTTTAGTTAAGCAACATTCAATCTTATCTTATTGAATCCCATCCCACCTCATCTTAACTGTCAAGCAATATAATGTGATGATGGTATTACTATATCCCATTATGCTGAATATTTCCCATGCGCCCGCGCACGTGACATTAATATTTCGCTATTATCTGCGTTCATATCAACGTCGGTCAAAAAATATAAAAGATGACATGTCCGCAGATGCGCTGTCTACCCTTCGGAATTAAGAATAGGGATTTGGAAAGAGGATTGGGAAGAAAGGGGAATGAGATATGTCATATCACTCCGTTCCATCTCTCTATCCTCATTCCACCGGATGAGGAAAACGATACGGAATGGCATGACATGGGAAAGGAAGGGACTCTAGTTTTGACAACTTTCACTCCCTTCCGAACACGTTTGTACATAGCAGTCTTCTGCGAGAGTGAGAAAACTCGGCCAGTCAGACACGCCTAGTCTGCTGTATGTTCCTCCCCCTTTGTACTACAACTATTTATCGAACTAAACATCGCCAAAAAAATTAGTCCAAACAAGATATGTCTACTGTCAAATTTCAAGAAGTTCCCTTATTCACTTTAGGCTCCATCGTCAGACGCTGACGGGTTATATGCAAAGTTTATATCTTTAACTATTAACAATACAAATACTCATTTGAATAAATGCATTCATTTAAAAATTATAATCACTTTTGTATCTACACATCTATTTTCTGTTGAAATGTGATAACATGACCAGTCGGCTGCGGGACAGCATCATTCTCTTCTATATATTAGAACTGTCCATTGAACCAAACAACTCCAAAAAATGAGTCCAAACATCACCATTGTACTTACTTCTAAATTTCAAGGACTTGCCTTACCCACCTTCGGCTTCAACATCACATGCTTACGGTTATGTGTATAATAATACACCTATAACTTTTCACCTCAGAAAGACGCATTCGAATAAGAACATTCGTTTAGAACAGTGGTTCCCAAATTTTTGTCGGTCGCACAAAATATACATTGTGAATAAATATATATAATGCATAATACTATACATCATAATACAAAAAAATAACTTAGAACACGAATTAGAGATAGTGTGGTGTTTGTATCGACGAAAAGGTCAGTAGTTCAGCATACGAGTATAAGCTGCGACACCAAAGTGGCTCACAGCTCTGGTTGTCAGCTACAGCCAGCTACTTAAGGGCGAATCATATTAATAGTATAGTATTATTGCAATATGTTAAATTACTGTGCATCGGTCACACGGTGCGCTGCGTTACGGCGTGACAGACGTTATTAACAGTATGTGCGCAATGTACGCAGCAACGCGTACACGTGTTACAGCCAGCGATTGTTACTACGCGTGTAACGTACGCTCTCCAAGATCACCACGTTTATACTTCTACTGCGAGTGAGTTTGATTTATTCATACCTACTCGAATAGGAATTAATGTTATCTTTGCGTGGCTAAAATGTTTAGAAGTACATATTTTAGGCTTGTTTTATTGATAGTCAACTTGTGTCCACTTTCTAAGAAAGTTAATATGCTTTTGTAACCTTCTGATATATGTGTTAACGTTTATAACACGTTTATACGTTTTATAACAAATAAATTTCACATTCATTCATTCATTCATATATGATCAATTTTATGCATGACATCCGGCACTTTCGCGTTTTGTATACATATTGTTTAGACTACAATATAAAATAATTTCCAGCATATCAGCTTCAAATAATTTTATCAAGTTTTAAACGCAACATTTCAGTGCCGGTCACACGATATGTTTATCATAGGTCGCTATTACAATTTTTTACTATCGAAAAATATTATTACTTTTTTTCAGAATTTGTTATAGTATTGATCTTGGTGTCTTCGGACAAAACACAACTTTGCAGTTCATTATCAACTTAGCGCCGATAGCTACGTAGTTCCTGAAGTTAGAACAATGTATATGAACGTAAAGGTCACTATAATAACATATTAACGCAAAAAGTTAATTGATATCGGTTGTAAAATTCTGCTGTTGTACAAGTGTTGTAAAATTTTTGGAACGAAGTTCCTTTACGCGGCTTGCGTTAGGTGTGATTCGAGAGAAAATGTAACGTCACATAAGATTTTTACCCCCTCCATACGTCTTTTATCTTTCTCTCTCTTTCTTTGAGCAGTTGCGACGGCTGCCGCAGCCGCCGCAGCTGTGCATGTGCGCAATATATTTAATGAAACTTTGATTTATTGATTTAGATTTTATTTCAAATTACATTCGAAGTTTAAAAAAAATGCGTGAGGATCTTCGTTCCTGACGGGGATCCCCTGACCGTACATTTTTTTATTGTCCATCACGTTTTTCCTCGCGCCGTTGGACCGTCACAATCTACTTTTCCCAGGCATTTTTCCACGCAAACAATAAGAGAAAAAATGACTATAACGACATCCATGAAACGTAGCTTCGTATAGCCGGTAAATAGTCACAGCGATGTGTGCATAAGCCACATCCGTTCACACGCACACGCATAACCCGAATCACATGCACCTATAACGTGTGTATACGGCCAGTAACCCACACACGCTTGGCCACCGGTACGACCGGCTTTGCCTCGTCGATCGGCTATCGATTCCTTTTAAATACACGCTTGCAACATTAACATTTATTAAAAAATGTAATCTTTCCTTTCGGTGTCAACTAAATGTTATTAATTCTATAATAACAGTTTAATAATTCTTCGATATTTGCAATATTTCCATGTAACTACGGTATCATTTTTATCCGAATGTTTGGAAATTTTAATGATGTAGGTGCTCAGATTAGAAAATGACCAAAAGAAACCAAAAGCAATGATTCAATTTAAATAGCTTCTACCTATTTTAAGTCTATTCATTCACTTTACCATACCAATTCTATCACGACCGATCGATACGATGTTTAGCTAAAAACCCAGTCTGTCAAAATTCGTTCTGCATCTCATTGTCCATTGTAATATCGCCGCATAAGAAGCAAATGATCGTATATCATCATTCGTTTGATTGCATAAAAAATAGTTTTAGTCAATTTGTGCAACAAAACGAATTTAAAAATTTTGTAGGCGTAGGTACATATGTATTTAGAATTTGGATCTTAAGCGGCAATATTCCAAACGTTAAAGTCTGGTTTAAACGAAAGTTTTAACATAAAAACATCGTTAATAAAACCACACGCGTTAGCAACTTGAGGCCTGTAAAATATGCGCATAATTGCTTGCCTCACTCTGTGACACCCGAGTTTTTCATGCAGACACGCTTACACACAAATTGGCCTCATCTGTCGCAGATGAAACCCGGCCTTAACTCGGACATGTCATAATTGCAACGTATGAAATGTAAAAATGATGACTTTTTCAAATTTAATCGCTTTTAATAGGTACTTGACGTGCGCTAACATTTGATGATCATCGCAAATAAGACTTGTATGTAACGAATAACTAAAGTAAATAATTTTATAATATTAACAATATCGTCACCAAGCCCACCGACGCGGGACACCTATATCTTTATTGTCACCGGAGAACCTAAAGTCTAAACCTATTCCACCTTTAATTTAACTACCATGCATTTGCTGCCCATTGAGTTTTTTATTTCTCATTTATTATTACGACAAGTCATTCATATATCAGACAAATATTTCTTCACTAACGTGATTGAAATTGTATTTTGTCACAGAACCCTTATCAATAGAAAATATTTAACATAATTCAACAGTTAGCTCTTTTCCACGGGATTCTCTTTCATATAAGCACGACACATTGTAATATTAACGACAGTGATAATCAGAATTGAAGGTGAAATTACCGTGTCGTGTCGCGGTCTGTACAATATTCATCCTATATAATTTTATGGATCTAATTATGCTATGCTTGTGGCATGGTGTGGCACTTCTTTCATGGTACATATTTAAATCGCAGATATGACAAAATATACTGTATTAACTAGACATTTACACAATAGTACACAATAACCTCGTTTATTCAGAAAGTGCCTACCTATTTAATAATTTAAAACATCGCAGGTCGCAGATGTACGCAATAACGGATGTACAGACTGGTATGAATTTTATTATCAAACAGGTTTTCGCATGTTAATTAGATTAATTTAATATAATATCTCCAGTAAGACGTTCTTACGTATAACTCGCATTAAAAAGTCGACCTTAAATTAATGGAAAATTGTTAATTCGTGGTGTAGTTTGATAAAGTGTATTGTCGAAGTAACATTATCTGTTTTATATTGAACTAGCCTATGCTCGCGACTTCGTTCGCGTGGTCTACATGTTGATTCGCCAGTGTTAATCTGAATTAGATATAAGGTATATATTCCTATTTGCCAAGTTTCATCGAAATCGGTTCAGCCGTTTCGACGGGATTGAGTAACATCCAAAGTTTTGCATTTATATTAGTGGGATTACAGGAAAAGTTAAATTGCTAACTTTAGTAACTGTCCCTGATAACCCGAGCGAGTTACTGTCTACAGAAACTCAATCTCTTAGTTAGTTTTATTAATCTCCGGGGTCTTTGCCTCAAAGTTTAAAAAGTATCCTTAACCCGATAGTTTCTTCCATTAATAAAATCTTACAAAAAAATAAACTGCCTTTAAATGTGAAAATTGTACTCAAACTCTCCATTGTGCTGCAGATCGTTATTCCCCCCGACGAAGTATAGGGTGGCGGGGGTTGGGCTCGCTGACCGACCTATTAAAATTGTAATTACAGACCGGCTTCGTGTATTATTGTCGAAACGATGTCATACTTATTGATTTTTCCAAGTTATTTGCTCAAACTTATTAGAAATTAATAAACGAAGAAATAGAAGTTTAATTGCGTCTTATGTTGTCTACAAGTATGTATGTAACGAGCATAAATGGGGTTTTCTTTATATGAAATTGCAGATCACGTGATATTTCACTATCCATAGTTATGTTTACCCACATTTAAACGTTGTACCTGTTCATATTACGTATCGTTGTCTGAAAATAAAGGGATGATTTATTCATTTGTTTAATCTTGAATGCACGAAGAACCATTGTACAAAAGAACGGTGCATCGTATAATCAATAAGATTAGTACAAACAATACGTCATATACAAACAATACATCTGGCCTGGCCTTACTGACTAGGGTTAAAATTTTGTAACTCAAATTTCGCTGTTTCCTGATTATAAATTATTAACATCTGATTTTTGAGAAACGTGTTATTTTTTTTTTTATTTCACTAGTTTCAATATCTGGAAAAATGGTAACCGGAAATAAGGTCCATTTTGTCAGGTAATGTCATTAAACGGAGCCTAATTAAAGATTCAACACGTGACCACGAGTCACAGAAACATCGATTGAATTAAAATACGTAAATATGTGGGTAAAAAGTGATAATCTTAGTTATAAGTGTTATTACTTACTGTCTTCCAGAATGATAAGCCGCTTTTATATTGGACACGGTAAGTAACCTTCACCCACCGACGTAAACCGTAGCTGGTAGAAGTTGATAAGACGGGATTGAGTATTATGCCTTAGGAAATACCTACACCCACCCGGGAAGAAAAAATACGAAGGTTATGGAAATAGGTTTGTAGTTAAGTAAACATTGACAAAAGCCAACACCAGTACTAATAATACTCCCATTGACATTTTCGAATGTTCTAATAAAAACGATGCTATTTTTACATCCTAATATTGAACGAAGTAAAAAACATTAAATTGTATGTTACAACAATGGTCTGTTACGTTCATTTGTTACTCAAAGTTACAATTATAATTTTATTACAAGTTACTTTTTATTTGATAAATATTAGTCTTCAGACATTGGTAATAAGTATCTAAATTACTCAAATTTCAATGTGTATGAAACGAAAGTACCTTTGTAGCTTAAATTGCGCTAAATATGATTTACCGCCGCCTTTGTAATTATCTTGCAATAAGTTGCTGCAATTTATCTCAATTCAAAAATTAGGATTGAGATAAATTGCAGCAACTTTTTAGAAATTAACAGTTAAATTTTTAAACCTAATAGATATCACCTTACCATGTAGCATGCATGTAGAGGTCATTCACTCGACATACATGCGCTGACGCTTCTCCAGCTGGTGAAATGTTCTGAATGGACGCGTTGTAACTTAAAAATGCACGACTATGCAACTGTAGATATAGTTAATACAGCAAAACTTAGTGGTTTCACAGATACTATAAAGAAATATTATAGGATTGTAAACTATAAATCTTGTAGTTCCATTAAAATAGTCGTGTATCAATTTCACTTAACGTAAATATTAGATTGAGTTTTTAATCTATCAATCTACATCACTTTTAACCTTAAAATTAGTGGCCCTATTGGGCCAAGCCGCCTTTGACTAGTCATCTACTGGGACTATTTACTAGAAACAATCAGACAGATGTTTCTTTTATATACGAATATGTCAAGATATGTCAATGAAAAAGTTTTTAGCAAGGCTGTAAACTGGTTAGAGATGGTACACGGACCACCTGCCCACCCGCCGAGACCGTATTAATATCCGCTATAAACCTTTTTAACGTTCTTCATATAGCAGTTATTTTGACCATTAAACTGGTGGTACCCACCATCCCGTAGGTACGTAGTTATTTTAATAGCCACCAGATAACTAACACGTTACTGCAAAATCGAGTAATAAAAGGTGTTAACCATTAAAGCAGCTCGATCCAAAGGCTTTAAAGAAAAGTGTACAATAGCGGAATATAATCACTGGTTATATTCGTGTAATAGTGCCGACAAAGCGTTGTCGAACAATGGCTAATGTGATTTGGACACAAAGAAGGGGAGAGGACCGCGGAGGGACGTCTAGAGAGTTCTATTGCCCCTCGAGGTTTCCCTCTCGAATGTTTCACTAACATCGTCCTGACAATAACTGAGATTCGAGATATGACCTTGTTTGTCCCCTTCGCAGATACGTTCTACTTGTGAGCTCCCTTGTTTCTCTGCTCTATTGATTTCTTGATATTGCTTTATTATTAGCTTTTCCTCGTCTCAGTTTCTTGATATAGACACGTTATAACATGAGATAGATACTCGACTTTATAAGTATACCTACAAGTTGCATGGTACTTTAAGGCATCGTTTCTCAACCTTTTTAGCATCGAACCCCCAGATACCTTATCGGAGGTTGGTTATTAGTTATTAGTGGTAAGGCCAAAAATAAAGTAAATAACCTTACGACTCCCATACTATTAATTAGGTCCAAATTATGTTTTTCACAATTTAACATTTGATTATAAATCATTATTTAATTATTTATTATGTTGGATGTCGCGATATGCAAGTTGTGCCGCCATACATAACGAAAATTTCAGTCAATCGGTTTATTTAACAATTCCTTAATCACATTTAAATGTAAAGTCCGAGATCGTACTCCTAAGTAACACCTAGTTACGGTAATTAAGCAATTACACAATTATAATTATAAAATAGTTTTTTAGTAACTAGCATCTTCTTTTTTTACTCTCATTACCTTTTTTCATCATTACATTTAAATCACCGCACCGTCACCCAATCTAAATATACTTATACTTCTTAGTGAGAAATGTTCAAGGAGACTATTATACTTATGTAAATGTGCTTTTTGTTTATTGTCATGTTTGATGTCTTTCTCTGTTTTAATAGAAAAAGAAACAGGTTGAGAAACAATACCTTGAGGTGTTACCACATAAAGTGTATCCCGGTGTCGTTTTTGCTACGCATTTACTTGAAAGTAATATAAATATAGAGCATCATGACGAGATATGGTATCAATTAAGAGTCGGCCTCAATCCAAATGTCATATCCACATGAGACGTGTTCAATGTATTATCGTATCTAAGATGCAAATGTATAGATCAAATGATTACATTGCTCTTAGCCTTTCAAAGCGAATATGAAGTTCCAACCAAACGACGCGCGACCACTCATATCATCTCGATTACGCATAATTATTATGAATTTGTATCGCGGATACGCTATCATATCATAATACAAGTGTATAAAGACACGACGAGTGTCATGTATCATTTTGGCTACGCGTATCGCGATACAAGGATACGCTTCGTGTAGCAACACCTCGTTAAAATAACTGTAAGACAATTAACATCGCCATGTGTGTCTGCATATAAGTCTTGGACTATAAAAAGGTTTGCTTCACACACATTTCAACCGTTTTATAGCTGGAAGCGATGTCGACTAGACGTGCAAACAATGTACGCTCCGTGCCCACTTAGTTCAATTTAAAATACAGCTATATTTTCAGCTTTCAATCATAGTGAGCGCGTGCGAATGGCGCAACATTTAAGTCTGTCTCTAAAAATACTCGTACTATATTGCGAATCTGTCTTTTGCAAGTAGATGGCGCGACAAAAGAATTCTATATAAGAGTATGAGATGAGTTAAAATATTTTTTACAAAAAAGTTTCTATGAGAGCTACCTTTTCCACCACAAACCAATTTATCTAATATATTGTTATAGTGCATACTTAGTAAACTCATCATTAAAAGGCAATAACGGCACTTGAAGACAAAGATAATTGAGAGCACGATGGAAAATAAATGCGTAAACTTAGGATAGTCGCTCAGTTAAAAAAGTTCAGAATGGCTTACGTGTTGTCCATGAATCTGTTTCGAGGATGTCTACTTTGTTTTGCATTGTAATTGTACTTCGTTTTTCATTATCGCATCTTTTGTCACCAAAGGCGCGATTCTTCTGCAATTACTCAGTAAAGGGTTACTGCGCACAGTGCACTCTTCAATAAATTTTATACTCCAAAATCATAATTTGTGAAATGCCTACTAAGTTTCGACATGGGGAGCTCTACCCTTCGAAGCTCTACAATAGAACTACCCTGATGTTTGAAAGTGTCCATTGACTGCGGTGAACACCTTCCATGCGCGACACCTGTCCGTGTTACACTAACCTACCTCTTATAAACAAGAAGTTATTCGTAGTTGTCTTCTATATATGTGTATATATATATATATATATATATATATATATGTGTGTGTGTATGTGTATATAATATATATCAATAATAAGATTGTGTTGACGCAGCGCAAGAAACAATTCAAAAAATGTTCGTCGAAAAAATTCAAAAAAGGCTGCTATCCCCTTTAATAAAGTTTCATATTGTAGAGCCATAATATAACAATGTGCAATACGTATATAGTATGATTGGTATACATATCGTCAGTGGCACATGCGAATTATCCATTTGGACGATTCATACGGTTGTTTATTGCGATCGTGATATACCGGATTTATGACTCAATCTCGCGTGTCCATACCGAGCGACATAACGATGCATAGTTTTGTTATATTATCCTCTATATAGCGTATAAATTATAGGTATTGTATGCGGATTACATATTATATACTCTATCAATATATACTTGTTTCGGCAATGAACGCGTTTTTCTTTTTTTGTATATTTTTTTACTTTGTTTTGTTTTCATCTTGTATAACGCAATTTTATGTAGGTATTGCACTAGTTCGTAGAACTGATTTGTCAACGTGGCTGTGAGATATTAAACAAATGTTGAGTACGATTCAAGGATATTAAAATCGTTTATACAATAACTAGTGGTCGCCCGCGATTTTGTCCTTATTGATACGAGCTACACCGATGCCGTTGTTAGCGATAGATAAAATTCAGTAGTTTTCGAATTATTGCTTTGTGAAATTCATTTCTGCGCATTTACTATTTTCAAAAATATTCCATTAACTATGGCGATACTTCAGTAGAAGCGCAAAAACCCGGCTTATCTAACAAAATATCTTAAACCAGTGGTATAGTTTTCAGTAGTTACTATATTATCTGTGGTGTAATATCGCTTTGACATTTGTTTTGGGGGGTATGTCGCAATTTTATACTTCTATGAAAGTACAGCTTCCAATTTCAAGCGACATTGCCAACAAATACTAGTTAATAATGGTAAAAAGCATTTAGCATTTACTAAATGTAATGACGGTTATTACTCGCCTCTAAAAATACAAAGGAGTGTTGTTTGCATCGTGTTCGCGATAGGTGTAGACAAGGAGAGGTGAACGAACCGTGTTTTAGTTGGTAACGACCTTGGAACTCGCCGGCGGCTGAACAAGAACCATTATAAAGTGTTTCTTTTGTTAATAAAAATGTACGCGTAATCTGAGGCCCAATCTTTAATAAGCAAGTAAGATTAGTAATAATAAATCACAGTTTCGTTGAGAACGTTGTGTTGTTACGCTGAAACGACTTATAGTTTCCATCTCTATAAATCGCAACATCTGTCTGTATATCTGTATCGCTAATAACATGAGTTCTATTGTAGGGATCTTGATGCTATTTACATTATTGTATGGTTTATTTCTTCCGGAAGGTTTTAGTATACGAGACCTCTGGCCATGTATTTAGCTATTTAAACTTATCCTAACGCGAATGTTTACCTGACGCGTTCACGCAAGTTTACGCGAGCTGACCGACTCAGTCACCTCGTGACCATGGTCGGTGCAAGTTGCAACCCAACAGAAACGTCGAGAAAAGTAAATAAGGTAAACATTCGCGTTAAGACCCGTTTAAATAGATAAATATGTGTGAAAAACGCGAAAATCTGAAATATTACATCTGGGCATATACCACACGAGCAGAGCCGTGGGCATATGGCTAGTTACAAATTAAACGCTTTTAAAATAACAATCTTTGTATCGTAATAAGTGTATTAAGAAGGTCCACTAATCTGCAATTGATCCGCATGGTGGGTGTATGACCCGAAATCTCCAGTGAAACATAGGCTTAATGTTAATTCAAATAAAATACTCTTTATGTGCTGATAGTGTCTTTATAGGCATATTGATATGTTCTTTATACTGATCTGTTCACTTTAAGTACTGCCGATAGGCTAATGTTAATGCAAATAAAATTACTCTACGTGCTGATCGTCTCTTTATAGGCATATTGATGTGTTCTTTGTACTGATCTGTTCGCTTTAAATATTGCCGATACCAAGAGAAATCTCTAAAAAGTATAAAACTAGATCTTGCTTGCTGCTTCACCCGCATCGCCCGGGATGGAAACTGTCATATTTGTTAAACCATCCCACAAGCCCATACGTATCCCAATCCTTTGGTAGGAATTAGTTGATTTATTGCAATGTTATGTTATTAGTTATTATGTAACAAACTTTCCTATTTATAATATACTATCCACTATCATAGTATAGTAGCTAGAATAATATAACCTCACGTTTCAACTTTTTTTTACCCCACTTAAAAAATACGCATTTAAACGAATGCAAAGCAAATGGCGTAAGGTGTACTCGCGAAACCCGCTCGGTTTTTTACGGTTTCCTTTTATGCATGGGTTAATGAAAGTCGACGAGATGGCTCTGCTAATTGGAATCGGTTTTGTATCGAAACCAGCCTTCCGTGGTGTTATTCACCTCGAGTGCTTTGTTGTCGAAGTCGACGGATACGTGGAACGTGACGTTACAACACTAATTATTTAATTTAGCATTATATGCTATGTTTTGTGTATTTGTTTCTGGTATTAAATGTCTATTTGTCATTTACTAGCGTTCGCCTGCGGTTTCGCCGGTTAGTTCTTATACATACTATAAATTTAAACTTTCTCGTTTTGTACACATTTTATATTCTAAATCGGGTCTGAACGCATATAATAAAGGTATTTGTTTGTCTTTTATTCCTACTCCACGTTTCGGCACAGGTTATACACCAGCCATGGTCACGAGTTGACCATTTCTACCAGCATTTTCTACAAGAATCAAGAGGGGTGTATTGTAAAGTCGGTGTATGTCTCTCATACCTTGAGAGATTTTATATAGTAATCGAGTCTAAACGCTTACAATTAAAGGATTTTATTTACCTTTTATTTCTACTCGACGTTTTGTCACTGGTTACACCAGTCGTGGCCTCACGTTGACTGAAGAGACGGTTAGTCCAGGATGGGAACTGCGAGCAGTTTTATCAACTACCCACATTTGATCTTCACATTCGCATACGCTGCGACACACTAGTCTTCTTAGTCACTGGATTCCATGTCGACGACAGTTTATATTATTATCCATCTTCCCGATTGAAAATTTTCTATTTCTTTCAATCGCTTCGCGTACAATCCTGGCATAATAATGGATTAATTCCAGCGTTGAGAATGTGTTCGGCTATTGCTGATTTACTAGTTTGGCGGTTTCTTACTTCCTTATACATACTATTACCTTCAGGGATAAAGACAGAAGTGAAATTCGCAAAAAAATCTGCCCTAGGAACTATATTCCTAGCCTGTATTAAAAAGTTAATAGAAATGAGCAGCTATGTCCATAATCACTTTATTATTTTAACTTGTGTTTTTTATCATCGCATACGCGAAGAAAATTGAGAACACTAAGCTGCCAACTACAAGAGCGAGTCTTTCGCGGCTACTCTTCCCCGTGCCAATAATTTCATTAGTAATTACGAGTATATCGTTATCGTCGAGCTCAATGTACACACGGCGAGATTATCGTCCGGAAAAACTCGCTCGTGTAATTGGCGCCTTAAGTTACGACTTTATGTTAAAAAGAGACTACAAACCGGAGTATGAATGGTCGTATATTTAGTCTGTCACAGGTCTCACTATATCATGTCTTACTGAGAAACTCCCCATCCACCCCAAAATGCTTCCGTTTTATTAAAAAGAAATAAGACTTTCCGCTGTCGTAATGTATTCTCGGCGGCGCACCTTTATCTCACCAATAGCGCCATTACATAATGTTTTATTGACGACAAAAAAGCCGACATTACAACGAAAAACAAGCCACTAAAGTCGAGCGACGTCGAATTTGATATAGAGCTCGATGCTGAGTCACAAAATTGCCACAATACTGAGAACAACAGTTGTTCATCCCTATAAACGTTATAAGTGCTGATCTCGAAGCATTTCTTGCACTTCACAGTTGCAACATACAATAGTTTTATCTATGCATCTACAGAACATACAATTCTAAGGTTATTCTAAGTCGACTACAAGCGATTCCTTCTAGGAATAAGTCAGCATTGTCACAATTCTTTATTAATACAATAAAGAGCAACAACAACAATTCACATAATAGTTTAGTCTGTTCTTATTTATATATTTTTGGTTAATTAGAACAGTTAGAAGAGAAAAAGGAAACATTTAAAAAGTGAAATGGTTTTCGTGAATAGAAACAAAATAGATAGCACGAACTTGAGAATACATAGCTACATACATACTTGAGAATACATAGCTACATACATACTTGAGAATACATATTTGAGCTTCGGAACTGCTTTTTCCGGCGTGGTTTATTGTAATAATGTTACTGTTTTAGTGACACCATTTACAGTAGAGTCATCCTTTCCTAAGACTGGTTGCAAGCTTCTAAGTCCTCTTTATAACTCGAACATTTCCCAAGATATTTTGATTTTACTAATCAATTTCTATTACCTTATTTGATACTGGGCTACTGTTTTTCTTTACATACTGTGTAGGCAACGCTTGGGCGTGGGAGGTAAGCGGGGTGCAGGGGAGGGGGGGTTAAACAGCCCATCTCAGCCACCATTGTAAGTATTGTGGAGGCACGTTGTTTTTGCGGAGAATGGTGTGTCAGCAACAGGACGCGGACTAAAGCGTTGCCCGAACTAGGTTACAGAGACTGTTTTACCTAGATATGCGTGAAAATAAATTACATCAAGTAGAATATGCTTTTTGTTTTATAACACGTCCCCGACATTTTACTTTATTTTACTTACTTGAGCACCCCTGGTGTAGTGTATACGTGTAACAACACAAAAATGAGATTAATTCTCAAGTATCAATACTAAACGACATTGCGCCAGACAACTTTATGTGACGCACTTTGATCTTGTATGAATTCGAGACATTTAGATGTCATGTGTAGCGTCCATGGGATCTGGTTCAATGTACTTGTATTAACCTTTTAATGTGCCCACTGCAGGGCATAGGCTTCCCCTAGTAAATTACTGCGGGGTTACAGACCGTAATCCACCACGTGGGCCCGGTGCGGTGGCTACACATTTTTTTTAATTTCTTCATAATGCTGGTTTCCCTTCAACGTGTTTCTCTCACCGCCGAGCAAGTGACATTTTTTTAAAAATCCATATTTAACAAGAGACTGGTATGGGCCGAGGATTGGTACTTACGATCACACGAATGTTAGTCGAGTATAGATACGTCTATTCAATTCAATGGTTCAATGTTAATTTGAAAATAACCAGAGCTTAGTTCGCGGGAAATGAAAATAAGTTTGCGTGGAATTATTTGTGTAGAGAGCATCAGCGACATTGCGAATGATGCCTGAAACATTATCCGCTTCGACCCCACCTGGCTTTTATCGTTATTTTATAAATTTTACAAGTGAGTAGTTCTCTTACAGAAGTCGGTGGTTTGTCAAAACCAAACATTACATAAAAAGAAGAAAAAAATTGTATTGAATTATGTATGAATGTTAAAAAATAAAATATAATTAGAAACCCTTCTATAGTTCTCATGTAAGTCTGTAGTTTACAAGTTCAGGAATTAAACAAAAATAGTTACTTTTTCTAACGTCTTTTTATCAATGATTCAAATTCCCGCGTAAGTTTATTCCGGTAAAAAGTATAATAGCGGTGTTTTATGAACATTATGAGTGGACTACTCCGTCGCCACGCATAATGTTCAATACACAAAATGTCTATTAAACGCGCATTAAACATTATGCATATTGAATATTATTCGTGGCGACGGACTACTCAATTATACTTACGACTTACCCATAAGAAAAGGATAAAGTTTAATCAAAATTCCGGTAACAAACAAGGGAAAAAAATCTGTTCAAAGTGACAGATGAAACTGCATTTTCTTTTTATATAACCAGCTAATATAAATACGGTAAGGCTCTTTTGTTACTTGAACAGTGAGTCACGTGGGCCAGTTTGTATTTGTCCGCGCAAACTGTAAAAGCCAATTACTTAGAGCGCACGAACTTGCCTTGCAACCGGCAGATTTTCCCAGCGGAATATTTTATTCCTTATCATACGAACTCGCGTGTTTTATCTAACGGTTACTTGCTTAAATATTGCAGTATTTTAAACTAAGTTTTATTTAAGTTTATATAATCTATATTGTATAGCCTTGTCTTGTAATAAACGTCATTCACAACGCGGGCCCAGTATAGTTTGGTAGTTTTTACATATGCTCCAGATTTTTTTTATAATTCTTGGACACACGAGTGTCATGCTGGGGTATTGAACCCAAGAGTTCGAGTATTGGTTGAAAATAGACACCCGTTACAGCTCTAGAGTAATAACTTAATAACTATACTTTTATACTTTAAACACAAAAATCTTCTTATTTCAACTTATTCAGATCCTTAATTGAAATTAGAAGAGTTCTAACAATACGTGCTATTGTGGTTTTATCCCCCTTTTGACCAATTTGTTGTTAATTATACATATTTTCGTCATTTATATTTGATAAAGAAAGCTTAGCTGAATACACTAATTTTAAATGCAAAAAATGTTTCAATTCTCCTCCGGATCTCCCTTTACTACAAGATAACGGGTCGCAAAACAAGGCATAATATTTGTTTGTTTAATCAAATAAAAAGAAATACTTGGGTTATGATCGCATCAGTGACCACACGTCTCTGTGTTAGTAGTAATTAATTATTTTACAGTTTCGTTAGTTACAAGTAAACTTATATTAAAGTAGTATTCTAAAATACAATCTGTTTTAATAGAACCGCAAGTCTTACATATCTTTCTTTGAATTCATTATCATACAATCTTCAAATATCAACAGAGACAACAAGTGTAAAATACATAATAGTACTAAAGGAGAACTTCTGTATCTCTTGGCTGTCTTATTTATTTGCACTAATATCGAGAACCTTTGGATCAATTTTTACTGTGTATAGGATATTATTATTATTATTATTGCGGGTTGCGGGATCTGCGAGTTAATAGTCTTGCCTCAAAGTGACTGTTGCTAATTTATTGTGATCGCCACCTTTGTTATAGTTCGCTGATAATGTCTGTGTACAGTGTAACTCTTTTAATATTCATAGCTGGCCGCGACCCTCATGCATGAGGGATGTATGTCCTTAAAATGGCACCCTGGCTAAGCGGGTTGGCGAGTCCATTGTTTTAGAAATGGTGTAGTTCCTTGGGGATTGTGGTAGCCGCTTTGTTATCCCTTAGTCACCTTTTACGACACCCGCGGGAAGAGATGGGGTGGGGTTGTGTTATTGTAAGCTGGCCGACATCACGCGGCCAGTACCAAGTCAGCATACAATACACGGATTTCATGTTATATAAATAATTGTATAGGGTATTCTTGGAGAATTTTTGAGAATCAGCTCGGGAACAAAGTGATTCCGTAACGCATTTTCTAATTAATAAAAGTGATCTATTGCGCTTATCCAATCGAAATTAGATGCTAAGCGGCCGAAATCACGTGCAAATGCCAGTGGAAAGATAAATCGACTGATTTTGATTAGCTCGTTACTTATTATTATTAATTATTATATTACCGACATAATAAACATATTTACAACATAAACACGACTACAGTGATTATCGGAACATAAGAATTCACCGACTTATTAATGTCACTGGGTTATCATGTCGAACCAATGGAGAGACAGAAAATAAATGTTATATTGGTATAGAAGATAACGCGACCGTTGCTAACAAATGGTATGATTTTAATTAAGAAAATTTTTGTTATGAACCGCTGTTCTATCTTATTTTTGTGTTTAACTCTGTGTAGAAATGTGTAAGTGATGTGTACGAAATTTTACTTTTTAATATTTAAATGGTTTTATTGTAATTAACCCCTTATCTTCCGCTGCTGCACATGGCCCCCCTTCTGCACATTATTTTATTCATTAGGTACGTATTATGGCGTTAAACCGCCACACTGGAGAAGCGGCTTGCCGAGTCCACTGTTTTAAAGGTGTAGTTCCTTAACGCTTGTGGTAGCGAGTCTGTTATCCCTACTATTTTCGTAACTTATATCATTAGTACGACAAAAAGGTTCCGACAAAATTACTTATATTCAATAATATAACTATTGACCTCTCACTACGTATTAGTACTTATTACGTAATAGTAACTTATGTATAAGGGTATTTTTCATACCTTCGATTAGAATCATGCACCATTTCACTTTTACAACATACATTAAACATAGAATCTCATTTCTAAGTATATATCCGTAGTTAAAGTGGCTGGCGCATGTTCGCGCTAAGTATTTGCCCATTCCGTTTACGTACGCGGCTCGCTGACTCCGCGTTATCTGAGCGAGCGAGCACTGTCGACGTTTGTACACTGAACGCTGACGCAAACGGAACGACTTCGATCCAGTTTCGTGGAATTGTTTCCGAGAACTGGTCCGATTGCTTCTTTAGTAATGTTACTTGCTAAGGAAAATGTTTTAAATTAGTCTAACATTCAATTGATATGATTTTGTAAGATGAATGATTGATTCATTAAAGAATCGTTTGCTTGTACACTTACATATTTATGTAGTTTGTAGATAATTTTTCGATATATACATATTATCAGTAATTAACCGAATGTCACAAGGTGTACTTTGAATCGTTTGTCTTAGGTCTGTTGATAAAACTAGTAATTTGTATAAATAGTTCATTAATGATAAGTCTGCATGACGATAAACTACATTGCATCGTTTAACTACTTGTGTAGTTTACATATATAATTAATACAGTGTTTATGATATTTTAGTTAATAAAGTTTTTCTCATTTCATGTTCTATTCATGCCATGTTGTAGAATTTAATTTTATTTGCCCAATAATTCTCATAATGATATTGCTTTAAAAAGTTTAATTTCCGTCCATTCATTAATCGCTTTATGCCGACGCGACGCCAAACTTCATTTATTAACCCCAGAGCATGCGTGACGCGCTTCAATTTCCCATAAATTAAGTTCAAATTCGGATAACACGTCAACCAAGCGACATCGGCGGAAATTTCCCCAGTCGGCATTTCCCATTACACCGCTGCCGTTGGCCCGGGGTCGTAAAAAGTGGCTGAGTAGCATCGAGCCGGTTTAGTGGCCGGCCGGCTGCTGCCGGAGATATCAAATGGCAGTTTGATACCGGTAAATTACAGTACGTATACGTGGACCGTAGACACGAAGCCGGAGCTTGTAATTAATGTAGAATCAATCACTGATCGTTATTTTTTGTTCGATTAGTGTTGTTGTAGATCGATGTATCATTAATTGTATAGTCGTTAATCGAAGCTTAACTAGTTGTAAAATCGTAAAGCACCATAATGTTGTAATAAAAAATGGACTACTTTTTGTGTAAAAAATATTATTATTTACATTTAGTTACAATTATTATTAGATTATTACGAATGACAATTATTAAAATTTTTATGTGTCTCGCTTGTCGAATAAATGTATCTTTTTTCTTTTAGACCTTTTACCTACGTGAAGAAAAATGGCAAACGCTAAAAAAATCTCGGACATTCCTTTCAAACAATTAACAAGCCAGTAATATACTGTATTTTCTGCTTATACTTTATTTACTATCTCTGCTCCGCCGTTGGCGTTAGCTTTTTCCTTTTAATTGACATTGACAAGAGCCACGACCGGTAATTGTGCGGCCCACCTGGCCTGGAACTTGTTTTGTGAAAGAAGCGACTGCATACTGGATTTTTTTGGAATATTGCTTCGGAAACCACTGGCTACACTTGTACCGACTGTATTGATTAGTAACCATGTGTGTGTGACTGTATTTAATTAGTGATCGGTCTGGGTCTGTCTGGTTGATTCTAAATGGGGTCTGAACACGTATAATAAAGGTATTTATTTAGCTTTTATTTCTACTCGACGTTTCGGCGCGAGATACACCAGCCGTGGTCACGAGTTGACGAGTCACGATCTGTAGCAATCTTGTTATTTTGGAAACGTCAATTTTTGACAATGAATTCATAACGTTAAAATGTTACTTGTGTATTTAATTTGATTCAAGCAATTAATATGTGTGGTGGCGAACCTTAGAAGAATAACATTAATGGCAAAAGACTGTTTTGAGAATCAAATTCAACAGAAACAGATTTCGATTTTTTTGAAATTAAATTTTTATCTAATTTTAGTTCTATTCAGGAGGCGGACGTTAGTAACTGCGACACAGTTTATAAACAAGTGCATTTACCATAGTATAACAGTTTCTTTTACTAATTGAGGCGTGGAATTTACAAATGGGCTAAGTGCCAAAGAAGCAAAATCAAGACTTTGGCCTTTTAAAGGTGCTATGTTGGACAGCCATTCCATATCAAAGGTGCAAATTGCCTACAAAAATTTATTATAATTTTGAGATTTTTTCATAGATGGCGTTGGGTGTAAGTACCAAACTTTGTTTCTTTACAAATGGGTCGTGTGTGTATCCGATCGTAGTAAATTTCAATGTCGTCTATTAGCTATCATTTCATATGATATGATTTGTCTGTTATAATATGAAATATTAGAGAGCATTTTGAAAATGAGTGATTCAGGGAATAAAACTAAAAATAAAACTATAATAAGAAAATCTTTGAAGGTACGAGGAGAGAGTTATGTTAACAGGAAAGGAAAAGTTATGCCGGCAAAAAGACCACCTTCTATGCTGGTCAGTACATTGTTATTGTTTCATTTAATTTTACAACAGCTGTGTTAAGCAAATATTTTTATTGCAGAAAATATGCAAATGTAAGAACCAATGTGATACATCAGATCAGGACATGAAATCGAGTTTATTTGACAAGTTCTACCGAGAAGATTTAAAAACACAAAGAACCTATTTGATGGGATTGCTGCATCTGCATAATATTAAGCGACGCCGACATGGTAATTATGATGTACCATCTGATAGTAGACGACAAGCAACTATTTCTTATGTCATGCCTAAAGGTGATGGCACATTAGTACCAGTTTGCAAAAAAACATACATTGACGTTTTTGCGGTTTCTAAAAAAGAAATAGAGACATTGATTCGCAAAAAGAAGCATGGTGACACATCATATTTTACTGACAAAAGAACTTCCCATAAAATGTCAACATATACTGAACTCGACGTGCTCCGAGTTAAAGATCACATTAATATGTTCCCCCGAGATGAAAGTCATTATACAAGAGCAAAAAGCACAAAAGAATATCTTAGCCCTGAGTTGAACATACATAGATGTTTTAAAGCCTTCAATTAAATTCATACTGATAAAAAAGTAACTTATAAGTTTTACAGAAAAATTTTTGAGAGATTTTCCTAATTTAAAGTTCAAGAAAGTATGATTGCATACTTACCACAAGAATATCAAGAATTCTATAGGAATTTGTGTAATTATAATTGTAATTGTGTAAATTATTTAATTTAATTATTACACAAATTCCTCAAATGTCAAAATGCAACATAGGGGCTAAGTACTACGACAATAATAATTATTATTTTAAAATAAAGGCACTTTGCTCCAATGACATTTGTTATGGTACTTAGCCCCTATGAAAGGTAAACATCTTGCATTTTGACCCATTTCTGAATTGATTTTAAAAATAAGGTTTTTTTAAATAAAAATATGTTCAAAACTAATGTTATTGATAAGTATACTATAAACAGTACCTATTTAATTTAGTTTTTGATAATAGAATGCCGCAATAAAATGATGACTAAGAAACAAATTCATTTTTATTTATTTCTCAATAATTGTGTTTTGGCACTTAGCTCATTTGTAAGTTCCAAGCCTCAATTATTATTTGTATTGTAATTTAAATAAATACAATAGAAATTAGTAATGTTCTCCCTACACTGTCTGCTTAATCAAAATTCCCTCATACGAATTTGCCGCTGTGTCGCTGACCCGCCACACTTGCCTCTACTAAACTACTAAACCGTACACAAGCATCCACTATCAACGTGATACACTAGTGATATTTTTATCTTTCCTCGCCTGGTTATCAAAATAAAGTGCGTGACTGATTTTGGCGCTATGACAGCATCATATGAAAACTAGCTTATTTTTATCGCACTACCGTGCACGCGTAGTTTTTACTTAGCTCGTTTATTACTTGATAAGGAATTTATTTCTATTGCAACGCGTTTTGACCATTAATAATAGACGTGATGCAATGGTCGCGAGGAAGTGATTCAGAGTTACTGCATTTGCATAACAAGTGCACACGTGATGACATTGCTGAGCTATACTTAGCTGAGCTTACAGAAAACGTACATTCTTGTTCTATTTTCGTTCCTATGTCGACTGAACAAGATTCACTGTCCAAAACGCATTTAGACTGAATATGTCCACTCAGCTACAAAATGGCCATGAGTCTAGCAGTAAATTAAGAAAATGTCACGAAAGAAGACTTATTCGATGAGATTGACTCGAGTAGTCTACAGACGCTATATTTTAAATGGAAGTTTGATTTATTTAAATTTGAATTTTAGCTTATACTAGCGACTGCAAAAGAATAACCTAATACAAAAAATATAAGGGTACAAAGCTACTTGTGCTGAGATATTCTTCATTTTTACAAGACTTAACTGTTGTAAAAGTGAACGCGGAACGTTCGAGCGCTAAGTCAACGTTAATGTAGTTATTTACCTTAAATACCTTAACCGTTTTATACCCGAGCTTTTAACGTAAATAACCAGCGAACGTTAAAAACTTGAACCTTAACGCTCACGGGCGTTTAAAGCTCAAATCTTAAAGGTTCATAGCGCTCACTCGGCGCTCAGCGCTCATTTTTACAACACTAATCCTTGTCCTAAAGCGCATCAAAATACTGAGGTAAATACCTTACTACAATCACTAAAATTGTTTGGGATGACACTTTGAAGAACATAGTTTGTTTCGTACATAGGAAATATTAGTTTACATAGGAATGTTATTGATAATGAAAAGTATGTGCCGCTACAACCTGTCGACTAACAATAAAATCCAACTTTGTTTGCTAGATTCACCGCAATTTTTACATCCATCTCAAGTTTCTTTCAAAATTAATCGTTGTAGAGCAGCCCGGCGTCACAGCTAGGTCGCACTTAGGTTACTTAGACAAGGGCGGCGACCTTGGGGCCACCCGGCAACCCACTCGCACCCTCATCCCCTGTGCCGTCACCCCCTCACCCCGGCAGGGACGAGATGTGACCTGACTTCTGAGAACGTACTCCTTTTACTGTAGTTAATGTACCTATATGTGTACGACGAATTCGAAGGAGTAACCCGCCGGAGGGATTGTTGGGTTTTTGATGAAAACACGTCTCTTTTATTTATTTACTAGCCCCGTTGGAGTTCGCTTTTACTGTAGGCCTTGCAAAATTTCTGACTTTATAAATTTAACAATGTAACCATGTATTCAATGCATTGCGACAGCACGACCATCGTTGTTACTCTATTAGACTTTGCAGTGTGTATAGTCATGACCTTGAAATTTTCTCAAATCGATAAATTGTGTCCCGAAAGAAGTTTCAGTGGTTACGCCCTTCTAAGAAGGAGCTTTATTTTATATAATATTGTCATAGATATTTTTAACTTATCTCTCATTGGTTGGTCTTCATGACTGAAGAGTGATTGCCATTAGATTTAATCAGTTAAAGAAAGGATGTATTGTCTCCAGCCACAATAGTTTTTGGGAGGGGGAGAGTGCACGGTGCAATCCAACAGCCGCTGGGCGCGCTCGACTGGCCACGTTACTCCTCTCTCACAGAAGACTTACCTTGAAATGTACTACATTTCCCACTTTATCTTATTTCCCTAATGTACGTACGTGTTTCGGTTGAGAGTGATATGTACCAGAGCCCATTTCTATTTTCTCAACCCTTTCTCCAAACCCATTCCTATATCTCCAAAGACAAGCAGCGCATCCGGGGTCGTGACAACGTTTGTCATTCTGGTCTAATGTTGGCATGTCTATGGGCGACGTATCCACTTACCATCAGGTGGACGGCAAGCTCGTCTGCCGCCTTCGTCCATAAAAAAAAGTCAATACTCAGTCGGTTGCCATCCTTGACAGCGGGGTAACATTTAGAATTTAGATGATAACGTCTCTCTCGTCGAATCTTGCCTGCTGTATTACCAACGATGACCAGTTTATAGTTTAAGGGTGCTAATAGGTTAGAAAATTGTTTCATACAAGATTTTAATCACGGTCTTAGCATTCAGGCTGCGTTCTGGACAAATACCACTCAATAAGTTTAGATACCCCATGAAAAAGACTAATTCTCCAAATTGCGATGTATGTGAATTGTTGAAGATGTTCAACACTCGTTGGTGGAGTGTGTCCGAAATCAACAGGAACCGGGGCCTTCGTAAGGGCTCTCGATCTGAACAGGAATGATGTTTGTATGTTCCATGAGATACTAGGAGAACCTAATTCACGAGTTTGTACAGATTCGTGAGCCCTCACTAGGGTTGATATGTTGATACCTACATTAATGTTGTAGAATTTAAGTTTAGGGTACGATAGAACTGACATGTGCCAAGGCATAAAAGTTCTTTAAAAAAAATAATAAAGAAAAGATTTTTAATAACCATCCATCTTTTGTTTCAGGTAAGAAGGCGATTCAATTAGGTTGAATAGTGTCGAGCTCCTCGGAAAATCTGTCACCGCCGCTAAAGCGAGTGAGTCATTTTTGGCTTTTACACTAATGAAACCGTCACTGCTTTTTTTAACGCGGGGTGTTCATTTCGTTAATACCCTGGGTTATTCTAATGTTGTCAAATTTAAAACTTGTTTTAGGGCTCTTAACGATTGTATGGCATTACAACCATAGTTGTAATGAATCCTCGTACGGATAGGTTACAATTATAGTACGAAACGGTCCGAAGTTCCCCCGATATTATAATATCAATATTTCACCGTTGTAGTACAAATCATTGCAAATATTATTAAAAACTTGTAATGATTACAACTCTGTGGAAATCTCCGATTTTCTTCATAGCATTTTGAACTAGTATATATGTCGAATAGTTGTACTGTATGTACCTACTTCGTGGGACAATTTATATGGGTAAAGTGGACTTTAAGGGTACTTTATGTTGCGGATTATTTTGTGCAAAAATTGTGCTGACAGATATGGTTGCTGGTGAACATCTATAAACTTTGTTTAAAAGAATTAACTGAAGAAACCTTTGTGTTTAGGAAAACAATTTAGTAGTAGCGAAATATAAATAATTTGCTTAAATCTAAGTGTTTAAGCTAAGAGAGACTCGATAGATTATTTATCAAATTGGAAAGCACTAGTTATTTATATCGTATCAGGTTTGTAAGGCTGCTAATTGTTCTTATATTTGATAATCCTTGTTTATTTTTAAAAGTTCCTATGGGATGACTAAGTTAATTGCCAAAAAAGAAATTGACCACGCTTTCGCCACATATCGTATTGAATGATGTTGTAACTTTTAATAGAAATTAGACGAGGATATACGAAAGCAAAATTGGATATTTTTTATGGTTCATTTGTCTATAAGTAGCCAGCTACCATTGGGTGAATCATTCATTTGTGCTACCTCCTACTTCCAAACCGAAAAAAATATATTTCATGACCAATAACGTTCAGGAAATGCGTCCATTTTACAAAGTAAACGTCCCAAGCAGTCCAAATGACGACAAGTTGGTGCACAGCTGGTTGACGCTTCGCAGTACTCTCAGTTCCGCCGCTCCAACTTACTTTGAACTATATTTTAGAGCGCACTCGGCGAATTGTTCCTTATAGTTGACGCGCCAACTTTAGTCCCTCCCCACCTCCTTTCGCGAGCAGTTCTCATAACATCCTACATACCTATATGGAAGTACACAGAACACAGGTTCCTACTCGGGTCGCTTCTATTATGTAATCTCGCGCACTTTCCCAACTCTCTAACTTCGCCGAGGAGCTCGGTATTGTCATATGCGGTAATAACACCCCTAAACTCCCCGTAGTGCTACTTGGGAATTGTCGCTAATGCGGCACTAATTCGGTTCAGGTATTCATTGCTTTTAAACCCCCCTTCTCGCTCATAAAAAGAGATTTTGTGATTCCCGTTAGTATTTGGCTACACAAGTCGTTGAACTTGCGAATAATCCATGCGTTTCTAGGTTATCACCGGGAATTGCGTGTTTGCATTAGTCCGCTTTTGTAACAGTCGTTGCTTTCTGTGCAGTTTGTTCCGTCGAGTCGCTACTATTTATTACTAGTCATTGGTTTAGCTAGGAGGAAAACGTGTCTCGAAATAGCGCGATTGTGCCACGACGAGTCGACGGCCGCCGTCCGCCATTATTCACTTTTTGCAGCCACTGCTAGCGTTCGACAGACGGCTCGTTCTGTTGACGACTTACGTACCTACCGACACGTTTTTGTGCCGCTGTTTGCTATAGGCAGACTCTTTGTCATATTTGGTCAAACAACCATTTCCGGGCTGCAGGCAAGGCGATTACCTACCACAAAAAATAAATAAATACATCTGTCATCCTAACGCTTCACATTTTTGTTCATATAGCAATTTTCCTAACAAATATAATATCTGTCGCCGTTTTTAAGTTGGTATTTGAATAGCACGTACATATATTCTTTCTATACCTATTATTGCGATACTTGCTAAATTAGTTATTTATGGAATGCCTGTAACAATTGTTGTCAAGTGAAGTCTTAATAAATAAATAAATAAAAAGGCACATTACGGAGAGGCGGGTGGGGTAGGTACGTGCGTCGCAGCAGTAAATCACGTTGTTTGCTCACGTTACAGTTTAATGCCTTGCCTATTCATGCTCCGCGGGAGATGACAGCAGTTCCCGCCGATTCCAGACAAGCCAATTTAGACGACTCGCACTGACACGTGTTAATATCGCAACACTGGCGAGTTCTTTTGACTATTTCACGTGTGATGTGAGTCTTTTGACGAGGTCGCTGATAGGCACTGATTAAGTGTCGTGTTAAGTATGAAATGGATGCACTTAGCGAGTAGTCCATAATAAATAAGCCATGATAGAGGTAATTGGAGTCTTTCCGTCCCTCGATTAGGCCGATTAGAAATGACACGACAGACGCCAAATTGCATTAAATACACCAGTGAAACGCGAATGTCCCCCGACATGCGACCGCTACAGATCACCTTCGACAGGTTCACTCAGGTACAGAACAAATACGCTATATCATTATCACCACATTATTGTTGCGCAATTCCTGCTATTGATAAATAAACGTTATCTCGCCGACCGTCGAGAATGTTCGCGCGTCCGTATAGCGTGCCCGCACCCACTAGAATCACTAGATAATATTCATTGGAAATTGGGTTATAGAGTGTTATGACAAAAAAGGACAACTTAATTTATCAACAATTTATTTTCGACATTTTGCTCACACGATAGAAGGAAAGTACGAAAAAATTTATGAGGACCGCAGCGCACTCGCCCGACTCGTTTCACACGACCATTATATCGTCGGTCGGAAAGTCAGTACGGTGTGCACTGGTTGTAAATTGCGTTTTCGCTGCCGTGAAAGGCGAACGCCGCTCTGGCAGCGATGCATTCACCGCTCGCCGTATCGAATTTATCGCAAGATCGATAAGCGCGCCTACCCGCCAACGCGCTCTCTATACACGTTACCTGCGCACAAACGCGCGACGTCACCACACCACACGTGGCGCGCCTGGCACCGGTGCACATGTGTGCGTGCGGCGCGATTGTATGGAATTCAGCGATTACGCCACCTATACCTACGTACGGCCGGCGAGTGCCACTGGCGAACAGTAATAATAATAATTAGCTGTCTCATTATTGTTATTCGAGGTGACGGCGCGCGCTGTCACCGACAGATAAACGGTCCGCGCGGCCAGATACCGTCGTGCCCGACCCTCGCGACGCGCTCACCCATTGTCACTACATATTGTTAACTGACAAGGAGGAGTCCCCTTTGTGTTGTGTAGTATGTATCCGACGACACTCAGTTTGTACAGGGACTGGATTGTTTGACCGTACTGCTCCGACACACTCCTCTATAGGTACGCTGTTTAAACTTCACTTGTATATAGTAAACAATGGTTCGATTTCCTTCTACTGTATAAACAATTGACGAACTACGTCTGGCTTCACATCGCCAGAAGGTTTGTAGGATGTCAGAGTTCAGTGACCTTGTGAATAGACGCCATGCGCTACGCGAAGTTGGGTCACGTGACTGGGCTTTTAGCATCGTGACACGGGATGCTGGTAATATCATACCAAGTTGTAGCGGTCGCCCATGTTGGTGAGGTCAAATTGATCTCGTTCAAACTTAGAAATGGTTTTGATTAAAACTTTAGATTTACGCGCTCAAGTTTTGTAACGTTTCAAGTGGCTGTTTGAAGTTTTTGAAGCGTTTGTTTTTTAACGTCGCGAGAAAATGTACAAAGTTAATTTTGTAATTTTATTCTTATCAAACAAGGACCATGGTACTTTTCTTTATTATAATTTCGGAAAATGAGACGAAGGTCATATTATTTTCTACAGCAGCCCAGTGGTTCTTAACCTTTTAGAGATGAGAGACCATTTGACCTATTTCTTTTCTCTTCACGAACCATGTACCATATGGTTTGGTGAGAAAGAAAGAAAATTTACTGTCAATAAATAAAAAAGTTATAAGTTTTACTACGAAGTAAGTACTAACCCAATTTTAATGTGAATTCGGTGTTTTCTTAATTACGCAAATACAGATATGGGACACATCAAGATCAAATGTGACCTTCACAAAAATTACAATAATGAGATTTTTGAACTTGCATTTGTCTTACTAAATGCTGGATTCTTGATTCGGTATCGCAAACGTGCCATTTATTAAATCATTTTCTTGATATATTTTTGGTTAGGTGACTCAGTAGCGTTCCGGAGCACCGGTTTAGAACCGCTGCTGTAGACAGTGACTGTTCTCAAGCATTTTCCTTGATAATGAAACCACATAACTCAAGTATAAATCGTTACCTCGTTTTACCTTCCCGCTGGTTGCCAGTGATCGATGCCACACCACTCGCGCCACTAACATAAATTCGTTAGATACCTTGTTCGGGACAAAAAACGACCCCCCCCCCCCCCCCCCGCGCCTTGCAATTTATAATATATAATGTTTATCCATATAGTGACTGTCAACTGTCGAATTATGGCATCCTATTTATATTATTACTAGCTTTTGCCGACGATTTTGTTGTTTACATCCGGATTACATTCTACTTATTTTCTACGAAATCGGTTTAAGTATATCGATGTGATTGCGTAACAAACTTTCACAAGATTAGTGGGATAATTTAATAATAAATAGGATACACAAATTAAATTCCTTATTTGCATACATCTTTCTGACAGATTAGTAGATTGGTTTTGTTTGAAAAACCGAGAAATTAATATGCGTCGTTTCGTGTCTTAAAGTGATTACTCTTTGGCTGATATAGTTATTTCTGATTGGAACTAGCGTTGTGTATGTCGTTGGCGTTACAAAGGCTAGCAAGTTGCATGAAACACACTAATCACTTGTTAAGACCTCTCCCGTTTGAATTACAAAGTAATGTTAGCTTCTGGGACGACTATTGGGTCTGTTGTCTTGTTCCTAGACTTGTTCTGTTCCAAGTATAATATCTTTATTGTATATTTTTACATCGTGTATAAATAAGAGTTACACTTTACTGTTTTATAGTATTCTTTATCAAAGGCTTATAGATATAATAGCATGCTCATTAAAGTTAATGAAGACAGGTGGCGTGTTTAAAATTCTCACTGACAACAGAAAATGTTCGGCTACGTGTTTCGCGAGGTAATCACAATTTACATTTCTCATCGATATACTCGTTCTCATTAATTCGCTACGTGACTTTAATTATAAAAATTATACAAACAAATATCGAGTCCGTCATCATTTTTGTCCAATTCCAATAATTCTGAACAAGCATTTACATCAGGTATGTTCATAACGCATGCGACGCGGAACACAATATCGCTTAGCTCGTGTGAAATTATTTGTGTGAAAACGTGAGAATTGCGACAATTAACGCCTACTACCTACGTGTTTGTAATAGAATTATTGGCGGTAAATATTTCACTGGTGATGTCACTATCAGTGTTTTTATAATGGCAAATACATTTTCAGATAGTGGTTCTGGATGTGCGTAGCAACTACGTCTAGACACGTGTGTAGGATGTGTAAACATGTTCAATCTATTGTTTGTTTGTTTGTGTAAACATGCACAAAAGAGACTATATTGAGTAGGGCAACAATCGCCGTTTGTATAATCTCAAACATAGGAGATACTGCAGATCAGTTCCGTGTATCATTAAGGTGCTTGACCCACGCATGTGACTTCATTCTCACCGCTTCCTTCACAGTCCATCTTCATCTCTTCTGCATAGTCGTGTATGTATCCAAAGATAGGCAGCGGAATCCGCGGATATGCCATCGGTCATTCTTGGCGTATGTATGATGTCTAATGGTCCACAGTGACCGCATACCTATCTATCAGGCAATCGGCTGTACGTCACTTTCTTTAAAAAACAACAATGAATATCATGAATATCATTCACATCTATATCTCAACAAAAATACATATTTCTGTTAAAAAAATGAATTGGCCAGTAATGTGAAATCTAAAAGCCGCCAAGTAATGAAAGCATCTTCTTATGAAGTCTGGTTTATAATGCCCTACTGTGGGCAAGACTCAGTAGCCCTTCGCGTCGTTCATCGTAGCCTTAACTTCATGCCCAATAGCGCTGGATATATGTGTTCCGTCTGGCGTTCCGTGCAAGGGCCAATATTCTCTAAGAAACTTCAAGGCCTATTCATTGTATTGAGACGGGGGTTCGTAACATCACGAATGGCGACGGTACTTATCATTTAAATGTATAAGTGCAAATTCCAAAAATTATAAACTCTACCTATCACATTGTATCTGATCATAATAATTACTAAATGTGACATGTTACTTTTTGTACGCTTATGTATAATATAATACAACTATTGGAATTTTCATGACAGTTTAAAAAAAAAGAAATGCATAATGTTCCTCTCCTACTCCTCAGATCTTCTTCTGCACTACTTCTTGTGGATTGCCCAATTTTTACCGTGTTGTGTGGTTAGACCAACGACAAACCCTCCTCCTTTATGCGGAAACTACAACCTAGGCGGAGTTGAGTCGCATAGAACCGCCGAATATGTCTGACCAATCAGTCTTTGTTTGAACTTATTAACCTAGATATAAATTCAAACTATTTTTGTGCCAAATTTAATTTGTCTGTTATGAAGATTTTTATGTTTGCTGGTCGCCATTAATCGAGATTTTTTCAGAAATTCGAAAGTCGCAATCTCTGCATTTGGTATTCATTTTTTTTAATAATATTGATTGCGTTTTATTGGTCAATTGAGCGTTCGAACATACACAAACTCCTTTGCAGTTCATTACCCAGGTTATTCAATATGCGGTTAAGTGGCCTTCGTTAGTACTCCCGGTTACTAATCCGTATGAAAGTCACCATATTGAAATAAAATATATTTACACTAAAACCTTCCGTAATATACACGTTCACAAGATTAAATTGAACTGACAGACGGACGTTGTCCTTCACAGTCGATAAAGATATTTCAGACATCAACATAATCATGTACAGAATATATCACCTATTAACGCGCTTATCAGCATTTCTGTATCGCACTCAGCGTTTACAGCATTACGTTTGTGATATTTTATCGAGTCGTTCACACAGAACACGCGCATGGCAACTTGACAATTACACATTCATACACTTTGTATTACCTTAACCGCAATGTGTACATTTCGTTCGAATGGAATTAACTGCGTCATTCTATTTTGAGACTTGTTTCGCTTTGTTTTTACTTTGTGCTATAACGTTATTTATACTTTGTTGCCATCTTGTACATGTTTGTTGGCACAGTAACGTTGCGAATAGACGTATTTTTTTTGTTCCCACTGTTGTTATATTAGAAAGAGAACGCTAGTTAGTCGGAAAGACTCATTTGTATAACACATCTCCAGTTTCCACACACGTTAGAAACACGTTATTTCCTGATTTTTTATATAAAAATCAGCGGTCCATTAGTGAACAATGCCGCCACGGTATTTACTCGTTGGCTCTCATTGGTACTGTACTAAGATGAATAATCGAATTCTATTAGTCAGCAAAGCATCATTGCTTGTTCGGAAACCGAATTTATATGCCTTTATTATACCTACGAACTTGACGTTGGACTCCGTGTACCGGAGTTTTAAGAGACGGTCATTATGCTCCAAAAAGGTTTTGACGCCGTGACACATAGTTGAGGATTGGGTAAACTAATATAGCATTTATGTAGAACTTGTTTTTACGTTGACTTACTCTGTGTCGTGTTGTGTCATATATGCTTTCTTTCGTTCAAAAACCTTACAAATAGCATCATTGTTCCTTTGAAGATTGTTATAACCCCTCTGTATTACGCAGCTCATTCCTAACATAAACTTGTTCCATGAATCGTACGACGCGGTCCCGAGTGGGAGTTCCTCGATGATATTGTTTTAATGTCTTATTTTATTAGGAAACAACGTTCAAAAACAGCAAAATCACGTCTATGAGCACTGACTGTCAGTTAAAATTGTTGGTTCGACTCGCGACAGTGATTCATAGGCGGTTTTGCTCGTCACGCGCCATAAAACTTCAAACAGGGTTGACTACCACGAGCTTCTACCATTGGCTAGCTTTATCAAGGTTGAGATTGAGGAAACCCGCAAAAACTTATTAGCACCAGCTGTGGCGTTCAAATGATAAAGAGCTACTATCGTTTTTTACCCTGTTTCGACAGGAATAATCATTTATATTGATTTTTTTTTGGAATAAATACACTACAAAATCAGACCACGTTAATTCACGATATTAATCCAACGAAACAGACATATTTGATAGATTTATACTATCGAGCTTTTTTGGAAGATATCGTAACCGACAATTGCAAATTTTAAAAAGGGACGCATCTTTAATTACTTTCCAAGATAGATAAGGGTATTATGACTTCATTGTTTTGTACTTTTTCGCTTACGGTGTTTTCGCTTTTCGCTTAAAGGCTTGTATGGGTAACAAGCCCTCTTATAAGTAACATCAAATTTCCGATTTATAGCCATTTTGAATATGGAACGGCCCCACACACCTCGACCTACGCCACTAGGAACTTTCTTTGATCGTAAAACGTAACTCTCGCTCACTAAATAGTTTCCACAGTTATGTAGCGTTGTCGCGCGACCGGTTTGTAGGCTGCGGCCGTGATACGCTTCTGTAGAAAATTACTTTATAATTGATAACGACTGCCTGGTATTTTGTCCGCGATAGCGTAGATAAAAATCCTATAAAATTAGTGTGAGCTCAAGGGACACATGTGGTCAGGATTTCGTTAACATAGGATCAAATATCTGAGATTAGCCTGGAAATCAGCCATATGTGATCATTATTTATTGAAGATGTTCTAGTCACAACGTGTAACTGACAAATGAGAATAATATATTAGTTTGTCATCACTCACTGTACTGTAATGTACTGTATCTCAAATAAAATAAATGAGAGTAACTTGCTACTATATCTCAAAAAAATATTAAATAATGAAATTGTAATAAAATAAAAGATTGGAAAGGTTATTTTTTGAGTATAATAAAATTATTACCTAAAAACACGGATAACGAGCTTTCAAATTAAATTGTTATAATATATTTTGATTCAAAAGACATTTTACAAGATGATGTTTGGTTTTCGCTTTTGGTGTGTATCATAGTTAGTATAATGTTTCACACACACAATGCCAGGTTTATTGCAGTTAACCTAAGGCTTCGTGGTACTTCCCATCAAGAGTCATTAACTTCATAAGTCTAGTGTCTTTAACTTCACTAAAGAAAATTAGTTAGTTATATATATATTTAGTTATATTTTCATTATTAGTTTTTAATGTAACTATTTCTTTATATAGATAATTTAATTAGAAATAATTCTTATCGAAACAAAAATGTAGACAACAAAGATTAGTTATATAACCCAATAATTTAAAAGTTTCACGAAGAACAACCAAGTTAAAATTGGAATTCTTTATAAGTTGCCATCTGGACAAGTCTGAACAATCGTACGAGTCGTCAATCTAACTTTGCTCAAAGCCTCTTCCTTAAGCTTGTGACACACTTCAAGATCGAAACGACCATGGGGAATAAATTTATTTATTTATTATACAAAATCAACAGCGCTTAGGATATAAATTGTACATAATATGTAATTATGCTCTTATAAATAAATTCCTTAAACGTGCATAACGTTTAAGGATTTACTTTATATAATTTAAAATTATAAAATGTTAACGTCTTTGAAATCAGAACAGAATACAATTCAGTATTTATACAGCAAAAACAATAACATATGTATGAATCTAAGTATATATGGTAAATTATCTTATTATGAGTTACTCTCTATTGATATAGTATACATTATCAAGTTGAGGATAAAAAATACGTAAAAAGGAAGCAAGGAAAGGTGGCATGACTCACATGTGTCCACAATTTAGTGTATGTGCGTTTTTAAACTTTCACGTTTTGTACACATTTTATATTCTAAATCGGATCAGACCCGATTTAGATTCTTCTTTAATTAGTAACACGTTTTTCGTTAGTTGCACGAACAAGTTATCTGCAACTTGTTCGTATTTAAATAGAAACTCAACTTAACCCGTAGGTTGTGGAACGACCTACCTCAAGAGGTCTTTCCATTAAGCTACGACATGGGGTTCTTCAAGAAAGTTGTGAATAGGATTTTGCAAGGTCAGCGGCGCGCCCGCATACTCCCTGGTGTTGCAGGTGTCCATGGGCGGCGGTAACACTTACCATTACGTGGGACCGCTTGTTCGTCCGCCCACTCGTCTATAACAAAAAAAAAATCAAGCTGCGCAAGAAAAAAAATTAAAAATTTATTATAGTATTTTCTAAGCCAAATAACAGTTAACGAAGTTCCACGAAGTGAATATTAACCGTTCGCGGAACAGCGGAGCTCAAATTAATTGAGGTAATAAAATTGTTCGTCGAAAACAGAAACTAACTGGATTAAAATAGTCCGATTTTTCGGTATGCTGCCAAATTTAACTACAAAAGCGTTAATTGGGATTGATTCTATTTCAATCTACTAGTATTTATTTCTTTTGGCACTATTTTTTGTTTGCAAACACCAAGCTTTTTATATTTTAACATCTCTATTAGGAAGCTCGCGATTCTGTTGTCCCCGCGTGCTACTATGGTGTAATGTAGCTGAACAAACTTTTCCACAACTCTAGCGATAATCTCGTAAGTTAGGAGACGCGTCTTTATTCAATACTTTATTGCATTCCATAATGTTTTACAAATTGGTAAATTTAAAAGCAATGAGATTTTTATGGATCAGTGTGGCACATTAATTAGGAAAGAGAAGAACTTAAACATTATTAAAATAGTTATCATGTAATTCGGTACTTGACAGTATTTTTAGATAAAAATAAGGTTTTATCAAAATGATAGATTAGATGTTAAAAAGTCATATTTCAAGGTCTATTGACTTTTTATAGTCATATTTTTTTAGAAATTCAATAATAAAAATAAAGTTTTTGAACTGTTTGTCACGTGACTACGAACGCCAATCACGATGCGTGACGTCATAGTTCTTGTTTACATGTCGCCGCTAATAAAGTACCAAGTGTTTTTTCGTAGTTATTTTGTTGGTGTTTAAGGAATTTTGTGGTGTTTTGTGGTTGCAAAAGAGTGTTATAATGGACAACAATTATGGAAAAGGATTACATAAAAGCAGACAGTGCAAATCTGCCCAAAATCGACGTTCTTATGGTGGGAAGTTTTTTTGCGACGAACTCCGACTTTTGTTCTGCAGAATTTAGAAATGTAAAAACATCAGTGTAAGTACTAATCATTACATATTATTATGTCAAAGGATTATTTATGTAAACAATAGATTACATTTTCTTTGTGAAACTTAACAAGTGACATAGCTAATGAAAGACGTAAACGCGTAGAGGTTATGTTTGTTACTTTATATTCACACAAATATACATCGAGTTTTTTCCGGTTACAATCATTAACAAAAATGTTTTTTCTCTTGCAGATCTTCGAGAGATTCATATGGTGATGACGCAGTCGGCTATGTACAATTACATCGGGATACAAAAACTAATTTGTGCACAGTAAAATGTAAAATATGTCCCGAACACAAAGTGCGATCAAAGCCTTATAAAGTCACTTTAATAGTGAATGAAAAAGCAGATCGTATATTAAGTGTGCAGTGTCATGACTGCGCTGCCTCTCAAGGAGGTTGCAAACATTCGGTGGCATTTCTTATGTGGATGCACAGAAGGAGCGAAGAACCTCCTTGTACCTCTGTACAGTGCTACTGGAAAAAATCTAAATTAGCACAGGTGGGCAGCACAATCAAATTTGTAAAGGCAAAAGATTTAAGTATAAATAAAAAAAGTTCAAGCACTTCAGCAGAAAGTTCGGTTTTTACTAAATTTGTAAATGAAGCGAAGAGATGTCGAGTGAACAACTGCCAAATATTAAAGCATTTGCCTGATTACGAAGTGAAAGGTGTGCAAATGCTTTCTCTGCATCATTTATTTTTACAATATAATGACGGAAATGATTGCAAAAGTTTTCTGGAAAGTATACACATTCTATTTTCAGAAGAAAGCATAAAAGAGATTGAAGAAAAAACAAGAGACCAGCATCAAAATGAATTATGGTATGCCTTTAGGTACGGCAGAATAACGGCTTCAATAGCATACGAAGTTAGCCGTTGTAAGACCCTTGATGGGTCTTTAATAGCTACTATCATGGGAGCACGAACCCCAGATACATCAGCAATGAGAAGAGGGCGTCTCTTGGAAGAAAAAGTAAGACAAATTGTCGAAAAAGAAATTGGCAAGATAGACAAGTGCGGTTTATTTATCTTGAAACAACATCCCATAATAGCAGGATCGCCAGATGGTATATTACATGATGCCATTATCGAAATAAAATGTCCTGCAAGTGAACAAAGTTTTAAAAATTATATTAAAAATGCAAGAATTACTGCAAAGTTCCTATGTCAAGTGCAAATTCAAATGTATGTCACAGGATTGAAGAATTGCTACTTTTGTGTTGCACACTGGGAGTTTGAAAACAATGAAAAAGTGCAAATAATCAAGATTTCTTATGATGAAACATATGTCAATAATATGTTGAATATATTACTTTATTTTTGGAAAAATAATATTTATCCACTATTATCTACAAGTACTAAAATAGAATAACGTGTACTAAAATACTAATATGTATTTTACTATTTTCTTTTCAGATATGAAGGGATTTGATCGGTTCATTGAAAAATAAAAATTATTATTACCTTTAGTGAAATTGTTTTTATTTCACCTGTCATTAAACCAAAATACATAACGAAGACAAAGAATGTAGATATTTGTTACATAAAATAAATATATAACTCATACAAAGTTGCATATCGCTATTTTTTTATAATACTGTCTTGCAAATTAATGAGAGCGCATGCTATTATTATCACTTCATCTAGTAAACGAGTTAGGTTGATATTTACAACTGCGTGCAGTTTAAGTATAGAAAATTCTCGTAACCTACGTATGACCCTTTCGATATGAATTCTTAAACTGGCAATTTCTTTCGTCTGTTTTGCTTCGGCTTTTGTTAATTTTGATCCAGTAGCGACACTTGGTGGCCTCATCAGATGATGTCCTTTTACTAATAACAAGTGCTCAATGTGTTTGAAGCCTCTGTCAGCAAGAATAAACGTCCCTGGATTTAAGCTATCTAGAAAATCGCAATCTTCGACAAGTTGGACGTCACTAATTCTGCCACCATATCCTTCTGAAATGTAGTTAACTACACCATCGGGCGTACTGCTTATTAAATACTTGACTGTGTTCGCTTTTTTATACTCCGACCATGTCAGAGCCTGATTAATGGCTTTTGCAGGTTTCTGGATTTCTATTTCTAGGCAATCTATTATGCATCCGACATTGTGATATTTATGCCTAAATGCAGTAGGCAAATTCATTTTTATACTTCTGTTATTTAATTTTACAATAAATGCACGCAAAGCGTTCGCAATAATCGGTACATTATTATAGAAAATCTTACTTACGTATGACATTGTCATACTAAATTCATCTCCTAGTTCTTCAAACTTGGTATTTAATCTAATTTTTTTTAGACACAATAAAATATGTTCTTCTGATATTTTTGTCTCTGTTTGTATTATATCAATTAAAAAATAACAATCTTGTGGAACTCCAATATAAAAGCGAGGTTTCCTTTTAATCTTTTGTAGAGTATTTTGGAGTATCAACTTTTTTTGTTCTTCTTCATGTATGACCTGTTCTTCTGATGCAATAGATTGCATAGATGTCGAAAATTCGTCTCGTGACAGTGAAGCTGTAAAAACAGAAGCTTCACTTTCTGACGTTTCTTCAGCAACCAGTTTTTTTAATGCCTTTTTAACACCTGATGTCGAAATATCTATTTTCTTGAAAGGCGAAGTAGAGACGTTTGTAAATGTTGATTTTAACGGTGAAGTTGCAATATTCATCGTACTGATATAAGATTGCGTTTGTTTACTTCTGTATTGTTTGTATATAGACACTTGAATCGATTTATCAACTTGCGTAGACTGCATTGCGCTAAATTGTGTACACTGGTCTTCTTCCATTTGGTTTGCGGTACCTTGTATTTCAGATGGACTTACTTGGCCTTCTACTTGTTGTGAATCTGTAAATTCACCATATTATTGATATTTGTATAGGTAATATACCGTGTCACCGTGTTAATTTTTATACAATATGAACATTTTTTATGAAATATTTATTATCGCAAGCATACCTGTCGCAATATCAGTTATCTCTTTTTTTTTAGCATCATTTAACGCCTCTTCAACTAATGCTATTCTTTGCCTTTTAATGATAACAGCCCTCGTAGTGATTGCAGCTGTCCGCTTTCTTCTATCTGGCTGGCATTCGAACCTTGAGGGTACACATCCCTCTTTCATTTTGATTTGTTTAACTGAGCCCATCAAACGGTACCTGGTGTAATTTTCCATGTCGTTGGGTAGCTAAAAATATTAGAACGCACTTTACGAAATAACTTTGAATGATTGTTTCTTGACAAATATTATAACCTCAACAATATTATAACCTCAATGTCTATGGTAAATATTATAATCTCAACGAAATAACATTTCCATATAACAATGGATTTCAACGATATGTCAGATAGATTTCTTCTTGCAAGTAGCAACCACTTTCTTCGAATTTTCGGTTGTTTTGGCGCATGAATGAATAATTTAGTGGGTGTACTTATTGTAGTATTTGTACACAGAGGGACTGCACAGCACTTATAATATGTAGGATTCATGATGTTTAAAAATTAGAAAGAAAACCCGTAAAGCGATTCAACTTACATATACAAAATCGTTTGTTTATAGAACTATGACGTCACCAACATGGCGTCACGACAGAGTGCCGTTTTCGCGGGAAAATCGAAATTTGACTATAAAACTTCGATTTTATGTTAAACCTTGACTTCAATTTAATATACGCTTCAAGTTATAAACATATACACACATAATCTTTCATTTTAAATCAATTCAAAAAAATTGTCAAGTACCGAATTATAGTAACTACATTAGAGTTACATATCAGTTACTACATCAGCGTTTTTCATGCTATGCTCTCAGTTCTGTTCGTTTTATATTTGGACTCCTTTTCCAATTAAGCGTTTCTTGCTTCTTTCAAAATATCGCTGCTCCAGAGCAGGTGGCAGGTGGTCCGTCTCGGTTTCTTATAGGCCGCTTAATGTTGCTCACACAGGCCTTGTTTTTGTTGCTGTTTACAAAGACGGAGTGTACGTACAAATGTCTTAGTATGCACGTTTCGCGAACAAATTGCTGCTTTTGAGGCTAACGCGATTATTTTCCGCAAACAAGACGAAGTTAAAATACAAACAGCGGATCGGCAAAACTTCAGGCGCAGCACAAAACAATAAAATCCGTTTTGTTTTTATACAGCCGAGACGAAATTAGTGATTACGCGGCTCAAAGTTGCTCACTCACACGCATCTAAAAATATTGCACTTGGCACTGAATGGACGGCGTTAACTGTTTGAACTATGGCCAAGTGACTACTCTTTTTTTATTGCACCATCTTTGTTATCACGGGCTCTACTGATAACGCTTTTGTTCTGAAGATGATTATGTTATGATTAAAATGGGATAGATGCAAATCTAAAGGCGATGTGTTGACGACTTATATCGGCTAATGCCATAGGTATACATAAACACACGCAAATCTGTATATATAGTTTTAGGTACTCCATATTACTCCATTCCCCAAGATGAATCTTTTTTATATTTAAGTAATCCTTTTTATGTAAACAGTCGCAACATGCCATTAATTTATAGTATTACGTGAGCAACAATAAGTTAATAGTGACAGGTTAAACTTTTAATTTGTACTGTGTGTTGTAACTTGTACTAGTTTTTCGTATATAAGTAATTCTAAATAATTGTATATTATAAACTTATTTAAGAACACGTGGTCCATGTCTTGTATACAAAAACCTTTCGGAACTTATAATCTACATATTAATGAAAACTGTATCAGAATCTAACAAGTTACACCATAATTATAATTATAAGCGAACAGACAGGACAGACAGACGTTCCTTTTTCCGTTTATAAATATAGAGATTGTGTGTAGAAATTATATTGTGTTCTGTAATTTGATTTGGTCTATTGTAAGTTATATTTATTTTAGTAACATTTCAAGTTGTATGGTTAAATGTTGAAACTTAACACCACACATTCAATTGCCTAGGAGGCGGCACAATCCAGTCACGCACCATATAACAACGATCATAAAATACCCAGATCCTTTCGTTGCCTTTGAACAATTATTTGTCTGATCGGGATTAGATCTCCCGTTCTTTCGTACTGTAGACAGAGGCACAATTGGGATCATCGATGTAACGTATTTAAACGTTGTAACTGCTGTATTTAAATCGATGATTTAAATCATCGATTTAAATACAGCAGGAGTTTGTGTCTAAAGTTAATAATAAAGTTAAAGCTAAAGTTGGATCGAATAAGTGTTGAAGTTCGAAGTTTCGTTAAAACTTCGGACTTCAACACTTATTCGAGTGATATAAATGCTGATTTATATCATTTATCTTGTAGGATTCATGATTCGCTCTAGTCACGAAATAATGAAAAATAGCCGGATTAACCGCGGGCTGTGATGAATTCTTTGTCTTCACTGTGACGAAAGGTCGGCAGGTAATTCGAGAGGTCGACCTCGGGGAAGGCCGTGCCCGGCGTTTATTGATTTTTTATGCGCATTGTCCATTTGGCCGGCACCTACCCAGCTACTACGCCCTCGCCACCGGGTGTCCGGGGACTCCACTCGAATGCACATTTATCTTAATAATACAATTGACTGTACCATAATTTTCACTTCTCGGACTGTTTCTTATCCTTTGTCACATTCTTCGTTTTATATAATGTTGACACTGTCTGTTTGTCAGCGTAGAAGAAATCGCTTCGAAATTCAGAACACGTAGTACGTGTTCTGAATAAACGATAATTTTATTCACTCGCTCCAGGCCTACAATTTAAATGTTTTTCTTGTTTCCCTTTTCTGCTCATATACGAACTTACTACGTTCGACAAATGTCGAACGTCTGTATTACGTAACGCATCTTTGTCAGGAGCAAATCGACCATGACGAACTTTTTACTTACTATTCTATTTTGATGAAATATTTCTGTCTTATCAATACTTTATGATTGCAATGGATGTTGCAATTAAATAAATGCACGACAGATATATCATTCATGTTTGAATGTTGTTGAACATCTTTTTGACTTATAAACTACTATACCTGTGGATTCAAAACGATAAACAATACTAATTTGCAAAGAGATGGACAATATCAAACTCTCTAATTTGAATGTATTTGTAATTAAGAATATTTTAATTAGGAGAGTTTGGATAGCGATGGACGCCATTTTGTTATTATCTAAGTATTAATAACTTTAGCTATTCATTTTTAGTGTATTAGTAGTTAGTTGTAAATTATGTCGGCGAAAGTTTGACCGTTTGTTTCCTTTGTCGTAGCCTACTTGTTTATGTCGTTTGTTTGTTTACGACGCATTAATAATTGTTGGTCTTGTTTGTTACAGGTTGTGGGCGTCGAAACAAGCTTGGGCTATAAAGTAAGAGTTTTTATGTATACTCTGTGATAAATGACTAAGCATTTCGAAGAACCCGTTAGTCATATCTCATGGCTTCACTTCGACGATTTTGGAACAGTAACGATTTTAGATCATTAAGCCGTCTGATTTTCTTTTGTATTATTTATACTTTTAAAAATATATTACATATATCTAATTATTAAAATATTTAATTAGCTACTCATTAATTTTTTTACCACAATACAATAATTCTACCTAATAGTAGGTATTACACAAAGATACAATGGTAATCAAATCTTGGTACACTTGATTCTTTTATATTATCTGTGTAGCAAGAACTGAAAGGAAGGGTTCTTAAAATGAACACACTCCAGCATTCCAGGAATACGTCTCAACTACAAAAGTGTTCTGAATAAATCTAAATTTAGGTACGTACACTGAATGCGTTTGCGGAATTTTGGCCCAAGTATTCGACGTATTCGGCCGCGCGGGTGGCAACGCCCGCTCAAAAGCGACACTCGTGTGTTCGTTCTTAATGCTTGAATAGTTTATGTCGTCTCATCGTCCTTACTCTGGTAACGCGTTGCTTTCATATCGCATGGCCTAGCTATCTGTCTTTGTTCGGATGAGTTATGTATGCCCCGTCTCGACAATCCGCTGGATGAAAGTTAACCGCGCTACAAATCATCAGTCTTCGGGTTAACTCACTCTGCAAGAACGCGCCTTATCCCCCCCCCCCCCCCCACATCATCCCGCACACCCCGGCGCCGTCTTCCCGCTACTTCCCACCCCAAAACGATATATACACCATAGCTCACTAAGCGATTCTCACACGAACGCTGCAATGACGTAAACACCACAATCGCTTGCGCCAGTATCGCAGTTGAAATTACATCGGGCCGTTTGAGCGCACACACGATCATTAAACGTATATCTGTTAATAATAATTGCGATTGTCTGGTTGTACGTGCGCGGCAAGTTATGGCGCAGTTGCCGGGCGGCTGACCCCCTCCCCCACCCCCGCACGAACTGCGGCGAGCAGCGCATCTTGAGACGAGGTGACATTCAGTTTCGTTTTGTGACGGTTGAATGGGCACCCGGTTTATTCGTGCATGTGTGCGACCAGCGCCGCGATATGTATTACACGTCACAGAAGCGGAATCTTTTCATGTCTCGGAATAATTCTCATGCGCCTACGAACATAGCTGGAATGTCACATTCATAAATGTACTCTCATTGCGACGTCATATTCCGCAGAGACAACAAGCGGCGCATGCAGTCGCAATATGTGTACACTGTTTCCGTTAGGTTGCACATTTTAGATTGCTATCGGCGAGCGCTTCGAATGGCGGGTAATTTAACACAGACCGGGTAGAGGCGTGCTCTCACGACGACCGGTCCCCTACGTGATCTCCGGCGACGCCTGCCGACTCGCTAATAACTATAAAACCCTCTCGGTCCGTACGTCTTTTGCGAGAAACGACCGGCGGTATTGCTTGGTATGCGCCTCTCGATAACGCAGAGCGAGGACGACGCCGTCCCAGTCTTTATGTTCGATAGCGAGATGGGAAACATCCCATATGTCCAATACGTCATTTATATGGATTATTTTATTGGAAAAACCTATATTCAGCGTTCTGAATAAGCGATGGCTACATAGTATGTGGATTATTTAGTAACTGCGTCGACGTATTCGAATTTAATGTATGTCTATATGACACTAACTTGTAACACATCTATTTGGTAGGGGGAGAGTGCATGCTGCATTATTCCCACAGCCACTGGGCGCACTCGTCTGGCTACGTTACCCCTCTCTCACAGAAGACTACCTTGAAATGTACTGCATTTCCCACTTTATCTTATTTCCCTAATGTACGTACGTGTTTCGGTAGTGAGTGAGATATGCCAGAGCCCATTCCCATCCCATCCTCTGCCTCCACATTTTCCCAATCCATTCCTTAATCTGCAAAGGTAGGCAGCGCATCCGGTGGCGTGCCAACGTTTGTCATTCTGGACTGATGTTGGCATGTATCGCGGATGTCTATGGACGACAGCATCCACTTACCATCAGGTGGACTGCATGCTGTATGAAATATTGCTTTTTCTCTTCAATATAATTGTCATCCACTCGTTTGGCAACTGATCGTTATTGTAAATGTTATGCCGAAAATCTTCAAAAAATGATATTCACAGTAGACCTGTCGCCACCACCTCCACTATTTATAGACTTTCTTTGGACGATAAACCATTTGAATGTTCCAGGTAACGGCCTTTCTTGGAAACTATTCCCGACACAATCCTATGTTATTTTTAACATGGCAGCTCGACGTTAAAAAGGTTTTATCACAATCCCTTACACTTGAATATACTCGTACATATAGCATGAAGGGTGGGCCCAGTCGCGCACTTACGCTTCGATTCACGGGTGTAGCGTTACCCAAGGCCTTTGAACGGGGAGATGCGGTAAACAGGAAAACGTTCGAGGCTTCTTCGCTGGCCTTCGTCACATAAGTACTTGTGAATATATGTTGCTGCCAAGTACCTTGTATTGACAATTATACGAAAACAGATTTATTTATCTTTGAATATAATGGAAAAATAATATGAAAGCCATATGCAATCCTTTTTTTTATTGTAATCACCAAAAATACAATTTAAAGAAGTAGTAGTGGTTTGTTCCTCATGCTTTATGTCACGTTTATTTAGGTCAAAATTATTGTTTTAAATGAAACATTTTCTCCTTTCCAATTTCGAAGAACAACATTTTCACAGGAGCGTAACCGTGAACGTCGTTTAACAATGTAGGTATATCTATATCTAACATGATAATATGTAACAAGCACTCAAAATGTAGGCGAGGGGGAACTCGTGACGTAGAAATTGAAGGTATTTACGTGCTCAACGCGCTGTGAACTAAAATGAGGTGTCGTAAGTCGGTACACATAGTACACATCGGTATACATAGTTTGAATAAAATTTAAGACCAACCCGCTAAGGGTTTGACCTTTAAGCTCCTTATAGTGAAGACCTTTGATATTTATGTATGGCGTAGTAGCATATGTTTAAAATGGAGTAATAAGATTTCATTTATTGGTAGCCGATTATAACCCAACAACATTTACATTCTTCGATTCTACTACTCTTTATTACTTTTCCGGAATTCGAAAATAAATTCGCAGTTGATATGTTTTGAATTGTTTACAACCGCTATTTTGATTTTTTTTGAATAAACATAGTAACACCCCACTAATTCGAATAGATATAGATTTCGTTTGTCGAAATCGATTTATTGGTGTAGGTTCTGCGTGGGTACCAATGAACCTATACGTACTTCATGCAGGTACTTCATTTCTCAAATATTTTATAACCGCGTATATAGTTTATACTTCACTGTAGTCTGTAGTAATACTGAAAGTTGTAAGAAAATCAATATATGTTGGTTTCACATATACGTTGTAGTAATATGTGTGGAATTAAAAACTATTTGGTAGAAGTTTAGCCCGTAAGCTCGACTCGTGATTTACGCAAATGTAGGTTACAACTGTCGTGTAACTAGTAGTTCGCGAATACTTTGCATCGTCTGCTCGTGCTCGTTTGTTTTGTGCGGATCTACTCGACAACACTATCTACTACTAATAAATTATGATTACTTTTTGTATACAGTTTATAACAGCAAAACACAGCCACGGTATATCTTGATATAATCTTTTACATGATTTCGTTGATTACATTTCTGTTTTAGTTTATTTATATCGATCCATTATTTTTCTATCCGACAACGCTTTGAATGCTATCCTTACAAGGTCAATTGACCAACATCAATTGTAATGATAATTGATTCATTTAGTGTCACATTACTGAGTAGACTCTTTCTAATTATAGCATTCACCAGGCCAAGCAGATTCAATTGAGGTTAGGCAATTACGTCCCGGATCTTGCCTTTCGTTTCTCGGTGCATACGGTTAGTCTTTAGACTTTAAATTTTACACGAGCATTCTACCAAATTGACCGTGTGGCGTCGGCCGTCTTCATAATACACCACTCCATCTCTTCCTGTGGGTGTCGCAAAAGGCGACTACAGGATAACAAAGCAGCTACCACAAGCCCTGAGGAAGTGCAATACCGCCTCTAAAAAGGTGGACTCGTCAACCTACTTGGCCAGCGTGGCGTTTTAGAGCTGTACATCCCCGATGCACAACACAATGTGCACGAGGAGGCCCACGAACAGTGGCCCAAAAAAAGGTTATTGTTATTCTACCAAAATTATTTGGGCCGAACAAGAACACGTCTGATTCCCTATCCCTTTTTTACGAACATAAACGTCTTTTCACGTAATACACGTTCGTATGTCCATAGCAACAGCATCGGATTACACTGACAGTTGATTTGTGCTTCGTGCATCACGTTTTACAGAGTAGTAATCACTCAATTGTGCAACTTACTGTACAACACGAACATAACACGTTGGCAAAAATAACAATTTTCTTTATTGGTCGAACTGTGATGTTGAACTTAACAAATTAAGAACGACAGGTTTTCGGTCAGAATTCGATAGGTTTATTATATACTTTAATAATCTAGTACATATTATATGTATTTTAATAATCTAGTGGATTCCCCTACACTTTTAAACAAAATGAATTTTAGTACCTACAGCCAATAGGAGGGACTTATTTGCCCATAGAACTATTATATTTAGAACTAATCTATCGAGAACCCTATATTAGACAAGTCTGTAAGTTCTATACTCGTATTATTGGATGATGTAATTTTCTAAAGAAATACCTTAAATAAGAAAAGAAGAAATAGCTTTTGAATTTGTGTTAAGATGCGAAATTCGTATTTTAACCTTCAGTGTGTTGTTCCGATACATATTGGTTTGTATTATATTTATTTAAACTTTATTGCTCAGGTAATTGTACAAATGATGGACTTAATGCCCTTATTGTAGTATCAGAACGAAATCTCTTCGGCATAATGTGGCGTTATTATAATTTTATTTCCAAAATAAGTGGTACTAATTTACTAATGGTACTTACGTAATATTTATTTAAGTATTGATCACCACGCGAACTTTGCTTGTCCGCCATTCAATAATAAAATCTCACAGAAACCTGCCGTGAAATGTTACAAGGTCACTTGCTAAAGATCGTCCCTTATTCCATTCGGTTTCCAGCCATTTTTTAAATAAAATTATTCGGTTTAAATTCAATAAACAACACAGGAAGGTGTGTACACAGTGTTGAATGTTTGAGAACTCTTACAATTTCTTTGATTTGACTAATGGTGTTAAATTTGCGTGTGGTGTCGACCGGCTTTAGAATACCACCCCATCACTTCTCGTCGGTGCCGTTACAGGCAACCGCGAGATAACAAAGTCGCTTCCACAACTGCCGAGGAACTACATCACCTCTACAGATCCGCTTGGCCAGCGTGACGTTTTAGGGCCATACATCCATCATGCACCAGACAATGTGTACGAGGAGACCTATATCCAACAGTGGACGTTAAAACGGTTTGTTATGGATTTTACGGTTACATTTTAGTAACGATGTCAGCAGACTGCCTGTTTCGATGTTTTCCGTTCCTATATCATCTTTTATCTGATACATTGTATGCTATATATAATACATCGTCTAGGTGTATATTGTATGTACAGCTGTTATCAATGTATAGACCGTCGATCGCATCTCTGATACGACTGCTTGATATTTACATACATATTTACAATATATATTATGTAGATTGCTTGGTACTGTTACTAGTCATACTCGTCGTTTATAATGTGTTAAGATACATTTTATATGTTCCAAATAAATAATGTTTTATCATAATTAAGTATAAAATTAGGTAGTAGTATCTAATTGCTGTGTGGGAGAGGAGTCCTTGGGAGTCCAGTGGTGGAGAGACACAGGCTGATGGTATTGTACGGTATTTAACTAACATCTCTTTAACTATTTAACTGAACTGTTGCGAAAGCTTTCTAGCGGAAAGTCCACGAATGGTCAGAATGTTTGATCAATGATCAGCGTTTAGTGCGCTATCGCTTAATTAGTTTAGTACTCGTAATTAGAGGTGTTTAGAAGTTTTAGTACACACCTTTACAACAAATTAACCTTTATAAAGTTGCAACAAGTTTCAAGGACTTTATTATTTTGCGTGGTTATTAAGAATAATAGCTCTAAGTTCAAGATGAGAAATTGAAACGCGTTTTAATTTTATAGAATCCCGAATAAACTTTGATATAAATTTTAAGCACATTTAGATAATATACACTAACACTAATAATATAGATTTATACATTGTTTTAATTGTGTTACTAAAAGAGACTAACAATTGTAGGACGTACATGTAAATATTATTATCTTTATTTTTTATCTAGAGATATAATAGTGGCGAATAAAATTAATTTCCCTGTTGTTCTATAATTATTTTATTCAGGCTATGGTTTGTTGTATGGGAAAAATAGATATACAGAATACATACATATAATGTAAAGAGTAACGCTTTATCGACATGACAGTCCGTCAAATGAAATCCAAACAAACAAAAGCGTTGCGGTCGAAATTGAGAATGGCGTCAGGCGTGAATTGCCTGCAGTCCCATTGTCTCTGCCTACACAAGGGGACACGATCGCGTGATTGAAGACCGGCCCAAATAAAAGGGGGTCACATAGACTGACTACACAGAACAGAAGAACCAGTCTGGCATCTGTACAAAATTGTGAAAAGCGAGGTACTCACACGCTGATATAAACGAAAAAGACGATTTCCTTCACGCTCGGCCACTATTTGGGAATATTGTGAAAATTTGCACATTGACTGATGTGGATGTTGTGTTGATTGTGCCGTATGAACCGTAATTATTTCGACGGCTGAACTTTACGAAGTGAATGGTGGCTTTGTTCCATCGGCTAAAACGCAATGATGGGGCTCCAGTTGCTTTAGCATTTAACGAGTTTAGCGAATAAGTTACGAAACTAAGAGCGAATAATATCTCTCTTACTTAATTAGAAGGATAGGCTCCTTCTAGTATAGTAAGTGAGAAAGAGAATAAAAATCTTTTCCTCTTAGTTTGATTTAGCAGTATTGGTCTTAGCAGTATTAGTATAGCTGAAGTTCATGATAACTTGATAACATAATTTAGACTCAACGATTTTAATAAATATTTTTCTTCTGCATCCCTTTTGGAGAACACAATCAAGAATCAAGACTAGCACAATTTTGCATATACTTTCCTTGCCGAAATCTAATAATATCACCTTTTCTCCTGTTACCGACGAAGAGATTTGCAAACATAATTATAGATACATTACGAAAACATTGACCATCGGCTAATCCGGAAACACCCGAATGCGACATCCACGTCTATGAATTAATTCACGTCTCTAATTGCATACTTTAGTATTTTCGCATTTATGCATTCGCGTGTTTCCGGATTAGCCGATGGCCAATGTTTTCGTGATGTATCTGTACATCTATTGAGTCTAATTGTGATGATGTGAGCAAATCTGTGCTTGTTTTTGTACTCGAACATCATCGATTTATATTAATTTAACTGTTATTACTTATTAATTTAGTTATTAATGTTATTATATTTATATTATTTTAGTTATTATTTACTGTTTAATTATTACGGTAACAAGCGAACTGATCTTAATATAACATAAGGTTGACAATAACATAAGATTGGTCAATACCAATCTTATGTTATTGTCAATACCAATACCAATGTCAATACCAATCTTATGTTATTGTAATCAATTAACTTATTGTCTGGTACTAGTTGTTACTAAACCTAAATGATACTAATGTTAAAGACTAGAATTATCAAAGCTTTACCTGAGAGCTTCGGTCTTGCACGCTCCCCCATCTTTTTTATTTTTTTTTATGAAAACTGCATCAATTTTTTGTTACTTCACCGAAGTGCATGAAAATGACAGACGTTGCGTTGCAAGATCAAGGTAAGGCATGAGTTCACAGAAACTCCCTGCTGATTATGATACAGAAAAGCGAAAGAGTCATTTATGAAGTCGATGCTATAAGATCGTTACTGTCCAAATAAGATAACATAAGACGTTGCGAAGTATAATATGTAGAGGCTGAAACAGTTCTGAAACAAGAGATGTTGATACTATGGTCATACATAATTCAGTTTGGTTCACAATAGCAACATCAAAGGAAATGTTTCCCGTTCATCTAGTTCTAGATCTGTACAGATAGATATCTGCGTCTGCTCTATTTACATATTTATATCGGCGTGCGGTAAGTGTTGCGTTCACTAACGAGCGGGATCGTTATCATGTCACGTGGTATATGGCTAGAGCATAATTTTAATGAAACGGTATGATAAGTTGATGAAAATTTCAGAAACACGCTTACACACAAGCGCACTGTTCCACACGCCTCTGATATCAATTGGACGCTGCAATCAGGTATTAGATTATTTTTAGTTACAAAATTATATACTCGAAGTCAAAATATCCCGAAGAATAAATTTATTTTACAGGGGTTTAGAAATCGCATGAAAAGGACCGCAATATACATTTTTATAGGTTTAAATTATTATAATGTAGAAACGTTGTTTGTTAAATGGTCAACGTAATTTTAAATGCTATTTTTATTTCCATGGACCGTACGCTGTCTACGTGCGATGCGTGCGTGCGCTAAGATGGCGAACTTCTTAAGCGGGGGGCTATTAGTTTCAAAGTGTTAGTTTATGCGATTAACTTGAGTCGTCATAACCACTCATTCGCTTACTTCTAACTAATACTTTGTACTTCGAAGAAGAAGCCTCAAAAACTGCGGAAATAATAACGACGCCGGTGAATCATGAAGTTGCAGACTATAAGGTCTTAACTTTAAAGCTTAATTTCATGTTTCTTATGGTAACAAATCAAAAATAATTGTATGTTGTCATGGACGCAGATAACACGAATTTTACAAATCGTAATGTAAATTATCGTTTAGTTTTCTTTTCTTCACAATTCTCTAAGAATGTTTTTTGAAGAAATTATTTTTATCTACTTTGTTGAAGATCAAACTTGTCATTATAAACACCAGAAAGCACCAGTATTGTCGATACCTATTGGCTCTGAGCGTTCGAGTGTACCTTGTCATATGCCGGCCAAAGTGGATATGTAAAATAATTCAATGAACCGTCGGTCCGGCCGTTTACCTCTCCAAGGAGCGTTTAGAGACACGAAACCACGGTAGATAACATAAGCAGTACTTCATAATCGTATTTCTTATCAAATATCAATGAGGTGTCTGCAAGCGACCATGGAGGATTGTAATCGGTTAACATCTTAAGAACCTTATATCCATCTGCCACTTCTATAAAAAAGCCGAAGTTATTTCATTAATAACCTAAAAAGATATATAATTATATAATATATAATATATATATAATATATTCACATTTCTGTAGCAAACGGAGAACATAAAAAAATATGAACAATAACAGAGTTTATATTTTTTTCCTACCAAACGCGGAGACAATCGTAAGGTTTAAATGGATACATACACGTAGATAGCTACGAATATGTATTCATTTAATTAAACCTTCATTCATTTAAGCGGACGGTTCGACTCAATCGTAACAGATTATTACATTTGAGTCGCACTCTAGTTCGATATAAACAAGTCTCGCTGTTATGAATGCAATACTGACGCATATTCAATATGTTTTTGTGCCCGAAATTATACTTCGAATGTTTGTGCAAGATTCCATTCTGTTTCTTACCAACACAGTGGTTGAATCCGCACAAAGCCAGCGACATTCGAATAGTGTACGTTCCATCAACATTTTCCTTTTATACAGCGAAGCCCTCGTAAACATTCAAGGATCGTATTAGTATTTGAAACGGACTGAGTATTGTCAATCATATTTATAGGTTTCCTTTTGTAATATATCTAAATATATTTTCTGACAAGGGGAACGGTCGCTGTACATTTGGGGCGAAAAATTGAGTGAAATATGATGTGGTGGGCTCTGTAAACGATTACCTCAATGCGGTTAATCTTTTTTATTATTTACTAGCTGTGGCCGGCATGCGTTGCATGACCGCCAATTTTTTTGTACATAATATATAGCCTATGTCCATCTGGAATAATGTACCTTTCAAATGATGAAAGAATTTTTCAAATAGATGAAGTGGTTCCGGAGATTACCCTGCACGTACACACCAACTAACAAATATTCGCAGTCTCTCTTTATTATATTAGTATAGATTTAGACAACTAATCCAACAATTGAAACATAGACACATGCTCATGGTAGATATCTGTAACATATTAAAAAAATCTATTATATTTTTCTATTGCCGATATTCAAAGAGAAAACAGAGAAATACGTTTGTATGGACAAGACGTTGCTGTCGTCCCGTCTCAAGTATGTTTTCTTTCGTACAATTTGTGTTTACTTTGCAACTTGTAAATGTTTACTGATCTTCATTACCCTGTTTAGTAGATTTAATAATCATATTAGTGACGTGTGTACAATGCTCTCTGTACATCGATAGTTGTACATTTATATTCATATATCGAAGACATGAAGCAAATCGAAATATCAAGGTAACGAACCGGATTAAGCATTCATTATCTTACAGTGTATCACATTTTTACCTCGTAAATGTTAGTCAGTTGATGTCTACTGCAGATAATAATTGCTACGTGCTAGTAATAAAATGTATAAACAATAGTAAACATTTACCAATATTTAGGGTGTCTTATGTAGCATTGTACAAAGTGCTCACATGCTGTTACTTCCACACTTCTTGAAATTCCTTCAGTATAATTAAATAAACATATTTTTATTTAAGTCCACACTCAATGTGTGAATCCCGGTGTCGTGAAAATAGAGACACATATAAAGACCACCATTTGCACACCACCATTTGCACACCACCATTTGCACACCACCCAGATCCGATCAAACATTTGTCTCTATACAAACGAAACGACCTTTTGCACAGCAGGTAGGGGCACTAACAACTAGGGTAACTAGGCTATAGTACTGCAATTACTTTACATTTAATTATCACATAACTAATTATATAATAAGAACAACTAATTTATAATACGTCTGATATTGACATTCTTTCTAACTCCTTTTGTAAGTTTTAAAACCTTGTGTAGAAAGAAATTGTATGAGTTCTAGAGGTAACTGGCAATTAGTTATTTCTAAACTTCTAATAATTAAGTTAAACTAATTTTCTAAATTACTATTAATTTTCTTTATTACGTGTCTTTGATCTAACCATTTTTTTAACCGTATTAACTTTTATAAATGCAGAGTATATTGCCTGTGTCCTCTGAGCAACTGTCCTTTCTATCTTTAAATTTAAAACTTACTGTATTGTATCCCGCTCCTGCTGTTGTAAGATGTATTCGAACATATAGGTCGTACTACCTGTTCATGCTTTCTGTTATAATGTGACTGTATCTTTTCAAAATAGAGTAAATAAATGAATTATTCGATATCTAGAACGGCTGTTCGAAGTCATTTCTAATTCAATTTGATATATATCAAAACATTCAATCAGATCAGACCAAAATTGCACAATTTTTGGCTTCGCGGCAGTCCTCTTGTTATTTATTGAATGACATTTCAAAACAAGAGTGAAACATTATCTGTGTGCACGTAACGGTGATTCATTTGGTGGAATATTGGAGACTAGTAAACATCTTTCGTATCACATACTATCTGCTAATAAAATGGCGGAGTTTCGACGTACGACTTTTTTGACGTACTGTTAGAACTTTGATTTACTCTCAGAGATTGATGCAAAGCTTCAGCCTATTAATAAAATGTACTCTAGAATATAATACAAAGACTACCTGAATTCAGATTTAATTCCTATTCCCTGGTGTACGTAACTGTTTCGGTAGTGAGTGAGATATGCCAGAGCCCATTCCACCCTGTCCTATTCCTTCCCATTTTCCCAACCTTTTATCCAAATCCATTCCTACACCTCTAAAGATAGGCAACGCATCCGGGCGTGTACCGACGTTTTGTCATTCTGAACTGATGTTGGCATGTACCGCGAATGTGTATATGGGTCACAGTATCCACTTACCACCAGTTGGACTGTATGCTCGTCTGCCGCCTTCTTTCTATTTAAAAAAACCTTATTCGTACCCGCTATTTAAATTTAAACAGTATTTGCGAATTTAAAATATGTTTTAAATGTCAAAATTTTTATTGGCTAAAAGTTACAATAGATGGGAATTCTGCTCAGTAATCTGATTTCGTTTCATTTAAAATGTGTGGCTTAAAAATATCTTTCGATAAACTAGTCGTATTGTCAAACAAACCAACCATTCGCTTCGGTCTGCGGCCACCGCGCCTGATGTAATGTCGCGACGCAATGACGGGAAAGCGATCCGCTTTCATTTGCTTTCTCGTGTGCCCGCGCCTAGCAACAGGCGTGACTCGTCGGTTCGTGGCCGACGGTATTAACCGTTGTAAATGAACAGCTCGAAACAAATGAGCTGGTACACTCGCTAGCACAATGCCCGAGGTTTCTAAGTGTTTGTTTATTATATTTCACTTACTGTTTGTAAATTCTAATTGTAACGCTGAAACTTCCGGCGTAGAAGCTGTTTTAAAAATTTTGTTTTTACATTAATGTGCTAGATTTAATTGCTCTTGAATTCAGATTATATAGTTTCAGACTCCTATTGTTGAATGCTATTGTTTTAGAATAAGCAATTTAAAGCATGAAGCTCTTGTTTTTTAATGCGTTCTTTATTGTCACCAAATAGAGAAACGAAAGAAAAAAATGACAATTCAAACTTTGCTGTAGTAAAAGTAGTTACCTCCACGAGGTATACATAATATATTTCTTAAATAATAAAAATTCTATTCATATATATAAAAAATACTTTTAAGAACGGTATCTGACTAAATATTATACGAGTAGTATGGTGATTTTATATTCGTGTTGCTAAAAAGTTTAAATTACATATTCGTATTTGCTACACGAATACTTTATGTTTCTGATTATACCACTAGCGTGCATTTGATGGCTAAAACTTTCATCGCACTTCCCGTCTATTCACTATCTAACTGCGAACGAATCCTATAGTAGCGATGAAACAAACAGTATCGAATAAATATTCTCGAAATAATCACTTAGTGTTCCATCCAGAAATAATAATAATAATAAATACTCTTTATTGCATACAATTGGTTATTACATGTGCACAAATAATAAATGACAGAGTACAATAAATAGGCGACGTTATCGCTAAAGCGATCTCCTTCAGGCAACCTTGCGATAGAGAAAAGTAAAAGGGATATCCCTGCAAAATCACCGAAATCCACAGAATAAATCATGTTCAATATCTACCTACCCACCGACTAGATCGATAATAAATATAATATAATAAATACTTATAATTATAATCTATACTAATATAATAAAGAGGTTAAACTTGTGAGTTTGTAGGTATGTTGGGGGTAAACTGGAACTACTGAACCGATTTCAAAAATTCTTTCACAAATAGGAAGCTACATTATCCGTGTCTAATATAGGCTATATTTTATTTTGAAATTTTGAAAAAAAAAAAAAAAGAACTTATAAATCGAAAATTTTGAAATGAAGCGAAGCGAGGGCGGATCGCTATAACAAATAACAATAATATATAAATACATACATAGATATCACTGCATCTGCACTGCACACAATATTAATTCGTAAATAAGAATCAAAATTGACAAGGATAGATAAATGAGGGAATGGAAGTCTCCAGGGGATGAAATAGAACAGGTTAGAAACAAAATCGTAGCGAGAGGAAATCATTTGGTAAAGAAACAAAATAGAATTATCACTTATTCAACTGATAAATACATCATGGAGAAATCACGCAATCTGTATACTACAAGAAGCCGACCTTGAGAACATTTTATACGTTTTCCGAAATCAGATGTTAACAATACGTCGGGCATTGGTTGATTGTATTTTCTATTCTATACAATACAAATAGTAAAAATACCTCAGCTCGTCCACTTCCGCAATGGCATCCCCATTAATTATTCACTTTAGCTTTACTTTGCGCAACCATTGGTTAATTTCATGTCTTTGTGTGTAGCGCTTGTGAATGGGGAATATGGAGCGTATTTTATACGTTCGCGTGTAGTTTCTATGCCATTCTTTATCTAACGTGGTAGTGTGGTGTTTGCGTGACCTGTGCGTTGACCCAACCACTCCGACTGAACAGCTCTCTGCGCTCGCGAATGCGATCTTTGCTCCCCGCCAACTATGCAGCTATGCACTAGAAACCCTTTTACTACAGCTGTATGTATTATATTACATTATATAGTGCATTATGCACGTACTTTAGGAGTCTTGAGTTTACTTGGTACTGAATGAACGAGTGGAGCGACTATGGTTTATGAAAATTAACGTGTTGAAAGTTAGGAATGATTATAAGTTAAGGTGTTAATAATAGTTAGTGTTAATGCTTATAGTTTGAAATAGATGTTTCATCGTTGTGTCACCATAACCAACCCTTTTTTCATCCACTGCTGGACATGGGCCTACTCAATTTGTGTATGAGGGATGTATGGCCTCAAAATTACACGCTGAGCAAGCGGATTGGCGAGTCCACTCTTTTTAAGGTGGACCCGGTGGTTGTTTGTCGAGGATGTCGTCATAACATCTTGCATTTTTAAGGTAAAAATCTGTACGTTTACTACAATCTCAATACAGTTAAAATCACTCAAATAATTATTATTCGTATAATCTAAGAATATTCATGTAATCTTGGACTTCTCAACAAGGATTTCTTTAACAGTTCACCGCAAGTTGTTTATCATGCTCATAACAATTCACACGTCGCACCACGTGACTTATCTGCGCGTGTGTTTATCTATTTGCGAGCTAGTCACCACGAATGTGTCAACAAACACATCGTATGTGCATGCAGCCCGACGATTAAGGAAAACTAGAACGTGTACTTTGAACCTTTCTTGACGCGACGTCGCCACTTAATGCTCCGCCTAGTGAACGTACTGAATGGCAAATCAGATGTACTCGTATCTACTGTACAGCCGAGAATATACCAAATTGAATAACCATACCAATCAATTTTTGTCCTAATTTCTATCTATTCGAGTTATACCGTAAACCTTATAATTTACGTACGCGAGAGTTGTTAACGAATTGTTTAGTATATTTATTTACATTTATACATGGGTGTTAATGTGCACACAATGCTAATGCGTTATGTTTAATTTGCACTGACGCAGTTATGTACAAGTTATTATAGAATTGTTGTGATAACGTTTGGTTTCTTACTGCCAATATTACTTGCCAAGCCTTACCAGTGCACATCATTGCGTTTGTCTTGCAGAAACAACTGTCAGCTAACAATTAACCATCTCACGTCCAGCAACAATCAGTTTGATAACGTTTCAGTTGCTATCCAATAAGTGTCTGTCGCTCACAGAAGCATCCTCGCCTATTGAAAATAGTCTTGCAGGTGGTTTCACAACAAGAAAATATGACAACCGTTGATAATGCATAAACTGTTCCAGTGAATAGCGACGTAGGCTTCCGCGTTGTTCGCCCGACGGAATTACTGATGCTGACTCGCCGTTGAATTATATCGACATTAAACACGACGACGTCCGCTACTATTTTAAGCTGGGTTCATATAAAAACTTACATTGTATTCAGTCCAATGTAAAATTCAGCATTGATGTTACCTCGGCTTTCAATTAATTTCTACACATCATTTTTGTGCTGTTTATGCCATGTATTGCTGGTGAATCGTTTTGACGTTATAAAATTGCGATCATGCCACCATAGTTAGTCCGCTTTTACTCTTATTACACTTTACCTTTATTTTATTTTGTTATACTCAATTTACTCTATTTTGATTTATTTGTATTATTATCTGTTTACATATAAAAGTTAATCTTGTGTTCGTATGTTCAGAACTTTTCGCAGATTATGACGACGACGAAAATATTATTGTACCTACCTACACCCGGTTTTCAATGGCTGCTTCTCACTGTCACCATGCGGCGCAGCTGACATCGGTACTTAGTAACGTGAGCTATTAAAAATTATCATCCTCGTAGAAATGCTGACGCGGCACATAAATTGTTTTACACTAAAGCCGTACTGAGCGACTTAGTTGGCTTTTTCCTAAAGACTTGTCGTTGCTTGAAATTTTCCAAATTCAGAATTAAACTAGTTAAACTTATCTGTACCACCTTCAGAACTCGTTTCTTTTCATTAACTGAAGTGTGATGTGAAACTCAGATTGTTGAAGACATCGATGTTTCCAGAAATAGAATGCGTAATTATGAAACTGCTACTATCAAATGCATGTTCGGGGCGATTGGGCACAAACAATTGTTCATTTTCACATGAATTCAAAAGGTTTCCATAGAGTTAAATGTCACGTGTATGATTAACGATCGTGTGAAAATAATGTCTTAAACTGTGAAGGTGTCGTTAAACAACTACGGGTAGTTTTATGTGTACGCACGCACGCCTGCCTACTTGCGCTATCAAATTAGTTTAATGTCGCAGTACTCGCAATAAAAGCGCACATTGAAACTGCAAAATTAAAATTGTTAAATACGCTTTTTAAGTTTTGTAGTATTTTTATCGTGTCTTAAAAGAAATGTGTAACTATTTTTATTTTTTTGAGTTTTAAGTCTGTGATAATTGCACATAGCGCAATCAACGTTATTTATACTCGTAGTAACAAAATTGTATAAAGAAAACAGTTTTTTTTTTAATAGAAATACTCAACATCAAAGCACAAAACAATGATGAACAACGGGGAAGGGTAAGCTAAAACAAGGATAAGAAATGTAAAACATAAACACCTTTGCATGTACTCGTACATCGTTGGAAACGGACTCGAGAAAATATATAGGTTTCCGTCACTATTTTGTGCTTGTATTGTGTTTAATCGTAGCCTATTCATTTACAATATTTGTATCCATACATTTGTTTTCTATTTGTCTTTATGTCGGACAAACAACCGGACGTGGTTTTGTTTGTACCCATTTGTGACCAGTGAATACGGATAAGGTAAAAAGTTGTGCTCTCCACACAAAGAGTTCTAACAGCAGGGGGTACAGCCAGGCGCATAAACAAGTACAATCATGGTGTTTATTTCAATTGATTCTCAATTAAACTATTTATTGCGCCTATTGAGCACAGCAATGGCGTGATCAAAGGCTGAACGATAATGAAACAAGTTCGTCCCTTTAGAAAATATGTCACTAGCATTTGTTGCAATTTATTTTTATTGATTTATACTTGTAGATGTATTGAAAACCATATTTTTGTATAGATTTTTATTAAAACGGCATAATAAAGTTTACTAAAACGCTATCTTAATTTTTTTTTCTTTAATAATCTGTAATTCATTTTCTTTCTATGGAACATAAAACTTGCTTTACATTAATTACGAGTTGCAATCAATACAAGATGTTTCTATTTGATTGCAACTTGCCAGTTTATTTTCTCAACTACATTTTTCATAAAAAGGCAAGATACAAATACTTTCATTGGACTAGTAAGTGTAAATGATAGATACACGTGCGTCGGTTCTCGGTATTGGATCGATCGAGAAAGTTCTCCCCTCGCCCACCTGTCTGCAGACCTTAAACATGTGACTGACCCGCTTTTCATTATGTTTTACCCACTGCACGAACGTTTTCAAGTATTCCACTCTGAACCAATTCATCTGCCGCTGTTGCCTTTCAACGTGATGAATTCACCGCAAACTTTGCAAGTTTGCTGAGAATGCTGTCTGCTTTAATTAAATTAGAAGTACTGTTTTGTTAGGCATTTGAAGAATGAAAAGTTGGATTGTTCGGAACAATTCATTACATAATTTCCAAGTAAATAAATGTTTCTTTTCAAAAATCATTCTGATTCTAGTGGATTCTAATCAAAAATTAAAGTCAAAAATTCTAGTGGATAAAAGATTTAAGAGAAGTTGTCAATCTGTAAGTGGTCTTCGAAGTCCGCCTACACAGCAATAGAAGGCAACAAATATAGGATTTCAGTCAAAAAATACAGCTATTATTGATTTGTCAACTCGGCCATCTTCAAATGAGCGCGGAGTAATGAACGTTTCGCGGTTATGTAGTAGTATACTGGCGCGCGGCCGGTCCAGGCGAGGTGAACGACCCGTGCGCGTCCCCACGATCGAACGCGCTCCGCTCGCCGCGCGCCGTGGCCCACTTTACACGACAAATTACTGTATGTGTGTCTGTGTGTGTGTATCTACGTACACCAAGTACACTCGTGCACGGAGATTTGGAACTTGGATCAACGTGAATAGGAAACCCACTTATGCAGCAGAACATACGTATTCAAGAATTCAAGTAGGTATCATATAGAAACTGAGATTTTTAGAAATACTATTTGTAATAATTTGAAACTTTGGCAAACAAAGTTAAATAGTTAGTTCAGCATCCGACATGTTTATCTACATCTAGTTTTCTGTTGCTGTGTATCTATCTTGTTCTAAATTTAAGTAAATACGTAACACCAAAGTTTAGATAGCTTTACTTTTACAAATAAACATTATGGACAAACCTTTAAAAAATATAAAATATTGTTTGTGTCTTTCTGAAAAATAACTAAAATGGAATTACGGAATCGGTGAAAGTTGCTCTGAAAATAAACAGGTGTCGGTGCAACGCAACGCGACAGTAATTGTGTACGGCTTTGATGTTATAAATAGATAATTGTTTACACTCCTCGCCGTGTTATTATTAGTGGACTATTCGTTTTTTGGAAGTTTTCCCCAGCTCGACTCGCATTGTTCGCGTGTTTATCAGAAATTTCATATCCGAGCATGTAATAGAAGAAAAAGGTTTACTTATTTAATATTAACAATATTAATTATTATGTTGAAATATTGTTTTCCTTTTAAAGAAATGCCGTATTTCTAGATAGCCCAAAGTTAGTAGCACTTAAATCAAAGACCTTATATTAAATTATATTTTAAATTAAAAACTATTTTATTACTAATTTGAAATTGGTCTTTAGCCTTCACTGTTGTTAACTAGACAGTTATTGTGAGTTTTATATGTATGATAAAATTTTATTTCATCTAAGATTGTTAACAATCAAAGTAAAGTTCGTCTTGTTACATTAAACTATAAAGTTATTAAGTCTGTGGAGATTGCATAACTCCACGTCTGTGGATTACTTTAACTCTGAGTTTGGTACTAAATTTAATTTCAAATGTATTGGTAATTTTAAAATTTTATTTTATTTTCTCCTGTATCTACGTGTATGTTTGGTCTACTAATAAATTATTTTCTTGGAACTGAACATTTGTCTTTGTGTCAGTACAAACAAGTTCTTAGGTACCTTGATACAAAATTGATACTATTCTGTCTCTATTAAAGGCAGTAGTCGTTTACAATGAATTTTGCCGTTCGATAGTTAATATATTATTTACTGTTCCCAGCACTAGAATATTCGATGAGGGATTTAGTCAATCATCAACAAAGGTTAATCGGCTTATTTGTATAATCCGAATGATGATAACGTCATCAACATAATGCAAACTAAAATGCAACAATGAAAATCGGACTATTATCTTATCACTTTACCACAATGTAGGTAGATAGATAATTTATTATATTATACGCTTTATTACACAACAAAACATACCAAAAGAACCATCATTCAGGTAAGTTACAGGCTATCTATGCCTAGTGTCAGGTCCTATGTCGTTCTGAATTGCAATGGTGAACGGTAGGCTTGCCATAATTTTCCAGGCTAAATTCCAAACGCGTCACTGATCCTCAAAAACATAATGCATATTTGAGAGCATAGATTTATTATATGTATGTATGTAGAATTAAAATTTTGCATAAAGTAACATGTTTCTGAACGAAGGTGTGTGAGCGAGAAGAGAGAGAGAGAGAGAAAAGATAAGATGGCTGCTAGGTGGTGAGAGTAGTGGATGCTTATAACTGTATTAAATTGTTAAAAATTAAAAGAAGTAAATATAAGTGGTGATAGTTGTTCCACTCGCTTCATTTTCGTTTTCTCCAAAGACAGTTGAATCCTACATGTATGTATATTAATAAATAATTATTTTTGAGTTTGCTTGTTTTATTTATCGAGGTGTGCTAGGTCGACATTGTATATGGAATTCACATTTTAGTGATCCGTCGTTATCCAGGTTTTCCATGAATAAAAACCCGCCAAGAGCTCGTTGAGCACACATATGATAGGGTTCCTTAGCCAGGCTCACTAAAATTCTCTTCAATTTAAAAAAAGCTAGGGTTGTATAATGTAATAATAAACGAATGGATTTGGTTTATACTTTATTAAAAAAATCGTACATACATAACTAATAATTAATATTATATTATACATTTTCATTTAATCAACCAATCATATTTCTTCGAGTTGCCTTCTTCAGCAACACTGTTCGGTTTTACTTTTTCGTGGAATTCATTTCGGTGGATCGTGGATTCGTGGATGTGGATTCGGTGTTCGTGGATTTCGGGAATTGCATGGGATTATAAATCTATTCTATTATATGTAAATGAAGATCTTTGTACTTCATTCCTAATTGACTATAGTGGTGGCTCTGTGGAGTTTGAGCCAGTCGATGGTTACTCTATGGTTGAGCCAATGGAGGTTTGACAGAAGGGCTTGTCATTTTTTATATCAAGGATTGTTATATCGAGGTTTTACAATTGTGTCTAATGACAAAATATAATAAGATATTGAGAATTAAATTAGAGAATCAATAGCATTAAATGTTGTTTCTCTTTTCAGGTAAGATTTGTACAGATTGTAACATGTTGTTTTGATGTCAATTGTATATTGCCACATTTGGTTTAATAAAAACAATCTCTTTTCAGAGCAACGCAATTTGTTTTGATTTCGAGATTTATCTCTAGTGCTTGATAAAGCACATTATAAAACAACATTTTTACAGCTGTTGAACAGCAATGGAAAAATTAAGGTTTGAATTTGTAGTGAAACCGGCTGAAGATCCAAAAACGAACGTAATCTGCATAACCTCAATTACGGATACCGATAAACAAACTTTTGTAATCCCGGAACAACTACAACCGGTAAAACTACATGATACACTTATAAGAACTCAAACTTTCCAAAAAGTAAAAGCTACCCTACAAAAGAGACACGAAAAAAGAAAAGTATGGATTTCGGTAACACCAGAGATGAATAATGTTTATGTAGATGAAGATGGAAATATGCAGTTCAAGGGATATTTACTGGAAGAGATTACACCAGAAACACGGCAAGAGGCTGATACAGCTAAAATTTCAGAAGAAGCCTTGACAAGAATCCTGGAGAATTTTGCTGAAATGAAGAAGGACACACCTAAACCTCATAAAATAAGAAATTTAACAGAGAAATTTGTAATAGAAAAATTCACTAGAAAAACATCAAATGGATCTCAATGGATGAATATTTTTGAAGCAGAATGTACTCGTTTAGAAATAGATGAAGATACTATGAGAATTGAAGTTCTTAGGCTATTTTTAGAAGACTCGTGTCTTGACTGGTACAGTTCCATGCTCATAAAATATACAGTAAACTCAGAATGGTCAATATGGAAAAAAAACTTTTATGAAACTTATGCGGACAAAGGTTGGTCACCAGTCAGGTATGCAATTTTATTCAAATACAGACAGGGCTCATTACTAGATTATGCACTAAAAAAAGAAAGACTTTTATTGGAGATAAATAAATCAATGGATAAACCCACTCTAATTGATCTAATCGCTACGGGGCTACCAAATTTTATAGCAGATAAAATTGATAGAAATAACTTAAAAGATACTGAGAATTTATTTAATAACATCAGAGGTTTAGAACATTTGGTGAATAAAAAGATTTTGGAAAAAAAGATGGTAGGTTTTGAAAATAAAATTAAAGAAAACAATGGAAGAGACCGACCATGCAGAATATGTGAAAAAGAAAATAAAGGAAACCGGTATCATCCTGAATCCTTATGTTGGTTTAAAAACAAAAATAATGACCAACCTAAAAGAGGTCAAATTAGAAGCGTCAACAATTCGGAGTTAGAAATGCAATTAAATGAAATAGATCCAAAAAACTAACAACTTCACCATTAATCAAAATTAAATTAACAATAAATAATACCTTAGAAATTTTGGGAATTTATGATTCAGGGTCGAATGTGTCTTTAATAAACTCAAGATTATTGTCCTTGAAAAGTAACCCAATTAATAATAATAATGGAAATGCAAACTTAAAAACGATTAATGGTGTAAAAAAATCCATAGGAATAGTAACTTTAAAGATAAAGATTTATGAGATTGAAAAAAATATTAATGTTTTTGTCATAGATGAAGAGAATTTCGACTATGATTTCTTAATTGGATTAGATTGCATAGAAAAATTTCAACTAATTCAAAATGAAAAATTAGAAATTACACAAAACATCCTAAACTTCAAAAAAGAAGATAATAAAGAAGAAATAAATCCTAATAACACAAAAATAATTCCTGGCTTTTCAGGTAGCAAGTTTGAAGAAAATCAGAACTTAAATAAAAAAAAAAAGGAAGTGAATGTCCTAGGGAAAACTAAAGTTGAAACAAATGATAAGTATAAAATAAACTTTAATGAACACGTGGAAGCGACGAACTTTAACATATCAGTAAATCATCTAAACCTTCAGGAACAGTCAGAAATAAATAAATTAATTTGCAAATATAAATCACTTTTTGCCAAAGATAAATATGATATAGGCACGGTGAAGGGCTATGAAGCACATATTGATTTATTAATAGATAGATATTGTAGCAAAAGACCATATAGATGCACTATTGAGGATAAAAAAGAAATAGAACAACAAGTATCGAAATTATTACAAAAAAAATTAATTGAAGAGTCTTATAGTCCTTTTGCAGCCCCGGTAACATTGGCATATAAAAAGGAAGAAGGAAGAAAATCTAGATTATGCATAGATTTTCGCGATCTAAATAAAATTGTGATTCCTCAATCACAACCGTTTCCACTAATCGAGGATTTAATGATAAAAACAAGAAACTGCAAATTCTTCTCAACGCTGGATATAAATTCAGCATTTTGGTCAATCCCTTTGAAAATTGAAGACAGAAAGAAAACAGCATTTGTTACTCAAGAAAACCACTTTCAGTGGACCTGTTTACCCTTTGGTTTAAAAACTTCTCCTGCAATTTTTCAGAGAATATTAAGTAGCATTATTAGGAAACATGGACTATCAGATTTCACCGTAAATTACATAGATGATATTCTGATATTTTCTGAGACATTTCCAGCACATGTTAAGCACTTATCATTGTTATTGGAAGCAATTTTAAAGGAAGGCTTTAGATTGAAATTCTCTAAGTGTAAATTTGCACAAGACTCGGTGAAGTACTTAGGCCATATAATAAAAAATAATACAATTAGTCCTCTAAAGGATAATTTAATTGCTATAAAAGATTTCCCTGTTCCGACAACACGAAAAAATGTTCGGCAGTTTTTGGGAAAAATAAATTTTTATGGAAAATATGTGCCCAATATATCAATCATATTAGATCCCTTACATAATTTGTTAAGAAAAGAACAAAAATTTGTTTGGTCAGAGAAATGTCAAGAATCATTTGATACAATAAAGAAGCTACTGTGTTCAAAACCCATTTTAGCAATCTTTGACCCAGATCTGCCGATACATATTTATACGGACGCCAGTATACAGGGCATAGGCGCGGTCTTGAAGCAACCACAATGCAATGGAGAAGAAAAACCCTGTGCATATTTTTCAAAAAAATTAAATGACACTCAAAAAAAGAAAAAAGCTATATATCTGGAGTGTTTAGCAATAAAGGAAGCAGTAAAATATTGGCAGCTTTGGCTCATAGGAAAAAAATTCTCAATTTTCTCTGATCATAAACCTCTAGAAAAAATGAATATTAAGGCTAGAACGGATGAAGAACTGGGAGAGCTCACATATTATCTATCTCAATTTAATTTCGAGGTAATATATTCTCCAGGAAAATACAACTTAGAAGCTGATAGTTTGAGCAGAAATCCTGTATTAGAATCATATGAAAATCAAGATGAAATTTTAAAAATTGTGAACTTTATTAAACTAGAAGACATCCAAAATGATCAAGAAAAAAATGAAGATATAAAACAAAATATAAATAAACTAAAATTAAAAGATAAAATATACTATAAGAAGATAGGGAGAAAGGAAAAGATTGTACTGACCGAGGAATTTAGTAAAAAAATTATAGAAAACATACATTATCTTTACTGCCATATAGGAATACAACAAATGGAAAACAAAATTAAACCATTCTACGTAGCGAAAAATTTAACATGTAATATAAAGAAAATTTGCGACAACTGTGAAATCTGCATAAAAAATAAATCTAGAGCTAAATATAAATTTGGACTAATGTCTCATCTAGGGCCCGCTACTTACCCTTTTGAAATAATGTCTATAGATACCATCGGTGGATTTGGTAGCTCACGCTCTACAAAAACATATTTACATCTTCTGGTAGACCACTTCACCAGGTATGCCTATATTGTGACTTCAAAAACTCAAAGCTCGAGTGATTTTATAAAGATTGTTAAAAAAGTGACACAGGAAAATAAAATAGGCATGATTCTATCTGATCAATATCCGGGTATAAATTCAAAAGAATTTAAAAACTTCTTAAATAAGGAAAATATACCCATAATTTTCACTGCAGTAAATGCACCTTTTTCGAATGGTTTGAACGAAAGATTGAACCAAACATTAGTTAATAAAATCAGATGTAAAATTAATGAAAAGAAGGATAAATTGGCCTGGACGACTATTGCTCACGAATGTACAAAAAAATATAATGAAACGGAGCACACTGTGACAGGATTTTCTCCACAATATCTATTAGAAGGAAAAAATGTTAATATTCTACCAGATGAACTGAAACAAAAAATAACACATAATGAGTTAATGCAAGATAGAAAAATAGCTTTGGAGAAAAGTATAAAATCACACAATTATAATAAGCAACAATTCGACAAAAACAGAAAAAAATGCGAACTTAAAGTAGGAGACTTGGTATATGTTGAAAACGGAAATCGATTAAACAGGAAAAAACTGGATGAATTAAAAATCGGCCCATACCAAGTATTAGAAAAATTGTCAAACTCAATATATAGAGTAAACACAGGGCATAAAAAATTCGAATCAAATCTTTTCCACCATACAAAACTTGTTCCAGTACCAGAAGAAACCTAAAAGGGGGGGGGGGGGGGGGGGAAGATGTAAATGAAGATCTTTGTACTTCATTCCTAATTGACTATAGTGGTGGCTCTGTGGAGTTTGAGCCAGTCGATGGTTACTCTATGGTTGAGCCAATGGAGGTTTGACAGAAGGGCTTGTCATTTTTTATATCAAGGATTGTTATATCGAGGTTTTACAATTGTGTCTAATGACAAAATATAATAAGATATTGAGAATTAAATTAGAGAATCAATAGCATTAAATGTTGTTTCTCTTTTCAGGTAAGATTTGTACAGATTGTAACATGTTGTTTTGATGTCAATTGTATATTGCCACATTTGGTTTAATAAAAACAATCTCTTTTCAGAGCAACGCAATTTGTTTTGATTTCGAGATTTATCTCTAGTGCTTGATAAAGCACATTATATATATATAAAAAGTACGAAGTCGCTGGCACCGCTTGTAAAAGAAATAAAAGATACATGATGATGAAACAACAATAAAAAAAACCTATGTAAAAAAATAAATTGTTTGCTTCATATGTACTAAGATACTTTAATTAAACTTTTGTAGATGTTGACGAAGATCCTAAATTAACTATTCTATATGCATATTCAAAATGTACTTATAACTTTAGACAGAATATGCCGGCAAGTTGGTTCCGAAGTTCAACGGTTTATATGAAACTCCGACGTCGGACTAATCCGTCAAAATCATGCTACACCGATATCTACCAGTTTTAACTAACTTAACTACTTATGTTACTGAGAATTTTGCGCGTTACATTGTACTTATGTTTTCCTCCAGTAGCCACGAAGTGTTGTGCAGCTAACTAATACTTACATACTTTAAATCCTTGAAGTGTTTTATGTATATTTGAGAATGATGAGTCATTTTGGCCGGCATATGCAGTATAGACCATATGAATAATAAAATTATTTAATTATTTTTTTAATATGGCAACGAGGCTCCAAAGTACCGGGGAAATGAGATATCTCCCTTATAAGTATAAATAGGGAGAGACTATGTAAACACCTGCGGAAGCACAGTCGGCCTACGTTCAGGCCCCTAGACCGACACTTTGGGCGGTGCATCCTGTGTAGAGACATGGTTGATAGAACTTTTCTATCCAGCGTGTCTAATTCGGGTCTAATACCATCTGAGCACGTCAAAGGGCGGACGAAGCCGAGGACGTCCATCTGCTAGATGGACAGACGACCTCATAAAGGTTGCGGGCACCCGCTGGATGCAGGTCGCTGCCGATAGGTCTAAATGGCGGACAATGGGGGAGGCCTATGTCCAGCAGTGGACGTCCAAGGGCTGAAAAAAAAGAAGACGTCAAAGGGTGTACATGAGAGCCGGCATCACCTAGCCGTTATAGGCTCGGATCTTATTAGGGCCTGATTTTTACCATTATGTTATCAAGCGCTATTTTTATAGATTAATCCCATTAATCTGGGAAACAAAATATTTATTTATAGTGCCTATAACCGGCAATAAGTTGTGACATACATTACAAATTGTATTGGTAGTCAAGCCAGGTTTCATACAAAAGTGTCCATCATTCGTTGACATTGTGTACTCGTATTACATTAGATTATTACAGTTCATGAGACGGGATTAGTACATAGCATAGTTTTTGTTCCTAATTCCATACGCGCGAAGTTGCGGCCAATGGCGATAGTATTATGATAATAAAGGCAAGTTGGGTTTTTATGATGTAATATATAAATATGTGTTGTTTTTTATGTATTATTTCAACAGAAGAAAACTTAGATAAAATATACTTTTCTTATGAAAATGTTTGACTATACATAATGTTACGTACGCACTTGCGGCTAACCGCAGCACACATTTTTTATGATTCCGCGTAAATCATACGCCTGTCTTTTGCTCGGTTTTGCGGCTGGCCGCTTAGCCGCAAGTATGTACGCGTAGCCTTAGAAACAATGAATTTGGCAGTACCATCAATGCAAAGTAAAACGATATTTTAAATTTTACTTAAAAAATGTAACATTTTGTTTTATTTATACATAAAGATATTGTTTATTTTAAAACAAGCAAAGTAAAAATTAATAATAGGTAGGTGTACGTCGAAATCAATCATGTGAACATGGACTGAAATTAATTAGCAGTCATGTTATTTTTGTAATGAGCGAGGCAGTGTTGCCATTTCGACTACCAAAATAATTGACTGCTCGCAAATTACAACTGATTCCATTGTTTGTTCATAATATATTTATAACACGTTTAATAATTAATCTCTCTTATTGAGATAATAGGAGTAAGTTTAACTTGCTAGTAATTTTAATAAAGAGATCTGGGAGTTGGATTGTAACGTAAGAAATGAATGTGATAAGTTTTAGGAACCCTTCTACCGTTTCTGAAGAGAAGCTCTATATACTATCATAGAAGTAACTCGTCTATAATACTATTTACATTGCAAATAGCAAACTTGCAATAATAGTCAACACCAGCCGCGTGGTCTCTTTTCTACACTGTTTTAGCTACAAAGCCGTTTTATCTTTATAAAACTTATTTTATTTTGCATACATTTTCGAAAGTCGAAATGACGTTTTGAATATTATTCCGCCATTAGCCTCTACAATAAAGTACAAACAAGAGGCAAAGTCAGCACATATAAAGGTATACACAGACAGAGTCAGCGGGGACGAGAAACTTAGTTGCAAAAGATTTAATGGAAGTTAGTCTCTTTGTCTAAGTTTGGTACTCGTCTGGCTGCCGCGCGCTGCTCCCCGTTCATAACTTGACGTTTCTGCAGGGTTGCCACTTACCCTACCATAAACCTTTGGACAAACCTCATCTTGTCTCAACATGGGTTAGTTGCATAGATTCTTGTTACGATGGAAAAAAAATTGGCAAAAATTTTGAAAATGTTGATTTATAAAATTTAACGACAGTTTAATTTTTGCCGCCCGTAAGCAACCCTAAAAACAAATGTATATCTGGGGGTTACTCAAAAGGGAAGTTTTATTGCTCGTGAATTTCATTATAACTTTGCTTGGCCCTCTCTCTCTTAATGTCTTTAAACGCGAATTGTTGTCTATTTTGTACGAATTACGTAGAATTCCACTCTTGGGGCTGAATTGAAGACGATTCTTCGATATTAAGAACATTCCTGCAATTCCTAATCCAATAATTTACTGTTTTATTGAAATTGTTTTGATAAGGGAACAGTTAAAAATATTTATACGCTGCGAAAACAATTTGCAAATGATTCTGTGTATAGATTTTTTACGAGTATTTATTATTTTATTATGTTTATGTTATTACCATAAGTCGTTAACTTGCATTTTCTTATAATGCTACGTAAATGTGTAATAATTATTATGTAGATTTCCACTGCTTATCATGATGGCATAACGTCACTGATGGGCATTTCATTAAGATATCATTATACACTTGACCGATGACGCAAGTAGGTACGCTTTAATGGAAGAGTTGATTTTCGGGAATTTTATGTATGTCACTCCTTATAGTGGATATAGATAACATTAACTAGATTAAGAGATTAAGATTAAGAGAGAACTAGATTTTCTTCAAAAGAAATTGTTTTGCCACGTTAAAGTAACTCATTGGAGACCGTTTTCGTCGCCTTACGTGAAACAACTTCTCCAATTTGTTATAACCATTCTCCAAGAAACATTTCGAAGTCGTTCACAGGAAAAATATACGATGTTTTCGTGAACTTTCGCCACGTGCATTGGCATTGGCACGGCCAACATCGCAAGGTAGTGGTGCAATACAGACAAGTGGCAAAAAATTATAGAAAAATTCGCACAATATAAAAACAGTTTTCTTGTTTATTGTGTCCTAAACGATTCTATAGGACGCATTTACAAATACCACATCACAGGCTAATGTCGGCCGGAGAAACGTGTCCATTAAACCTATCCATTGGAGATAAAAAATGCAAGCATCATCGTAGTAATTAAATACCGCATTTCGACCAGTTGTAGTACTTACTTATAAAATCATTTCGTGATCAGTGCTGCGTTTAGCTCTGTAGAGCATTTACATTGTATTAGTGGCGTGATTATGACACGTCACTAGTTACCGACCAGTTGGCCACAGGGAGAAAGTTAACCGCCCCACTCCCCAACTTACCCCCCTTAGTCTGCGCAGTTCACAAGTTCGCCCGTCCTGTTCTAGGGAAACGGTGCGGAATTAGAGAACTGGATCTGGCGTGTAATTAGCCGTATATGACACGACATAATCTTAAAGTTTGCGCAAACATTTTTTGCGTTTACACATAACTTGAACATTTTAGAAACAAGTTGTGTCCACTAAATTTTATTGAAGCATTTATGTTGTTCAGTGGTCTGTTTGTAATACGACATTAATTAGGGCAGATATTAGATTAGTTAAGATAGCACATAGATAGATAGATAGTCTTTAGTTTAAGATGAAATAATATTTGTCGTGTCTAGTGATATTCTAAAAGATTTGTTATTTACTCCTGAATCTACCATTTTCTCAATCTATCTATTCATATCAGCCTATAACATCGTACTGCATGGTCTCCGTTAGTAATTCATTATGGAGTTTCAGGACATACCTACTTCACCACGCAGGCCCACTACACATTGGTTGATACACATGACTCATATTTTTTGAAATCCTGGAGCCTTCGTCATACGTTTTCCTTCATCGCCGAGCTAGTGACTTTTTTTTAAAAAAAAACGTACCTTAGTGGAACCTAACTTTTATGATCTGATTTTAACTCACTTTTCGAATTAGAATAATTACTCCTAGGCTATCTAAATCTATAGCGTGCAAAATATAATTTCACTTTTTGCCTTAAGATCGTAGCACAAGTTAGTCCGTAGTTGGGTGTGTAACTAGCGAACTGTCGCAACTCGACGCGAGTGTTGCACATACATATGTATGTATATGTGAATAATGTTATCAGCCCGACGACTTGAACGCTGACTGGCCAACTTCGAACCAACAACTACGTAAACAGACTCGAATCGACATAAGTTGCTGACTGTGTTTTTGTTTGATTATTGTTATTTTGACTAAGGTCTTGTATATTTTCCATTTTGAGGTAAGAAGCGTTGTTTGGAAAAAGATGCCATATTTAGAATTAATAGGCAGAATGGATCGACTGTGAATACCTAACTACTTACAGTTTTCAAAAAAAAAAACTTGATTAAAGTTCTATAAGGCCCGATACTCAACCGTATCGGGCTAAATGTATCTCAATTACATTAAGCGCGGTGTTTAGTGGGTGTAACCACAATGAAAATAATGGTCACCATTAAATTAAACGAGCATTCATTTTGTGTGTGTTCGAGTTACACATTTAACCAATTTGATGATTCCCATTCACAGTATTCTTTTTCTTACCGCCCTTTATACAACTAGTCGGTTGTTTTTCATGAATCGTCTTTACCTTTCCTAATGTTATTTTTTAATGTTAAAAACACGTTGTGTTGTGGTCTATTGCACGTGCTGTGTTTGAGATTACACTATTCTCGAGTTGCGTGCTGTGACATTACACCACGGTCACAATACACAATACAATACTTCAGAAACGCATTACTGTTTCTGAAGTATTACTGATGACGTGCAGTTCAGAAGATCAATAGTAGATGGTGATTGATGTCTTTACGACGGTAAAAAAATATTAATTCATTTTCCTCGCCCGATTTTAGGAAGGTGTTTATGAATAAACTGATTGGAGCCAGCATACAAATGAACTTTGTATACAAAAAAACATTTTTTTTTTACATTCACTCAGTCGTCTTGTGAATACATAAATACGTAAATTGTCAGGCAATATCTACACATACACATAAAATCGTAACAGAGCCGTGACTGTACATGATACATTAACACAATACAAATAGCTACAAACCGTACATAAAGTCCACACTAAGTCACGGGTACAGTTAAAATAACACGAATAAATTAATGATGAAAAATGTTTCGTGATTCGTAATAACAGAGTTAATCTTTGGTTACTGTTTAGACGCGTGTTAACTTTGAATGTATGTTTAGGTCTAAGTTTGCTTATATCTCTGTATGTGTCATTACTAAAGCAATCGATATGGGCGCTCGGATCGCTGTCAGTCAAGATTATTTCCAACGTAAATTACCATGCTTGCGCAACGCCTCCGCCGCCTCTCTCATATACAAGATCGTAATTACATATTATTTTCCAACAAACAAACACGGTGGAGATTTTTGAGTTGTTTTCTATCGCAGTGCGACACTGTGAGTCACAGTGCTGGTCGAGTTCGATTACGGAATTGAACGGTCGAACAAAGCGGTCCATATATCTCCGGTATCAATGGTGAAAGGCTATTTTCTGTTAAAGAGAATTTGGGACGGCGACGACGTTGATTTGAATTTTACCAGAAAGCTGAAATACTTATTTTACCGAGCTCAGTGTTTTATACACAAAAAGGATTCCTTAATATGATAAAGTAAAAGAAGAAAAATATCTTTGTTTCGCTTTTAAAGTCATTAATTTAGAAGCGTAAGCATGAAAAGTATAAGAAATACAATACATTCATCAACAGTTTGTTTTTACTTTAGTGTTATCGGCTATCGCCCTCGTTAAACTTCTCAGATTTTCGTAATGTCTCCCCAACGTTTTTCGGCAAACTGCTACTAAAATTTTATTTCTAATACCTAAATTTGTAACAATCGTTGCGAACAGTTAATAAGGCCACTTCTAACTCTACAACCTGTAGTAATAAACGATCGCTCCGCTCAGGGGCCCTCGCACTTAACCACGTAGTTCAAGGAACCCGTAATAACGCGTTATTGGTATCGAATATATATCAATCAGATGGTACTCATTCGAAGATATACGTTCGTTAATTAAACTGATAGTGCTCCTGAATAGCGACGTCTATCCATATAATTTGGTAGTTAAATATCGGAATTAGAGGAGAGAACGTGTTTAATAAATTTCTTATGTTTAGTATCGATTAATTAAGGGTCTATTGGTGTCGTATAATCGACCGTTAGTAGTGTGCATCAATAACAACCCTTATTTTAAACTATTTCATTATAGAGTTCTTGTTATAGTAGTGATTAAAATGACAGAGGCTTAATAAAATGAATTTATAACACGTTGAAAATTCTGTACGCCAATACGTTAGTATTGTATATTCTTCGATGCTGTGAATGTATAAGAAACTGTTAATTAAATAGTGAATAATTTGTGTAAATTAATTACGGATGTAAAGAATTAAAGAACAGCTGCGTTTATGAAGATAGTGATTAAGCCACTATGTTGTCATAGTGTCTTTATTATTTTTTCGGAATGGCTACAATCTTGTGGCCCTAATGGCCTCTCAAGAGTCGCCGCACATGTATGGTTTAGGGCGGGCGCAGAAGGCGCTCAGCCAGGAATGGCATAGTCGCATATCACCGATGTACCTATGAATCGATAAGAATCAGTTCTTTAATTAATGTAGTAGTGCAAACGAATAGTGCTTCTATCCATCAAATTAGTAGTAATTGAAAGTATACCGAGTAGTGGTAAGATATCAATATAATTTCGATTCAGAATTAGTAAATTAACGTATAGAAGTTTCATTAAATACGTGATTTTAATTAACATGATTCATGCTAACATCGTTTACTTACGAAAATATTATCCGCATTTGTATTTCTGCCTTCTTAAATTACTTAGATGATGATTATGTATTCACATTTCTCAAATTCATGGAACAGAATTTATGGAGAGTACATATCCAAGCATCTCATTTAATATGCGGTGACATCATTGACTTTATGAGAATGGTATGACAAGGTTTTATGAGCAATATGTAAACCAGAGTTTTATATACTCGTTACTTACTGTTGCGTAAGTCAACCGTACCAATTTATTTTAAAGATGAATGATTCTTTACGTATCAAATCGAAACAGACAGGAGCAAAGTCAATGCGCCATTTTTCAAATAAATCTCGTGATTACTGCTTTAGAAGACCTTAAAATCGAGGCTTCAAATTTGACGCATTTTCTTTTCCAATGACTACACCGTTTTGGTAAAAGTAATGAAACAATGTAGCGATTAAAAGAAATATGTACTTCTTATTTATCAGTATTACTTATCTTTTAATTGCCTGTTATAGCACCATCGGATAAATCGCATTAAGCCTCTAGCAATAATTGGCGCGTTCGGATCGGACGATTAACAGTGGAAAATCTGTGATGATGAAATAGACGATAGAAAACCTTACCATCAGGTAGACTGATCGTTCGACCCTTTTTCTGCAAAAAAAAGAAAAACAAATGATTCCCATTCTTTGTTGTCCATGAGTTGCCTGCCGCATGCGAGATCAATGGGCCTTTTCAATTAAAAGTTTTCCCCCGAAACCAGCCTCGTTTGTGGATCGGTTCGTCGCATTGTTTCGCACAGTTTTGCGCGACGAATACCAGTTTTGTTGGAATTTTGGGTTCTACTGTATTTACATTGGTTTCTGTTGTTTTCTTGTATTGTTGTTTGTATTGTCCTCCATGGTACTTTTTGATCTATTATGTATTATTGTTTGGTCTTGAAATTCATGTAAAAAACATTAATAAGTTTTTTAACAGTTTAAACTCATAAAAATAAAGTAAGAAACGAAAGTCAACAATTATACTTTGATTTACGAAAATGTAACACGTAATATTAATCAACAAACAGTGCCTTTGAATCGTTAAATGCATATCGCACCCATTCATGAACTTCGCGCATATCATTAGGTGTAAAGTGTCACATGGACTCCTATAGTCTCTGTCGTTTCTCTCTCAAGTCAATTCCATCCCTAAATCCTCCTCTTTGTCGGGAATTTATTCATACAATATGGCGTTTTATGTATTTATTAATAGCACATACTCACATCTGATACAGCTTATGTAAACAATGCTAACTATGTAAATGGTTTTAACATCTCATTATTTGTTTTTAACATTGTTGCCTCGGCCGTGTTCGCTAGTCGTAAAATATTATATAGGCGGCGCACGAGGCCGTAAAACTGCACAAGTGCACAGGTTGAGAGTCAACGTGCACCCGTTATATAATGAGCTGGTTTACGTACTCATTACGTAACGCCTGGACAGATAAGCCATGAGCTGTGCCCATTTTTACTATACTCACAGAGGAGGAAAAACTGATGTGAAACGTGAATCGTAAGATCATGTGTAAATGAGTGTTACCAGAAACTGTTTTCAATTTCCATATTCCCCGCGCTTTTCAAAATCTTTTCCAATTAAAATAATTGGAATTTTCCAAACTTTTAAATTTAATTTTTATCGGATGTTGTCGGACATGTGCCGCATATGTCCATGGATAGAATTTTTACTTATCTTCACGCGGCATATACGTCCGTCTGGCACCTTCTTTCTATCTGTGAGGAATGAATGTAAAACAGTGCTTTTAACGTCATCTCCTATGCCATCAAGATAAAAAAAAAAATGATTATAAAAGAAGTCTGCAAACACGTCCACGTAAGAATACAACCAGGAAATAAAATGCGAATTCTAGTGGCAATTTGCAAACCAAGTTCTGCAAGTTGTTTCGTCATTTAAATTCAAGACTTTTTGAAACACGCTCTCTTCCCTCATAGTTCAGAGACATGGCCCGTTTGCTCTTTTATTCTGTGAGGCTGTGATGGGAAAGTTGGACGGATTTTTTTTAAAAGTGGATCGTAAAAGGCCGTTTTAGCTTTTCTTCCGTCGTTTATTTTAGTCCTTAAAGCTAGTTTAGAAATACATTATTATAGTCTTATAAAATTTTAAGAACTCGTCATGTTTCGTTGTGTACATTTCGACATTTGTAGTAAATCTGTTTTTGAACCCCATTTAATTAGGACTTATACATTATAAATACTCATCAAATACATTTATAAATCGAATCCGTACTTAATATTTATTGACTAAGATGACGGATGGAGAAACATTCCATCTCTCCCTCCCAAAATTTAAAATTAATGTTCATAAGTGATTGGAGTATTGAAACTAATCTGATACTTTTTTGACAATTATTTAATTGCTAATTTATTTGGGGAAGCTATTTAAATTGGGTATATATAATGTGTGTAATTATTGAATCATTTATTTCTTCATTGTGAGAATTACGGGTGAAGAGCTGTTACAATGGTTATGCTCTTCTGTAACGTATGCCATGGGCGTACAATGATTTGTCATTAATAATATAATAACGTAACTTTAATAAAATTACAATTATAAAATTTATAGCAAAATATTAAAAGTATCTAATTAATATACAATATTACTATAATATTATAATTTTATGTGACATAATTTGACTACACAATAGTATATAATATCATTATACCAATACAATTATTTTATTAATTCGTCTGTAGTAAATGAGGGCTTTATATTAATGTAAGTAAAATGTAAATATATATATGTTAAATTGTTCCTATTTAGATTACCACATGTATATGTCAATATGTATTATATATATTTCAGTGTTGTATTAATTAAGTGATGTCCAATATTGTTGCACGAATCAATCAATTAAAATTATATCATTCAATTATGTATCCAAAATTAAGAAAATGAAAAAAAATAAGAGTTTTTTGTTTTGCGTTTGTTTGCGTTTGCCTTAAATTGATCCAACTGAGGTTTTATTAAGGCATGTGTATTAACTAAAACTGCGTTTAAAAGTAAAAATGTAAAAGTGCGTTTAAAATGCATAACATAATTAACGTAACTTTCTCATTTGTTCCAGGTGATAAGTGTGTGCCAGCGGATTTGTATGTGTGTTGTGCTACTGGACGGCATCGCCGCGTGCCGCTAGTGTTGTGTTAGTGCAGTGCGTGTAGTGCAGTGCGCCGTGTATACGGCCGGCGTGTGCAGTGCGTGGACGCGTCCGACGTGGCGCCGACGCAGTCACGTCAATGCCGGTGTGCCGATGGAGCGGTGATCGCGGACTGACTACGTCACTAGTGCAGCGCTGGTGAGTTAGACCTTTCTTTTTTATAGAAAGAAGATGGCAGACGAGCAGACAGTCCACATGGTGGTATGTGAATACTGTCACCCATTGATATTCGCGATATATGCCAACATCAGCATCATGCACGCCCCCGAATGCGCTGCCTGCCTACTTTGGAAATTTAGGAATGGATTTGGAAAAGCGTTGACAAAACGGGTAGGAATAGGAATGGGCTCTGGCATATCACATTTCTTCTTATCACTTACTTTATGTCTCGGAACAAATTCTTATGAAAGGTTAAAATAATCAGTCAAGGTTAAAATAGTCACACTTTCAGTTTTCAAGAAGCACGTAATATCACGACTGAGTTGATCTGATGCCTCATTCCAGACCACTACGTCATTAGAATATATAATTAAGTGACGGCACTGTTTAGGCGATTAAGCTACTAGTAGTCAATAGTTACATACATATATGTATTCCATTGATTTTGATATTGCGTTTGCAACTTTTCTTTTCTAGATTTTAATCATTACTTACGGTCATCTGTTTTCAAACTTTTTTGTTGTAAAAGAGTTTCGCGTATAATAATAACAAGATACGTTTATCCGCAGCTTCTAAGTATTTATCGTGAAGACGCAATATTTCCAAGCTGTTAAAAGGCACGTATCTGATATTTTTCAAGTTTTGGAATGTATCTCTATAAGCAAAAAAAATATTACGTCCACATGGTTTTTTAGTCAAAAGAAAATTCTTCATTGCCAACAATGCACTTCTGATATCTTAACTAGTTAGTTCTTCAGTAGCTAGGTTCTAGTAGTTAGTTCTCAATCTGTCCATCATCATCAGAACTATTCATAAAAGGGGGGTTGTTGAACAGGGGGGGGGGGGGATGCATAAAGAAATAATAAAACAGAATTTCAGAATTTTCCCGCAGTCCATATTGCAGTACCAGTTCAATAACAGAATATTAATTAATGTTCGGTCGCGAGACCGCCGCGGGGTCCCCCGCGAGACTTATGAACATTCCGTCAATTTGTTGATTAATCTACTTCTAGTAATTTAAGTAATTACTTTAGTATTGTTATTGAAAGGTACGTTATGTTTGATATTTCAATAGAGCTTGGGATTAAACCAGGCATTGGATTATATTTAGAAGAAAATAAATGTAAAGAATTTTTGAACGGATATATTTTTTCGATATGTAAAGACCTATTTGACTATGCTTTATTAAGCCACTATGCATACGCCGAGCAAATGGTTTGTGTACCGAATCAAAGTTAAATATAAATAAAATACTACTACTATGTATTTCTGTGCCACATAGTTTGTGTATGACTTCACTTTGACCTTCGGGGATGTTGAACTTGTCTGTTACGTTTCTAGACGCTGAAATAATAAAACATTACATTTAAATTATTTTTGTTTGTAGACTTCGTGTAGTTAAGAGTTCAAATACGTATATCGCTTTTGCATATCGCGGCTTAAGCAGACTTTTTCCTAAAAGCGATCTCTTCCAGTGAACCTTAGAATATCCGAGACGATATTCTAAGGTTTCTCCTTAGAATCTCCTCTTTAAATATCTCCTATTTCTTATTATATTACTGACATAACGTCAGTAATATAATAAGAAATAGGAGATATTTTTTGAAATAGAAAATTCAATATCTCCTTCCACAAAATATCCGCACAAAGACAATAAATCAGGCGTGTACGCAGTTTTAAGCACTAATTAGTATCACCAATTTAGTTGTGTACGTACAGTATACATAATAACGTCGAAATGATAACTGCATTCTGTAAGACGCAAATCGATAGGTACTCGCGAATAAGATGCTGATGATAATTCATACAAAACTTACATTTTTTAAAGAACAAACCAAACGCTAATTGATGCTAATGTGTTTGCAGCCCCAGAAGCTTATTCTTATTTTATTCTTCAGAAGGAATATTCTTATTTTATTTATAGCAATAGTAATTGCGACTCATTTGAAATGACAATAAACGACAATGTCTGTCTATATATATATATATGTGTGTGTGTGTGTGTGTGTGTGTGTGTGTGTGTGTGTGTGTGTGTGTGCGTATATGTGTGTATATGTATCTTTATTAGCTGTGACAGTGACGAATAGAATAGATCGATTTTAAATGGCTTGTATTTAATCGAGTTCGAAAAAATATAACTAAATGTGCAGCAAATCATGAACAGCGAAACAATCTATTCTTGAATAACTAAAGTAAATAATTTTAAATCACTAAGAATGTCATTACCAATTCGAATCCTATATTTTTATTTTCACAGCAGAACCTAAACCTAAGAGAGGCAAATCGAATTATATTTAAAATTTGAGTGGCATTGGCGAAGGTATTCTATTTACAATCAGTTGAGCCGTCTGCTCTCTTAATTGATATGTCATAAAAAGTAAACTTCACAAACCACATTATCATTAAAAATCCGTAATACTATTATTTTATTATGTAAATCAGTAAAACAAGCCTCGCAGTTAAAATAAAGTAAGAAAACATGCAAAACTACAGTTCACACTGAGTCATCAACTTGTTATGAAATTTTGGCGCCAATTTGCCTCGATCATCTCGATACTTGGCTCGTCAATGGATCAGAATTGGGTCGCATTCTACGAGCACCGTCAATGTTACTATGTGTTAATGTGTACGTCTTATCGACTGGTACTTATGTACTCACAATCCATAAGATAATGACTTCACTTTGTTCATTGTTTCTATTAGAACCTATAAAAATTTAGACTCCTTTAGAATTAGGCGTCCGTGAAGGGCCTGTGTGTGACAAAGGGAATAGTAAGCCACATACATACCTCAAGTCGGCCGCCTGCCTCCTTGAAACAGGGAATTTAGGATATCCGACATTTAGGACATATATTTTTTTTGGACATCGGACGGTAGATACTTTGTGATATTTCATAAAGATTGCGTTTGGTAAAGCTCACCAGATGTTGATATTTCTACCAGTTTCAAACATCATAAGTGGATGTACAGACAGATTGGTAGAAACATATTTTTGCAGTTAGCTTTGATTTATAGAAAAAAGATAACATACGAGTTAACTATTATTGCAGTTATTATTATTCTAGGAAAAAAGATAACTGAGTTATACGAGTTATGAATTGTCACTACGCGTTAAGTAGATTTAAAATCGCATATCTGGTGATATAGTAAAAAATATTGGTGGTGCTTGGAAATAGTAATAGGTAAGTAAATTATTATTATACGTGGCGTTCATGTTGCCGCGCCGGACGGACATGAACAGCCATTTGATTTTTTACTGAATTGATTTGTGTAAACATTAATGCACAAAGTAACATTGTACAAAAGGCGGACTTACTGCCTGGCATCAATACCTCTATTGCGCGAGGATATCGCTGCACCTGCTAGAGAGATAAGTGAGCGCAGATATACCTATTCTAACCATAAATATTGTTACAAAGAAAACATTGGTATTTTTATTTTTACATTATCATTTTATTAGATTTTTTATTTATTTTAGAAACAAATAGGTAAACATTTTAAAAATATAACGGATATTAGATTGTTTTTATACAATCTTTCAAACGTTGTGGGCAATTCTCGATTGAAACACGCACCCTTTCCATAAGAAAATTGGCAACTGCCACCCTTATGGAATGTTTTAGGGATTCAATATTATCATGACGTTTAGAACATGCTAAAAAAACATGCAATGCTCTCTAAAATAGATCATAAATCATAATCGAGCGGATTAAAATCGGCACTAGATGGCACTATTATTATTTATATTATTATCACGCCACTATTTATTCACATACCTTGGTGAATAAATCAGAACTTAAAATCAATTTAGTGCACATTATTAATGAAAGTTAAGATTTATTTTAATTTTAGTGAAAATTCTAATTTGGTAAAAATAACTGCTTCGATATTTTAATAGCAATATCATCATTTCTGAAAAAGGAAACCGCATGTATTATATACCATTTTAGATCCTGCTTTAATTAATTAAGCATTTTTTTTTAAATAGTTGCCTAATATACGTTTGCTACATTTTTTTTTGCTAACTGTAGGTCAAATTCAAATTAGTTGATGAAGGTTGCAGCTAAACATGAGACAAACGTAAACTTTTCGAAGATACCATATAACAGTAAATTAAAAATACTGATTTACGTTTAACGAAATAACTCTTCGAGAATAATAAACAATACAGAATGTAAATTTTGCTTCATTGTAGCTGTAGCGCGCAAATTACTGGGCAAATATGCCAATTATTTAAAAAATAAAAAAGATCCAATAACGAAAACCGTGCGAATTTTCACTAAGATTAATTGCGATCATCCGATGGACCATGAGCTGAGCTATCGACAGTTTCAAGTTTGGCCACTATTTACTAGGCATCCTGTATGTATTATATGGTATGTATGTATATGATTTTATTTTTGTATATGTCTTTATGTATTAAGTTGTAATAGCGTATTACTTATAAGTAGGTTTATAGTAATTCCCGACGACGTGGCCTCTATTCAACCTAAACTTTGGCTGCTAGAGAATGCCTCCAGGCATATTAAGCTCGCTTTTTGTACGATTAAGTGCAAAAGGTTAAAAAAAGAATATTTCGGCCATCGATCGTTTGTCCCCTTCCTTCCCTTCCTCCCTTTGACGGTCAAAATTTAATCGCGGCGCAAACTATGTGAAAGTATTGATTTCTGACTTCGCCACCAAACGGCCCTTCATTTCTTCGACTTGTTTCACTGAAGTCGTTACTGCTACTTGTCACTAAGTTACTGCTAAGTTACTCTTTTGTCATAACATAACATTCATAGACGTAAAACGCTGCCACCGTGTAATCTATGCAAGTTGAAAGAGACTTCCCAGGAATGACTGAAGTATAGACTTCGATTAAACTGTTGATGTTACTGCTCAGTTTCCTTAAACCTTACGGAAATTACTGTGCTGAAACCTTACGAAACCGGACTGTGCTGAAACCTTATGAAACCGGACTGTGCTGAAACCACTGAAAACTGGTGTACCTGCTGAGAACTGAAACCGGAACTGAACTCCTGAAAAACCCGAGCTCCTTAATACCAAACCAAAAACGAGTTCTAGATTCCTTAGCGGCGCCGTTTATTTCGTTTGGAACCAAGATCAAGATTGGAACTAAGGCTTAATTAATATCGATATTCGTGAATCTTCCAACAATAGGTATTTACAACAGGAAATAAATTCTTTAATATTTACAGCATACTTATTGACAAATAATTATTTTACCTAAAAAATAGCGCTTCACATTTACGCGGGGCGGGGGGGGGGGTTTACATACATATTTAATAAACTAGGACGCGGGGCGGGGGGGGGGGGATTTACATACATATCTAATAAACAAGGAGTTATGTTTTTTTCTTGACATATTTTATTATATTATTGTTTTTTAACTGTCGCGGGAAAATGGAACATTTTATGCACATAAATTGTATATATTTGGAATGAGCACATTAAAACCTTTCATTTGATACTAAACACGATACATTTGTCCGCAGTTTTTGTCCTACGCGTATTTTCATGTTTCATATCCGTCATAGTGGATTTAAGGTCACGTCATGTAGTCTGATATACGCGAAACATCAAGACTAATCCAACGACACCATTTGTGAAAATGTGATAAGTGGTTTGGGAGCTACGATGGGAACAAATGAAGACACGTACTAACATTGACTGCTGAAATCATAACCCTCCTTAGGCTTTGCCGTAGACGGGTAAATAGGGTCATGTATCAGCTTATTAATAGAATTAATCGGCCTTGCAGTGAGGGCCAGAGTGGAACTTTTCTTGAGGAATCTAATTTCGAATTATGAGCAGAGAAAGAGAAACATTGCATTTTTATAAATATAGACATTATCAACTAATTGTAATTTTTTGCGTTCTTTTTATCTCGCACTGCGACCATCATGAGTGCGTTTATTGATAATTCACACGGGGAAACACTGCTCACTCACTTCTCTTCATTCTAGATACGGTTACGATTCATGTGTAAACATAACGTAAATATATTATTATTACGTGAAGTTATTATGTCAAAATGCACCTTATTGCACGATTTTATTTATTTATTATTTATTTAATTTAATTTAATTAAAACGGCCGAAGCCAATTACATCAATTAAATACAACAATAAACAACAACGATACATTTGTTGTTTTAATAAAGTTATTGATAATCGTTGTTACAAATTCCAAACCTTTAAGAATACTGATTAGGTTTCAGGTTTGTAAACCCTTAAGTTCATTAGGTTCAATGTATCAGAATTACCCGAGTATTCTATACTCATAAATATTAAACGTCCAGAACAGAGATGTTCCAAATAGCAAAAAATTACTATTCGCAAATACAAATATGATAAATTTTCCAATTATGATAAATGCAAATACAATTATGATAAATTTTAAATTTGTAAAATTTGTAAGTATGTAATTTTTAGTCCAATTTAAAGTTAGTGCTATATGATATATTTTTTTGGTTTGAACAATGAGTTTGGTTTAATCTACAGATAAGGTACCTAACTTTAAATTGATACTTCGAGTATTCTGACACATTGGACCTTATGTACTAAAGTGTGAGACACCAAAGCCCATTCCCATCGGCCAAGGCCGGTAAGGGGATGAGATATTTTCATTTTTTAAATTGAAGAGATGGCAGACTTACGGTCGACTCATCAGACGGATGAATCACCAGGGGGATGTGGGGTCGCTGCCTACTTTGCACAATACTATTACTTTTCTTGAGCTTTATATTGTAGCTTAGGGGATAAACCTCCGACGACGATCATTCTACAACTTTCGCTCTCAAAATACTTTATACCGCGAACCCGTAAATAGCTCTCCGTTAAGAATGTGCGAATGAATCGCCCTTCCTTGACAAAGGATACGATGATAAAACCTCGAAATCGACATCAGATTAAATAGCTCTTCATACATTATACTCTCTACGTCCCATCCCATCCAATCCTATCGCGTATAGAGTATAAGATTTTCTTTCTCCCATTATAAGGAATATGCGGATAGATTCCTACATATAATTAATTACCGTAACATAGTGAAAACCGACACAGAAGTGCCTTTTGGTCGACACGTTTAAAAAAATCGCGTTGCTAGTGCGCGACTCAAACGAAAGTTCAAACGAAGTTGTTGGAAGCGGAGCGGTATTAGTATAATAAACAACCTGTTACGTGCCACGGTCAGTGTCGTTTAAAAATACATTTTCCACTACACTACGTTTTGATCAATATTAATTCAACGCGAACGGTCTAATTCAGTGACTGTATATTCTAGGAAAAATTAGTGCATGGGAGATTATGGATAATGACTGTTGATATTGCGTTTATTGATAATATACATACATAAATTTTAAGATTTAACATAAAATTGAATATAATAATTAATGAAACAACGTATATTAATGAAGTACGCGACATCGCGGGAGTGCGTTTTGAAGGAATCTTATAGCGATGTAAAAACAAAACAACCTTTGGTTCATAGGTATCTACGTATCGATGATTTTAACGTATGTTTAATATTGTAAATTGATATAGTTACTTGCTTATAAAATAATTTAAAATAATCAATCAACAAAACGAAAGCGATTAAACTCATCATACCTTAACCGCACTTCCGCGTACTGTAATTTTTTAATTCTATTTTTACGACTATTAAAAGATAAATCGTGCTGTTTATGGATTTCATTTTTGTAAAATACTTTAAAATAATAATGTTTTTAATGTTTTGAAGAAAGTGGTTGTAGACGCTGGCAGACCCAGTCTGAGCATACTCTTTATTAAAAAAAATATTTGCAAAATTAAGTCTTCTATTCTAAACGATGTTTAACCTTTTATTGTCTTCTATTGCGTTAGTCATTGAGACAAGAATTGGCTTGAATGGCTAATTAAATTTTATTAGTAAAGCTTTAAAAGCCATCAAGCGAACAAAAAATACATTGTTTATAGAGCTCAAATATAGACATAAAGTTAATCCGGAGTTGAACAAAACAAACCCGAGTTGTGGAATTGAGATGCATGTTGAAACCAAAGGTTCAAAGATTGTCAAACTAACTTTTTTCCCGGTTTATGAATTCATCAAATCCTGGCAATAATGATAAAAAAGTTTTTCTATTAAAAATATTTGTTTGCTGAAAGTTGCGAGAAGTGAGAGGGCGGGGGCGGACGAATGGTAATATATCCCGGACCACTGCGACATGACACGCGATACTCGTCAGCGGGGGGCGTTCGGTTCGGTAACACTTGTTTTATGCGACGCGTGGCGTCGTCGCGTCGTCAGTTTTTTTGTAATAGAAGGGATGTAAAGAGCTTTCATATTTGAACGATGAATTTATTTTTAATTATAAATATTCATAATTTATTTTCGCAATAATTCATGAGCGTAGCTTTCAGAAACAGTTATCAAATAAAATCAGTTTGAATATATATATGTATATTCAATATAATATAGAAAAAAAATACTTTTACTTGTGGAAAGTTTTAAGCTGGTTCTAGACTCACGCCGTGAACTCGCGGCGAGAATTCACGTCAAGAACCTGCGTGCCCCAACAACACCTACCTGTCTACACTCACAATTGTTCACAGTCGTATTCACGCAAGTGTTCAAAATCAACGTAAAGCTTAGACTTCCGAGCCATGCGGCTTGCGTCGATCACGGCACAATTGCAGTGCGGTAGCCACACGACGCAGAAGTGATTTTCGAGCAATGCGTCAGTGCGTCAGTTTGAATTGACCAATTTTTCGTGTACTTTTAGCAATGGGTGGTTCAGTGCCTATGAATATTCAAAATATACTTGAGGAGGAGGAATACGACGATTTACTTTTATTACACTCCCGGACACCCGAATCGAGCCACGCTGTATTTTCAGTTTGAATGGCTTGAATCTTACAAAAATTTTTGATCGATCAAACTTTTTATGCAGTTTTGAAGCTAGCATACTGTTGAACCATCATTTCAGTATGCCATTGTTCCAAATTTTAATTCAGATTACTGAAAAAAAATTCTCACCTGGAAGACTTGTATTGGATTTTTGAAAAACAAAAAACAATCGTATCCCCAAAAAAATCGTTTATTCAGTAACTTGTATTGCCTCCACGAGCGTTTACGACGGCATGCGGTCTGGCATGGAATCAATCAACGTCACTACGACGTGTTGTGAAATGTTCTCCCATTCTTCCTCGATGGCAGTTTTCATCTCCTGCAAGGACTGCGGAGCTGGGCGGTGTTCTCGAACACGGCTCTTTAGCTCATCCCATAAACGCTTTATGGGATTCATATCTGGGTTTCTTGGCCTGTAAGAAATCCAGATACCGACGCTATGAAGATATTACCTGACGATTCCTGCAGTGTGCGCTGTTGCATTATAACGCATAAAAATGAATTCTTGCCCAACAAACCCAGCATATGGCATCAAATGTGACGGCATGTAACGGTCGCCATTTAGTGGTGGAAGCTGTGGTCTCGTCACAACCTGAAGTCCAGTTTTGTCTTCCGCGGCAATTCCTCGCCAGACTGGCTCAGGTTCATAAGGTCCAATGTGTCAGAATGTCCAGTGTACGACAATGACCAATTCACTAAATCGTCCAGTCCCAAAACGACTAGTATCAAATAGTCCATTTCCCGTAATGTCCAGTGCCTTAAAATGACTAGTATCAAAAAGTCCAATCCTGAAAAATCTTCATTGAGATCAGAAAAAATAATTATTATTTGTCACTCTGGGTAGTGTCACTATAGCGAAATAATTTCCCCCGTAGTCACACCAGGGTGTCAAACTGGAGTCTGTCGCGACTTCACGAGCATAGAAATCTAAATAATAAGAGATCTAAATTCTCTTATTATTTAGATTTCTATGATCGCGACAAATATCAGACGTTACCAGGTCACTGGACATACATACTTTAGACATTTTGAAACGGGTCATTTTAGTATTTTAGTCATTCTGAAACTGGACATTTAAGACACTAAACATTTTGGGACTGGACGGTTTAGTCAATTGGTCATTACGGTAGAGTGTCACATTCTGCCACATTGGGCCTTATAAACCTAAGCGCCCAGACTATCCATGATCCCCCGCCATAACTCACTTTCTCTTCAATACAGCACAGCACAAAACGCTCTCCCCGTCTTCGTTACACCTTCCTCGTTCCATCATTGCCATACAGTATAATGCAATCATCAGTGAAAAGTACCTGGCTCTATCGACGTTAAGTCCAATGGAAATGTTCGCGCGCAAACTGAAGGCGCGTTATTCGGTGAGCTCGTGTCAGTTTGAGCTCATTGGCTGGCCTATGTGGTTTTATATCACGTTCTTCGAGTCTCTTTCTTCGAGGGCGTAAGGGGTCCCAACCTACATCTCTGGAACCCAAGCCAACCTCACCGGCTCGTGGTGCACCCTGCCGACCAACGAACGAGGCTCTGGCGACCCGCCACCACGCACTGGACCAGCGCGGCGGGTTACGGTCCCCCCCCCCCCCCCTATGGCAGAAAAAGTAAAACGGCCCCAAGTTCCCGGCGGCTCCAGTCGCAACACCGGCGTGGACGACGGGCGCTGGTCGAGCGCTGGAGCCAGGGGTGCTAAGAATCTCCGGGCGGGATTCCACCGTCGAACGACCCGGGCTTTCAAAACGGATTACCGACGTAGGTTGTCACTGGTGACTTACAACACGCGCACTTTGAGGACAGACGAGAAGATCGCTGAGCTGGAAGAGGAGATAGGCAAGTTGCACTGGGATATCTTGGGGTTATCAGAAATCCGAAGAGAGGGGGAGGACACGATAACCCTGAAGTCCGGCAACTTGTTCTATTACCGGGAGGGTGACCAGCAGTCCCAAGGTGGTGTCGGGTTTATCGTCCACAAGTCCCTCGTAAATAATGTTGTAGCCATCACGAGTGTGTCGAGCAGGGTCGCGTACCTTATACTCAGAATATCCAAGAGATATTCGTTGAAGGTCATACAGGTCTACGCACCGACCTCGGCACACCCGGATAACGAAGTGGAAGCAATGTATGAGGACATTAGTAGAGCCATACATGCTTCGAAAACACACTACAATATTGTTATGGGGGATTTCAACGCGAAACTGGGCAAAAGAGGCGACGATGAGTTGAGAGTGGGGAAATTTGGATGTGGGCACCGGAACCAGAGGGGCCAGAGGCTGGCCGACTTTCTTGAGAAAGAGGGACTCTTTATGATGAACTCTTTCTTCAAGAAGCCGCCTCATAGGAAGTGGACCTGGATGAGCCCCGACGGTTCCGTTAAAAATGAGATAGACTTCATTATGGCCACAAAGAGACAAATATTCAATGATGTCTCCGTGATCCACAGGGTGAAAACCGGTAGTGATCACCGAATGGTTAGAGGCACATTGAATATAAACGTCAAGTTGGAAAGGTCCCGCCTGATGAAGTCTACGCTCCGACCTACTGCTGCCCACATACAAAACCCCGAAAGCTTTCAGCTTGAATTGTCAAATCGCTTCGATTGCCTAGAGGATTGCGTTGCAGTGGACGATATCAACAACAGGTTGGTAGAAACTGTCCATACGGTGGGGTCTAAATTCTTCAGACATCGTCGAAGAGATGGACCCCAAAAGCTCACCGACCACACCCTCGACCTCTTGGCGGAACGACGTTCGATGGCACTGCAGACTCCTGATGACGCCGGAAGCATATCGGCAGCTCAATAGACGGATTAACCAGTCCTTGCGACACGACATCCGTCTCTTTAATACTAATCGTATTAAGGAGACGATAGAGCGGAATAAAGGCATGGAACAGAAGCGTGGTGGTGCTCTTCTTCAAGAAAGACGACAAGACCTTGTTGAAGAACTATAGGCCCATCTCGCTTCTGAGCCATGTTTATAAGCTGTTTTCGAGGGTTATCACGAATCGTCTCGAGCGCAGGTTTGATGACTTCCAGCCTCCCGAACAAGCCGGTTTCCGAAAAGGCTATAGTACCATAGACCACATCCATACGCTGCGGCAAGTTATACAGAAGACCGAGGAGTATAACTTGCCATTATGCTTAGCGTTTGTGGACTATGAGAAAGCCTTTGATTCGATCGAGACTTGGGCAGTGCTACAGTCCCTCCAGCGGTGCCATATTGACTATCGGTATATCGAAGTGTTGAAGTGTTTGTATAACAACGCCACCATGTCAGTTCGAGTACAGGAAGGGAGCACGGAGCCGATTCCATTGCAGAGGGGTGTGAGACAAGGAGATGTCATCTCTCCGAAGCTCTTCACCAATGCGATGGAAGACGCTTTCAAGCTCCTGGAATGGAAAGGACTCGGCATCAACGTTGATGGCGAATGCATCACTCACCTTCGATTTGCCGACGATATCGTGGTCATGGCAGAATCGCTGGAGGATCTTAGCACAATGCTCGGAGACCTCAATCGAGTTTCCCAACAGGTGGGCCTTAAAATGAACATGGACAAGACGAAAATCATGTCGAATGTCCATGTCGTGCCCACCCCAGTTTCAGTCGGGAGCTCGATTCTCGAAGTTGTTGACGAGTACGTCTACCTAGGCCAAACGGTCCAACTAGGTAGGTCCAACTTCGAGAAAGAGGTCAATCGACGAATCCAACTCGGCTGGGCAGCGTTCGGGAAGCTACGCAGCGTCTTGTCGTCCAAAATACCTCAGTGCTTGAAGACGAAGGTCTTCGACCAGTGTGTGTTGCCAGTGATGACCTACGGCACCGAGACGTGGTCTCTGACTATGGGCCTCATAAATAAGCTCACTGTCGCACAGCGAGCTATGGAGAGGGCTATGCTCGGGGTTTCCCTACGTGATCGAATCAGGAATGAGGAGATCCGTAGACGAACTAAAGTCACCGACATAGCCTCTCGGGTTAGCAAGCTGAAGTGGCAGTGGGCAGGGCACATAGGTCGAAGAACCGATGGGGCAGACGGGTTCTCGAATGGAGACCACGTACCGGCGGACGAAGCCGAGGACGTCCATCTGCTAGATGGACAGACGACCTCATAAAGGTTGCGGGCACCCGCTGGTTGCAGGTCGCTGCCGATAGGTCTAAATGGCGGACAATGGGGGAGGCCTATGACCAGCAGTGGACGTCCAAGGGCTGAGAAGAAGAAGAAGAAGAAGAGTCTCTTTCTAAGAGTCCTAGCGTTAACAGCCACCACGAAAGTCTCGAAGCTGTACCGACCTCAGGTGACGTTTTCGTAAGCTGGTCGTGAAGATAAACCGATCTTGTTTTTCCGTCATCGCTCGGAATCATGGTCCTCCTGGACGGTGAACGAGGCTTCGTTCAGGTCGAGGCCAGTCTCTAGGTATCGATGGTACACTCTTTGAACAGCAGAACGGCTTAAAGAATGTTGTGCACACATTTCGCTGACTAAGCCCAGACAGGAAGAAGTGCCACAGTTCGCGTGTCTACTTCGGGCGCAGTATTCATAATTTTACGATCAAAATAGGTTCAAATCTCAGGAAAAACAACTTAACGACACTTTTATTGAAAAACACCATTAAATAAAAAAATACTGCTACAATTCAAACATACTGCTTCCTTATTTTTTCAAAACAATGAACTGGCTGGGCTTTTCTTCTGTGGTTCAAATTCGTCAATTCATATTTGGAACAATAGCACACCAAAATTATGGTGAATATTCAAAACTGCATAAAACCTTTTTCTTTGACCTAACATTATTTTTATGTTTCAGGCCTTTATACATAAAAAATGCAGGGTGGATCGATTCAGGTGTCCGGAAGTGTATATTACCTATATATGCTGTCATGGTACATATGAATTTTTGTAATTTAAATTTGCGCTGTAGTTGTAGACAAGGATATCCAACACACCAAATTAATAAAATTTGGTCATGTTGAGACAAAAAATCCTTCATTTTGAATTTATTTTTACCAAAAACGCATATGTAATTCGCATGCCATGGCCGCGCGGTTTATGCGTCGATTCTTGTCTCGCCGCGTCATACCCGCGCGGCTATGGTTTACGACACCGTCACATGCGGCGAGGACACATTGAAAGGGTCCTCTAAAATCCCATAGTGATCAATATAGCCGCAATCGACGCATGCCTCGGAAGTCGAGCTTAAGAGTTGCTCCACCAACTCTCCAATGTATGAAATCCTTTACCATCTTCATGTATTTTCCTATAACTCGATATGTTTTTCATTCTAATTCGGGCTCTGAAATCTCTAAAAAAAACACTTATATGAACTCGCACATTGTGATTTTTGTTGTATATATAAAATTTGTATCTCATAATATCGGTTCATGTTCATAATATTCCAAAAAAATAATTCTAACTCATTACTCTCTGTTACTCATTTTGAAAAAATAAATTATCCAAGACACATCCGTTCAAAGTTGTTTCTCCTGCCGCTCTGAGGAGTACGCGCGAATGTGGAGAGCGTTCGCGTCCGCCAACACTGTCGCGGAAACAGTTTATCGACTCCGACCGGGTAACAAGCCGTGGCCGGTGAACGTACGAGAAGTCGGAGAAAACCATTCACCCTCGCATTTACCGCTGCTCGCAGGCCTTTACGCCGCGTAAGTCGTGAGCCAGCCGGCTTTAAAATAATATTGCGATGGAATTACTATAATACTTCCAGTCCTTAAAATAAATGCGTTAAACAAAGAATATTAATGACTAATCATTTCATCGATCATAATAATAAACTCGACCGTTATCTTTATTTAAATTCTATTCAACATGCTTATTTGTGGACAAAGAAAGGTACATTGGTGGAAGAGTTAAAAGAAGCGTTTCTCTATGTACCGCCTCGTGGGCATACTTGTATTAGGTGCTTAACTATGAAATGACCGATTTTATTACTGACCACTTTCAGTTTCGACATCTTCTTGTTCTAATTCCAATTTCAAAATAAAACAAAATGTATCTAATGGCTAAAATGTTGTTTTTTCAAAATCAGTATTTCATTTGTTTCTCTGCACCTAAATTTTGTTGAAAATAAAATGGATAAATTGAAAATTTGTGCTATTTTTGAATATGAGTTTCTTCGCGATATTAACGTAAGTCAGACAGCTCACAGTATCAATAGTGTGCGTATAGGCCAAGCACCACAAACGATCGCACCGTGCGTCGATGGTTTGAACGCTTTCGTTATGGAAATATCGATCTTAGGATGAGCCCCACGGACGACCTATGACCAAGGTTAATAACGATGAATTAAAGGCTATAGTGGAAGCAGATGTGGATGTTCGTGATAAAACAATGTTGGTTCATCTGCGTCAAATCGGCAAAATAAAGAAGCTTCGAGCTTCGAGTGAATACCGTATGAACTGAACGAACGTCAGCGACAATAACGCGTCGAAGTGTACACTGTGTTATTGAACCGTCACAAAAACGAAGGAATTTTAAATCGCATCGTGACTTGTGATGAGAAATGGATCCTGTACCATAACTGCAAACGTTCGTATCAGTGGCTGGATCTAGGATGTACAAAACGCCAGATAACTAAGAAAAAGCTACTGGTATAAGTTTGGTGTGTCCGGTGGTGTGCCGACAGGAGTCTACAGTTTCTTGTGAGCCGGTCAAACGATTGAGGCAGATATGTACTGTAAGGAGCTGCAGACGATGATGGAAAAGCTTGCAACTAAGCAACCAAGTTTGGTCAACCGCTTATCTCCACTTCTTCTTCATAATAACAATGCTCGTCCTCACACTTCGCATACGATAGTTTAAGGACCTGGAGACCCTCCCTCACCCACCATACTCACCAGACCTTGTCCCGACAGATTTTCATTTCTTTCGTCTGGACAACTTTTTGCAAGGAAAAAAAATTTGATTCTGAAGTAGTTGTGATTCGGGCTTTTGAAGAATTAATTGATATACATTTGTCACTAAAAAAATCATGTAGCGTATAATAGCATTTGGTAAGGAAGTCATGTAATCTGCCTTTGAAGATCTTTATATCATGAAAAAATGACAGTTATAGAATTCGGAATTTTATTATAAATTCTTGATGTTCGTTACACCGACAACACTGTCACGGACTAGTTTAGTTTTTGATGTTTTTGAGCACAATTTATTTTTGTGGCGAGCACTCTTATAATATTGGAATGAGTGGCTATACTTTTTCACCAATACAGCGGTTTCAAAAACGTATAATGATGTAAAAGTTAATAATTTTAATTTTATGAGGTGTGACCTTCAAGTATCGTTTTGACGCAAGTACTCTTACACATCGTTTGTGGGCTTTGAATACTGCAGCCTTGTTCGCAGAGTTGCCTCAAAATATGCCGTACCTTAACATGGAATCAACCTAGCCATGATAAGCTGTTAATACCGTCGATTTGTTTGTGAGCTAAGTCGATAATAGTGCATTTGAAAATTTATATAGTTTCGTACATATATGGACTTTATCTGACTTCCAGGTCAATTTGCTATCAATATACAAACCTAAAAAATTAGTTATGTCAATCTGTTAAATTTTATCATCTAAATAACTTATATTTACATTTAAACAATGATTGCCTTTTCTTTTAAAGTTCATTATATTCGACTTATTTAAATTTATTTTGAGATCTGCATATTATTAATATGCATCTCTCGTCAGCGGTCTTGATAATCAACTAGCAATATTTTTTTAAACCCTTCAGAAATTTATTTCGTCCCTTTTCAAACTTAGTAATCACAATTTATACTGCTTTGTTTGTATAAAAAAGGAGGTGACAGACGAGCAGGCGTTCCACCTTGGGGTAAGTGGATACTGTCGTCCTTAGAAATCTGCGTTACATGCCGACATCAGGCAAGAATAACAAACCGTTGTACCGTATGTGCGTTTATCTTTGGACAATGGATTTGGTAAAAAGTGATAAGGGATTCTTCGTCCCATTACACATCTCATTCGTCTTTAAAAGGAGGGAGTAAAGAGTAAAATTAAATACGGAGTTTCTTTTACTTAATATACTCTTCACTCGATGGTACGCAATTGGATTAGACGGAAGGATATAGGGAATATAGAGAATATCATGAGAGACTTCCCTCATTTCATTGTAGTTCCCATTCGATGAAATGGAATGGTTGTGACATATCTCATTTTCTTCTGAAATACATTAATACATTTCATAACAGTCTTCTGTGAGAGAGTGGTAACTCGGTTAGTTGGTCTCGCACCCACAATTGGTTTCATAGAAGTTACACAAACTTATCATTAAATGATAAGATTGATAAGACCGAACAGTTTGATTAGACATTTTAACTACTGCTAATCTTTTCTTTAAAAGATGTAAAACATTCTGATTCTTTAATATGTAATTATAAAACTCCCTATTTACTTTACTTCTAATAAATCTTCAACGATTTTATTTCAAGGCTCCAACTGAAATGATCGTTTTTGCTGTAGGTAAATAATATGTGCCGCACGATCTACAAGGGGAGCTCGCCATCTTCACATGGCAAATCATTGTGAGTAGTCATTGTTGTAATTTTTATCAAATCACACTTCACTTTTGATGAACTGACCAGAGACAAGTTCGACGAGTCTAATTTTAAGGATGATCCTCTTAAACTGTCGCCCCCTATCACAATATATTAGAAACACCTCAAAGCACTGATTTAAGAAGCGTCTAACCACAAATATACAATAGATAATGCAAGCTGTTCGTCACTGTGTGCCTCGAAGTTAACGCTACAAGTTCCTACTTCTCGCGCTGCTCGTTTTCCGATCTGTGTCGCCTGATTGTTGTACGAGTATAATCAATTGTAAAAATACGAGAACAATGGTGAATTGATTCCAGGGAGATATTTCGTTCATCGGTGAGTAGTTTCCCATCACCACAATTAACTCGTGACGCGCTTGTTTTCCACACAATTTTACAAACTTGCGTTGTCTATATCTATGCGTCTAACGAATTTGATGGGTCGAAATCCGTTAGACCTCCGTTGAACACCATTTTAAAGGTGTTTGTTTTTTGTGGTAGCGGCGATTAAATTCGAATATCGAATTACTTTCGTCCTGCAATTTCGGGAAAATTCAGGAAGTTACAATACCAAAAACTGACCCTTTACACGAGAGTAAAGGTCCTATGTTTCTTCCAAAACATAGGAAACGCCGATTTGTGTAACTCTGATTCTATAGTACTTACAAGCATTCAATTTTTTTCAAGTGTCATATCCGGAGATACTGCACCAAAGTGAGGAAATGATTTGGAAATATTTTTATTAGTCTCTAGAAAAACCTTGAAGACTTAGAATCAACAGATTCGAGTCCAGTTCCTACGAAAGGCTGTCGAATTCAACAACAGAGATAGATGACAATCTGCAGACGAGCACATACATACGAGTACGTACGTATATACATATTATCTATATGTATGTACATATTAATAAAAACATATAATAAACAAAATGCCTGTGTAAATGTAAAATACATTAAATATTTTTAAAAAAAGGTGAATGCAGTATCAAGTGCGTCACACTCGGTTCTTGTATGCTTATTTCCTTTTAGTATTAATTCAGAATAGTACCTATAATAACTTATTTTATTACATTTTTGCGTTTGTACACATTTTACTTGTATGCTTTGGTACAAATGCATACTTGTACTTTGTTTTCATATCCTCTCTAAACAGAATTAAAAAAATATAAATAAATACAGATTTACCGTATTTTCTCATTGAATTTTCTGTCTTTCTCTCATTTTGATCCTTATCTATCACAAAGCTATTCGAAAGAAAATATAGAGAAATACTATCATGGACATTAATTACATTATAGGCAATAAGTCTAGGTTAGATACTTGATACTGTGCCTTATTGATTTTGAAAATTTTCCATCTGTAGCTCTAAATTTTGATATGGTATGTATGTTAGAGCAAATAAGTTTATTTTGTAACTGTTCTATATGTGTAAAACTTAAATAACTAATGTGATGCATGTGTACTTTATAAAGACGTTATCACTGGGAGCCTTGCGTGAGTCGCGCAGTTTATACGACTCAATCTCGACTGGAACATTCGCGATGCTACAAAGTGTGAGTGATAAAAACTTAATAGACGGAGGATACATAAAAGGTTATAGGTACTAGTTAAAACTAACATACTATTTTCATTCCACCGAGCATATATAGTATGAATAGTCATTGGTTCATTCTTGTGTTTATAAAATACAAGCAGGGGTTAAAGAAAAGTAAAATGTCATTAAACAAAATAGATTTATAAAAGCAGTAGAATTTAGCAGCAGTAGCTAATCTCTTTATATTTCCGGTTAATAATCTGTGGTGTCTGGTGTCTTTTGTGACGTCTATCTGATGGTGGGAGGGATACTTAACATATCTGAAATGTCTAACTTATTAAAGGTAGACGGTACAATTAACCTTTTATTCTGATGGCGCTGCCACTAAGCAATTCACTGAGTTTCAAGTTGTAGAGTCAGGTGTCCGCAGGAGAAATGGGTCTTCTAACGATTGAATTCATTCTTCGTTAGACATCAGTAGCCATTTCATACTGTCAATTACTTCTATCATGTTCGTCTGCCATATAAAGGTCAACTTCATTTAATCAGCCCGACGTAGTCAGGTTCAAACGAACTCAGATTAGCGCTTCGTATAATATTTAGACAAGGCATATTATTATGTTGACAGTTCCAAGGACTAGCGGCGAACACGGCAAACTTCGCCCAAGTTGTTAAGCAAAGTTAGACACCTTTGGCCTCCTTCCCAACTTGTATATACACTCATATAATAATGTTTTTGAATAAGTACTCAGGTATATGAAGTACCTAAAAGAGAAAACGACTTTGAGGTTAAAAGTTTTAGTTTATACTATTCACAGAATATATTTTGCCACTGGATTATGAATGACTAATTACTAAACCGGCAAAGTGAGCGCCGCTGATACAGAACTGCTAAAGTTAAGCATGAGTCACTGCCATGTCACTCCCATTCATTGACACTCGAGGCGCGGAGCGTATTTTAAGTATTTTATGTCTACTGATCTTCCGAGCGTCTCATGAGCATATAGTGTAAATAGTTACCTGTGAGTGAGTATAATGAGATTGGAGTCCGCGTGGCTGATTTGATATCAATTATATTAATAGATTAATATCAATGTGATGGGGCGCGTGGCGTGGCCGGCTGTAAAATAGCACCACCCCATAGGTGCCCACGGGTGCTGTAAAAGACTGCGTTGACATAACAAAGCCGCTACCATAAGCTCCGAGGAACTGCGCCACCTCTAAAAGAGTGGATTCGCCAATCCATTTGTCGTCTCCACTCGTTTACTGGCTGGTTACGATTAATAAATCTTCATGTCCTGCACATAGTCCTGCATGGGTGATTAGGAGATAATGCTGTAAAGCATTAAGTCCCGCCCTTTGCAACAATTTACAAAAAAGAGTAAATAGAAATAAATAAATCTTTTATATTTTTAAATTGATTCGTTTTTTATAAAAAATAGATATTGTACATATATTGAAACCTTCCAGAATAAGTACTTTGCTCATATACACCATGATTAATGTAAATTTGTTGTCTGTTCCAGGTGACGCGCTGTGGAGTGGTGGTTAAAGCGGCTCGGCCGCTTTAAATGGACAAACGTAAGATGCTGCCAAAGAGACCGCGTATGGATAGCATGCGGGGTCCAATTGCAAATGGACCCCTGCAGACGAGGTGAGCAGTAGAATAGAATTGATTTTATTTATTTATTTATTAGGTACACCAACAAAGTACACATATACAAGAAATAAATAACTGGTCAGACATGTACTTCGCTGACAGGTGCACTCATCAATAAATTGTACGTACTAACACAAAAATTAGAAACAAAAAGAGAAAAAAGAACTCGTATTATAAGAGAAAAAAAGTATGAAAAATTAGGCAAAGGAGGTCTATGCTTGTAGAATTTTACTTTTAAACAATCTAATGTTGTCGTAAAAAATATCGATACCGCTGTTGTGTACGGAGAATTGTATGTAGCTCTTGAACATTCGAGCCATTGGAAAACTCATGTACATATTGGTACAACTTGAGGGTACAATGAAAAAGTCTGCGATTATTACGGGAAACAGGTCGAGGAACTCTAAAATATTTTTTCCAACCGTTTTCTAATTTCTAATCGATTTAAAAATGCGGCTCGTATGTTTCGTTTCGTTTTGGTCGGTTTTAGGCCTCTAGCACGTCTTCGCCATGAAAGCATATTGTACACCCATGTGGTATATTACAGAAGAGCATATCCCATTCTACTTCTAACAACTCTTCACCTGTAATTATCGCAATGAATAAATAAACAAAGTGTCAACCAGTTTTAAACGTAGAAAAGCAACTTCAGATACCTATATCTTTTTTTTTTGCATTTTATACACATATTTACCTACATTAAACGGGTCTTAAAATGAATAAATATGATAACGTCTACTGTATTTCACTTGACTATACGTTTCGATTGGTTAGCACCGACCATGGTCACGAGCTGAGGGTCATTGATTGAGAATCAGTTAGTGACCACGGTAGTGTATAGCATTTTCGCTGCGGAGATATACTACCGGCGGCGTTAAGTTCATATTTATACGTCTTTCTTCGAAATGTCTTAAAAATATTCCAATGATTCCAACTGAAAAATAGCGGTTCAGTTCTTTGCTTTTATTTTTAAATTACAAATTACGAATTGTAATTCATATAATGCAATTTAACACTACAAACAATTAGAATATGATGAAATTCCATCTGCGTACGTTTAGAGGCGGCAGTCTTACGTTAATCCATCCTTTAAGTTTTATTTAAATCTGAGCGAAAACTTATAAAATAAAATAGACTATTTATATTTGTTGGGCCTAGACTTAGTTTTCGTTCAACAGAGCCTCTATTACAAAATAATACAATTGAAGGTCAAACGTCATATAGCGTCGATCCTTTTTGCTACTCTTAAGGCCGTTTTCGAAGGAGCCTGGGATCTCATGTGGTCGTTATCTAACAATTTGATTCTAGTTTCTTTAGGGTTAACACATTTCCTTTCCTAATTTTCATAATAAAACAATCAAATACACACACACACACACACACACCAAAACACGACACTCATACGCATACAAATAAAATTTATATTTTCCTTTTAATTAATTGTTGAGGTGTTAGAGAAAAAACTTTACATAATCTTCCATTTATGTAATTTAAATCTGCAAAGGCTTACATTTGGCATAATCTAAAGCTATTTATATATTTTGTGAAGTAAAAGCTGCAGAAGTAATAGCCAACGCTACGTTTCCCACGCTGCGTCTCCCGTTACCTGGTCCACATTTTATAGGTACATATAAATAAATCCACCATATGACGTACATATGAATAATTCCACTATTCCAAATAATAAATTCCAAAGCGTTGAAGGTATAAAAACATGGAATTTGGGTGGTAGCTTCGTTTTATGATAGATTCATTTTATGCCAAGGCGTGTCCCCTATAAACGGACTATCCGACATCCTGCGGCGCATAGTATGATAACCCGGTGATAAAACAACTAACGTCATCATACCGAGTCCTGTTTCAGCGATTCCTATTTACAAAAGGTTCTCTAATGTCATGTAAAGGTTATCTAATCTATGAAAGGTAATGCCTACGAAAGGTTATTCTTTGAATAAAGAATAAAGTTTCTTTGAATATTGCCTTAAAACTATGCTTAACGATTTGTTTACATGTATGTACATAAATAGTAAACATGTTTGTGTCCACAAAGTAATTGACTTTATGTTCTTCATCTTTGCCAATAATATCCTAATAATTAAAACTCATAATTTGTGCAGATATACGTTGATCTTGAGTCAAGACATGGGAATGTTTAAATTAAAAATTACGTTAGTTTTCTGTGATTCTAATATCCAAATGTCCAGTACTACTATTTTTCTTGAGATCTAGTTGGTAATCAACTTCATGCAGAGGATGCAAAGGTTAAACTAATCTTTAAAAGTAGCTTTCATATACAATAAGGCGATACTTACGGTCAATGGACTAAATGTCACCTTAATTTATATCAGTTAACTATGCATATTAAAGGATAATAAGTACTTTTAAACATACTAATATTTAGACAAATCGAGTTTTTTTTATCGTTATTAGACAAGATAACGGTCCACTTCTTATATTTTTTATTAAATAAATAATAATGTATTATTTCAATTAATGTCGATCAATCGATATGCTTTTTACTTCTTACATATGCACATGATACTAGTGTAATTAAGCTAATCAATATCCTTTCCACTTAGCTTCCTTTGCTAATGCCGAAACCAGTCTATCAGCGATTCTAATTTACAATGTTCACAACCAACTCCAGTAAACAGTTTATCAAAGATCTCCGAATCGACTGGCTCCTACATCGAAGTTCGCAGTCCGATAAACACGGGTGGCAAGTTCAACAAAGCCCGCCGGCCGATGGGCTCACTCAACTTATTCTTTCTCGCGCTAATCCTATTTGGTTTCCATCTAAACTTGCCGGAAGGGGTTGTATCTCCCCTCAGCCCTCGGCGCCCCCCCCCCCCCCGCCGCCGGCCTCTCTTTGTTTGCCACCAAATCTGTTTTCGTCTGCCCCAGGAGAAGTTTGCCAAACTGAAAACTCTCCCGCCCCCTTGGAATTACTTTCTCGTTTCCCCGCCAAAACTTTCTCTCCGGCAATAATAATAATTCTGCTTCGCTATGACGAAAGTTTAAATTATTAGTTTAATCGTACTGGCGTGCTTTAATTACGCGAGGGGGTTGGGGCGGGGTGGTTCGGGCTCTGATTAGCTAAGTTGGTCGCCTGCCAATCTCGGGTTCAGCCGACAAGCCAGTGTTTGGTTAGCGATTTAATTTGGGCATCAATTTGTGCCTCTTGTCAGCCCTTAATAGAGTTGTGCGTGCGGTTAAACCTTAACAGGGCTGTTAACACGTTGCCCATTGTGATTCCCACTGGGAGAGAAGATTAAATCCGGATTAAAATGTCATAATTATGCGACATTTCAGTTGCACTTTATGGATATGCAGAATAATATATATTGAAACAATAATAAAAGACTCCAAAACGACCGTGAATGTACTGAGTAAACGTGTTGGTTTGCAAGTTATTGTGTTAACTTGACCTCATTTCACATTCCACTCACACACGTTTTACCATATCACTTTGAATATATCAATACATACATACTTATAGACACATGTCTATATACACATGTATAAAGTTGCATCATTAATGTCCTTGATTCGTAAGTAATAAAGTTGAACATAGTCAACTTAGCAATTCAACGAAAATGCAATTTCCGCTGTCAAATAAACTTGCACGCGGCAAGTCGGTTACGAAGTTTATTCCGCTATAATCATCTTACGTACATACAGTACGTACAGTAATCATAATATTAGGGGTTAAAGTATGAAATTGCCGATTTGTACTGAAAAATTAAAACTCGTTTTTTTCTAAAATGTAACATATTTATTTAATCAAAATATTTACCCTCATTATCTATACATTGTTGCCATCTAATCGGAAGTTCATTTATGCCTTTGTGATAGAACTCTGGGGATGTAGATTCGACAAACTGTGTGAAAGCAGTTTGTACTGCCTCTTGGGAAGACAATTTTTTACCACGTAGAAAATTGTCCAAATTACGAAAAAAATGGTAGTCCGTTGGAGCAAGGTCTGACGAGTACGGAGGATGACGTATGGTTTCTAACTGCAGCTCCTGTAGAGTTACAACAGTTTCTCGTGCAGTGTGAGGTCTTGCATTATCATGGAGCAATAATGGTGAATATCGATTCACGAGTCGGGGCTGTTTCACTGCTAGTTTCGCCATCATTGTTCAAAGTTCCGCACAGTAAACATCTGCTGTTATTGCTTGGCCAGACCTGAGAAAGCTATAGTGAATAACACCATGAATAGACCACCAAACAGTTACCATTATCTTTTTATTGGTAAGCTTTGCCTTAGGGCACCGTTGCAGCGTTTGACCTGGGGTCAGCCATTGCAGTTTTCGCTTTCGGTTATCGTAAAGAATCCACTTTTCGTCACATGTCACAATTTGATCCAATATTCCTTCATTTCTGTACCGATTCAATAAGGCAACGCAAGTTTCAACACGCGTTTCTTTCTGCAGATTAGTCAAATCATGAGGCACCCATTTTTCATATTTTTTTATCTTATTGATTTGATGCTAATGAGTCAATATTGTAGGTAAGGTAACGTTAAACCATTCCGCTAATTCCTGGGTAGTTTGACTCGGATCGACTTCCACCATCTCCTTCAATTCAGCGTAATTCACCTGTGTGGGCGGTTTTCCACGTGGTTCGTTCTTCAAGTCGAAGTTTCCATTACGAAAGCGTTTAAACCAAAAACGCACGGTTCGTTCATTAGCAGTCTCCTCTCCAAACGCAGCATTGATATTGCGAGCCGTTTCTGCCGCGTTAGTTCCGCGTCGGAACTCGTATTCAAAGATTACTCGGATTTTCGAAGTTTCCGAAGTTTCGAAGGATTTTCGGATCTTTCCCGTCTAAGTTGAATAAAAAAAACAATTGACAGTCGAAAATCGAATGTTGCACATTTTTTAAAACAAGAACCTCATAGGTATCATGTGAAAAGAGTTTCACTCGAAAATCTCACACCATGAAGGTTTTATGTCAATTCAAAGTATCTATTACTATAAAACGGCAATTTCATACTTTAACCCCTATTAGTAAAGCATCTGGCGTGACTCACAGTACAATTTTAAACGGCTATTAAATACTAAATAATCTATTAAATAAATTGGCTATTGTTAAAGCGTTGGAGTGTATCAATGAACGTAACCCAAAGCTGTAAAAGTAAATAAAGTTATACAAAATTAGTTTCCTGTAAACGTAACAATTTAAAAGATAATTATCGTTCTTGCTGTGTGATTGTATGTTAAGAAATATCTTCGCGTAAGTAAAATCTGTGTAGTGGGTTGAATAATGGATTTGATTTATTGTTTCTCTTAACTTTTGCTGCCGACTGTACTTTGTACAGGCTAATTATGGACGTTGTTTTGTAAACAATGTGTACAGGATCGGAATTAGTGTTCTCTTACAATTAAATTATAGAAGTCTATTGGTAGAATACACGCTTTTAATTTAATTGGAATCTTTTTACATATTTTTTTTAAACAGCTAATATATAAGTGCTTTATTAAGGGAAATATTTTTTAATTTAAAAAACTGTATGAGGCATTACATTATTTACAATTCAAATAAAATATCAGTAGATATGTGCATTAAAAATACTACTCGATTTGGTGATCGATGACGAAAGTGAAATATTAAAATCAAACCTTACGTTATTAAAAAATATTGCAGAAACTGAATATAATTATAAGTTGACAGTAATACTAATTACTTAGGATTAACTATGATCCAAAAATCTGCTTATATATAGATAATTCGCTACAATTTAGAATGAATATTGTAATTGTAATAATGAAGTGTAACAAAAAAGTTTTAAATATAATTTGAACATAGTAAATATTCCAAACTAATATTTGTACTATACTTTACGTAGAAAATGTAGATTTTTTGAAGCCTTGGTTTTTATTTATCTAATTACACTTCTTTTATAGAATGATGAATACATATTATGTACATATAATAATAATTTGTCAATAACCAAATTTTTATGCAGCTCTAACATGTTTAGAGACACAATACAGAATACCACAGAAGACAACAAAAAATGTATTATATTTTTTTAAGTATTATAAAATAAGTATATTCGACTAAAAGCTAGCGACATTGCTTGAAGCTTCACTACAGACGAAACTCCAATTTATCCAGAATCAACTCTGAGGTAGTTACGTGAGGTACGAAGAAAGGCCTTCTTCGTTTTTTTTTTTTTTTTTATGTTAGGAGAGACAATCGAGGAAAACCCTGCATGGTCACCTGGTACCATCTAGTCTAGCTAGGCTAGCCTAGGTGGTACCAGGTAGTGCCGGACTCCTACCGGCTAAAAAAACCTGATTGCCTCAACATCGTGTATGTCTAAGTTCTTGTGGCCCTAGTGGCCTTTCAAGAGTCACCGGTCGGGCCTTTCTCCGTATGACGGCAGAGTTGTATACTTGATTTTATTTGAATAATCAATTACAAATGTTTGTAATTTAAGTAAATTTGGCTATTTGGAAATTTCTAGAACCTCGCGCCTTTGTAATTCATTTGGTAGTAGGTAATTTAAATAATATTCGTAATTTGTTTATAAATGCATTATTTTGTACTTGAATCATCAACATTCCTATGGTATAGTCACCGATATAATAGGTGACCGAACCTATGAAGTTGTCTGCTGTTAGCAGACCTTAGCTTGATTATAATATATATGTATTTTTATTTGGAATTCAAACTTTTGACATGTTTTACATTGAAGCCATGTTTATTTATACCTTTTCCAAAATCTATCATTACTGTTTTCTATTTTTTGTTTGTATTATCAATTTATCACATTTGTCGTCATATAAATATGTATGTTGAAATTTTGCGTTAATATACCATTCGTTACGGATACTCGGTATATACATATTAAACATAATTTATATTTGTAGAATTTAATCGTTTTGCACTACCTATATCAGTTTTATTTCTCTCTGTCCCGAGATTGCCTGCAAGAGATCGCCTTAGCGATAAGGTCACCTATTGTATTCTGTTATTTATGATGTGTTCACATATAATAACCATTTATATTAGAGTAAATGTTGTTATTATATCAATAAATTAATCTTATTCTTTTTATGTGAATTTATATATTAGGTCCTTACCTTCGTAATTGCCACATTATATAAATATAAAATTTAAAACCAAAAAAAATATGAAAAGTATATATCTATATACATCGAAATATTGACCCATATTATCTAGACAGTTTTGCTATTTTATGGGTAGTTGATTGATCCCTCTGCTGTACAAATGTTCGGGATGTGAATCAATAAATTCTTCGAAAGAAATTTTCACTGCCTTCTCGAAATTCCAAGTCAAACCAAAGATACACAAGTTCGAAGTAGCCAGTGTGAAAACAAAAGGTAACTTCAAAGGTAAGATACACAGACTTATAGTTGGTAAATATTATTGATAGTATTATTTGAATGCAACGTCACGTATCGTCGTAGAGAATATGATTCAGCGGTATTCGTGTTGGGTTCGGCTCTCGCAAAACCTAAAGCCGGTTATTGATGATACTACATTTTTTCTCCACGTGTCTGGCACTTGTTTCTGTTTTACTGTTTACAAACCTTACGACAACACAACAAACTGTTGTTTTGTTTTGTTAGTACTGTTTCTAGATGTATTGTTAATTAATATATTTTAGACTTTAGAAGTCTATACCATGCACATCATCACGTTCTCTTTCTCGACTTACAGACAAACAGACATAGAATTACGCTATCTTTCGCTCTACTCAATAAGTCTCGATAATAGCAATGGTTAATATTAATGACATTTGCAATGTTGTATTGCTTGTAATCTGCGATTTTGTCTTATCTATAATAATAATAATAATAATGCAATGACGTAAGCCGCAGGTTAGCGTGCTCTAAGTTTCACCTTTTAAAACCAAGCCGTTCAGTAATCATAATAACTTTTAATCATATTAATCTGCAATCGCCTAATTGTTTGCTTCTACAGGTTTACATACAGGTCGGCAGCACATTCTTAATCCCTCTATCTTCAAAGTAATCTGTTAAAATCTGTCATCTGCAATTTCCTCGCTAAAATTGCGAATATTGGAATTTTTATAAAATGTCATCGCGACAATGACTTCTATATATTCTACTAGACAAGCAATGCAGTACTAAAAAATGGCTCATTACGTGACTCCCAAATGTCCACAACTCCTATAGTCAGTCGCGCGCAAGGAAATGCTTTGTATTGTAATACATCAAAATTGACATCAAACGCTATCGACAAAATACTGCATATTTAGTTTAATGTGGGAGATATAACGTTGTTATTATTTACATGTGTACTTACGTAAGTGATTTTAAGTTAATTTTATGTATGTAACTCATTTATTTTGTATTTTCCTACATAACCAAAATACACATATCGTATATACGTTACATTATATTGTCGTAAATTAAAGTCATTCGCCAGCCATCTTAGTGTGTCTTTCTCGCTTACTCTTACATTAATCATGCAAGTGCGAGTAGCGAGAGAGACTACCACCAATCGCATTGACATATAATATGAGAAACGCTCATAAAGATGAAACAATTTCCTAACAATAGTTGATTATATATTTTTTTTGTTTAAATATTGGTTAATAGAAACAGTATATTTATGAAAATGCCGAATTGCATACTTTTATATTACAAAATTTATTCTCAAAGGACAAAGAAGGCATAGATAGCATTTCATAAGTACGTATATAATTTACTTACTCTTAACTATCATCTCTTATGCATGTATATAATATAAAAAAAACAAGTCATGTGTATTTAACTATATATGTATGTATTGTAATAGCTGAAATTATATTACATTAGTATTTTACTTGAACTCACTGTATTAGTATGTAGGTATAGGTTAAACTCACATTGCAAGACTTGCATATAACCACAACTGCGCATAAACTCATAATGCATATAAACTCAGAGACAGAATGGAAGTTGGCAAATTGTTTTGTATCGCATCTGCGTGAGCGTTCTGTTAATCACTGCATTAAATCCCCCCCCCCCCCCCCCCCCCGTTCCCTGTAACACACGGAAATCATTGGATCGGGACTTATTAGTTTATTACCTGCATGTGTTTCATTTAAGACCGCCTAACGATATTTAATTTTCCTATTTTCTTCCTTAACCTTAACATTCTAAAAAAATTTACTCATTATATTTTCTTTATTTTTAATTATGCATAGTTTACGTTCGCCATTAAATGTTCGCAACTTAATTATATGTAATATATCTTATATCAAACGTATCAATAATTGATATATTACACTACGTCCGATGAATGCAGTTGATAGTGCCTCTATATGCTGTGTAAATGGTTTCGAGTTCGTATCCTGGTCGGACATTAATTTGTTTCAAGAAACTTTTTAACTACGACGACTTTCATCTTTGTATATGTCTCTCTGTCTCTGACATATGTTGGTATCTGACACCCATGTCATAAATAATGTCATGTAATAAATTAATGCTAGTATGGTGAATGTGGCGTTGTTTATTTCATATTAACGGTGCACGTTTACAATTGCAGACCTCTTGTGGCGTTACTAGACGGTCGCGATTGCACTGTCGAGATGCCGATCCTGAAGGATGTGGCGACGGTGGCGTTCTGCGACGCGCAGTCTACCTCCGAAATCCACGAGAAGGTGCTCAACGAGGCGGTGGGCGCGCTCATGTGGCACACAATCATACTCACCAAGGAGGACCTCGAGAAGTTCAAGGCGCTCAGGATTATTGTGCGCATCGGCTCCGGCGTCGACAATATTGATGTCAAAGCCGCCGGGGAGTTAGGTGAGCGACGACTTGCATTTGTTCTGAACAGAGGTGGACGCATACATAATTAAATATAGTAAAGATAGGGACAGTTTGTTAGTTCCTCGGTAAAAAGAGAGTCACTGAGTTCTCTTCTGATATCCGATGTCATGTCATGTAGAGTTCCAAGATGAAATATGATAAATATTGACATCTTTTCCTTTTTTGCAATACCCTTCTTCACTTTCAAGGATCTAAAATACAAAATATAGACAAATGAGAGTCCATCTCTACAGAAGGGACAAAAATTTTCTTGCTCCTTCGAGAGCTAAGAATACTCTTTCACTTTGTTTCCTTGTTTCTTCTTGATATCCTCTTATCTGTTTCTTTCTTCTTGATATCCTTTCAATTTTCTTGATATCCTTTTCTAACCTTCAATGTGCAACACGTTGAAGGTCAAAGAAAATAGTTATTCCCTCATATTTAATGTGTAATTGCAACCATATTTAATTGATTTGATGGTCTGTCTCTTGTCTTACATAAAAATGTAAGTACGTTGCTCCAGAATCATGTTAACAAACTCATATGTTCTTTATTATTAGCTCATTGCTTTCAGGCCCTATCTCATAGGTAGAAATCAGATAAATTTTTTGTAAGGATTCTCAGTACATCTGAAATCCTTTTGCTATTGCAAGAATTTATTTATTAGAATATAACAGAAAGTACATTACAGTTTGTCCCTACGCCTCGCTAACATTTTAACATTTTATTAATATAACGTATAGCACGTGAAACTGCCATACGTTATTATATTAATAAAATGCTTTTTAGGCGTGTGTGACATGTTGTGTGTTGTCCGTTCCAGGCATAGCAGTATGTAACGTGCCAGGGTACGGCGTGGAAGAGGTAGCCGACACGACCTTGTGTCTCATATTGAACCTATACCGACGAACGTACTGGCTCGCCAACATGGTGCGCGACGGGAAAAAATTCACAGGTAAACTTAACACGCTTATTTCTAACCATACTTGTAATTGTCAGTGCAAAGGATATCAATGTATCAATTAGGTCTTGTCGCCTCTACTAGAACTAGAATCGTAGGACTGGATGGACAACAAAACACTACAAGCTGTGTCAGGTAAATTTTATCAACCTGTGTCCACTGAACTACTCGAAATACTCTCCGATTGCTAATTTAGGCAGTATTAACACTGTATTACACACTTAATTCTGGTTGTTGATTTGGGAGGACTAGTCTTGCAACAGATTTACTTGAAATCTCGTAGGAATACAAAGCCTGTACAGGATTAACTGCAGGTCGTACTAACTCGCATACTTACATACATCCATTACATTAAAAGAATAAATTAATTAAATTTAGCGTATACCTAATTAAAGACTAAAGGTCCTTTCACGCCACCTTCTGATAAAGTATCAGGAGGTCGTGATTAAAGCCCTAATATGTATGTATAATACCTAGCATCTAATATGTACTGTAGGGAATGAAACGTTCTCGGAAGGTGAGTAGGTGAATCAAAAGAGTTAAGGAGTAACTAAGAGGAGTCGGATCCGCAAGCGGAGCAGGATTAAGTGAGTTAAAACAATCCGAGAAGTCTTGATTACCCACCACTAGCAAATACCCAATATTGGAAAGAGCCGAGCAACCGGAGGTGACATGCCTGAGTGACACTTCGGTATAACCACACGCACGACATACGTCCACTGGCGCAATCCTTCAGTACTACCGGTAGTTCCGCGTTTTCATCACCTGATCCTATATTGCACAGGCAAATCCCTTGGTTTCTTCGAAAAGATCTAAATGCGGCCAGTTCACTGAGGTTTTTGTGTCCACGTGGGGCTCGTGGAGAGCCTTGAACAACTTTCCTACAGTTCTTTCTCCTTCCATAGGGCCTCTCGATTGAAGGTGCTGACCACCACCAGATCATGCCATTGCTCAGCGGCTAAGATAACGGATTGAGTCCTTTGTCACTCGCCACGACTTCGCCACGAATTCGATCATGCAAAGTCATTAAAAAGTACATTCAGACATTGCATATCTCATAGTTATGCATGCTCCTAGCGTTTAAGAGCCCTCGACCTCCGCATTTCCGCGGGATATAAAATCTCTGTACCATCGACTTCGGGTGATGCATCCTGTGTACAGTCCTGGTTGTACGGACTTTTCTGTCAAGGCGTCTAATTCGGTCATAGACCATCTGAGTACGTAAAAGGTGTACATAAGAGTGGGCATAACCCAGCCATTATGAGCTCGGATCTTATTAAGGCCGGAAAAGCAGCTGTTTTAAACTTCTTAGACAGTCATTAAATACCTCGCAAACTGACTGTTTCACATTCTCCTCTTTAACATTTATCGATTTCGAGATGCCCAGATAACGGTGTTTGTTTTGGACAGAGTTTATATCCGATTGGAGCCACCCCGATCCCATTGGAACGAACGATCCGTCCCCTCTCCACATGTAGTAGGATCGCAGACTTATTAACGCCCAGCTCCATTCTGATGGAACTGCTAAAGTTATCACTCATCAGTGATCTTTAGCAGTTCCTTCAGTATGTTAGCAGCAGAGCCGAACAGTTTGAAGTGGTTCATGTAGCGAAGGTGGCTCACCCGCGTGCTTCCTGTCCTAAACTTAAAGTCCATTGCTGACTCCTCCAAGTATGTACTCAGAGGGTTCAGTGCAAGGCAGAACCAAAGTGACTCAGACAATCGTCCTGGAAGATTCCCCCTTTTTTTATCCTAATTCGGTTATTGGCAGCCCTCATCCGGTCGTCTGAGAGACTAATCGTATTCCACTGCTCCATGCCTGTTTCGAGGAACTGTCTGACTGTACCGTCGATTCTGTACAGCTCGAGGACCCCTCAAGAGCCATGTATAGGGAACCGAGTCAAACAAACACAATTCGAAAAAATATAGTCTATCCAGGCGGCGGAAAAGTTTCGGTGGTTGCGCCTGACTAGTTTGCCGGCGGCCGCCATTGATCGCGGCTACAGCACACTTTGCACTGTATACAATACACACTGCCATTCTGACTCTTCGAGATGATTCGATTTCCAGACATATGTCGAAATAACTTGTAATCTCAGAATGGATGTGAGTATCTTGTATATTGTGCAAAGACATAATAATATGTAATGTAATGACATAATAATGAGTACTTGTATAGATATACTTGTATAGATCCGGTGTAACATCGCTTTTCGGAGCTGAGTGACCCCTGTAGTTAACAAGTTCGGGAGTGTCTCACCCTCGAGTTCCCGTTAAAACTGCTGGGCCAGAGTAGCATGGTATCGTCAGAACCCCTTTGTACCAGTAGTGCTGTAGTCGATCTGATCCCGGAATTTTCTAGTTCGTAGCTTTACGGACCGCAGCAGTTACGTCGTCTTCCGATACTCTTATAGGGTGCATCGGCCCACAAGTTTCCTCGACCGTCTGTATCCACGAGCCCTTGACATTGGTGACAGGTTGTGACCACAGGCTTTGCCAAAAGGCGATGACGTTACCCTGCGTTGGTCTCGGGCCCGTTCTCTTTTTATATTTTTATTATATGTAGTGTTGCAATAGACAGTGGTTGATTATTTGTTCTCGTTTACAGGTCCGGAGCAGGTACGCGAGGCTGCGTCGGGCTGCGCGCGCATTCGCGGCGACACGCTCGGCATCGTGGGACTGGGCCGCATCGGGTCCGCAGTCGCATTACGCGCCAAGGCCTTCGGCTTCAACGTCATCTTCTACGACCCCTACCTGCCCGACGGCATCGAGAAGTCGCTCGGGCTGAACAGGGTCTACACGCTGCAGGTACGTTGTGCGTTGTCTCCGTGCAGGTACGGAGCAGGTGCATTGTGTCATTATGTCAGGTTCGGAGCAGGTATATTGTGTGCCGATTCGTTAGGTCCTGAGCAAGTACGTTGTCGTCTCATCAGATCCAGAGCAAATGCACGAGACGGCGACACGCTCGCCATCGTGGGGTTGGGCGGCAACGTCAAGTTCGTCTTCTACAACCCCTACTTGCCCAACCCCGTCGGGAAGTTCTTGAACTTAACAGGGTCTACATGCTCCAGGCCTTTACACACGGCGACCTTTGGAACGATACAATCGCGCTGCATTAGCAAGAATACCACGATGCTAATGCGGTACAGTCGCTACCCGTCCACCTTTACACACATGCGCTTTAGTAGTGTATCGCTACAATAGATACAGTCACAATGCAGCAGCGATACAGTAGTGCATCTTCATGGATATACTTTCCGCTTGGATATGGATATGATGGAGTTAGTCAGTCAGTAAGATTTAGCATGATGGAGGTTGAGGCAACATTGCTTATGTTAGTTTTATTATTTCTTTTAAAAACTAAACTTTAAACTAAAAAAATTAAAATAAAATTAAAATTAAAAACTAAAAACTAAACATAATAGTTTCAAAAATATAAACGCGTGACAGTATCGCTACTGTCGCGCATTAACATCGATGCAATCGCAAATCATTTGTTTAAATTACTAGTGACGCGATGCAGTCTCGCGTTCGTGAACCGCCCTAAAGGATCATGACGTCTGGGGTGTTTAGCATCGGGGACCTAGTAAGGAGAGACTTTTGACACCCTCAAACTTCCAAAATCACATAACCGGCGGGAGTTGCTTGGGTTTGTTTGTAGAAAACCCAAGCACCCCTGCCCATAGATTTAGGCATCACACTAGCTTTCCCTCAGTTATGTAGGTTCAGAGTTGAGCTCAAGTTCTTAAATTGTGTTTAGGTCGATCATTTAAAAAAAAATACTCTACTCTCTCTCTAGTTTCTCGCTATGGGCCCCTCTATCCGACCCTGGTATTGTGACTGTTTGCTGATTCTGTCAAAAACTAACGAGAAGAATGCATTCTAGTCGGCGCATAATAGTTCAGTTTTCTCCTTTGTCCACTTGGCTCTTGTAGTCCCTCAAGGCATCCTAGTGATTTTTGTAATGTACTTGAATTCCTTTGCAAGTGCAATTCCAAGTGAATATTATGTTTTACTCCTTAAACATTCTTATCAAATAATTAAAGTTCAAATCCATTTTCGCAGAATCTGTTACGAAGGGATTCAAGTGCACAAAAAAATTCACTAGAACCGCTTGAGGGATCCTGCCACGAAATCTAAGTGGACAGAGTGCAGTTTTTATAGGATGCTTTTCAAGATTTTCTAATTTAAAATTTGTTATTCAAGATTCTACTATAGAAACATGCTCTTCTAACATGTGACTTTTAAGATAAAGATTTCACTAAAGTCTCAAATATTCAGGAAACTAAAACCAACAATAAGATCCCTTTACTCGTATGTCACAAATGTTTGTTGTATTGGATATGGAATTTTTATAATCCTGTAAACAAATATGTTGATGAAATTGTTTGTTGTTTTCTGTTGCAGGACCTTTTATTCCAGAGTGATTGTGTGTCATTGCACTGCAGTTTAAATGAACACAACCACCACCTCATCAATGAGTTCACTATCAAACAGATGCGCCCAGGTACGGACGTTATCTGTTAACATTCATTGTGATATTATTTATTTATTAAATTCACTAGCATTCTTACACCCATATCTATTTATTTATATACTTTATTTTGGTTATATTGTATTTATTATATTTGCATACACTCACATTGTTCAAATTATGTATAATTGTTAATACTCAGTATAATTAGTTCATTTTTGAAGAATTGTACCATAATCAGTTTTAACACTAAGGGGATGATTTTATTAATATCCCAACATATTATTTTTCATCTGTTTCTGTTTTCACCACTCTAGTCTTTAGTCAATGGGAACAGTCAACTAGTGCATTGTGAATATTTGTATATACGGAGGTATTTGAAAAGTTCTCGGCCTAACCTGCTAATAAGGGTAGTATAAAAATTGCGTTTATTATGTTCGGTGACTCTTTACATAAAAGTTTATTTTATTTCTGCACAAACAGTATAATTGTATGTACATATGAATACATAATAATTATAACTAATTCATATACCAATTAAGGTACTACAAATTACATATATGTACATTACACTAGCGACCCGCTCTCGCTTCGCTTCGGTTAATAAACTTTTTTTTTTTTCAAAATTTCAAAATAAAATAATAACCTATATTACACACGGATAATGTAGCTTCCTATTTGTGAAAGAATTTTTGAAATTCCAGAGATTACCCCCAACATACAAACACATAATTTTACCTCTTTATATATTATTATAAGTAGATAAACATTAACAAGTGCGATACTAATATATTATAGTAATATATTCATTATGTTTTACGAAGTTTTGTTTTGCTGTGTTCGTTGGATTTTCTTTGAGAATTTTTTGAATCCCGTATTCTGACAAACTTCTGAGAATGGATAAAATTAAAGTTAGAGTTGAGATTAAATATTTGGTTTTATCCACCTCACATTATGACACCCCACATTTATGACGCCGACTCAAATTAACCCTTACTTAACCCACAAGTGTCTCCGGGACGCATTTTCAAATTATTTTGCATATAAAGTCGCAAGTAATTATTTTGAGGTAAAATCCTTTTATCTATTCCATCTTCCATGTTTTATGAATCCAAGTGTGTAATCTAAACTTTCTTAGTCTTATTGATTTTATATATATTAGCAATTTACTGAAACAGTAACGCATCAAGCCACAAGTGTCCATTAGAGAAGATATTTTTATGCATGTTTATAGGTACTTGTTAACAACTTCGAATTAGATTTCAACTTATAAAATCAATCATTACTACTCATTACTGCGGTGTCGTTGTTTAGAATACGATACTAGTTTATGTTTATTTAGTAATTGTTTTTGATTCCACCAGTGTTGATATTTTTGTGGTTCTATAGCATTCATGTGTGCATTATGTCGCCGCCTTTTTATAGTGAAAATAATAAAGACTTTTTTGTATTACGTAAATATTTATTGAACGGGATATTGTCCATTTAATTCGACTATCTTTCCCCATCTTTCTGGCAGAGCCATTATGCGATCGCTATAAAATTTTGGGGTTTTTGTGTGAAAAACTGATTTAAATGGTTTATACATTGTAATCTCTTGAATGTAATAACAGACTCCATTTAGAGAATTTATAAAGAGCGGAATAAATGATAATCTGAAGGTGCTGTCTGGACTGTATGGAGGATGCATTAAAACTTCCCAGTATCGTCCACGTCCATCAATTTTTGTTTAGTCATCAAAGATGTATGCAATCAACCATTGTCGTGATGCAAAACTACACCGTTTCTATTCATTAATTCTGGGCGTTTTTCCTTCAAGGTGCTTCTTTCAATTTTCTAATTGCTGATAGTAGACATCAGAATTAATCATTTGGTCATGTGGCAAAAGCTCGTAATACACAATTCCTTTCCAGTCCCACCATACACATAACATGACTTTATATGACTTTGTTTGGAGTGAGGTCTGACTTTGGGACTATTTGTGATGGCTCACCTCACCTCACGAAAACGATCCCAAGACCCAGATCGTTTTCGGACATTGTTATCGTAGGTAATCCACTTCTCATCGCCTGTTACCAATATCTTCAGAAATGGATCGATTTCATTTCGTTTCAGCAACTTCTCGCATATGGAAATTCTATTCACCAAGTTTCTGTCTATTCTATTCTCAAATCATTTATCTTTTTACAAAATTCAGTTTATGCAGGTGATCCAAAACTGTTGAGTGATGAATGCTAAGCTCTTCTGCAATTCGATAACTGCTTATGGGTCGATCTGCTTAAATTTTTTAGTCATACGTTCAAAAAGGCCGCGAACTTGTTTGACTACCTATTATTTTGTTCTGAAGAATGGCTAATAGAAGACGAACTTATACTATAATATAATATAGATAGACTAATTTATAATAATGTGCCCCCATCGGTTTGCGTTACTGGGTTGTTAAGGGTTAAAGAAGATATGGACAACACTTTAGGAGAGTCTGCTCCTTCCGTCTCAACGATTAAAAAAGCTTCGTTTGGCAGGCAGAGAGAGCCTTGAAGATGACTCAAGGGGTGGAAGGCGCTCAACATTCACGACGCAAGAAAATATCCATAAAATTCTTGAAATGGCTTTTGAAGAGACAGTCAATCAAAGTTCGTGCTATTAGTTAGTTTATAAACTAAAAATGGATAAATAAATGGATATTTTAACCATATGGGTGTTTAATATTTTAAACAATTAATTGAGTATGTCAAAGGTGTCCGCAAGATGGGTGTCGCGTTTGTTAACACCAGAATAAAAATTTTATTTAGTCCAAGGAAAGGAAAGCTTTCTGTAGAAGAGATTCTGCAGATTTTTTGCGAAAATGACCACTGAAGAAACATGATACATCTGACACTAAAGAGCAGTCAAAACAATGGAACATCACGGTTATCCCCCACCAAAGAAGACGAAGGTCATTCCGTCAGTGGGAAAAGTCATGGCGTCAGCGTTCTTGGACTCCAAGATCAACTGTTTAACTTACTGGTCCATACTATGCTAATCTGTTGACTCAGTTGTTGAAAAAAATAAAAGAAAAAAGACCAAGAATGGTACAAAAGAAAATGTTGTTTCATCAGAAAAACGGGCCTGCTCACATTTCCGTCGTTGTAATGGCTAAGCTACACGAACTTCGATGAGAGTAATTATGAACATCCTCCGTGTTCACCAGATTAGGCACCATCAGACTTTTTTCTCTTTTTTAACATTAATTTTCGTAAATAACGTAAATTTTCTTGTAATGAGCTTGAGGAATCTGCGTATGGGAGGTGTGTATCGTCTTTAGAACAGGGCTGGAATAGGTTTGTCGAGCTTATAGGTAACTAATTCGAAGAATAAGTTTTAAAAAAGATTTTCTTTATTAGGCCGAGAATTTGTCAAACAACCCTCAAACAAATGAGTGGAATCATGTGTAATATGTGTTATCATGTTATAATATGTGTTGTCTGTAGGCGCGTTCCTGGTGAACACGGCGCGCGGCGGGCTCGTGGACGACGAGGGGCTCGCGGCGGCGCTCAAGCAAGGCCGCATCCGCGCCGCCGCGCTCGACGTGCACGAGAATGAGCCCTTCAACGTGTTCCAGGTACGCACACACTACACTACATTGAGTAGGAAAAATCCTGACAAAACGCATGATTTCCATAAAAAAAGTCCGGACATTTTTGTCGCAAACACGTGAAATGATGCATTAACGTATTGTTTCAAATATTTTGTCTTCTGTGCCAGGGGTTTGCGTGACGGATGTTCTCGAACCGATCGATTTTTCGGTATTTCTACCGACATGGGGAGTGTTCTGTCGATACACCGAAATCTTAACGATTTATGACAGTACAAGAAAAAGTTCCCGATTTTTTTACCTATTTTAACATATCCAAACGTAGGTAACTCTTTTTGTTTGTTACGGGTTTCGGGGAATATTCCCAATTTCTGCTTTTATATTCCCAATTTCTTTCGGGGAACACCTCTGTGTACTACGCGACTTAACGCGACGTTATTGGGGGATTCCCGGAGCCAATTCGCTTGTCTATATGAACGTAAGTTAGAAATTTGTTTTTTCATTCATAGTCACTTAGCGAAGTCACCTAGCACAGGATACACTGATTACGCGCGCGAAAATGGCGTCGAGTAGTAAGCGACCGCGAAATTACGTTCACGGACGTTCTGCATGCAAGATTTCCTATGATGAAAGAAGGTAGAGAAGTTACTGAAGTGTTATGTTCAGTGTGTGACAGTTATATTTCAATTAAATTCAAAGGAACTGCTGATATCGAAAGACACGCCGAAACGAACAAACACAAGAAAAGCTTTAAGTATTTCGAGCAATTAATTCAATTCTATTTGAACTGAAAAGTTCTGGAAACGCAGCAAAACAATCGGCTGCTGAGGCTACCCTTGCTCTTCACACGGTAAAGCATCACCATTCATTTAAGTCTTATAGACTGTACCAACCGCTTGATGAAGACCTTATTTCCTGAGTATAATACTGCAAACAGTGTTTCTTGTGCAAGAATAAAGACTGGAGCGATTGTTACTGGCGTAATTTCTCCATGGATCATTAAAGAGATAAAAGTCTCAGTGGAGAACGTAAGCTACATAGGTGTTTTTTTACAGATGCGAGCAACCAATCCACAGAAAATATATTTCGCATTTTGATACAATTCTTTGATTGTCAAGAAGGCATTAAAACAAAACTGCTCGATGTGTTAAGCACGCACATTGAAACTGCCGACACTATAACCGAGATAATTTAAACTAGTTTGCAGAAGCAAGACTTGTTGGAAAAATGTTTATTGTTTACAATGGATAACGCTAATGTTAATTTTGGTGGTGTAAATCGGCAACCAGGACAAAATGTTTGGATGAATTTAAAAATCATACTAGAAAAGGATATTGGAGTTGGGTGGCCGGCGCACATCCTGCATAACTATCTTCAACATGACACTGATATTCTTAAAATCGTCATTGAATCTTTAGTTACTAAAGATTCAATGAAGCTTTTTAATTATTTTTACATATAGACGGTACGAACTGAAGCGTTAAAAGAAAAATGCGACTACATTGATGTCAATTATCAGAAGCTCTTATTTCATAGTAAGACAAGATAGCTGAGCCTCTTCCCAGCCATCGAAACAATACTGAAGACGTATGAGCCGTTGACCACTACACCCGGATGGAGTACCAGTAACTGTAGAACTTTTTTGAAAATGAACCAAGCGAAGTATATTTATTTCTCGCCCAATCCCTGAAGTCAATTTTTCATGCGAGAATTCAAGTAATAGAAAAAGAAAGCAACTCTGTTTTGGACATCACGACAATTCTCCAATTTATGCATGAAATTCTATGTGCACGCACAGAATCAAACTTTACATATCTTAAAGTCAGAGAATTGCTTGCTAAGCACACTTCGGAGAACCAGGAAACTTTAAAGCAAGACGTTAAAAATATGTATCAAACTAGCGTTGATTATTTGGTTAGGTGGATAGAGCCTTTAAATGATTTTAAAGTTTTCCGTTGGTTGGTTTTAAGCGAAAAGAGCGAAAAGATGAAATTTGACCAAACTGTTTCATCGAATTTTTACTTGAATGGAAAGGGAGTACACATCAATGACGTGAATTATTTGACAATAATGTAGTTTTAAACACCTTTATATCGGAACAGGAAGACGTATTTTTTATGTAATGCGCTCCACACGTTATGGTTAACAATTTTCAAGACCAAAGGTGTTGCAAGATTACCGGAGGTTTAATTGTCAATGTATATTTGTTATTACAGCCCAGAACGTGAATGTAGATCGAGATTTCTCTATCATGGGAGCTCAGTGGTCAATAGAACGAAACCGACTTACGGTATCTTCAGTTCGGGCTTTGTTTTTACTCAGTATAATTGAAAAACATAATGTGCGAAGTGTTTTATAAAACAACAATTAAAGACAATAAATAACCTGCTTAATAAAATATCGCGATACAGCAAGTACAAAAAATCTGATTAAAAAGCGTTTAAATTGTTATTATAGTTTTTAAATAAGTTTTTATGTTGATTATTATCTATTATATTTATGTTGATTATTATATGCCAAAGAGGGTATATGGTACATAGTTTTGTTTGACTTACTTTGTTTGGTCTATTTATTATTATATTCCAAAGAGACATTTTTATTTACACACTGTTTTTGTAACACTTGCCATCACGTGGGACCGCTTGCTCGTCCGCCCACTAGTCTATAAAAAAAAAGTTACATACCATAGAGTAACATTTTTGTTTAACTTACAGTACGAAAAATTTAATTAGTGAATAGTATGTTTTAAAAAATGATTATTATTATTTATATTTAAGATTATTAATTAAGCCAAAGAGGATAAGATTTTGTTCAAATAAAAAATATAATCATGTTTCTGTATTTTATTGCGTAATCGAAAAATTCCGATAGTTCCAAAGTCCGGTTGCAAATCCTGACCAAGAGCCTAAAAATCCTGACGTTTGGTGGTAACCATAGCTCCACTACATTTCAATATAATAAAAATAGTCACTCTGATGATACACTTGTGGAAAAGAGCCTGACTGACAAGAGGAACAAGAACACACCACTACACTTTGAATAATGTTTATTTTATGCAGGTCAGTGACACTACCATGTCCGCATTAGTTCCAGTCTGGTAACTCAGTATCAGCCGTTTGATTGACAATATTATACATATACTGCTTTAACATGTAAAAGTGTACAACTGTGTAAATATATGATTCACAGTCTTTGATAAGATAGGGTCTCAATGAGCTTGATGCTACAAATCTAAATGCCTGGATATCTAAAATGGGCACAGATGTATTGCAATTCCGGTGACGGTAATTATCCATTTATACTACCGAGACCTCACTTCCGCTCACCGTTGCCGATATAGTTGTGTTCACTACCGCACACCGGTGTTGATATTGTTGGAAACTAGTAGCGTGCCGAGCGACACGCTGTGTCGCATGAGTTTAGTCACTAACTTATTACCAACCGATTACTGACCGACAACACTGTGTGCGAAATACAGTGACCTCTAGTGAAATACATCTGCTGCAACTAAAAAGTGATTGATGATTTGTTTTGAGTAGCGTTGTGTAAGACAGGCCTAACTCCTTCCTCTATTGTTCTATCTTTAGATTGCGGCGGGTTGTGTTGTCGTGCTGCCGCCTCATTAAAATACCGATTCAGTAAGACAACCTCTAGACCTACAATAAAACTGTTCAATAATATCTTTGTACAATATTATTCAATTGCGCCTTGCACCGAAACGCCAATTGTTTTTACACACAATAAAATTGACGGTCCATGTTCATCAATGTTTTCGAGCGAGCAAAACATGGCAAAGATTTGAATCTGAAAGACTGGTACAAAAACGGGCGACGTATATACTCAAGAAAATCTTCTGAAAAACCTGGTTTTACGAACTGAGCAAGCTGACTTCAAAAGTTATTTGAGAATGGATATTGTAGTTTCAATATTACGTAATATGTGTTCCACACAGCCCAATGAAAAATGAAAAGAAAAATTTTTGTACAATTGATTTTAAATTAGCTCAAACTACTCGAGTTTCAATACACGAATTATCGAAAATATTGCTGGCTCTGTAAAATTGTACAATATAAGGGATCATTTAGGCGGCCTCTAACGTGTGTGTTGTCCTCGCAGGGTCCGCTGAAGGACGCGCCGAACGTGCTCTGCACGCCCCACGCGGCGTTCTACTCAGACGCGTCCGCGCAAGAGCTCCGCGAGATGGCCGCGTCAGAGATCCGGCGCGCGATTGTCGGCCGCATCCCGGACTGCCTGCGCAACTGCGTGAATAAGGACTACTTCCTGCCGGGCGTTGGCGCGCCACCGGTGCTCGCGCCGCCTGCGCAGCCGCCGCCGCAGCCCTATAGCGAAGGTATCGCCTCGTTACTGAACACCGCCGCCGCCCAGCCGCGCCGAGCCTCGCCGCAGGAAGGTACACGCCGCACACACCCCTACACGACACGCGCACACACCACACGCATACACTGCGCACAGTAACATGCATCGCCGCAGGGAGGTACACGCCTCACACATATCGCACACACTGTTCAGGTTCATAAGGTCCAATGTGTCAGAATGTCCACTGTACCATAATGACCAATTCATTAATACACACCACGTACACTAACCAGCCATCTGTAATTGTAATCACCCCCCTTTTCTTCGCCCTCAACTGGACATGGACCTCCTTATGCACGCACCACGCGGCTTGAACGAATCTACTCTTTTAGAGGTGGTGTTCCCCAGGGCTTGTGGTTGCGGCTATGTTATCCCTTAGTCGCCTTTTACAACACCCACGGGAAGATACTAAAGACTAAAGATTACTAAAGAAGATCGACCCCATACGGTCTGCATACCATACACGAATTTCATATAATACGTATATTATCGCGTGTACAATATACGGATTGCATAATGTTAACATTGTTCCAAGTAACGTATAAACAGTGGGATAATTTATCAGAAACTGAATTCTAGAAAAATCAAAAAATAACGTATTTTAGAAAACAAAACACCGACTTCACAGATGCATGAAAATGTTTAAAAATTTATAAGATCTAAATAATTTATTCAATATTTTTTCCATTAATTTGTTTTAATTTAATATTACATAGTTTCAAAATATGACATATAAAGTAGGTATTGAGTTCGTATTTCTGTTAATAAATAAAATAAAAGCCTACATTTTTTTTTAATTTGACGTTCTCTGCCACATTTCATTTGCCAGACTAGTCTTTCCAAAAAGCACTGTTTTTCTACTATTTAGGCTCTAATAATGGATTTTTCAGGGTTATCCTTTCGAATTCCCATTTTAACCCATAACCCTATCTTCTGTTCTCTAAACATGATATCAATATATTTCACGGTTTCCATCAGTTGTTGAAGTCTGTAGTGTTTTGGTGTTGTCCAAGACTGCCGTTCACCAATGCATCACATATCTGCATCTTATAAAGGAGATGCTTTATGCCAAAGTGACCTGTGAACACTGTTCATATGCTGAAATTGTCTTTTGTTTTAGGCTTCAGTCACAATTCATCTTTTTGAAGAATATCTTTTAATATAGACCACTAAATCATCCAATGTTGCTGAGCTTTTGTTGAATTTATTTAAAGACCTTGTTTGTTATTTCTGCTATGAGACCCTACAGGGGGCCCTTACAAAATAAACCGAAAATACTTCTGACAAAATGTAATACTTTTAAAATATTTCATGTCTGTGTTGTGTTAACCGTCACTTATGAAGTCGTAAAAAACATCAAAATGATGTAGTTCTAAATCACTAAATATCGTTTATCACTAAACTTAATTGTGTTTTAATTGATTACATTAACTAACAAGTAGTATTCACTATTTGATACGCTTGTTTAGTATATAGACGTTATTATCTGGTAAATGTACTTTGGCATATTTTGGAACGTAAAAACTGCAGAAAATACCCGAGTTGATTAAGTTACCGCCGAATAGCTGTCCGCCGAACAGCTGGACAGTGATGAATGATGAAGTTTTTAGTGGCTGGATTGATTTAGGGGACGGGACGGGTTTTTAGTGGAAGTTTAGATATACGTGGGTGACACTGAAAGTTTTTAGAATGTCAAAAATGAAATCAGATATAAAGATGGAAGTTGTTTTATTGTTTTTCGAAGTATTCTCTGTGACAATCGATACACTTTTTCATGCGATGAAACCATTGTATGAAGCATTCAGCCCACCCTTCTTTGAGCACCTCTTCAACAGCCGTTTGGGAGGCCGTTATTGTCCCTTCTGCATTCATAACAGGTATTCCTCTGAATTTATCTTTAATTTTAGGGAATAAGTAAAAAACACGCAACAATACTCAAACAGTACTCCAAAATTACTTCGTTTGTGTGGCGGAATGGCCTGGGGCATTGTCGTGATGAGAACCGTTCTGAATCGTGGGCGTCGTTCTTTGACTTTTTCCAAAACAGAAGGCAAGCAACTATTTACATACCAGTCCTCAGTTATTGTTCTTTTATTTTCTAAATTTATAGCAACAACGTGGCCCGATCTACCAAAGGAGGAAGCAATTATTTTCTTTTCAGCACCGTTCTTTCTTCACCTTTGCCGGCAACAACTGTTCGAAAGGAAAGACCCACTCTTAGTTTCAGACTCACAGGAGTAGATCCAGATTTCATCACCTGTTACTATATCAAAACAACATTTGATTGACCATTGTCATATTTTTCGAACATTTCCAGACACCATTCCACGCGGCAGTGTTTATGAGCTTCGCTCAAATTGTGAGGAATTCATCTAGCACAAAGCTTCCTTACCCGTAGGCGATCGTGAAAAATAGTTTGTACTTGTCTCATACCAATACCTAATGATGCCCGTATCTGCTATGTCGCTCGTTTGTCTGCTTCAATCGTGAGCTGCACAGTTTTGATGGTTTCCTTCGTCACCGCCGTCCCAGGACGCCCTAACATCGTCACTGAAATGTTTACGACCACGTTTAAATTCACTGAACCAGTTTAAACAGTGGCACTGGATGGGGCTCCGTCACTAAATGATTACTTAAGTCTTTCATAACTTTGTTTCTGGTTTAGACCGCAACGAGTCGTAAAAAAATAATGAACGAAAATGTTCCCTTATTAAATTCCTTTTAACACAAACACTTAATTTTCAAATTGTCGCAAGAAATAAAAAACAAATGACAGCTTTGAAAATTTAATGATATTTGACAAGCAAAATGTTCCATTTTCAAAATTCGAATTCGTTTTTTTCTATCGTATTTATTTATACAATAGCCAGTTCTAAGAACTTTTAGTTTGACCTATCGTATTTTCATACGTGAAGTATACCCTAAGTCTATTCTACTTCGCGGGTGGACCAGGCTTGGCCATATAGTGGCATGTGTTTACAGTACGAGATATGGTCTCCCAAGGGGAACTAAAGATATATTTAGGGACTACCCTCCCTTACATACAACAAGGGTGCATAGAATAGATGTAAGAGTGCGGTAGAAACTTCAGGGAAAAAGACAAGACTGAATGTTGAACAACTTAAAATCATAATGTTTGCTTTGGTTAAGTTATCAGAAAACACTTATCTGTTTTTCATAGTTTCCAAACCTATTTAGGTTTGCAAGGTCGGCAGCGCACCCGCACACCCCCTGGTGTTGCAGGTGTTTATGGGCGGCGGTGACCACTTACCATCACGTGGGCCGCTTGCCCGTCTGTCATCTTCACCATAAAAAAAAGGTTAAAAATCTCTCTAGTGTTTATGAAATATAACTGCAGTTTGAAAGAGAAGGCGTACAGAGTCACTATTGTCCTATTCAAGGTATCCAGGGGCACTAACCCTTTTTAATGAACTGTACTTCTTGCCACTCACCTCCCTGGAAGATGGTATTATCTTTGACGAGGCACTTCAAACATCTAGAAACCTTAGGGATCGGTAATATCCTTATGTGCAACAAGAAGGCGTGTAATATACGGCGTGGGGTGGTGTTGAAAACGTGGTAGTAGAATTTAATGAAAATAAAGACTACGGAAGTTTGGAAAATTAATAGTATACAAGCTAAAATCATGTTTACTTAGGTATAATGTTAGGATATCAGAAAGCATTCATCTGTTTTTTATAGTTTCAACATTTATTAAATGTTAAAAATCTATTCAGTAGTTATGAAAACATAGCAGAAAAATAGCTTTCTTTGTAAAGGTAGTAGTAATAAGTGTAATCTGCCTTTTTTTTCTTTTTTCGTCCGCTGCTGGACACGTGTCTTCTCTGCACATTGTCTCGAGGGATGTATAACCTCAAAACGCCGCGCTGCCCAAGCGGGTTGGCGAGTTCGCCCATTTAGAGGTGGTGTAGTTCCTCGGGGCTTGTGGTATAGCGGCTTTATGATCCCTTAGTTACCTTCTAAAACACTCATGGGAAGAGATGGGGTGGTGCTATTGGAAATTCGGCCCACACCACACGGTCACTATCATGTCCGCATACAATACAAGAATTTCATATAAAGCCGCGTATACATCGATCACACTGAAAATTTCCGGAACTGGCCACTTACATAAACAATATTCAAAAAGTAATTACAATATTTAAAAATGGAACTCTTTGTACTGTAGAATAAAGCTTGTTTCATCTAACAGTCATTTGTTTTTTCATTGTGGCGTTATTTTAAAAATTGCGTGTTTGTATTACGATGGATTTAACTCGTGAAAATTTTCACTGTATGATTTTCTACGATTTTAAGTGTAATTTGACAGCTCAGCAGAGCCTTGCTTGGCTTAAAACTGCTTTTGACAATGAAACACCAAGCAAGACGACAATTTATAGCTGGTTTGCGGAATTCAAGCGCGGTCGTGTCAATTTCAGTGACGAACTTCGTGAAGGTCGCCCGTCCACCGCTGTCAATAACAAAAACATTGATGCTGTGCGCCATACGATCGAAACAGACAGGCATGTGACCATGTACCATGAGATTCGGGCATCCTTAGACATAGGCATAAGTCAGATACAATCAATCATACACAGACATTTGGATGTGCGAAACCTGTGCTCGCGGTGGATCCCACACAATTTGACTGAGGCTCAATAAACGGAACGCGTCACTTGGTGCAATGCCATGCTTACCAGATTCAATGAAGGGGCTTCAAATTTGGTGTGAAACAGGTGACGAAACATGGATTTACAGCTATGACCCCGAAATAAAGCAGCAATCGACCATTTGGGTTTTTCAAGATGAGCCGAACCCCACCAAAGTGGCGTGTGTGCAAAGTGCCGCGAAGCAGATGATCGCTTCTTTTTTTTTTTTAGAAAAAACTGGTTATTCGGCTACTGTCGCTTTGGAGAATCGTCGTACCGTGAATGCTGATTGGTACACGACCATTTGCTTGCCGGAAGTTATTGACAAACTCCGTAAAAACAACCGTAAATGCCGCATAATCTTCCACCATGACAATGCCAGCTCTCACACGGCCAAACAGACAAACGACTTTTGAAGGCGAAAAACGTAGAACTCATGAGCCATCCTCCACACAGTCCCGACTGGGCACCTTGTGACTTCTTCTTGTTTTCAAAAATTAAGAACTAATTACGTGGTCAACGATTTCCATCGCCAGAAGAGGCTGTCGAAGAGTATGAAAAACATGTTTCCGAGCTCATCACGGAGGAGTGGAATAAATGGAAATTGGTTTATTCGTATGAAAAAGTGTATTGATGCTCACCGAAAATGTTTTGGAAAACAATAAATTGATTTTTGGCCATTAATTCCTGAAACTTTCAGTGTGGCCCTCGTACAATACACGAATCACCATAATCTTGAAATTGTTGAAATTATAAGCTGTGAAAAGATATTTTAACAGAAACTGAATTTCATGCCACATCCACTCTTGCCGAGTGCAGACAAGCGTTTACAAATTCTCTTTCTATCTTTCTAATTTTAAAAACTGTCTTGTATCCTGCTTCATCTATTGATCAAATTTGATTTGTTATGTATTGGAATATGTAGATTGTATTATTTGTCATACTTTCTATTATAACAACAATGTGACTGTATAGCCTTGGCCAAAAGCATTAGGCATCCTGTAATGGCACGAATCCGGTATTTATTGTACGTTGGTATAAAAAATAAACTAAAGATATGTATAACTAAGATATATTTCTTAAAATAAATCATATATTGGTCGGACCATCCCTAGATTTTATTACAACGTGCATTGTTTGATGTGTACTGTCAACGAGCCGTTTACATTCGCGATCAGTTATCTTATCACTCATGGCGTAACGCATTTTTCAAACCTTTTTTTGTACGTTATACAACAGCATTGTTTTGCAGAACATTTACATTCTCCTAATTAGTGCCGTCAAAAATGTGCTATAACAATGGTCGTAGTGCTGTTTTTAAAACAGTTATGTACTTGTCACTGTTCATATGATCATCGCAATCGTACAATTCTCGGACGCCATCGGCGGCATTGCGGCCCCAGATCGCTGTTCTGCCGTCTCCGTGTTTTACAGTAGCCACTACACACTGGGCGGTACCTACTCCTCAGCTACGCGATTCCGTACGTACATTACACCCGGTGTTTGGAAAATGGCATTTTTTGTATTTTTCTAGATATTTGGAATATCTAGAAAAATACATAAAATGCCATTTTCAAAATGGCTTATATTTTTTTTAATTGCTACTGAATACAAAACAAAGTCCTTTGTCATTGTTATTTCTCTCAGAATGTCTAAATGTAACTCACTTCAAATTTAGATTTGTCAGACTAGAAGGACATTAACCAATTCTCCACTGTCTGAGTTTATGTTCACTAAATTCAGATTTATTTGATATTTCTGAAAGAAAAGTAATAAAATAATTAACCTTAATCCAAATAATAATCCGACACCACTGCTTACTTGCAATTCGAACAGCAACTTAGACTTGACTTCCTTCAAAACACAATTCCTTTTTTTTACTGGTCAGATATTATACAACTCTTGTTGTTTGTCCGTTGTTATTTAAACATTTGCAGGTTCCGACATAGTAATAAATAATAATAGGGTGGTTCATTTTACGTACAACTCGAGTAAACGGCATTACTAGGGTGTCTAATTCTTTTGGCCCACGCTGTATGTTACCGTAATAAAGTAAATAAATAAATAAAAAAAATACTAGTCTGGATTGAACGCTTTCCGCGACTTGTCATGCTTTGCCACAGCGTGCCTCCGTGTCGCCCTGAGCCAAAGGGCCCTTCACAGCAACTTCTACATTCGGCATAGCTGAAAGATGAGCAAGATCTGTCGCACTTGTAAAGATTGTAGAATGCTTACATTTGGCCGGGTTGCATACGTTTGCAACCATTTAGCAAAACATTTGTAGAAGCGACTCGGCAAAAATGGAGGATGCAAACTGAAAGTTAGAATGTATTGTTTGTTTGAGATTGCGACGTATTTGACGCTTGTCTCTTCTTGCAGGCATGAACGGCGGGTACTATGGAGGCGGCGGCGGCGCACAGGCAGCGCACTCTACGACCGCGGTGCACGAGGCGCCCGCGCTGCCGCCGCAGCCCGCGCCGCCGCCGCAGCCGCCGCAGGCGCCCATCAGTCTGGTGAGTATACACACTGCACGCCACCACACACCACCACAAACCACCACAAACCACACTATACAACCGTTACACACAGAAACACTCTCTCACAGATACACACATAACATCACACTGTACAACCGCCACACGCCACCATACGTTACACACCATCACATCAATGACGGACTAACGTAAAGGCTAAGGTACGCTACTCTCGGACTCCACCTTCGAGGGAGCTCCGCCTTTTCTATACAATCATTTAACAGCTTTTTTTCAAATATTTCTATACCTTAGAGCAGGGGTGCTCAAACTTGAACTGCTGGCGATCTACCTCAATATTGTTAGACTACGATCGATCGACTCTGAGAGGCTGCAAGTATGTGTGATGCAGGATTGTCGTCTAGGTAGGGTGTATCGTGGCATAGATATTAGTTTTCCGCACAATATGCATTTTTTTAGTCAAGGTAAGTGTAGGTCTGCTCTAAAATGTCAATGAAAAAACTCATAATTATTCAAAATTGCGAGTTTATTGGTTCTTACAAAACAAACGAGTTCTAGTGTCTAAACTTAACTAAAGAGTGACTTTGGATGATGAAGCGTGGCACTGCATGTGCTCAGCATACTTTTCATAAGATGGTACGTAATTACCGAGTGCTAATCGCAAGCATGATGACATATGTTCGTCAGTTAGTCGATTGCGATATTTTGACTTAATTATCTTCATTTCAGAAAATGCAGACTCGCACAAGTAAGTTGACCCAAACATTGCCGTCAGCTGAAGGGCGATTTGCCTTAGATTCGGATATTTATCTTCTTCAGATATAAAACACCAGAATTTTGTATTAGATGTTGTGGCTTTGAGATGTATATCTGATATAATCTGCACTAACTCATTTTCAACAGAACATGAGTCCATGTTAAACTGACTTGCTATTTCAGTAGCTAATTCCTCAATGTTTTTACACGAAAAAGGATAACTCATAAATGATGCGATATTTGCCAATTTACTGAAATCATAAAAACGTATTTCGAATTGGCCCAAAATATTTGATAATTATGCCTCATAAATATCATAATTCAATTGAGGAATCCTTGCTTTCAAAGACGGAAAATGTTTCAGATCCTTTCTCTTCAGTTGATCTATCATAAGTTGCAATTTACTTTTGAATGCGTTTATTGCGCTAATCATCTCAATAATAGTTTTTCCTTTACCTTGAAGCTCCAAGTTAATGGTGTTTAAATGCATTGTGATGTCTGTCAAAAATGCCAAATCAGTCAGCCATTTTCCGTTTTTCAGCATCTGAGTGTCATCACCTCTTTCGTCCAGAAAAGCTGTTATTTCGAGCAATAATTATTGAAACCTTTCTAGGAATTTTCCGCGAGTCAACCACCTGACGTCCGTGTGAAGAACTAAATCAGTGTGTTTAGCTGACTCACCATCTTCCAACTGCAATTTAAAGAGCCGTCGTTGCAAGCTACGTGCACGGATGGAATTCACAATTTTTATTGCAATGCCCATAATCTCCTCCATGTTTAGAACTTTTGAACACAAAACTTGTTGATGTATAATGCAATGGAAGGAGAAAAATGAAGGGAAATCGTCATTAGCTCGACGCAATGCCACAAAACCGTTTTTGTTTCCAGTCATTGTTGGTGCTCCATCGGATGTAATGCACACTAGTTTATATATTGGTAGCTTGTAGTTTGTTACAAAATTGAAGAAAACGTCATATATATCTTCGCCACAGGTCTTTCCTTTCAGAGAAATCAAACGATCTTTCAGACGATCATTGTCAAAAACTCTTCCTTAGCCGACATGTCATTGAATACCATTCGAATAAAAATACACAGCTGGGCAGTGTCTGTCATATGTCTGTCGGTGGATTCATCGAACTGTAAAGAAAAGTATGTACATTTCATGATATCATGTTTTAGTTTATCTGCCATGTCCTGACTCATGACTTCAACACGCCTTGTGACAGTCGGACGAGATAATTGAAGTTCTCTATATCTGTTCCAGAACTTTATTTTCTCGATGACAGTTCTAATTTGATAGTTGTAGTGTTGTGACCAAATAAGTAATGATATCGATCGCATATATTTATTATATTTTGAACAAAGTCAAATACAACAAAAGCATTCAAATATATTTTTTCAAGGTGGGAACACTCAATGGCCCACCGCCATTTTGTGTTTGTTTTAATCTGTCACTCGCAACAAGACGGTCGTGCTAGTCACTACATTTCTGTTCGCTGAGTTTTTTCACATTATGCATACGTTACATTGTGTATTTTGTGTTCCTCCGTGTTGATTGCTGCCCAGCTGTCAAATATCAAAATGCCGAAAGGATCTGTTCTGAAAAGGCAGGCGAGAGAACTGGTGATCAAGGTTCGTAATTACTTTGAAGCAGAGCATCAAAATGGTGGCCCGCTATTACCACTGTCGCAAGTGCGAGAGCGTGTTGCGGCCGCATTAGGAATTAGTGGACCTACTGTTTCAAAAATTACTACCGAAGCTTGCGGTACAAGCGGCATGCAGGAAAATAAGCTTCGTACGCCGAAGAAACAACGCCAACCACGTCGTGTGACATCGGTTGACAACTTCGACGCTGACGCTATTCGCCGTCATATATATGACTATTACTTGCTCAAAGAAATTCCAACACTTAAAAAACTTGTTGTTTCTTTACGTGAATGTGGTTTGTTCCATGGCCAAAAATCGTCATTAAGCTTGGTTTTGAAAGAAATTGGATTTTGTTATAAAAAATCGGACAAACGTAAAATATTGATGGAGCGTCACGACGTTGCTATGGCTCGCTGCGAATTTTTGAGCGAAGCCAAAAAGATATCAGATTGGTCAAATGTTATTTTCACTGACGAGACTTGGTTAAATGCAAACCACACAGTATCTAAGAACTGGACTGACGACACCGTCGCTTCCACTAGTTCAGTGCCAATGGGAAAAGGTGAACGCCTCATCATATGCCATGCAGGGTCTACGAAAGGATTCATGTCAGATGCTTTACTGGCCTTTAAATCCAAGAAAACAGTGGACTACCATGAAGAAATGAACGCGGAGATTTACGAAGGATGGTTTAAAGAAATGGTGCAATCTCTGGAAGAACCGTCGATAATTATTATGGACAACGCTGCATATCACTCCAGACAAATTGATAAAATGCCGACGCAGGCCAATAAAACACAAGAGATAATTGACTGGCTCCAACGTCATGGCGAAAATGTGGATAATACTTTATTAAAAGTACAATTAGTGAATATTTTAAAATCGAAAAAAAGCCTCCCTAAAAGATATGTTATCGACGAAATAGCTGCCGAATGTGGTCATTGGGTTCTTCGACTTCCGCCGTATCATTGCCAGTACAATGCTATAGAACTAATATGGGCACAAATCAAAGGACACGCCGCTCGAAACAATACCCATCCCCCTTTTACGGCAAACAAGATGTTAGATTTATTAAAAAATGCATGTGCGGAAGTAACTGCCGAAAACTGGGAAAAAATTGTGAGAAGAACCCAAAACATTATAGCGTCGGATTGGGAAATTCATGTGGCATTCGATAATATAGAAGTACAGGAACTTATAATAAATGTTGGGGAGAGCTCATCGAGTGACAGTGACGATTCATCAGATTTTGATTAAAATAAATAAATAAAGATTACCTGTCATTATAATTATTTCGTTTCATTGTCGAGTACCTACCTATACCTACTTATTTTACAACAGCTTCGAAAATTTTAAAGAAGTTGGCATTATCAATCAAGAATTAACACGTGTAACATCTTGTAATGAAATATAATATTAGTTAATAAATTTGTACAAAAGTATCCGGCAATAGTTTAGTTTCTTACATTTTGTAAAAAAATATCGGATCTGTTATCGTGTTACGTTTATCGATAACTACATCCCTAAAATTGCTTTCTGTCTGACGTGACCTTGTTAATGAAATATGACGTCTTGGTGCCTAATTTTTGTTCGGAGTTTTAGGCGTTGACGCTAGAACAAAGTTATATCGACCGCTGTGTGTCAGCTGTCATCGAGAAAATAAAGTTCTGGAACAGATATAATAGCAGACATAATCTCTGTTTTATTTTTAAAATCTCCAAATAAAGTCTCACCCGCTTCAATAAATGCTTCCTTCACAACCGATCCATCTTCAAATGGTTTCTTGTGTTTCGCCAATATATGAGATATTTTAAATGACGCGATCGTTGCAGCTTTTGATTGTTTGGCTGGTCTTGTGAACATGATTTGTTCTTTTTTCAAACAAGTTATCAAATCACGTACTTTTCGTTTTCTTAATTCACTCTGTGATGGAAAATCCTTTTCCTAGTTTTTATGAACCGTTTTATGATGCCTCTCTAAGTTCCCACGCTTAGGTATTGCAACTGACGCACGGCAAATGAGACAAATGCACTTATCCTTTACCATACAAAAGAAAAATTCTTCCTCACAATCGTTATTAAAATGATACGTTTTACTTTTCTTCGCCGCACTCATTTTGTACTATTTATTAATAAACTTTGTATCGACGAATCGCCTTCAAGACTGACTCCTATTCCTGCAAGCGCAACATTTATATCGACGCGAAACAAGTCTCGAATGTTCCCGCCAAACACGCCGCTATTATTCAGCTATTAGGGGTTATTCTTGCCTAATTGTGGATCGAATAAATTTTAGTTGTTTATTCATTACATTTTGTTTTAATTGCCTACATACTAAAACAAAATCTGTGAATAGTTCTATATCGGATATTTTTTCTCTAGATCGACTCAAAAAGCACTCGCGATCGACCGTTTGAGCACCCCTGCCTTAGAGGGAGGGGACCCCTTCAGTTGTTAGTTCCGAGCTTTTCAAGGTCTTTGTCCCCCACGAAGATCTTGAACTCACGATAGTGACTAAATAAGAATCATAGATCATATATGGCAGCATGTCTTGGCCTATCTCTACCCAGCTGATTTTTTTTATTCAGAGAAATTGACAGATGAACTGATAGAGTTAATGTCCACATGACTATGCGCGATATCACTCACAATATCAATTCAGAATGGCGAATGTTAGCACTCACGCGGATGCTCTACCTTGCCTACCTTTAAGAAACCTAGGAGTGGATTTAGAAAAAGGGCTGGAAGTATGAAAGCCGGAAAAGGAAATATGAAATGCAGAAATGCATAGTCTAACTTTCTGAATTAGGTTTTGGAATTGAGATTGTAAGGGAAGAATAGGATGTTTAATAGAATAAGGAAAATGAGATAGAATGGGAAAGATTGCAGTTTTCTGAAATAGTTAAAATGAGACAATTGGCCCACTCGGATGTGTTCAGTAGCCTATTGGATTTTGTCTCGTATTTTCTTGTGAATACAACGTCATTATTGTTTGATATGCACACTTGTTTTAATTTAACTATTTCCTATGTTTTGTGTTGTGGTAAATAATTTTGCTTTCTTTCTTTCATTGACGTAATGTGTCCTGCTATTTCCAGCCAATGAACACCTCGGACCCGTCTAACCACCAGTTGAGCAAGCAGGAGAGCTCGGATGTCCACTAGGCGGGCTACGTTGCAGTACGCGCCGCCCACGATACTTGTACCGCTCGCCACCACCCGCATCACCTTTACCATAGTAACTGAACACGAGTATCCTATCTACTTGGTCCTCACTAGTCACTAGGGTTGCCATCTGTAAGTTCACTATAGAATTCACAGTCTACTCCCATGTCTCATGTCACATTAAGGTTTTACTATCTTCAATTGTCCAATACATAACAAAAAGAAAGGAAGAACCTTCGAACTTTCGAACCATTGAACCACTAATCCGAATCTCCGAACCATCTACCTCTAATTCCTACAAACACTTCCTATCAAATAGAGTGGTTAACTCATGGAGTAATCTACCACAGCCGCTGGGCGCACTCGACTGGCCACGTTACCTCTCTCTCACAGAAGACTACCTTGAAATGTACTGCATTTCCTACTTTATCGTATTTCCTTAATGTACGTACGTGTTTTGGTAGTGAGTGAGATATGCCAGAGCCCATTCCCATCCCATCCTCTCCCTCCCCATTTTCCCAATCCATTTCTTAATCTGTAAAGGTAGGCAGCGCATCCCGGGGCATGCCGTCGTTTGTCATTCTGGACTGATGTTGGCATGTATCGCGGATATCGCGGACGACAGTATCCACTTACCATCAGATGGACTGTATGCACGTCTGCCGCCTTTTTCTATAAAAAAAAGTTAAAGCGGGAGTGAATAAATTGAAAAACTGTTTAGACAGAAAGAAGGCAGCACCAAGTGTATTGATAAGGGCGCATCAGCCAAAGTTGCCGGCTAGGTTAATACAAATAATAATAATAATGTTTTATTTGACGCAACACAACACAGACAGAGTTATCAACAAACAAAAAAAAATACATAAAACCTAAATTACCTTACTTAGTCAACCTTTGACTGGTGTCACGTATTAATACTAAATTGCTCTAATACTTACAAAATCTTTGTTGTAATAGCTCAAGAAACCCGTATTTTCTTTCAAATATATCTACAAAATTTTCGTGATATCAGATAAAAATATAGTTTCTATAACGAAAATTGTTGCGCTTAAAAGTTCTTTCTTTTTCAATAGCAGTTTTCTGTCCACTGATAGACAATATGCTTCCCCAAAAAAATTCCATTCTATCCAATTAGATTTAAATAGTTATAATAGTCTGTAGCAAACATAGATTATTAAAATACAATCAGTATTTATTAATTTTTGACATAACTGATTCCTTTATAAATTTACATAAATTCGTTTGTTATCAAAAATCCCGCCTGGACGCTTTTCGAACTAAAACAAATTTGGGGAAACTGGGATGGATGGCAGCGCTACAAGTGACGTGACTAGTTCACCTACGAAGATAACCTACTCGTATTTTCTTCTATGCCTATTCTATACCGTACTGTACTCTACGGTACTTATCGTAAGCCCACAGTGATATATATAGTTTGCGGCGAGATATACTGCTCACTCGGATATCCCTGGCGGATATGGACTATTTAACAAATATGTGGCTTTGATCAATGCAAAGGGTGCGGTGGGAGATTACAATTAAATTGATTGGAGTGCACGGTAGATTGCACTTGAAACAATCAAGTTGATTGAAGTGCGCGGAAGATTGCAACCAAATTGGTTGATGTGCATTGTAGATTCAGTGTCTACACGATAAAATGTACACGCACACGGAAGATTAATCAAGTTGATTGAAGTGTACGGAATATTACAATGGAAATAATCAAGTTGATTGAAGTGCACGGAAGATTGCAATCAAATTGATTGAAGTGTACGGAAGATTGCAACCGAAACATACAAGTTGATTGAAGTGCGCGGAAGATTACAATCAAATTGGTTGATATGCATTGTAGATTCAGTGTCTACACGATAAAATGTATAATATACCAACGCAATTTGTTGATCATTTTGTATAAGGTATTTAAGAGTTAATTTTGGAGAATCGAAATTACGCTATTAGTTATGTATGTGATTGTACCGATATAATTATGTGTATGTGTGGAATACAGTTTGTGTGTCTCGCCGCAAAACGAGTGAACTGAGCGAATAGATGATTCCGTGTCTGTGTTGGTTAGTTGGCACAGCTATATGCATATGTATGTTATGTAAAATTGTGCAAACGTGGGCCGAACCCTTCCCCCAATGATCTATTAGCAAAATGGGGCTATATGTCACGATATCCTGAAAGCAAAACTACCTACGAGCAATACTGCCATCCTAACTACAAGTGCAGTAACTAGAACTAACAGTGCAATAACTAGTGTCAAAATCAAAGTATATACATATATTTAAATATGTAAACTTCACTTTCTACTCTTGCAGGAAACATAAGTTTTGACATGCTAGCTTCTATACTTTGGGAGATACAAATAAAAAATTGTATACTGCACAACACTTTACTTAAAGACGGCAGAATTTTACCCATTAACAAAATGATCTATTAGCAAATGGTCCTTAAAACAAACCGACCTCTCTTCAAACCTTGAAAATTAATTGATAACGAATCATACTCATAATATTTCATAACTGTACTTTAGCTTCATTTTATAACACAGTGTGCTGTCGTGTTATTTTGGATTAGGTGACAACTCGCCCGCTTAAATAGTGGGCCGCGGACTAGTTTACCACTTTTTGAAATTGCTAGTAGGTCAACTGGTCCCGAAAGCAATTTAAAAACTGAGTCAGGTGAATGCCGACCACTTGTAAAGATTTTATTGTTACACTTGTTCCTTTTCAAGACTACGTAAAGGAATAACATGTATCCAGGTATGTGTGTATGTAGCAATATCTAAAAATGTAATTGTAATAATAATCATTGAAAAATATCATTTTGTTGCTTTACGTAGTCTTGAATTGGCCCACTTTTTAAATTCCTTACGGGTCAGTTGGCCACCAGCAATTTCAAAAAATGGTAAACTCCTCCACAGTCCAGTTTTTAAGCAGACCAGTTTGCCATTTAAGCTGTTATTTTTAGGTGATTTTGCTCTTAACTCGTTTTACATTCAGGGCATTATGATATGTAGAACATTTTGCTAGCAGATCATTCAGATATGGAAGGGCCCAAATTGTGTTCGAACTTGGTACGGCCCACTCATTGTTGGTACCAACGGAGGGGGTTAACATGTAACTGAGACGTGCGACAGTGGACATTGATAGTAAATAAAATATGCTAGTTTAAATATTGAATTTAATCTAATTTTGAATATAAAATAGATAGCGGATTGACGAGACACGTCTGCGTCTGTGGATGCAATGGAAAATAGTTAACAAATGTGTTTTAATCAGCCGTTTTATAGGAAAAAGTGACAGACGAACAGACAGTCCACTTGGTGGTAAACGGATACTGTCCGGGATACGTGTCAACATCAGTGAAAATTGCCAAACGTTGGCATATTTCCGGATGCGCGCGCGCCTATCATTTCGAGATTTTGGAAAAAGGATAACGGAATGAAAGATGACGTGATTACTAAAGTTTGTTTATACACAGGTATATCTGTTTTAGTGGGAACTAAAATAGTTTGTCTCTGATAACAATTGTTCAGTTAATGTACACTGAAATATGGCATATTGTCTATTGGAAGCGAAATTACCTATTTGTGTACTGTCCATAGACTACGTGGGGTATATCTATACGTATACATATAATATCCATATTTTTATAGATACGGCCCAATCTATGAATATAAGGGGCTAATCTTTGAATAAAGTAATCGGGAAAAGACGTTTCTTGAAGGCCCGATAATTTGTCTTACAACCGGTTTTTCATATTATACACCGCGGTGTCAATAATAATTGATTAATATCAATAATTGATAGTTCAAAAATAATATTTCTTGGCTTTATTATATACACTTTATAAAAAAATACCCATAGAATTTTTCAAATTCATTAGAAGCTTAAGTAGTAGATATAAGCTTGAGAATGAATTTAATTGGCACATTCGAAATATATCAATTGACATGTGATATACATTTCTCGCGGTTCTCAGACAACTGACGGACCGGTTGTAAGACGGACGTATCAGGCTTTGCGATGACGTCACTATACAAATTCCTGTGTTATTTTATTCTGATCTGTATGTCACGTCTCGGTAATATTGTTTCTAAGAGATCCGCTGTTAAAAACATGAATAAATGTGAATGTTTCGCGTTGCGTCCGCGGCCACAGCGCACGCTTTAGTTATGTGTGTCGCCTCGAGGTGCGTACACACACACGTACACACGCTACAAACATAACGGTACTTCACATCTGCAAACCTCCTTCCCCCTCCCTCTCGTAAAATAATAAAAATACTACTAATTAAATAACACCGGCCGGCGATCTTCGCATTCCGAACAAATAAAGAGAAGATTAGAAAAAAAGAAACATTCAAACACACAAAGTATATTATTACTTTATATTGTAACCACTCTATGTTATATACCACTCAGCGTTCAATCACAGTCGGAATACGAAGATGACATTTAATTAGTAGTATTGTACTGTCGATATTGACAGCGGAGTATACCGTATAAAGTAAGAAAGTATTCTACAAATATATGTTAGTGTAAAGGCTCGATACAAAAGCCTTTGGTGTAAAGGCTTTTGCATCGAGTCGAGCTTTATGCTTTCCATGATTAAGTATCTCCCGAAAGCCCAATTGCTCCGTACCGTTATGTTTGTAGTGTGCCGGGGGCTGGCACAGTCCCGCCGCGCCGAGTCGACCGTCGCATTTGTAAGCATTTGTACTCCGCCGGATCGCGCGCTCGTGCATACACCAACCTGGTTATATTTAAGTTACAAGACGACTGTAGATTCAATCATCACACTTTACACACGTGGAAACAGGAGGAACACATTTTTTTTATATGAAATGTACAAAATCATGCTTTCATTTGATTATTTTTTTTTAAATAGAGTTAAGTGGAATTTGTACATGCTAGGAGGGAGACCGCAGTGACGTAGCCGGTCGCGCCACCTTTGACGATCGAAAATTGGTATTTAAAATTAGTATTTACTTACATTTTAGTTTAATGACAAAAACAATGTGTATATTTTATGAGAAAGTGAAAAGTTCTTAAATAAAACTATTGTTTTCGGATTAATCAGTATGGCGTTTTATTTACTCTGTTCACTTGTTTGTACACGTGCCACCCACACTAACTATACCAATTTTGTATACACACTCTCAAAAACGCCGATTTACAAATTACATTCATATAAGATTAATATAAAGAGCATTTAAATTATGCAATGCATTATTTTGACGTTTTTCGTTATCTGGCGAAGATACATCTAAAATTGAAAATTCACTTGAAATGTAAGTACATATAGTGAATTTATGCAGCTGTCAGATTCCATACATTGATTTTTTTTTTTATTAAGTATACACTGATATCAAAAGGCTCGCGCTCATTATTGCCTTGTCGCACTGCAAAACTGCGACAACGCACATTACAGACGCCGTGGACCGCAACCGCACCTCAACATTAAAGTTAGCTGTTCGAGTCTTACGTCTCCAATTACGTCAACTGCGGCCATTCGACGCACATTGTGGCGAGCCGCGAGTGCGCCGCGATACGGCCCGCCTGAAATGCGCGAGCCTTTAATTACACCCTTTCTAACATCACAAAATACACAAATATAAATTTTAGTAACAAATTCAAAAGTAACAAATTCAGATCAAATGAACATATCTGAATGCACTTCAACTGCATGAGAATCCAATTTCAAGCGTTCCATTTTACGCTTTTACAAAATGTGATATTTTATGCAGTTAAAGGTGAAACATACGTATACCCCTATTCCAATCCAATTTGTTCCAAATGTACACAAAGAAATGTAACAGTACAAAATGTAAATAGTGAGGTGACAATTGTTTGCATATCCATAAGTTGAATCATCCAGACTGCAAGTTTGCCCTAGATTCAAAACTAAATGTTGCGATATTTCATTGATTTGGTTTTGTTTTCGGCAAATAGGATTGGAACGGACTTTAGAGAAGTGCTTCCCTAGCGAGTTAAGATGGCGACCTTGTTAGCAACTGTCATCTATTTGTTAACTCTTAAATAAAACCTTCAATTATAAGCAGAGTTGTAAAACATGAGTCTTTTTATGAATTATCAATTAGCGACGCACGTTTTGGTACTAAAGAGATATTTCTACTTGTCGATCGATTTCAACTTGATTGGCCAAAGAAATGCGGTAAGTTTATTTTGTGACTATTTCAATCGTTTCTAACAAACAAGAATCATGGATACTCGAGTAAATACGTGTAGTCCTTGACAGTTCTTATAAGTTTCGAAGGTATCGAAAGGAAATGCCAACTAGCCATTGGAGATTTAACTGAGAGTTAACCGGGTTTGCTAGGTTAATTACGAAGGCGAATGAAACTAATTTGAGAAGAAACAAGAGTAATCATTTAATTAGGTACGTGAAATATTGTTTAATTTACAACTCTTACCGCTCGCGTCGCTAGTGTCGCTTGTCGTCAACTTCAACCAGAGGAGCACGTATCTACTCTGCATAGTATCTATTTCACATGAGTTTTATCATGTTATTCTAGTTCATATCATATTACATTTATCTTATTATTTTGGAATCGTCGAAACTATCGAATTAAGATTTTGATTTACCGCTGGTAGGTACTTACCGAATTAAGATTTTGATTTACCACTGGTAGATACCCAATTATGATTTTGAAACTAACAATCGATCGGTTCGATGATTCACTGCAGTTATTTAAAACAACATTACCGAAATAATATAATTCGACAAAGTATACGCTTTACATCTATAAATCTACAGAAGAATACCCTGTAATTGACACAACGGTAATATTGATATAAACAAGAATTATATAAAATTGGGGCATCCTAAGTCTATATTTATTGATAACACGCCTCGCTGCTACTTGGTGTTTAGAACCATTGACCCGTTTCTGCGTAAGTAAACGTGTTGTATAGGCCGGGGGCCGGGTGACATTTTTGTGGTAGGTAAATTTATACCATAGACATTACAAAACAAACACTAACAACACTATAAATCCCACCGAACTTCAACCATACAGATACAAAATCATACAAATAAATCCTATTTCTGAGATCCAGGCGTAGCAGGTGAGGGCACCCTCAGCCTCCTCGCCTCGTCTGCATCTAAAGCTCGCTTTATTTCGTAATATTTCTGTTTGAAAGAGTTCAAATCTTCGTTAACGCGGTCCAACTCTAAGCGCAGGTCTGTCACTTGCTTTTCTCGCATGCTTAGCTCTAGACACGGAAACAAGGGAATGAAACATGCGGGCATGCATTTAGAGGGAAAGTCCAGGACATTTCGTACCTCCACACTTATTCGGCAAGTAGTGATGATAGTGACGGGTTTATCGAATACACTGTATACTACTGTATGGGTACATAGGAACATGAATCAATTTTACATTCAAATACTTTACAATAATTGCTAACAACGATTTCGGAACTAAAGTAGGTGCATTGCTTTTTCAATTCCTTTATTTGTAAGGCGCATAACAACAGATGGTAAATAGATACAGCCAGTTTGTCACATGCCAATATTTTCGTCCAGCAAAAGGAAATTGTAGTAAAGCGAATCTAGAGAACATTTTTCAGTATTTTTCTGTTCGAATTCTACGTTTTCCGTTGCTGGCATTAATCGCTAGATGTGCAACAACTTCTGGGTGTTATTCAACTAAAACATTTTGACAGGTACATACCAGCTATAAGGCACTTCATCTTGGACGTCCTCTGCGCGAGCGCGCGCTGAGTGCGCGTCAGCGTTTGCTGGAATAGTGTCATGTTGAAACTATAACATTGTTCATTCATCTTTTCAACTAACTACGAACAGAAAGGCGTGGAAAGATACGCAACGCAATGAGCCCTTTCAGTATCCACTGCACCACATGCACCTTGTCTCTTGTGCATAACGCATATATGGATATACTGTGTAAAGATGTTTTTAACTAAATATAAATTAAAAATTTTATACCATTTGTAAAGACGGGTGACGTTTATCACGAAAATGGCAATAATATTGTCGGGTCTAGTTTCCTAGACATTGAGACTTTCTTAAACATCAGATATTAGATCATGTTTCTATACAAACATAATTTGAAAACGAAGTTTTGTAGAAGAAAGACTTAATCAAAGTCATATCTACTCGTCAAGTCCATACCGACAATAAGGTTGCTTGTGCACAGATATCTTCACGTACAAACATTTGACTAAATCTAAATATAACGTCATGTTCAGTAAAATAACTTATTTCATCCTCACATAACATTAAATTGAATTTTAACTATTTACAATTTTTGCTTTTGCATTACAACTACAAGGCAAGGCCAGAATTTTCAAGCCATTAACAATTTATAGCAGTTTTAATTGAGTGAGCTCACCTTTATTTCTGGACTGGGCTGCAACGCCAACATGTCTTTGACGGCGCTGTACAGGTTCATGGTCTGCTTCAACTCGCGGTCTTTCAGCACTAACATCTCGCTTTGAGCTAACACCTTCCTGTTATAAAACAATTATTGAATGTTAATAATGGTGATGTTCATTAAATAATTGGCGCTGTACACAATGTTGAAAGATGAAGCCTAACAGTGGGCCTGAATTACAAGTTGTAAGTCTTTCAACGAGTGTTGGGAAGAACTATTATTGCTCGAAATTTCTTTGATGAATAGATCCGAAATGAAGGTATTTGTAAAATAACCAATTTCAGTAAAGAATCAATAAATTGAGATGGCAGTGAAAAGGCCCGTCCATGTCGCGAGACCGAGAACTGATGGAGTAGACGAATGTTCAAACGGAAACCACGCATCGATGACTTAAAGGGAAAATTGCCGTGGACGAATAAGAAGAGCTAAAAACTGTGTTTGGTGGTGGTGGGCTTTGAGAGACGCCTATATTCATCAGTAGACTATGGGCACAGCAGTACCTATGAGTATATACATGAGGTATAGTATAGTATGACTGCAGCATGAAAATTTAGGACAACATGTTGGTAAGTAACAATTTGATTTTGCCCTTTTCGTTAATGGCTCTAATAGAAAAATATATAAGCAAACCTTCTCTAAAGACTGTAGCTACAGCATCCAAAGATATAATTTAATTCCCCGTTAGTTCCACTGCAGTTGTCTCGTTGATGTAATAATATGAATGGGAAGAGCTTTGAGATTATTTCACAAATGCATTTACACGGACGGGAATAGATTTTTTTTTATTAAATTGATAACTGCCGAGGTCCCACTAAGCCGTATGTACTGCAAGTAATAAATTAAATACGAATTTGACGCACCATAGTCATTTCAAACAGTTACTGAGAATTCCTTTATTTTGCTCGTCATGCTGCAGTCGCAGTTACAATTGATAGATCTGTCCTAGTTTTTCTTTGTTACAAGTGTTAATCCGTCGCTGAATTAAATTGAATCGCGATAATATAAAGGAAAAAATCCACACGTTTCCAAGAATGTCGTTACGTTTTATGAGATTATTATACAATTGTTGAGAACACGAGCCGGGCACGAGTCTCGTGGCACAAAGCAATTAATTCAATATTCTATTACTATTTGAGTAAATGATTTGGGTCGTTGTTATACATAAACTATTCAATCATTTTATTTTGCCGAGTTACGTGTGTTATTGGCGCGAATGGGTCCACTATACCTACAATAGACGACGACAAAACTTCATGTCACAATGTCAGTATTTTTTTTTATGGACGAAGGCGGCAGACGTGCATACAGTCTATCTGATGGTAAGTGATATTGTCGCCCATAGACATCCGCGATACATGCCAACATTAGTCCAAAATGACAAACGTTGGTACGCCTCCGGATGCGCTGCCTACCTTTGCAGATTAAGGAATGGATTTGGAGATAGGCTTGGGAAAATGGAGAGAGATAGGATAGAAATGGGCTCTGGCACATCTCACTCACTACCGAAACACGTACATACGTTGAGGAAATAAGATAAAGTGGGAAATGCAGTACATTTCAATGTAGTCATCTGTGAGAGAGGGGTAACGTGGCTAGTCGAGCGCGCCCAGCGGCTGTTGGATTGCAGCGTGCACTCTCCCCGTCACATTCAAGTATTCACATAATAGCATCGTATATTATGTATGTATACTGCATGTCTATAAAAGGGGATGCCCTAAGCTCTGACATAAATTACATAATAGGTACGTAGAGTACTTTAAAGGGCCTTAGATTACGATTTTTTGTTATGGTTCACAAAATTTATAGAGCTGTATGGTGCTTACGAGTATGATTGCTAGTAAAATAATTACATAAAAAAGTCGAATAGTTATAATATTTTTGTGAGCGAAATATTACACACTCGCTGCTACATCTAGAATTTCTTTTTGGTTTCTTCATGCATAATACCATCCACGTGAAAATAATTACAATAATAATTATCGTTAGTTAGGTACTTAGTGTGTTGTCAGAACTGAAGTCCAAATGGTGACGGATGATAATGTTGTCGTCCTCGAAGTGACGTTGATTATCGTGCGATTGACATGCGACCATCGCGGCATCGATGAACCTAGAGACTACGCGTCACGAGTGCCTACAGCCAATTGTTTAACTGGCACACTTAATAACTAATTGTTACAATTGGTCATCTGACTGCTTTCTTGGCGGTCATAAAGACCAATTAAGTATACACCTTATTTGTATTATACAACGGTATCAATATTGGTGGAAAATGTTAGTTTAAGACTGTACACACTAAAGGCTGTACGTACACCGGTTAAATAACCACATGGAGCCGTTTATTTTTTGTCCACTGTCGGTTAAAGCCCTCTCCTCCACATTGTCTTGTGCACAGGGGATGTATGGTGTGAAAATGCCACGCTGGCCAAGCGGGTTGGCGAGTCCACTGTTTTAGAGGTGGCATAGTTCCTCAGCGCTTGCGGTAGCCGCTTTGTTATATCCCTCGGTCGCCGTTTACCACCCCCGCGGGAAGAGATGGGCTGGTGGTATTCTAAAGCCGAGCGACACCACACGGCACACACGTTTATAGGATGTCGTGTTGGTTGTTTGAGATGGTTGCTTTTAATTAAACTACGAAATATTCTCTAACTTATTATACTTCTTAAACACGTTTGTAATACATGACATTTGTAGACTGAACTGCGTGCGTGTGGAGCGTAGGCAACCACTGGCGATTGCTGAGCATTCGACGGGGGGCTCTAGTGTGAAAACTAACATAAATTAAACAGCGTGTCGTCGTGTATCGAACGCATTGTCGCTACGGTTGTCGATACGTTGTCGGTTAAATATTTTTTCAAACATCGATATTTCTACGTTATTTTATGCTTCTGCGTTGTATACTTTCAGGGTCAGTTTACAGCAACTTCCTATAGTGGCCGCACATTTGGAGGTGATTCTAAGTGTACTTCTAAAGGCTGTACCCAACTGTCTAAAGATACCATTATCTTGACTAACCGTCTACAGACACGGATAAAATATTTTTTCAAGACATCGATACTCACTTCTGCGTCATTCTCAGTTTCTGTGTGAGTTGCACGCTCTCGGGGTCAGTCCCCTGCAGCTTCCTCCAGCGATGTACATTGAGCGGCGTCTCCAAGGCCTCCTCTAACGCCCGCACACGCAATCTTTCCCGACCCAACTCTCTTTCCAGATTGAATACCTTGAACAATGCAATTCAATGTAACCAGCCCTTTCAGTATCCACTGCTGGACAAGGGCTTCCTCATGCACATTGTGTTATGCATGAGGGATGTATGGCACATACACATGTAACAGTACGCTGGCCGAGCAGGTTGCAGGTTAGCGAGTCGAGTGCCCAGCGCTCGTGGTAGCCGCTTTGTTAGTCGCCTTTTACGACACCCGCGCTAAGGGATGGGGTGGTGCTGTTATTCTATAGCCAGCCGACACCGCACGGCACACTGAATACCTTTAACACAAGATTATAATTAACGTAATCCAGAGATCGTTTTCGAAATTGTTGGCTTGAAATATGTACAATAGAAAAAAAAAAAGAATCTATTATAACTGAGAAATTAAAGGTATTTAGTAGATAAAGGTTGTGTGGGTTATTTCCCCGGGAACACTATTACCTACTTTTTATCAATATTGGTTCAATAGTTCTGAAAATTGGGCGTGTGGTGTCGTGCGGCTTTAGAGCACTACCACCCTACCCCGTCTCTTCCCGTGGGAGTCGTGTGGTGGCCACTAAGGGATAAAAAAGCGGCTACTGTAAGCCCTGAGAAACTACATCACTACAAGTTCTGCACGCTTCCTCACTTATATCCTCCCCTTATTTTTTCCAAATTCTTTACCGCTATCAGGCAAAACGTCTGCTAGTCTGAGAGCGATGACAGCCTAGGGGTATCTATACTCTACTCACATTTGTGTGATCGTGGGTCCAAATCTGCTCCTCGGCCCGTACCCACTGAGTTTCTACTTAAGTACGGACTTTTAAAAAAATGACACTATCTCGGCGGTGGGGCAAAACATCGTGAGAAAACCCACATACTCCATAAATAAAAAATAATCTGAAGTATGTGATCCAACAATCCGCACTCTACCCGCGTATTGAATTATGACCCAAAACCCTCCAGTGATTTACTAGGGGAGACCTGTTGTGTCCTGCAGTGGGACGTTATAGGCCGGTACAAGTACAACTAACAGTGGAAGTTAATAGGCTGATGGTATGACAGTGTTTAACATACCTCCAATCTGAGGTCGGTCATGTTCTCAATGCCCTTGGACAGCAGATTCTTCTCCTTCCTCAAGCGGATGATCTCGAGCCGCAGCAGCCGGATGTCTTCCACGCGCTGCTCATATTGACGCTCGCCTAGACAAATAATCGATTATTTCTTAAAGATTTCGGAAGTGCTTCGTCACGCCAAAATAGTTATAATAAAATACGCCACAAATCTATACATATAATAAAATTGTAACACAGCCGTGTGTCTGTACATAAAATATTTTTTGAAAAAGTCATTACAGTGTATGTTATACAGAGCCCGAAGCATTTTTTTTTAGAATTTTTCTGTGTTTGTCTCAATGTGCATCATAAAATCTACTGGACGGATTTTAATGGAACTTAGAACTTAGTATACTTAGTGTGTCCGGGTTAAAATTTAGGGTACTTTTTATTCAGATTATTTTATAGAGTCCTTACGGGAAACACAAGTTCATGCGAAGTCGCTGGCACCGCTAGTGTATACTAAAATACCCCAATATATCCGAGATGCCAACAACTTGGAAGTATTTAACCTGAGATAACTAAATTATCCCTACGAGTTACGTAGTAGGTAACTAAACATTCGTCGAACGGACTACGAAATATAAAGCCAAAAATCATAGTAAATCTTTAATATAAAAGAGTACTCATAAAAAATATAAAATATCAGTCGTTGTGTGTCGCTTCAGGAACATATAAACAAAATATTATAGAAGACACATAGCAACCACTTATTGATCTTTGTTTTTATTGATGTTTGCATTTATTGATCTGATCAACCGTGTCAATCTCCTTTAGTGCTATTGTTTCCGGTTTTCCGATGGATTCGTCAATATCAGGTTGATCGTGAATAATAATTGTTGATGGAAGATACACATCCCGTTCGGGTTTGCTTTGAAACAAACTAATGTCTTACTATAAACAAAACAAAACATCTGTTCGCCCGTGACTTAAGTATTTTACAATTTTTCTGGTTTGTTTGGCATGTACGAGTACGAGTACATACGAAAAGGGAATTTGTTCTCAATTAGTTGCATATTTATTCGTCCCGAAATAATTATTATTATATGTTGTCTAATGTATTAAAATATACAAAAAAAGTGAAGTAAAATGGGTTTCTAGTATCAAATAATGAATTAGAAATGCATTAATAAAATTTCACATATAAAATCTTGCACGTTTACCATTGAAAAATAATTACTAACTAAACTAACTAAACTTTCGTGGAATGGACGACAATGGCGAAACTCTAGGAAACTACAAACAATACGATCGCAAGCGCATGTCGAACGGTATTGTGTTGGCTAATTAGGAAGATGAAGCGGTGGGAGCAGGGGGTGGCTGGAAGCAAATGAACCCGAGAATTGCGGGGAGGGGCGTGTAGTCGAGCTGACGAATGTTTAGTTATCTAGGATTATTAAGAAAGAAATGTACGTATTTCTCGTTGACACTAGATGACTATTTGAGTGACGAAATAATAAATATTACATTATATTATATGCACATATAAATAGATATAAAATATAAAACTTTAGATGTAAGATCCGAGTCCACTCTATTAGAGGTGGTGTAATCCCTCGGGCCTCGTGGTAGCGGCTTCGCTGTCCCTTAGTTGCACGGGAAGAGATGGGCTGGTGCCCATTATAACAACAAAGCCGACCAACACGACACTGCTGGGATACTGCTAAAATTCACTCCGTGAAAGTAGTAGTAGTAGTTCTCGCTTCATTATCTACTATAAGCGTTGGTACTAGTCTATGGTAAAGTCGGCCGGTGTGATACCTCTTTGTAACGTGATCTCCAGTATGCGTATCTTCTCATAAAGCAGCGATATTTCGTCGTTTCTCCGGACGAGTTGTGCACCCACCACGTCGCGCTCGTTCATCAGACCCTCCAGTTCCTTTAGCAACTTGGCGCGCGCCGCGTCACCTTCCTATACATTTCATCAACAATTACCTCAACAGTATCAACGAGTAACCATTGAGGCATTGATAAAAGAATATCAGATTCACAGTTCATTGTTGTTTGATGACTTAAAGTTGATTGTTTTGGAAAAAATAGATAACTGTATATTTTGATGTGACTAAGCCTCCTGCCTTCATAATGCCACCGTCCCGCTGCGCTAACATGAATAAAAGAAGATAGTTATGAAAGAAAGGAACGACAGGGAAGTACGAAGACATGCGTAAACTTCGCTCAGCGCAGTATACAGTTAAAGTGTTGTTGTTAAAACGAGTGCTGAACGCTTGAGCTTGAGCGCTGACCCGCCATATTAGTGCTATCGAACCTGAACTGTTTTAGCTTTCTAATTACAATGGTTTAAGACCATTAAGCCTAGGGGCTGTTATGATAAGTCCAATAAACGAAATTATTGGTGCATTCTCGCCACCTTTGTACGGCGCACTGTGTATCTTATGTTCTTTTATCGATGCATTAATTATTATTTTCTGATATAGGTAGGTCTTTAATTTCTCTGAATAAAGTTTCTATGGAAATTAAAAAGTTGAGTGTCACCAAATATGTAAGATATATGGGAACATTTAATAACTCCTTTCTATTTTACATTATATGTTATTTAGTTTATACTTTGCATAGGTTTATAATCCGACTTACCACTTTTGACATAGATTAAAATATCAAAATTACCCACTTTTCTGAATTCGATGGGAACTGTATCTGAATTCAGTAAAATTCGAAACGAATTCCGTAATGTTTCGTGTAAAATCTCGCATGATTTGATCAATTTAACCCGTAACTCTTATCTCTTAAATAGTGTCATTTCTTTTAAGCTGACTTCAATAAAGAGGTCTTCGTTTCGACCTGTATGTGTATATATATATATATGATTGCGTTTTTCTCGAAGATCACTGGCCCGTTTCATATAGAACTCTTTGCAAAATAATATTTGTAACTAAGAACGGTTTTCGTTAAAATCTGCTCAGTATGTTCGGAGTAATCATAAAAGTACGCTTAGTACAGATATAAAAAATTGAAAAATATGTACAGATATAAAAGATGTCCGAGATTGATTTAATTTAGAAAAAAATAAAGTCATTGTTTCTCCGGCTGTGTGACATGTGGCACCGTCCTATTGGGACCACAGTTGTTCGAGGTCCATATATTCCAATTGATGCCAAAAAACTCCTGTAAGCATGTTCCGATACCTTTCTATGCCTACCTAAAAACCGATACCTGAAAAAATGGCCCTATGATCCCGCCGAACCAAAAGCCGCACCAAACTTGTAAGTCTGACGATGCATCCGTTTTTCATGAATCTCATGAGGATTCTCCAAGTCCCAGATATGACAATTTTGCTTATTGACGTATCCATCGAGGCGGAAATGGGCCTCGTCACTAAAGATGATTTTTTCGCCAAAATGATGGTCCGCTTCATACTGCTCTAAAATTCATACTGCGTTGCTCTTTTGTGTAGCGTTCCATATTGACTAATTACAACTGTCATATGTGACATGTTTAAACAAAAAGAGTTACCAACCGCCAAACAAAAAAATGGCGTGAAATTTAAATCCAACGCTCAATCTGGGACAACTTATACAATCTTGAGTGATATTAAACCAGTTTATGTTTTACCACAAAAAATAAGTTAGTAAGAACATTAAGTCAGGGCCAAAAGTATGATTTGCTCAAGAGTCAAGAGTACACATAATACTAATCTGAAAGATGTATCCTTACCTGAACGACCCTGTTCAAGCTGGCCACCTCCTGTCTGAGGGCGGTGATCTCCGCGCGCGCCTCGCTCAGCTTCACCACGCCCGCCTGTATCTCCGAGCGCAGCTGCTCGTTCTTCTTGTTGCACTTAGCGAGAGCCCCCTCGCACGACTTCAGACCAGTCTCCTTGCCACTGATGTCTTCCTTCAATTGCTCGATTTGGTATGCTAGCATCTAACAGAATAATTTGAAATGAATCTTTAGACAGTCCCATAGGCAGGCAGTGTATCAGAAACGCGATGTTTTTACGTTCGATATTTTTAATTGATGTTGGCGTGTGTAGTAAACCTAAAACTCTTTAGTAACCTTAGGTCATTTATTTACAAACCATAATAAAAGGAAGGACTTAATTTTCCGAAAACTCGTTTGCCAGTTAAATTATGTATCTAAAAGAGATACGCACCACGTATAAGAATCTAGCAGGTAAAATAATAGAAAAATGTATTTTTTTCACTAATTGTTTCCTGCAAACGTTGCCAGCTCTTGTCTCCTGGAAAGTCTGTTATCGTCACAGCGTATAGTACATAGATACGTACTTAGCAACGACGTGACATAAATGTGTAATGTGGACAACACTTGCACGAGTTCAGTTAGTGAGTGGAATATATTACATATACAATCATAGTCAGTTTGTCGAGTTAAAGTCGGATTTTTTATTCGATTTTACTTAATATTTAGATTTGTATCTTGTTATCTGAATTTAATAAACAATTATATCTGATACGTAAGAATCTTAGACCGAATAAATTTTGTACTCTTGGTAGGGAAGTGACAAATGGATGAAAAATCGGTTTTTTAGACAATCAATTTATTTCTTGTTCCATGACAATCGATTTTAAATAAATCGATGTCTCGAATAGAAATAATCGATTGTGTAGTAAAAATCACCACAATAAGAATAATCACTACAAATTGATAGTTTTAAATTCAAATTGGTAGGTATCTATCCTTTATTTTTTTTATAGATAAAATTTATTTTAGTTACGGTAGTTACTGGGCATGCGTGGTGGGGTAAGGACCGAATCATCTTCATGAGTACAAGGGAAGGCCTGCGACCTGCACTAAATATTGAATTGAATATTCAAGTATTATTTTATAAAAATAATAATGTAACAGACGAGCCAACACTCCGTTTGATGGCACGTGGATACTCGTGTCCACGAACATCTGCGTCTACATACCAGTAACACTCAACAATGATGAATGTTGGCATGTTTGTAAATGCGCCGCCTGTCTTTGGAGGTGTAGGAATCAGAAACAGAATGGAGCTGGGTACCGATAAATATGCGGTGCTCAATGAGGAGAGAGGACAGGTCGTTCGCTCCGAAAGGATGGAGTCAGTTTCAATTGGTTACGATCTCGGTCCGAAACTGATACATACCGCGTAGTCTCACTTCTCCGCTACTTTAGGGCCTTGTTGCCGTAATAAAAATTGAAGCTTGTGTTAAAAGCCTTCATTTGGTATTCATGTGGTATTTATTGGATATACTGCCTAAAATGACGCATAGCATATGTCAACGAGATTGTTGCATGAAAATTTTACGAAATCTTTTATGCAAGTTATATTTTTTTTGAGCTATTTATTTACTATATTTATTTACTGAATACTAGACCCAAAAAGAATATGTTATTAGAAATAAATAAGTAATATTTTATGTTAATTAAATACCTAGATCCATGCCTTAGAAATTAGGAGTTTACGATATATAATTATGATCAGTGCATTTATAAACATATGCAATTAATAATAGACTTAAAGTAACAAGAAAAGTGAAACAACCAAGACGTTTTAAGTTACAATTTACAAAGTATAGTATGGTAAATTACGAATATTCATTATATTTAAAATAATTATTCTTTTGTTGGAAATCTCATACCTTCAACTTCTGCTTGAGATCCTGTATATCGTCCAGCGCTTCTGTATAGTTCTTGTGCAACATGTTCCTTTCCTGTCTACACGCGTCCAGAGACACGGACAGTTTGCGCGATTTGAGGGTCTCCTCGCGGAGCGCCTTCTTCAGGTCGAGGATGTCCGCGGTCCGGAGGCGGACTTCCTCCGATATGTCGTCTATTTTCTCGTTCAGTGCTATTTGCTCCTCGAGCATTCTGCAAGTATAAACCAGCCCTTTTATCGTCCACTGCCGGCAAGGAGACTCCTCATGTCCCGTGCACGAGAGATGTATGGACTTAAATCGTCACGCTGGCGAAGCGAGTTGTCGAGTCCATTATTTTAGAGATGCTGTAGCTCCTCAGGACATGTGGTTAGCGGCTTTGTCATCCCTTAGTTGCCTTTTATGACACGGCACGGGAAGACGGCGTGCTGTTATAAAGCTGGCAGACAAGATAAGACAAGTAATTGATATAAGTATGACTTATGGGAAACCTAGATAACGAAACAAAATCATATTAAACAACTGTACCAGATACATTACGAAAATATTAGCCGTCGGCTAATCCGGAAACACCCGATCGCGTCGTCCACATCTATGCAATAAAGTAATAAAGTATGCAGGTACGATAATTCGGATTAGCCGATGGTCAATGTTTTCGTAATGTATCTGTGCCATCACTATAATAGAAAGTGGATAACGAGACTGAAATGACGATGGGCAGGACATGTAGGTAGCTAAATGTGGTGATGGCAGATGGAACAAAACCCTGAGATACGATCCAAAGCTGGAAAAATAAGGAAAAAGCAGCCAGGTCGATGACATAAACAGAGAATTTTTACTTAATATTTTATATGATACTAACAAAACCCGGCAGACATTGTTCTGCCATATAAGTTGATATACTGCAGCGCCATCTAGTGGCGAGTTACAACAAAGTCGATAGCTCGAAAATATTCTCCGTGCTCAAATACCTATGTATACCAATTTTCATGGCGATAGGTTGAACGATATAGAAGTTGATGTGCTGCAGCGCCATCTAGTGGCGAATTACAACAAAGTCGATAGCATAAAAACCTTTTCCAGGAAAAGATACATATATGGGCCAACTTTCATGGTGATCGGTCAAACAGTGTCGAAGTCTATTAATCACCAATATACCAACATCCTCTTTGATATATTACCTGTCCTTGTCCTTCTCCAGCTGCCGAATGACGAGCCTCTGCTTGTTGATCTGTGCCGCGGACACGTCCAGTTCGTGCTCTAGCTGCTTGCGTCGCTGCTCCTGCAGGTTCAACATCTGCAGGTTCTCCAGCGCTTCGTCTGTTATCATTTATTTATTTTAATTATACCCTTCATTGCACATTGTCGTAAAAAGGCGATTTTAATACCTTAAGGCTTAAGGCATTCTTTACCAGTTAACCTTTGGGATGATCAGAGAGTTTCAACTAGGAGGTGCGAGAAAGACTGGTAAGAAAGAAAACGAGATGGTAAGGTAAAATAAATAAAATTAGCTAATGGTAACATTATGTAAATAAAATATCTACATAAGTTACGATAGGTCAAACTAAAAGTTCTTAGAACTGGCTACTGTATAAATACTATAGAAAGAAAACAAATTCGAATTTTGAAAATGGTACATTTTCCTTGTCAAATACCATTAAATTTTCAAAGCTGTCATTTGTTTTATATTTCTGGCGACAATTTGAAAATTAAGTGTTTGCGGAAAAAGGAATTTAACGAGAGAACATTTTCGTTCAATGATTTTTTATGACTTTCGTTGCGGTCTAAACCAGAAACAAAGTTATGAAAGACTTAAGTAAGTATTTAGTGATGAAGCTCCATCCGGTGCCACTGTTTGTAACTGGTTCAGTGAATTTAAACGTGGTCGTACCCATTTCAGTGACGATGTTAGTGAACGGCGTCCTACGACGGCGGTGACGGAGGAAACTATCAAAACTGTGCAGCTCACGATTGAAGAAGACAAGTGACCGACATATCAGCAGATACGGGCATCATTAAGTGTTGGTATCACATATCAGCGATCACCTACGGCTAAGGAGGCTTTGTGCTAGATGGATTCCTCACAATTTGAGCGAAGCTCAAAAACACTGCCGCGTGGAATGGTGTCTCCAAAGGCTTGAAAAATTCCATAATGATCAATGAAATGCTGTTTTTGATAGTTTTTTGAGTACTGTAACTGTAGAGTCAATGGGTCATGCGCCATACAGTCTCGACCTTGAGCCCTGTTATTTATATTTATTCCCTAAAATTAAGGATAAACTCAGAGGGACTACGTTTTATGAATGCAGAAGAGACGGTGACGGCCTCCCAAATAGCTGTTGAAGAGGTGCCTAAAGAAGGGTGAGCTGAATGCTTCACACAATGGTTTCATTGTATGAAAAATTCTATCGATTGTCGCGGAGAAATACTTCGAAAAGCAATAAAACAACTTCCATCTTTATATCTGATTTCATTTTTGACATTCTAACAACTTTCAGTGTCACCCACGTATATCTAGAGAAACAGATGACAAAAAACCATGCTGCTGACAAAAATGAAAGAAAAAATACAGCAAGAGGAACTGACTGAGCCGACTGACTGGTGATGAGAAATGGAAAGGTAATGTTCCCGAATCATCTTTATAAAAGAAAGTGGCAGACAAGTTGATATTGCAATTGTTGGTAAGCGAATATTGGGATTATTCCCAACGGCCACTACCAAAACCAGGCAAGCATAATTATTTTAGATTATATACTTATATAATATAATTCACATTACACGTGAACAAAATCGAAATATAGATTACTTTCTTTTATAACGTTTTTTAAAATTTTAATTTCTATTCTAAATTAACTAATTAACTATTCTAAATTTCTAAATTAGCTCATTCTTTTTAAATATATCTACTAATTTTTTTGTTTGTTTGTTTATTATAAATGCAATTTAAATCGCATGTAGTACCTATAACTTGTAAATAGGGTAACAATAGGTATGATGACGGATTTTGAAATCCGCTTCTATAATGTAGATTCAAGTCTACTGTTTCCGAAAATAACATTATTTCAGCAATAAAATAAGTTTTAACGCAAATTATGCATTTTTTTTCTATCTACTTTGAATTATGCGCGAAAACACTCGCAGGTGTCATGGCGTCGCTTGTGACGTTACACCTAGGTAAACGTAGGTAGATAAATCAATCGAAGTTCAAGCGACACGGTGATGTTCACTGAGGCGTGACGTCATTCGCTCTGATTGGCGTTTTAGTTAACATGGCCGAATGCAGTATTTTATACTTTTATTTTATTGAAAATATTATTAATCTCAATGTTTACGTTAAAACTGGTTAATGTATTAGAATTCTTTCAACATATTTTTTTCTCTAAAATCATTTATTCTTTAATTCTTTAATACTGTCATCATGCCTATTATAATGTAACCACCACTTTTTTATATGTATACTTAATTGTTTTTTGGTACCTCTGTTGGTTATCCAAATTAAATAAATAAAAATGGGATAGGTATACGTGCCGGTTTTCGATATTAAACGTATATTATTAATTCAAAACCGTTCCGTTTTTAAATATAAATTGTAACTAGGATCGCAATCCCGCAGTTTTCAATCCCGCAGTACATTTGTGGGATTGGAGTCAATTCCGCGAGATCCAGCATAGCTTTTTAAAATTGTATGATTTGAAATCAAGACGTTTATTTAGTTTATTTACAAATTTTTTTTTTATTTCTAACAAAAACATAATAATTTGAAACAAATATTAGCTAAACCTCCCTTAATATAAATTATCATTTCTTATAGATTAAAACAACTGTGTAATTTGTTTTTCAATGACAATATTTAGTTCTGTACTTAAAACTAAATTAAGTTTAATCAAGTAGTTTTTCATAGTAAATCACGTCAGTTTGTATGTGATATCTAAGTAGTCTCATTAATTGTTATATAATAAAAAATTGTAGATATTCCAATTTTTAAAAAATACCTATGAAGACGTCTTTAGTGTTGTGTTTTTTAGTGAATTAAATAATAACCATCACTGACGTTCGATGGGAATAAAATCATGGTCCCGTCCTAACGGCCACCAGTGATGGCAGTTTTGGTGGTGGCCGATAGGATATTCCAAAAATATTAGTGTATTCAACCGCCGCTGGTGGAATAACATTATGATTCCAAATAATGGGCACCAGTAGCAACGTCCACGGACATCTGCGTTTTAAGGCGCTTTCACTTAACAAAGAGAAACAAGATTTATATCCACTCGGAACAGTATGAGATTGAATGCGTCAGAAAGAGAAGCGAATACTGGCAACTTTCACTCACTGCCAAAACATATTGATACGTTTGCAGTCTCCTATGAGAGTGGAGCAACTTGATCAGTCAGCTGTGAGACTCAGCATCATTCTTCCACGTGAAACATAATAAGCGTACCGTTTGAATGAATTAGTTTATTTACTAGAACAGAAGGAACACATCTGAAGCAAAGTATATAAGAAAAGTAAGCAAACAGAAATCCAATAACAGCTAGTAAGATGAACACCTAACATGAATAAGTTTTAAGAGGACTGTTTAAGAGACTATAAACTATAGCGGACTTTTTGGAAACCGTTATCAAAATATGTCAATCTCACATCATATGTCAAGATAGATACCGATCTACATTTATGAGTCCATCAAGCCACACTAATACTTAAGGGTGTAGATTGTTGGCCTGAGATCTCGATTTCGAGCGACCGCAGCGCCAAAGTTTAATGTAACATCCGACGGGGCGGATGAATGACCTAGAGAGCGCGATTTTCAAAATGTTTTGCAACAAACGTTCCACGTTGAGAAATTGTTATTGAACTTGAATATTTACAGCATAACAATAACGTTGAATTTTTGGAAACTAGCTGTTGATTCTTTTTAATAGATTAATAAGAGTAGTTGAGACACAATTTTTATGTTTTTCTATCATTTGACATCTGACATTTTTGTATTCTACTTACCTAAAATTCCAACTATTTATTTATTTGTAATTTCACTACCAAAATTTATTCTAATTCGTAAAATATTCATTCAATAAAATAATTGCAAATTCAGTAGGAAGTGTGTTTATCTCTACGCAAGGAAATGTGCCTATTGCGTAAACTCAAATACTTACTTTTTGTTTACGATCACCTCGTCGATATCTAAAAAAAATCCTAGGGTTTTAAAAAAAATGTCAATAAATGAAACACAAGTATAAAAATGATTTATTTACTACACAATAACAAATATGAGTCGCCATTACTCGCTATCTCAAAAGCGTGCTAGGGTTGTACAAAAATTAGTAAATAATTCATTTATTTACTAATTTTAACAGAAGTTTGTAAATTATTAATATACTAATTAAAAGTATGTAATTAAACAATAACGAAATATGAGTTCAAAATTCTAATGGTTTTTCATTCGATTACGGATCAAGTTCTGATTTCTGCTAATTTGATGATAAAATCAATGGCTATCACAAAACCTATCAGAATGAAAACGTTACCAGCTGCCCGATTCACGTAAGTAATAAAAACCGTAGCGCAGTGACGTCACTTCGTTTTTTGCAAATTTAGCCCTTTTAACCGACTTAAAAAAAGGAGAATTCTCAATTCGCTGTATTTTTGAACCAATTTTTATGATTCTTTACACCAGGTAACTCAGAAATTGTATAGTAATTGAGCTATTGGAAGATTTATGACAATCCAAGACTAGATAAGTAAGTGCGTTTAAAACAGAAAACCAAAAGGCGATTTCTAAGTTCCTAAGTTAAAACGACTTTTGGACTGGCGTGTTTACGTGAATCGACTGGCTGGGTAGTTAAGTTACCTGTATCTTTCAAAATCATTAGGCGTTCTTCTCTTTCATAACACGTAAAGCTCTTTCTTTCCTCTCTTTCATAGCCTCTATGATACTGGGCGCGTCACGAATGGGCATGCTTCGTGACTGCCGAGGATCAACTAATTCTGGAAGTAGGCAATCGTAATAAAACCTAACTAATTTCATCTCCATTTTCTCCTCCCAAAATTTGTCGTCCTTTTCTATAATATAAACTTTCATAGGTACAGTAGCACCAAACCAGATGCCAAGCATGCAAACGTTTCTTTTAGTAATATGTACCTGTCCCTGAATTTGGAAATACCAGTTATGATTTTTATTTATGACATAACCCTTGGAAGCCTTGTCCTTAACCCAAAAGGTATGTTTGGCCATTGCTTCATCAAGAGTCATGCCAGCTAAAGAATGTGGGCACTTAATTTCAATGAAACCGTTTGCATAAATGCCATCTGGTGTAGTACCAAGAAATTCATATTGATCGTCGACGAACAAACCGCAACCTTGTATACTAATATTCTCTTGAATTTCTAACTGTTTAATTGCGGTTTCTTCGTTTTCGATACCGTACCGTACAGCAGGCAAACTGGAGATATTACTACCATAAACGATTTTACGAACAAGAACAGCACAACTTGTGCTCTCTCGTTTTTTACAAACTTCCCCGAACGATGATGAGGTTAGTAATTTTCTCCTTGTGCTCATCCACTCAGAACTACTTCTTTGCAAATGGGTCGACCTTTCAAGCTCCTCTCTTTCAGCACAAGACAACTTTAAATCGGCTAAAAAAGATGACTTGGCTTTCTCATATAATTCTGGACTCAGATCAGGTTTTTCGCAGTTTGGTCCATAGTGAGCGTCTTTCGATACAGCGCTGTGGCTCTTTTTCAATCTTAATTTAGGTTTAGCAATTAAACGGATTCTACGATTACAATTTTCCACTTTCGCGATCAAAGGATTAGGACTAGATTTAAATATTACTTCATGAGTTTTACTATGAATCGATCCTGTATTAAAAGACACAACAGCAGCTGCGCATCGGCCCGCATAAGAACCACGGGAAGAATAATTTACACGCTTACCCCCTACTAATTTGGCAATCACTGCGTTAAAACTTTCAACTATATTACTTGTACAATTATGAATTAAACTTCTAGAATGATATGACAGTCTTTTACTTAAAATGTGTACCGCGTCCATTAATCCGCATCCAACAATTGCTGGAAGCAACCCAACAGGTTCTATTCGACGAGTATCAGGTCTACAGAAATACTCCTTGCAATATTGGTGATTACCAAATACGTGTTGTGGACCATTTAGGATATCTTCACTAAGATTTTTTATTTTTTCTTCGAGTGACTGATTTTGATCGCCCCAATATTTAATAGCGCATTTTACACCCGTTCTTAAACGCAAATACCTTTCTTTTAGGAATTTCCGCAATTCGCAAGGATACTTAGTGTCTTTCGACAGTTTCTCCAAGCTATTGCAGTAGTTTCGTAAAAGATGATTTTTGCATTCAATTTTCTCTACTGTTAAATTACCGTACGGTCGCGAATCTAATATTTTTTTATAAGTACTGGAATCGCCGTCTGCTACAAATTTATTATAAATTACACCGTGATCAACAATGGAACGTTTAAACCCCTCAACTATTATGGTCGATTCCATACCGGTAGATGATCCCGAATAATTCTTGAAACAACGGTGTTCCGAGGGCTGACTGTCGTTCTTTGCGGCTCGTGCACAAACTACGCAGTATTTATTTTTAACTCCAAAAAACAATACTTTATTAGTTTTAATGCCAATTATCGCAGCTGCGCCGGACAAGGCGGAAAAATTCTTACCATAAGATCTCTTGCTCCAACAACCGTCAACAGCAACAGATATTAATGGTGTACCATTTTTATCAACACTACCTATAGACACTGCGTACTCCGCTTCTTCCTTGACAGCTTCTGCCATGGAATGTGCTGCTGTCTTTTCCCACCAATCGCAAACCGTATTATTAATTTCATTGTATAATGAAGGTGACATGATTGGTAGGGCTACTGCGGCAGTTAATGTTTTTAACTGATAGTAGCTCCCACCAGATGATATGATACCAGATACAATTTGATGATTCACTTCCATTCTATCTTCTTTCTTTTCAATCAAACACACAGTAAATTTCATACTACACATACTACATTTCATGATGAGTTTTGAGTCCAGACCAACTTTTACTTCACCTATTATACTGAGGTAACTTAACTTACAATCCATTGGACCGTGGTCCCCTATGGCCTGAAGAGCTTTAAAAAAAAAAGAAACGTCTACAACTCTACGCCCAACTTCCATTTCATCCACCTTTCCCTCTTGGTCGTTTTCAATAACTAGTTCCTGTAAAGAAAGATAATGGCTTGATTTTTTTTATAAAAAATAATTAAAAATTTAAAAAAATGCAAAAGAATTAATACAATATTAGGTTCCTGATGAATAGAAATTATAATTTCTTTACGCATTAGGTATTGTTTTTTTATGACGTCACCTATTTGAACGTAAATTTTCTTTTGAGAAAGTAATTGAGAAGTATTTCGGTACTAAGGTGTTTGTCTCTCGATGAAAATAATAAATATTGCAAGAAAAATCTATAGGTAGGTATTGAGATTTTGTCTTCGCCCATCACTAACTAAGTAGTTTGTTTATTTATGTAACAAGTCTACAAGAATTACGTATAACAACTTACCTCTATACAGCGCGTAGCATTGTTGCTCAGAGTCTCGGCCCCAAGGTTTTCTTTATTTTCAATACTGGAAATATTATTCATCAATATTATCCACTTTTTATTTATTTTGTACAACCCTAAGCCAGACGCTAGGCGCCTCGCGTCTGTTTGGCGGTATAGGTATGTCGACAAAGTTGCGCTGTCGCCTACCTACTTCCACAATTTGATATTTAGACAATACTAGCCGACCCGGCGAACTCCGTATCGCCTTTTTTTTTTTTTAAAAATCCTATTATTTTGATATTACATACAGATACTTCAATTTTATTTATCAGTATAGATATAGATAATACAAACCAATATTTACATGTTATTGTAGGTATATGTCTGAATCGGTCGATCTAAATCATATGACATATTGTATTAGCTTTGTAATGTACCCTGTTCAAATGCGATAATAAATAAGTAGGGAGGAACTTACATTTTATTCCGAGATCTTTTGGCTTTCATATTTTTATAATGCGTACAAAACTTTCTTTTCCCTGGCATGCCACTCAAATTCAATCAGTCCTGCGAAAAAAATAGCCTATGTTACTCAGTGATAATGTAGCTTTCGAATGATAAAAGAATTATTAAAATCAGTCCAGTACTTTTTGAGTTTATTCGTTACATACAAAAATCCAAATCTTTCCTCTTTATAATACCTATTAGTGTAGATATTGTATTTTTTACGATTTATATCTAGTTCCATCATGGTTTTCTTTCAGACATTCATTATATCGATACTTTCTACTAACTGAAAATAAATTAATTATAAAAATGTTATACTTACAGTTTTTTACAAAAAACACAAATTCACAATACGTAATTCTGCTGTCTGCAGCCGACAAGCGCGGTGTCGCGTTCACTTACAGAAAGGAACTGCCGCTGCAGACCACCGAGATTGCACGAATGAAACGAACGTTTTATCCCATACATTTGTGTATGAAAAATTTACCTTAAAATATATCTAGATTTTAGGGCTTTAAAAGAGGAAGTCTTTGTTTGTAAAGGTATAAAAAGAAGTATACAGCTATACTTATTGGTTTCTTCAGTGTTCAAAAAGTGTTTCTTTTTATCAATTTGTGTTGATTTATGGGGTTAAATCTGAAAAATACGAAGTCATGTTTTTGCATTTTTACTCAATTTTGTGCGTTTGTTGACGTTTATTATATAACAACTATTAGGTTTAAGAGTTTAATATAAGCATGAACATACTTATTGGTCTTTGATTGTAATATATACAAATTATCATTGATATCAATCATATGTAAATAGGTTAAATATGAAAAATCGTAACACTCTTTTCGGTGATTTTCACGATCTACACCCTTAATAATAATATATCTGTAAATTAATAACAGATAAAATGAACTTCTACAATAACTCACTCTGTATCTTCTGCATCTGCTTATTGAGTATCTCTTTTTCTCTATTGAGGTTCTCAATCTCTCTGCGGTCGGCTTCTGCCTGCTTTTTGCCGAGAACTATTTCCCTTTCCATTACTCCCACTTGCTGGCGGAGACGATCGCTGGGAACCAAATGCATTCAAAGCTGCTCATATGCGTTTATCAATGAAAATTTTAAAGTAATCGTTGTCCGCGACTTCGTGTTAAATGGATGTTAAAACGACTCCACAGTCATTGATTAACATTATGGCCGTGTGGTGTGGACCGGCATTAGAATAATACCACCCCATTTCTTCCCGTGGGCGGTCGCAAAAGGCGATCAAGCGATAACAAAGCCGCTACCACAGGCTCTGAGAAACTACACCACCTCTAAAAGAGTGGACTCGCCAACCCGCTTGGTCAGCGTATCGTTTTAAGGCCATACATCCCTCGTGCATAAGACTAAGTGCATAAAGAAGCTAATGTCTAACAGTGAGTGCAAAAAAGAACTGGTTACGGTTATAACATATAGTTTATTTTTAACCTTACTCTTACTGTTATACTCGTACCATTTAAACAGATGCCAATGCCTGTCGGTAAACATACAGATTTACATGATTCATATAGTGGGGGCAAAATGTTATTTTGTTTAAATAAAGTTTTACAAACCTCGAGTAGTCTTACTCCACACATTCCAAGAAAATATTAGCATAGGTTACAATAATACAGTAGTAAAAAAATTTGAATCAACTGAATCCCTCGGTATTATTTTGGACAAATATTGTAGCTGGAAACCACATGTGAAGAACATGTGTCGGGTTCGTATTTGCTTTCAACCGATTGAAATGAGAGGTGTCAAAAGAAGCTGCCCTTCCAGCTTATCACAGTCACGTATCCCCAATTATAAGGTACGGTATAAATACTATGGGGTTACTCAACTGACGCAATTAAAGTTTTTAGAGTACAAAAGAAATGTGTTAGAGATATTATAGGTTTAACACATCAACGTCCCGCATAACGAGAGCCTCGTGAAAGTCGAACCCGAGAAAAGACAAAAGTATCTCAACCTGGCGCATGAGATCACCGATTTGAGAGGCGTGACGTCGACTGAAATCATTCCAGTCGCCTTGTCTGTAAACAGGTTAATCCCGACCAGTCTCGAGACCAGCTTGAGGCGGTTGAGTTTCCGTGGCTAGTCTCAGCGAAGATGCAGAGGGCGGTGTTTCTCGACACCGGGTGTGTCGTCCGCCGGTCTCTGTCCCTAGGGCCCTGAATCCCGACGGTACTTCCGCCAGAGGTCTATTAGTATTTATTAGGGATGTAATGAAGCTCCGTGACCGTAACTATCGGATATCCGTGTTAAAAAAATATTCGAAACCGAATCCAAAATAAAATATTCGGATGTTATTATTATTACAAATAATTTTATTCATAGCCGTTAGTTACGGAATTTAAAAGAAGTGAGTTCTGACAAGTTCTTGCATTTGATAGATTTTTCGATCGTTCTTTGTAAAAGTAATGTTGTAATTACTCCCTATTTGGTTTTATTTTTCTTTAATTTCAGTTAGTAATATTTAAAAATTTCATTAAAAAACATATTTATAATCAAAATCGTATCCGAAACCGTGTCCGAAATGATTTCATATCCGTATCTGTAACCGAAACCGGTAAAAGAGTATAATGCAATATATCCGGATCCGAAATATAATCACGTCATGCCAAATTCCGAAATGTCATGTCAGTCATTTGCCAAACGTAGGTGGTTATTGCTAACAAGAGCTATAAAATCAAAATAAAAACGCTATATTTTGCTATTGTTGCTAAATAAGAATAAACATTATTATCTTGTACAAGTATTTATACAAGCGGCCTTACCGCTCCATCTCGACGCTAGCTTTGCCCTGTTCGAGCAGTTGGTACTTCTTGGTCTGTTGAACATTCTGCTTGGACAACTTGGACACCTCATTCCGAAGCCGAATGCCGTCGTCAACTGCGTTCTATAATACAATTAAGTTTCAAATATACATTGGAACCGGTTTAAGTATGTATCAGCCTTTAATGTCACACTGCAGGGCACAGGCCTCCCATGAGGGATGAGGGAATCCCCAAGAGGAGATCCCCATCTCCCATCCCCAAGGGGATGCCTCCCATACATACATGAGGGATGTATGGCCTTAAAATAGCACGCTGGCAGTGGGCGGTGGGTTGGCGAGTCACTCCTATAGAGGCGCTGTAGTTGCCCAGGGTTTGTGATAGCGGCTTTGTGATCGCTTAAGACTCATTTACCTAAGGCTTGTGTAATTTATACTTTTATCGAGTGCGTGCAGGCGAGAAAGTCTGTCAAAAGCTATCATAGTATAAACAATGTTATCATTAAAAACGTGTTTTTATCACCATGTGAACAATTGCAGGCGAAAATCCTATGAACTTTGGTCGCATTTGAGAATTATATCATCTCGCACGAACCGTTCGTGAAACTCTCCATGCGTAAATGAGTTTTTAGTCGCCTTTTACGATATCCGCCAACACTCGTATGAATATACAGTCAATTCGGCACGCGAACTGAAGTTGGATATCGTCACTTCAATGATGCGTTTTGGTAGTAAAAATGTTAGGTTTTTAGGAGCACAATAATATGATTTGGGCACAAAAGACCTACCATTTAATCAAAAGCCTCATCGAAGTAACACCTACCTTTAACTCCCGGGCCGTGTTCGTGAGTGTTTTATTGGTCTTGTCAAACGCTATGTTGGTGTTGTTGAGCTGCTCCCTCAGATAAGTCGATTCTATAATGTCTCTTGTTTCTATCGGACTGTTTCTAACTTATTGTTCAACTCTATTTGTGCCTAAACCGTCTTATGTATTTATGTTAGGTCTATATCTAATAAAATTTTCATTACCTAAACGCTTTATTAAAGTGAAGAGACCCACTTCCAATTCGCGGGCCGTATCTCTATGTTGATGTTATTCAGCTGCTACCTCAAGTAAACCACTTTCACATTGAAAACTTCTTGTGTTTGCTGGCCGTTTTCAGTTTCATGCCCAATTCTATATACCCAGCACATCTTATTCTACTTTCATAGACCAGAATGAAACGCCTAATCGAAGTTATGACACCCACCTTCAATTTGCAGGCCATGTTTGTTTGGTTTGTTAAACTCCATGTTAGTATTTATTATCCAGCTACTACTTCAGGTAAACCGCTTCCACAGCGAAAGTCTTGTTTCAGTTTATCGCCTCCAACTTATTACTCAGCTCTTCTACATTTCGAGCACATCCTATCCTACTTCTAATGACCAATCATTACATTAAATGCCATATTGAAGTAATGACCTACCATATCCGTTTTATCCTTACTACTCAAAGGTTGCCTGAAATAAATCGCTTTAGCGATAAGGCTGTTGTACTTTTTGTGTTACTTATTTAAATTGTCTGTTTGCAACATGTGTTGGTGTACAATAAAGAGTTTATCTATATATCTATCTATCTACCTACCTTCAGTTCGCGGGCCGTGTTTGTGAGGGCTCGGTTGGCCTTGTCGAACTCTATGTTAGTGTTGTCGAGTTGCTCCCTCAAGTAAGTCGCTTTTACATTGGCGGCTTCTTGTTCCTGTTGCGCTTTTTCGATCTTATTGCTCAGCTCCTTTATATGTCTGTCGCGACGCTCGATGGTCTTCTCCGCTTTTGCTAACTGAGGAATTTTAAATATGACGGTTTTTTTTATTTATTTATAAACTTTATTAGTCAAAAATTAATAATAATCGATACAGTTTTTTTTTTGTAAATTTGTAAAATAAGTATCTTATACTTATTTAAGTCTTTTACCCTCTTTGGGTAAAAGCCTCCTCCATCTTTTTCCAAGGCTTCCTATCTTTTCATGCATTTTCCCAGTTCACACCTGCCACAGCCACCACCTCGTCAACCCGGCGTTCTATTGTCTTTCCCCCTTTCTGTTCACCTGTGTACCTTTCCATTTTGTCACGACTGCGTTGTAATCCATTACAATCGCATAACAACGAATAGCGATCCTTTCACCACTCCTAATACGGCCTCTCACCGCGGGAGATTACGACTACAACCCTGCAGATCAAACAATGACGACATTATTTACATATTATTGACGATCAATCAGCCCAGTAGTACATCTGCCTGTCATACGAAGGGTTCCGGATTTGAGTCCTGGTCGGACATTCATTTATTTTAAGACAAATGTTTATTCGGCTCCGAGTTCATGACTGTCTTTTTGTGTGTTTCTGGACGTGTAAAGTAAGTCCTAATATCCGGTAATCTTGCATGAGAAACCGATTTTTTGGACACAACCTATCGTAAAATGCATTTTCTTTGTTAACGGTTCATAAATGAATTACTACTAAAGTTGTTCTTTGCAAATGTCCACATTGAATTTGAGTTACATTATTATAATTTGTAACTTAGAAAGAAGTCCGTTATTGGCAGTGGAATTGAAATTATAATTGTAGATATAATATTGTTTAAATATTTATATATGGTGATGTGTGACTTTGTTTATATTAAAATAGAAAATGGCAATAAAAAATGTAAATACATGATCACTGAGGTTGCCGATGGTTTGCCCGCGGCGTTCCACTTCAGTCTTCAGCGAGTCGCTCTCGTTCTTCAAGTGCTCCACGAGCCGGTTCTGTCTCACTGCGTTGTTGTCCGCTTCCTGTGATAATTGAACATTACTATATACCTAACGGTAACTTATTAATACACACAGAAGATGCACCAGCGTATTTTAAGGAGAGATGCCGGAGTCCGTTTGCCTTCCCATCCCATTCAATACCACTATAATCGATTATAAACTAATCGATATTTTCATTTCAAACGTCTTAACCGATTTTTCAAACAACGTCATTTATGGTTTTTGAAATTATATACTTAGAAATTTTAAAGTAAGAAAGTTGCAACATGCAATAACACTACCCACCAATTTGAATTTAAAACTATCAATTTGTGGTGATTATTCTTACTGTGGTGATTATTATTCTTCACTACATAATCGATTATTTCTATTCGAGACATCGATTTATTTAAAAATCCATTATCGTGGAACAAGAAACAAATCGATTGTCTAAAAACCGATTTTCATCCATTTGTCACTTCCCTACCAAGAGTACAAAATTGATTCGGTCTAAGATTCTTACGTATCAGATATAATTGTTTATTAAATTCAGATAACAAGATCCAAATCTAAATATTAAGTAAAATCGGATTTTTTAATCGAATCAGGGTTATGACATGTAGTTCTCCAAATCTAAAATTATGAGAGTATCGAATCACTCTGTTTGACAGTTCTTCTTGTCCTATACCTGACTCGAATAAAAAATCCGACTATAGATTAAGAGCCTGAAACCGCTCTGTGAAACTGATTTTCTTCATACATATATTTAATATATTATTTTATTCAATTATCGCTAACTTGATTTTTTTTCTTCAAACTCCACCAACACTCCACCAACAAGTGTTGGACATCTTTAACAATTCCACATCGTAATTTGGAGAGCTAGTCTTTTTCATGAGGTATCCAAATTTATTGAGTGGCATGTATCCAGAACGCAGCCTGAATGCTAAGACCGTGTATTTTCTATTTTTTTTTTTTTTTTTTTTTTTTTTTTTATTTTTTTTTTTTTTTTTTTTTATAGATTAGTGGGCGGACGAGCAAGCGGTCCCACGTGGTGGTAAGTGTTACCGCCGCCCATGGGCACCTGCAACACCAGGGGGTATGCGGGTGCGCCGCCGACCTTGCAAAATCCTGTTCACAGCTCTCTTGAAGAACCCCATATCGTAGCTCAATGGAAAGACCTCTTGAGGCAGTTCGTTCCACAACCTACGGGTTCGCGGTATAAAATAATTTTAGGACCGAACAGTGCGCGACACCTCCGTATCGAGGAAATGCGGATGGACCGCACTTCTGTGACGGGAGGTGCGGTTATAGAAACCCGAGGTGGGAATTATATTATATTATTTAAATTGGTTTCGGAAAACCAAGGTATATGAGGAGGCTCACACTGAATGGTTTTATACCATATACCCTTTTCTCGGGGTTTTTCATCAAAATACTCCTTCCAAAGCATATAGCATTTCTTTTTATATATAGGCAATATTTCCGAATAACATATACCTTATATACCGAATTTTATACCTATATATCTTATATTATAACATATACCGAATAACATATGTATACATATTATATAAATATATATTTCTCTATCGTCTGAAATCCTCAATATATGATACCCTCAATATGTGTCGGGACCCATTACAGCCCTAAATTTATGCCACGGTTATTTAAATGTAATATTTTGGCTAAGATAACATAAGCTATCGATACATCTCTGGTCTCAGAGGCGCATCGATTGATCGATTAGCGCAGAACATGATGGTGAAGAAAAGAATGTGAGGAAACCTCGCGTTATATTTCCTCCTATAACTACAGAAGGAAATAGAATGCGGGAAAGCTCGTTCAATTACTGGAACTTCGTGAACTCTCATCGGCGAATTGCAGACGGCTGCGAGACAGTCGCAATAAACTAACGGCCGTCACACACAATCAATAAAAACTGTCACTTTTGACTGAACAGTTTAAACTGACAGTTAAAACTGACCTTCTTAGACAGTTACATACTATACACGACAGTTTTAACTGATCGTGTATGGCACGCATTAGGAGCAGGTGGCTGTTCGGCAATGGGGCTTTTGTTACTGTGCCGCCAAGCCACAGGGGGTTGATACAGGGACTTCTGTTCCTACGGAAGGGAAGCGCTCTCCCACGATTCGGTCCAAATAATCATAAGGTTGGTAGGACTTTGGGAGGGCAGAGGGGTACTTTACCTCCAGTTGCTCCTCCAACTTGGCGATGTTTTCGTCAGCGGTCGTATTCCTGTTCTCCAGCTCCTCGATGTAGCTCAAAGAATTCGTTAGACGCTGCTTCAAGCCGTCCAACTCGCCTTGCAGACGCGCTTTCTCCTTTTCAAATTTTTCCTTCTCTTTCACAGCTGAAGTCGCACCACTTGCGTGAAAAGGAGAAATCATTTTATTTTTATACGGTCCCCATGTATCGGGAAGCCATACATCATATACAGGCTTAAATAAAAAATATCTGTACCTTGTTAACGCTGAATTTAATAGTAACAATTTTTGTTCTACGACTCTATTCTGAATTTGATATTTTCCCTAAAAGGGTTACATTTTTAAATGAAGTCTCTGACTTTGTTACACTGTAGTACTCTCACTATACACTATAGAAACTGCAACACCGTACACACCATTCATAAATTAGATCCCTACTATACTTATATAAATCAGTGAGAGTGTTTGTACGCGATACGATTGTGAATTGTGTGAAAAAATACTAAATTAAAAAAGTTGTGGAACGAATGTTGTATGTTTTCACGTAAGAAATTCAGTGGTTTATTTTATAGAAAGAAGGCTGCCGCGAGCATACAGTCCACCTGGTGGTAAGTGGATACTGTCGCGCATAAACACCTACGGTACCTACATGCCAACATCAGTCCGAAACAACAAACTTTGGCACGTCCCCAGATGCGCTGCCTACCTTTGTAAGAAAGTGTGAAGAGGGTGCAGGTACTTTTTATTTAACCCTGTAGTATGGTATTTATTATTTAACGATGTAGCAGGGTAGGTACACGTGGATTCATTGAATGATCTGGTTTTATTTAATGTTGTAGCAGGGTAGGTACACATGGATTTGTGTATGTGCATTGTATATATTTGAGAATACATACTAGATATGTTATACAAGCACTCTAGGGCAGGCACGTTACAATTTAATAACGTTCTATGTTCAGTAGCTCTGGAATTCTATTCATATGTGTTTTGAAAATAGAACATTCTTATTACGTAGTATTTAAGTTTCAATTTTAACTTTTTTATGAACTCCTCCTCATTTGTTTCACCCCCCCCCCCCCCCCCCCCCATAAAAGCTGCTAATCAGGTTTTTTCGATAAGAATGTATGATGTATTTCCATTATTTCCAATTTTTACTGAGCCCGTGTGGTGGATTGTGACCCGAAAACGTCCTAGAAATTGAGTAGGAGGCGCTCGTGTCCTGCAGCGAGATGTTATAATAATTATTCTCTTTATTTCGGTCATCAATACCCATAGACTTGTTAGTAACGTGAACTTAGACTAATGAATATTTAAAATTAACTAATACTTAAGATCATCTTCATCCACTGTGTCTGTAAGGGACAGTCAACCTTGACTACAAACGTCATCAGACTGCCACACTCTGCTCATCAACGAGCCTGCCCTCTTGATAGCTTGGACGTCATCTGTGCGCGCCTCCACAAACATAGTTGATGCGCTCAAAAAGTGGGGAAGGCGCAGCAACATCCTGAATGCGTTCTTATAATGTAGGCGCGCGCAGGGAGCTTCAGGCCCGTGGAGGATACCTGACCCATAGGCTGTTAGAATAAAACGATTGGTGTAGGCTGATCAAGTATACAGTGTAATGTGACATACGCGTCATCGTCGCCGGCCCGCTTTAGCGCCATCAGCTCCTTCTCTAATCGCGTGACAGTTTTCTTGATGGTTTCAAGCGCTTCGACACCGGCGAGCTCGCGGGCGTGCATCGCGTCCGACAGCGCTTTTGCCTCCTCTGTGATATAAATCAATAATAATAATAATTATTCATTTCAAATATAACATAATATTCACAAGTGGGGTTAGTAAGATACTTATAATCATTGTTAGTAAGAAACTAACTATCTAAATATTTTATCATTAATCCCACCCAAGAATTTTGGATGTGACAATCAATCCTGTTTGCTTGTCTAATGAAATGAGATAAAATCTACATATATTATTAGGTAGTCGGAATATATTTATTAAACGAATGTTGTCCATTTAATTCCACTATGTTTCGCCTTTTTTCTGGCAGAGCCATTATTCCATTGCTATAAAATTTTTGGGGTTTCTGACTGAAAAATTGATTTGAATGCTATATACAGGCTTCTCTTGAACCGGTTATTGAACAAGTTTGTAACGAGCGGCAAAGGAGTTTGTATTTATGCGAATGCTCGATTGGCCAATACTTTACGTTCATACTTTAATAAGAAAGATTCTATCCGTGTGATTTAAAATAAATTAATATGATTCCTCTTACCTATCTCAGCTCGTAAATTCTCAATGGTTTTGTTCCCTTCGCTGATCTCCGCAAGGTAAGAGTTCACCGTGGCATCGAAGCGACCTAGTTTGCTCTGAAAAATTATGGACCCAATGAGTCACTGTTCAATGTGTTTCTTCTCAGAGGAGGGTCCTAGGTTACCGATTCTGTCTCACGAGTAGATCTTTTTTAGAAAGAAGGTGGCAAATGATCGTACAGTTCACCTGGTGGTAAGTGGATACTGTTGCCCTACGATATCTGCGATACATGCCAACATCAGTCCAGAGTGACATACGGTAGCACGCCGCCGCATGCGTTGCCTACCTTTGGAGACTTCGGAATGGATTTGGAGTAAGGATTGGGAATAATGGGGAGGCATAGGGTGCGATGGGCTCTGGCATATCTCACTCACTACCGAAATACGTACGTACATAGGGGGAATGAGATAAAGTGGATAATGCAGTACATTTTACGATAAATTAAAATACTTTACGCAAAACGTCTGTTTTAGCAAATGCGAGTATTATTGCTTAACAAAAGTCTATGGACTATATGGAGCAGGACAATAATATGTAATTGGTGTCTGTTCATTCACTTATATAAAACATTACATTATATAAAAGTATATAAACATTACAAAGTAATAATAACCATACGTGTACAATAATACGTACTTATATATTTATGTTGTCCTCAGTGACTTACGCATCAAAATAAGGATAAACAGCTATTGAGTTCAAACACACCTTATGACATCAGTTGGAAAAATCTAAGGCAAAAATACTATTGTCCGGGTCCTTTTTTTCCAGGTTAAGATTATTTCAAGGAATATCCTATATCCTACTCCCACCGCATTATTATAAATTTGGGAACTGAATAGAGATTATTTTAATAGAAAAAACGGTGTCATATGCGCAGACGGTCAACTTGGTGGCAAGCACGGACTAATTATGTTATAGAAGCCGCATGTTAAACGCAAAGTGTAAGAAAGACGTGACCAAATATGGTAGGTCATGGATATAGATACGTACGACGAACTCGGCGCAAACTCTTAGTTGCAATCAAGTAACAGAGCTATGTATAGGTTGTTTTTTGCGTGAGAAAAGCAGTTAATGTAATTACAAAAAAACGGCATTGGTTTTCATCGGTAAGTAAAAATAACCCTCTGATATACTCACCCTCGAGCATCGCTAAATTGGCTGAATTTTATTCTATTTTTGCAGATGTGTAGTTTTTAGGCTAATTGGTCTGTGGTGGTAAGCATCTTGATTACTTTTGTCCGTGGACAACAGCGATATATACCCACATCAGTTCAATCAAACGTTGGCCCATTACACCCCCCAATCCTCCCCCGGTTGGGGGTAAAATATGCAGTTACTATATATTATTTTTTAAATAAAGTTACACATAGTTTTAATAGATAATTTTCTAATCCATCAAAATGCAGTTAATTAAATAGCGAGATTTCATCAGGATTTTCTATATGTCAAAAAGTTCGTCTGTTAATTATGAAGCCCTAGTTAATTATTCCCTAGTGAAGCCAGTTTTTCAAATAAAAACTACAAAGTACTTAAGAAAATAATTGAATAATTATCAAAACTCTAGGGTTTAATTAGAAAGAAAGAAAGAACATTTATTTCAGCACGGTATTGGTTTTACGTGGTGGATTACGGCCCGAATCCCCCTACTAATTTACCAGGGGTGACCTGTGCCCTGCAGTGTCGGACGTTGTGGGCTAATATGAATAGAACGAATACTCGCACGGCAGGGTTGTTGAATATCTTCGACTTACCTTTAGTTCATCAACTTCTCCGATGAGCTTAATGTTCTCCTCTTTCATTTTGTAGTACGAGTCGTACAATTTAGTGTACACGTCAGAGTACAATTTAAGACCTTCAGTTTCCCGTATATCCTCGAGGACCTACAATGTAAAACCTTATGTACTAGTAAACCAAAGTATTGTAAACTTTGGTCACCTTCCAAAACCAGTCATATGTCCATACCCGATTTTATTATAAAGTTATAATTGTTCTATACGACACGCAGACGTTGTTTTTTGTAATAATATGTGGTATAGTGTATAGTGGTAAGTGGTATGTGGTATAGAGTGTAATAGTTTAAGTAGTCAGTCAACTTTTTAGCGGTACACGTAGGTATAGCCTGACCAAGGAAATAAAAAACTTCGCCATGATGCGTAAAACTAATAGAACTAATATTATCTTCTACTGACAACACTAACTAGCTATGAAAAGCAAATGTGGCGCCCCCACAGCAAGTTTTTTTATTTTTCTGGTCAGGCTTTACAGGTGGGTACAAGGTGGTTAAGATGCATGATGCATGATATTATTTACGAACTCTTTATGTCAGATATATTTTCAAATTAGTATCTTCAAACGCGGGCGGAAGCGATTCATTTTTGATCGCTTGGTCTTGGAAAATCCACTAAATTTTCAAAACTTTTGGGTCAATTTTAATACAAAAAAACACATCAAAACCATCAGGAATAAAGACTTTGTATCCAAACTGCGAAATCCGTTAATCGGTTTTCATATTTATCGCTAATATACTGACAGAGCGGTGATAGTTTAGAGCAGCGTTTCTCAACCTTTTTTTATGTCGCGACCCACGAAAAAGCCAAAAAGTTAAGTAAAAAGTCTCCCGACCCCGTACTATAAAATTATAATAATATTTTATAGTACTTGATATAATAGCATCAGGCGAAGGACTTTTTAACACATTTATTGAAGCAACACAAAACGAAAACTTGGACTGGAATAATGCATTGCAGTATGTACTGATGGCGCGAAAGCGATAACAGGGAAGAACAGTGGCGTGATAGTAAAGTTAAAAGATATTATGCCGCATGTGGAATGGACGCACTGCTTTCTTCACAGACATGCGCTTGCCACAAAAAAGATGCCGAACAATTTACAAAATGTTTTATCACAAGCTGTTAAAATTGTCAATTTTATTAAAAGCCGACCGTTGCAAACTAGATTGCTTTCCACACTCTGCGAAGAAATGGGTGTCGATAACCATTCACTGCTTTTCCATTCTGAAGTGAGATGGTTGTCGCGTGGAAAAGTTCTTACAAGGCTTTTTGAATTGCGAGATGAATTAAAAATCTTTTTTACAGATAAAAATAGTTCATTTTTAGAATTTTTTTTTTTTTTTTTTTTTTTTTTTATAGATTAGTGGGCGGACGAGCAAGCGGTCCCACGTGGTGATAAGTGTTACCGCCGCCCATGGGCACCTGCAACACCAGGGGGTATGCGGGTGCGCCGCCGACCTTGCAAAATCCTATTCACAGCTCTCTTGAAGAACCCCATGTCGTAGCTCAATGGAAAGACCTCTTGAGGCAGTTCGTTCCACAACCTACGGGTTCGCGGTATAAAATAATTTTTGGACCGAACAGTGCGCGACACCTCCGTATCGAGGAAATGCGAATGGACCGCACTTCTGTGACGGGAGGTGCGGTTGTAGAAACCCGAGGTGGGAATTATATTAAACAATTCTTCAGAGCATTCCCCATTATAAAGGCGGTAGAACACACAGAGAGACGCAACGTCTCTCCGAATGCTGAGGGATTCTAAACCGCCCGTGAGAGTGGGATCGTCGACAATACGAACAGCACGTCGTTGGATGGAGTCAAATGGGTCCAATTGGTATTTCGGTGCGCCGGCCCAGAGATGAGAGCAGTACTCCATATGGGGCCTCACCTGAGCTTTGTAAAGCATAAGGAGTTGCCCAGGTTTGAAGTACCGCTTCGCTCTGTTCAGCACACCGAGCTTTTTGGAGGCCATTTTGGCCTTATTTTCCAGATGACCCCTAAATTCGACTTTGCTGGAGATGTCGATACCAAGGATCCCGATACTCTCCAAGATCTTAAGAGGTATGCTCTGAAAGCGAGGTGCTACAACAAAAGGGGTTTTTTTAGCGGTGAATGCACAGACTTGCGTCTTACTGGGGTTGAAATCCACTAGGTTTAGAGAACCCCAAATCGAGACTAGATCTAAAGAGTTTTCGATTTCAGACACAAGCCTGGCGCGACTCTCTTCCACTTCGACCCGAGGGATGTTGGCGCGGCCCCTGTACAAGGCGTCTCCAGTACTGTCATCTGCATAGCAACGTATGTCACCAATTTGCAACAGGTCGTTGATATGCAGAAGGAACAGAGTTGGAGACAGCACGGAGCCTTGCGGGACGCCAGCGTTAATAGACATGGTGTCGGAGCAGCTACCATCGATAACGACTCTGATGCTCCGTCCAGTCAGGAAACTGGCAACCCATTCGCATAATCCCTCGGGTATCCCGAAAGATGGTAACTTGGAAAGCAGCGATTTGTGCCATACCCGGTCGAAAGCTTTCGCAATGTCTAGGCCTACAGCCAGAGCCTCGCCTCTACTCTCAATGGCGTCAGCCCAGCGGTGTGTTAAATACGCTAAAAGATCACCAGCGGAGCGATTATGGCGAAATCCATATTGACGGTCGCTAATCAGCTGGTGATCCTCTAGGTACCCAAGGAGCTGTGTGTTTATGACACGCTCCATCACCTTGGAGAGGAGGGAGGTGATCGCTATTGGCCTGTAGTTGGCTGGGTCTGTGCGGTCACCCTTTTTAGGTAAAGGGTGAACATGAGCTACCTTCCATGTTGACGGGAAGCTTTTTGTAGAGTATGAGAGCCTAAAGAGTCGCGTAAGCACCGGGGACAACTCGGGAGCGCAAAATTTAAGCACCACTGCAGGAATACCATCAGGCCCACTCGATTTTCGGACATCAAGAGATGCTAGAGCTCGCCGGACTTCACGCTGTGTGAAACAGATTTCCGGCATGGAGCTTGTGCACCTTGAGATAGACTGTGGTGAGGCACCTCTATCGTCCAGTGTCGAGTTTGAGGCAAAGAGATAGCCCAAGAGATCGGCTTTCTCCTTCGCCCCATGGGCCAGTGACTCATCGAGTTTCCGCAGTGGAGGGAGTGACGACTGACAGAAGTTACCTTCAGCAGCCTTAGCGAGCGACCAGAAAGCCTGGCTTCCAGAAGGATAGCTAGCTAGTCGGTCGCCAATTCTGCGGATGTGCTCATTCTTTGCTCTGACAATGATCTTCTTACTGCACCTCGAGGTAGCGTTAAATTTCTTCCTCAAGTCGGAGGTATTCGGATCTTCGGACACCTGTGCTCTGGCCCAGGCCCTGTATGCGGCCCGTTTATTACGACGGGCCTCTCTGCAGGACTGATTGAACCATGGTTGGCTCCGTCCGCCTACCGATATCGCGGTGCAAGGAATATAACATTCCATGCCCTGCAACACCACGTCGGTAACGGAGTCTGCACAGGTATCCGGATCTCCCGACGAGAAACAAAGCTGCCCCCAGGGATAAGAGGCGTAAAATTCGCGCAACCCATCCCAATCTGCTGACTTGTAGTGCCAGACTTTGCGCGTTCCCTGTGAATGGGTCCGCACGGATTGCTTGGCTGGCACAGCAGTTCGAATGATACAATGGTCGGATGATCCTAACGGGGCATCAACAACAACATTGTAGTCATTCGGCCGCGTAGTCAGCAGGAGGTCCAGTAAGGAGGGAGTATGGCTCTCGATATCAGGTATCCTCGTAGGTGAGGACACCAACTGCGAGAAACCATAGGCCAGGGCAAAGTTATAGGCTGCTCTCCCTGCGCGGTCGGTAGTTCGGGATCCCAACCACTCTTCGTGGTGAGCGTTGAAATCACCAAGGATCACCACTTCCGCGCAAGGGAACTGCTCGAGCACTCTGTCAGTCGTTTCTTGTAGACGCTCAAAAAAACGAGTCGTCTCCGTATCACCGCTGTGGGACCTGTAAAGGCAAGCGTAGACTTTAGTGGAACGTCCGTAGTCAATACGCGCCCAGAGAATCGACAGGTCCCCGTCTTCAAAATGGCTGAGGCGGCGGCAACAAACATCCTCCCGGACGTACATGCATACCCCGGCACGTCGCACAAAACAGTGCTCCAGTTTGTAACCGGGGTAATGAAGATATGATGTATCGGCCGGGCAGGAAATCTGTGTCTCCGTCAAGAAAAGTAAGGCCGGCTTTGCCGTCTCAAGGTGGTAGTGGACGGCGTCGATGTTACTATGCATCCCCCTAATGTTGCAAAAGTCCACTTTAAATGTGGAACTTACAGGATGGGCCGCTGAGTGCACATTATACATTTTCTTGTTCCTGGCCATTGTGAGTGTGAATAGGAAAAATAAGAAGAGGGGGGACGGAGAGAGAAATGGTCGCATGTGGATCAAAGGACAAAGCACGGGGCGGAGAAAAAATCAGGTCACAAAGGTTGTGTGACTTGCTGGCGCGGGGTACGGAAGGGCCCCCGGTCCCCCCCCGGGGGCAGCAGTCGGGTTCCACTCCGGTCTCCTCCGGCACAACTGCTACCCCAAGGGATTTTTCGCGTGCGGCGGGGCAGCCTCCTGGGGTGGAGATTAAAGTAAGATCCCCGGGTTCGGGCCCCCAACAACCCGCGGGCGGTCAGCGGACAACCGTTTCACCGGGTCTCCCTGATCCCCGCGCCACCATGTCACGCCCATGCGCGTCTGTAATTCCCCGCAACCGCCGGTCCTCATTTCCACACGCAACAATCCCTCTCTCGGGACGGCTTCTTCCGCTCACCGCCGGAACACGATGCGGGCCTCGCGGCTTATAAGGCATCATTATGGCGGCGGACTCCGACGGAAGGGTGGTAGCAATGCCGACGGAGTAACCCTCCCACCGCAAAAAGGGAACGCCATTGCCTCGTCAGTTAACAGCAGGGTGCACCACAAGCAGGTGAGGTTGGCTTAGGCTCAAAAGATGGTAGGTGAGCCTCTTACACCCCAAATTTTTACAAGATACAGAATCTTTATTACTATTGGCTTACTTGAGTGACATATTTTCACATTTGAATGACTTAAATACGAGTTTACAAGGCCGTAACAAAAATATTTTACTTATGACAGATAAAGTCAATGCCTTTATCAAGAAGCTTAGTATTTGGATTATACGCCTTGAAAAACGAAATTTTGATGCATTTACTGCAACTTCTGATTATATTAACAAAAATTCGAATTTAGAAAATTCAGTTATTGATCGCTTGTTGGAGAGCATGAAAACGCATTTAGGTGAATTGAAGATTCAGTTACTAGAATATTTTCCAAATGACAATAATGATTTATCGAAAAGATGGGTTCTCAATCCGTTTGATGACAATATTGTTGCAGTTGCCGAGTTACGAACTGAGACTCACAATCAACTCATTGAGCTATCGACTGATAAAACTTTACAACTGGAATTTTTATCTCAAGATTTAGATAAATTTTGGCTTGCACGACGACGTGAGTACGGAAGCCTAGTAACGGAAGCTTTGAAAACATTGATACCCTTTGCTACTTCTTACTTATGCGAAAAAGGTTTCTCATCTATGGTGGCTTTGAAAACTAAATACAGAAATCGTCTGTTATCACTCGAAAATAATTTACTTATGAGTGTTTGCAATGATGATCCACGTATAGAAATACTTTAAAGTGAGAAACAATTCCAAACATCGCATTAATTAATTAATGTTCACGATTAATCATTTTAATTAAATAAAGTTAGCTGTAAGTTTATTTTTTCATGTTGTTATTTATTACATTGTAATATTTAATTTTATAACACGACACTAAAATTCATTCCTTTAATAAACGAATCTTTTGTATAGTTTGTATGTTTCGATGTCTTATTATTTTTCAACAGACTGCGACCCCCTTTAATAACAAACGCGACCCCCCTAGGGGTCGCGACCCACCGGTTGAGAAACGATGGTTTAGAGGAATCTTGACTTTCATTCGTGAGGGCGTGAGTTCAAACAACTGAGTTTTTGCTTGAGTACGGATTTAAAAAAAATATCACTAGCTAGGCACTGAAGCAAAATACATGGGCTTGAGAATTAAAAAAACACTGAAATATCCTTTACCAATCCGCACTGGGCCCGCGTTTTAGATTATGGCCCGAAACTCCCTTCCAACTTCCTACCCTACTACAGGGCATAGGGCGTTATACATATTGATACATATTTAAAAGGAATTAACTTTTATATTACAAGATAATCTGAGTAAGCTGGATAAGAAGATATGCTTATTTAATATTGCCGTCATATTTGCGGCCGGACCGATGACCGATGGTGTGACGATCGAGTCCTCGAGTGGACGCCACGCGATGTACCGGGAAGCGGAGTGTGGGACGCTGCGCTAACAAGGGGAGTGTGGGACACTGCGCTAACAAGCGGAGTGTGGGACGCTGCGCTAACAAGCGGAGTGTGGGACGCTGCGCTAACAAGCGGAGTGTGGGACGCTGCGCTAACAAGCGCAGTGTGGGACGCCACTAGGCCAGGTGGATCGACGACTTAAAGAAATTCGCCGGTGGTGGTTAGATGAGAAGAGCCTAGGGTCGTGTCTAGCGGCGAGCCTTGGGAGAGGCCTACCTATATCTAGTAGTGGAGACAAGCTGAATGTATAGTAAAGACTTCCCTGGCCTAAGACGGTATATACATCTACTAGTAGAGAGACATACACTAATACTATGTTATTGCGTTAAGGTTTTTACCTTTGAAAACTCCTTCTCAGCCTCTGTGGTCTCGGAAGCTATGGCCATAGCGCCCCCGAAGGTCTCTTCTTCTTCGGCTTCCATTTTTTGTTATTTTTTCAACCCCCTTATCAAAATATTTATGGATGAAACTAAAAATTAAAAGGGAAAATAAAAAGCTGTTATAGGCGTGGACGTGTGAGGTTTGCTCAGTTGCTATGGTTACAGCATTTGCTTAGTAACGCGTTTTTAAAAGAATAAATCGCAATAAAGTTGTATATCTCTAAAATATATCGATAGTGGAAATTTGATTTTTTTTTATCTTTTGAGACAAATCACAGCTTTACAGGACACAGCCATACCAGGCATAGCAACAAGTAACGTGCTTTCGAAGTGCTTTCGAAAAGTAACGAATATATTCATTATTTCTGAAATTGAGAGTTTTTCGAAAAAATCCTCTGACACGTCGATTTTGTTTTAAACAAAGACACTTTTTGACATACGACCCATATTTGTGACGTCATCGTTGTTCGAGATATGACGTCATCGACATTTTTTTTAAATGGCAACCCCCAATTTCGGCCACGCCATTTGAAAGAGCGTGTCATTCTACGTACACATCGTCAAAAATTATGGTATGATTACATTAGCGTGAGTATGTAGGTTAGACAAAAAAATGAAGAAAAACGATTTTAAATTTCAAATACTAAATTTCCGTTGGCACCGTTGGCTGCCTGACAGTAGCCAAGACGATTAATAAATTCTTTTTGAACATTGTCAATAACTTCAGGAGGTATACGATGTATCTCGTGACGAATTCTTGCTTTTAAATCTTCTAAATTCTCCGGTCTAGTAACGTATACTTTGCTTTTTAAGTATCCCCACAAGAAGTAATCTAGGGGTGTCAAATCTGGCGATCGGTCTGGCCACTAATGATCACGCTAATGTAATCATACCATAATTTTTGACGATGTGTACGTAGAATGACACGCTCTTTCAAATGGCGTGGCCGAAATTGGGGGTTGCCATTTAAAAAAATGTCGATGACGTCATATCTCGAACAACGATGACGTCACAAATATGGGTCGTATGTCAAAAAGTGTCTTTGTTTAAAACAAAATCGACGTGTCAGAGGATTTTTTCGAAAAACTCTCAATTTCAGAAATAATGAATATATTCGTTACTTTTCGAAAGCACTGTATAATCAACTACTTACCTTATCTTTTAGGGCGGTAACATATTTCTGTGCGAAACTGTAACTGCGATGGCATAGAAAATTTTGATTTTTAAAAACATTCAAAGAAGTTTGCTAAGAGTATATACTCGTAATTTTCACAGTTAATCACGTTTATTTACCTTTAATTATATTGCATATTATTTTTTGTATCGTTATTTCATGTTTGATAATTAATTTATGAAAATTAAAATATAGAATTGGTTTTCTGGTTTTTCTTTTCATATGTGACAATTGTTCAATTGGCACATTCTGCCAGTGTCAGTTTTCTTCGTAATAAAAAAATCAAATTCTAAAACGTATCAGAAGTCGCTCAGTTAAGTGAAGGTTTACCGGTAAGGTAAAATCCGGTAAGGTGAAGGTAAGAAGACTCCTTAGAAGCACACGAGAAACGCAGTCCCACGCTTTTATTTGATTACTACAAACACCACGCAAAAAAAACATTGCACTTTCATAAACTATCGCTATTAGACCACAAAGCGCATAATATGCAATGTTTATAATATTAATTGAATCTTGAATTGAATTAATTGAACGCAGTCGCCACTGAAGATGTCAACCGAAAGTTGTTGACGAAACGTTTGGAAAATAGAGAAGAGATTCCAGAAGACCTCGGCCAAGTACGCCGGAAGATTCAATTAATATGGACACCGGCCGAGAAAGCCTACACTCCACTATAAATGTTTATAATAATCAAACAAAATTCAACTTAACTTTTCGAATTCCCGCCAAAAAGTTGGAATTCATTTTCATCCCGAGATATGAAATTAAATAATTACAAAGTAACAATTTCCCACTCTGTCAGTCGTTAATTTTAAAGAATTAATTAAAATAAACTTCCATGAAACAATTGTATTATCGCTATTTTTGCAGATGCGTAGTTTTTAGGCTAATTGGTCTGTGGTGGTAAACTTTAAAGAACTTTAAAGAGGTGTATTTTAAATGCTGGAGAAAAGTTACACAAAATCCATTTGTAATACATTGGAAATGTAATCCATTTGGAAGTTTTCAAATTAAAATACCCAATATTAAACCTAATATATATATATATATTGTTAGATTAACATTTAATTATATAGGTTGATTAAAATAAGTATACTGTATACGTATATATAATAAAAAGTATACGGTATATATAATAACTAAAAGGACTGAATTAAAAAGTTAAATTCATTATTGAGGAAGGATAACAACAAGCCCCTCAGACGCTGGGATGGGGAACTCCATAGGTCATTCCGGAATAACCTACAATACCTTTGTTATGCGTCCTTTTCTCTTTAACCATATTAAAAAGAGAAGGCAAAACATGACAATGTGGCAAATACTATGTTTGTGTTGTATACGTATATATGCGTATATCGTAATTGCTTTACTCCGAGGGCCACTAATTGTACTACAGTAATGAGGAAGCAATTCGTTGTGGACAGCAATCACTGGCTCGTATTTCTATGTCAGCTTGATGATTAAATTGATCAAATATAGTAGAACGCTTCCCTGAGGTCCAACTAAGGACCTTGATTTATTTTATTAATGCAGGAGGTAAGTGGCTCCGCATTTTTATGGAACAAGTGACTTAACAAGTACGAAAGCAGCCTAAATAAATAGCTTAAATAAGTTTTACCATATTTTTCGGTTTTCCGCCACACCATGGTACGAGGGGAGGTCAAAAAGGCCGCAGAATAGAGAGGGTTGTAGATGAAATAAAACAATTACACTTTTTTCTTCAATATAATTTTCATTCAGGTCAATACATTTTTTTGATCACATTATTTTTATACAGTGGAAAAAATATTATTTTCTCGTATGTAAAAATGTGGTTCCACATTGATTTAGAAAAAATACGAGTACCTATTTCTATGCGGATACCTTTCCTTTTTACTCAGAGTAGCAAATATTTGTCTGGACTACAGATTCTGGCCGAAATATTAGGAGCTATTTGACTACGCCTTTAGATAGTGAACAATTAATTCAGTCAGATTATTATTATTATTACATATAGTTTTTATAGAAATAAAGTGACAGACGAACAGACAGACGGCTAGTCCACTGGTGGAAAGTGAACATTGTCGCTTAACGTTGCAAAAATGGGGAGGGGTCGTATTAGATCGAAAGGAGTGGTGGCATATTTCACTCACTACCGAAACACGTACGTACATTAGTGTATAGGACAAAATGGGAAATTACATTATTTTACTAGACGGAATTGCCTTTCAATAATCACTAGTATGTAGCGTCTGTTGACTTTTATAACTGCATAAATGACTAACTGTGGTATTCTTACTCTATACAAAAAAAAACTATACTCTGAATCAGAGCACTTACACTATCGACCTTGATTTTTGGGTTTCCTACAGGAAATCCTAAATTTCAAAACCTCCGAGATTTTTTTGAAGTATCGTTGGCACACTTTAATAGGATTTTCCCTATAAAATCCCATTTTAAAATGGACACACGGCACACAGCTTCTATGAATTTTCCTTTAAAGAAGTAGACGAGATGTGATTTGTTTTCGAGTCCAGGATTCAATTATATCAAGACTGAGGGGCTGGTTTATTCGGTGATTAATATGCTAGAGTATGAGCACCCGCTACATGTCTGCTTCAGCAGTGTCTGCTTTTTTGCAAATTTGAGTCAGCATCTTTAGAGGAGGGCATAACGTACTAGTGTGTGTTTGAGTAAAGTTGCCTTCTATGCGGTATCTATTGATATGTCACAATCAAAAGTCACCTTTTCTACACGGCATCCATTTATAGGGACTCTCGCACACCTGATGCTACCTATACTGCCCTCCATGAAAAAAAAGAAACAAAATGCAATTTGATAACATTCAAGAGAAGTGCAATAATATTCGGTAAAATTTTCATTAATTTAAAATCAAGATAGAAATTTGGTGTTTTGGATAAAACAAAAAGAATTTCACTATTGTTTATTTTTCAGTTCCGATTATAATGTTACTATTATGCTTTCGTTAAAAATATTACAAACGTATGCGAGTACAAGGCTAAAAAAGTGTAATATACTCGGTATACGTCTTTGGTCTGTGCCAAAATAACGACAAAAATATCACTGATAATAATATAACTATAATAATATAGCATAAAAATAACTACTATAAAAGTAGCAAACATTTCCGATTGCCAACATACTACTAATAGTGACAAAAGGAAAAAAAATGAGTGCACTGTCGCACGGCATTGTCGTCACAAGCGAGCATTCCCAACAGCCACTTCTTAGTAATAAGCGTTGTGACACTTTTCTAAAAACCAGTAAATTGTGTGATTCATCACAATCATCACGTACGTCACAGACAGGTAGTGCGGACTTCACCGAGCATTTATAAATAATGGAGTTTTATTAATATTAATAGACAGACAAAAGGCCTACTTTAAAGTGATTTATCTGTTAGTGACTAATTATTATGACTGTTACTGCAATGCAAGCGTAAAACAAAGCGCGTTTGCGATAAATTCAAGAATTGATCAATTGATTTCTCGAGGAAGGATTTAATGAATATTTTTATGAATATCGATACAGTAGTTTTAAAAAAAATTGCTGCTTGTGTAAGAAAGGTTTAAATTCAAGCTAACACCTTTAATATTAATTTATTATTAATTCACCTTTATTCAGTCGAAAAGTAACGGATTTCGATGTAGTTTTAGGTAAAAAAAGTAAATGAATTGTTCAAATAGAGATTCACCAACTAAAACAAAGAAACAAGTTTGTGTATGCAGTAAATATGGCAGTAAATATAGTGTATGCAAACTTACTTATTTTTATATTAGTTATTTAAATATATGTATTCATATAGGAGTTGGAGGCGGATTTTTGTTTTTTAATAATTAATTTATTACTGTTGAATAGAGTATTTATTCCCGAAAACTAAGGATATTTTTTTATTAAAGTCAGTTCTGTAGTTTGGAAAATAATAACAGCCTTACAAAGACGAGATAACCCTTAACGAATTCTCGGGAAGAATCGGGTTCTTAGCTGCGGGAAAAATCTATTACTCGTACGGCTCGCATCACGGAATATACAAATGTGGTTCGCATGCATTGTGTTGTATACAATGAATGTACGTAAAAATGATCCCTTCTTTATGCCAAGGCACGCGTGGCGCGCCACACTGCGCTTCTCGGTACGTATTCGTGGTCTCTAATCCATATACGATTTTTAAACTATTGCTCAAAATCCTAAAATTTTCTTATTTAAAATTTTATTTATTTTCTCAAGAAATAACATAACTCCTATCCAGCCGGATGATTTTTTTTATATTTTAAGTTATATTTAGCCTTTATTATTCGTTTTTTTTAAATGTTGTTCAAAATATATTGTAAATTCGAAGGTTTACGGGATAGAGCCCCCTCTAGACTCTAAAATCTAAATACATGCCTCTCTAGACTCCTAAATCCATGCCTGGTGTTTGTAGAGTCCTAACGGAAGACATCGACATAAGTTTATGTGGACAATTTGTGACAAACATTGTTACATGGGGTTTAGTGTTCCAATAGGGAAGTAATTTGAATACCGTTATGATTATCAAATTAAATATCTCAAACATTTGGTATGCCTAACCACATATATGCTATGCAGGAAGTATCTGTTAAAGAGTTCGTGAAGGTTTTGTCTAATATTTAATAATTGTAAGGTTTATTTTTTTACATTTTATGAAGTTTGACATTGACTTTGCTTTTTGTGTAGTACCTATCACTTCTACCTTCAACTGCTACCTTAGATAGATATAAATTAACGGTATCATAATTATTATCAAGGGAGGTGATAGTTTAACGGTATCTGGTACACGTAACACGAGTCACATCAGATTGAGTAGTATGTTACCAACGACATCACAAACCACGCTACTGGTGGTGTCGTTAGGAATCGTTTTTATCAACGACAACACTACTTTAGTGAAAATAATTAGGTTTTAAAACTGCCACTACCACTGAGTATTCACTTTAGAACGGATTAGATTCCATCGTTCTTTGAGCAAGGTTTGACTTGTTTGTTTCGTCAAATGTATTGAAAACATAACTATACCATACTACCATATCAGACTATGTCTGTACTCTGTCCAGTGTTGGATATAGGCATTCCCCAACGCTCACCACCACACACGATCTTCTGCTCTCCTCATAGAGCCACTGCCGGCGACTTCCTTCAACCAAGCAGCCCACGTGCCCGGAGGTCGTCCTACGCTACATTTCCATAGGTAATGGAAAAAAAAAAGAAAGATTAATCTGAAGAATGGATTTTTATTTTTCTTTAGATTTAAACGTACTACAAATTACCGGCCAGTTACTAATCATCAGGTTTAGATTTGCTTGTCTTCCATTCATAAAAAAATATCTTCATGGTTATGTACCGCTCAATTGAACGGTCAACATGCGTTTAATCATCAGTCTCGGATGCACTGAACTGTAAACAGCCTTTGCCAGTTCATTATGAACAACCGTTACTTTTGTTTTTGCTTCAAGGATACGTTGAACTTGTCTGTGGTTAATATTAGATGAAGTGATTTGTGGTCGTAATCAACAACCTGAGCAATACAGAGACCGATAGAATCAATAGTATCTTGTTGTAAGTATTGGGTGTTTCTCGTGGACTATTTTATTGGGCATTATGTTTTATTGGGTATTGATCACGACTTTCGAATGTCGCGAAAAAATCACTACATCTCGATTAAGGGTCACCAGCTGAATCCAAAATAACAGTCAAATAAATGTTGGTCAGTTTAATATCAATGATAAACTGATTGAAATGGAATTAAGTAATAATAACAAAAATAATTTAGGTTTAATATCACAGTTAATTTCGTTCGTGGGTGAAATCGGTTCAATAGTTCCGAAATTACGACGGTGGAAGATTTTCAAAAAAATCTCCAATAAAATGCAATGTAAATTATAAAAATATATGTAGAGGGTTGGCTCGATAATTTACAGTTTAGAATGATAAATAATTCTAGTCTAGGAGCTAATGAAAATGTCGATTTTGTTTTGCATTTACGATATCAGTTAGTATTTTAAATATATTCCTAGAAAAATCATATTCGGAGGTCCTTGAGTGGCAAATTTCGTTTTCTCAGAAAAATGGTTTGGGACATTTTTAATCGTTGGTACTTGTTCTACAGAGTTCAGAAATAATGAAAAATAGATTCATAAGCATAGACTTAATAAAACAAGTAAGTAATAATAAAACAAATAATTAAGTAATTCGCAGAGGTATTATGACATCACAAAATTGGTTTTTGCTCGAGATTAATTAATTGCAAAACGGTTAATACCCAACAAGTTTAGAAGTAATCCAATTACCGTGACGTCATTATTGATCACTTCGATTGACGAGAATTTGACACAAACAATGATTTGGGGATTTTGATCTCAAAAGTACTTACGTATTTTTTTTATAGAAAGAAGGTGGCAGTCGAGCAGATAGTCCACCTGGTAGGAAGTGGAAACTGTCACTGCCACGCTGTCTACCTTTGGAGATTTAGGAACGAATTTGGAGAAAGGATTCGGAAGGGATAGGATAAGATGGGATGGGAATTGGCTCTGGCATATCTCACTCACTACCAAAACACGAACGTACATTGGGGGAACAGAATACAGTGGTAATACAGTACATTTTAAGGTAGACTTCTTTTTTTTTTTTTTAGAAAAGTGGACGAACGAGCAAGCGGTCCCACGTGATGGTAAGTGTTACCGCCGCCCAAGGGCACCTGCAACATCAGGGGGCATGCGGGCGCGCCGTCGACCTTGCAAAATCCCATTCACAGCTCTCTTGAAGAACCCCATATCGTAGCTCAATGGAAAGACCTCTTGAGGCAGTTCGTTCCACAGCCTACGGGTTCGCGGTATAAAATAGTTTTTGAACCGAACAGTGCGCGACACCTCCGTATCGAGGAAATGCGGATGGACCGCACTTCTGCGGGAGGTGCGGTTGTAGAAACTCGAGGTGGGAATTATATTAAACAATTCTTCAGAGCATTCCCCATTGTACAGGCGGTAGAACACACAGAGAGACGCAACGTCTCTCCGAATGCTGAGGGATTCTAAACCGCCCGTGAGAGTGGGATCGTCGACAATACGAACAGCACGTCGTCGGATGGAGTCAAATGGGTCCAATTGGTATTTCGGTGCGTCAGCCCAGAGATGAGAGCAGTACTCCATATGGGGCCTCACTTGAGCTCTGTAAAGCATAAGGAGTTGCCCAGGTCAAACCTTCAGCACACCGAGCTTTTTGGAGGCCATTTTGGCCTTATTTTCCAGATGACCCCTAAATTCGACTTTGCTGGAGATGTCGATACCAAGGATCCCGATACTCTCCAAGATCTTAAGAGGTATGCTCTGAAAGCGAGGTGCTACAACAAAAGGGTTTTTTTTTAGCGGTGAATGCACACACTTGCGTCTTACTGGGGTTGAAATCTACTAGGTTCAGAGAACCCCAAATCGAGACTAGATCTAAAGAGTCTTCGATTTCAAACACAAGCCTGGCGCCAACATCCCTCGGGTCGAAGTAGAAGAGAGTTGTTCAGGCTTGTATCTGAAATCTAAGACGCTTAAGATAAGAACCTCGCTTTCAGAGCATACCTCTTAAGATCTCGGAGAGTATCGGGATCCTTGGTGTCGACATTTCCAACAAAATCGAATTTAGGGGTAATCTGGAAAATAAAGCCAAAACAGCCTTCAAAAAAACTCGGTGTGCTGAACAGAGGAAAGCGGCCCTGGTACTTGAGCCCTGGGTAACTTTTGACACTCTACAAATCTCAGGTTAGGCCCCATATGGAGTATTGCTCACATATCTGATCCGGCGCACCGAAATATCAGTTGGACCTATTTGACTCCATCCAACGCCGTGTTGTTCGAATTGTCGACGATTCCACTTTCACGGGCGGTCTAGAACCCCTCAGTGTTCCGAGAGACGTTGCGTCTCTTTGCGTGTTCTACCGCCTGTATAATGAGGAATACTCTGAAGAATTGTTCAACATAATTCCCACCTCGGGTTTCTACAACCGCACCTCTCGTCACAGAAGTGCCGTGCATCCGCATTTCTTCGATTTTACACCGCAAACCCGTAGGTTGTGCAACCAAATTCCTCAAGAGGTCTTTCCATTACGCTATGATATGGGGTACTTCAAGAAAGCTGTGAATAGGATTTTGCAAGGTCGGTGGCGTATCTGCATACCTCCTGGTGTAGCAGGTATCTATTGGCGGCGGTAACACTTACCATCACGTGGAACCGCTTGCTCGTCCGATTACTTCCCTATAAAAAAAAAACTCATCTGTATGTACAAAACTTCAGATTCTAAATAATCCTTTTGTACGTATTTTCTTTTGTAACCATTTTTATCATTTAGGTACACCTAAATGATAAAAATGGTTACAAAAGAAAATACTGGTTACAATAAGGTATGTAAATAAATAAAAATATACCGAACTTTATAGGCTGGGTTTTGTACATAATTAGATGTCGTTATAAATCCATTTTCAAATTACTCAGTCATTTAGGTGCATTATTACATGTATCTATCACTTTGGTATTTAAATATCGCAGTTTCAAAATGTGTGATTACCGCACTTTAACGAACTAAAACATCCTGCGTGTCTTTCTGTGTTGTACGGATAAAAAAAAGGATAAGTACACTATACGTTTTGGAACGCAGCTTTGATTCAGTTTCTCCAAACTCTAATAACACACATAGAGGAACGGAAAAATTATGCTCGGAGTTTCTTTGGTGAATAGAATCTGAAATGAAGAAATTAAAAAAAATAAAAACATCGATACGGCTCAAAGAGTAAACCAAACTCAAACTCAACCCAACCCTACTATTTATTTATGTAACACCAAATTATTCTGCCTTTAATGCACTTTTGGATTCCCAGTAGATTTAAACGCAACGAATGATTGATTGAAGAATAAATTGCCTCTATATATTATTAAATACTTACTCGTATTTATTGCTCTTGGATTATTGCCTATTTCTTGTATAAACCACTATAAGTTACGAGTATATTTCGAAACTTAAGTCATGTGTACAATCAGTAATAATAAAAAATCTTTTATAGTTGTTTAATGTACTCGAGCGAAGCTGCGAGTTAAAACTAGCCAATAATATAATAGTAGGTATCGGTAATTATTTTAGCTAAATACTCATAATTAAGTTAGCTTAATTATGAGTATTAGCTTGAAGTTTGAATAGACTGTTTAAGAAAATGGAAATAGCTGAACGAGAAAAGCCTTTCTACAATGGTTTTATGCTTTTAAATATACGTAATAAAGTATATAGGCAAGTACTCATAAGTACTGTTTTATCCACGCAGTGTCCAGTAGTTCAGAGGAGTTGTGAGCGGCACGTGCGATCTCTAGGACGCTGTCGGACCAGAGCGGATCATTACACAACGGCTATATAAATTGCCTGTGAACAGAATACGCGGCCAGTCCGCGTATAAAGTCGCAGCCTCTGCACAGACCGCGAATAAAATAAATCACTTTGTTTCGAATTTAGAACGCGAGTGCGCGGGAAAACATTTCGTGTTTGTGAATTTAATTTAGTTTTTCGGAACAGTGATTAATGATTATTTTTTGTGATTTTTGGACCACCTACTAAAGTAATTTGTGAGTATATTTTTCAATAATATTTATGATAAAATCTATATTAAATTTAATTTGCTGATTATATCAATACAAATATGAATTAGAAAAGAATATTTTTTGACAAATTCTAGATATTAAAATTAGCCAATTTGTGAAAATATGCAAGTACCTATGTACGATTTAAATGTACATTCGTAACGAGTAGAATAAATGTAAATAGAAGGTACCTAACTAACATTTGTAATTTTATTAACCTGTAATTAACATTATTTCGACACATAAAATTACGATTTAGAGTACAATTAAATTAAATGTCAATTTGAAGATAACTTTACTTCTCGAGTTCCCGCCAAAAAGATAATCCTATTGATTTATTAGAGAAGTCAATATGAATTATGTAAGTCTACGAATACAAAAAAAGTTTGAGCTCCTGCGAACACCAATTTATATTTTGATTTGATTTGATTGATAGAATAATTATTCGGTTTCAAACCGGTTGAATTTTATTATACGCAATGCTTTATAAAATGTTTCAATGATAATTTTTGAAATAATTTATTAATTATAACACTAGAACTAGTTTTAAAAAAAACTGCAAAAAATATATGGTTTCAAACCGCTTAATACCATTTATACGCGAAGCTTTATAATTTTTTTTAATAATTTATTCGGATACATTTCTACACATTTCTTGCGTCACTTGCATTAAATTGTTCGTATAAATGTAATTATCATTATTTAAATATCAAATTACAAAGATAATAGCATTTTAACAAGTTCTTATTTGTAAAAAATATTGGGTCGGCCAAGTCCCAGTATTTATCACTTGTTATGAAGTCAATGGGGTCACTTCAATCTATACATTTATTTACTTAAACACTTTAATTAAGGTCCATCGTCATAGGTTCTCCCATAAAAACTACCGAATGATCTCCCGTGTCATCTCCATCTAGTTCACATCTCTTATAGACAAAATATTATTGTCTCTCTGATCGTAATTGTCTCCGCTATTGTTTATCATAATATTCATAATTCTATCGCCATTCAAGAGCAGGCGCGGATACCGAAAAAACTCTTGGGGGCGCTAAAAGACATCGTGAGCTATGGGTGTAATAACAAATCATCAAGTCACATGCAAAGGTTAAGAAAAGTTGCCAAGACAAGAACCGAATAAAAACACACAAGACAAAAGTAACAATTTGTGTTCTCTTCTTTAAACGATGCATTCCATGCTTCCTAGGAAGAATAGGTTTCGCAAATAACTACTCGACTGACGAATAAATTGCGTGTAGATGGATACGTCGCTCGCGTCACGGGGGGAGCCCCCCCCCCCCCGCCCGCCGCGCCCCCATATGTATCCGCCGCTGTTCAAGTATCGTACCGTACCTATCGTACCGTAACCAGTTTTTCGTCCACTACTGCACATTGTATTTTCCATGAGGTACGTCCAGAATGATCTTAAAACGGCACGCTGGCCAAGCAGGTTGACCAATTCACTCTTTTATAGGTAGATATTAGCTTTATAGCTTTTATATTAGTAGCTTTTATAGCTTTTATAGAGCCGCTACCACAATCCCTGAGGACACCCTCAGGGATTGTGGTAGCGGCTCTGTTAATCCCTTAGTCGCCTGTTACAATAACTAGGGAAAGAGATGTGGTGATGCTATTCTAAAGCCGACACCACACGTGTCTTTCCACGGTCGAATAAACCGGACCTTCTAAAGTTCACCATCACCCACAGCGCGACACCCAAACAATATTTTTGTACTGAGTTGAATCCAAGTTATTTTGACTCAAGGAAACTCTCAGAGGAGAATATTTAATTAGCCAAAGGTCTTACCATATAAGAAGTAGGTAGGTACCTATGCGCCTCATCTATATCTACTGCGGATGGGTCAGTTTTTATGTTTTTGTAAAGATATGTAAACACATGGAAAAACACCATGACGCACAAAAAAACTACAGCGCCTTTTCATATGTAGCGTTTTCTTTTTAAACGATTATCGTCATAGCCCAGTAAAGTTACGTTAATTTCTAGGGTTAAATAGCATTAATTCACATTATTTTTTCTTATTTTATAGTTTAATAGTTTTTTAACCGTGTGGTGACTGAATCCATCGAAAATATGGTGAGAAATTAATTAAATTAAATATTTCATCAAAAATATTTTATTAAAAAAAGTAACAAAAATAGCAATTAACTCAAATCAACAATTGTTGATTGTTAACACAATTGTTAACACAATTACAATAATTGTGTTAACGATCGAAATTATTATATTGAATAAAAAAAAACTGTTGATTCTCTATAATAATTCTAACGATATGAGTTTTGTTCTTGTTGACTTTATTGCAATAGGTGTAGGTGCAATATATATAAGTAGGTGTGTGCTATACAAAAAGATTAACTAAAGTACTAAAGTGTCATAAATACTAAGTGCTTTAACTGAAACGTATTTCACTTGTATTTCAGTATTTATAAGATTGTTAATTCAATTAAACATTCTTTTATTAATAACGATATCTATTATTTTATTTGTCAATATCCTTTGCATCGTACCTACACAAGTACACTTATATATTAGACCTACACTTAGGTACATTTATTAACAAAATTTTGAAATATATGTAATATATAATGTTTGACATTTCTATTCTGACATTATTACTATTATGGTTTACTATGTATTTTTATGTTACATATAATTTTGCACGCCATTATTGACAAATGTGTCGATCTGACTATGTATTTGCCACCGTTTGTGACGCACATTACAAATAAATTGAATAATTGAAATAAATAATTGAAAATTGAACAAGTCACAATAATAATGTTTGTGTAGGTACTATGTATTCTAATTCAGCTCTAATTGTAATTCGCGCCGCGCGCCGTCTATGTGACGGGTACGCGCGCCACACGATGCCGCGCTCCGCGTCTAATTGCCTACAATCTGTTAGCGGCCCTAACAAATCACTTTTAAGATTCAAAATCGTATGTGCGCTCCTATTAAAGCTGTAATAGGTACTCTCATATTTTATCGAAAAATGTAAAATATTGGCGGATTTTGTTATTAAACATTTTATTTTGACTTACAATGTTAAGTCTATTTTCCTATTTGATTTTTGCCTGTAATATGAGAGATTAATCAACTATAGGTTCTTATCCAGTGGTGGATCTTGGTAAACGTTGGTTCAGTAAGCTATACAAATATATATCAAAGTATTATAAAGCTATTACCAATAATTTATATATGAAATATGCGAAAAATAGAAAAGTTAGAAGAGTATTGACAAAAATCAATGTTTCCAATAGTTTTCTTATTGGATTCCCGTTTAGTAGTTATTTGTTTTTGATTTTTATCGGCAAACACGAAAACATAATAGCTTCGTTCGCGGTAAGGATTCAGAACTGATTCGGAACTATACGCATGCGCAGTTCAAATAATGCCGTTCGCGGAACACACAATTCAGAATTTCTAGTTACAGTTCTGTGTTCGCGGAACCGTCGAACTCAATTCAGGATCGGTTCAGAATCAGTTCTATCAGTTCTATAACTTTGGCAAGAATCCGTAGTTCCAGACATGCGCAGTTTTTACCTAACGACATTTGACATACATGCTGCGGCTATATTCAGTTGGTTAGAAACTAATAAACTGGTTAAATAGTTAAATAAAATATAAATTTTATTAATTTATTAAGGGTTAAATAAAATATGGTTAGTTTTGTTTGTTGTTTATATAAATAAGTTTATATAATACTCTAATAAGAGTAATGTGTTTTGGTGGGTCCATTTAAATACTTGCCAACTTAGGGGTTTTCTCCCCAAATTTAGGGGGTAAATAAGTGGAATGGGTTTTTTTAGGGGTTTTATATTTTTAGGGATTTTTTGACTCTTCATATATTTTTTTGAATATATATTTTTCATATATTATGTGAAAGTATAGGCCCTGGGACAATCCAAACTATAATAGCTAATCATATTTATTTGTTGACCTAGCGACTTAACGACATCTAGTACAAATATATTACAACTACTCTGTGGTGACTGGTGGTTATTGTGCCTATGTGCCTATACATATGTACGTTGATTATTGTTTACTTGTTTAATTCGATTTGTTGTTGTACTGCTGTGCCGACAAGCAATTTGTTAATGATGCCTAAAGAAACTAAAAATAAAAAAATGTACAGTCAGAAGTACACGTAGATTTGGGAAACAGATCCAGATTTAAAAGGTAAAGAAATTTCATTCCATTTTTGTAATTTATATTTTTTCTTTTATTATATATTTTTTTAGGGGGATTTCTAAGTAATTGGGGCGATTTTGGGGGTTTTTGACTTAAGCTTTAGGGATAAATATTTTTGAGAGTTGGTAACACTGCCGATGACAGTAGATCGTACGCAGTTTGGTTCCGAAATCGTTCGCGGAAATAAAAATCACGAATCGGTCTATAACCGAGCATGCGCTCTACTACGATTCCAAATTAGTTCAGTATTAGTTCCGAATTAGTTCTGAATCCTTACCGCGAACAAAGCTATTATTATTAACATATTTCTCCGTAATAATCGGAGCTATTTAAAAATGACTTTGTTATTTCCATAGCTAAAAATATATGGATTCGTAAATATAGTACCATCAAAATGTTAAAATATTGGGAATATTGAAAAAACAATGCTATTTTTAAATAATGCAATTTAAAAACGTAATTTTACTGGACTATTGGCCGGCCGACTATTGGCTTTGCCTGGACAGTAGCACTATTCGGGTTTCTTCCCGTTGGTATCGTAAACGGCGACCAAGGCATACCAAACCACTACCACAATCCCTGAGGAAATACTCTATAAGGGTAAACTCGCTAACCGGCTTGTCCAGCGTGCCATTTTAAGGCCATACATCTCTCATGCACGAAACAATGTGCACGAGGAGGTGCAAGCCCAGGTCAGCATTGGACGAAAAACAAAGGTCTGGTTACGGTACGGTATATCTAGTGCATTTTTTATATTTAGTTTTTTTTTTGTAAATCGTGATTCTATTTGTGATGCTTCGCTAGATAGTACGGTCGACGTTTGAATATTTATACTGTAATCCAAGGTTTGGACGTGACTGATTCATAGACTGAATCGAATAGATTTAATGCCACGCAAGGCTGCCCAATGGCCGGTGCTAGAAAACATCGTTTCTCAACCCGGGAGTCGCGATACAGGCGGTCGGCGAATACGTACGTATACAGAAGGTCGTCATTAAAAACTTTGAAAAAAAAAAATGAAAAAACTTTTATTAATTAATTAATGATTTATATAATGAAATGTTAAATGATAAAAACATTATTTATTAAATGTTAAATGGACCTAATTATTAGTAAGGAGATCGTGAGTTTATTTATGTCTCGGCCTTTTCGATAGGTCGCGACAACAAAAAAAAAGGTTGAGAAACGATACTCTGTCTATAGAATATGATGAATGATGATATTATATGTTAAGGGTTATTTATTTTTATATTCCATTACTTATTACTATTGTACATTTTCTTATCATTTATATCATTCTTTTATGATTACTTATTTACTTTAATTTACGTATTTCCTGTCATCGTCTTATTGTTTAAATGCTATTGTACAATCATGCTTCAGAAACGTTTTATAAAATGGTACTTAATAAAAATAACATTAAAATTGCTTCAGTTAAGTAGCAGTTTCTGTCATGTTTACTAAAGAATCGAAATCAAAGGAGATATAAAGACTTCTATTACCTGACTTCTATTACCACGTTAAGGCTGTTTAAAATGAAAGAGATGTTAAATGGTTTGACACCTCTTTATAAGCATTTTGTCGTCTTTAAAGGTAAATATTCTATACCTCCCAGGTCTTCCCATTAAGCTACAACATGGGGTTCTTCAAGAAAGCTGTGAATAGGATTTTGTAAGGTCGGCGGCGCGCCTGCATACCTCCTAGTGTTGCAGGTGTCCATTGGCGGCGGTAACACTTACCATCACGTGGGACCGCTTGCTCGTCCGCCCTCTTCTCTATAAAAAAAAACCTACATCTTTTATATCCTTAGTTCTATTTTTAAAATAGTAGGCCATGATGAATTATAAAAGGTTTAAGTATCCATCAGGGCCTTGGAAAAACTAGTTTTGCGAAGAAGGGTTAATGTACTTAGAAATTATTCAGGTTTTATAAAATGCGGACTCGTTATGCACATTGAATAGAGGCATCCACAGAGACACTCATAATGGTCCCTACTAGGGACTATGTAGTGTGCTAATGGCAAATAGTGCGAAAGAGGATCAATTTATAACACGTTCATCAAAGAGAAAGAGTCAGAACCAACTGTCAAATGGTACACGTTTTCAACTAGTCTGAGAGGCCTGATCTCGGGTCTAACATCATTTACGAAGTAGGCTAGGAAATTTTGGTAGCCGCTGTCACGCACATTAAAAAAAACTTTTTTTTTGTAGTTGACATTAGAACACGTATGGACATTACAATAGCTGTTTGAATATCTACATGGCATAGGTATATGTTTACGAGACATTGGCAAAGAAGCGAAGTTAGTAAAGAGTCAAATCACAGTAATGTTATTGATAATCATGAGGTTAAAGAATTAGCAAACAGAGGTGGCCATGGGCAGAGGGCAGGTGGAAATCACGTACTGGAAAACGTAGCGCGGGATGTCATAAAAAGTCTTTCATAGCAGTTGGACGAGAAGAGTGGAACAACGGGAAAGATCAATCTACAGAAGTGCGATTTCTATATAATATACTAGCGACCCGCCCTTGCTTCGCTTCGGTTTATAACAGGTTTTTTCTCAATTTTTTTTATTTAAATTTCAGTATAAAATATATCCTATATTAGACACGGATAATGTAGCTTCCTATTTATGGAAGAATTTTTGAAATCGGTTTAGTAGTTCCAGAGATTACCCCCAACATACCCACAAACAAACACACAATTTTACATCTTTATATATGAGTATAGATATAGATAGTATAGATATAGATTTCATGAACCAATTTTGTACCGTACGAGTAGTGGTATCCGGTGGAAGACGGTTTCCTCGGGGTACCATCAGTGGGACTAGGCAATGATACCCCGAGGAACAAACCGTCTTTTTCAATACGATTATATTTTATAGAAAATATTATGTGGACATTATTGACTAATCATGCAACCGTTGTTTCGGTATTGAGTGTCATAAAATTCTTTAATGATTACGCAAATAAATTTGTAATAAGTAGTCATTTCTGTCTACATTTCGTTACATAAGAAAAAAATCGGGTGAATGTATAATAAATTCCTTTATCTATGTGGAACAAAACCCAACTATTATCACTAACTTGTGTATCTACCTAGTCCTCGGTTTAAGTTCAATGATAAAAATACTTATTTTGACAGTACTATTACTAATAATAATAGTATTAATAATTACTAATAATATAGTAATAGGTATTATTACTACATTTGACATAACTTGATCATTCAACTTATGTATTTATCGAACATAAAAATTGCAAATAAATTGAATTGAACGTTATAGCGTAAATACGTCCAACATATATCGCCAGAACAGAATTACAGTAACATGCGCAATTATAAGTGTTTTATGACATATTTACAAACATACAGATAGGATACACAAGGCTTTACTGAAGTGTAATAGGCACGTGATTACAGATCGAAAATTACACACCAGAATGAATCAAAAAGCAATAACAATCGAGTCAAAGAGTTTGAACGAAATTTGAATTTCGGTTTTTCATTTGCGGCTAATGGTTAGGATTTAGCAGCAAGAAGGTCGGTAAAGGACAACACTCGAAAGAGTATTGGTACAATCCCATCTCATCACCCCGAGAATATAATGGAATGAAGGAAACTCTTTAATTATACTTATCATAATAGTTTATACTCAATCCTTTTACCAAACCCACTTCTAAATTTTCAAATGTAACCGCAACCAGCCCTTTCATCGTTCCCTACTAGATACTGGCTTCCACATGCATTTCGTCTTGTGCATATACATATACATATTATTTTACCATACTATCTCATTTGTCTTTCTCGCATATTCCATTTGATCCTTTCTGATCAATCTGATTTGTCTAGTTCGGCTTTTGTACGATAATATAGGCACAACAAAGTGTAAAATAAATATATAAATTAAAATGTGATGTTCGTGTCGTTAGTACTCGTAAAGGGTTTAAAGGTATCTCCATAAAACCAGTTACATTCACACAATACTTGTTGACCATCATACAAGGCCATAAAGATTTTATTATCACAAATATGACGCGTCAATTGATGAGTCGGTATCGAGCATATTGCATACACACTCACACATATATGGTATATATATATATACATACTGGGTAGTTAATGACTGAATGACGATGTAAACAAAACATAGTGTGAATACATACATATATGTGGATATTATGTACCATAAGATCATCTTATGGTAGTGATATAAGTACGTAAAGAAGGAGCGTTCAGAAAGAGTATTGCGAGCGGTATATGTATTATTATGACCCATAAAATTTATGAGCATCTCGAAAAAAATATTTTTTAAGAGACCATTTCTGTAATTAATATTTTTTAATGATTATGTAATGTTATTATCTGCCTAGATATCACGATTATATGAGCTTAAGTAAAGATTTAAAGACAATCTGTAGTTTCTAGTCGTGACGCCAATGTACTTGTATCTAGTTCTTTTTATTATAGACGTTGAAATAGTTGCTAGAAGTCGAGTTGTTTTTCGCTAATTTTTTGACTTATTTTTACGCCGAAATAGGACTCATAAAGCAATTAACCTCTATATTACTGGAACACCTGAAGAATAATTATTAGAATCAGGATCAAATGTTATTGATAAAATTTCTAGAAAAATAATCTGAATTCCAATTGACTCATGTAGCCGCGGCGAGGAAGCAGATTTTTTATAAAGGCTTATTTTTATCCCACCACTGACGAGTTGATCTGTATTTTATTAATTATGCCAATTATAAAAGAAAGGCTATTTTAATCTATATTATTTACTTTAGTTTAATGTACTTCTGGCATTCTCTACTAGTCAACCTATCTCACAGTTTTTCAATGAAAGAATGTAAGCTGCCGCAGAAGAAGCTTGAAAGTACAATGTATATAAATATGAGTAATATAATATATCAAACAGCCACGTATAGTTAAAGTGCCTTGAATTTCGGCATCAAAACAGCATAATCAAACCATGTTCGACGCCTTGAGCACACATAATCGCCTCGGAAGTGAGCGGAACCGCAAGGTTTTGGCATATTCGTGTCGTGGGTACAACTGTGTTCGTATGGGTACGTTGGGCGCCTTATTATAAATACCCGGTCGAGAAACTGTAGGCCTCCTAGCGTTGGAAGGAGCTCAGTAGCATCAGAGGGCTGTAAGTGCCATGTGCACTGCTTATCACTTATTTATTGCTCACCACTGTTCCAGATGCTAGTCAGAGAAACAGTCTGCCTCATTTCTAGACATAGCTAGTTATTACTTTAATTCATAAAACATCTTAAGTTCTCGACTAAAGCCAATGTATATAATAATATAATATATATGTTCGTAACTTAGATGTAATTTTCTTTGTGTTGAAATGTGGGTCAGGTGTTATTGTATTTATATTCATATCTGATCTAGTATTGTACTTAATTTAAATTCGATCCTTGTCAGTTGTTCATTTAGGTTTAGTTTTACGTGTCGTTGAATTCTTAAATAGTATTATGCAAACAGGTGCATGAAACGACTTTACCTAAAGTGGACGGTATACTACATGGATGAGCACATTAAGTACTAGTACAAAACAAAGTTATTCCAAAACTGATTTGTAATAAGCAGAGGTCGGAATTAGGTAGTGTGATTTATGTGCTTGCAATGATATCATAGAGCAAAAGAAGAATATGGATATTCCTCAAATCTCGGGATTTCAGTTTAAAGCGTATTAAAAATCCGATAATAGATTAGATAGAATTGTAGGTTAATGTTTGCAAATATAAATACTGAACGTTAATGTGTGCAAATCATTAATATATGAAGTACTATTGAATAATTTTGTTTTATTCATCTTATCTCTGAGATATTGATACAACCCTAAAAACCATCACGGTACCATAAGATAGTAATTAAATATACTATTGGCAATAAATTACGGTTCCCGGGATTATTATTCACAAAATCCCAGAAATGTCCATGTTCATATCAATATTTTGTTGCAAGTACATAAATCACACTACCTAATGGACCTCTGGTAATTTTTTTTTATGGACGACGATGGCAGACAAGCATACAGTCCACCTGATGGTAAGTGGATACTGTAGCCCATAGACATCCGTGATACATGCCAACATTAGTCCAAAATGACAAACGTTGGCACGCCCCCGGATGCGCTGCCTACCTTTGGATATAGGAATGGATTTGGAGAGAGGGTTCGGGAAATGGGGAGGAATAGGATGGGAATGGGCTCTGGCACATCTCACTCACTACCGAAACACGTACGTACATTAGGGAAATAAGATAAAGTGGGAAATGCAGTACATTTCAAGGTAGTCTTCTGTGAGAGAGGGGTAACGTGGCCAGTCGAGTGCGCCCAGCGGCTGTTGGATTGCAGCGTGCACTCCCCCTCACATCAATTAGTTGATAATCTTCATAAATAAGATTATTTTGTTTTGTATAACTTCCCAAATGAACTAACAACGTAACTCCAGATACCGAATATCTATTTGAAAGAATCTTAAAGAATAAAAGTTTTCACTGATAAAGAAATCCTACATACTATTAATTATGAAAATGATATCCGTAAACAAACATTTATGAATAAAGTACGTAATTCTGGATTTTTTCCAGATTATCTGGCATATTCTTCTTGTTTCTTCTTTAAACTGTACAGGAAACAACGAAATATCCCTTTCGATAGGCCCCTGTCACTATTTTTTTATAAATACGTTAACTAATAAGCTTCTAATTCCAGGTTCTGTTGTCCCACCTCCCCTCGTTGACTCACCTCTAGTGGAGGTCCGCCTCTAGAATGCAATTTTGTTAACATACATGTCTTTATGTTATCACGATATACAATTTAACAAGAAAAACCCAGCTCTGTGTATACAATAGTAAATGTGAGTTTATAAACAGATGTCATTAATTATCTCGTTATCATGTTACAAAGAGGCTTGTAAATGAGCGATATATTTATTGACTATTAAATACTAATAATACCTAATAGTGAATAAATAATTGTCATGTTTAAACATTTCGCATGTTTCGTCGTAGTTGCATATAAACATAGTATAACTTTGTGATACAAAATAGCTATTAAATACTAAATTACAATGGAAATATCATCATGGTCATTATAGTCAGGCCGCTGCAGTCAGTCCACTGGTGAACTGGGGCCTTCCCCTGTGCAATCCATTTTTGTCTGTTAGTCGCTTGCTGCATCCACCTCTTTCCCACCGCATTGACGACATTGTCGCGCCAAAGTGACCAATGGATCTGTCCATCCTTCTCCGGCCAATCCATGGTGACCGTTCCAGAAGCTTACGGCTCCAACGCCCATCCTCTCTGCGACATACGTGACCTGCCTATTTCCACTTAAGCATAGCGATCTCCCGAGCAACGTCTGTCAATCATGTTCGCCTCCTGATCTCACTGTTAGGCACACAATCTCTCAGAAAAATACCCAACATCGCTCTCTCCATCGCTGTTTGTGTTACTTGCAGGCGGTGTGCAGTTTTCCTCGTTGGGGTCCAGGTTTCTGCTCCGTATGTCATAGTCGGCATTACGCATTGGTGAAACACTCTGCGTTTCAAGCATACTAGAATCTTTCCACTGAGCACGTTGGACAGTTTTCTGAATGCGGCCCAACGTAACTGTATTCGCCGGCCAATCTCCCGTTCCTGTCCATCTTTATTTCTTCTTCTTCTTCTTCTCAGCCCTTGGACGTCCACTGCTGGACATAGGCCTCCCCCATTGTCCGCCATTTAGACCTATCGGCAGCGACCTGCATCCAGCGGGTGCCCGCAACCTTTATGAGGTCGTCTGTCCATCTAGCAGATGGACGTCCTCGGCTTCGTCCGCCGGTACGTGGTCTCCATTCGAGAACCCGTCTGCCCCATCGGCCATCGGTTCTTCGAGCTATGTACCCTGCCCACTGCCACTTCAGCTTGCTAACCCGAGAGGCTATGTCGAGGCTATCTTTATTTAGCGTCAATGTAAATATACATCACATATATATGATAATACCTCAAAGCGTGAACTAAGCCTGTTATTTTTCTAATGGAAATTGGGAATCAAGTTACCTGTCATCTTATTAAGCAAACAATTCCAGTAGATGTATTTTTTTCTAACCATAGAATTTAGACTGTACGTTTACCATAAGAGAGAAAGAGAATCAAATTGTCAAATGGCACATGTTGCCATCTATACTCTATTCACATTAAGAAAAAGTGACGTCATCCGTCTAATGTAGCATAACACAGCGTTAATTGATTAACCAAGGAACGCTCCCTCTCGTAATTGATCAATAAGCGAAATCACGTGATTTATAGTGATGGCATAGTTTTTGAACAGAGTACCTATATGCGTAGAGGGAACGATTTTTGTGGAACGAATGACACGAAGATGACAAAAATAGACTTCCTATGCGGCAGAACGGCAGGTAAATATTATTATTATCTACATTAATACAGAAATAAAATGCCTACTTCATGAAAAGAATTTATTAAATATATTGTACTATGCCAGTATGTAGACAGCCTAACAGAAATACGTTAAACGAGATCCGACGCGCGTGTGACAGCTGACAGGTTAAATCGATCGGTTCAATGTTGCAGTATTCACAAATGTTTGACTTGAAGGTTATGTTCAGGGACACTTGTATTTGCATTTTGTTATCTACTAACGATCTCAACATAATTAGATTATTAGGTTTTTGTCCGCGGTTTCGGCCGCTTAGATATCGATTGGAATTGAAAAATCTTAATGATGAACATTAATTTAAAATTAATTTATTTTGAAAATGTTATTTTAAAAAAAAATACTGAAATATATCCTTAAAACTATACTATAAATACTATACTATACTATAAAACTATAAATACTCAATCGAATCAGTATACAAACAAAAACCGGTCATGCAAGACATATTCAAGTCAAATACATTTGTAAATTTATACAAATGTATTGTAAATACATTTGTTAACACGTTGCATGTTAACATAAAGAATAAATGGCCACTAACAAAAATGATGAAACACACAAAATAAACACAAACTAAATTACCCAAATATGCTCTGAAGAATTGTTCAATATAATTCCCACCTCGGGTTTCTACAACCGCACCTCCCGTCACAGAAGTGCGGTCCATCCGCATTTCCTCGATACGGAGATTTCGCGTACTGTTCGGTCCAAAAATTATTTTATATCGCGAACCCGTAGGCTGTGGAATGAACTGCCTCAAGAAGTCTTCCTATTAAGCTACGACATGGGGTTCTTCAAGAAAGCGGTGAATAGGATTTTGCAAGGTCGGCGGCGCGCCCGCATGCCCCCTGGTGTTGCAGGTGTCCATGGGCGGCGGTAACACTTACCATCACGTGGGACCGCTTGCTCGTCCGCCCGCTTGTATATAAAAAAAATCCAACAAACCATTGGCAAATTTATCTAAGACCCGATTAAATAGATATGTATGTGTGAAAAATGTGAAAATTTCAAATGTTATATAACAATAGGCAAGTTTTTCACCAATCTCGAGTGGAATGTTTCCAATTCCTACTGGACGTACTACACCGTTAAATCTATGTTAGTAATCAAAAGTATGGCAATATTTCCATGTTATCTTAAAATGCATTTCGCAAACGTTTCGCCTTGTACACTTCCGTTCATTTACTTTAATCTCTTTATATGTAATTACGTGTACCTACTACATTCGAGGTAGCATATTATTTGCTGTTTATATTTTGAAGTAAACCAACGAGTAACACTTTGAGCTAATATTCTTTGTTAAATAATTTCCATCGTCATTACAGACCTATATAATTAGGTTCGTACGTCTTGCAGTTACGATGAACGGTGGATACTGATGATAAGCCAGATATACATAAGTACAAAATCGCTTAGTTACTTATGAAGAGAGCTGGTGGCTATGCTTGCAATGTCGTTGCATGATAAGGAACGAAAAGATTGGGCAACGAAAGGGAAGGAAAGTCAGCGACATAACACATACCATCAGCCTGCTGAAGTGGTCTGCCTAAAGTGCCTGTGGTCTAAAGGAAGGTCTGCCGCAGGATCAGACGTTCCTTGACACATTGCTTAGTGAGAAACCTTACATAAGCTGTGCCTATGTCCTCTCCTGAGGCCTCATGTCAAGTACGACAAGTCATGTGTTTCAAAACAAAATACATTGAAAATTAGCATCATTTTGTGCAACACCGCTTGTTTTATTTCTATTACTATCGTCCTATGTCCTTCCACTGGTGAATACAGTAGATACTCGATTTACTGGACCACTTGCCGTTGTAAGTCATTCGGATAATCGTAAATACGAATAATTGAATTTATACGAAAAAACCAACGGTAATGTTAGGTATTAGTTCAAAAGAACGAGAACAACGTTCAACTTCTTCTTAAAACAAACAAAAAAAGCATGAATTAAGTTCCTTCTGACACGAATTAAGTGATTACATGAATTAAGTTCCGAAAAACGTCTTATTCATTTCCGTTTGTTGTGGCCACATGTAAAAAAGTCAGTGGTATTTAACACGTCGTTAAATTAAAATGGGTATTATCATTAGACGGAAAATTGTCTATAGATAAATTGTTTACAAATACTTACGAGTATCCTTGTATGACATTTCTAATTTGATCCACCTCGTGGTGGATTGTCTGGCATTCTGTCATCTCTTGTATGAAGGGATAATATCACAATATTACAGTAACAAACATGTATATTTATATACGGCAGCTGTGCATGATTACGGCAATCATTGTACAGTCAGCAACACGCTAATGCACCCAACACCGTTTGATTCGATTCCTTATTAGAAGCGCATTAAGGTACCGATGGATTAACGTTACCTTGTTGCTGACTGTATGTCAACTCCTATAATGCATTTAGATTTATTACTACAATCACACATGCATGTATAAATGTATGTATAATTTTAATCTGTTTTCTAAGTGTCGGTGTTTATTATCAACTAGCAAATACCTAAAGAAACTGGCAAAACAATTAGCAGTTGCGTTGGTATATATTATACTTAAATTTTTATTTTTTTATTTTTTATATAAAACAGTGGGCGGCCGAGCAAGCGGTCCCACGTGATGGTAAGTATTATACGTCGTTAACGTTTAACTTAACCTTCTTTCTAATATTTTCTGCGCTGTCAATCACTGCGAAAATCACTTATTAAAGTTATGTTATTTATTAATAACTATAATTGCTATTTTTCCTTGTATTAGTTATTACGTTGAAGTTAAATAACGTTTACTTAATAGCACATAGTGTAGGTATTTAAATGTTATCCTATGCTAAGCTATCATTATCGCCAAATCGATCGATAGGTACGTGGGTGACACTGAACGTTTTTAGAATCTCAAAAATGAAATCAGATATAAATAGATACAGATATATATACAGATCAGATTCTAAGAACTTTTAGCTGGCCTATCGTTAATCGATTTTACCTTGATTTTGATTTGGTGAAATATTCTAGGTTTATTTTAACTTTTGTCCACAAATGGAGAAAGTAGTCGGTGGTGGCTTGGTAAGAAGAGCAGAAGACCACATAATGTGGTGGCGGTGGCAGATGGTATGGCATTAGATATATTATATGTACTTAATTCTGTAATATTATGATTATAACCGTACGGTATAATTATCCAATTCAGTACATCAATCTATGACTTTCCACTGTTGTATATACGCTAAGGCTCATCACCACCTTCCTGGCAACTCAAACCTCTTCAAGATTGTCAGTAGGACTTCCTATCGTCTTTCTCCGATTTGTCCCAGATTGTCCGATTTGTTTATTGCTTTTTCAATAGAGTCCCAGTTTTTAAATTTTGGAGAGTAATTTAATGTAAAATCCCATTCATTTACGATTAACTCGATACCGAGAGCCTTTATGGTCGATCGCGGAAATAATAAAATTCGACATTACCTATAATTATCTAGATCTGCAGTCAGCCCTTTCAGTATCCACTGCTGTACATGGGCGTCCTCGTGAACATTGTCTTGTGCATGAGGGATGTATGGCTTAAACGCTTATTGAAAATTAAATATTGAAATTGTTAATTAGAAAAAAATAATGACATTTGAGAAGTTTGATCATTTATTTAATATTGGCATGCTTTAATGTAAACAGATTTTAAAGGAAAATATTTTTTTTTTTCTTAAATATTGTCTAGTTTTAAAATTTTCTTCTTTTGTTAATGTAGGATACATTTTTATAATTACTAGGATACTTTAACATAAACTGTACCGCTCAATTCTTACTTTAGACAAACGAAATGTTATCTACAGCCCTTCTGGCTTCAGTAGATTATAGATCATATTAAGTAATGTTTTATTTTATGAATAAATAAATAAAAATAAACATTAATACCTAATATCCAAAATCTCAAGCAAATAAATGGCGAGTTCATTTCATTTCACTGTTCATAAATTAAAAATATTTCAGGTATATTGTAAGAACTAACGATGGTCGTAAAGTCGTTTGTAGCGGTTAAGAGTCTCCTACAGTTACACATGTGACGTTGCATATGAGTATTGTGAAAGGATTGCATTTAAGGTTCCACTTCTTCTTCTCTTCTTCTCAGCCCTTGGACGTCCACTGCTGGACATAGGCCTCCCCCATTGTCCGCCATTTAGACCTATCGGCAGCGACCTGCATCCAGCGGGTGCCCGCAACCTTTATGAGGTCGTCTGTCCATCTAGCAGATGGACGTCCTCGGCTTCGTCCGCCGGTACGTGGTCTCCATTCGAGAACCCGTCTGCCCCATCGGCCATCGGTTCTTCGTATGATCAAATGTCTCGATTTTTATTACATCGAAGACGACCCGTTTACAACATATTCACACTGCGAAGCCTTGTTTCAACGACAGCTTATTTCTGTGATTTAACGTTATTTAAAAAAAAATACTTGAACGAATTTTTACATCCAGGTACGAGTATAACAATATATAAGATCAAAAGTAATTTAATGTAGTTTCAGTATTATAGGCAATTTTATGGGATATAACTAGGTACCTACGTTATGAAATAATGAACACGCTGATGATGCATTAGGATTGTTTATCAATTAATTAATTTCTTAGCTTATAATACAAACGTCAAAAAATCTAGGTGTAGGTAGAGCAGATCTTTAAAAAACCAATACTAGAAATAAGGTTAATAACCTTCCAAATAACCCGTTCCTGACTTATTCAAAGAGGCTTACTTAGGTGCGAATCTGAACAAAGTCGCTATTTCTGTCTGTCTGTGTGTTCGTTTAGTGAATATTGGTTTGTTTAACTCATATTTTTAGTGGAAACAAAATAAATAAATCAAACAAATCACATTGTATATATCTTTATATGTATCAAAAAAATCATATTGTATGTAGGTATTATATCTTTGTATTACATTCAGATTTTTATTTGTACGAGTCTCTGGGAGTGTTAAATCTAACTAAACAAAGTGTACTTGTGATGGACAATGCATGAAATTCTCAAAAACAAAGTCATATCCACAATTACGATATTTTAATGCTGCCTCCGTTTTATTGCGATTTTAAACAATCAATTATGTTATTGATCTTGAGTTTCAATTTCTCATCATTTACACTACGGTATCTGAAAGTATCCAATAGTTCTGTTAATTGTAAATAAAATAGTAATAGACTCAAATTACCAAAAATGTCGAGAGTAGATATCAAAATCTATTGCTCTCCATACAAAAACTAACCTGTAAGCGTAGAATGTTGCCATACTAAAATTTTTAAAAATACCGATTGACACGTTTCATTAGACAGACTCTAGCGTGTTTCGTTTACAACTGAGAATACTGAATTATATTTAAGTATGATACAAAGTGATATAAAAAATCTCTATACTATTTAGTGGGGAATGTTAACTCAGCTATAAAAAATTAACAACAATACTTAATAACTCAAAGAACAAAACTTAAATAAATTTTAAAATTAGAATGTACACTCAATGGCTCGCACTGGGAGTCCTTGTGTCGTCGGTCCAGATACATACAACAACGGACACACCACCCAGAACCGAACAAATAAACAAACACTGGAACCGAGTCTGGAACCTTTTACACAAAGTTATAAAAGTCCTTTAGATTCCAACAAGAATAATTCGTAATTATATTCGTATTCGTTATTCTTGTCAGAAAAACGATTTTGGAGTGTCGAGGTCATTGTGTGCCGGTCGCGCATTAATGAGAATTACGAAATCTGACACTTCAGATTTTATATTCGCTATACTATTAAACACTGCCCGATATAGATATGGTTTTAATAAATGTAGTCTGAATTTTATGGAGTAATTACCTAGAGTATTATATATTTGTACTCTATTTACAAATCGACTTGTCATGGTTAATTTAGATGATTTTATAAACTAAACTTACCATATTGTCATACCACCTTACGTTACCGCTGGTTACCGCCTGTTTCGGCGCCACTGGGAACGATCGGGAAAATGTTTGCTGATCGTTCCCAGTGGCGACAAAGGATACGAAATAATTCCCGTTCGTTCTCACATTTCCTGTAAATAGTTTCTGATAGTTAAAGATTAGGATTGAATTAGAACATCGTCCTTTACGTGCGGTTTGATTTTCTATCTATTTTGTTGATATTTTCCATATTGTAATATCGCAAGGCCTATTTTTATATATGATATGTATAAGTATATGATTTTTATATTTTAATAAACTATTATTTTATTGTTGTATTTATACTATTATTGTTGTGAGCGAATGATTATTATGATAGTTTTATTTATTATTAAGACGATGGTGACAGTCCTTTTTTGATTTCGTCAAATTTTGTATAACAGGCAGGTACAACCAAATTTTGGTTAATTGGTCAATAGGTGTAATAATTACTACTTCAAGAAAATAGCAGGCACAAAATATTTAAATAAATAGATTGTATATAACAGTTATTATATTCAATCACGATAACAAAAGCTTTAAAATTATACAAATCGATTTAACTTTAAAAATATAACCAACCTGTTCGGTGCGAATGAAATCAAGGTAACAAGCGGTTACTGACCTAGGCCAACTGTAACAGAGAAATGTATGGAGTGGGTAGATACTTCCAGTTTTGTTAGAGGAACGAACATTTTATTGATCTTTATCAAATTTTTTTTTTACTATTTAGATATTACTAACACAGATTTATTTACTTAATATTGTTTTGTTCATGTTACTAGCAAACTAACAAATATGGACATGTATATGATGGTCCGAAATAAAGATTATATTATAAAAGATTATAAATACTTCGATTATATTAAAGTGACATTTTATGTGTTGCTAGTATTTGGCATTTTGAAAATAGCAATCCGAACTAATCGTAAAACCGTATTTTATATTGTTTAAAAAAAATTATCTGCAAAATCGCGTGGTGCTCAATCAAACTTGTGGGAATCGATAGAATAATTCATTACAATTAAAAATAATCATCTGGCAAAACAGTGAACTTTAAATATTAATATGGTGGCACATTTGCACACCATTCATTTAGTAGAATGTGTAGGGCTTTTTAATATGTACATAATTAAGTACCCACATTCTTAAACCAGCCCTTTTACGGTCCCCTGCTCGTCATGGGTGTTTTCATGTACGAGATAATGTTGTATGAATGTTTGGCCTTAAAACGCCACGCCCCCTGCCAAGCTAAAGAGTTACCAGAGTAACATTTTAATATTTATAACATTATAGGTGTTCTGTGTGGACACCACACAGAACACCTATACACAGGCTGGCTATAGAACCCCATCTCTTCCCGCGGGTGTTGTAAAAGGCGACTAAGGAATAAAAAAGCCATTATCACAAACGCTGAGGATTTACACCACCTCTAAAAGAGTGGACTCGCCAACCCGATTGGCCAGCGTAGCGCTCTAACCCTATACATCCCTCATGCATATTGTTTTGTGCAGGCTCATATTCAGCAGTGGACGAAATAAGACTGGTTACGCATATTATGGTATTTCAATACGTAGTAAAAGTAATCATTAACTATAATGTGGTATTAAAATGCAATGCAACCAGCTCTTTGAGTATCCACTGCTGGTCTTGTGCATGAGGGACGAACGACCTTAAAACTCTACGCTGGCGAAACTGGTTAGCGAGTCCACTCTTTTAGAGGTGGTGTAAATCCTCAGCGCTTGTGATAGCGACTTTGTTATTCCTTAGTCGGCTTTTACGACACCACACAACATACCTATAATGTTATAAATGTTAGAAATAAACATATATATAGGAAAACTTATAAACTTCCCTTATAACTTATAAAAAAGGTTAGAAATAAACTTCCCTATGCTGCTGAATATAGGCTTTTCTGAAGGCCCGCCACCATACACGACCTTCCACTCCTCTTATCTGATATAGTTACCGGAGGCAAACTCAAGTCGTCAATTCGCGTAGCTATATAGGGCGTTCCGCATTGTGCTTCCCGGTACTTGGTCTCCATTCAAGGACTTCATTCACAAAAATGTGGTAGACGCCACGTCGGTTGTAGACCAATGCAGAGTCAGTTTAGGATAGTGTAATTGCACGGACACAAATCACGGTTTTTGAATGTACAAATTTCAAAATATTGCGAATAATACCACGATTAAAACAGAAAGCCGATAAGACGATAATAGACCGTGTCCTGAGACAGACATGAACTGCTCATACCTATACATATATTTTGTTAGTGGAAATAACGACTCTATGCTTGACTCTATTCAAAAGTTTTGTTATTTTAACCCCTTCTCAATTTACTTGCCACCATTTTCTTTTAAGCGCTACCGTAACTGTTTAACTAGGTCAGGTTCATTCTTCGACCTACACACGTTTTTTTATTCGAATTTAGAACGCGAAGGTCTTTTTAAGCGCACATTTCCACTAGGCTATAATATAATCATTGTCGCTGGCAATGTCCTAATTTTGTCTCCATTTAGGACTACTTTTACCAATGCAACTATCAAACAACATCTAGTATGACTAGTCGTAAATAGAAAAAGGAATAAGTTGTAAAATGTCACCAAAATTTTTTGTTGGATAGTGCAAACGTATCGTTAAACCATAAACTTTATACTGACGAAACAAGACTGTCAAATGTCCAAGTCATCGTAGCACAAAAAGCATCGCAGCAGCCATCTTATTCGATTGTGCGTGTTTTGTTACAATGTGCGTTAATATTCAGCGGTTATCGCCTACTTTTAAAAAAAGCCTAATATCGACGTTAGAGACATACTCGTAATATATGGCCACCATTTCATATCTTAGTTTGGGTAACGCGATAGATTTGGTGTCACACGTTAATTAATGTGATAATTGTCCAGCAAGTCACTTAACTAAGAGTAAAGCTGCGAGGCATTAAGTCCGCCTTTGGTAGTATTTTACAAAAAATAAAAATAAAATAAATAAATAAGGATTTACTAGCCAGTGATTTACTAGACGTTAAAGGCTGATACAAGTACAAGTAGGGTTACCTAACCTACTTAAATGGAATAAAGTTTGAATTGAGATGGCGTGTGATGATGATATAATCACAATTACGTTATAATTGACTTGGCATGACAAAAGAGCGATTAATGGTATCATTAGAAAATAGAAAAGAATATCAAATAGGTTAGTAATTCATGTTCCGAACACTGAAATCAGAACAAGAACAAAATTACAAGGCATTATAAAGGGGACAAATGACTCATAACGATGAGCAGGACATGTAGCCAGATATGGTGATGGCAGATGGTGCAAAACATTAACTGAGTGGTGGCCAAAGCTGGAAAAAGAAATGTAGGCTGTCCAGTAGCTAGGTGAGTCGATGACATAAACAGAATCGCTAGCTCAAGCTCAAGTCAGAGGCAAATGGCTTAAAAGAGTGGAGGCTTATATCCTGCAGTGAGCTGAATAAAAAGCTAAGAATGAAGATGATGAAATGTGTCAAAAATAAAGTAAATGGATAGGTATAATTATTTTTGGCACAATTTATATTTTTTTGAGAATTAGATAACAGACTTCATTTGTTGTCAGAAAATAGGTTTTTGATATTTATAAATGTTCCTCAGTTATAAAAAAATGTGATTATTTCAAGCTATTTTATAGTTCGGCCGTTCAACATGTTTTCTTAGCTAGGTAAGTACCTTAAAAACACCCTTAAACAAAGTCATTGAACCATACAAAATTCTTCAAAAATAAATCTGCCCTGTGCGGTGATGCGTGGCAGTTCACCTGATGTTTACCTCTTGTATTTTTTTTATTTCCTTAGAAAAGTACCAATCGGTAGTGAGTGTGTGTTAAAGATGTTCCTCATCATATTTTCCCCAATCCTATTTGCTTTTTCAGACCTTTGAGCTTCGTTATTATTGATACATGAGTCTCATGAGTCATGACGCATGAATACTATTATTGCAATTACAATTTTAAAGAACATAAGCATGAATATTATTATTGCAATTACAATTTTTAAGAACATAAGCATGAATAATTGTAGCTGTGGAAGCTCATATATTGGGCAAACCAAGCGAAGTAAGCCGTATAAAGGAACACTTAACGGCCGTGAAATATAATAACCCACACAAGCCGCCAATAGCAGAGCACCTATTAGAGGCAGGAACCAATCAGTGGATCGAATTACACAAATCAAAAGTAATTTAAACTGACCGCGTTTGGTCCGAGAAGCAATAGAAATTTAAAAAATTCCCATATTTCAATCGCGATTTCACTCAATTTAAGTTAGCACGTACATGGGACCCAGTGATTGAACTTTGCAAAAATAAACTCAGAAAAGTAGATGCGTTTTCAAACTCGCGTCTGTGTGGTGATATTGTTAGTATAGTGTGCAAGGAACTTAATCACCAAAAACAAGTTCAGTGTGGGCAGGTGAATCCACAACAAACGAACACGACGGAGGGTAGACAGATTTGTCTATCAATAGCAACACCACCTTCACTTCATTCCGTTAGAGTTTAGAGCAACGAATATGAACCTTAAACTCACTGCGATAACTCATCAAGTCATCACAGTAATGATTAGATCGCTCGGTTCGTGATCGTTGACACACTTTGTAGTCTATGCTTGTAAAAATTCAAACGATATAAAATCTAAAAGCAAATTGCTGTATATTGTATAACTAAATTAAGTTTAAGTTGAAATATTTACAACCCATTGTTTGATTCAGCAACTCATGAGAATTGTGTCGATTATGCAACTAAGCATCAATTATTAGCTAATATTGTCGAGTTCTTGGAAACGATTGAAGATGCGATTAAAAATAAATTACTAAGCGACAATCATTCTGAAGAAGTAAATATGGTAGGTCTTAAATGGTTGAATTAATTTCCTTAACAAGTAACGTTCGTCATTCCGGACTGAAGTTGGTATTAGGCATACTGCGGATGTCTGTGAGTGACAGTATCCACTTACCATCGGGTAAAAAAATATTAAGAAATAAATACATACTAATTTCTGCAGTCGAAATAATTTGTACTCAAGAATCCGAAAGGTTTTACTGGCGATATAATTTAAAAACCTTGTGATATTTTCATTGTTAATAATAATAAAATATGAATATGAGTATAATATGAAATATGATATGGTATGAATTTTATCCGTTATTATTATTTGTTAGAATTAATAAAATTGCAATGCCCTAGCAGGTCTAAGTTCCTGCCTGGGTACATGATAGCAATAAATAAATAATTTCCTTTATTAACATTAATAAAGTATTTCTTTATTAACATTAATAGTCTGGGAAAGGTTCGAAAACACCCTGTATATTAATTAATACCAATACAATATACAGACCTATAACTGTAATGTAACATAGTGTAATGTAATGTAACTGTAATGTAATATAACCTCTTGTAATGTCGAGAGGATTCAGGCCATAATGGGTCGTTGTGATCCGATGCGGGTTAGCATTATTAGATTATTATTTTATATTACACAAATGCTACCCTCCTGAGAAAAAAAGGCACAAATGCATTTTGATCACTTCGGGAGAAATACAAAAAAAATTGGTAATCTATTAATTAATTTAAAATCAAGCTAGAAACTTGCAGTTTTGAATAAAACAAAAAGAATAACCATTGTTTATTTTCAATTTCCGAATATAATGTCACATATGCTCTTTTTTAAAATGACACTCCTTTCTATTTAGAAAGGCAGAATACTTTACAAAACCTACCTACTTTTACGATATTGTCAAATCGAAAAATAAAATCGTTATTAATTTTAAATTACGTGAATTCCTCGTGTTGTTTTTGCCTTCATCGTCAACATAGGGTCAACATAGGTTGAAAAGTTGTTGTATTCTTATAGAGTTACAGATTTATTTTTATATGTCACTAACAGCTATCTTAAAAAGATAAAAAACCGTTTTTATCGCTTCGTTAAAAAATAGGTGATGGGAGCATGTTGTCATTTAAAACAATATTGAAACAACGAAATTTTAGTTTAGAAAATCTTAACACCAAAATCAATAAGTTCATTTCGACAATAAGTTACTTACCTATTTTGCTGAAGTAACATCAGTGAGTGTACTTGACTGAGGAGTGTGGGTTTTCTCGGCCGGTGTCCATATTAATTGAATCTTCCGGGCTACTTGACCGAGGTCTTCTGGAATCTCTTCTCTTTCTTCCAAACGTTTCGTCAACAACTGCGGTTGACATCTTCAGTGGCGACTGCGTTCACTTTCGGAGAGATGTTATCTCTTCGGCTTCTCGAGCGCAACTGGAAGAAAGAGAAGAGATTCCAGAAGACCTCAGCCAAGTAGCCCGGAAGATTCAATTAATATAGTACTTGACTGAGTCTAAATTAGCGAGGTAACGTTCACCACGCCTATAATTATCCGAAAAGATATAAGTAGATATGGTAAATTTTGGTTCAAAATCAATTACTCTCAATATTAAAACTATAACATCCCACTGCAGGGCACAGGCCCTATAATCTTTTTCGAGCCTTAAATCAACTCGTCGTCGTCAGTCTAATGAAGCGTAGTGAATGCACACCAGTCCTCGTAAATATATAGTAGGAGCTCAGCGCCAACTTGGGTACGCAGCGACGGATAGCTGGCGTTATCTATCGTGCTTGCCCCAAACTTTTTAATTCTCTGGGTTTTTTCAAAATATTTTCCATCATCGCCGAGATAGTGATAAATTAATCCGTTGACCTTAATTTAAATTAATTCGGGGCTTGACCTTACGAGTACGAGTCGACAATACCCCTAGGCTATCACCGTTCTAACAACAATTTCAGTAATTGATTTCATTCTTTGTGTACAACTAATACCTAGATTTGTTTTTCTGTTTCAAAAAACAAGTCAAGGTCTAGTTAAAATTAAAACCATCACCAATTTTAATGGATTTAAAAATATATGTGCCTTGAATACATCCGTGTGGTTAAAAAAGGTATAGTTTTTTATATGTACGTACCTACTTATATAAATGCTGACCTCTTTATAAGGAATTACATAATTTAGAATAGCTTGTATTAAAACGAGCAGAAAATTACTGAAGTAAATAATTTTTCATTACTAAGAATGTCATCACCAGCTTCGCGGGACCCTAATTCCTTTTATTTTCACCAGAGCACCTATAACTAGCCCACCGAAAAATTTTCTAGCATCTATTTGCTGCACATCGAGTATTTTTTTAATATTCAGTTAATTATTCCTCATTTAGAATTAATTGAATAGAAGAAATAAAATTCTGTTATATAGGTTTGTGTGATTAAGTGATTGATGATATTTTTACACCTCATTGGTTGGCTAGTTGTTTTATTAAAAGTAGATGGCAGACGCATACACCTGGTGGCAAGTGCACACTAAGCATAACAAGTGCATAACATAATGTATAATTATAAACGTTGGCCTACCTACCTTTGGAAACATAAGAGTGGATTTGGAAATAAGTTGGACATTCGTCCCCATCCTCCCATCCCATGGAGAGACTGACGGATCAACTATAGCCTAACTTGATCCGTAGACCTCGACCGAATAGTGTGCTTTTTGTAGAGTATATATCGCATCGTCATGATTACTTTTAAATCGTAGAATATCGTCTTTAATGATACAGTCCAAAACTCGAACGTTATGAGCGAGTTGATTTCTATTTTAATATTACCCACTCATTAGTTCTATCACAGAGCAATGATAACTTCATTTTTTGTGTACTAATCTAGGAATCTACTGGCCGTATTTCCTAAACTGCCCTAAGCAATGTAAATCACGACTAATGTCGCGACTGACCTTCTAATAAACCATCTTATAATCGTATCAATACGTTCTTTGTGCTGAGGACTGTCACGTCGTTTATGATGTAAAGAAGTTTGGACACTAATTGAGTCTGATTGAAGTTTTCTCTCTCTGAATTATAGTTTTCAATGTGGGTACATATTTATTTATTTAATTAATGCAACAGTAATAGATAATTTACTAGATAAAATATGACATTTATCGAACAATCATTTATTAGCGAACAATCAGTTTCATTGACGTGAAGAGTAGATATTTATCTCGAAAGGTATATTTTTAATTTCAATCAGAATTGGATTAGTAGTTATAAAGAGGTACATATAGCAGGCATGGCCCTAATATATATTGATTGTCAAAATATTTGACAAATTCTTTAACAATTATTTGACATTTTTTATTACACTGTGATGACATTTATATGATGGATATTCGAATACAACTTTGAAATTGTTACAATGAACAAATAAATAAATGATTTGGATATCAATTTTCCGGGCGAAAACTTATTAATTTATAAATGCAATTGCTCCTTGTCTATAAATCTACTCCAAGGGTAGGGAGCGCATCGTGGGGCGTGCCAACGTTTGTCATTCTGGACTGATGTTCTCATATATCGCGGATATCCATGAACAACAGTATGGCACAGTATCCACTTACCACCAGGTGGACTGTCTGCTCGTCTGTCAAGTGTAAGAAAGTCCTCATTTTAGTCGCGAATATGCGGTAGAATAAGAATAATAATGTAAATATTTCGCCAATCTGCAGCCAAACTTGTTGATGTACCTACCTTTTTTTGTATCATTTGTGTGACCTTTTAAGGCATGCGATACAAGATGCAACAACCAGTTGCTCTTACATCAGGGAGTTTATTTTCATATTCATATACTTATGTAGATTCGGGTAGGAAACGTTCAATATATTTGTCTGTATCACAATTACGTAATCTATATCAAAAGTATGTTTCCTACACATTTCATTGCAACGATTGGGATGTTATTTCGATTTTTCAATCGTTATTTTTTTTACATTTATTGTACTCGTGTTTCATTACATTGTTAATGTGAATTTTCTACTTATCAACATATCTAATGTTAATTTCCCAGGAAATGGTGTTTGAACAAACCTAATAAGGTATTTTAATGTAATTTGTAATTAATTTGCAAGTGTAATGAGGAAGTTGTTTAAATAAAACAAATAATAAGATGAAATATGTGAAATTCTACTAATAAATAAGATTCCAGTCCGTAGTAGGAACTAGGGTTTTAAAAGTGTATAGTAATCGCGAAAACCTAAGAAAATATTTTAAAAGTGGTTTATGAAAAACTAGTCTTCGAATATAGGCCACGTTCCGGGTAACGTAGTGTGGGACGCCCGCCGACCAGTTGAACTGAACACTTGAAGAAAATCGCCGGTAGTGGCTGGATGAGAAGAGTATAAGACCATGTGTGGTGGCGGTCCTTGGGAAAGACTTATATCCAGTAGTGGAGAGACACAGGTTGTCGGTATGGTATGGTTAACGTGATCATACGTTCCGTTTTGAACGGAATCATGCCGTTTGCAGATGATCTTTTTGTATCCCCAAATTAAGCTTCGGGATGCCAAATTGTCCCGTTATGACAAGCAAACAACCTGCTGCAATTATTTTAAAGAAAAGGCGGGAAAAACTAATTCGTTCGACAGCACGGCGGGCGGGCGACAGCATACGTGCATCTTTATTCCAAAATATGTATATTCTAAAATTCTGTCAAGTATTTAATTCTCGTTTAAAATAACAATCCAATAATATTTTAAAACATAAATGTTTTAATCCGCAAAATATCAAACATAAAAACAAAAAAAAAACGTGTGCGGTCAGGGGACCACCGTCAGGAACGAAGATCCTCACGCATTTTTTTTTAAACTCCGAATGTAATTGGAAATAAAATCTGTATAGTTCATGTATATTTTTTTTATTTTGTATCATATTTTCAATGCAAATATGTAATTTAAAATAAGGAAACAAATCAAAAATCTAAAATTTAGTTTATACAACCGGCCACGCATTAGTCTGCACGTCTGTTATTCTGCGTATAAAGAGAAAGGCGTATGGAGGGGGTACAAATCTTACGTGACGTTACATTTTCTCTCGAATCACACCTACCGCAAACCACGTAAAGGAACTTCTTTCCAAAAAAAAAATTCTGTTTGGTATTTTGTAACATAAACACTATGACGATAACTATGTTTTTACAATTTACCCACTTTTATTTATTTAAGAATTGGTAGCTGTCCCCCGTTTTGTGGAAGAAAATAAATGGTCACATTAGATTTGGTACTTAAAACCAAAATCTTAAAGTTCAACTATCGTATACGGCAATTTCAGTACGTTTAGCATCACTGAGACTGATACTAATAATAATACTGATTATAACTGAAGATCTATTAAATTACAGATACAAACAATTCATAATTAAGGAAGTGTCGGTCACGGACAGGTTTCTGAATTTGTTGTTTGTTGTTGTTTCAAGGAAGCTATGATGTTACTACACTAGTTTGTTGCGTCAGACATGTAACAATTGCGATGGACATTAATTATTTTGTTTATAAATACAATGTTGGATATAACTACGCTCTTTTAGATCTCGAGCAACAGAATTCGAATATTTTTGAAGTATGATGTTTTCTTCCACTTCTTGTGTGTGAAATATCGTTACCTAAATAGCAAGTTCTGTGGAACGTCTTATGTGAAAAAAGAGCCGATTCAGAAATTTCAGAAAGTGTATGCGAAAGGAGTGAAAGAGTACTAGTTTTTTCCCAAAGAATAGAAAATGGGAACACGAAAGAAGACAAATAATCAATCTTAAGATGAAATGTTTTTCTGAAAACAAAAATTTTCTACAGCTAAGGTGAAGAAAGGTGCAATACAAGCACTTATTACACTTACCATATCATCAGCCTATGTATCCACCCTTTTCCAGAGTTAGCCACTACCCACGACCTTCGGCTCTTCTTATACAACCACAATAATCTAATGGCCAGATGATTTTTAATAAAAAATGCTGTTGAATTTAGAATGGCTGCGAAAGTCGTTTTCTGACTGATCTATCAGATATTTACTGTAATTTATTATTCGGAAGTACTAACATTAAAGATTCACTCAAAATAACTAATATTCTATTGAAAAACTTTAAGAGATATTTTGACTTTTCGGCAGGCACGCGAGAAATATAGTTGTTTCTGTTTGATTAATTGTAATAATTGTGTACTCTACGTTTTGTGGTTTAATAGTGATAGTTTATTAAACTTCAAAGTGTTTTTGTGCGTAATGTTGGTGATAATCAAATAAAAGAAAAGGACTGCGTTTTTCATGTATTTCCAAGGAGTCCTCTTTTGTCCTCAGTAAACCTACTATCACTTTACTTACCTTGACTTACCTACTTTGACGCGAGTGGACATTGACAAGATGTTTTAAATTTTTTAGACTTTACGAAGAAAACTTAACACTGATAGAATGTGCTAATTGCACCATAGCCATATATGAAAAAAAAAGAGAATTTTTAGAACCAGTCAGCATAAATGGTAAAGTTTCGAATATGTAGATCTGTAGCACCTTTTAAAATTAGTCCTCGCTTCTACATCCTTTACCTCGCACACGGTCACTGGGTATCTACATATATAGACGCAGCGGATACTGTGATTGGATTGATTTAGTTCATTCACGACGCAAGCAGGATGATAGTTGTGCCCTACGATGAAATAGCACCAGTAGTTTGTTGTTATTCGTTTGTGACGTAAACGTATTGGACGTATACACTTTCAATTTAAAAACTCTTCAACTGGATCAAAAGATCCGCGCTTGTAGATACATTCCCTTTATCTCTACGGCATTAGGTAAGCTTTAATGTTCCTTCACATTTATTTCAGATAAAATGGGCTCTCTACCTCGTGTCTCTGTGGTCGCCGGCACCCGCAGATCTGTGCCTGCCGCTCCACTTTCCAAGCACATGGCATCGCTCGCCAATAGTGACAGAACTGCTTTAAATTATACTGGTAAGGTTTGAAATAATGATAAAATGGGATATTATTCCATCTATGCCCATCTATATATGATGAGCCGGTCATCCCTCCCGGTATGGAAAAAAGAGGAAGATTTTTCTACTCTTCCCGATCAGTAGGGATATATTTCCACTTACCCCTACTATCTTGTTAATAATCGAAATATGTATTATCAGTATCACGTTGAAAATATTTATGTGATCTCTTAATTTTTATGAAAGAAAAATATTTGATGGGGATATGGGAAAGAAGATAAAATTAGCCTACTGCCTCAGGAGGATAAATCAAGAGGGCACATAAATATATAAATATTTTCAACGTGATAATACATATTTCGATTATTAACTGGATTATTATTAACGATTATTATCAGGAGTCCGGACCCACAACGCTACCAAGTCGCACACCGGTAGATTCGTGGGGAATTTCTTTTCCTTTCTGTTCTACTGACCAGTACCGGTAGTGTCGTGGGGAATTTCTTTTCCTTCTGCCTTACTGACGAGTAGTCTAGTGTATCCAAACCAATAAGACACAAACTACGTATCCTCAACGACGATATCATTACACGTGTACAGATGCAATTAATTAACAAGGAGATAAGATTAAGTCATGCACTGGATGAATTACGGTAAATCTTTTTATGTTTGAACGTGTTTGTTAGGGAGGGCGATTAATTTAACTTTATTTATTATTTTTTAAACTTCTAAAATATTTATTTTATTGATTTTGATTTAAAGAAATATTTAAGTTTAAATAATTTTATGTTTCAATGAGGGAAGGTCTATTTTAAGCATAATCATTTGTTCATTTAAAAAATATAGGAAAATAAAAAAAAATAGAATAACGTTTATTTTAGTAGAAAACTGTGCTCCTGCGGCGTGGGGAATTAAGGATCACGTCATTTTAAATTTACCCACGAGACTACTGGTCACAAGTGCACAAGTGAAAATAAATTCCCTCGCGACATTCATTACTGGTGGCTGGGTAGTGTCGTGGGGAATAAAGGTAAAATTATAAGGATATATCGAATACCAACGTCTGAAATGGTACTTTAAAATTTCCGTTAAAAATAATTAAATACGTATTAATTAACGCTTTTCAACATTTATGTTTTTACAATGTTACTTAACTACCGAACATATTGTTTATTATATTGTTTAAGACTATTAGAATTTAGTCCTATTGATAAATGTTTTTTCTTTTCACTAGTACATTTTTGCAGTAGGGATAAGTGGAAGTAGAATTTCCATATATCTCTACTGATAGGGATGGGCAAGGGTTAGATGGAATAGCTGAACAAAATTGCGTACCTAATATTCGTGCGTAAAAAGTAAGATTCGTAGCGACGAAACTGATTTGTGTTAAAATTACGGAACAAAATACCCATCAAAACTAAAGCTTTCTTGATGGTTCACAGATGAGACGTGCAATGTAAGAGTAAGCTATTCGGAACTGCATGCCCGCACTAACGCTCTAGCGAGGGCTATAGCGTCCAGAGCTAGACCTACCGGGGCCAACAGAGATGGCGATTACGTCATTGCTGTCTGCATGCAGCCTACTCACAAGTAAGTAAACATATAGAGGAGACGTAACGTACCATTATCATACCATGATATCTCTCCACTGCTGGATACAGGCCTCTCCCAAGGGTCACCACCACACACGATCTTCGGCTCTTCTCCTTCAAATCGTTGGTCCTCCTGGCCGGAGGGCGTTCTTGCTGCCCTTCCTGGTACGTGACCTCCTTTTGAGGACTCGTCGAAGCATATCGTCAGAGTTAGTTATTCAAGTTATATACCGACCTTAATGAGGGCTATAGCAGCTCGAGCCAGGGCAAGCAGATCCGATTAATTTACTGACTGCATCCTAAGTGGAATGGGAGCACTAGAAATCTTAACTGGTACTTAATAATGGAAAACCATAGACATAGATAGATGACACAAGTTCATCCGTCGTATACATAATCTGTCATATGCCGAACAAGTGGTGAAATTGTACGGACACCAAACGTATCACGTCACGTCACGAGTAAATTTCAGTGATGAGAAACCACTCAGCGAAGAAACAAAACATCTTCTTTGAGTCGGTTCACCACTTTTGACCAATTTTTTAAGTTGATTTACTATCCCTCTACATCTGTGGAAACTTTTAGAAATCATTTAGAACTCAATGCAGGAACTTACCTTTACTTTCAGCATCAATCTGTGACAGATAGAGACCGTAAAACTTTATTGGTTCCAATTATCACACGAAGTTCTTAATATCCTTTATAGAATGACGTATTTTGTTTCAGTACAGTGATGACTCTCCTCGCAACGTGGAAGGCAGGAGCCGCGTATGTGCCGATGGAGCCCAGCTTCCCGCAGGCTCGCATCTCACACATCCTGAAGGACGCTGAACCGGCTCTCGTGATCTATGATGATAGTGGTAAGTATTTTTAAAGATTTTTGGAGGCTGAAGAATATCGTATAGTCTTCCGTAGCAAGGACCGCCTCTGTTTCCCTTGTTTTTTATTTTTTGAAATATGAACCTTATTACAGCAAACCCGTCAATGTTCGCTGGTAGCGGCGTCCCATCAGTTTCCTTTGAGGAGTTGTCGCTACAGTCCGCAGATCTGTCTGCCGACGAGCCCAAAGACCAGGAGCTACTGGCCGAGCCCGGGGTTGACAGTGTCGCTATCGTGCTCTACACTTCTGGAAGCACTGGAGTGCCCAAAGGTAAAATTTATTATAGAAAATGAGCGTTTAAACGTTCGTAGAAATCATTCTGGTACAAAAAAGGCGCAATAAACATATCGAAAACACATGTTCAAACATCGATAATCAGTATGTGTTTAAAGATTGTTTACAATGTAATTATTATTCTGTGTTTATGCTGTTGTTACAAGTAAAATAAAAATAAAATAAACAAAAATATTTTTTTCTACTTGCTATACACTTCTAAAATGAAATCATGACATTAAATTTCGCAAAGAAACTCCAGACCCCCAGACCTACAGAGATGTTCTTCCCTCAACACTTTTTTAATATTTGTGCGATTTTTGAACATCCCTGTTGGGATTGAAACGATTATTCCTATTTTTTTATTTAGGTAATGTTTAAAACATCAAGTTTGAGTTTAATGGCCAGGGCATTCACTTGCCACTAGTGTCGGCTTGTCTGCCCATAAAATACGAGTAAATTACTTTAACTTACCTTAACGTGTTTTTACATTAATATTTAGCAATTTAGGACTAGTCTAGTGTATACATATGTTTGAAGGGCTGTGAAGGGTCCGGTTTTGCTAAACCCTTCCCTAATTACGTACCTGCCAGTGACAGCAACACTTTAAAGATTTTAAACAAGGAGTTCTTTATTGAATAGTCATATTTGACCTCCTCTTTCAGCAATTTTAATAAATGGTAATAAGTTGGGGTTTCCCGGAATTTTCACATTAATCTGGTGATGCCAACCTTTTAAATATTCTGTTGTTTTGTACTTATCATTTTCACCATTTAATAACAGTCTAACAACATTCTCTGATATTTTTCCTTCAGGCGTCCGTCTCGCATATTCAGCTATTTGCAATCGTCTCTGGTGGCAGTTCCGTACCTTCCCTTATTCAGAGAGCGAAGCCACTTGCGTGTGGAAGACGTCTCTCACATTCGTGGACTCCATTTGCGAAATGTGGGGACCGTTACTTAATGGAAGGTCATTGCTGATTCTCTCAAAGGAAACCACCAGGGATCCGCAGAAGTTGGTGCAAGTTTTGGCAGAGTACCAGGTACGTTTAGTGTTTGTACGCATGATTCTAATTTATTTCGATTTTTCTTGTCTAAAGTAGGTACAACTTTTTTTTATAATAACGCCACACTTAATGGCCTACACACGCAGGAACGAACAAACATTTATTTATCTTTAACAAATGAATGTCCTACTGGGAATTGAACTCGGGACTGTTTGCACAGCCGGCAAAGTTACTACCAACTGCGCTAATCAGTTGTCAAAATCATTCTATTCCTATCGAAATGTTTTGTGGAAAACGATTTATAACACACGTTTGTGATATGTGCTCTATAGCTCATCCTCCGGTACCCGACGGTATTAAATACATGTTTTATTTATCTTGCTGTTGTTGTTCTGTGATTGTTGTCACAGTAGACTGACTGACTGTCGATCTCAACACTCCGAGAACTGAGTAGTCAGTAATCAGTAATACCACGCAGTAGTCCGGTACTTGAAGACGAGCTATAAAAAGGTTATTATAATGAATAAAGCTAAACATAGTACTTCTAAAAATTGAAATAATGATTGATTCCCCTTTTTGTTTCAGATTCAACGCCTGGTCTTAGTACCAACCCTTCTACGTTCTATCCTTATGTACCTATCCCTTAATCCTTCAGACAGACCTCTTCAGCTCTTGAAGCTGTGGGTTTGCTCCGGGGAGACTCTAAGCAAGGAGTTGGCTGCGCAATTTTTTCAATATTTCGGAGATCAAAATGGATGCAAATTAGCCAATTTCTATGGAAGTACGGAGGTGATGGGCGACGTGACGTATTACGTTTTGGAAAACAGCGCTCAGTTGGAGTTGCATCCTACAGTTCCTATTGGTAAGTAGTCTTCTGTTTATAGAACGCTGTTTCTGTTTATAAAGTGCATGTTCTTAGCAGGAAGTTAATATTAATTGTTTAGACACTTCCATAATTCTTAGAAAGTTTTATGAAGAAAATTTCCTAAAATATTTCTATTAAATTTATTAAAGAATATCGCTTTTCGTAGATATTAACTTTAATCTAAATTGTTCCAACTAATTTTTCATGTGTCTTAATTCTAATGAAAATGGAGCAAATGCAAATTAAAATGTTCAACACACCGAGTGGAATAAAAAGTAAAATGATGAAATTATTACAGTCCGTATGCTGTGCAGTGCAGTGAGTAAAATTGATTTGTCTAACGCGTAACCAACGTCTGTCTGTAACCACGTGAACGCGGTTCGCCGCCGGCGGGCAATAACACAAAAGAGAACAATAAAAATCAAAAGTGATGTCGCTTGATTGGATAAATATTTGTAACAATATTGTAGCAGGCAAGAATACAACGAACCGGGATAATTAGTGTAGATTAATTGCAACGTACCCGAAAACAAATTTGGTAGAAAAAAAATCTACGTTTATGCATATGTGTAAACGATATGTTATTGTATACGGGCTTATGAAGCTTATGAGGAAATATTGAACGACTCCTGACTTACTTCGACGGGACTGGACATTGACAGGATACGTTTTAGACATTGTAATTGTTTATTACGAAGGAAAACTTGACACCGGCAGAATGTGCTAATTGCACCATTGCCATATATTAAAAGAATAAAAAAAGAGGGCCTTTACTCTCAAATAGTCAATAACCTTAATCCGACACTGCCTATAAGTGGTTGTGGTCTGCAGGTTCCCCCCTGGACAACTGCGCGTTGTACCTGTTGGACGAGGAGTTGCAGCCGGCGCGCGAAGCGGCGCCGGGCGAGGTGTGGGTGGCGGGCGCCAACCTTGCCGCAGGGTACGTCGCCGCCCACGGGACTGACAAGTTCTGCCACAACCCGCACGCCGCGCACCCAGGTAACATTAACATTACACTTACACAACGTGCCACCGAAATGACACAACACCTGAAACATGTCAACCAATTTAAAATATATAAAACCGCTCTAATGAAAAATAAAATTATTTTAATTAAGGAATAAATAAAAAGTTACAAATATTTATGTAAGGTTTTGTTGTCCTGTCTAAAACGTTCGTAGGTAGCGGTCATTAATCAGATCGGGCGCTTAGGACGTAAGATAAATGATATTACTAGAATTGTACTGTATAAATCATGAAAAAAAAAAACGATTCTATTTTCGATAGGTACTGATCAAACTATTGCGTTATTTCAGTGACACGTTGTATAAAATGTAGGTACAGCTACTAATAAAAAATGTCTAACAAACTTATTTATACAACGAAAAGGGAGAAATGGAACTTCTAATTAATTACAAGTGCATAGGTTAGTTAGACCATAACAGAATAAAATTCATTTTTACGAGTAACTGCTTGTTCAGTATATATTGTACCGTACAATTTGTACGTTGTATGTCTATTGGGTTTCAAATAACAAAAAGCAACAATTTTATGAATAAACATTATGCTAAACAATGTATTTTATTCTTACCTTTATGGGCGTTCTTGATCAGCCCAATATAAAGGCATATTATATCCCATACGTAGGATAACTCCACCACGTATCGTATATAAAAACTGTGATCATCTGTGTGATACATATTTAAGTGAAATTGATTGTACTAATGTCTCTTTGAATTCACATTATTGTCTCTGCTTGCTACTAGAATTGCCGGTAACAGACTAGCACAGGGGAATGACAAGATCAACTTATTATTTTAGCAAATAAAGCTGAATTATACCTACTTTAATAAAATGTTACTAATATATCGTTAATGTTGTTGTTTGTTGTTTAAACTTTACAGTTTCTTCTTAATAAATACTGAATTAATTAAAATCTGTTGTTGAGGATTCATATTAATCTTTATTGTTAAATCAACCTGTCTTCTAGTTTTTTTTTTTTTCTAAATGTCTAAATTCTTGTGGCCCTAATGGCCTTTCAAGAGTCACCGGTTGTGTTTGATTTAGGGCGAGCGCAGAAGGCGCTCAGCCAGGAACAAAATGTGTGTTGCAACGAGCCTAAGGGCTCCCCCGCCGGTAAACCGGCGGAAGGAACGGACCTCGGTTTAGGGCGTTGCATTGGGGGATACCGCGAGTTGGCGAGAAGCGCCCAGGCACGTGCCGGTACCTAGTAAAAGTGTTGGCTGAGGGCCGGTGTGTGTTAACGGTGTAACGAGGGGGACGTCCACGTCTCCGCCAGCAGGGACGGTGTCTGTGTACCGTGTTTGAGTGCAGTGTGAGAACCGCATTGGCAGCGGTGATCGGGTTGTCGGGATCGTCCAGGATGTGTCGCGGGCGACGATAGCGGGGGGGGGGGGGGGGCACTCCTGTCCGGTATGTAGGTGAGGGAGGAGACAATCAGAGGGTTGGGATGGTGTGGGATAGCGTCATAGTAGCGTCGGGGCGCCTTTTATGTATTTGAAGATGGAGGGAAGTTCCAAGTCCTTGTGGAAGTCGACGTTACGCAAGTACCATGGTGAAGCCACGGCCTTGCGCACGAATCTGGTTTGGAGGTCTTCTAGTTAGTGACAGTATATCGTTCCACAGATTTTAGCCGTTTTTACCGTACTGGTGACTTCGGCATTCTTCAAAAGGGTGTCATTTTGTACGCGGGACGAACTGACTCTCAGGTCAAGATCAGAGGAAATAGAGTCGATCTGCAAGAGGTCGATAGAGCTGTGTCTGCAGTGCAAGGAGTTGACAAATGTGAGTATTTTAGATAGGTGAAAAGACGAATTAAAAAAAAAATATTAGTATTCGTTGAATGACAAAATAGTAGAAATATTGTTTGTCTACTTATATTCACACGTAATGACAATGGGATAGAATAATAGAATTCCCTGTGTCGCGGGTTTAAAGACACACATTAAGTTCAAAGACCGAACATTAACTACTCAGATCCCGAACAAACATTTTCTTTGTTTCGACTGACCCTTCACATAGTAGGCAGTAGATGGCACGATAGGCCGAATGATATAATGGTATATTAAAATAGATTGGATCCTCTCTGAATATCTTTGAATCTGAATAGAAAAACCTTCTTTACCTTCTCAAGAAAAAAGCGACTTTAATAACTTAAACTTCTTTTTGAATTCACCAATGTTTCAATTTCGTACTAGTCTTATAACAAAAAATATTAGATATCAAATTCATTTTTCCTCATTAAAATTGGTGTGAATGGCCTTTTTTTGTGTAACATTTCATTTGTTGAACTTTAACTAATTCATCCTTTTTACAGCTGTTGTCCTCTGCTATGGCTTAGAACGTGGAAATCCCGAAATTTTGGCGTTTGTGACCATCAAGCCCGATGCTAGGATCACAGCTCATTACATTGAGACAACTTTGAAGAATTCATTGACACACTATATGTTACCGCAGGTAAATATCACACAGGACAGATAGATTCTCTGTTTGGCCAAAGGTTGACCGATAGAGAATGACGGCATTTAATTCGGCTTTTATACATTTTGTTTGTGTAATAAAGTTTAAATAAATAAATAAAAACAATAAGATCACACAGAAATATTCTTCAGGTAGATTGTCACAGGATTTTTACCTGTTTTCAATATAAATTGTCCTGAGACGTTTATATGAAATCAGTTGAGACAAGGATTAGTTCTATGAAAATAGTAGTCTACTAAGACAACAATCACTATTTTTAAGCTTTAAGAAAACTGCGCTAAAATGTAAAATGGTATACCATTTTACATTTTAGCGCAGTGTTCTTAAAAGCTTATTTTAATACTTATTTTGTTTATCTCGATGACTTTATGACTTTACGTGAACAGACCTTATTTATTTCAAATAGAAAAGAGATGTTTTATTTTATAATAAATGTTTTATGGACTTTATATTTATAGGTAATTGTAATAGACAACGTGCCACTTCTTGTCAACGGCAAAGTGGACAGACAGGCTCTGCTCAAAATGTATGAGAATACCAATAACAATGGTTCGTTATTTATTTTTTGTTTTTCTGTTTCTTAATTATTTTTATCTTTCCTTTATTCCTTATTGCTTCATTTCTTAATTCCTCCATTTGCTCTTTTATTTCTTTTCCGTTCACCTTTTAACACAATTTCAAATCAAAATTCGCATTACTCTTTATTAAGTCACATATTTGTGGTTTAATGATTGCTTCATTCTATCATTTCATTCCCCTGTTTTGTTTGTATTACCAAATCTAGAAGGCGGGCGCATTTTCATATTTAATTCATAAGTATAATCAACATTGCTTTCAACATTTGTTGACTTTAGTAATAAAATTGTAATTTAAATGCTTATTGAGGCAGAAGAACATAATGGACGATCCACATTTATTATTATTACATATGTTCTTGCATAATAAATAATTATAGTACAATTGTATAATTACGGTTATTCGTAATCGCATATCTTAGAAAAAACAAATAAAATTAATTAACTATAATCAATACTGTGTAACAATATGGATGATATAATATTTGGAATGTCCTACCAAGGTACTGTTACTCAATAAAACGTTAATATACTACAACTTACAAATTAAATAATTTAAAAAAATCAACTTTGCGTTAACTATAAAATTGTTATAATGTATTAAAAAAATGTGATTGATTTTTGCACGTCTATTGAGACTGAACATAATGAGACGTTGATGATGTAGCACAACAATTCTTACGTGTTAGTGTGAAATAAATTATTTAATTATGATTTTTACCAATCACATCTTAGATAAAGATAAATATAATCATTATGTATTTCATGTTTGGAAATAATTAAACGAACAGCAAAAAAATACTGAACAATCAGAAAATCGGTGGCTACAAAGAACGATGGGCACTTTTGTGTGATACCTGGCCTGACCACCAATACAATTTGTAATGTATGTCAACTTATTGACTTTATCCTCAGTTACCATAAATATTTTGCTTCCTAGATAAAAAGTAAAAATCGGGCTCTATTAAGATCGGAGCCTATAACGGCTGGGTCATGTCAGCTCTCATGTTCACTTTTGGTGTACTCAGATGGTCTCAGACTAAATTAGACACCCTAGATAGAAAAGTCCCGTACTTCGGCCGGTGGTTATGTCGTCTCTCCCTTATACATTTTTGAGATATTTTTTAAGATATATAATTTCTTCGGTGCTTTAGGGCCTTGTTGTCATAATAAAAATTGAAACTTGTGTTAGAAGCGTTCATTTGGTGTTCATGTTTTCTTTAAAGATGAGTTAGGTTTACATATTCTCTTGTGACATTAACGAGATTGGAGTCCGTCCACTGCGTGGTGATATTTTTAGTAATTTAAAATTATTTATTTCAATTATTCAAAAATAAAAAATAAGTTATTTTGCTGATCAGGATTTGCTGTCCATTTACTATTTTTTGCAGCTCGTATAAATGTAAACCTTTCATTTTGTTTATGTGTATCTCTTTCAGATGACACTGCCATTCCCCTAGACATTGACTACACGGGAGTCGAACCCGAACAGATGGACAAAGCGAGAGTTCTTTTCGAAACTGTGGGTGAAGTGCTAGGGCGGGCGGCGCGCGGCGCCCTATCTGTTAGGGCGGGCTTCTACGAATTGGGCGGGAATTCCTTGAATTCAATATACACCATTACCAAACTGAGGGAAAAGGGATATTATATACGTAAGTTTTTTTGTGAAATAATGATTCGTCGGTGATTTTAGAGAAGAGAAAAAAAATCAAGAAAGTTCGTAATTATACATATATCCACGGAGTCGAAGGGTTTTTGGTCTTATGTATATTGTCTTTATTCAATTATCTAATTTCTCTCAATATTTTTTTATATATAAGACTTTGAGTGAGCCCCGACTCTCAACCTAAATTAAACTCCAAATTGTAATATTTATTCTCTATCATCGTAGTCACAAAAAAATGCAAAAAATACTTATTACTTAAAGCAAGACTTACTATATTTTATTCAACTAGATATACATAAGCAACGACCGATTGGCGCAGTTGGCTGTGATCTTAACTGTTGATTACTTGTTGGACATTCATTTGTTTAAAGAAAAATGTTTGTTCAGGCTGAGTGTATGTTTGTCTTTGTGTCTCTGGATCTACGACACAGGGAATCCTAGTGTGTGGCATCCTAGTCCTAGAGTGTTACATTCTTTATTATTATTATTAGTATTTTGCAGATCATAATGAAATATGAGTAAGTTTGTATTATTTTTGCACAGAAATTAGCGATTTCCTTGGAGCTAGTAATCTTGGCGAAGTGTTGTCTCAGCTGAGCACGAGCCCCGACTGCGACGGGGAGGGTAATGAGCCCAAGTTCACTGCGGAATCTATGAGGGACGAGCACAAGCAACAAGTTATTGAGTTAGTATTATTTATTTACTTTTTTGCTCTTTACATATTTCTGGTTACTTTTTAATGGAGTTTAATCGTTTGTGTTCAGCACTGGCCGTTCAATGATTTGTTAAACATTTCTGTTTTTTTAACTACCTACTGGTGAGAATGTGAATTACTAAAAGTTATGTCAATCAATAAAACATTACTGTCGAATCTTTGTCTTTTTTAATCAAAACATTCAATAAAATAAATTCGTATTATACTTGTATGTATGTCTTCAGTCTCTTCCCGGTCTGTCACGTGGTTCTTATTAAATGAAACGAGATAAATTTAATGAAGTGAAAATAGTGAAATTTAGTTAAATACACATAATTGTACAATAGACTCCACAATTAATTTAAGCAGAGAGCATTTGTGCAGTTTGGCAGATATTACTACGTGATAAATATGTGATTTGAAATAAAATAAAATATATCGTACCCCGAAAGCCTTTAATGGTTACAGTGGCACATTATATATTGATATCATTATAATTATTATTTACAGCATGATAGTGACGTCATTCTACGAGAAAGCCGAGTTGGAACAGTTCGTGAAACATGAAATAGAGACTCAACACTACGCGGACTGCATATCGGCTTGTTGGGTTGCCCTGTTACAAGCCCGGCTCAGTGTCGTGCTCAATGATGGTGAGTTTTGTTGCTTCCTTTATTTACCGAGTTCTTTGTTCGACCCTCATACCATTAAAAGTAGATACTTAAAAATAAATTACTATTACTATTAATTAAGATAAATTAATATACTATTAAAAGAGCTTCTGCTAAGATTAGCAGAAGCTCTTTTCCTTTTTGCATAGCTTTAGATGTACACTGTGTTTATAGACCGTGTGCTGGCGTTTAATCCATAATGTTTTGTGACTTTTGACTTGAAATTGTTACCTTTTGTATTAATTAGTGGCCTTGTTAAAAATGACAAATGTTATTATATCAGCAGATATGTTGCCCAACCACTTTGAGCATTCATTAAATCAAAATTTGGAAAAAGACTGGGAAAATCAACGTTAATCACAATTTGTAAGAAGGCCAGTAACAAAAGGGGATTGTATTAAGAGGAGAATATTATGATACAAATTGTGATTCCCATTTAATTTCTCAACATATCTGCTGATTATGATATAATAACATGTTGACATAGTTTGAAGATGTTCACGGGTGAGAGTATATTTCATCATCAATTCGATTGTTTGTTCATTTGACACGTTATCTTTTGTGATGTCTGAAGGGTTCGGAATATGAATACGTCTTAGTACTTGACACTTTTTAATGTAAAGAAAAATGAATGCGAGAACAAAGGATGGCTGGCTTGCCACCCCCCACCCCGGGACTTGACTAGGCGACACGTGGCAGGCAGGTGGAGCGATGACGTGGCTTATCGGCTGGCTGGTGTTGTCAGCGTAAAGGATGGTAGTTTTACACGTTATAAAAATGTATAGATAGCACAGGGAGATGATGCAAAAGAAAATAGATATTTTATTTGGTAATTATGAGACACATGTTTTTATAACGACGCTTTTGATTTTAAATAAATTAGTGGTAGGTAATTGAATTTATCATAAATAAATGTAGGAAAATGAACCGATAACTGAAAGAATCAAATGTAAATAAATGGGCAATGAAATTCATAATGTAGTAGTGCAATGCAACCAGCCCTTTCAGTATCCACTGCTCCTGGGATACTGAATACTCCTGGGATACCACACTGATCCTAGCTCTCCTCATGCACATTGACTCGTACATGAAAGATGTAAGGTCTGAAAACGCCACGCTAGCCAATTAGGTTTTACGAGTCTACTCTTGTAATCTACTCTTCTGTTAATGTATTAATTTGTGTATTTATCGTAATGCATTCAACATAGAAATGAATGAAGGGTTTAATAAAATGTATACTTTGAGGCAATAGTTAATAGTATACAAATTATGTGAAAAATTAAAATTAAATAAAAATTTTCTTTTGTACCAGCGTCGGGCGCTCCAATAGCGGTTGCTCTGAACTTCGACGCACGCGAAGAACCCGAAATAGAACTGTGCGGAGGACTCGCTAAAATCATGGGTTTTCTTGAACACGTCGAGGGCTCCGTAAGAGACACAATGTTACCGGAAGGGAAAGGTATGGATCATTTTGTTATTCACCAGGGAAATGACGGGAGTATTGTTGTTAAAACGAGCGCTGAATACTATGACGCTCACTAGCCATTGGCTAGCGAGCCATTAGTTCATTAGCGCTCACTCGGCGCTCGTGCATCGAGCGCTCAACGCTCGTTTTTACATTAGACGGGAGTTGTATCAATACAGAACCTTCTTCTTAGACGTTTGATCTTGTCAGGGCCGTCGTGGCCATTTATAAAGCTGATTAATGTACATAACAACTCTTCGCCATGTTTCTCTCACAGAGGTCTTCCTTGAACATTCGTTCAAAGGTTAGAAACGTTATCCGGTAAGACCTTGGTGATATCGTCATCCAGGGCGAATCAACGGCTTGTTTTTCTGAAATTCTGAAAACCTGAAATTAATCTGCGGCGGTATAAAATATATTTTTTATTGTGTATGCCATTAAACATTTGAAGTTCTACGTACGAGTATATATACGTAGTTGGCAAAAAGAATATCACCACTCATCACATGTGACTATTTCATATTTGCAGTAAAAGGTTGATTCTGTGAATGTGTATTTGTTTTACATTATTGTTGATCTTTCAAATACTGCCTTCCTATAAATACCAACTATGACTGTTTGGTATAGAGAGCCCCTTAAAACACTACGTATAAATACGTAATTGGCTTTTGTATTTGGTTGACAGTTACGTAGCTGGCATGGAAAGAGTTAATTTGGTCCTTCGACCCGTATGTTTTTACCAATGTTTCTTGTATCTAACCTAGTTTCATTGTTCTTCAGGAGCAATCCTCCACTCGTTCATGATGGCGACAGCGTCGTCACTGTCGCCACGGGACAATGTCGCGGCGATTCGCGCGTTGGAACAAGCGACTATGCGAGTCGCGCGCGACAGGCGATTCAAAGGAGTCTTTACAACCAATACCAGCCCTCTTACACAGGTATTATAGCGAATTATATACATTATAGTAGATTATGAAAAAAATATGCTACAGTGATCGATATGGAAATAGACTAGATGACAAATCATATGTTCATATCAAAGAAATCTGGTTGGCAAATTCTAGGGTGATGCAGATGAGCGTTCTAATAAACGTCAAATTTGAAAATTAAGTAGTAGGTAATCAAAATTTGAGAGCTACTGAACAGAGAACACTATTAGGCCCTAACGCGCCTGCACAAGAGTGATTGTATAACATATCTATTATAGTATGTATATATGTATTTGCAGAACACTCTTTACATACAAACACACATTCAAACAGATAAACGCTATGTCAATGGCGCCCATTATGAAATAAACTGTTGAAGAAAAGTTCAAATCAGTTTTGTTTTCAACATAACCTATTAATGGATACTAATCTTCATTAATCGGTGTTTTTGAAATTGCTTCAAGCCTTTATTTCCAATGACATTATTTACAATATTCAATGATTTAAACTGTTTGAGGCTTTGTTTTATAAATTATCGTACTTTTTGGTCACTTCATATTCCTGCCTATAGCAAATTGTGGATAACGTAAAGTCGGATTTTTTATTCGAGTCAGGCACAAACAGACTGAAATTTGTACGGAGATGACACTTTATTGACAGTTCTACATGTCATATCCTTGACTGGAATAAAAAATCCGACTATAGTTAGTTTTACATCTAGTACAACAATAGATTATTTTAATGTTATTTTTCTATTTTAGCAACTGGGCACCGATGTACTGGGCTTCGAAACCCTCTTGGATTACCAGATTAACCAGTATATGCAGGATGATGGTGAACGACCCTTCGGGAAAGCTCCCGACGATATGAGGGCCATCGTCTGTTGGAAACCCGTTGAATAACTAGAACTAATAATAATATAATTATACATTCCGATGACTCAGATCATCGTTTCTCAACGTTTCTAGTATCGCCACCCCCGAAAAGACCAAAAAGAAAGGATATAACCTCACGACTCCCTTAATTAAATTAGGGTCTAATCATGTTTTTTTTACAGTTTAACATGTGATTATAAATCATTAATTTATTAATAAAAGGTTTTCCCATACATAAGTGCTTAAATATTCCCTGGTCAATTGCGGCCCCGTGTACCTACCGTGTACATGTGAATGTGATGGCGATCCCCAGGTTGAGAAACGACGACTTAGAGTATTATACTTTCTCTAGACTAAATTATTTTATTGACTAGAAAATTGTATTTTTTGTCGACTAGACGCACCTATGTTAACTAGCTATAATAAATAATTATAGCTACAAGTAATTCTATAATTATATAGAAAGAGAATAAATACAGCTGTCCGAATAGTTTATTCTCTTTACCTGTATTTATTCTCTTTCGTTTACACAATCCTAAGTCATGTTCTTTCTATTGACGAAAGAATTGTACTTTCTGACGACTAATGTGCTTTCGGTCGAGTGAATAATTGTGACGTTATTTGAGAAAAGGGCCCTCATTGTCGGTATGAACTTATCGAGCTTTATTAAGATTTTCTAACACTTGTTCCTTTAAATAGAAACATGCTCTAACATCTGATTTATAAGATAAAGCAAAATTACGTTATTTTTTAAGATTTCACTGATTTTTAAGATTCTTCTGAGGACTAGACAATTTGTACTTTTCTAACTATAATGTTGAATAGTCAATTGTACTTTTTATCCATTAAACACATACACATATACTTCCTTAAACTAAATAAATGTATTTTTGCTGAATAAACTTGTACTCCGGCGCGGATCCAGAAGTCGACCGGATTCTCAACAACCCGAAACTTTTATGAAAAAAACTCAACATTTTTCTTACCTATTTAAATCAGTACTCTATTCTTTAATAATAATGACCCTAAAGTCTCATGCCCTCAAAAAATGTAATTTAGGATCTACTCCTGACTGTAAATAGTAGTTGCACGGGCGCTCATTACCCTGTCCTTAACACACATAAAAGTAAGCCATTGAAGGTTCCTTTGTCGACGGAATTAATTCTTACTGTCGCTTTCGGAAAAATGCTCATTACCCTGTGTTTTCATACGTAAACGAAAAAAAACTACCTGTTGCCTAGAAGTAGTTGTCATTGATTTATTTTTACATTAAATCACTACTCTCATTATCCTGTCCTTTTTCATATCTACAAAGTTAGATTCGTTTAAATTGTCCTTGATGGTGTCATCATTAGAGTAAGGTTAATGATGGTTAATTTATACCATTAGACGCATATAGCAAACTATGTCATAAAGTAATAAGTATTCTTGAATTAGGTATAAAATGTTCCCAATAGTACAATAAAAATAGATGTAATGCTAAGGATTAAGAATTGATTGTATCCGTTTACTTTTGTCTTAAAATTGGTCTGTTTTTACTTACAATTGACTAATTAATTAATGACAATAATGAGGCAAAGGACGAATCTTAATCATGTCAAAACATAATGTGAAAAACAATGAAATTAATTGAAACAATTCGTAGTTAACGTAAAATATAAATTTTGCTACAGCTAGTCTAATATTGTTTTATCTTATTGTAAGAAAACAAAAAATAATAATTGTTTGAAAGTTATTAATAACATGTATTATAGACAATAAAATATTCGTAAGAGATAGTTGTTAAAATATTACTACAATAGATCTCCTATTATAAACTTTGGAAAAGTTTGAAGTGTTGTGATAATATGTGTATAAGTTAGAATTACCTTTACTTATCAATGGATATCCGGCTCGAAGGACCAACTATAGTAGAGAATTTAATTTAAAAAAATCAATATATATTGATATGTAATATCCAATAGATATGTATACATCTAAATTTAATTTATTCGATTTAGTACCTATTTATGTTTAAAATAAACATGCATGTGTTGAAAATATTATGGAGTTTTATTACAGTTATTTTGTATCGTACCGTACCGTACCACTACCACACCCAGACTGAAACTGGTTCCAGATAATATACCAGTATATAAGAGAATACTAAGCATTTTAATACTGATTGATTAATTGATTAATACTTAGTGACACTTACAATGTTTGAACACACAGTTATTAAATAAGTTATTTTTAATGAATGAATTTTATAGTCCTGCTATAATTTTTGCTATAGTTATAATTTTATAGTACATATGTTAATGTGGGAGCTGATGGAATTGATTCTGACTCAACTATATTAAAAGACTGCAATTTGTTTGTAAAATTACACAGTGGCGATATAAACCCGCCGGAACCGAGGCGACTAAGTAACAACCAGACACCGATCCCATTCTCATACATGATCTTAGGTGATGCAGCATTTAGAATATCACGTCACGTTTTAAGACCATATGCTCGTAGTAATATGACCTACAAGAAAAAAACTATTCAACTACCGCCGTAGTAAGGCGAGACGCTACATAGAATGTACCTTCGGTATCATGTCTAATAAATTTGAAGTATTCCATAGACACGTTGACGTTGGACGTCGTTGACTAACAGCATAAAAATAGTAAAAGCATGTTGTGTACTACACAACTTTATAAGAGTACGTGATGGATGTAATGTTGTTGACACTATGACAATTGTTGGTTTAGAAAATAATGTTTCTCGAAATAGTAACAATATAATAAATCGACCAGGCGACACTCTAATCCCCAGTGTTAAATCCCACAGTGCAGGACGTTGGCGACTCTGTTTGCCAGATATAAATGACCCACGCATGCCGCCTACCGCAAAGATAATTATAATCATTAGGGAGTTATGGCAGAAATATTTAAATTATTCTGTAAGCAAACGTCCTGCATGGCGGTTTTGCGTAAGAATTTTATTCGTTGATAACATATATTCATTTCCGTAATTGTGGTTTACGTGCATGTTAAGTAGCTGTTTTGATTGCATGATTAGGTAACTGGAAATAAAAACCACAGTTTCCCCAGTCCCATTTTCACACATTAAAAGGTGATATTAAATTATATAAAGTAGTACGTTGGACATTGGCCATCCAGAAAATTAGTGTAAGTATTAATATCAGTAATATCAGTTCGATTCTACTGAAATACGTGCGGAATATATCGAATTAGTTTTCACAATAGGCGAATTTAAATATGGTTGGCGTGAATACGTGTTCAGATGTTTTTTTGAAGGGCTTAGTTTTTATTTATCTTCTTACGCTTAGTATTTAATAATAATTTGTTAATAACGAAATTTATATGCAGCTCTAACGTGTTCGTTTTAAATAATAAAGATAGCTCTTTCATTTATTTTTTTGTATTTCATCCACTTTTTACTTTTAATATCTGGTGATATATTTTTATTTTGAGGTAAAGTTGTCTACTTTTTTGGCTGTCCGTGAGCATATATGTATACAGGTTTTTTTTCGGAATGGCTAAATTCTTGTGGCCATATGTACGAGTATATAGGTGCTGGCAGAATATCAGTGCTTTGGATTATCTGCAGCGTTTGCTGAGCCAGTTTCATTTGTTGTCACGACATACAAAAAGTATATTTAGATAGGTATCTTTATTTAATGTATCACCGTACACACGCAATTTTGGTGTTGTGATAACGAATAAATATATTTTTTTCTTTCTTTCTTTCTATATTATACCAGCTGCTTTTGCGTATTATTTTGTTTACTCGAATGATAGTCCTCTCAACCGATATGTATCATATCGTAGTGACTGCGTTCAAAGGTTTATTCAATATTTTCAAGCAGATATATCTAAATTACATAAACGTTTGCCAATATTAAAATTAATTACTATCAAAATTAAAAGGATTCACTCTAAGTATTGTTGGATATGTAGAGTATAAGAATAGACTACTTAGTCAGTCGTTATTTGATGATAAGATAAAATTATATATTTGTATCGATAGTTTTGTATCGGGGTGCTGCTAATGTGATTGCATTGATATAGTACATTCACGACGCAGCAGGAGGATAGGTGTGTCCTTCGATTAAATAATAGTAATTTCTTGTTATTCTTTTGTGACGTAAACGTATTAGACGTAAGTATACAGTTTCAATTTAAAAACTCTTCAACTGGATCAAAAGATCCAAAAATAGAAAATAAAATGGTTCAAAAGAACTTTTAAAAAATGTTTATCGGATTTACCGCCAGACACAAAAACATTCCTTATCTTATTTATTATCTTTTTTATTGTTGTTTATTGTTGTTTTTTTTATCAAATGCGGATATTTGTAGATAAACATTCCCTTTGTCTTTACGGCATTAGGTAAGCTTTCATGTTTCCTATTTCACATTTATTTCAGATATAATGGGCTCTCTACCCCGTGTCTCTGTGGTCGCCGGCACCCGCAGATCTGTGCCTGCCGCTCCACTTTCCAAGCACATGGTATCGCTCGCCAGTAGTGACAGAACTGCTTTAAATTATACCGGTAAGGTTTGAAATAATGACAAAATGGGTTATTATTCCATCTATGCCTACCGGCTCATCCCCGCTGGTAGAGAAAAATGAGGAAGATTTTTCCGCTCTTCCCGATCAGTAGGGATATATTTCCACTTACCCCTACTACCTTTTTAATAATAGAAATATGTATTATCAGTATCACGTTGAAAATATTTGTGCTCTCTTAATTTTTATGAAAGAAAAATATTGATGGGGAAATGGTAAAAAAGATAAAATTACCCTACTGCCTCAGGAGGGTGAATCAAGGTGTGCGCACATAAATATTTTCAACGCGATAATACATGTTTCGATTATTAACTGTATTATTATTAACGATTATTATCAGGAGTCCCGACCCACAGTGCAGCGCTACCAAGTCGCACCCAGTAGATTCGTAGGGATTTTTTTTCCTTCTGCGTTACTGACGAGTACAGTGGCGGATTTACATACGGGCACTTTGGGCACGTGCTCGGGGGTCCCCACAAGCCAGGGGCCCCCACAAATTGAATATCCCATTTTTTTGTCAACTACATTTTCGAAAAATCAAAGAACGTGGAACATACACATTGGTCATTCAAATAATAAAACTTCTTTGAGAAAATATAATATTTATTGTAATAACCGTTGAAACAAATTGAAACGCTTTATTTAATGTTGTAAAATGTTTATGTATTACTTATTGTATGTATTATTTATTTATCTTGATACTGTTTCATTTTTTTGTATGATTAAAAATTTTAGAGAAAGTGGAAATATATAAAATATATTGATCAATTCGCTTTTGACTTCCTTACAAGGGGGCCCTCACAGCCTTCGTGCCCAAGGGCCCGTTAAGTATAAATCCGGCGTTGGACGAGTAGTCTAGTGTATCCAAACCAATAAGACACAAACTACGTATCCTCAACGACGATATCATTACACGTGTACAGATGCAATTCTTTAACAAGGAGATAAGATTAAGTCATGCACTGGATGAATTACGGTAAATCTTTTTATGTTTGAACGTGTTTGTTAGGGAGGGCGATTAATTTAACTTTATTTATTATTTTATAACCCTTCTGAAATATTTGTTTTAATGATTTTGAGCTGTGCACGACAGAACAATGAGTGCATAAGCGGGTGAAAGTGTAGTGTCCATTGTGTGTAAGTAAATAGAGTCAGTGCGCGTAGTATGTATGTGTTGGCATCGTGTATCTCGGAAGGAAAGGAGTAGTCCAAATGGAGTTGCGCAAAGGGTCAAAAGTGTACGGCGAACTCCCGAGGATGCGCAATAGAGGCAATAGAAGTAGTGCCGGATGCTACGTTTTTATGTATAATTTGTAACCTAGAAATTATGAAAAATATGGATGAGGCGAATAGCCATTCAATGCCTCAGGAAACGGGGGGATCGTAAGGGCAGCAAGCTACTATAAATGAGTGAGATTCTGACCTCTCTATGCCAGTTCCACTCCCAACAATCGTTCAATTTAACTCGTACAATCGACTTGTACAATATGTATCAGATATTATGTAAACAAGTTCAAGCAAAAGTAAGCTGCCGCTTCCCCCCGCACCTCTGCGGTTCTTGTGAATTAAAGCGGCGTTTTATTTCCCAAATTCCACTCCTACACCCCCGTTGGTCTCACCATCATCATGAACAGATTTGAAGAAATATTTAAGTTTAAATAATTTTATGTTTCAATGAGGGAAGGTCTATTTTAAGCATAATCATTTGTTCCTTTAATAATCATAGGAAAATAAAAAAAATATATTAAATAACGTTTAGTAGAAAATGAGTAGAAAGTTTAGTAGAAAACTGTGCTCCTGTGGCGCGGGGAATTAAGGATCACGCCATTTTAAATTTACCCACGAGACTACTGGTCAGTAGTGCACAAGGGAAAATAAATTCCCTCGCGACAATACTGGTGGCTGGGTAGTGTCGTGGGGAATAAAGGTAAAATTATAAGGATATATCGAATACCAACGTCAGAAATGGTACTTGAAACTTCTTTAAAAATAATTAACGTATTAATATACGTATTAATAGACGTTTTCCAAAATTTATGTTTTTATAATGTTACTTAACTATCGAACATATTGTTTATTATATTGTTTTAGACTATTAGAATTTAGTCCTATTGGTAAATGTTTTTTCTTTTCACTAGTACATTTTTGCAGTAGGGATAAGTGGAAGTAGAATTTCCATATATCTCTACTGATAGGGATGGGCAAGGGTTAGATGGAATAGCTGAACAAAATTGCGTAATATTCGTGCGTAAAAAGTAAGATTCGTAGCGACAAAACTGATTTGTGTTAAAATTACGGGACAAAATACCCATCGAAATTAAAGCTTTCTTAATGGTTCACAGATGAGACGTGCAATGTAAGAGTAAGCTATTCGGAACTGCATGCCCGCACTAACGCTCTAGCGAGGGCTATAGCGTCTAGAGCTAGACCCACCGGGGCCAACAGAGATGGCGATTATGTCATTGCTGTCTGCATGCAGCCTACTCACAAGTAAGTAAACATATAAAGGATACGTAACGTATCATTATCATACCACGATATCTCTCCACTGCTGGATACAGGCCTCTCCCAAGGGTCACCACCACACACGATCTTCGGCTCTTCTCCTTCAAATCGTTGGTCCACCTGGCCGGATGGCGTTCCATGCTGCCCTTCCTGGTACGTGACCTCCTTTTGAAGACTCGTCGAAGCATATGGTCAGAGTTAGTTATTCAAGTTATATACCGACCGTAATGAGGGCTATAGCAGCTCGAGCCAGGGCAAGCAGATCCGATTAATTTACTGACTGCATCCTAAGTGGAATGGGAGCACTAGAAATCTTAACTGGTACTTAATAATGGACAACCATAGACATAGATAGATGACACAAGTTCATCCCTCGTATACAGAATCTGTCATATGCCGAACAAGTGGTGAAATTGTACGGACACCAAACGTATCACGTTACGTCACGAGTAAATTTCAGTGTTGAGAAACCGCTAAGCGAAGAAACAAAACATCTTCTTTGAGTTGGTTCACCACTTTTGACCAATTTTATAAGTTGATTATAGCACAACTAGGTATTTTTGAGTTTTGTAACAACGACTTGCTAGCCTGAACGAGCAACCCGAGAAGTAGGCTCTTTAGCGTCAACTTCAGATACGCAGCGGTGGACAGCTTGCGTTATCTATCCCTCTACATCTGTGGGAACTTTTAGAAATCATTTAGAACTCAATGTAGGAACTTACCTTTACTTTCAGCATCAATCTGTGACACATAGAGACCATAAAACTTTATTGGGTCCAATTATCACACGAAGTTCTCGATATCCTTAATAGAATTAAGTATTTTGGTTCAGTACAGTGATGACTCTCTTCGCAACGTGGAAGGCAGGAGCTGCGTATGTGCCGTTGGAGCCCAGCTTCCCGCAGGCTCACATCTCACACATCCTGAAGGACGCTGAACCGGCTCTCGTGATCTATGATGATAGTGGTAAGTATTTTTAAAGTTTTTTCGAGGCTGAAGAATATCGTATAGTCTTCCGTAGCAAGGACCGCCTTGTTTTCCTTGTTTTTTATTTTTTTAACTATGATACCTAGTTCCCCTGGATACCTGCCAGTTTACGTGTGTTTACGTGCCAGGGTGTGTTTCGACATTTGATGGTGAGAATCTCAGTAGCTCAATTAGATGTGTTCAATCTTAATTTGGAGATTCATACATACATTGTGTCAAGTTCATAGTCTACTAGGTATTACTCGTTATAGACCCGAGAGCACCGGTTGGCTAGTTTAGATAAAGTTACTGATTACTTATTTACAAATCTGAAAGTACTAAAATTTAAGGTCGTCAGCACATTTGCAGTTAGTGTTGTAGAAACAAGCATTGAGCGCTCGACGCTCGAGCACTGAGTGGGCGCTAATGAACTTTTAAGCGCTAAAGGCTAGTGAGCGTTATAGTCCAAATTTTTAATGTTTGATTGTCTTAAACCCTTGTAATTAAAAGCTTGAGTCTAAAACGGTTAAGATTAAGGTTCGATGGCAGCTCAGCAGATCATCGATCGCAGATGAGCTGTGAGACAGCTCAGCGCGCCAGCGCTCGTTTTAACAGCGATATATAAATTAATTATTAGGAAAATTAATTTATATACCATGAAATATTTTTGTACCAACCAAATATGATCCTTATTACAGCAAACCCGTCAATATTCGTTGGTAGCGGCGTCCCATCAGTTTCCTTTGAGGAGTTATCGCTAGAGTCCGCGGATCTGTCCGCCGACGAGCCCAAAGACCAGGAGCTACTGGCCGAGCCCGGGGTTGACAGTGTCGCTATCGTGCTCTACACTTCAGGAAGCACTGGAGTGCCTAAAGGTAATATTTATTACAGAAAATGAGCGTTTAAACATTCTGATACAAGAAAAGGTATAATGAACATTTATTGAAAACACATGTTCAAACATCGATGGGCAGTATGTGTTTACAGATTGTTTTGTTTACAATGTAATTATTATTCTGTGTTTATGCTGTTGATACAAGTAAGTTATGCACCCTCCACTTAGGCATAACATCCGTGTCAGCAGTATCTAATGCAACATTGTATTGAGGACATCTGTGTCAGCAATATCTATTGCAACATTGTATTGAGAACATCCATGTCAGCAGTATCTAATGCAACATTGTATTGAGGACATCCATGTCAGTAGTATCTAATGCAACTTTGTATTGAGGACATCCATGCCAGCAGTATTTAATGCAACATTGTATTGAGAACATCCATGTCAGCAGTATCTAATACAACATTGTATTGAGAACATCCGTATTAGCAGTATCTAATGCAACATTGTATTGAGAACAACCATGTTAGCAGTATTTAATGCAACATTGTATTGAAAACAACTATGTTAGCATTATTTAATGCAACATTGTATTGAGAACAACCATGTTAGCAGTATCTAATGCAACATTGTATTGAGAACATCCGTATTAGCAGTATCTAATGCAACATTGTATTGAGAACAACCATGTTAGCAGTATTTAATCCAACACTGCAGTAGGATGTTTAGTCTAAATCGCCCACCTGCGAGTGGACCTTTAGCATAAGAACATGTTGTACTTCACTTAATAAAGAGCCGTCATGGTGTAAAGACGTATTGTCTTTTTAAAAAGTCTATCACTCGACTCTGAAACTTGACTAGTAAAATAAAAATAAAATAAACTAACATATTTTTTTCTACAAATGTATAGCAAATACACTTCTAAAATGAAATCATGATATTACGCAAAGAAACTCCAGACCCTTATATTACAGACACGTTCTTCCCTCAAACACTTGTTAATATTTGAACGATGTTTGAACATCCCTGTTGGGGTTAAGACGATTATTCTTAATTTTTTATTTAGATAATGTTAAAAACATCAATTTTGATTTTAATGGCCAGGGTATTCACTTGCCACTAGTGTCGGCTTGTCTGCCCATAAAATACGAGTAAATTACTTTAACTTACCTTAACGTGTTTTTACATTAATATATATTTAGCAATTTAGGACTAGTCTAGTGTATACATATGTTTGAAGGGCTGTGAAGGGTCCGGTTTTGCTAAACCCTTCCCTAGTTTCGTACCTGCCAGTGACAGCAACACTTTAAAGGGGAGTTCTTTATTGAAAAGTCATATTTGACCTCCTTTTTCAGCAATTTTAATAAATAGAAATAAGTTGGGGTTTCCCAGAATTTTCACATTATCTGGTGAAGCCAACCTTTTAAATATTCTGTTGTTTTGTACTTATCATTTTCTGTTGTTTTGTACTTATCATTTTCACCATTTATTAACAGTCTGACAACATTGTCTAATATTTTTTCTTCAGGCGTCCATCTCGCATATTCAGCTATTTGCAATCGTCTCTGGTGGCAGTTCCGTACCTTCCCTTATTCAGAGAGCGAAGCCACTTGCGTGTGGAAGACGTCTCTCACATTCGTGGACTCCATTTGTGAAATTTGGGGACCTTTACTTAATGAAAGGTCATTGCTGATCCCCTCAAAGGAAACCACCAGGGATCCGCAGAAGTTGGTGCAAGTTTTGGCAGAGTACCAGGTACGTTTAGTGTCTTGTTTTACTACGCATGATATGATGAAGTAATCTGGATATTTTATACTAATATATTTTGATTTTTCTCGTCTAAAGTAAGTACAATATTTTTTATAATAACACCACACTTAATGGCCTACACACGCAGAAACGAACAAACATTTATTTATCTTTAAACAAATGACATTAATTTAATGTCCTACCGGGAATTGAACTCGGACTGTTTGCACAGCCAGCAAGGTTACTACCAACTGCGCCAATCAGTTGTCAAAATCATCTTATTCCTATCGATAAGTTGCTGCATGTTTTATGGAAAACGATTTATAACACACGTTTGTGATATGTGCTCTATAGCTCATCCTCCGGTACCCGACGGTATTAAATACATGTTTTATTTATCTTGCTGTTGTTGTTCTGTGATTGTTGTCACAGTAGACTGACTGACTGTTGATCTCAAGACTCCGAGAACTGAGTAGTCAGTAATCAGTAATACCACGCAGTAGTCCGGTACTTGAAGATGAGCTATAAAAAGGTTATTATAATTAATAAAGCTAAACATAGTACTTCTAAAAATTGAAATAATGATTGATTCCCCTTTTTGTTTCAGATTCAACGCCTGGTCTTAGTACCAACCCTTCTACGTTCTATCCTTATGTACCTATCCCTTAATCCTTCAGACAGACCTCTTCAGCACTTGAAGCTGTGGGTTTGCTCCGGGGAGACTCTGAGCAAGGAGTTGGCTGCGCAATTTTTCCAATATTTCGGAGATCAGAATGGATGCAAATTAGCCAATTTCTATGGAAGTACGGAGGTGATGGGCGACGTGACGTATTACGTTTTGGAGAACAGTGCTCAGTTGGAGTTGCATCCTACAATTCCTATTGGTAAGTAGTCTTCTGTTTATAGAACGCTGTTTCTGTTTATAAAGTGCATGTTCTTAGCAGGAAGTTAACATTAATTTTTCAGACACTTCCATAATTGTTAGACACTTTTATGAAGAAAATTTCCTAAAATATTTCTATTAAATTTATTAAAGAATATCGCTTTTCGTAGATATTAACTTTAATCTAAATTGTTCCGACTAATTTTTCATGTGTAATTAATTCTAATGAAAATGGAGCAAATGCAAATTAAAATGTTCAACACACCGAGTGGAATAAGAAGTAAAATGATGAAATTATTACAGTCCGTATGCTGTGCAGTGCAGTGAGTAAAATTGATTTGTCTTATGCGTAACCAACGTCTGTCTGTAACCACGTGAACGCGGTTCGCCGCCGGCGGGCAGTAACACAAAAGAGAACAATGAAAATCAAAAGTGATGTCGCTTGATTGGATAAATATTTGTAACAATTTTGTAGCAGGCAAGAATACAACGAACCGGGATAATTAGTGTAGATTAATTGCAACGTACCCGAAAACAAATTTGGTAGAAAAAAAATCTACGTTTATGCATATGTGTAAACGATATGTTATTGTATACGGGCTTATGAAGCTTATGAGGAAATATTGAACGACTCCTGACTTACTTTGACGGGACTGGACATTGACAGGATACGTTTTAGACATTGAAATTGTTTATTACGAAGAAAAATTTGACACCGGCAGAATGTGCTAATTGCACCATTGCCATATGTTAAAAGAATAAAAAAAGAGGGCCTTTACTCTCAAATAGTCAATAACCTTAATCCGACACTGCCTATAAGTGGTTGTGGTCTGCAGGTTCCCCCCTGGACAACTGCGCGTTGTACCTGTTGGACGAGGAGCTGCAGCCGGCGCGCGAAGCGGCGCCGGGCGAGGTGTGGGTGGCGGGCGCCAACCTTGCCGCAGGGTACGTCGCCGCCCACGGGACTGACAAGTTCTGCCACAACCCGCACGCCGCGCACCCAGGTAACATTAACATTACACTCATACGACGTGTCACCGAAATGACACAACACCTGAAACATGTCAACCAATTTAAAATATATAAAACCGCTGTAATAATCATAATTATAATTAAAAATAATCAGTTATTTTTTTTTTTCTATATCAATGCCCATTTATAAAATAAAGGCAAGTATATCCCGTACGTAGGATAACTCCACCACGTATCGTATATAAAAACTTTGATCATCTGTGTGATATCAACTGTGTCTTTGAATTCACATTATTGTCTCTGCTTGCTACTAGAATTGCCGGTAACAGACTAGCACAGGGGAATGACAAGATCAACTTATTATTTTACCAAATAAAGCTGAATTATACCCACTTTAATAAAATGTTACTAATATATCGTTGATGTTGTTGCTTGTTGTTTAAACTTTACAGTTTCTTCTTAATAAATACTGAATTAATTAAAATCTGCTGTCGAGGATTTAAACTGTTTGATTCTTTTTTTGTTTTATAAATTATCGTACTTTTTGGACACGTTATATTCCTGCATATAGCAATTGTGGTTTTCTTCAATTAGCCGCCTGACAGTAGCCACATTTTCTTCAGTGGTCGCAGTTGAGGGCCGACCATTACGAATCTCATCGTGGAGTGAAACACGGCCACGATGAAATTCAGCATACCAACGCCACACGGTGCTCAAATGAGGTGCTTCCCTCCAAACAGCATTTTGAAGACGAGCAGTGCAATCTTTACGCATTCATTTCATGTTCGCTACGAACGAAGAACTTCAATTTGTGATAAAAAAAACAATTGCCAAGCGATTTCCACCAAAAAATATTTTATTTAATAAATGAGATTTTATATTTTTTTTAATATAACATTTGAAATTCAAACGTTTATAAACAGCCAGGAGTGCAAAACTTGTAGTGTGCCCTAGGTATCATATCGTAGTGACTGCGTTCAAAGGTTAATTCGGTTAAAGTTTCAGAGGTTAAAAGGTTAATTATTGAATAATATTGAAAATAACTAACGAAAATATTGAAAATAACGAACGAAAATATTGAAAATATTGATGATATTGTTTGCCAATATATATTTACATATATATTTACTATTATAAACTACTAACTCTTAAGGTTGTATTCTCTATCGTTTTAGACTATCACTACAACTCAGATACAAAATTATCTATAAGCTGAAATTAACTTACTCCACCGTGTTCTGTCAACCACGTGGTCGTGGCGGAATTATAGTGGATGTCACAATAAAAGCCAGTTAGGTGAAAGTTGAAGTTGAAATGAAAAATTAAAAGGATTCATTCTAAGTATTGTTGGATATGATTATTTGGATTTAGACCAATGGAAATACAAGTTTAGGTTTTTGCAAAACCACTTCAGTCAGCATCACGTGAGTCACTTGACAGTCTGACCGAAGAGACAACACGCGCTTTATGGTGAATGACTATGAGCAAATGATTAAGTTAATCGATTGCATCAGATTAGGAGTGCCAGCTGATTGTTGTTGATTCAATGATTTAAAACTGCGTAATTGCCTTTATTTGCGCAGCAGTAGATTAATTAATTAGGGCGTAGACCTGATTAATCAGGCTCTCGGGTGAATAACAGAATTTATTGTCTTGAAAGCCTATTTCCAAATTCTTTTGTTAGTGTATTTAGACAGATATATTTAGATAGATAGAACAACTCTGTATTGCACACCAAAACAAAAAACAATACAGTAAGAGACATTGTAACATAAGAAATGCACAAAAGAAGGTCTTATCGCTAATAGCGACCTCTACCACACAACCTTTGGCTAGAGAGGCAATAAATATTTTAATCAGAGGTAGATGATGTACAATATACACAAATTACATATAATACATACATATCAATACACATATATATAAATACATATATACATATACGTACACACTGTATACAACATAAATAAAGTAGTAAAATTAAGTAGGTACAGATATAAACAGATACTAGATATCTAGATAGATAATTTCATTATATCAATTTATTTCAATCCATCGGTCTTTATCTTTCTACAGCTGGCTACAGGCCTCTCCCTTGGCCCGCCACCACACACGATCTTCGGCTCTTCTCATCCAACCACTACCGACTACTTTTCATACTTCATTTGTATAAATAGATTATCTTACATAGATATTATATATACCATTGTATAGATGATTGCTGTCCTTTATTTTCAAAACAACCGACAAGTTAAAAAAGTACGGTTAAGCTTTCGAAATAAACACGTTGTGAAGTTGTGAAGTGGAAATCGTAACAAAATCGGTCAAGTAGATCCCGAGATTAGCGCGAACAAACACACACACACACACACAGAAATTGAGAGAAACAGACGGACAGTTCCGTTAAGCTTCTAAAAAATTAAATATTTTCAAAATCGGTTAATTTTTTGAGTTTACCTGTAATATACAACGAAAAACAAATTATAAAAAGAATATACGAGTATATATAATAAATTCATTCATATATGTATAGTTTTTCATTCAGTACTAAAAATTTGAAGTTTTTGTTAAAGCTAGCTAGCTCAGACAGAGCTTGCCAAACAGCGACAAAATAATCTAAAATAAGCGCTATATAATCCCCGACAACAATCCCAAAAATAGCAATTATTGCGAATGACCGACAATTCCCCTCCAATATCTCTTAGATCCTATTACGGGTCATTCCTTCTCGACCCAAGAATTGATCCCTGGAGCGCTATACCGAATCCAATCGCAACACATCGCACGGAACCTTTTCAATAACGTATATCTCTGTACTGACCCCAATAAATTGGAGTTGGGTGATGGCTTAGTGATGCGAGGAGACCTTTGCTGAGACCTCATTTCTGGATTGCATTAAAGATAATGAGGGGTTTACAAGGGTTGATTTAGGTTCCAGGTCGCATGTGATATCCAATTTTTTGGGTAACGAGAGGGAGGAAGTATAGTATAGATAGAGTACGTTTACTTAGGTAGTACTTAGTCAGTCGTTATTTGATGATAAGATAAAACTAGATATCTTTCCACTCGACAGTTCGTTATTGGGGTGCTGCTCGTGTGATTGGATTGATATAGTTTATTCACGACGCAGCAGGAGGATAGATGTGTCCTACGATTAAATAATAGTAATTTCTTGTTATTCTTTTGTGACGTAAACGTATTAGACGTAAGTATACAGTTTCAATTTAAAAACTCTTCAACTGGATCAAAAGATTCAAAGATAGAAAATTAAACGGTTCAAAAGAACTTTTAAAAAATGTTTATCGGATTTACCGCCAGACACAAAAACATTCCTTATCTTATTTATTATCTTTTTTATTGTTGTTTATTGTTGTTTTTTTTATCAAATGCGGATATTTGTAGATAAACATTCCCTTTGTCTTTACGGCATTAGGTAAGCTTTCATGTTTCCTATTTCACATTTATTTCAGATATAATGGGCTCTCTACCCCGTGTCTCTGTGGTCGCCGGCACCCGCAGATCTGTGCCTGCCGCTCCACTTTCCAAGCACATGGCATCGCTCGCCAGTAGTGACAGAACTGCTTTAAATTATACCGGTAAGGTTTGAAATAATGACAAAATGGGTTATTATTCCATCTATGCCTACCGGCTCATCCCCGCTGGTAGGGAAAAATGAGAAAGATTTTTCCGCTCTTCCCGATCAGTAGGGATATAGTACAGTGGCGGATTTACATAAGGGCACTTTGGACACGTACCCGGGGGCCCCCACAAGTCAGGGGCACCCACAAATTGAATATCCCATTTTTTTGTCTCCTACATTTTTGAAAAATCAAAGAACGTGGAACATACACATTGATCATTCAAATAATAAAACTTAAACTTAATAACTTAACTTAATAGAAAATATAATATTTAATAAACGTTGAAACAAATTGAAACGCTTTATTTAATGTTGTAAAATGTTTATGTATTACTTATTGTATGTATTATTTATTTATCTTGATACTGTTTAATTTTTTTGTATGATTAAAAATTGTAGAGAAAGTGGAAATACGAGTATATAAAATATATTGATCAATTCGCTTTTGATTTCCTTACAAGGGGGCCCCCACAGCCTTCGTGCCCAAGGGCCCGTTAAGTATAAATCCGGCGTTGGACGAGTAGTCTAATGTATCCAAACCAATAAGACACAAACTACGTATCCTCAACGACGATATCATTACACGTGTACAGATGCAATTCTTTAACAAGGAGATAAGATTAAGTCGTGCACTGGATGAATTACGGTAAATCTTTTTATGTTTGAACGTGTTCGTTAGGGAGGGCGATTAATTTTATTTTATTTATTATTTTTTAACCCTTCTGAAATATTTGTTTTAATGATTTTGAGCTGTGCACGACAGAACAATGAGTGCATAAGCGGGTGAAAGTGTAGTGTCCATTGTGTGTAAGTAAATAGAGTCAGTGCGCATAGTATGTATCTGCTGGCATCGTGTATCTCGGAAGGAAAGGAGTAGTCCAAATGGAGTTGCGCAAAGGGTAAAAAGTGTACGGCGAACTCCCGAGGATGCGCAATAGAGGCAATAGAAGTAGTGCCGGATGCTACGTTTTTATGTATAATTTGTAAGCTAGAAATTATGTAAAATATGGATGAGGCGATAGCAATAAAATGTTTCAGGAAACGGGGGCATCGTAAGGGCAGCAAGCTACTATAAATGAGTGAGATTCTGACCTCTCTATGCCAGTTCCACTTCCAACAATCGTTCAATTTAACTCGTACAATCGACTTGTACAATATGTACCAGATATTATGTAAACAAGTTCAAGCAAGGATTTTGCAAGGTCGGCGGCGCGCCCGCATGCCCCCTGGTGTTGCAGGTGCCCATGGGCGGCGGTAACACTTACCATCACGTGGGACCGCTTGCTCGTCCGCCTCCTAGTCTATAAAAAAAAAAAAAAAAAAAAGCAAAAGTAAGCTGCCGCTTCCCCTCGCACCTCTGCGGTTCTTGTGAATTAGAGCGGCGTTTTATTTCCCAAATTCCACCCCTACACCCCCGTTGGTCTCACCATCATCATGAACAGATTTAAAGAAATATTTAAGTTTAAATAATTTTATGTTTCAATGAGGGAAGGTCTATTTTAGGCATAATCATTTGTTCCTTTAATAATTATAGGAAAATAAAAAAAAAAAATTAAATAACGTTTAGTAGAAAATGAGTAGAAAGTTTAGTAGAAAACTGTGCTCCTGTGGCGCGGGGAATTAAGGATCACGCCATTTTAAATTTACCCACGAGACTACTGGTCAGTAGTGCACAAGGGAAAATAAATTCCCTCGCGACAATACTGGTGGCTGGGTAGTGTCGTGGGGAATAAAGGTAAAATTATAAGGATATATCGAATACCAACGTCAGAAATGGTACTTGAAACTTCTTTAAAATAATTAAATACATATTAATTAACGCTTTCCAAAATTTATGTTTTTACAATGTTACTTAACTACCGAACATATTGTTTATTATATTGTTTTAGTCCTATTGATAAATATTTTTTCTTTTAACTAGTACATTTTTGCAGTAGGGATAAGTGGAAGTAGAATTTCCATATATCTCTACTGATAGGGATGGGCAAGGGTTAGATGGAATAGTCGATCAAAATTGCGTAATATTCGTGCGTAAAAAGTAAGATTCGGAGCGACAAAACTGATTTGTGTTAAAATTACGGAACAAAATATCCTTCAAAACTAAAGCTTTCTTGATGGTTCACAGATGAGACGTGCAATGTAAGAGTAAGCTATTCGGAACTGCATGCCCGCACTAACACTCTAGCGAGGGCTATAGCGTCCAGAGCTAGACCCACCGGAGCCAACAGAGATGGCGATTACGTCATTGCTGTCTGCATGCAGCCTACTCACAAGTAAGTAAAAGTATAGAGGACACATAACGTACCGTTATCGTAGCATGATATCTCTCCACTGCTGGATACAGGCCTCTCCCAAGGGTCACCACCACACACGATCTTCGGCTCTTCTTCTTCAAATCGTTGGTCCACCTGGCCGGATGGCGTTCCATGCTGCCCTCCCTGGTACGTGACCTCCTTTTGTGGACTCGTCGAAGCATATCGTCCGAGTTAGTTATTCAAGTTATATAGCGACCGTAATGAGGGCTATAGCAGCTCGAGCCAGGGCAAGCACATCCGATTAATTTACTGACTGAATCCTAAGTGGAATGAGAACATTAGAACCCTCTATATCTGTGGGAACTTTTAGAAATAATTTAGAACTCAATGCAGGAATTTACCTTTACTTTCAGCATCAATCTGTGAAAGATAGAGACCGTAAAACTTTATTGGTTCCAATTATCACACGAAGTTCTTGATATCCTTTATAGAATGACGTATTTTGTTTCAGTACAGTGATGACTCTCCTCGCAACGTGGAAGGCAGGAGCTGCGTATGTGCCGTTGGAGCCCAGCTTCCCGCAGGCTCGCATCTCACACATCCTGAAGGACGCTGAACCGGCTCTCGTGATCTATGATGATAGTGGTAAGTATTTGTAAAGTTTTTTGGAGGCTGAAGAATATCATATAGTCTTCCGTAGCAAGGACTGTCTGCCTTGTTTTCCTTGCTTTTTATTTTTTTAACTATGATACCTAGTTCCCCTGGATACCTGCCAATTTACGTAATTCCTTCGACATTTGATGGTGAGAATCTCAGTAGCTCAATTAGATGTGTTCAATCTTAATTTGGAGATTCATACATACATTGTGTCAAGTTCATAGTCTACTAGGTATTACTCGTTATAGACCCGAGAGCACCGGTTGGCTAGTTTAGATAAAGTTACTGATTACTTATTTACAAATCTGAAAGTACTATGTAGAAACAAACATTGAGCGCTCAACGCTCGAGCACTGAGTGAGCGCTAATGAACTTTTAAGCGCTAAAGGCTAGTGAGCGTTATAGTCTAAATTTTTAATGTTTGATGGTCTTAAACCCTTGTAATTAAAAGCTTGTCTCTAAAACGGTTAAGATTAAGGTTCGATAGTATCTCAGCAGATCATCGATCGCAGATGAGCTATGAGACAGCTCAGCGCGCCAGCGCTCGTTTTAACAGCGATATATAAATTAATTATTAGGAAAATTAATTTATATACCAAGAAATACCAACCCATACCAACCAAATATTAACCTTATTACAGCAAACTCGTCAATGTTCGCTGGTAGCAGCGTCCCATCAGTTTCCTTTGAGGAGTTGTCGCTAGAGTCCGCAGATCTGTCTGCCGACGAGCCCAAAGACCAGGAGCTACTGGCCGAGCCCGGGGTTGACAGTGTCGCTATCGTGCTCTACACTTCAGGAAGCACTGGAGTGTCTAAAGGTAAAATTTATTACAGAGAATGAGAGTTTAAACTTTAGTAGAAATCGTTCTGATACAAGAAATGGCATAATGAACATATCGAAAACACATGTTCAAACATCGATAGGCAGTATGTGTTTCGATTGTTTACAATGTAATTATTATTCTGTGTTTATGCTGTTGTTACAAGTAAGTTATGCACCCTACACTTAGGCATAACATCCATGTCAGCAGTATCTAATGCAACATTGTATTGAGAACATTCATGTTAGCAGTATTTAATCCAACACTGCATTAGGATGTTTAGTCTAAGTCGTCCGTCCACCCACGAGTGGACCTTTAGCATAAGAACATATTGTACTTCATTTAATAAAGAGCCGTCATGGTGTAAACACGTGTTGTCTTTTTAAAAAGTCATACTCCCTCCTTATTGGACCTCCTGCTGACTACGCGGCCGAATGACTACAATGTTGTTGTTGATGCTCCGTTAGGATCATCAGACCATTGTATCATTGGAACTGCTGTGCCAGCTAAACAATCCGCGCCGACCTATTCTCAGGGAACGCGCAACGTCTGGCACTACAAGTCTGCAGATTGGGATGGGTTGCGCGAATTTTACGCTTCTTATCCCTGGGGGCAGCTCTGTTTCTCGTCGGGTGATCCAGATACCTGTGCAGACTCCGTTGCCGACGTGGTGTTGCAGGGCATGGAATGTTATATTCCTTGTTCCGTGATACCCGTAGGCGGACGGAGCCAACCTTGGTTTAATCAGTCCTGTAGAGAGGCCCGCCGTAATAAGCGGGCTGCATACAGGGCCTGGGCCAAAGCGCAGGTGTCTGAAGATCCGAATACCACCGACTTGAGGAAGAAATTTAACGCTGCCTCGAGGTGCAGTAAGAGGATCACTGTCAGAGCAAGGAATGAGCACATCCGCAGAATTGGCGACCGACTAGCAAGCTATCCTTCTGGAAGTCGGGCTTTCTGGTCGCTCGCTAAGGCTGCCGAGGGTAACTTCTGTCAGTCGTCACTTCCACCACTGCGGAAACTCGATGGCTCACTGGCCCATGGGGCGAAAGAGAAAGCCGATCTCCTGGGCAGTCTCTTCGCCTCAAACTCGACTCTGGACGATAGAGGTGCCTTACCACCGTCCACCTCGAGATGCACAAGCTCCATGCCAGAAATCTGCTTCACCCAGCGTGAAGTTCGGCGAGCTCTAGCATCTCTTGATGTCCGAAAGTCGAGTGGGCCAGATGGTATTCCTGCGGTGGTGCTCAAATTTTGCGCTCCCGAGTTGTCTCCGGTGCTTACGCGACTCTTTAGGGTCTCATATTCCACAAAAAGCTTCCCGTCAGCATGGAAGGTAGCTCATGTTCACCCTTTGCCTAAAAAGGGTGACCGCACCGACCCGGCCAATTATAGGCCAATAGCGATCACCTCCCTCCTCTCCAAAGTGATGGAGCGTGTTATAAACACACAGCTCCTTGGGTACCTAGAGGATCACCAGCTGATTAGCGACCGTCAATATGGATTTCGCCATAATCGCTCGGCTGGTGATCTTTTAGCGTATTTAACACACCGCTGGGCTGACGCCATTGAGAGTAGAGGCGAGGCTCTGGCTGTAGGCCTAGACATTGCGAAAGCTTTTGACCGGGTATGGCACAAATCGCTGCTTTCCAAGTTACCATCTTTCGGGATACCCGAGGGATTATGCGAATGGGTTGCCAGTTTCCTGACTGGACGGAGCATCAGAGTCGTTATCAATGGTAGCTGCTCCGACACCATGTCTATTAACGCTGGCGTCCCTCAAGGCTCCGTGTTGTCCCCAACTCTGTTCCTTCTGCATATCAACGACCTGTTGCAAATTGGTGACATACGTTGCTATGCAGATGACAGTACTGGAGACACCTTGTACAGGGGCCGCGCCAACATCCCTCGGGTCGAAGTGGAAGAGAGTCGCGCTAGGCTTGTGTCTGAAATCGAAGACTCTTTAGATATAGTCTCGATTTGGGGTTCTATGAACCTAGTAGATTTCAACCCCAGTAAGACGCAAGTCTGTGCATTCACCGCTAAAAAAAACCCTTTTGTTGTAGCACCTCGCTTTCAGAGCATACCTCTTAAGATCTTGGAGAGTATCGGGATCCTTGGTATCGACATCTCCAGCAAAGTCGAATTTAGGGATCATCTGGACAATAAGGCCAAAATGGCCTCCAAAAAGCTCGGTGTGCTGAACAGAGCGAAGCGGTACTTCAAACCTGGGCAACTCCTTATGCTTTACAAAGCTCAGGTGAGGCCCCATATGGAGTACTGCTCTCATCTCTGGGCCGGCGCACCGAAATACCAATTGGACCCATTTGACTCTATCCAACGACGTGCTGTTCGTATTGTCGACGATCCCACTCTCACAGGCGGTTTAGAATCCCTCAGCATTCGGAGAGACGTTGCGTCTCTCTGTGTGTTCTACCGCCTGTACAATGGGGAATGCTCTGAAGAATTGTTTAATATAATTCCCACCTCGGGTTTCTACAACCGCACCTCCCGTCACAGAAGTGCGGTCCATCCGCATTTCCTCGATACGGAGGTGTCGCGCGCTATGCGGTCCAAAAACTATTTTATACCGCGAACCCGTAGGCTGTGGAACGAACTGCCTCAAGAGGTCTTTCCATTGAGCTACGATATGGGGTTCTTCAAGAGAGCTGTGAATAGGATTTTGCAAGGTCGGCGGCGCGCCCGCATGCCCCCTGGTGTTGCAGGTGCCCATGGGCGGCGGTAACACTTACCATCACGTGGGACTGCTTGCTCGTCCGCCCCCTAGTCTATAAAAAAAAGAAAAAAAGTCTATCCCTCGACTCTAAAACTTGACTGGTAAAATAAAAATAAAATAAACTAAAATATTTTTATCTACAGATGTATAGCAACTATACTTCTAACATAAAATCATGATATTAAATTTCGCAAAGAAACTCCCGACCCTTATATTACAGAGACGTTCTTCCCTCAACACTTTTAATATATGAACGATTTTTGAACATCCCTGTTGGGGTTAAAACGATTATTCTTAATTTTTTATTTAGGTAATGTTGAAAACATCCAGTTTGAGTTTAATGGTCAGGGGATTATTCACTTGCCACTAGTGTCGGCTTGTCTGCCCATAAAATACGAGTAAATTACTTAACTTATCTTAACGTGTTTTTACATTAATATTTACCAATTAAGGACTAGTCTAGTGTATATGTTTGAAGGGCTGTGAAGAGTCCGGTTAAAACAAGGAGTTCTTTACTCGTATTTAATAGACCTCCTTTTTCAGCAATTTTAATAAATAGAAATAAGTTGGGGTTTCCCGGCATTTTCACATTAATCTGGTGATGCCAACCTTTTAAATATTCTGTTTTGTACTTATCATTTTCTGTTGTTTTGTACTTATCATTTTCTGTTGTTTTCTACTTATCATTTTCACCATTTAATAACAGTCTGACAACATTCTCTGATATTTTTCCTTTAGGCGTCCGTCTCGCATATTCAGCTATTTGCAATCGTCTCTGGTGGCAGTTCCGTACCTTCCCTTATTCAGAGAGCGAAGCCACTTGCGTGTGGAAGACGTCTCTCACATTCGGGGACTCCATTTGCGAAATGTGGGGACCGTTACTTAATGGAAGGTCCTTGCTGATTCTCTCAAAGGAAACCACCAGGGATCCGCAGAAGTTGGTGCAAGTTTTGGCAGAGTACCAGGTACGTTTAGTGTCTTGTTTTACTACGCATGATTAGATGAAGTAATCTGGATATTTTATACTAATATATTTTGATTTTTCTTGTCTAAAGTAGGTACAACATTTTTTTACAATAACGCCACACTTAATGGCCTACACACGCAGAAACGAACAAACATTTATTTATCGTTAAACAAATGTCCTACCGGGAATTGAACTCGGGACTGTTTGCACAGCCAGCAAGGTCACTACCAACTGCGCCAATCGGTTGTCAAAATCATTCTCTTCCTATCGATAAGTTGCTGCATGTTTTGTGGAAAACGATTTATAACACACGTTTGTGATATATGCTCTATAGCTCATCCTCAAGTACCTGACTGCACGGTATTAAATACATGTTTTATTCATCTTGCTGTTGTTGTTCTGTGACAGTTTCAATTGTCATAGTAGACTGACTGACAATCGATCTTAACACCCCGAGAACGGGTTTTCTCTACATTCATATATTCAGTGTTAACACCTATCTTTTCTTGAAATAAGTTTTCAATACCATGCAGTAGTCAAGTACTTGAAGACGAGCTATAAAAAGCTTATTAGTTAACATAGTACTTAATAAGTTACACTTTGGGCTGAATCATCAATCAGCTCTTTACTTCTAAAAGATTGAATTAATGATTGATTCCCCTTTTTGTTTCAGGTTCAACGCCTGGTCTTAGTACCAACCCTTCTACGTTCTGTCCTTATGTACCTATCCCTTAATCCTTCAGATAGACCTCTTCGGCACATGAAGCTGTGGGTTTGCTCCGGGGAGACTCTAAGCAAGGAGTTGGCTGCGCAATTTTTCCAATATTTCGGAGATCAAAATGGATGCAAATTAGCCAATTTCTATGGAAGTACGGAGGTGATGGGCGACGTGACGTATTACTTTTTGGAAAACAGTGCTCAGTTGGAGTTGCATCCTACAGTTCCTATCGGTAAGTAGTCTTCTGTTTATAGAACGCTGTTTCTGTTTATAAAGTGCATGTTCTTAGCAGGAAGTTAACATTAATTTTATCAGATACTTCCATAATTGTTAGACAGTTTTATGAAGAAAATTTACTAAAATATTTCTATTAAATTTATTAAAGAATATCGCTTTTCGTAGATATTAATTTTAATCTAAATTGTTCCCACTAATTTTTCATGTGTACTTAATTCTAATGAAAATGGAGCAAATGCAAATGAAATTTTTCAACACACCGAGTGGAATAAAAAGTAAAATGATGAAATTATTGGAATTATTGGAATTCGTATGCTGTGCAGTGAGTAAAATTGATTTGTCTTACGCGTAACCAACGTCTGTCTGTAACCACGTGAACGCGGTTCGCCGCCGGCGGGCAATAACACAAAAGAGAACAATAAAAATCAAAAGTGATGTCGCTTGATTGGATAAATATTTGTAACAATGTTATAGCAGGCAAGAACGGGGATAATTAGTGTAGATTAATTGTAACGTACCCGAAAACAAATTTGGTACACAGTTCACAAACAGTTCACATTTTTTCGAATATAGCCAATAGAGAGTAATCTCAAATAGCCAATAACCTTAATCCGACACTGCCTATAAGTGGTTGTGGTCTGCAGGTTCCCCCCTGGACAACTGCGCGTTGTACCTGTTGGACGAGGAGTTGAAGCCGGCGCGCGAAGCGGCGCCGGGCGAGGTGTGGGTGGCGGGCGCCAACCTTGCCGCAGGGTACGTCACCGCCCAAGGGACTGACAAATTCTGCCACAACCCGCACGCCGCGCACCCAGGTAACATTAACATTACACTTATACAACGTGTCACCGAAATGACACAACACCTGAAACATGTCAACCAATGTGTAAAATATATAAAACCGCTCTAATGAAAAATAAAATTAAGGAATAAATTAAAAGTTACAAATATTTATGTAAGGTTTTGTTGTCCGTAGGTAAGTAAGGTTCGTAGGTAGCGCTCATTATTCATATCGGGCGATTAGGACCTAAGATAAATTATCTTTATGGGCGTTCTTGATCAGCCCAAGAATCAGTTATTTATTTTTTCTATATCAATGCCCATTTATAAAGTAAAGGCAAGTATATCCCGTACGTAGGATAACTCCACCACTTATCGTATATAAGAACTGTGATCATCTGTGTGATACATATTTATGTGAAATTGATTGCACTAATGTCTCTTTGAATTCACATTATTGTCTCTGCTTGCTACTAGAATTGTTGGTAACAGACTAGCACGGGGGAATGACAAGATCAACTTATTTTAGAAAATAAAGCTCATTAATAAATAAATCATTAATAAAGCTCGTTGATATCGTTAATGTTGTTGCTTGTTGTTTAAACTTTACTTAATAATAATAAATACTTAATAACTTAACTTAATAAATACTGAATTAACTAAAATCTGCTATCGAGGATTCGTATCAATCTTTATTGTTAAATCAACCTGTCGTCTAGTTAGTGACAGTATATTCTTCCACAGATTTTAGCCGTCTCTTCCGCACTGGTGACTTCGGCATTCTCCAAAAGGGTGTCATTTTGTACGCGGGACGAACTGACTCTCAGGTCAAGATCAGAGGACATAGAGTCGATCTGCTAGAGGTTGATAGAGCCGTGTCTGCAGTGCAAGGAGTTGAGAAATGTGAGTATTTTAGATAGGTGAAAAGTCGAATTAAAAAAAAAATCTAGTATTCGTTGAATGACCAAATAGTTGAAATACAGAATTGCCCGATGTAAAAGTGAATACCTTTATACTATTTTTTTCTCCCTAATGCTTGTCTACTTATTTTCACACTCAATGACAATGGGATAGAATAATAGAATTCCCTGTGTCGCGGGTTTAAAGACACACATTAATTTCAATGACAGGACATAAACTACCCAGATCCCTAACAAACATTTTGTTTGTTCCGACTGACCCATCACATGTTAGGCAGTAGACGGCACGATAGGCTGAATGACGCAATGCAATATTAAACCTAAAATAGATTGGAACCTCTCTGAATATGTTTTGAATCAGAATAGAAAAACCACACGGAGTCGGTGAAATGCTTACCTCCTATTCCCCTAAAAGACATTACGCAAATCAAGAAGACAATCAAGTAAACAAGGTTAAGTAAACCATTAACAAAGCCTTATAAATTTAAAAGAATCTGGCATATAGCTCAAAAAAAGCGACTTTAATAACTTAAACTTCTTTCTGAATTCACTAATGTTTCAATTTCGTACTAGGCTTATAACAAAAAAAATATTAGATATCAAATTCGTTTTTTCCTCTTTAAAATTGGTGTGAATGACCTTTTCTTATGTCACATTTAATTTGTCAGACTTTAATTAATTCATCCTTTTTACAGCTGTTGTTCTCTGCTATGGCTTAGAACGTGGAAATCCCGAAATTTTGGCGTTTGTGACCATCAAGCCCGATACTAGGATCACAGCTCATTGCATTGAGGCAACTTTGAAGAATTCATTGATACACTATATGTTACCGCAGGTAAATATCACACAGGACAGGTAGATTCTCTGTTTGGCCAAAGGATGACTGATAGAGAATGCCATAAGGCTTTAAATTCGTCTTTTATACATTTTGTTTGTGCAATAAAGTTTAAATAGAAACAAATAGATCACTCAGAAATAATCCTCAGGTAGATTGTCACAGTATTTTTACCTGTTTTCAATACAAATTGTCCTGAGACGTTTAAATGAAATCACTTGATACAGGGATTAGTTCTATGAAAATATGTAGTAGTCTACTAAGGCAACAATCACTATTTAACAGCTTTAAGAACACTGCGCTAATGTAAAATGGTATATTTTAGTACTCATTTGGTTTATCTCGATGACCTTATGACTTTACGTGAACAAACCTTGTTTCAAATAGAAAAGAGATGTTTTATTTTATAATAAATGTTTTATGGACTTTGTATTTACAGGTAATTGTAATAGACAACGTGCCACTTCTTGTGAGCGGCAAAGTGGACAGACAGGCTCTGCTCAAAATGTATGAGAATACCAATAACAATGGTTCGTTATTAATTTTTTGTTTTTCTGTTTCTTAATTATTTTTATCTGTCCTTTATTCCTTATTGCTTCATTTCTTAATTCCTCCATTTGCTCTTTTATTTCTTTTCCGTTCACCTTTTAACACAATTTCAAATCAAAATTCGCCTTACTCTATATTAAGTCACATATTTGTGGTTTAATGATTGCTTCATTCTATCATTTCATTCCCCTGATTTCATTAATTAGTCACCCTGGATAGAAAAGTCCACTCAACTATAACTCTCGGCAGGATTCATCGCCTAGGGTCCTGTATTTCTGCCGGTGGTTGTCGTCTCTCCCTTATACATTTTTGAGATATTTGTAAGATATAAACGGTGCTTTAGGGCCGGCCTTGTTGCCATAATAAAAATTGAAACTTGTGTTAGAAGCGTTCATTTGGTATTCATGTGGTATATATTGGATATACCGACCAAAATGACGCATCATTCTTTAAAGGTGAGTTAGGTTTAGATTCTCTTGTGACATTAACGAGATTGGAGTCCGTCCACTGGCTGGTGATATTTTTTGTAATTTAAAATTATTTATTTCAGTTATTCAAAAATAAGTTATTTGGCTGATCATGATTTGCTGCCCATTTATTATTTTTAGCAGCTCGTAAGCCTTTCATTTTGTTTACGTCTATCTCTTTCAGATGACACTGCCATTCCCCTAGACATTGACTACACGGGAGTCCAACCCGAACAGATGGACAAGGCGAGAGTTCTTTTCGAAACTGTGGGTGAAGTGCTAGGGCGGGCGGCGCGCGGCGCCCTATCTGTTAGGGCGGGCTTCTACGAATTGGGCGGGAATTCCTTGAATTCAATATACACCATTACCAAACTGAGGGAAAAGGGATATTATATACGTAAGTTTTTTTGTGAAATAATGATTCGTCGGTGATTTTAGAGAAGAGAAAATAAATCAAGAAAGTTCGTAATTATACATATATTCACGGAGTCGAAGGGTCTTTGGTCTTATGTATATTTTCCGGAATATGAGCCCAAATTCATACACGACAATATACATTTCATTTTACTATGAGTTTACTTATGTTCGCATGTTGCAAATGCTGAAACTAATATTCAATACATCTCTAGTTTGTGATGTAGTTATTACATCCCATAAAGCTAAGCCATCTGAAACTAGATTAGTTGTAGACTAGATTTAATTGTCTGATTTCTCAATATTTTTTTATTATCAGATGTTGAGTGAGCTACGACTCTCAAACTAGATTAAACTCCAACTTGTAATATTTATTCTCCATCACCATAGTCACAAAAAAAATTGCAAAAGCACTTATTATCTACAGCAAAACTTACTATATTTTATTCAATTAGATATACAGACCTAAATTACATAATTGACGACCGATTCGCTATCTGCATAGCTGTGAGCCTACTTGTTGTACAAAAGGTCCTCTGGGTACAAAAGGTACAAATTCCTTGTCGGACATTCCTTTATAGAAAAATGTTTGTTCGGGTTTGCGTGTCTCTGGATCCACGACACAGGGAGTCCTAGTGTGGGCCGTTGAGTGTTACATTATTTACTATTATTAAAAGTATTGTGCAGATAATAAAATATGAGTAAGTTTGTATTATTTTTGCACAGAAATTAGCGATTTCCTTGGAGCTAGTAATCTTGGCGACGTGTTATCTAAACTGAGTACAAGCCCCCACTGCGACGGGGAGGGTAATGAGCCCAAGTTCACTGCGGAATCTATGAGGGACGAGCACAAGCAACAAGTTATTGAGTTAGTATGATTTATTTACTTTTTTTTCTCTTTGCACCTTTCTAGTTACTTTTTAATGGAGTTTGATGGTTCGGCACTAGCTGTTCAATGATTTGTTTTTGAACATTTGTGTTTTTTAACTACTGGTATTAAAAATATGAATTACTAAAAGTTATGTCAATCAATAAGCCTCTGTTCACATGGATCCACAATAATTCTCCGTTCACATGAATCCACAATCAGGCTCCGCCTTTTTTAACCAAAACATTCAATAAAATAAATCTCTCAGTCTTCAGTCTCTTCCCGGTCTGTCACGTAGTTTTTATTAAATGAAACTAGAGAAATTTAATGATATGGTATAGGATTACGCTCTTAAAAGTTTGCATAACAGATTATAAAAAAGGACAAACCCAAGTGTCATTTCCCTGTCCAATTTCATTTCCTTATTCTACTTTACATTTTTATAGAAGGACGTTGACAGACGAAATAGTTCAGTTAATGATAACCTGCTATCAGAAAAAAATGACAAACGTTGGCATGTATTTCTATAGGCGCTATTTACCTTTCAGGGTTTATTAAAATCAGGATTCGATAAAAGGATAGGGCAGGATGGGTTATAAGGACTATATTATTATAAATCTATACCTCCCAGTCCTTACCACTAAATATCTGCTTGTGTTCGGAATATTAAAATATTTTTTGAAATTTGTGTGTCCGATAATTTAAAAATAAATTTGATGTATGTGAACATCCACCAATCTGTATTGGGCTATTGTTTGTCTTATACATATAATAAAATCGTAACAGAGCTGTGTCTGTATGTGAAATATTTTTGAAAATAATCGTTTCAGTGTTACTCTACGAACGACACAGAACCCAAAACAACCATTCTTATATTTTTCGTCTGTGTGTCGAACACACCGACAGTATATTTTGCGCATCACGCAAAATCTACGGGGCGAATTTTAATGAAACTTGGTATTTAACTTGGTATAAGTTTTGTTATAGCTTATGTACCAGATTAACATTTAGAGTACCTACTTTTTATCTGCTTATAAAAATTATAAGATTATAAAATTCCCATGGGAATCACAAGTTTAAGCGAACGAAGTCGCAGGCACCGCTAGTAAATACATATATTAATTATACAATAGACTCGACGACAATTAATTAATTTAAGTAGAGAGCATTTATGATGATAAACTGCTCTGCAGTTTGGTAGAATGTTACGTGATATGTGGTTTAAAATAAAAAAATAGATCATGGCCCGAAAGCCTTTAATGGTTACAGTGGCACATTATATATTGATATCATTATAATTATTATTTACAGCATGATAGTGACGTCATTTTACGAGAAAGCTGGGATGAAAGAGTTCATAAAACATGAAAAAGGGACTCAACACTACGCGGACTGCATATCGGCTTGTTGGGTTGCCTTGTTACAAGCCCGGCTCAGTGTCGTACTCAATGATGGTGAGTTTTGTTGCTTCCTTTATTTACCGAGTTCTTTGTTCGTCCCTCATACCATTAAAAGTATCTTAGCAGAAGCTCTTTCCCTTTTTGCATAGCTTTAGATGTACACTCTGTTTATAGACCGTGTGCTTGCCTTTAATCCATAATGTTTTGTGACTTTTGACTTGAAATTGTTACCTTTTGTATTAAAAAGGTCATTAATACAAAGGGGAATAAGGCTCAACAAGGTTGTTGAGGGATCAAATTTAGGGCGGAAAACCATATGGTATAAACTGTTGTTACCGTTGATTATAGCAATCCTTTTTCCGAATTTTGATTAATGAATGCTCAAGGTGGTTGGTATCTGCTGATGTAATAACATTCGTCATTTTCGACAAATGTTGGCATATTTTGAAGATGTTCTTGGGCGAGAGTATCGTTCATTATCAGTTCAATTGTTTGTTCATTTGCCACATTATCTTTATAAAAATGTATAGATAGCACAGGGAAATAATGCAAAAGAAAATAGATATTTTATTTGGTAATTATAAGATACATGTGTTTATAAAGACGCTTTGGATTTTAAATAAATTAGTGGTAGGTATCAGCCCTTTTATACTCCACTGCTGGGCATAGGCGACTCATGCACGTCGTCTTGTGTATGAGGATGAATTCCTGGAAACGCTACCGATGCTATAAATTAATGGAGATTACTTTAAATTGATAAAAATAATGCGTGCAATCGTTAATGTATTCATTTGTGTATTTATCGTAGTGCATATAATAGGTCCTTACATATAAAATTGGCGTTTTGTCGAACTGGCCACTTTGATCACAAATATCTGGCGTTTGGTTAGGAATTCCAAATTCAAATTTATTTCAAATTTAGGCTTGTGTATTTGTGTTTCGAATTTAGTGATTCATTTGTTTTCGCGCCGTTTGATTTTTCTTTGACATCGTTCTGTTCGCAATATGGAAAACTTAAAATATCGCGTTATTTACGAATACGAGTTCCACCGTGGCATCAGCAGCGCTACAGAAACAGCTCGAAGGATTAATGATGTGTATGAGGAAGTCACTGTAAAAGAAAACACGGTACGTTTTTGGCTCCAACGTTTTCGTTCTGGAAATTTTGACCTACAGAACAAACCTCGTGGACGGCCGGAGACCCTAGTTGACAATGAATAATTAAAAATGATCGTGGAAGCGGATCCATCGCAAACTACGTCAGAGTTAGCGGCAGGCGTCGGTGTGAGTGATAAAACAATTTTAATTCACTTGAAACAAATTGGAAAAGTAAAAAGCTCGAAAAATGGGTACCGCACGCATTGAGTGAAGAAAACTAACAAACACGCGTCGAGTGCTGCGTTACATTACTCAACCGTCACAATAACGAGGGGATTTTGAATCTTATCGCAATAATTATTAAAAAACTAATTATGTATAAAATTAAAAATCGAAAATGTTAAACCCCTTATTTTCTTTCGTACCAGCATCGAGTGCTCCAATAGCGGTTGCTCTGAACTTCGACGCACGCGAGCAACCCGAAATAGAACTGTGCGGAGGACACGCTAAAATCATGGCCCTTCTTGAACACGTCAAGGGCTCCGTAAAAGACACAATGTTACCGGAGGGGAAAGGTATGGATCATTTTGTTATTCACCAGGGAAATGACGAGAGTAGTGTTGTTAAAACGAGCGCTGAATACTATGACGCTCACTAGCCATTAGCTAGCGAGCCATTAGTTCATTAGCGCTCACTCGGCGCTCGTGCATCGAGCGCTCAACGCTCGTTTTTACATTAGACGGGAGTTGTATCAATACAGAACCTTCTTCTTAGACGTTTGATCTTGTCAGGGCCGTCGTGGCCATTTATAAAGCTGATTAATGTCCATAACAACTCTTCGCCATGTTTCTCTCACAGAGGTCTTCCTTGAACATTCGTTCAAAGGGGTGTTGGTTAGAAACGTTATCCGGTAAGACCTTAAACTTGAAATCATATTTATTGATCACTTTGATCCACAGTTTAATTATGAACATGTTGCTGTCACAGAGGAAAGGGTCACAGGGTTTTTGTTATTGAACCGGGGACTGATGATGATTCATTTTATAATTTAGATTTGCATAAATCTAATCAATGAAATACTTTCTGCCGAACAAGTATGAACTATTGAACTGATTATCTGAAATTCTGAAAATCTGAAATTAACCTGCGGCGATATAAATTATATTTTTTAATACGTATGCCATTAAACATTTGAAGTCCTACGTATATATACGTAGTTGGCAAAAAGATAGGCAAATCAATTGACTATGCAGTATTCGTATATTTACGTACCTACTTATAATATGATTATTTTATGAAATTAGCCTTAATAACTTAATATACGAATCCGACATTGCTAACATAAAGAGAAAACATTTTTTCACCTAAACAGCATTTTCACAGCCGTTTTTATTATTAAACTCATCACATGTGACTATTGTGACTATTTCATATTTACAGTAAAAGGTTGATTATGTTAATGTGTGTTTGTTTTACATTATTATCGATCTTTCAAATACTGCCTTCCTATAAATGCCAACTACATATTTATAACTGTTTGGTATAGAGAGCCCCTTAAAACATTACATATAAATACGTAATTGGCTTTTGTATTTGGTTGACACTTACGTAGCTGGCATGGAAAGAGTTAATTTGGTCCATCGACCCGTATGTTTTTTACCAATGTTACTTGTATCTAACTTAGTTTCATTGTTCTTCAGGAGCAATCCTCCACTCGTACATGATGGCGACAGCGTCGTCACTGTCGCCGCGGGACAATGTCGCGGCGATTTACGCGTTGGAACAAGCGACTATACGAATCGCCCGCGACAGGCGATTCAAAGCAGTCTTTACAACCAACACCAGCCCTCTTACACAGGTATTATAGAAAATTATATACATTATAGGTATTATAGATATGGAAATAGACTAGATGACGAATCATACGGTCATATCAAAGAAATCTGGTTGGCAAATTCTAGGGTGAAGCAGATGAGCGTTCTAAAAAAAGTCAAATTTGAAAATTAAGTACTACGTAATCAAAATTCAAGAGCTACTGAACAAAGAACACTAACAGGCCCTAACGCGCCTGCCCAAGAGTGATTGTATAACATATCTATTATATTATATATATACGAGTATGTATTTCCAGAACACTTTTTACATACAAACACACATTCAAACAGATAAACGCTATGTCAATGCCGCCCATTATGAAATAGACCGTTGAAGAAAAGTTAAAATCAGTTTTTTTCTTCACAGAATCTATTAATGGGTATTAATCTTCATTAATCGGTGTTTTTGAAACTGCTTCAAGTCTTTATTTCAAAAGACATTATTTACAATATTCAATATTTTTGTTTTATAAATTATCGTACTTTTGGACTTCATATTCCTGCCAATAGCAAATTGTGGATAACGTAAAGTCGAATTTTACATCTAGTACAATAATAGAGCTGTTAATACCTATGTTATATTAAAATTAGTTTGTTTTACCAAATACAATAAAACAAAAAAATAATGTTATTTTTCTTCTTTAGCAACTGGGCACCGATGTACTGGGCTTCAAAACCCTCTTGGATTACCAGATTAACCAGTATATGCAGGATGATGGTGAACGACCCTTCGGGAAAGCTCCCGACGATATGAGGGCCATCGTCTGTTGGAAACCCGTTGAATAACTAAAACTAATAATAATATAATTATACATTCCGATGACTCAGATCATCGTTTCTCAACGTTTCTGGTATCGCCACCCCCGAAAAGACCAAAAAGAAAGGATATAACCTCACGACCCCCTTAATTAAATTGGGGTCTAATCATGTTTTTTTTACAGTTTAACATGTGATTATAAATCATTAATTTATTAATAAAAGGTTTTCCCATACATAAGTGCTTAAATATTCCCTGGTCAATTGCGGCCCCGTGTACCTACCGTGTACATGTGAATGTGATGGCGATCCCCAGGTTGAGAAACGACGACTTACTTCATATATTATTCATACTTTCTCTTGACTAAATAATTTCACTTATGACCGGATTTTTTTTGTAGACTAGCGAAAAATTTTCTGTTCATTAGACGCACCTATGTTAATTAGCTATAATAAATAATTATAGCTACAAGTAATTCTATAATTATATAGAAAGAGAATAAATACAGCTGTCCGAATAGTTTATTCTCTTTACCTGTATTTATTCTCTTTCGTTTACACAATCCTAAGTCATGTTCTTTCTATTGACGAAAGAATTGTACATTCTGCCGACTAATGTGCTTTCGGTCGAGTGAATAATTGTGACGTTATTTGAGAAAAGGGCCCTCATTGTCGGTATGAACTTATCGAGATTTATTAAGATTTTCTAACACTTGTTCCTTTAAATAGAAACATGCTCTAACATCTGATTTATAAGATAAAGCAAAATTACGTTATTTTTTAAGCTTTCACTGATTTTTAAGATTCTTCTGAGGACTAGACAATTTGTACTTTTCTAACTATAATGTTGAATAGTCAATTGTACTTTTTGTCCATTAAACACATACACATATACTTCCTTAAACTAAATAAATGTATTTTTGCTGAATAAACTTGTACTCCGGCGCGGATCCAGAAGTCGACCGGATTCTCAACAACCCGAAACTTTTATGAAAGAAACTCAACATTTTTCTTACCTATTTAAATCAGTACTCTCTATTCTTTAATAATAATGACTCTAAAGTCTCATGCCCTCAAAAAATGTAATTTGGGATCTACAAAAATAGAAAAAAAAAAATAGTAGTTGCACGGGCGCTCATTACCCTGTCCTTAACACACATAAAAGTAAGCCATTGAAGGTTCCTTTGTCGACGGAATTAATTCTTACTATCGCTTTCGGAAAAATGCTCATTACCCTGTGTTTTCATACGTAAACGAAAAAAACTACCTCTTGCCTAAAAGTAGTTCATTGCCTTTCATTGATTTATTTTTACATTAAATCATTACTCCCATTATCCTGTCCTTTTTCATATCTACAAAGTTAGATTCGTTTAAATTGTCCTTGATGGTGTCATCATTGGGGTAAGGTTAATGATAGTTAATTTATACCATTAGACGCATATAGCAAACTATGTCATAAAGTAATAAGTGTTCTTGAATTAGGTATAAAATGTTCCCAATAGTACAATAAAAATAGATATTACATCTATCTAACGATTAAGAATTGATTGTATCCGTAACTTTTGTTTTAAAATTGGTCTGTTTTTACTTACAATTGACTAATTAATTAATGAGGCAAAGGACGAATCTTAATCATGTCAAAACATAATGTGAAAAACAATGAAATTAATTGAAACAATTCGTAGTTAACGTAAAATATAAATTTTGCTACAGCCAGTCTAATATTGTTTTATCTTATTGTAGGAAAACAAAAAATAATAATTGTTTGAAAGTTATTATTAGGGGTTAAAGTATGAAATTGCCGATTTGTACTGAAAAATTAAAACGAAATGTAACATTAACATTAAAATTAAAACTAAGTGTAATTTTTTCTAAAATGTAACATATTTATTTAATCAAAATATTTACCCTCATTATCTATACCTACATTGTTGCCATCTAATCGGAAGTTAATTTATGCCTTTGCGATAGAACTCTGGGGATGTAGATTCGACAAACTGTGTGAAAGCATTTTGTACTGCCTCTTGGGAAGAAAATTTTTTACCACGTAGAAAATTGTCCAAATCACGAAAAAAATGGTAGTCCATTGGAGCAAGGTCTGGCGAGTACGGAGGATGACGTATGGTTTCTAACTGCAGCTCCTGTAGAGTTACAACGGTTTCTCGTGCAGTGTGAGGTGTTGCGTTATCATGGAGCAATAATGGTGAAGATCGATTCACGAGTCGGGGCTGTTTCACTGCTAGTTTCGCCATCATTGTTCGAAGTTCGGCACAGTAAACATCTGCTGTTATTTATTGACCAGACCTCAGAAAGCTATAGTGAATAACACCATGAATAGACCACCAAACAATTACCATTACCTTTTTATTGGTAAGCTTTGCCTTAGGGCACTGTTGCGGCGTTTCACCTGGGGTCAGCCATTGCATTTTTAGCTTTCGGTTATCGTAAAGAATCCACTTTTCGTCACATGTCACAATTCGATCCAATATTCCTTCATTTCTGTACCGATTCAACAAGGCAACGCAAGTTTCAACACGCGTTTCTTTCTGCAGATCAGTCAAACCATGAGGCACCCATTTTTCATATTTTTTATCTTATTGATTTGATGCAAATGAGTCAATATTGTGTAACGTTAAACCATGCCGCTAATTCCTGGGTAGTTTGACTCGGATCGGCTTCCACCATCTCCTTCAATTCAGCGTTATTCACCTGTATGGGCGGTCTTCCACGTGGTTCGTTCTTCAAGTCAAAGTTTCCATTACGAAAGCGTTTAAATCAAAAACGCACGGTTCGTTCATTAGCAGTCTCCTCTCCAAACGCAGCATTGATATTGCGAGCCGTTTCTGCCGCGTTAGTTCCGCGTCGGAACTCGTATTCAAATATTACTCGGATTTTCGAAGTATCCATCTTTCCCGTCTCAGTTGAATAAAACCAACAATTGAAAGTCGAAAATCGAATGTTGCACATTTTTTAAAACAAGAACCTCATAGGTATCATGTGAAAAAAGTTTCACTGGAAAAACTCACACCATGAAGGTTTTATGTCAATTCAAAGTATCTATTACTATAAAACGGCAATTTCATACTTTAACCCCTATTAATAACATGTATTATCGACAATAAAATATTTGTAAGAGATAGTTGTTAAAATATTACTAGATCTCCTATTATAAACTTTGGACAAGTTTGAAGTGTTGTGATAATATGTGTATAAGTTAGAATTACCGTTAGTTATCAATGGATATCCGGCTCCAAGGACCAACTATAGTAGAGATTTAATTTTAAAAAATCAATATATATTGATATGTAATATCCAATAGATATGTATAAATCTAATTTTAATTTATTCTAGTTAGTACCTATTTATGTTTAAAATAAACATGCATGTGTTGAAAATATCATGGACTTTTATTACAGTTATTTTGTACCGTACCGTACCGTACCACTACCACACCCAGACTGAAACTGGTTTCAGATAATATACCAGTATATAACAGAATACTAAGCATTTTAATACTGATTGATTAATTGATTAATACTTAGTGACACTTACAATGTTTGAACATACATTTATTAAAAAATATATTTTAAAGAATGAATTTTATAGTCCTGCTCTCCCCGTGAACCCCCCCCCCCCCTTAAAACAAAAACAAAAAACAAGGTGTGGGTATTAAAAAATAAACAATTTTTAATACGTAATCATTAAATTTATTGGATAACTAGAAAGTTATAGATTACTCATAAATATTGTTAGTAAAAACATTTCGTGCTTAATCATCTTAAATAAATATTACAGTATAACATTTGAGATTTTCGCATTTTTCACTCATGATCACGAGCTGACTGATGGACATCATAGACATGCTGATGATATTGTTGACGACTGGTGGAGTCAGCTCGTGACCACGGTTGGTGCAACACAACCGAAACGTCGAGTGAAATAAATAAGGTTAACATTCGCGTTAAGACCCGTTTAAACAGAAACAGATGAATATTACATTTTGTAAAAACGTTTTATACTTAATATTTAACTGAATATTAAGTATAAAACATTAACTAGACATGTTAAAGTTAATATTAACATTAAGTATAACTATTCAATTAGTCATTAATTTAATTAGACAACAACCTAGAAACCACATTGACGGTACTTTCGTAAAAGTTCGAACACTCAATTTACCCAATAAATCTCAACCAGTATATGATTTCAATTTGTTATTATATTATTCATTGTAATATTATATGTCTATGATATAATTGATTGGATTTATACCAATAACATTGATTTGAAAATTATTAAGTAGCTCGGCTTTTGAGCTTCTTATAGAAGTAACGCCAATGGAACCTATAAAACAGTATTTTAATGATTAAAGCTTTTAGAAATGACTGGTTTTTTTTATGGACAAAGGCGGCAGACGAGCATGCATGCTCGCAGGTATCGCAGGGCGACAGTATCCACTTAGCATCAGGTGGACTAGACATCCGCGATACATGCCAACATTAGTCCAAAATGACAAACGTTGGCACGCCCCCGGATGCGCTGCCTATCTTTGGAAATATCGGAATGGATTTGGAGAAAGGGTTGGGAAAATGGGGAGGAATAGGATGGTAATTGACTCTGGCACCACTAGTGTAAAAAGATTAATTTTAAACATTAAAAAATAATTCGACCACGACTTTCCTACTAATAGATAAATAACTTGATATGTGTACAACTTGAGATATGGTGATTAGTATAGGTCCATTTAGTATTTTTAAACAATTTGTAAATGCGTGCGTATGTATATGTTCTACACTATATGTGTTCTGTGCGTATGTATATATTATGTTCTACACTTCCAACAAATATAAAAATAATAGTAAAAAGACAAGTAGGTTATCTTCATAAATGCACGAGTCACCGTTTTGCACAGAAGCATGTCGTATTCGTACGCACAACTAACATAGTAAAAACATAAAAGAAGATTATCTTCATGTAACTATACAAATCACGGTCCGCTTGTATCTGCAGCGTGGACACTGTCTGTACACAAAACTATACAATATACAATCAAAGTAAACATTGACGACGTCCGTACACATCGCAGTCGACGTCGTAGGTGTAATTATGTCGACGACGCGAACGGAGTCGTAGTTAGACTACTGTTACATTTTTACTATGCATGTAAGGTACGAGGGCGGGATGGTAAGTACCTGGCCTAGGAAAGAAATACTCAGTTTAACGTAACGAAGTGGTTTTTATTTTTCGACATAGTCTCCTTTAAGCTCTACGCACTTAGTCCATCTTCGCTCCAAAGCAGTTGTGCCCTCCATAAAATGCGTTTCTTCAAGGCCGGCAAAATACTCCTCTACAGTAGTTATAACGGCATCATTCGTCTCAAATTTCTGTCCGCCTAAAAAAGTTTTGAGCTTAGGGAACAGGTGGACGTCCGACGGTGCTAGGTCACGCGAACAATTCATAGTGTAATTCGTTGATTTTTGCCATTGCCTTAACGCATGTGTGAATCCTTGCGTTGTCTTGGTGAAAGATTTTATTTTTCAAGTCAAACCTGGTCTTTTTTAATTTTTGCTGAATGTATCCTGTAACTTGTGTAACAGATCAGCGTAGTAGTCGCCGGTAATAGTTTGACCCTTCGCAAGGTAATCTGTCATCAAAATTCCCTTCGCATCCCAAAATACAGACTGCTGCACCAAAATACACTTTCCCTGCCGATTTCACAGCTTTGGCTTTCTTTGGAGCCGAACATCCAGCTTCTGTCCACTGCTTGTAACATTTGTTGCAATAGCTCAATTTCGTACTCTGTATTTTTACTATGTATTTTGATATCTGTATTCTAATTCAATATTTATAACGTATGTAACACATTACCCATCTACACGATGAATAGCACTGGAAACTGTACGAGATGATAAAAATCTGAAATTCAAAAAAGGGATAACTCTAAGAATTCTGTCAAAGAAAAACAAGAGTGAAACATCTAAGGCGCTGCACGGATAGTTTTTGTTTGGAGAGCGACCAGTGAAGACGTTTTAGAAAAAGTCACACGCCCTGTTCCGGGGGACTGAGCTATCCTGGACATCACATCTGGGCCACTACTCTCGCCGGCCGCCGCAGCTCTGGTCCGTCGCTCTTTGGGCGCCGTCGCCCCGTCCGACCGCTGTTTCCAGTCGGCGGCAGTGCCGCTCTGCATCACTCTGCGCGTGCGCCCTGCTAAGCGCCGCCTCTCCTACACCGTCCGTGTGTTTTTAGTGCTCGTGATTTTGGTAACAGACATTTACAGACTCTTAGATATCGTACTAGTTTTCCTTTTTAATTTTGTAATAGGTTTTCTTTAAATTATAAAGAGCTATTGAAACAAACCTTACCTCTTTCCACTCTAGTAGAAGTTGATTACCCTCTTTTAATTAGATCTACTAGGGTAACACGACATGCTTTGATTGAATTTTGGATTCAGGTGTATAGTGGTGGACCCACGTTTCTTCTGTTGTTACAAATCTTCGCAAAAAATCCACTTTATTACTCTTAAAACGATTCAAACAGTGTTGGGAGTCTTGCATACGAATTCGTTTTTGATCGAGAGTAAGCAAGCGCGGCACCCAACGGGCGGATAGCTTTTTCATATGCAATTCTTCACTCATGTGATGTACCCGTTCTTTCGAGATGCTTACACTTTCAGCTATTTCGGATAATTTCAATCTTCGATCGTCCAAGACCATCTCATGGACTTTGGAGATCATTTCTGGGGTGGTGACGCTTTTTGGACGTCCGGATCGGGATTCATCTTGTACGCTTGTACGGCCGCGCTTAAATTCGGCAACCCAGTTCTTGACTGTGGCATATGAAAGAGCACTTTCACCTAAAACATTTTTTAACTCGTCAAAAATAGCTAGAAATCTCTTTTGTAAAATGAGATATTTTTTAAAATATATGTTCTTTTTAAATAGTTTAGGCCAGATACTTATCATCCTTCCTACGTACATACAATGGATAATACACAGAATTATATGCTGAATCTAACAATCACTATCAATATCAGCCTAAAACATCTTACTGTACAGCACATTAGCAACCAAAAAATCGTTTAGAGGCACAGAAACTGTGTTAGTAGAGGTAGTTATCAGCTGTTGTTGAAACCGGTTGCAGTTACGATTTAATGTTTGGCTAATGTTCAAATATAAAAAGGAATTTCCTACCGTACCATCATATGGCAAACAAATAAGTGGCATTTGTATCCACATGTACCACTACTTATTCATTCGCTCGCGTGAATTTTATTTTAAAAGTAACTGAATTCTCTTGGAAAACAATTTCACAAGATAAAAACATCTCCTGACTTTTGACTTCTTCTCTGAGAAATTTCATTAAAATCGGATCAGTAGTTCAGTCGTAAAGACGTAACTAACACAGACAGACAAGCGTAGCATGTTTGAGACTACTTCAGACAAGAAAAGATATGTCTAACTACGCTAAGTACAAAAATTAACAAAACCAAGTTTTAACAGGCGCAGTATCGTCCGCAGAAATCGCTTGCTCCGCAATCCCACCAATACCAAATTTGCTCAACTCTGGTACGTCTATATCATCCAAATCTGTCTTCATTGAGACATAACCGGCATCTTTTATTGGTACGTAATCCTCCGTACCATCATTTAGGTCCATTATAGGGTCTTTTAAATATTCCTCGTCAATGTTAGCTTCATTTAGCAGTTTCAGTGATTCTTCCAAAGCAAGATGCGGTCGGTTATGTTCTGGGGTGTGCCCGCTGGTGGATGGGGTGGTTTTGTCTGTGGTGGACTTGCGATGATGAAGAGAATTGGTGGTTGAGCCGTGGTAGGGCGGGGGTTGAGGCCGATTGTAATTGCCAGCTAGATTTGTAGTTGATTTCGGACTGTAAGGGCGCGCGAGGCTGTTGTTTGGGCTTGAAAAAAGATTTATGTCTTAAGTATTTATTTGAAGTAGCAAACAACCTTTATGCCCTAGTACGAGTATACTAAATGCATATTTATTTATTTTTATTTAAAATTTTTATTGCATATTATGGTACAAAAGGCGAGCTTAATGCCTTAAGACATTCTCTACCAGCTAACCTTTGCGTTAAATAGAAAGATACCATTGGGGGGTGAGATGAGAAGTATACATATAAAAATTAAACGAAAACACTTTATCTTATTTCTCCAATGTACGCATAGTTCTTTCATCTCACGAAGGCGGGATACACTTAGTGTGCGTTAACTTGAGAACCCTCAGTTGGGTTCCCGAGTCCGCGACGCACACTAAAACAACGTACTCGTACATGTACGAACACAACCACTACTACCAGCATAACCCACCTTCGTGATATGAAAGTACTATCTATACGTGTCTCGGAAGTGAGTGAGACATGCCAGAGTCTATTCCCACCCTATCCTATTCCTCCCTAGATCCTAAATTCCCTAACCCCTTCTTCAAATCTATTCCTGTATCTCCGGCGGTAAGCAATGCATCCGGGGGCGTACGAACGTTTGTTATTCTGGGCTGATGTTGGCATGTATCGCGCATGTCTATGGGCGACAGTATCCACATACCATCAGGTGGACTGTATGCTCGTCTGTCGCCTTCTTTATATTAAAAAAAGAATAATTAACAATATGATTCTATAATTTCTATTTTTTTATTCTTGACATTAAGTCTATTAATGAAAAAGTACAAATAAATAAATCTGACTCTCAATCTACAATACATTACCTGGCTCCAGCACTCTTGGTGCTGGCGTTGTCTGGCACCTGCGTCTGCTCCGTGTTGCCGGTGCCGTAACGACACAACTCCACTTTCGAAGATTTGTGCGCTCTGAAATATGTCATTTAATTCATTAAAATCATTAACCACTGCTGATATGTTACTACTAGGTACCTCCTTGAGAAGAAACATTATTAGTAGGTAACATTTATAACAAAAACATAAGACGTAACATTATATTCGGAAATAAAAAATAAACAATGAGTTTTTGTTAAATAAATTTTTGTTAAAAAAAATGGTTAATCTTTTTGCTTTAGTAAAAACTCCAAGTTTCTGGCTTGATTTTAAATTTACTTAGGTATCTACACTTATCATCACAAAAATCGGCCCACCCCCGTTTTTAATGATTTTATTTTATTGTTTCAAAATTAAGTGGCTTTGAACAGTTTTGTTCATTTCTGGGGACAGATAAGATGTTTGACATCTTGTTTACACTACATTTTAGTGCACTTGAGGGTACTTATCAAAGTTTTTAACATAAACTCTGCTGAGTGTTGATTTGATTGTTTACGCCGGAACTCGTTCGAGTCGTGTTACCATTATCAAACGAACTTTTAAAGGGCCGCTTATTAATCACTTAAAATTTGTGTTAACTGAGACTGTATTTTTCGTTGATTGTGTTTAAAATAACGGATGCTACTGAATGTGAGGCAGCGCAAGTTGTGGCTCTGCTGCAACAAAGCTTGAGTCGACGTGTCGTGGCCCAAACATTAAATCTCAGCCGTTCTGCGGTTCGGCGAGTTTACCAAAGGTTTTTAGAGACTGGCCAGTATCGAAGAAGACCACGATCTGGAAGACACAGGGTCACATCTGAAAGAGACGACCGCTTTATTGTGGTAACATCTCTAAGAAATCGACACCTTTCTGGTGTTGACCTCCAGCGACGCTTACGTAAAGATCGGGGTGTGGCTATAAGTGACAGTACTGTGAGAAGGAGACTCCGTGAGCAGAAAATAAGACCACGCAAGCCAGCAACGGGGCCGAAAATGACCACAGCTCATCGACAAGCCAGACTTCAATTTGCGAGAAATCACGTCGACTGGACTAAAGACTAATGGAAGTCAGTTCTTTTCTGTGATGAGAGCCGAATGACATTATACGGTTCAGATGGACGGCGTAATGTCATGCGATGACCAGGTGAACGTTTTGCCCAGTGTTGTATGCAAGAAACCGTCAGTTATGGTGGATACTCTGTAATGTTTTGGGGTCGGATTTCTTCGACGAGACGCACGGACCTGATTTTCATAAGGAGGGGCGGCTTAACTGCTGCACGTTACATAACGGAGATCTTAGAAGACCATGTGGTGCCATATGTTGGCTACATCGGAGAAAACTTCGAATTAATGCATGATAATGCACGGCCGCACGTAGCGCGCATAGTCACCCAGTATCTAGAAGAGGTCGGCATCCTGGTTATGCAGTGTCCAGCAAGAAACCCTGACCTTAACCCTATAGAACACATCTGGGACACGCTAAAACAAAAGGTTAGAGCTCGGGATCCAGCCTCCACAACCTTAGAAGACCTGGAAACCGCCATCAAGGAAGAGTGGGACAGAATGCCTCAAAGAGTGGTAAAAGTTTTAATGAGATCTTTAAAACGACGAATGCAAGCTGTCATAAGGGCAAGAGGAGGGAATACAAAGTATTGAATTTAAAGAATTGTCGTCATAACACTTAAGAATAAAAAATTACAACGTGTACAAATTCAACTTACAAATGTGGTAAAATCATTGATTTCCAATTTTTAATCAAAATGGAAAAGTTTTACTCATTTTATTCTTTGTTTTGAGCTAAAATTGTTTAAAATAAACAAATTTAATTAAACGTTTCGATTCTAAATTAATTTGTTTTATTTCACTACAAAAAACTGCGATCTCCGTTAAAAATGCAGGTGGGCCGATTTTTGTGATGACTAGTGTATTTAAACGGGTTTAAACGCGAATGTTTAAGTAAAATAAATAAGTTAGCCATTTACGTTAAGACCCTTCTAAATAGATAAATATATATGAGATACGCGAAATTCTCAAATGTTCAATGTCAATGATTTTTTTTTTGTACATTTAGGTACCAAAATGACATCAAAATACATTTGTACTATTTTTAAGGAAGGCAGTTATTTAGTTCTTACAACTCACGTGCGTGCGTCAACCTTGCTTGTGGATAAATGTGCGCACGCGAAAAGTAACTTTCACATCAATATATTTGAAGGTATATTGTGAAGAGATTTCTATTTACGCATAGGGACACACTCATGCAAGGCAGACATGCGTTCGTGAATTACAAGAACAATAGATATATGAAATCATTAAGTTTATATTAATTTATTGCAATCAACATTGAAATAAAAATGTTACTACTGGGTTTAAATGAAATTAACATAGAACAAATAAACAAACAATTAAAAGAAACAAAAAACAAATAAACCGAACCTTCTTTTTCTATAATCAACGCAAATGTGGAATATATTGTCTAAGAAATATTCTGAATCGGGATCTCTCCTGGAAAAATAAATAATTAACATTCATTTAATTGCAACCGAATCAATGAGGATAATTGGGAACAGGCATAATTGATAAATGATAACATACTTCGTAAACATGACGTTATCATTTTTTTTTATAATGAGATGGCGGCTGACGAACAGTCGGTCCACCTGGTGGTAAGTGGATAATATCCGGATACAAACACCAGTCCAGAGTGACAAACGTTAGTACATGCTCGGAACCTTAGATTTATACTCTACTTCCTTTTCGTGGTCTCCAAGAAGGTCCATGCAAAATTTCAGCTCGATTCGTTTATTGGTGCGCGAAAGAATTTCAAACAAAAAAACATATTGTTTAATTATTTAAATTAGTTAGAATCAGGATTAATAATATCCATACTTACATAGTAGCATAATGGAAGCATAGCACGGCTGTCAAAGCAGCAACAGCAATCAACAATAGCAACACCGGTACCGCGATAGCAGCCGTTACTTGCTTCGCGTAGCTCCTAGAAGGCAAGGCCTGCTTGCTCGGGGCGGTCCACACGTCGCGAGTATCGAGGGCCTCAGATGAGATAGCCGCTTTACTGGTGTTGGGAAGCTCAGTTAGGTATTCAACGTGTTCAGTAATGCGATCTTTGTAGATTGTGTTGTACTGGAAAATAATATTTTTTTTATATATTTTGGAACAAATTGTGTGTTCCCCTAGTACTCTGAACTAGAGTTAAATAAATACATATATATATATATATATATTATAGACGAAGGTGGCAGACGAGCATACAATCCACCCGATGGTAAGTGGATACTGTCGTCCATAGACATCCGCGATACATACATATAGGAAGGTAGAATGTAAAGACAATAACAGTACTGATACAAACAGGTGTAAACCTGTGGTACTGAAGATGCAACTCATTCTGCGGCTTCGTGACACTGCCTGGTGTGTAAATGGACTAGTTTATAAAGTATGGATATCGCCAGGACGCCAGTTACAGATATACGGATGGTTTAACGTAGAGTTATCAACATTCTAATGTACCATCATAAGAATGTACCATTCAAGTGCCTGACGTTTATCTATTATTTGATTTTCGACCGCTGTCACGAAGACGCCTGAATGGTTTAAGTCATAAGAATAAATAATACCGTTTATTCTTATGTTTAAGGTGTCCATGGGTATAGCTTGACTTATTGCCAACTGTACGATAAAGAAAGACACAAGATAGAGACGGATTTAAAGTTGAGTTTATGCTCATACATAACTTACCAGCTCAAAGTTGCACCAATCGAGTGTGAACTGCGCGTCGCGGAACCATCGTTCAACAGTGGTGCGCTTATATTGCCGCGGGCAGTGCGCGCGCTTCGATAGCGGTCGCACTTCTTCGCGGAGCCGCATCAACTCCACGGAAAATGGCATTGAACTACCGAGGCGGACGACCAGCCTAAACGCATATTAGCGTAACGTCACATTACATAGGTCGCGACGGAAGATCGACGGCCGATCATATGTCATCACATTGTCCGCCGTAGCGACACATCAGACCGATGATCAGCGCGAATGGATTACACGCTTTGGCGGAATTTAATTAAAATTACCTCACACAGAATGTTAGGAAAGACAATCAAGGAAAACCCTGCATGGTCACCTGGTACCATCTAGTCTAGCTAGGCTAGTCTAGGTGGTACCAGGTAGTGCCGGACTCCTACCGGCTAAAAAACCTTGATTGCCTCAACATCGTGTAGGTCTAAATTCTTATGGCCTTGTGGCCTTTTAAGAGTCGCCGGTCGTTCAGAATTTAGTTTTGTAACTTGTAATATACGGGACGCCATGGCATGTTTAACCATGTTTTTAACCATCGATATGTAAGAAAACACAAATGACATTATGACACGAATACCATACCATACCATCAGCCTCTCCCAAGGCTCGCCACCACACACGATCCTCGGCTAATGACACAAATGCTAAAGATTATTATATGTATTAAATTGATAGATAGATTTTGGGAAACTTTATTACTTACAACAATTAAGTCAAATAAGTAATTATATATTTTTTTTTATGTATGAAGGCGGCAGACGAGCATACAGTCCACCTGATGGTAAGTGGATACTGTCGCCCATGGACATCCGCGATACATGCCAACATCAGTCCAAAATGACAAACTTTGGCACGCCCCCGGATGCGTTGTCTACCTTTGGAGCTATAGGAATGGATTTAGAGAAAGGGTTAGGAAAATGGGGAGGGATAGGATGGGAATGGGCTCTGGCACATCTCATTCACTACCGGAACACGTACATACAAGGAAATAACATAAAGTGGGAAATGCAGTCCATTTCAAGGTAGTCAGTCTTCTGTGAGAGAGGGGTAACGTGGCCAGTCGACCGCGCCCAGCGGCTGTTGGATTGCAGCGTGCACTCTCCCTCTCAACTATACTTGTTAATACTCGTGGTTAATTTTAATTTAATTTTTTCACGTAATTCGTCAAAATTATTTGCGAAATGACATATAGAAATAGACAAAATTATTTTCAACATTTGGAAATAATAAAATTTGTCTGGAAAGAATTCCCTGCACAAACGGTTGTAATCTCAAAGTTCCTGTTTATTAGTAAGTATTTCATGAACCCAAATTTTCCTTTTTATACAAAGAGCAAATAAAAGCAATAAATCATCTTCATCTGAATCAGTTGATATATTTCTTCTAAAACTCGCTCGTCCATCGTACTCGTTCTTCGAAATACGATTGATATCGCTACTACCGCACTACAATCGTTGTGCTCCCGTCGCGTTTACTCCGTTTGACGTCGCCGCGCTTCTCTCGACCCGCGCCGCTGCAGTAATGTGAACACATATATGTTGATTGTTGACTTTTATTGCCTTATAGACGTATAATGTCAATAAATGTCAGTGCGATACAAAACACAGATCTAGAATTTTTAATAGGTATCTTACCTCTATGACAAAAAACCTCATATTTTAAGTTTTATTATATCTATCTATAGAAGATACTATTTAAAATAATAATAATAATAATTCATTTATTTCAGACCACAAGATCCATATTTAATTCTATAATTAGGAATTTACAGGAAGAAGGCGGCAAACGGACACACAGTCGAATTGGTGGTAAGAGAATAATGTCGTCTATGGTCTTCCGTGTTACATGCCAACTTCATTCCAGAATAACAACAGTTGGCATGCGCTGCCTACCTTTGCAGATGTGGGAATGGATTTCGACAAAGGGTTGGGAAAATGAGGAGGGATAGAATGGGATGGGATGGCAATTGCCTCTAGAATATCTCATTCACTACCGAAACACGTATCTGGAATTTCATTGCTCTGGATTCATAATAAAAGTTATATTGTAGGTCATGTTGTATTTTGTATATAAATACTTGCCCTTCACCGTCACTAGGTTTGAGTGGTAGTCTCGCTCCTAAATCAATGGCTGAAGCAAGGAAAGTGGCATAAAGGTCTTGGCTACTTTCAGGCCATAAATTCGTTTTGAAAATGTCTTTAAGACGCGTCATTCTGAAATATAAAAATGAACTTTAGGTTAAATGTAAGTACATAATACTGAGCTCAGATCCGTAGAGTAATAATGTCGCAAAAATACGAATATTCAGGAGATAAATAGGTGATATTGACCTGTGTTCATCAAGTAGATCTTCGACATTGAGGTTGTCTATCTTCAATTCTACCTCGTGACGCGCCATATTTTCTTTAGGCTGAACGTTTAGCGTCATTAATAGTCGCCTTGTTTCATAGTCCTGTCGGTTAAGACCGATAACTTCAAGCTGAAACAAACAAAATATTGGAGCTTGTTCAGCCGAATCGAAATACGTGCGTAACGACTCGCACGTTGACGAGATCAATACATACCGTCCGCATGCAACGCGCAAGTTATATTATATATGGACGTTGATTGCGTTAGCAACGAACTGCACGAGTTCGCCAGTTGCTCAACTCGCGCGTCGTACGCGTGTATTCACGCGAGTCGAGCTACTAGAGAGGTCTTGTTATGTCCAGTAATGCGTGCGAGTGACTAATTCATACCCCAAATGCTTGCACGTTGAAAGCGCAATATAGAGGCCAACGTTCGCGAATGTGCACGCGATGGCTTATGAGCGTTTTTCGTCTCATCTGGACCAGCTCTAAAGCCTTGAAAATCTGAATTATCCATATCTATGTCGCGACATATGGATAATTGAGATCATTGATCATGTCGAGATCATTGGTGTCCATACTATACTCTGTTCAAGTTAAGGAAAAGTAATGTCATCACATTCACTTCTTAATTTCACGTATTAACCAATACGAGGGAGCGTTCCACAATTGACCAATTAACGCTGTGTTATACTATATTGTTCTTAATGTGAATATAGTACGGTGTAATTCATCAACACTGCCTACTTTTTAATAAAAATGTTTTGTTTAAAAATATAATCGCGTATAGACAAAAAAAATAACATTGTGTAAGAATTACCGTGATTGGAGATTTGGTTCCTCGTGGGGGTGTTCCAAATATAAATCCGGAATGGTGTCTCCCGCTGTAAATATAGCGAAGCCATGGCGGTAATTCTGGTTTGCCCTTCAACGACGCATGGAAGCAATATTGTTCGTCAAATTCTGAAATAAGATTTTTTTATGCAAATGTGTCCATTGAAAAATCTACTTTAAACTGTTTGTAACAAAGCTGAAATTCGATAATATAAAATTCACTAAAATAATAAATAAATTACACGAACCTTGGTAAGTCCAGTTAAATAAATTGGGACTGATTGGTATTGCAAACATTTTTGTTTCAACAGCGTCGTAAACATGAGCCGAAGCTGTTACAGCCAGCAATGTACACAAAAATAACATCGTCTCCATACCGGTACCATTCGAAGCTAGAATTTTAAAAAATAAATAATACCTAAACATCACGTGATTTAACTCCTAAATAGATGTAATTAACCAGCAAGCCTACCCTAGGTACATTAATAACCCGGACATTAGAGATACATTGGGAGTTACTAAGTAAATAACATACATGCACATTTATTACGATGTAAATAAATACCTTGTACCTATCAGCGAAATACAGTGAATTATACTTTACCTCACTCGATAAACAAGCACGTGTCGGTGAAAAAGCACGACCTAATTCACCAAAATAGAACCAAACAATCGATTTCCATTAACTCTTTATGAAAGGTGCTGCACCGAATACGAATTGCACATGTGCAGAAAAGGACCGCCCGACAGAGAGGTATTTTCTGTGCCTAGTTTCATTTCCAACTATGAGAAAAACTGAAAGACAGTGTGTGTATGTTCACGACACAGCGTTACACTGTGTCGACTGGAGAATACCAAAATGGACACTTCTATCGATCTGTATTTCAAAAACGTTTACAAGCCGTGACGCCCTGCACGCACAAGCAATAAATAGTATAAATAATTTGCTCTCAAGTAGTCACGTATTTATTATCTTTGCAGTTAAAAGGCTTCCTCATTTTATGTTTTTACGTTAACGATAAAAATAAGCAAGTACGGCCCTGAAAACGGGGCGTGACGTAAAACTAGTATCGACGTCATTGAATAAAATCCTACCAAATTCCGAAGCCTCCTTGTTTTACACAATTACGTTCCGTTTAACTCACGTAAATTATTGAAAGATAGTTATGTTTGTTTATATGTATTTATTGCACCAGCTTTAGTCTAGAAGTAAACATTATTGTAAAATTTTGAAATGGTTTCATAGAATTTATAGCATTTTTTGATAAAAGTAACTTCTATCGAAAGAAATATTTTCCTTAACTGAAAATGTTGTGGGACGTTTGAATTTGTCAGAATTATATGATGTTTATACGTACGGATGTGGGTGTACAAATGTCACTCCACTCATTCATTTACAAATGTCAGAAAGTGTTGTAGGGTGATTTGGGATATCTCACACAAAATTTGTGTTTACAAGTAGAAATATCAATTGGAACTAATAGAATGATAAGTGTAATACAATTAGATAGGGCGTTTACGCGCCGAATACACTTAATTGTGAAATAACGTTGCCTTGACAACGTTTAACCTCGCTCCTTTTAGCGAAATTGTTTTCACATAAAGATCGTTTTGAGGATCATGTTGAAGTTCAAAAAGATGGGTTCGGATAAAGTGCCGTTGTTGCTAGTGACTGCTAACGTCGGATCTATATTTGAAGATGTGAGTATGAAATAAAACCATTTATTGGTTGTCAACCTGTCATTAACGCCTACCTAGCCTTAATTAATTTAATTATATTTGCCCACAAAGCCGTGTTAAGATAAGTGTTCCAATTTTAAATCTACATTAGACTGAACTTTAAGATACCTATATTGTTTTTTTTATTTGACATGAATACTTTCCTTAATTATGAATAGTTACTTTGAAATTTCTATATAAACCTATTGTAGATAATTTAATAGTATTCCCCTATGGAAGTCCTCTTTGGATCACTATTCAATGTATTGCTTCTCTGTTGATCAGGTAGGAGATCCTAAGTTTGATCTTTTATTAATGATTCTAATTTATAATTATAGTCCAATTATGCTGTTGATTGTGAACTATATTTCAGTAAAGTATATAGCAACATATTAATAATGAATATTTCATCCAAATCAATTTAATATTCATTGATATAAACTAAAATAAACAAATAAACAAAACTAAATGTAACTAACAAATTGGTAGTGTAATGTAACAAAATGAACCAAATGGACATTTCTACAAAAATTAATCATTATAATATCTATTATTGATGACCAATTTAGTTGGTACCCTACTTGCTGTGGAAAATGTCCCAGCTTTAATTCCTGGTTGGACATTCATTTGTTTAAAGACAAATGTTTGTTTGGATCTGAGTGGTGAGTTTGTCTCTTTATGTGTCTCTGGACCCACAACACGGAATCCTAGTGTGAGCCATTGAATGTGGTGTTATCTATTAATACTAATAATAGTAGATATTTAAAAGTCTTATGATACCTAATTCTTTATTTAGCAACAGATTTGCATAAAAGTAATGAACACAAAGTTCAAATTTGTTTTTAAAATAGAATAGCAGTTTTATTTATATTTTTAAAACCAATATTTTATTCAGATCTTGTAATTGCTTAAAATTCTATCTACACATATATGTACCTATTCATTAAATTGAAACAAACAATAAAAAAAATATTAAATAGGTATTTCAATATCAAGGATTGTAATCATATTGGATATTTTATTACATACTCTATAGTTGATACCTCTATACTTTTATTATTTGTTGTTTTCTATTAAAACACAAGTTCATATAAAAATATCTTTAAGCATGGCACAATATTTGAAGTAATTTTACATAAATAATATCTTTAATTAGAACATTGAATAAAATATACCTTTAAAACTAACTTGAATGCTCATAACTCCTGAAATGTGTTAATAATTGTTATTTGTATATTATAAAAAATAAGTTATTGTAATAATTATTTGTTTATCTTATTTTAATTAGCATTATGATTAGGTAGTTTATTAGCTGTTTTAAATTTGAAATACCTAATTGGTAGTTACATTTATTTATTTATTAACATTAATTTAAAATTTATTTCTCTTTCTTACCAATAATTTTTAAATAAGAATGAATCATACACATATAAACTGGACTATTTATTGTCCCCTGCCTCCTTATGCACATTGCCTTTTGTATGAAGGATGTATGTACGCCACACATTTTTTACCTATTTATGCTTTAAATATCTGTGAAAATGGATATTCTTGTCAGTCCTTGTATGGGCCACTGTATATGTGCATTCAGTATTTGCTTACGGGGCACACCATTAGCAAAATTTTGTATTTGTACAACACTGATTTATCATGATTACTGAATATAAAAATATCAAAATTTTTATGATGATGTGCCCTGCAAGCAACAACCGAGTGCACCCGTACATTCATTTATCAAAATATTGTTAAAGAATGTTTCTATTTATATATATAGAATCTCGAAATAAGGAACTTTTTAGTTAGAAAACTTTATTAAAGTGTACCGACTATACTGACAATAAGGTCCCTTTGCTCAGATAATGTCACATATTATGCTTTAAAGCTTAAGGGTAGTTTATATAAGATATTTAAATTTCTCTAAAAAGCTTTTTTTTGTCTTGCTTGACTAGTGAATTTCCTAAAACAAAATACATCTTCCAGCCTTCTGCAATGCTGCCAATATGGACATCCGAGTTCCTTCAAGCAGTTTCTAGAATGGACCCAAAGTTTATTGCTCTCCATCTGCAAGAGGTTGGTGGGAAGGCATACGAAAAATCAATGCAGTATGTGCAGGACTTTGTGCAACGGCTCTGTGACTGCCCTGAGCTACGGCTCTACGACAAAATAAGAATATTCTTAGATGAAGACTTTAGTTCACCAGAGAAATTTACAGTAAGTAATTTTTTTTATGGCAGGTATGTGACAAATGAACTGATAGTTCCGCCCTACGCTACTATGACAGAGACCGTTACTGTCATCCTCGACACATCCCAGATGACCCCTAGCACCCAATTACCGATGCTAATGCGGTTCTTACACTACACTCACACATTACTCATGTACACCATCCCCGCCGGCGAGGACGAGGACATCCCCCTCGCTACACTGTCAACACACTGGCCTACAGCCAACACTTTTAACAGGTAGCGTTACGTGCCTTGGCGCTTCTCAACGACTCGCGATCCCACGGTACCCTCCTATAGCAATGCCTTAGACCGAGGTCTGTTCTTTCTACCGGTTTACCGCCTTAGCCTCGTTGCTGCACACACTTGCTCCCGGCTGAGCGATTTCTGCGCTCGCCCTAAACTATACATCTCCAATGACTCTTGAAAGGCCACTAAGGCCACAAGAATTTAGCCATACAAAAAGAAAAAACGACCAATAGTAATTCATACTTTCTTGACAACCATAGACAATTAAACCAACCAATTATTTCAGCCTTACATGAGGTGTCTACCTTCAAAAAAATCTATAAAAATTATTATCATATTGCATTAGATAAAAATTAGAACAAATAACATTGCAACAGTACAATATATTAATGAATGAGGCGTGTCTCGTATATAACTGAAAAAACTCTGAGTTATTAAATGCAATGACTGTTTTTTGTATGCTTATAAACCGAGAAACACTGCTGGTTTTGTTCTACAAGGCTGAACTAAAATAAAACTATAACAAACATTGTAAACACATAGGGTATAACCAGCCAATTCATCATCCATACTGGATATTGGCCTCTTCACGCACATTGTCTTGTGCACGAGGAGTGTAAGACTTAGAGATGGTGTAATTCCTCAGGGCTTATGGTAGCGACTTTGTTATCACTTATTCGCCTTTTACGGCAAACACGGAAACAGATTGCGTTGGTGCTATTCTAAAGTCAGCCGACACCACAGCCACATGAAGGCTGATTAAACAAATTTATTTTGCAATTTTTACAAATATAGTTACCATGCATGTATTAACATAATTTATCAAATGTAAAAAAACAAGATCTTTCGTTACGCACGACGACGATGATAGGCTGTATTAAACTATTGACTGCTTTATGTCTTTATTTTAACCTTCACAAAGGTAATTCGAGTTTTTTTACCGTCAATTACTATCTAATTTTACGGTATAATCAGTTTATCAAAATTTTTAATTTTGTCTTTTTATTTTCAGATTTTTATTTAATAATAAAGTATAACAATATTTGTTTCCTCCAAGTCCGACCATCATCGGTTGACACGTCTGCAGATGCGCTGTCTACCTTTCGAAATTAAGATTAATGATTTGGAAAGATAATTGGGAAGGAAGGGGAATGGGATATCTAATATCACCCCGTCCATCTCGCTTTCCTCAATTCATGGGATGAGCAAAACGAGTTGGGATGTGAAAGGAAGGGGTTCCAGTTTTGACAACTTTCACTTACTTCAGAACACGTTTCTACATAGTAGTTTTCTGTAAGAGTGAGAAAAGTTATCAAGTCAGACGCCCAGTCTACTGTAACTTACAGCATTATCCTCCTCTTTGTACCTGAACTGTTCATTGAACTAAGTGCAAACACGGATAGTGCTACTGTCAAATTTCAAGGAGTTCCCTTATCTTATCTTACCTTAGGGTCCAGTTATATGTAAAGTATACATCATTAACTATTAACAACATAAAATACGCATTCGAACAAATGCATTCATTTAGAAATTATAATCATATTTATACATTTCAATCTTCTCTTGGAACACGACCAATCGCACGCATCCATTCGAGTGTGGGATACAGCATCATTTTCTTTATGTCTTAGAACTGTTCATTGAACCAAACAACTCCAAAAAATGAGTCCAATCACCATCGTTGTACTGCCAAATTTCAAGGACTTCCCTTACCCTCCTTCAGCTTCAGCCCTATACCTATACACCTATAATATACACCTCTTTAACAATTCACTTCAGAAAGATGCAATCAAATATCTACACTCGTATCTACATATCCACAACCCATGTTTGATTACATTTTGGAGAAATTGGATTGGAATAGGATATACAAAGATAAATCACCCATCAAACCTTTGTATTTCAAACATTTGTCTTCAAAATAAATTGAAAAATTTAATGTGGGACCTATTGCCCCGCATGCAGGGGAAATCACTAGCTGGACTAATCGATCGTCGGTTAGTCATTGCCGATTAAGTACAAAATTAGCGATACCGAAATCACCCAGATTAATTTAAAAAAAAAATGATAAGAACAAATTTTAAAAAGTGACCTAAATCCGTCATTCATGCGGGAATCACACAGTTAATTAAATTGTTACAATGAATCGAATTTTACTGACTACTGCTGGTAACAATGTTGTTTTGAAACAAACAATTTTATCAAACTGCTACGAGTGCTATGTGCATTCCACATACACGATCAAATATTCTAATCAGAGACTTCCTTCTTAAACGTTTATAATGTTATTTGCGGTCGATTCCAATTATGTATTATAAATATTAAATTTAGTTTTTTCCTTAGTAGGTATACTACGCTGTTGTTATGCACAGTGATGGCCTATCTGGCTATCACTGTCTACTGAGTTTTTGCATTAGATTACTTCATATCTGTATTAACTGTTATAGACTACACATCACTGACTTTCTAAATGGTACATTCTAATGGTACAATTTACAATTTCTTGTGGGAATCATAGTCCTCGGAAACGAAGTCGCAGGCACAGCTAGTTAATAATAAATATTTTTGTCTGTTTCAGGCTTTAGGCAACATGTACTTCGCACACTCCTCCCTAACTGATCTCAAGATATGGGACTTTGAGTTGAAGGCCTATGTAGACGCGATAGGAAAGGAGATACATAATGGCAACATTGAGAAGGCTACCACTAAAGAAAAGGCAAAATTTCCTCAGCATTTCTTCCCAGAGGTAACATTTTACGTATTTTCTGTAATCTCAAATAAACCTGATAGCGCTTTGTCGGAAAAAGACGTCGCCATTCATTCATTTGTAAGTATGGGAAAAAGAAATGTTTAAACAAAAGTTGTGTAGCTTCACAAACCTTATCCACATGGTCGGCTTTGGATTTTGAAAATACTAAACTGATTGATCTATTTACAAAAGTAATCGAGATTAGGGCTTTAAATCATATTTCAATGATAAAATTTTATCCTATATTAGCATTGCCTGCTGCTTCGGTTGCCTGGATTTGTAATTCTATACAAAATTTGACAGCCTGTATTTTAGCCACTTGACACAAATTTAAAATACGTTAAAACTCTTGTTTAATCATTTGTATTGTAGAATATTTATACCAAGTTTCAAATTAATAGGACCATGAAATATTTTTTTCATACAACAACCGTAGCCCCGTTCATACAACCCCCTTTCTCCCTTTTAGGGTTTTAATTTCGAGAAATCCCTTTTTAATAACGCCATAAGCCAGTCTCCACGCCATAAAAGGAGCGTACTGTTCATGTTTCTAGTTTCAGCGGTTTTGCCTTGGCGTTGATGGGTCAGTTAGTCAGAATATTTCTCTTTGTATATAGAGATTTCTATCCAATCAGTACAGTTGAAGTACTTTGAAGTTGAAGTGCAACCTTTGATCTCATAATAGGATCACCAAATATATAGCAATTTGGTCAGCTATAAAATATATCTACAGTAGCAAAAATAATAGGTTGGCACCAAATCATTATCAGCTTACAATGTTTTTATTGTCAGAAGAATTGTATTGTTTTAGGCAGACATTAAATAGGGACAACTAAAAATAAAATCATGTAGGAATTTGTAATGTGCGATCAGATTAAGAGGATCAATTATACTAAAACTATTTTTACTATAGATGTCTATAATGTTAATGTTATGTTTATTTTCAATTATGAATATTTATGACCTATTCAGCTTCAACCGTACTTTTTAAAATCAATGAAATAATCTCAAAAAATACTAAATGAGCAGCAACCTATTTTTGAATAATTGAAATACATTACTCTACTCGACTCTACTATATTCTACTCTAAAAATGATATCACAACGTCAACACGGGACTCCCTATTTCTACATTGTCAAAAGAGAACCAAAACAAAATCCACCTTTTTTTTTGCTTTTATAGATTTGCTGCACGTTTAATTATTTCTTTTTTTATAGAATAAAGTCGGCAGACGAACATACAGTCCACCTGATGGTAAGTGGATACTGTCGTCCATAGACATCCGTGCTAACATCAGTCCAGCCCCCGGATGCGCTGCCTACCTTTGCAGATTAAGGAATGGATTGGGAAAATGGGGAGAGGTAGGATGGGATGGGAATGAGTTCTGGTATATCTCACTCACTACCGATACACACACGTACATTGAGGAAATACAATAAAGTAGGAAATGCAGTACATTTCAAAGTAGTCTTCTGTGAGAGATGCAAGTGTAATGCAGCGTGCACTCTCGCCCTACACTATTCATTATTATTATTCATTGGTGGCTTTATCCGCCACCGTACATACTCTTTTTCACGAAATCAGACTGTCCAGAGATAAAACTTGAAACTATGTATTATTTAACAATCCTAAGTAAATTTTAAAGTTACCTCAAATGTTGTCAGAAACATACTATTGTGCTGAAAGCAAATAGAAATAATGCAGCTAAATATAGGTATCATATTTGCTGCCAAGTCATGATTTTAGCTGGTAAGTCTCATTTTTGAAAACCTACAAATTATATTGATACCTATATGAAATTTGGTATAAACTTTTGGTTTTCTTTTCGGATTATTCTGCAGCTAACTGGATGCATACAGGATAAATTATTTGCTGTTATTAAATGTTCTTGCTGACCAGTCAATTTTAATTGAGTGCTGTATTTTGATGATCGATCATTTATCTGCTGCGTTAAAAATTATTCCCCATTTCAAAACTTCTGATCAGCGATAAAAACTATGAAATTATGTTTTTCCCTAATCACCAGTTTGAAAAAAGCGCGTTGATTATTTTTACAAGGTCATTGATAACGCCACTAAGCTACTGATTATCAGCGTAATGTTTTTTAAATCAAGCTTTATCGTTATGACGTACTTCGATATTAGCCTGTAACGTCTCACTGTAGGGCATAAGCTTCCCTGGTAATCGTGAAGGTTTTTGGGCTATTTTAGGGTTCAGTGGGAATTAGTGGATTTAATATAAGCCCCAGACACGCGGGTTTTCTTTGAAATGAAGTTTATTTGCTGATCATAAATATATAAGTAAAAGTTTTTAAAAAATAAATAAATTTCTTGTCGAACTTTTTTTTATAGTTTTTTTATAGATCTTAGCGGACGAGCAAGCCCCACGTGGGACCCCACGTGATGGTAAGTATTACTGCCTCCCATGGACACCTGCAACACCAGGGGGTATGCAGGTGCGCCGCCGACCTTGCAAAATCCTATTCACAACTTTCTTGAAGAACCCCATATTACAATGGGGATCATATTATCGCTATTTTCTATGACGCTTAAAATATATAATAAATTTCCTAAATAGTGACAATAGTGTTCCTAGTGACAACAATCGTCCTAACATAATTAAAAGTAAATTAAAGAAACTATTATCTGACAATACACATTCAATAAAATTATATCTAAAAGACAATTTAGATTCTTATTAAATGTAATTGGTACTTACTTATTAAAGACAACTTTTTATACAGTGTTGTCTAGTATTTATACGAGTATAATTTTGTAATTTGAGTTGTATTATGTAGTTTGAATTGACAAATTGAATTGAATTGTACGATGAAGAGATTGACTTATACCAATATATTAATTACTAGCTGAGCCGACAGACGTTGTCCTGTCCAAATTTCAATAATACAATAATTTCATACAAAAATCCCATAGAAAAAAGCACTTTCAGTTTTTCCCGGATTTTCCAATTTTCCGGGCAACTTTTCCAATTTTTCTTTCCCTAAAAACCTATACGGATTATTACGAACATTTTAAAACAAAAACTAGTCAAATCGGTGCAGCCGTTCTCAAATGATGCGCTTACCAATGAACAGCATTTAATTTTTATTTATATAGATTATTGTATTAATAACATTCTTTTCAAATATATTATTATTATGTGATATATTTGTACGCCTAACGGCAATACGTTCACAAGTAAACGGATTTGATTCTATGATCTACGATTTATGGCGTACAAATATTTGAGATCGACGTACATGGAAACATTTTACAACATATTTTTACGTTTAAGCCAATAATTTTAATCAATGAATTGCTTCCCACAGTCAGATTACATTTTTTATAAACATTGCTGTAGTTTTAGTTATAATATCAATAATAATATTTTTAACGTGTCTTTTGATGTTCTGATAATTGAAAAATCCGTATTTTAGTAGAAGCTCAGTTCGAAATTCTAAAATGAGTCGACAGTAGGTCTAGAAAACAGCAATCTCACAATGACTATCTTATTCCATTATGACGTACTTAAATATATTTAATTAATTGTCCAAATTTAACATGTACATGCGAAACACACCATGCGTCAGTAATAATTAGATGCATAACTTTGATTTTCACATTTCGCTACTATTTATGTCATAAACGGGTCTTGAACGTGTCTTAATCCAGTGATGCTCTCTCTGGCATTATACTAGCGTGTCTCTAGTCGATACTTCGAGTGAAATAAAATAAGTACACGTGTTAAGACCTGTTTAATATATTTACAGGCGTTAACTGAACAATTCCCGAAGTCTGAAATGGATTCTGCTCATGATTAATTAATTGACATGAAAATTAAAAATAGGATACAATAATTATTTTTTGTTTTTTTTTTGAGATTTTACTAAATTTTTCATTATCATTTTTTGCTAAATACAAGCCCAAAAATGACACAAAAAAATACGTAGCATTTTATTTCATTTACAATCCGTTGTTTCAGGCTTTGAGTAATGATCGATTACACCATATATACTCTCGTAAATATTCATTTAATCGTATGCTTTGTCTAGAGAATTTTTTTTAGACAATTTTCTAATAATTTGACATCAGTTCATCATCAAAATTATCCGAATAATTTGGCATCAGCGCAGAGAACTGTAATCAGGGGAGGGAGGCCTGTCCTGCATTGGAACACATCGATATAGTTTTTGTATATAACATTATGTTATAATTGAAAAGTAGAAAGATGGGAAGGGAACATTTAAAAAGCTTATCAAAATGTCTCAACGCCAAATAAATACAATGGCTCAGTAATTGATTAGAGGTATGACACTATACGACATATGTAGGCTGCCCGCGACTTCTTGTTTGCATTAAGTACAGTCCCTATCCCCTAAATATTTTAACATTTATCTTTGAATCTAGGGCTAACTTGCAATCTAGATGAATCAAATTATGTATACATGTGCCCCGTGGTGTGGGCCGGCTATAGAATAACACCACTTCATCTGTTCCCGTGGATGTCGTAAAAGGCGGCTAAGGGATATCGAAGCCGCTACCACCAGCCCTGATGAACTGCAACACCTGTAAAGGAGTGGACTCGCCAACTCGCTTGGACAGTGTGGCGGTTTAAAGCCACTCATCTGTCATGCACGAGGAGGCCCCTATCCAGCAGTGGATGCCGAATGGGCTGGTTGCATTGCACTGCAAACAATTATCACCTCACTGTATAATTTAATGCTGTGTCAGTTACCTACCTCAGGTCGTCGTGTTTGTTTACATTTTGGACAAATTGGATTGGAACGAAAAATATGTGTGTAGGTTTGTATGTTTGTAATATGTGTGTGGGCAGTATATTTGTGTATTTTATATTTCTTTTACCAAACTATCTAAATTGAGTCTTCCACACACCTCCAAATTGAATTTCTCTGATCCACCCACAGGGAGGCTGGTAGTGGCGTTAAGTTCGCCTTTTGTACGATATTGTGCAATGAAGTGTAAGAATAAAAAAGAATTCATCCAATTTTGCCACTTTTACGTTGTGTTTTCAGTGCAAATGGTCCCGCAAGGGGTTCCTCCGCACGCGGTGGTTGATCCGCGGTACGGCGGTCGAGTTCGTCAACATCCACCTGTTCCACGACGCCTCCAACCTGCTCGCCATGGAACCGTTCCCCTCAGTTGGTATAATTTTATCTATTTTACACTATGTTCTACATACTCTGCTTTACATTTTTGTCTGTCCTATAGCATATCTATTTGCTTTACGATTTTTTTTTTTTTATATCTTTTACAGCTATATCTGTGCGACATCAACTGTTTGTAAATTGATCTTTTCCTACAGTACTAACACCAAATGACAAATCCGCTACCACAATCGCTGACCACTTGGCCAGTGTGCCGTTTTAAGGCCCTACATCACTCACGCACAAGACCATGTGCGTGAGATCAGCCTGTGTTCATTAGTGGACGATATAAGGGGTGGTTTCGGTTACATCTTATATCTCCGATTACAATTTTATTTGTCCCACATTGTCTAATTAAAGGTATCAACCCACTTGCTCGATCTATCATCGATGTAATAATAAGAATTTCATTTATTGTTGAACTGTTTATGTTAGTTCTGTGGGTGCGTCTTAATTTCACCCACGGCATAGTTGGACTGAGAGTGAAGATGAAGCAGATGCGTGGCAGTGAAGAAAGCGAGCTTGATAGTCCATAGATGATGAAGTATAAATGATGAACAAATTAGGAGATGAGCATTGAGGTTTAATAACAGTTGAGTTGACAATATTCACATATAAATAGCGAATGATAATAACAGCACTAACTCAAAATGATAATAAGAATCCGCGCGCGGACAACTAGCGACTGTCTGTTTCTATCTGCCGTGACGTCACATGTCAACCGGTGTTTTATGTGTGGGACAAAATTCACAAGCGGAGCGGATAATACAGCGTTTCACCAAATTGAGGTCTTGGTCCAAGTGAAGAAACAGTGCCAAGTCTTATTAGCTATGGTTAGTACTCGTAAGTGGAACATACTACTCTGGTCAGGCATACAATATACAAAAAATAAACTTATATCTAACAGTTTAGTATCTAACTATGAATTATTAATTAATGAATACTACCTTAACATACATAAAAATTATATGAGTATGTATTAACTTTTCATATTTTTTAAATTCTTTATTTTTTTTTAAATTTTGTTTTCATTCTAATTTTGATTACAACAATAAAACTCATCAACATTATAATCAGCTTGTCCAATGAGCCATCGTTTGAAATGTAGATAAATGAGATACAATATACAACTTTATTGGTATCTGTTTTAAAATTAATTTTTCCTGCAACAGCTGTCACAATTCACTTTACTGCAAATTTTAATCATGTAGTGGGGCGAAATGTTACTAACTGTTATTCTATATGGAAAATTAGTGTGTTACAGCACGTACTGGTTGGGAGATACTCGCGTGAAAGCTTTATTGTTATTGTGTATAGTTCGTGCCATTTAGCATGGCAATAGCGAGCGTTTACACCTCCCTACTAATGTATTCGTGTTTACGATAGCGATATTTGCCAATGTTCCCCGTAATGAGCGAAAATAGCTATCGCCAGCGTATCGTGGTAGCAACCACGTTGACATCGAATGTGGCTGCTACACGAGTACGGGGTAAAAGTCGAGGCAATGACTGCTATTGCTATGCTAAATAGTACGAAGTATAGTGTTACCTGCTACTAATAAGTTTCTTTCTTCCTCAGGTATACTGTCGCAGCCGGCGGCGCGCGCTGCGTCACACGCTGCGGCACTTACATTCCGACGTCAATGCCGCGCCTTACTTCATTTTCGGCGACTTCAACTTCAGAACTGATACTGGGGGCGTGGTCAAGGTACGGTAACATTTTATTTTATCACGTCTGTTTCACCAGTGGGACGGAGCAGAAAATAAAATTGAAATTAATTCATACCGCCGCACTGTATTAAACTTTAAGATGAACTTTACCGCTAAACTTTAAGATTACTTCTTTTACAGCGTGTGCTGTACGCAAATTACAAATCATACAACGTTGATTTTTTTTCTATTATAATACAGTGTATAGTAAAACGGTGCGCTAATTAATAAATAAGTAATTTCTAATTTAATTTCAAATCAGACATAAACAATGAGCAAAACCAGACTTAGGGCTCCAGATTTAAAAAAAATAAATAATCAAAAACATTAGTCCCTAGAGAACCCGAACAGCTTATGTCCATTTGTATTAATTTATCCTCCTAAAAGTGAAGAGATTTTCAAATTCGGAGCAGTAATTTTTGAGTTTTCTTCTTACATAGAAAAAAACACACAGTCTCTCTATAATGTTATTATTGTCAATTTTCCCAACCATACAATCAGCCTGTATTACTCTACTGCTGGATACAGGCTTCTCCCACCTACCGCCACCACACACGGTCTTCCGCTCCTCTCATTCGGCCGTTATATAAAAAAAAAAAGCTATTTAAAAAAAAGTCGCGGCAAAGATTCCGCAAAACTTTTTGGCGGGAATTGGGAAAGTGAAGTATTGTGGGTTTTGTGGTTTAATAGTAATAATTTAATAAAGTTCAAAGTGTTTTTGTCGGCAATGTTTGTGATAATCGAATAAAAGCATAGGACTGCGTTTTACGTGTTCTTCTAAGAAGTCCTACTATACACTGGCTGAATATGCTAATTGCACCATTGTCATATATGAACAGAAAAAAAATGAGTCCGCAACACTTCAGGCAAAACTTCTTTGCAGAAAATAACTGAAGATCTGTCAGCGAGTCGTGTTCAAAATGGCGCCAACGTGGAAGTGTCAAAACTCCAGTTCCGTTCATCGGATGATAGAATCGTTCTCAGCATCGGTAAGAAGGAGTTCTCTCACGTGGACCACCAGAAGATATTCCGGGAGCCATGGGTAAGTTTGTTTGTTGCTAACAGATTGTAATTTGTTAAGCTAGTGGGTTCCCACCTACTAGGTTGATATCTTAGTTGATAGCTGATAGATAGGGGGTGTGACTCATTTTTAATCGACTACCAACTAAAATATCGAAACTATTAATTGATTACCTTACAGGAGAATTGATTTTGAGGGGGAGAGTGCACGCTGCAATCCAACAGCTGCTGGACGCGCTCGACTGGCCACGTTACCCCTCTCTCACAGAAGACTACCTTGAAATGTACTGCATTTCCCACTTTATCCTATTTCCCCAATGTACGTACGTGTTTCGGTAGTGAGTGAGATGTGCCAGAGCCCATTCTCATCCTATCCCTCCCCATTTTCCCAACTCTTTCTCCCAATCCATTCCTATATCTCTAAAGGTAGGCAGCGCATCCGGGGGCGTGCCAACGCTTGTTATTTTGGACTGATGTTGGCATGTATCGCGGATGTCTATGGGCGACAGTATCCACTTCCCATCAGGTCGACTGCATGCTCGTCTGCCGCCTTCGTCCATAAAAAAAAAAAAAGAATTACTTTTAATTCTTGTCCAGAAACTTGTCTTCAATTGCCTGATTACTGCACAACAACAACAAGACAAATAAAACAAGTGTTTAACAAGTGCTGTAGTGAGGGTACTTGAAGATAAGCTTTACTTTTCATTTGGATTGTGTAAAGGAATGAGAAAAATTATATAAATGAAATGTATATTTTCAGTTGCAGCGATTCGATAGAGAGTTAGAAGCCCTCCGACCACATCTATATGAATTTCCCGTCAAATTCCCGCCCTCTTACCCATTTGAAGAAGATGTACAGCTACCCACACATTACATGAAAACTAGGTGAGTGATTTCATATTAATTTACATTTAAATTTCTATATAATTTATTTTTAGAGAAAGGTAGTATCAGATGAGCAGACAGTATACTTGATTGGAAGTGGATATTGTCTTCCATGGACATCCACGCCAACATCAGTACAAAATGACAAATATTGGCATGCTTCTGGATGCCTACCTTTGGGGATTTAAAACATATTGTGATGGATGAGGAATTTTCTTAATTCCATAACACCCCCCCCCCACCCACAGGGGAGTGAAGGACCATAATACTAAATAAAAAACAAATATTGATCTTTTATATAAAGATGATTATTGGAAAAAAATCGGTACCTTCCATATTCCAGTCGCGGGCACAGCTAGTATTGAATATATATAATGTCACTGTACCGTCTACACTTGACTACACTGAAACTCGATCATTCAAATACTCATTTATATTGTAGCAAGCTTTGAACGGCTTTAACCTTGTTTTAAAAAATGTTATTTGTTATGTATGTCTTGATAGAATCGGGTACTTTTAGGACTCATGCCTAAATACACCCGTGTGGTATCGGCCTGCCATAGGATAGCACCGCCCCCATCTCTCCCCGTGGATTTCGTAACAGGCGACTGAGGAATAACAGCGGCTACCACACAAGCGCTGAGGAACTACACCGACCACTAAAAGAGTGGACTCGCTAACCCGCTTAGTCAGCATCTAGTTTTAATGGCATACATCCCACATGCTCGAGACAATGTGCATGGGCCCATTTTCAGCAGTGGATACAGACAGTGCTGGTTGCATTGTTAAATTAAAATTGTTTTTACAAATTGTTTAGCAATTAGTTTCATATAATCTATTTTTGTAGCACCCACTTTTGTAATGTTCATACTCTTTGATATCCCTTCTCGCGAAGCAGGGGATTTCAAACATGTAAATACGTGGAATAGTCAATATGCTATAAGGATATTTATTTAACCCATTATATTTTCTAGGGGGATGGGATGGAATACGGCGCAGGTAATATAGAAATAGGTAAATAATCGCCAGTCGTATCCTACGCTCCTTTTCTTATAGAAAAAGACGGCGGACGAGCACACAGTCCACCTGATGGTAAGTGGATACTGTCGTCCATAGACATCAACGTTACATGCCAACAAAAGTTGTCGCTCCCCCGGATGCGCTGCCCACCTTTGCAGATTAAGGAATGTATTGGGAGAATGGGGAGGGATAGGATGGGATGGGGAATGGGCTCTGACATATCTCACTCACTACCGAAACACGTACGTACATTGTGGAAATATGATAAAATAGGAATTTTCAAGGTAGTATTCTGTGAGAGAGGGGTAACTTGGCCAGTCGACTGCGCCCAGCGGCTGTGGGAATGCAGCGTCCTTACTAAGCAGTTCAGTGTATTATATATTTCAATCGTTAATTAATCGCCTTCTCATACAATACCAACACAACAACCGTACAACCACCATCCTGGACTTTTTGGCGGGAACTCGAGAAATGAAGTTAAGTTTATGTTTGATTATAATAAAAATTGTGCGTTTCGTGGTTTAATAGTGACAGTTTATTAAACTTCCAAGTGTTTTTTGTGCGTAATGTTTGTGATAAACCAAATAAAAGCACAGGGCTGCGTTTTTCATGTGTTTCCGTCCTGTATGAACCTGCTGTCACTTTACTGAGCGACCCCTGACTTCCTCCGACGGGACTGGACATTGACGGGATATGTTTTAGACTCTAAAATTTGACACTGGCAGAATGTATTAATTGCACGATTGCCATATATGAGAAAAAGAATGCCTGTTCAAAATAACGAGGCAGGTGAAATGGTAGGTGTCCGTCGTGGTGCGACCGCGTGCTGCTCTCACAGTCAGTGCGGCCACTGGTACAGCAGGTGGAGGCGCGGCACCAGCAGCACGGCTCGCGGCGCTCGCTCGCCGACTCCGACAGCAGCGGCCGCGTCTCCTCCGAGGACACGAGCCCCGCGCGCAACCACCAGGTAACTGACACATTGTGAAAAAAAACTAACTGTTTGTTTAATAACAGATTAGACGCTAAAAATCTTTACATTTTGAAATGAGCAACTCAATAAATATTTGAATGCGTGAAAATTTGATTGGGCAGTAAAATATATACCCGTGAGCAATTACTAGATAGAAATCGGTCCGCTAGAAATATTGGGATAAGTAGTAAATAAATTGCATGTGAATTATCTCTAACTAATTCTTTCTGGCTAGGAAGGATTACGCGTTATTTCACTAAAATAACCAGGAAGTCTAAGGCGATAGCTCCGCTAGATCAAGCCGAGTCGTTTCTGGCTAGGAAAGACTTCAACCAAAATGACATTTAATGAACGTCGAGAACTGGCGAACTATTTATGTAATCGCCCAATCACTGATTTTACCGCTTAAATAATAATTATTAACCGCCCGGATGTTTAAAAAAACCGCTTAAATAATTATTTTTCCTAAATTCGTCTTAACGCATATATTTGCTGGCAAACACGCCTAATGGGATCTTTTAGGTTACCCCTAACCCTATCTTCTACTCTTGCTCTCCGAATATTATATCCATGTACTTTAGAATATCCGACAGTCGTAGAAGCCTGTAGTCTTCTGGGTTATGGTTAAGATTATAGTTCCTTCATATCACGTAGACGGGTTACGTTTAGTAGCGGTTGTGCTCGTACTTTGTGTGCGTAAACTTGAGAACGCTCCCGAACGCTGCGGCGCACACTATAACAATGTACATGTTTGAGCACAACCAATACTAACCGTAACCCGCCTTCGTGAGATGAAAGAACTATACTGCAATCAACCCCGAAAAAGCCGTCAAAATACTAATAGACGTGTTTTATATTGTAAATAGTTTTTTTTTATAGAAAAGTAGGTGGTCGAGCAAGCGGCCCACGTGATGGTACGTGGTTACCGCCGCCCATGGACACCTGCAACACCAGGAGATATGTGGGTACGCCGCCGACCTTGCAAAATCCTATTCACACCTTTCTGGAAGAATGGGAGAATAATAGAGCGTAATAGAAAGACCTCTTGAGGCAGTTCGTTCTACAGCCTACGGGTTCGCGGTATGAAACTGCTTTTGGTCCTAACGGTACTCGACACCTCCGTATCGAGGAAATGCGTAGGCACCGCATTTTTGTGACGCATGGTGCGGTTGTAGAAACCACAGGTGGGAATTTTGTTTAAAATTTCTAAACGAGTAAAATGTGGGTAGTTGATAAAATTGCACGCAGCTCCCATCCTGAACTACCCGCTTCTTCAGTCAACTCGTGACCACGGCTGATGTAACCCGTGCCGAAACGTCGAGTAGAAATAAAAGTAGAAATAAAATAAAAGCCGTTCGATAAACATAAATCGAACATCGAGCGTCGTGCTTGATGTTGGAGTCAACATACTGTACACCCTAGAGTAGCTCCATGTTCTGTTACATGTGAATGTTTTAGTTAGTGTGCACCTTTATATTACAGTCGAGCCCTGGCAAAGTGCTGGAGAAGAAAGGCAGTGTGTTAGAGATAGAGGCCCTCTCCGTACCTGGGATCCATTCAAGCAGGAAGAGTATCGCGGACCCCACGAGCGTGCAACAAGCCATCAATGCGAGGTGATAATTAATAAAAAAAATTCACACATTTCATAGTCTATAGTAGTTAATTGTCTCATATGGACTTAGTTTCCAAAAACATTGTATAAAATTATGACATAACGATAATTTATAAGTTATAAGTTTGAAATGTACTGCATTTCCCACTTTATCTTATTTCCCTAATTACGTATGTGTTCGGTAGTGAGTGAGATGTGCCAGAGCCCATTCCCATCCTATCCCTCCCCATTTTCCCGACCCTTTCTCCAAATCCATTCCTGTACCTCCAAAGGTAGGCAGCGTATCCGGGGGCGTGCTAACGTTTGTCATTTTAGACTGATGTTGGCATGTATCGCGGGTGTCTATGGGCGACAATATCCACTTGCTATCAGGTGGACTGTATGCTCGTCTGACGCCTTCGTACATAAAAAATAAAATAAAAAAAAGTTATAAGTAATATTCTAATTATAGATTATGTGCTGACATTGCACTAGAATGATCTCTTACAACTGCCAGCGCCTTCCATTAGACCTATTTTTAAGAGTTGACTTACATACTTTCCTAAAGGTTAATTAAATAATATAATGTAAGCTGCATAATTATGCCCTCATGAAAAAAATTGTTCCAAAAATACTTAGCATCGGTTATTCACTTTGTTTTTAGGGTTATGGGGTGAGATGAGGAGTTAAGAATATAATGGATTAAGGAAATTATTTTATTCCATTCGATGGGTTAGGATGGAAAATGGGTTCTGGCTTATCTCACTCACTGCCAATACACCACACAGGATAGGTGGAAATATGGTACATTTTACATAATTGCAGGAAATGTGGTTAAAAACTTAAACTTAACTTAATTTTAAGTTTTTAAACACATTTTATTATGTGTATAAATTTAATGTTCTCACAAATGTTCCACTCATCAAAGAGTATCGGAGTCGGACGGGTCGCCGATGCGTCGCAAACTGGTGCGGAACCAGTCAGAAGGCTCTCCGAAGCCCGGCGACGTGTCGACGGAGCTTCGGCGACTAGTCGACGCGCCTGCGCGTAAGCGGACCGACTACGGCGTCATCGGCGACGCGGCCTGCATGGGCGACCACAAGGTGAGTGTCGCCGCGACGTGTCGACATGTCCCCTGTATCAATGGACTGTCTCATAACGAAATCTTATGAATGTTGCTTCAACATTTATTTGAATGGAAACATGCACTAACATCAGAGTTTTAACAATATACAATCTGTAGCTTTTGGGCTGGACCTGCTCTAGGGGCGGACCACCCGGACATTTGTCCGGGGCGGTAAATCTAAAGGGCGGCATTTTCACCACGAATGTGACAAATAATTGATAATTTTAATACCCTATTAATCGAAATTTATACTTGTCGATTTTTACTTTGGCTAAATTTACCATCCAAATTTACATTTCGTATATACTGTTTTGAGAGCGATGATACCCTAGGGGGGTATCTATACTCGACCCACATTCGTTTGATCGTGAGTTCAAATCCTCGACCCGTACCACTGATTTTCTACTTAAGTACGGATTTTAAAAAATTGTTTAACTTGCTCGGCGGTGAGGGAAAACATCCTGAGGAAACCGCCATGCTCCAGAAATAAAAAAGAAAAATATGGAGTGTTCCACTAATCCACACTGCACTGAGTCCGCGGCCCGGAAACCCAGTGATTTACTAGCGGAGGCCTATGCCCTGGAGTGGGACGTTATAGGCTAATAATATACCTTTAATACAAGTTCATAATATACCGTTTTTGCCTAAAATCCTAAATATTTGTAATGCTCAATTCTGAAGAAAACCATAAAAGTTCGGCATGTTTAATTAAATATCAAAAAAGGCTAGGTTTCCTGCTAATATACGTTTTTATTATAATTTAAAACTATGTGATTTTATTTTAAATAAAAATCAGTAAAATCAGATTTATATATTTATTTTAGTATATGTTTAAGGGGCGGCAATTTGTCTTCTTGTACGGGGCGACGTAAACGCTAGAGCGGGCGCCTGCTTTTGAGAAAATCATTGTAATCAAACTGTAATTAATATTTTATTAATGATTACTTTTGATTAAAAAATTTGGTCGAAAGTTATGAATCATTTGTTTTGTATATAAAATCTGTGGTAATTATTAAAAGGTTGCAATCAAACTTTTTAATTACAAATATGATTATGTGAAATCTGTTTTAATTTGAAAAATATCAATTCAACTGTTCGTGGAGCCAAGATTATTTTCACATTCCTGTTGTCCACCTTAGGGGAGCTAACTAGGGCCTATGTCGTAATAATGTTGTTTCAAGATTTTGTTCATTTAGAAACATGTAACATTTGATTTTTATAAAATTGAGCAATAATAAATACATATGTTATTTTATTAAGTATTCCCTAAAATATAATTGAGAAAAATGGAACCGACAATAAGTTCCCCTTTCCAAAATGATGGCCCAAATAAATAATTAAAAATTAACATCGACTTTCTCTTCCACAGCCAATCTACCTCCGGGTAATGCTTCAAAGCGACAGAGGTACGCTTAGCTGCTGCAACACTAAGCTTCCTTGCACCCTTTGCCCCTCAACCCTCTCACTTATCACTCCTCGATCCCTCACTCGTCTCCCTACCGACCCCGACTTGATCGCCAACAAAAAACTAAACTTACCCCTAGATTTTTCGGCTAGCAACCCCGACAGAATCCTTTCAGACGACTATAGACTCAAACGCACTAGAACCGGCTCCTTAAACGAAACAATCCTCCGTATTCCTGACGTGGAAATCACTAGCGCTGACTATTCGAGTTTCGATGGAATATTCGTCAACGATATCGATCATTCGCTACTCAGTGCGAGGCAATGTCTCGATCCTTACACGCCGGAAAGTATCGATTCCCACACGCCCAATATCGAAAGCAATTCGACCGGCTCCGATTTGACGGAGATCGATAAAATCGATTCGAAACTCAACCGCGATAGAAGCGTGTCTCCTACGCAGTTAAAAAGTCGGTTACACATGTTATTAAATCATAAAGATAAGAAGTTAGCCAAAGTACCGGAGCTTCAGAGGTTAAATAGTAGGGAGTCGTGTAAGTCGGAAAATAAAGGGGGGTTCTGTTGTTTGGCGTTAAAGTGTTATGGCTTTTGTAGGCGGCGCGCGCGCAAAGTTAACTGTAGTGGCTATAGTTATTGTACGTCTTGAGCTTGAACTGTTATTTATCATTTAAAATGGCCAATAATTGTCCTAATTTGTAAAGATCCTAAGGGATTTAGATCCAGTTAAGTCTAAAAATCCTAAGATGATACTTAGGACCGATTATACCTTTTCCATTACGTTATATTTTCGATGACGGATCACACTTAGTAGTGATGACTAAATTACACTATGTCGATTGTTGATAGAAACATCGATTTAATTTATTTTGTTTATTTCTAATACAATTTGGTTTCAATGTATCTTTTTAGACCAAAGTATCTTCGTTATTCTTACAAACTATTATAGATATATTCGTGAATTGTATTTCAGAAGTGATTGAAAAAGATTATGCTTTTTGTACAACATAATATCGAAATGAACGATTTCAGTTCATCGATATTCGCGAAATTTGAAACAATTGTTCGATGGCATTTGTCAGCTCAGGAAATAATATAGTGGAAAAAGTTTATAAATACTTCTATAGACAGTACTAATACTAATCTTAACGGGAATATTACAGGAGAAGATTGTAAAATGACCACTCTGTTATTTACAATAAAGTTTATTTTGAATATGACAGTCGGCCATATTGGCACTTTGTACCGTCATGATGAAGTAATAGTTGCGTCGTATAAAACAAAGTTGATTTTCAACGACACACTGTTATTCTGTGTGGTGTTAGCGCAAGGAAGTTGGGACCAATATTGGCCATTATTGTTTGTTGTATTGTATTGTTTGAGAATTGTCATCGAAATGTTTAGGGAGTTTACAAACAAGGCGTGTTATCGGCGCGTTTGTGATGGCGCGTTTATCATTACGAATGAGTCAGCGGTTGTATATTTTAAATGGCCGACGGCTATTAAACGTCGGAACTGCAAATATGTCATTTTTTACATTGTTGTATAAATCGCTGCATTTAGCGATTGATTTGAGTTCAATACTCTTCCATCAAAGTGACTAATGTGTGAAAAATGCGGAAATATTATTTTTTCCGAATACTATTTATATATCTACGAATTTTTTAAAGATTTATTTAACAAATATGTGAGACTAATTGTATCGTAAAATGAAAAGTAAAGCAAATAAGCAATTCTCTTGCAGAATATCCAATTAGCAGTGAGGGAACGCGCAGTGTCTATAACGCTTTGACGAAAAACGCGCCAGTTTGTAAACTATCTTACTCTTGCAGCCAATAGTTGACCATTAACTTTTGACAAAGATTAGCCAATTTCGGGATAAATTAAAGACAATTTTGTGCTTTCCTTATATATTTATTTTGACCAAATCATTGGTTATAATTATAACTATGTCGAAGCAGGATTTGTGACGGCAAAGAAGTGTAGGTCAACCTATTGGTTCGAACATTTGCACCATATCATTATCAGATTCATTAAAACATAAATTTCAAAGATATCTTTGTTATTTTAAATAAATGAGGCTATTCAGAACTCGTGGCAGAATGAAGCAGTGGCAGAATATGCAGAATGCAGAATGCAATTTAAACTTAATGATGTAGCGAAATTATATCACTAACGATAGAAAAAAAATTGCGAAATTGAAAATGAGAGTTTATCTTTTTTTATTGATCCCACCCACCTTAGAAATAATATAGTAAAAAAAATAATGAAATACTCAATTTATTGTTCTTTATTGAATAATTACACATTTTATTTAAAAAATACTTTATATACCATAGCCAGTAACATACTCGTAATATTTTATGTAGCTTGAAGGAGCAATACGTAGCTCGGTTCGAATGACCAATCTATAAGCTGTGCATTCAAAACTGCACCAAAGATGCTGTACGTTCGAAAGCTGTATATATTTAATGTAGCCAATATCCATTTTACATAAAAATATATTAGCAAAATTTTTACAACACAAATTAGAAAATTTACATTTGACAAATCTTTCGCAAGTTGCGAAAGTGAACATTCTTTACAGTCCGAATTTAAAAACTAGTCTATATATTGCTTCAAACATTTGCACCATAAATATTAAAAAAAAAAACTATTTCAAAGATATCTTTATTTTATTAAATAAAGGAGGCTATTGTGATGGATATGAAATTTTCTTTTTTATTTCGATGACAAATGTGTGTTTTTGTGTGACTTGTTATAATTATTTATAATCATTTAATATTGTTTATTGCACATCTTAATGTTAACACTAAGTAATTTAATGGTATTTTTAAACCATTTTTTTTTATTTTTCAATGTGCAGTCAAGTTATTTCTTTTCTTAAAACTATAGCAATAAGGTTTATTATTATGTACATATCAAAACTTGACTGTATGTGAGAAAAAATGCATGAAATTTTCATTGTTAAACGCTTGCAGTTTTAAAAACGAACAATAAATCTTATAAAGATTAAATTTTGCAATCCTATTGGCAAAAATTTATAGATCAATATTGATGTGGTTTTAACTAGTCGATGTTCTTAAAGTAGCAAATAAAATAAGCGATAGCGACTGCTATTGATTTAGAATCTTAATGACAATGCAATTAGGAGTAAACATAGGTTCTAAACTATACTCATTTTGTATTTACACTATTTAATGGTATGTGGTTTTTCTCTTATGTTTTTATTTGATGTAGTTTAATTTTTAATGTTACCAAATGAAATACAAATATATTGGGTACAAATATCCGCCCTCAAAACTTTGAGGATGTTTTAGACTTCGATCGAGCGGTTCGAAACCAACCTCTATGGAGACTGCATAATATCTCTAAACTAAGACTGGAACGCCAGGACAGTTTCCAGGGGACGTATATATTAGATGTTTCTAAGACCGTACTACGCTTAATTTGAAACCGTATTGTTGGAAAATAACTCTTATGCAGACTGCATACGGTGCTACAAAATGCAACTGTGACTAATTCTAATAGTCTATTTATCCGGTCCTAATACCGTTAGTACCACAGAAGAATCTAACTATATCTGAGGTTAGTTTCGACCCACTCGATCTAAGTTTAAGGCCTGGTTAAATAGTCGCTTCTAAGACCGTTCTATATATTATCGACTTAGATCGAGTGGGTCGAAACTAACCCCTTTACAGAGTGCATAAGGTGTTTTAAAAGACGACTGTAACTTATTTGTAAGATTGAGAATCCTCTATTTATCCGGTCCTAAGAACGTTAGAATTGCAGAGTTATTAATTCTGAAGTTAATTTCGAACCACTCGATTTAAGTCTAAGGCCCGGATAAATAGACGCTTCTAAGACCGTTCTACTTAAATGTTAGACTTAGATCGAGTGGTTCGAAATTAACCCCTATGCAGACTACATACGATTTTATAAATTGCTATTCTGACTAATTCTGAGACTATTTATCCGGCTCTTAGACATAGAATGGTCTTATTTGTTTGACCTTTATGCAGACTATTATATTTAAGGTCTTATAAAATACGACTCTGACATATAGGGCCTTGTTGCAAGCAATGGTTAGTTTCAAAAGAAACTCTAAAATGTGAAATTGAAAATTATACCAAATAGTTTATCATCTAGTCTAGTACTGCTCAAGTGTATATATGCATATAAAATACGATAGTTCATAAAAATATGGCATCAGATTGTTTCTTTACATTCATTTTAACGGCCCACAATCTAAATTTTCTCCAGACTACCCTACATAGATATGCATAATACCCTGCATAAAATCAAAGTCTGGACACTTTTTTTGCAGTATAATAAAGTTCATGTCGATTTTTATAAATAGACTATTTTTTTAAATTTTATTTTTAATCTTTCATTTTGTAAACAAAAAAAACTATGGCTATACTGTTCCAAGGAAACATCCTACACAAAGGTGAAACCTGTTATAAATTTGGGGGCAGTTGAACCGGAAATTAACACGTGTTAGAAAGAAAAGTATTTTTAAAAATGTACTTTGAATGATTTTTGATATTATATAAAAGAAAAGCGTTGCCAAAATAATTTTGTTTATCAATGTAGACAACAGGTAAAACCAATAAGCACCTTATTTAGCTTGTAATATGGTTATAAGGAGCTGTATTTTTTGTTTCTTTAGGGAAAAATATTTTAATCAAAGAAATTTGATAAAATATTTGGTAAAAAATGGCTATTATCAGTGTTAAATAATATTGCCAAAGTGAGGTAATCAGTAGAAACGGATTAAATAGTGTTAATTGATTATTTTGGGCAGGGCCGTCTTAAGTCTATTCTGCGCCGGGGTGCGGGAGTGTATCCTAAGACAGTCAAACATCCTATTGTGTATCCTATGACAGTCAAATATCCTATTATGTATCCTATGACAGTCAAATATCCTATTGTGTATCCTATGACAGTCAAATATCCTATTGTGTAATTGTTTACTATAGCGTTATATTTTTTCATTACCTTTAAAAGGTGAGCGCCCGGGGTGCACCGCACCCCTTGCACCCCCTGGTAAAGACGGCCCTGATTTTGGGCCATAGTAGGTCAATAACTGATATTTTTTTATTGTAAATTTAATGATACTCACCAGAGGGCGACACTGTGACGTAACATTTTTAGTTTAGCAGAGTCGTTTATGCTTCAATTGTAGTAAACGTCAAAACGTTAACGAACATACATTGAGAAATAATTTAATTACGAGCAATAAATACTGAATGGGCAGCAAATTGATGGCAGTAAATTAAAAGGTGGTGGGCTAGGTGGGACATATTTAGGTTCTCTGGTGCTTCGCGGGACGTCGGCTATGTTACATTCTTAAAATTTAAAAATATTTATTTTATGTTTTTCAAAATTGTGTTTTGTTGTATTTTTTTGCAGCCAGTTTATATACAAGCCATATGTATTTATTTGTTCAGTAAATAAAGATCTGTGGATACACGGAGAAAGCAATCCACCTTTTTAAAACTCTTTTAACACGGAATAGGATCAGAGAATTACTAAAATAAAATGAGTTAAAAATTAACGAAATTTAACAAACACAATTGTAAGATGAATCAAAAATAAATCTGCGATTTTTAAAAGTAACAAACCTTAATTTCGACCCATTTCATGATAGAGCTGATTTTATGGACTACGATTCGACATATTATTAATTTTATTATTTTTCAAACACACTTCCTTAAGTTTAGAAGTTAAGTCTTACTCCTTGAATTAAGAAAACTCACCCCTCAGAATCTTCCCTTAATAAATAAAAAAAAATACAAATTAAAAAGTATTTTCTGATATTTTTGTAGAAGAAACATGTCCGAAGCTTAAAAGCGTTTGATTTTATAGTCTCGTAACAAAAAAATTCCGTAAATTCACCTTTTTGATAATTTTTAACTTTTTAATTTTTTTTAGAGTTCAAAACTAGTTTTACAGATATTATAAACTTGCTAGTAGCGTCCTCTGGTGGCATGAAAGTGCTTAGTGGCTCCTAATACCTTAGAGAACATATTTTATTTGAGTGGCTCTTGTTGAAGTAGAAGATTGATTATCAATTAGTTTATACCGCTGCATTGTAATGGTGCTCTTTTAGTAGTTAATAAACATTCCGCACTGAACGTTTCTAGTTGTATGCTCATTCTCATTTCAGTGTTCCTCAATCTTAACACCTTCTAATCCAATAAAAGTAACATATCTAGTACACATCTTTGAATAAATACGCGCAATTTAGACTTTAAATTGGTAGCAAACGACACTAGCGTCGCACGCGGCTGGTATTTTAAATTAAAGGGAATTTCACGTAATGAAATGAATATTTTTCTTTCTTTCCAAATTACGTTCATTCACTAAACTTACACACCTCTTAATCGTTAGCTATAGACACTGAGGTGCTAGATGGTGTTTGCTGCCTTCGTAATGTATGTAAATTGTCAAAAACAGTAGTGCTTGTGGTATTAGCATAACAAGAAATAATAACTAAAGTAGAAGGGGCACTCCTGCGCGACCTTGATTTATTAGCCCACAGCCGCGCGGCGTCTTAGCTGTCTACAGATAGCTAAGACGCACTATTGCGCGGGAGTGTCCCTTCTACTTTAGTTATTATTTATTTTTATGGTATTGGCAAGCACCAGCGCGATCACGTCGCATTGTATTCCCTGTTGGATAATTTTTAATGTGGGCAACATTTCTGTACTTTAACAAGACTACATCTGTTTTTCAAGGCGTCGATAAACTTTTTGGCGGGAACTCGAGAAGTGAATTTTTATTTGATTAAAGTAAAAATTGTGTAATAGGCGTTTTGTGGTTTATAAGTAGTGATAGTTTATTAAACTTCAAAGTGATTTTCGTGCGTAGTGTTTGTGATAATCAAATAAAAGCGTGGGACTGCGTTTTTCGTGTGCTTCCGAGGAGTCTTCTTCTGTGCCCAGTAAACCTACTATAGCTTCACTGAGCGACTCCTGACATATTTGGGTTTTTGAAAAAAAAAAATTTTTATCATTAATGGAAAGATCATATACACATTTTATAACAAAACTATTTTTAGTTTTTTTTTTTCGCTTTAATTAAAAAGTTATATTTAATTACAAATGATTTTTTGAATCCAGTACCGAAAACACGCGGACAGTTCCCGAACAAACCCGAGCGCGTGTGACGTCACAATGTTAATTTCTACTCATTGTAGCACACAGCTGATACAGTATTTTGACTATTAATCGATTAAATCTTATTATTATCGTCAATATATTAATAAATATATCGAAAATGTCTAACCTTAAAAGTTATCGTGCTTGCTTCGTACCATTATGTACGAATACTACAAAAACAACTCCTGAAAAAATGTTTTTAAATGTTCCACAAAATGTTAAACGTCGAAATAAATGGTTCCAAGCAGTGCGACGACCTAATTCCAAAACAACATCAAATTTGTTTTGTTGTGAAGATCATTTTGATGTAAGTATTTTATAATAATATAGTAATTAAAAAATATTTATGTAAACGTATAAATGAAATAAATAGCATTCGATAAATAAAAATTAATTATATTTAATGACGAATAAATCATTTAATATTTTAATTTACAATATTTTTTTTTTTATAAACTTACCTTGATGCTTTAGCACCTCGAACTTCAGCTGAATTAAACCGAATATCATTTTTAAGAAAATCTGTTATCATAAATATATCCACATCAGGTATATTATCGGAATTAGCCTTTATAAATCCTTTATCACACATAACTAAACAAAAGTAGTTAATATAAATAATTTTTTAAACTAAATGTCGGATATTTGTCGTCAATTTACATGTAGAAGCCTGTGATACTGTACTATCGAGAAATCCTTTTAACATTATGACGTCACAAACATGGCGACCAATTGTAGCGCGTTTGTAGTCACGTGATTCTTTTTAAAATTTTATCAATTTTAAATTGTTTATAATAAATTAAATAAACATTTTTTAAGAGTATTTCGCATCGATTATTAATATAATTTATGATAAAGTTTTAAAATACATAAAAAAAAATGATAATTTTTTTTTTTCAAATATCCAATTCAATGGGACTGGACATTGACAGGATACGTTTTTGAGTTTGAACTGTTTATTACGAAGAAAACTTAACACTGGCAGCATGTGCTAATTGCAATTGCACCATTGCCGTATATGAAAAAAAAATCCTTTTTTCAAGAGCACAGTTTGAGAAATTTTAATGTTTGTGTTTTCGCCTTGAATATCGAAATGTCACTTGAATGTTGAAATCAATTTCTCTGCAGATATCCAGTATTTTCTATATACAACGTGTCATTGAAATAATGCAATAGCTGAAAATAGGTTGTTCAGTTCCTAGGCATCTGGTCTGAGTAATGAACGATACGAACGTTTTAGACAGAACAACAAAATCATGTTTGATTAACTTTTGATTTTATTATTTGAAATAATTGTATGTTCTGCTAAAATTATTATAAATGTATATATATTTTAAAATATATAGTATATAGTTTCAGATTTTTGTGTTATTTTGGCGACAGGTATATCTAGATGTAATTTATCTGCTATGCACTCTTCTGTGCAAAGCCCGCATAGTCGTGTTTATTGGTGTCGTGTTTTGTATTATTTAGAGTTTAGAGTAATAATTTTTGCACTGTTTGTGTGATGCTTCGCTTGTAAGTATTCTTTTTATTTTTTTCGCTTACTTTGGCTGTTTTTCTTTTCTAGCTTTGTTTTAATTTTGCTTTGTTTAGTGTGTCTGTGATTTATACCAATTCTTTCGAAAATCGACTTCGAAATCACTTTTATGAATTGCAATTTATGTAAAGATTGAATTTAATTGAAAATACAAATATCAGTTTATAATGTCCCACTGCAGATCACAAGCGACCACTCAAGCCCGGTGCCGATTTGTGGATATTCATGCCTCAGATTTTCTTTTCCTTCATCGCTAAAATAGTGATAATTGAAAAATCGTATATAAATAAAAACTCATACATACACCCATATAAGTGATATCTGTTAGATGCCTTTGACACAAACAATGTTCTGCACTAACTCGTTAATTAATTGAAAACTACATGAACTTAAAGCAGTGTCGACATATTTTATTTTTTATTGCACTATACAGCGTATAATCGTTCAATTCCTGAATCCTTAAATCTTAGACTTCACTTATAATTGACTTGAATTGAATTTTTCAAATTCATTTTTCATATATTTTTCGTACATATTTGCCAATTAGTACTTCCCAAGAATTTTTACTTTTACAAATAAATGCGTAACATTTCATTTCAATTAACTCATAATTAAGCTGAATTCACGATTTCAGTCTTCGGTATAGATATTATATATTTATACTTTTTATGACATATAATATACTAGCTGTACCCGGCAGACGTTGTCCTTCCTGTGTATATTTATTTACCTCTGTATGTAAAATCACAAATTATTCTGTTTTGCCGTCGATATGATTTTTGCGATCGATTGAACGGTATAGAAGTTAATGTGATGCAGCCGCCATCTAGTGGCGAGTTAAAACAAAGTGGATAGCATAAAAACCTTTTCCATAAAAAGATACATAGATGTGCCAACTTTCATGGTGATCGGTCAAACGGTGTCGAAGTCTATTAATCTCCAATATTTTATATCCTCTTTTATATATATAGATGCTATCCTATTTTATATTTATATATGGTATCCTATTTTATATTACACTTTTATTCACGCCTTATTAGCGCTGTTAGTATTGCCCCTGCTTGATGTGCGAACAGTCGCAGCTTCGATTCCCGTTCTGGCAAATGTTTGATTGAGATCTATAATACGATTTGTGTGTTGTCTTTGTACACGTCATTGGTTCCCCGAACGCATAATTTGTATATTAAAAATCTTAACTACTTTCATAGGTAACTTCCGTCAAGAGTATCATTCTGAATCGTCCCCGAAGCATGTGAAGCCAGATGACCAGGAATCTCATACGGAGAGCGTTGCAGAATCGCCCACTTCTCGCTATATACACTACAATATGGACAGCCCTAACTGCATATTCAAAGAGACAGATATTTAAATACAATCAACATTTGAAGGTAGGAACAATACATAGAATAAAACATAAGATGTATACATCTCGTTCTTGGTGCATTCTCAATTTTGTTTTATTGGCAAATATATGCTATTTGGTTGTCTCAATTTTTAGTTAAATTATAATACTACATACTACATTTTTTTACTACATACTTGTAATAATATATTTACTGTGTTATTTCATTTTTTAAAATAGCTGTCTAACGGGGTGCGTACATAGTTATTTATTTATATTATAAATATACGATACTAATTCTTGACTAGTCTCAAAAATAAAAAAAAAAACTATAAAATGGCTATTTAAAGTTATTCCTATTATTGGTAGCTATAATTATTTGTGTTTAATTAGGTACTTAAAAGCCATGTAATAAAAAAAATTGAGTGGGACAAAGTGTAAAGTAAGATACATACATATATACATATTTCTTATACAACATACGACAGGAACAACTCAAACGCTGAAAATAGTTTGTTCAATATCAAGGGGTAGAATCGATTGTACTATTTTCTACAATACGTATTTTTTCATGATTTATATGTAGTACAATTCTAGTAGGTATATCTTTTATTCTACGCGTGTCGCCCCAATCGCGTAACGCACGCCTCCGCGCGCCACCCAGGCGCCCGGTCTGAGAATGAGCGCTACGAACGTTTTAGACAGGACAGCAAGACCTTGTGTTTGTAACTTTTGACTTATTACTTAAAATAATTTTATTTTTCACTAGAACGGTTTTATATATTTTAAGTTGGTTGACATATTTCAGGTTTTGCCTTAATTTCTATGACACGTTCCATGTTATATGTATGTATGATAAACACAGTCATATATAAAAAATCTAGTCATTTTAGCATGTCGCTTGCTCTTGTCAAAATATGTAGTAGATAGATGGCTTAGAAACTTAAAAAACTGATCTTAATAAATATCTATTTATCTGTACAGGATATAACTGATCTATTTCCTTAACCTGTAATCTGTCTAAGCCTGGATTCCTCTCATGATTCTGAGTTTATTGACATGAATATTTTTGAATTAATAAAAACGAATGCCAGGAATGAAACGGACTTTTTTTGTTTTTCTTTTTTTGCATAAAATATAATAAACAAATCATTTCAGTTTTATGATATATTTTTTGTATTACAGCTCGAAAATATATATTGTCGCAAAAATAATACGCAACATCAGAAAAACGAGTGCATTTTGATGCAATTCGAGAAAATGCGAAAAATTGATAAAATTTCTATTAAATAATTTAAAATAAAGCCAAATAACTTTGAGTTTTGAATAAACAAAAAAAGACAACCATTGTTTCATTATCTTCGTTTATTTTTAACTTCATAATATAATGTTACTTATGTTTACGTTAAAAATGTTCTCATTGCCTTTTCTTCTTAGTACATTATATTATATAGTAGGCAGTGTATCATGTTAATTAACTCGGAGTTAAGGGCGGAATGCCCTATAACACGTTTCGGGCTTCGGCACAGGTTCGGTTACACTGTGTACATTTAATTTAATCTTAAACTGTGGCGTGTTAAAATTAACTATAAAAGTTTAATTATATAAATTATTAATTTAATTATAAATTATAATTAATTTATAAAAGTATTCATAAAACGTGTATCTTCCCGTGAAAGTACTCTTATCGTAATTAATTAAGAACTTAAAAATAAAAAGGAATCAATTTGAGTACCTTCGTCAATGATTGCACCGTATTTTAACTGCCGAAATCTTGCTCACTTGTTAGTGTTCTTAGGTCTTATTTATATTAGTCTATAAAGTATAATCTTGAGTACGCTTTTAATTTAAATTACACAATTAATATATTTTTTATTAAAACAGGATGGATGTGTCTGAACTTTTGCTCGAATCCATGGATTTTCCATCCGTGACAGAGTTCGTTGTGTAGAAAATTTTACAAATCTGTATTTTATTTTAGTTTTATTAAAATATTTCACACATTGTTGCTGAAAAATATGTAACTTTGTAATATGTAATTGTATCAGCATCATAAATTGAATCCATGGTTTCAGATTTCGGACACCTGTAGAATTCGTAGCTAAAAACTATTTTTTTTTAATTTTAATTAATCTATTAAATGATTTAGTGTCAATGAAACGTGGCATATTGCTATATGTTTTGAGAATTAATTACACATTGCTTTAAATAGTAATTTTAACTTGTAGTGCCACATATGCATCTTGATACTTTTACCTTGTAGTGCCACATAAGCATCTCGATACTTTTAACTTGTAGTGCCACATATGCATCTTGATACTTTTAACTTGTAGTGCCACATATGCATCTTGAAACTTTTACCTTGTAGTGCCACATAAGCATCTTGATACTTTTACCTTGTAGGGCACTACAAGGTAAAAGTATCAAGGATGCTATTTGCATATGTGGCAACATAAGCATCTTGATACTTTTACCTTTTGGTGCCACATAAGCATATTGATACTTTTACCTTGTAGTGCCACATAAGCATCTTGATACTTTACTTTTGTAGTGCCACATAAGCATCTTGATACTTATAACTTGTAGTGCCACACAAGCAACTTGATTTGCCGCTCTTTTTGTGCCACATTTCTTTGGTTAAACCTAGAGTATAATATGTTCTAGAGTTCTAAGCAAAGGGACCTTATTGTCGGTATGGATTTAATGACTTTCGGTTATATTCTCTGACTTACAATATGTTTCAAGATTATGTTTAAACACAAACAAGCTTTAAAGTATGATTTTTAAGAGAAAAGGAAAACAAAATTTATATTTTATATTTCTTTCTTTTTACTTTTTTTTAATAACACAAGATATGAGGAACTAGAATCGACAATAAGATCCAATTTCTCGGATAATGTCACATATATGTTGTGATTTAATTAGTATTGTAACAAGGTTTTTTATTCAGGAATATATCCAGGGAATATACAACATACCAGGGAATATAGTTCAATATACATATATTGATAAAAAAATCATCAATCATTATAGAACGGCGGATATCCTATAGATATAAAGTAAATAGGTAAATATTTTTTCGAAATATAATAAATATACATAGTGACTAGAAGTTGTGTTATTGTTATCTGTACGTGTTTATATAAGATTATATTTAAATATATGTATGCTATGCTATTAATATATGCTAGTTGATGATTATATAGTTTATAATTGACGATATATGTAGTACAGAAACGATACCTTCCAAAATATTTTGAAATAGGTTATAAATAGAGATCGGATATTCGGGTGCATACCTACAAGGTAAATGGAAACGGCTTCTTAAAATAATTTATTTGAAAACCGAAATCCTGAGATTTCACAACTAATAGGATGCTTATTTATGAAACTCCTCAGCAGTTTTGAAGGTCTGAAGGTACAGAGTCGATAGGATCTAAGGCACTATTGAAGATATGAACTTCGGATTTGGACTCAAATTCTTAGTTCTAATGGCAATTTGTAAGAATGCAGTTCTGAGGGTCTTAGGGATTAACTTTACAACTTTAGGTATATGCATTGTATTCCTATAGTCGGAACATAAAATTTGTCATTCCTAGAATTGAGGCATTCGCCCGATACAAAAGTACACTCCATACTTATCTAGAACCTCAACTTTAGGTAAATATGCACCCGAATATCTGATCTATAGTTATAAATAACCGATGTGAATAAATATTAATAAACGTAAAATTTCAATAAATATTTACTAAAATGAAATTGAAAAAAATAGTATTAAATTTATGAAATTAACTATTAAATATAATGATTTGAATTGACCTTATGTCAAAAAATATGAAATAAACGTTATGAAAATACGTTCGTAATTAGTAAAGTATACGGTTACTCTTTTATAACCGAGTATATATGTATATTGTATATTCCTTAAAATATACTTTTTTTTATATTTCACAAGTCCTTCAAAATGATACTAATACCTGCCTGCATATTACGAAAGAGCTTGTACTGGTTTTAGTTTATAAAACATTATTTTCTTAGAAAGCTTTACCAATAGCCAAAGAGTACTTAATAAAATATTTTTGAATTAAAGCCTTCAAAATACTTTAACATACGAGTTTTAGATATAGTGCGTTAGACAAGTGTAATTAAAGAATTCTGATATTAATCTAAATAATTATTGTTTAGATTTGTACGCCTATAAAACTCTATTCCAAGAGCCCTGATAGTATCATGTTTTAGGCAAGAATATATTTATCGTTTTGTTATCGCTATTATTTACTTAAGTCAAATGTAACACAAGTGCAGACACGGTGTTTCGTGGTACGGGGGACCATCTGGCCAGACGTACACAACATGTGGTCCGTTTATCTTGTTTACTGATATTATTTGCAATTAATATAACAGTTTTTGTTCATTATATGATATTTTTTTTTCATAGAATATTGTAAATTAATTCAATTGTTGGGATTCTTAAAATTTATATGAAATTACATGCGTGTGCTGAATATACAAACTATTTTTTTTCACTTTTTACCACTTAGAAAGTAATTAATAATGTCTTTTTCATTTTTCATGATGTCTTTTGACGTCACTATCAGTTCTCGTGGAATATAGTTCATACGTAAAATATACAGGGTACAGTCTGAAACCATAGATATCTACTGAGTGAATTAACATTAGTGTTATCTTTTCTTATATAAAAATATCAATTTTCTTACATGTGTAATTAGCAAATTTGTATGAAAAAAGAGATTTTTTTGTAAAAACAGTTCGTATAATTTTGCTTATGGATCCATGGTTTCAGGCTTCGATAAAGATTCGATTACACCTTGTATATGTAGATGTAGCACATATCATACATTAACTTATATAACATGTAATAAAATTACTTATTCTGCAATGTTATTTAAATATATTAAGCTACATATATTCTAAATTATATGCCTATCTTTGAAGCGAAAAAACGGGTATGGACGGAAAATAATGTAGCTCTTTGTTGTATAATTATATGCTCTATAATTATATTGATTGATATTCACCATAATATTATATGTAGTTATATAACATAGATATTATTTATACTATGTTGTATTAGAAGCAGTAATATATATTAATCATCATACTTGCATAATTGCATTATGCATCAATCTTATGATTGTTATATCCTACTACTATAATATACTTGTTGAGGGCATTATGTTGTAGACGCTCATATTTTACCTGAGGCATTGGCCAGTTGACTGTTCACACGATTACAAACTTTTCGTTCGTGTTTACGAATTTATTACGGTGACTTTAACATTTATTTTTGTATTTCTAACTGAACAAATAGATTTTTTCTATAACGTTATAACGTATAATAATGTTATAAGTAGATAATGCACTGAAAATTAGTTTGTATTTGTTTGAACGCTGGATTGGCTACTATTTATGTTGTAACTTTTCACTATACTAGTCCTTAATTAGTGTATTTATAATACATTAATTTCACATTAGTGTAAAAATTACCTTATTTAAGATTGTTTATTTATATTAGGTTATTTTGAGATATGAATTCATATAATTGTGACTTTATCGAAGATTCATAGATATCGTATAAAAGTAGGTTAAATCGTCGTATTGTATTGGCCAATCAAGATTACAAGTTTATTTCTTGCGTTCGTAAACTGATTATTATAAGGACTTTATTTAAAGTTATTGTTTCAAGGGAGGCTATTATGCCGTGAAATAAACTGCCTAGCAGTTTCGAATCATGAATGCATTACAGTTTCTGGAAATACTAAATTCCAAAAACTTAATTTTTAACCATAGACAATGAAGCAAGCGATGGTCGGTCAGTAAATGGATCTTCATAATAAGCAATGAAATAGGTCAATTTACAGCCGTAAACTGTCTTGCTTTAAACTTGAGATAGTTTGTTTTACAACGACGTTTTTGCCGTTGACGCTACCTAAACACCTATTAAATATGCGGGTAATGAACTGTATGTGTTTTTGTTCGAAAATTCGATTGGCTAACACAATATATACCCATGAATATCAACTGTACCTGCCTTAGCCATATTGTCTATACTTAGAAAATACTTAGAATTAATGTCGGTTATATTATAGCTGCGCCAATAAATACTTTGGAGTAAACCTTATTTATATAGAACGAGATAGTCATGTTTTCCTGTATATAAATGTATAGCAGTTGTTTTAAAAAATATGGATTGGTAATGAAAATACTATCACATTACAATAGCCCAATGCGGGGCACATATCTTTCCTTAAAATTACGAGAGGATTATGGGATGGTTCTGGGTTATTTACTACGGGGCTGATTGTACAACGTAAGTTCAGTACATAGTTGTGCGAAGGCTGTTTGATCGAAAAATGTTTTACACAATATTAAATAATAATTGTTCGACATTAACATTATTAATTCCACATGCTGGAAATGACATCAGAATATTAATTAACTTTTACGAGTATAACAATATGGTAATTACCTAGTGGTATAATATTTATTTCGGATTGAATATAATTGCATCTACTTGAATGCCTCCAATATTAACGGGAAAATTATATGAAAATTAATTTATTTGTAATGATATTTAAATATAAAAAAGAGCTTACTGCTACTAATTTAACACAAAGTTTATTATTAACTCGGCGCTGAAGGAAAACATTGTGAGGAAACTCGCCTGTCAGAGAAAAGCAATATGTTATTTTACATATTGTCAGGACAAAATGTACCTACTTACTATTTTATTATGATTTATAAAACTTCATTCATTCAGTAAAACTATTCACTTTCTGTGACCTGGAATGAAAGTTTGACCTGTTAGCAAGGATGAAATGATTGTTTAAAAAAAAAATGTTTAAAGAGTAAATATACCCTAGAAAAATGATGTTTAGTACAATTTAAAACAAAACATATATTTAAATATATTTTAAAACAAACTCAAAAGCAACATAACACGATTTGCAATGTTTTAAACACATTTTCGTAACTTAACTTTTATAATAAATCGGTTTTTGTAATAAAATCTATTTGGGTTTATCTACTTTTGTACATTCACTCCTCAAATGTTACTCCAGCATTCACATCTACAGTTGTTTTTACTCAATAAGGGCTCATTTACACAAGGGGAGTTTCTCGGACGCGAGTTTCGGTCAAAGCTAGTTCCTATAAACAACTGTTATCATCATCTGATCACTGTTATTCTGTTATCATCGAGATTTTATCATCGCGTGAACAATTATATGCGAGAATTGTAGTTTGGTCGCATACGAGAATCTTATATAATATTCTCACCCGAACCGTTCCAGAAACCCTCCTAGTGTAAATGAACCTTAAGACTTAAAATTTGCATTTTGAATTAATACGTTTATTAATAATTTACTTGCATTAATAAGTTTATAATAATAATTTAATAAAGTGTTTTTACTTAAAGAATTCCGAATATATTTACTGTTGGCCAAATTCCATCGACCAACCCACACTGAGTTCGCGTCGTAGATTACAGCCCAAAATCATCCAATAAAAGGGGAAAGTGTGTATGTGCCCTCCACCGGAACCACATGAGGAAAAATATCCTATTTATTACTCATGTGCCGGGATGTTATAGCCCTATATCGAAAGGTCAAAGGCCAAATTGCTCGATGAAATTAAATGAAATAATTAATGCTTAAATTCAATGTTGTTCACATAAATTAGTTGCGGCGACGACCTCGACACAATTTTCGCTAATGAAACTTAAATACTTATATATATATATATATACACACGACAGAAATGATTCAAGTTCATTGTTATATAAAATATAATTCCCAATGTTTAAATATGACATTTATGTATTTGTATATCGCATACACGATTCATACCATAGATATTAGTTACCTGTTTATGAAGATCGTTACTGAAGTCCTAATCGTCATTTTAAACAATGATGGTTACTTTTTAAGATTTCACTAGATTATATCTGGTAAACTAGAACCGACGATAAGATCCAAGAACACGGAAAAAGTATCGATACTTTGCGGTATTGAGTTCTTTTTGTTTGATACCGATATTTTGTACTCGATATAAGCACAATATAGCAGATACCGTATCGAAACAATATAAATGATACTTTTAATCTGTATGATACTTTTTTTGATATTATGCGGCCAGTATTGATTTGTACTATAATTTTTTATGATTTTTTCTACTTATAAGTAAAGTATCCATACTTTTGTTTAGATCCCGTGTCCCTAACAAGAGTAATAAGGTCCCATTTCTGAGATAATTTCACGTTTTATCGTTACTTATGATGTTCAATTGTTATTATCTTAGCATGTAAATGGCCGACAGGACATGGGGTATCTAAAGTGTCCCAAAAAAATCAACATGTACCAACACACTTGAGATACGAAACATACCAGAAAAAATGCAAAGTTAAATAGTCAACATCAACAGGTGTACTTTTTCTAATTAACCTGTATACCAAAGGTTATGTATATCTGACATTAAGTAATTTTTATAAGAACGTCTGTTAAGTAATAATTATGCACGATTTGTACGTTTATAATAATTAATTAATAGATTATTATAAACTGTTTATGTATCTCATCGTCAATTCTGGTGTCCATTAACTTATTATAAAAATGTGCTGTTGAATTTCTATTGCAGAATTAACCTATCAATTGTTTACCAAATTATTAATTATCTATTATCTATTACTAGATTTTAGTATCTATTGTAGTTCTATAGTTATATTATATCTAGATTTCTAAAGATCCCGTCACGAGAAGCAATAAAAATGCTAACTAATAAACTGGTATCCAACAACAGATATACGATAAATTCCCGAAAATTAAAACTATAGATTCTGTTCATTGTTTCGAGTTACATGATAGGAAATGTTACTTTTCTTTGGTTAAAACATTGTTTGAGCTTTTAAATTTCTTTTTTTCATTTATTTCAAATTTAGCAAAACAGTATTAAAAATAAAAAAAATAGCCAAAAATAATGTCTTTACCTTTTCTTGTTTTTATTTGTGTATTTGTAATCGTATCGTAAGTACGTATATATGTGTTATTAATTATTGTTATCATTAATGTTATGAATGCATTACACTGTATTTTATTTTAATACAATTTTTTAATGAACATTAAGTGAAAATGTTGCGAACCACTGAAATAGGTACCTACTGTTTACATTTTTGTCGGTCCTCGTGGCGGCTTTTTAACATTAACTCGTTCACTTTCGTAGGGCTCACCTGATCTGTGGCTATGTTCATGTATGTACGTAACGTTTATTAAACGTAATGTTGATGTCAAATATTCATTTTAAAAAATTGTGACATTCGTGAACATGCAATAACCCTTCCTCACGAGAATTTTGCAGTGATAGTTCTGCAGTCTTGTAACGTTCAATAATGAGCGTTCGCGCAAATCCAAACTCCTTTGCAGCTCACTATCAACTTATTCATTCAGTAAGAACAACGAAAATGAACTTTAAGTCACAGTAATAAGTCGTTTACGAACGCAGAAAATTTTGTGGTCATGCGAACGCACGGTTGGTCAATGTTTTACTTGTAACATTGTGTAAGTACATGAAAACTTCGAAAATAAGACAGTTCCAGCAACTATAACTCTCACCGCAGGTTTCTCCAACCGCCCCACCCGTCACAGAATGGTGGTGAATCCACATTTCCTCGTTACGGAGGTGTCGCGTACTGTTCGGTCCAAAAAACATTATGCACGTATTCTTTAATTTTATCACTAGATCGGCGGTGACGGAAAACATCGCGATGTTCTCCTTCACCGCCCAACTAGTGATAAAGAATACGTGCTCGGTGGTAGAAAAACATCGTGAAGAAATCACGTGATCGTATTTGGCCAATAGGGGTAAGTACAATTTACAAGTAGCGCAATTTAGGCTCTTGTTTATGCCATTTTGTACCGGACCCGGAAATTTAAGCCTTGAAACCCGGCCACTTTTTCAAATAATAATAAAATCCAAATTCAAATCCATTTATTTCAGACTATTTCATCCACAAAATTGGTAGTAGAAAAACTGTAAAACTATGTTAGTAAAATATAACTAACTAAAATACATATACAGACATATCTATCATTGCAATTTTCACGTTGAAAAAAAAAATTAAATGTCCCGCCAGGAACGAAGATCCTCACGCATTTATTTTAAACTCTGAATGTAATTCGAAATAAAATATGTATATTTCATGTATTTTCCTTTTATTTTGTATCATATTTTCAATGCAAATAATTTAAAATAAAGAATCAAATCAAAACTTTAGGTTATATAACCGGCCACGCACTAGTCTGCACGTCTGTTATTCTGCTTGTCTCGATACTCGCACGCACACACCTCAGAGAAAGAGAAAGACGCATGGAAGGGGTAAAAATCTTACGTGACGTTACATTTTCTCTCGAATCACACCTACCGCAAGCCGCGTAAAGGAACTTCGTTCCAAAAATCTAGTTTTATTCATAAAAACGTTACGCTTAATAAAATCAAAGTGCAAATACGTAATAATGAGTTTTGTACTTTAATATATGTACACATATTAGACTTATAATACAATGAGTAGTGATTAATTTTTGACATAAATGATCTAGATCGAAACCCATTCGTAACTACAAGAAATATGAGGGTGAATTAAAAAGTTCTTAGAATCGTCAAACACGAAGAAATTCAAATAAAAACATTTTTCTATTTCTCTACGTAATCTTGTAACTCGATACATTTAGTATAACATTTTCACAATTTCCTTATTAAAAAAAAAATATTCTGGATTCTCAAAAATCTCCTCTATGGCAGCCATAACCGCGTCATCATCGTCAAATTTTGTTCCACGGATTTTTTCATTTCGGCCCTTGGACGTCCACTGCAGGACATAGGCCTCCCCCACGGATATGCTCCTATTCCACGGATATGCTCCTTTAATTTTGGAAATAAGTGGAAATCACTAGGGTTTAAGTCCGGTGAATGTGGTGGGTGATTAAGAATTTCGAAGCCAGCTTTGCGCATTGCCGTGAGTGCAACTTGGGATCGATGAGCTGGAGCATTATTGTGGTGAAACAACACGCCCAATGACAATTTTCCTCGACGTTTCTCTTTAATCGCTCCACGCACTTTTGGAATGAAATCTACATAATAGGCACTTATTATAGACTCCTTTCTGCATATAGTCAATAAAAAGGATTCCTTCAAAATCCCAGAACACAGAAGCCATAACTTCGCCTGCGATGGGAGCAACTCTAAATTTGTTCGTGGGTGGAGATGATGATCGTTTTTAAGACGTGCTTTGTTTCTTCGTTTCTTCGACGGTGGTGAACCCACGTTTCATCCGCGTTTCCAAAACGACGACAAAATTTATCAGCACCATACTGTAAGATTTCGACATTCCGCTTTGAAACTTACAAACGTTTGTTTTTGAATTCTAAAGTGCCACACTGCCAAATAAAATCTGCCCAATATGTCTCGGCTAAATATTTTATCGTGATTTTTTTGTCTTCTAAAACCAATTTCTCTACCTTTCTGACGCTTTCTTTCTTCCTTTCTTTCTTTCTAGAAGGCCGACCGGAACGGGGATCATCTTCACAGTTCGATCTGCCCCTTTTAAATTCAGCAACCGAGTAAGTGACCGTGGAATAGGATAAAGCATCAGTCCCTAATTTCTGCTGGATGTCCAAAAATATCCTTCGTGGACATTTCACACAGGTACTTTACTGCACGTAACTCGCTTTTTTCTATAATTAGATGTTTTAATAACTCTTTACACAAAATAATTAATTGCCATAGAGTAGTATTCGAACGATCGAATCAAGTGACACTTGACATAAATACTGTATGATAGTGACTCTTTAAAATAAAAAAATAAACTACCCTCAAAAAGGTTTTATTAACATGCGTTTCTAAAAACTTTTTGATTCACCCTCATACATGTACCTACCCTACACTAACGTTCCTATGCGAATCAATACTCCCGTCCGTCGCAATCAGCGGGATATCAGATAGTAGCGGCCCAGTGGAATTTACTTACTATGCAAATTAACTGATTAATGGACATATATTAAAAGCCATTTTCTCCTTAAATAACGCCCTAACGAATGACGACAGATAGACTGGCGCCTGTCACCTTAAAATTAACGTTAAATATATATAAAATAAATTATCTACAAATATTCAAAGGGTCGAACGAAGGTGAACGATCAAAATATCTATAATAATACTCTTTAGATGAGCAATTTCAATTAATTGTTGTATCTCTATGTCTAGTCATTTTATGTGTATTGTGATCGGTGTGATAAATAAACGTTATACCTGAAAGAAATTAATTATTTTATTACCCTTTTCACTGGTATTTGGCCGAATTTTAGAAAGAACCTACTAGATATATTTGAAATTTCTCCCTAAGAGCATATAGAACATCCATCACAATCGCAGTCGCAGTTGTCACAGCGGTCACTTCCTCCGCCACCATCTTCACCATTACATGAGCAGCAGCCTTGACCATCGCTTTCAGGACTTTCTTCGTCCCGGGCAGAACTTTTGCAAACACGTGAACACAAATATCGACAGCAGAAGTCTTCAACGCAGTCGTACCACTCCTCTCGACGACGTCTTCTTTCCTGTCTTTCTTCATTTTGAGCAGGGTGGTCCGCTTCTATTAATCGTGACTCCATAACCACTTTATCATTTTTATTCTCCAGCGACGCAGTTGGTTGTTGGGTTACAATCTGGGCCATTATTTTAACAATTGAGCGGAGCGAAAGATTGTATGTGGTTGCCTCCAATAAGAGGAGCGAAAAATTGTGTGTGGTCACTTTGGGGGAGATCTATAGCCAATAGTGAAGACACTCGGGTTAGTTAACAGTGGTATAGTTTGAGGTAAATATGCTATTTCCGGTGTACGGTATTTTAAAACACAAACTTTCCCGTATTCGAAATATGGAATAAGGAAAAACCGAACGTGCAGACACCCGATCTCCGCTTGTTTACAACCTGTCCGCGGTTTTCTCATTCCATCTCATTGGAATGCGTTTTGTGATGGACATGCGTAGTGCGTACTCGATGACTCATACGTTCATTAAATAAATCTGCTGAGAACATCGATTAGAGAGTTGATGATTAAGAAGAAGCTTATTGAAGTACAGAAATTCAACAACAAAATTCTTTATTGCATTCCCGTTTTAAGTCAACTATTAAATTACATTTAACGTAAGACACGCAGAAGCAATAAGTGGGCTTGTCTCTAAAACTGGTTTCTTTCAGGCTACCAACGGGGGTAGTGAAATAACTTAGAGGAAGAGGTTTGACACGATTGATCGAAAGGACAAAATATAAAACCTTACAATCAGGGACGTAACTAGGCTAAATATCACCCGGGGCAATACCTCACTTTGGCGCCCCCCCCCCCCCCCCCTTTCACCCACTTAAACGAAGAATGTCCAACCATGACCAATGAAACGAAAACTCTCCTAAACAACACTACTGAGATTGTTACCAAACATTTACTATACTTGTCATAATTAACTTGGGTAGGTGGTAAGTAAATGCTCGATTCCAAAGGTAAAAAGTTAATTTAATAGTTATTGAAATCACGCAATCAATAGTTACATAGTGTATTAGGCCTATACAGTTTACACGTATATTTATGTATATCTAAAAGATTCTGAAAAATAGTGAAAAACTTTGGTGAAACTTAAAATCTGAATATGAACTAAAATTTTACTTTACGACTTTTTGTAGCTGCAAAAGTCCTTACAATTTTGTCAAAAGATAGTTTAGAAGCTATTTGGTGCTCTATGGAAATGATGCCAAGGTTGGTAAGTCGTTGCTCCAAATCTTTGGAGCGCCAGTTTAAAATTTTATTAATATTATTTATTTATTTTATTATTTTATCTTCCACTTGTATTTTTTTGGAAAACAACAATTGCTATTTTGGCGCCCCTGAAAACCCGGCGCCCGGGGCACAAGCCCCGTCAGCCCCCCCCTCCCCCCTAGTTACGTCCCTGCTTACAATAGGTATGTAATCGTACATTTAATAAACTGAGTCAGTTCCATCCAAATAAACCAGACTGATAGATATTGTATTTTACGAGTAGATATATAGATAATAAATAGAGAAAAACATTAGTATTGTCAAAGAAATCCATAACCAATATCTATCCGTGTGGGTCTATCCGTAAGTTCATTATTAGGTACCTCATGTACCTTTACTTTAATGTGAATTGTCATGGCTTAGGGTTTGGCTTAACTCTGGCATAGGGAAGAATAAGTAACAGACTTTCTAAATTACACTTCCTGTATTGAAATTATAAGAAAATTATTCTCTTTGCCCCACCCTGGATAAAATCCTGACTACGACCTTGAGCAGGGACAACGGTTGTATGACGTCACATAGCGTCTGTCGTATCTACATAATATTTTATCAATAAACAAATAATATTTTTGGATAGATGTTACTTACTGGATAATTAAATTTTCCACTTCATTCAGTTGGAATATAAAATTAGGTGAAATGAATATGGGACGTAGGTAATTTTTTTTTTTTTATTTATACCTAGAAAGAAGGCGGCAGACGAGCATACAGTCCACTGACACAGAATCCAGAACTCTGTCCAAAATGACAAATGTCACTTCCCCGGATGAGCTGCCTATCTTTGAAGATGTAGGAGTGAATTTGGAGAAAAGGTTGGGATGGGAATGTGCTCGGACATATCTCACTCACTACCGAAACACGTATTGTACTAGGGACTACGATAGGTATGGTGTGAAATGCACTGCATTTAAAGATTGTCTTCTGTGAGAGGGGTCGAGGGTTTGTCGATCACGAGGCCAGTCGAGTGCGCCCAGCGGCTGTTGGAACTTGGATTGCTATTTGGTCCCTTCTCCTCCTAAATTGGAGATTAATGAACGAATGTTTCAAGATTATGATTTTTAAGACAAAGCAACAAGAATTATTTTTTATAAAGTTATCACTAATATCTACCTGATAAATTGGAACCATAGAAATCTAAAATGTTTTTTTTTGTGATTGGAACCGACATTGGAGGTTCTTTGTCTATACTAAAATTATTACATATCTATTTTAGTAATATAATAAAGAGGTAAAATTGTGTGTTTGTAGGTATGTTGGGGGTAATCTCCGGAACTAATGAACCGATTTTAAAAATTGAATACTTAATCTGATTTCTGAATTATCCGTGTCTAATATAGGCTATATTTTATTTTGAAATTTAGAGAAAATATTTTGAACAAAAAAATCTTATAAACCGAAGCGTAGCGAGGGCGGGTCGCTAGTCTCGTATAAACATGTTACCTAACTCGTTAGGTATGTCACCTAACATGTTACCTCGTATATGCTAACTCGTATAATTACATGTTACCTAATATTGCCAAGATATTTTTTTACATTACAATTGGTACATACGCTTACATACATAAGCTATGCAAGAACGGATTTCGAACCTGTGATCACGATCAGATTAAGACTGCTCAAAATATTTAGGTAGGTATATATAAAATTAACAAATGTAAATATTAATTAACAATTGTATATATATATATATAAAATTAACAATGTATTAACAAATGTATGGGAGACTGAGACTACTGGTTCAGATTTATCTAGGGAGGGCCAAAGCAACTTGTAGTCAAATACATTCATTATCTATTTATTAGTTAAATATTTATATTATTAGAAAACATATTTTATTATATTCACGTGTTTTACAATTTTAATTTGAAATTTTGTATTACAGTCCCTTATTCAATCGGTCTTCCCTCGGCTCGGGGACGTCATCTGAGCGAAGCTAGTTTGGCGCAGTTATATTATACTGAGTCAGTCGGCTTTAGAATAGCATCATCCCATCCCATCCCGCGCGTGTCGTGAAAGACGACTAAGGGCACAGCGACCACCACAAGCGCTGAGAAACTACACCACACCTCTAAACGAGTGAAATCGCCAACATGTTTGACCAGCGCTCGTACTGGGGACATTCATCGTGGCCACGAGTGGATGAAAAAACCACAACTTATAGGTAAGGTTACAGTATGTTGCAATTTAGCGATATACCTAGTCAGGTATTGAATTTAGTTGTTTATCTATGTTATAATGTAATATACCTAATCGTGTATTTACAACGAATAACATATTGTTGCAACAAATATCTGTAGGTAATAGGTACCTATCACTTTTTTGTGATATACTCGTAGTGCATTCCCTAATAATGTCATTTTGCTGGTTGGGTAGTGACGGAAAAGTGTTGGTTTTAAATTAAAACAAGTGCATTATCAGTCGAACAGTATTTTATTAATTGGTTTAAATTTGTGTACGAAATATAGGAAGTGTAGTTAAACTTCAAATATGCTTCACTATATTTGTGATTCATAGGCATAAGTAAAAAAATAACAAAACTCACAAAAACCATTGCATAAGTACGTACCTACTTGTAATAAAGAATTAAGTAAGTTGTCTGATTTTCTACGCTTGTAAATTATCTAGATAATGGGACATTCTTATGTAGATTATTCCACTAAAACACGGGTAGATAATTTTTATACGAGGGCTTTAGTTGTGGGGAACTTTGGTGTAAATCCAAAAATTATTAACATTCTAACTTATTAACCTACTGCACAAGTTAGAGGTTCTACCGATATTCAATTGAGGCTATAGTAGTAAGTAGTTGCGATTCAATTGGCGCAAAGTCAATAAGCTACTTTTCAGGGGAAGCAAAAAAACGAAAAAGATATTCCTATTTTTAGTATAACTTTTTGTTCTTATAGCTATTAAAAATGTGTAGATAAATAATGCTTGTCTTTCTATGTGCTTTAACAATCTAAATACCAAATTTTATTATGTGTGGTACCTATTATAAAATGGTATGCGTTTTACGCCCCGATTGCTATTTATTGGCGTTTACGTCCCATCAAATAGCTTTTAAAAATCAATGGATGACGAAGTATATTTTTTTCTTGAATTCGTTACAAATCTGTGTGTGATTACACCAGTATACCAGTACACCAGGCCTATATAGTACACCAGTATCACTCTGAATTTACTTAGCGATTGACGTTAAAGCCATAGGTAGATACTTTATGAACAAATTAAAAGATTTTTAAAAAGAAATATACCTAACTTTGTATTTATCGGAAAATCATGAGTAACAATTTATAGGAATGGACAAGTCTTGACTCATTATTTGATACAATTTACTTATCAGTTTATTTGTGAATTTAAATGATTTAATCGAATTTTTTTCATACTTTCGTATAATGAAAGAACAAATAAATGAGGATGAATGAAACAGGGATATATAATTAAAAGTTAGTATTAAACGATTTTCAACACTTTTTTGTAGAAAAACATCTCTATAACATGGTCGTAAAACTCATTTGGTTTTTACAAAATGTGGCTTTTACATTTAGACGCCGACCAAACTATCGGCCGATAGAAAGTCTGCAGTTTGCGGGGGCTCTTAGGACAATTTGGCATCGTGTGGCAAAAAAATTGGTTATAACGTCATAATTTTTGTAAGAACCTTGCCTAGGCTTACAAAAAAGTGCGCAGCAAAAGCCCTTATTTGCGAATATCGACATTTTAAATATACTGATGGATAGAGCTTAAAAAACTGAACAAAACTTTATAAATAATTCATTTTCGCCAAAGTGGCCTATAAGCCAATTGAATCTCGAGGTGTTGATATAATAAAATCGTAAGAGAGCCGTGTGCCCGTGTCTGTAGGTACACGTACAAAGTGGTTGCAATATAAAGTAAGTACGAATGATATAGAACTCAAAGCAACAGTTTTTGGACAGACTTACTTGAAGTACTCGTAACTTGAAGTAAGTAATAAGTAGATAATAATAATAGTATAAATAGTTGTAATAATAATAAGGTTTTGAACCATGGACTACTCGAGTTCCAACCCCTTGCGTCTACCTACCAATATTTACCTATATAAAAATAGACAGACTTCTTCTTCTTTTTCAGCCCTTGGACGTCCACTGCTGGACATAGGCCTCCCCCATTGTCCGCCATTTAGACCTATCGGCAGCGACCTGCATCCAGCGGGTGCCGGCAACCTTTATGAGGTCGTCTGTCCATCTAGCAGATGGACGGACGAAGACACATAGCTCGAAGAACCGATGGCCGATGGGGCAGAAGGGTTCTCGAATGGAGACCACGTACCGGCGGACGAAGCCGAGGACGTCGATCTGCTAGACAGACTTACATTGAAGTAAAAAGTTGGGTTTTGAACCCCTACCTACTAGGTAATACTTATATCCTACAATTATATTTTTTAGGCACCTTGTAACTTTATATAATAGTTATTTTCCTTTAACATTTGGTTTAGGACTCGCTTTCTTATCTAGTATAGGTAGACACTGATTAGAAAAAGTTCAAGTACTTAAGCGATTTATGTCTAAAAAAGACTCATGTCAGTGCCGGTCGGAAGGCAGATCCTTCCTTGCTTTACCTACTCGAAAATATGTGTTGGAAAAAGTCAAAATAGCCCATAAAGGAAGATTTCGTATTCGAATTCTATAAAATGAATATCAGAGTAGGTAATTCATTATGAACAAAGCCCTATTTATTTTATCTATACAACGACTTATTTGTACTTACACGCGGAATGCATACCTATACTATTTAACTTAATATAATTAACACTTTCAGACACTTGGTCTGCTTGGTCTGCTCTCACTACCAATGACGTTACTTTAAAACTGCCCAGTGACCACCGAATACTTCAAAAGTTATATTGTGTATAAAAAAGTACAACTTCACTTTAATCACACAAAAAAAAAGTTCATATAGGTACTAATATATGTACCTAATTCATTCCATAAGTTCATTACGTAAACGTCAATTCGTTTAGAAACTACAGTCACAATCACAGCCATCGCAACCATCACAGCAATTACCATCACAACAGCCATCACCATCAAAGCAACCATCACCGTCACAGCAACCTTCGCCGTCACAGCAGCCATCGCCTCCCCGACCTCCATCGGGAACATCAGCATTACAACAATTGTTTAAGCATTCTGCACACTCTTCGCAACAGGATTCAGTAGTACATTCTCCTATATACTGGCAGCAAAGACCGCATGGTCTGCAGAAAAATCTACAACAATAATACCACAGGAAAAAATCGTCCGGCTCGGGTTCGGGGGGAACGCAGCAGCAATCTTCTGTTTTCTTACGTTGCCTCTCCTCTTCCTCCTCGTCTGTCTGTTCATGAATTTCTGCAAACCTCGAGATCGGCTGAGCTGTAATGACTTCCGGGTTATATGCAGGAGGAGGGTCATGTTCACTCGTGTTAATTACTTCGTTGTACGCCGGCGGAGCAGTTGGCTGCGTTGTTATAATGTGAGACATGTTTTAGTCGCAACTTTCTCCTACAAAATGAATGTACTCGTAAATAAACCGCTATCGGTTTTAGGAGCGAGAAACCGAGCCACGCGGCGCATCGGAAGGCCGAATGCCATCTGCGTTATTTTAATAGTGTGCCGCGCTGCGTACGTACTCGTCCCGTATCACTAACGAAAACAATCATCAAGGACATGATGGCGTACACGCTGCACTTTATGATTCACGAATAAACGTTGTAGGTCGGAAGATCGAGAACGCTTTATGATGCAATGCGCACGCGTCTTGAATAATTAATTGTATCAAAGAGTCAACAGTTCACTTTAGAATGCACAAAAAAATATTATTAGGTAGGTACTACTTTATTCCGTTTCTTACAAGCTTTGCCTGTGACTTATTCCGCTCGAGGAGTTGTTTCCAAACACCGTGTCTTAAAGAAACGGTTACATTAACAAAACTACGGGACCGATTTTGATAAACTACCTAAATAAAACTACATATACTAAATAGCAACAAAATCACAGACGTACATAGTTACCGAGATTTTGGACGAACAAATAAATAGCTGGACAACATTCTAAAGTGCGCTACAATGTTTACCTGCTCATGATAACAATAATAATAGTACATTACTGTCTAGGCCTGAAATAAAACAATTGACGGCCGAGTAATATTGGAAGGACGAGGCCGGTAATTGCTATTTCGGCCGAGACTTGTATAGTACTTTTCTCTAATTTGCGAGGAAACAATAAACAAATTAATTCAAGAAACAGAAGTTTCATTACTGCCAATTCGACTGCGCACGGTCTTTGTTCTTTTTTTAAACTTTTGAAAAGAAATGCACATTCAGCCTTTATAATAATAAATATAGTATACCTTAAAAAAAAACCTAATTTATGTTAGTGTGCACTAAAAATAATCTCGCTACTGTCCAGCAATCTCTATTATTGTCGTGTTGGAAATTTCTGGCGTGCGTACAGAAAAGAGCCGATTGACGTATTATTTTTTTAAAATAATGAAGCCATTTCCGAGCAAGTAGAAGAAAAGTATATGTAAAGTAACACAGATAGAGCATTCTTGTATTCAATGACGCAGAATCTAATTTTAACCATTACACTACTAGGTACCGTTAGTGTGTTCCTAATGGCATCTGTTTATTAAATACAATACGCAGTGAGCTTGTATACGTATATGTATTAAAGGAATACAGAGTAAGAAGTATTTAGGTGGTAAAGTGCACAAGTTTCGGTTTTTCTAAAGGGACAGGTGCCTATTTGCGGTAGAAAATATCCGTCTGTGTTATTCGCCATTAATGTCATCAGTCTCTTTAGAGGACTGCACTTGGGATGTTGACAGTCGTATTTTAACCTTCACAAAGTTTCCGTTTATTTACCTTCCTCGGCTATAAAAACATAATGCATCATCGCATGCGCATCTCGGAGAAAGGATCTAGGATGATTTGGGGTTCATTTCAGAACTATTATTCCATTTCAATACATTTATTTCTTTAAAAAGGATTTATAGTACATTGCATCCTCTTATATTGTACATTATAAAATATTTTCACAAAAGAATCAATGGATTACAATCGTGTTTATTGCGACAATATAGTTGTAATTGTGAAATGATTCTGAATTGGAGGGGCTCATTTTTATGAATCTCCAAAAGTAAAGCAACTTATCTGCGCAGGCATGCTGATTTTCATTGTTTCTCATTTTATAATGATATTGGTATTAAAATAGCTAATAATAAGTCGCTTGAGCACTATGTGAGCAAGAGCTGAAAACGTATAAGACTCGAAAGTAAAACGTTCTTGAGCGTGATAGACCAAGATTTTCATTTTTTATGGTCTTAAACCTTTGACGTTAGAATGTACGATCTAAAATGGTTAAGGTTTTTTTTCTGGACAAAGGAGGCAGGCGAGCATAGATTCCATCTGATGGTAAGTGGATACTGTAATCCATTGACATCGCGATACATCCCAGTGTTAGTCCAAAATTATAAAGGTTGACACCCTTCTGGATGCGCTGCCTTACATTTGGAGATAGGAATGGATTTGGAGAAAGGGTTGGGAAAATGGGGAGGGATAGGAATGGGCTCTGGCATATCTCACTCACTACCAAAATGTGTACGTATATGTATTGGGAAAATAGGATAGAGTGGGAAATACAGTATATTTCAAGGTAGTCTTAAAGGTTGATTAGAACTGACCGTACGAATACTGGTAGGTAGATATCACAGATGATCATGAGGTCTATAGAAGTATCTGATCTACCATTTAATAAGTTCAAGTAGATGGACAGGCTTATTGTATCATCGTTGCTTAGAACTCTGTGAATGAGTTTTTGGCGGGAACTCGAGAGGTAAGTCGAGTTTTTGATTATTGTAAAAATTGTGTATTGTGGGATTTGTGGTTCAATAGTGATATTTATTAAACTCCAAAGTGCCTAGTGTTAGTGCATAATATTTGTCATAATTAAATAAAAACGTGAGACTATTCTAATTCAAAGAGTTCAACTTTATCCTCAGTAAATCTACTATCACCTTACTGTGCGACTTCTATTTCGTCGGAACTGGACAAAGGCGTAATAAAAACAATTCTGTTTTATTATTTGATGTGTTGACCAATGGCTATGCCAGGAACAAATAAATTGTAAAAGAAAAAAATGTCAGTCAGTTGTCAAATTATGTAAATTGTTGAGAGTATATTAAGCAGAAAAAAGCGCTCACAACGAGTCCATCGGTTTATAAGACTGATTTCAGCTAAGTCACAAACGAGAACATTAAAATAAAATTATGCGATGATATGTTAATTTATTTATAATATAAATTATATTTACACTTACTGTACCCCAATAAAATAATATGGAGTTTCGTTTATTTGTACTCTCAGTAACTATCAGCGGTAACTAGCGCTGCCGGCGCTTTTCTGCTCTACACAAACGCCTACAATATTGGCTCATTGCCAAAAATAAACAAACAAAACAAGAATGGAAACAGGAAATATGATCTTATACCTGCGATTTGCGTTGAAGATATTACGTTTAAGTTGTTAAATATGGAAAGAAAAGCTCATTCAAGTGAATGCAATTATTGGGACGTAAAATTCATATCCTGGTAGCCGGCGATCTGTAAGAAAATAAATTCAAAATTTCTCGAAAAAATAGAGAAGATAAAGAAATTTAAAATAAAAATATGTGAAATGGCCTGTCGAAGACGCGAAAAACGTCTTACTAACCACACCTAGTGTACAAAAAATATTTTTTACTGTAAATGCTCAAAATAAAGTGGTAAAAATGCCAGACGAAAATACCACAGAGTCGACAATCCCCATACTGCCTAAGGTAGGTGATCAGGTACCGGATACTGCTAAAAGTAATGGAGTCATAACAGAACAGCCGGAGAAGATGAAAATGGAGGAAGAAAAGAAAGTTACTAGTAATAAATCCAACACTGCGCTTCCATCCAGTGATGTAAATGATTGTGTAAGTTGTTTATCATGGTGTCAGTCCTTTTGCGATCTTTGTATGAGTTTCCTGCCGTGGTGCATCAGTGGGTGTGATGGGGGTTGTGCCGAGTGCCTCAACGGATTTCTTGAATGTCTTACAGAATGTTTGCCTATGTGCGGAGAGTGCTGTATTGGTTTTCTTGAATGTTGCAAATAATTACACTAACAGTACAATTCACTTCATTGAATGAAGTTTTTAATGGAAAACACTTTTGAAGGCTTTTATTTAAGCAGCAAAAAAATATTAAATGAGCAGCAAATCATGATCAAAAAAAATTATTTACAACAAATTATCAACATAAAATGATTAGAATAAATTATTTACTTTAGTTATCTTTAAATTACTAATGTATATAATTCTAAATTACTAAGAATATCATTAGTAATACCGAGTCCTGCTTTCTATTTCTGTATTGTCACCAGAGAACCTAAACTTACCCACCTTTAAATTTGCTAGCATTAATATGTTGCCCATTCAGTATTTTCTACTGCTCATTCAATTAATTTTCTCTCAATTCATTATCTCCTTTTTAAATGTAAATTTATGAAGCACTAAAGGACCATACCATAGCAGTCTGTCGTAGGAACAGCTGACTTGGTTTTATTGATCGGTCTCAGTAGGTCGTGTGTTGGCCTTTAGTGCCAAAATGTCCATTTCCTAAAACAACAATTGATGTAGCAAAAACTCAAATGGAACTCAAATGGAGATAATTTATGAATTAAATGGAACATTCTTTATTTTACATCTACCTAGTTTACGTACGCGCAATGCGAGAACTCCGTTTTAGGCTAGCAATGCACTAGGCAGCCTGACTGGCAGCCAAGATTTTGAGCATCCAATTGTAGCAGCCGGTTTTGCCAACGTTGGGGCACCATGTACCCCGGCAGTAGATTTGACGGACAGATTGTGACATCATTTAAGTGACGTATTTAAAAGTAGACATTTAGGGAACTCGAAAGTAGACATTTTGGAAAATCAAATGTAGACGTTTTGGGAATTATGAAGTTGTCATTTTGGAAAGTAAATATTTTGGGAGTAGGTATTTTAGGAAATGGATATTCTAAATGAACCTTTTGGTAAAGTGGACGTTTCGCCTCTAAAGGATCGCGCGTCTTACTAACGCCATAAGATATGATTTGGAAGGCGACGACAGGCGATAATGAATCACTGACACTATTGGTATTAATGATTTAATGCGCTATCCTCCATCACCACACTCGGAAAGTGATTCAAACATACAAATTAATAGAACCAGTAATATCGTCATTGTCGCCGCTTTCGGAGTTATATATTTACAGATTATATAATCCTTCTTTGCTGAATTAATTTGACATACTCAAACCTCAAAAGGAGGGAGCTGAGTAAAAGGAATAAACACTGTCTAAAGAAGCAATGGGTAGTGTTTAAAAGTAATATAAAGCATGTCTATCAGTATTTTAGTTGTTGTTTCCACTGTGCTCACTGTTGCTTGTGATACTATAAGTACCTGCTTTTGTAAAATTATGTGCCTCAGGTAGACACGTTTATAGTGGAAGTAATATGCTAATATGTGATACTATTGGCAGTTAAATAGAACAGGCACTGTTCAGTTTCAATAGTGCATTTGACTGTTAATAAATTGTATGTGACATTATCCGAGAAAAGGGACCTTATTGTTGGTTCTAAGGCGGATATCAAAGACGCGGCCGCGCTTTGGTGTGCGGCGCAGTGTAATATTCGCATTTTGAAGCGGATTCCGCACAACCGTCCGATTGTAAAGCACTACCGTACGTGCAACGGTACTCGACGACGAAGCGGCAGGTGGAGCGTAATTCACAGAACGAAAAGACGCGTGGTACTACGACGCCTTGTGTGTCAGAGCTGGTTCACATTAGGTCGGACCGACAGTTTTGTCGTTAGTCGGCTGTCGGCTCTTGCTGTTCACACTATATGTCGTGCTTATACTTTTATCGTTAACCGGCTTGTCAAGGCAACGGCAATACAATACAAAATCCAAAGTTGTATGCTAATAATATCCAACCAGACAGTTAAATTGTGGCAGAACGTCTGGTAAATGGGTCGTATAGTTTATCGGATCTTTCTAATGTGAATAGTACTATTTAAATACATACAGCCAATATCCATACAATATAGATATCGTCCCGATAAATGTATCGGTCCGACCTAATGTGAACCAGCTCTTATAGGTACTCTGCGCCGTCACCGCTTCACCGTACGAAAGCACGGCGGCCGTGTACCATGCACCATGCAATATACAAAACTTGTGCGACGCTAAAACCGTCGTCACCGTTTGATATCCACCTAATTCCATTTTTTCAAATAATGTCACAAATTATTCTATTAAGTTAAACTGTCAGTTTGTGGTTTGCTTGAGGTTTGACTGTAGCAGTCTCACTTAACAAATTCTGTTGTCTTAAGTTTAAAGTGCCAAAATATTAACTTCATTATTTAAGAAGAAACTTTATACTTTTTTATTCAAAAGTAGTGTAGTTATAAGTTTGTAGAAATATAAAATCAAGAATATTATTTAAATTATTGAAAACTTTTATTAAGTGAGAAAAGCTTCCATAAAATATTTTTGCAAGATCGCAATGATTGTGGCAAGCCATACTTAGTAAACTATCGGCCAATCAAGCGTTTGCACAAAAACAAACTCTTTGCAGGTCATTATCAACTTAATCAATGAGCGGTTAGATAGCGCCAACCGCAAATATAACGTTGTAGCACAAACATGTTCATTTAGTTAGAACATCAAAAAACAGCTTTCAAATCACTGCAATAACTCTTATACGAACGCAATTAGTAATCGTGCGGACGCTCGGTTGGCCTTTACATGCTGTGGCATTGGCAAAACAGTCAAAATAAAAACTGTGTTGTGGTCTTTTGTTGATTAGCCACAACACTAGATGTGTACACTAGTCATACATACATTTTTGTTGCCATACATCAATGTGCCATTATGCCATGGCCGATCAAGCATGTCTAGCGCACTGGGCGGGAAATCTACTGCGTCCCTTAATGCCCCTTAAGCGTTTTACGCGCGTATAAAAAATAAATCAAACCTTTTTTAATGATTGACACTTTAATGTGTATTTTCGAAGCAGATTTAAAAATCGGTCGCCCTGCACAATACATTGTAATAATGCTGTGGTACTTTTGGTTTGTGCATTTAATTGTTCAAATTTTTACCTTAACAGACTTCATACTACAAGGAATTCGATTTTTTAAAATATACTTATTATTATCCGTTTTTGTTATAGGTAATTTAAAATAGAATAAAAATGTTTGAAAATTATGTACCCAAATACCTGGTCTCCATGACAATAATTTAATGTATAAGAATATGTGGTATTGTTCGTAAATGTACGTGATTGTGTTATTTATATGTATTTTATAAATGTTTACAAATGTTATGGCACGTTACTTACAAAGTTTACAAATACTGCAAAAGAATTAGATCTCTTAAATATATAAAATTCTTATTATTTTTAGAATAATAATTGAAAATTGTATACTTAAATACTTGCTCTCTCCTTGATGATATTTTAATGTATAACTGCTAATTTATAAGAATATGTGTAAAGTTCGTAATAACCACGTATGTGATGTAATTAATGTAACTTCTATTTACTTTTATACTTGTTATATAAATGTATTTTGTAATTTTTTTACACATCTTACCATAACTCAAAGTGTGTAATGCAAACGGAATGTTCCCGTCCAGTGGAAAGGTGATAATAAGAAATACCTTCCAATAAATTGAGCAATACCACTTTAGGTATCAAACTAGATTATCATAGATGAATTTCTCAAGTAATTTAATAGTAGTAACCGTTTTTCGTGAATTTACAGAGTTCTTCGCCTAGTTAGATTGTTGTTAAATTTTAAAAATACGTGGTGTAGAAATAAACTTTGTTTATACATTCGGCATGTTTCGCAGAATCGGCTCTTACCTAGTTTACCTAAACAAAAATATGTGAAGTTACTGTGCTCAATAATATTTGCTCTCGAAAGACTCACGTTACTGCTGACCCATAGATTTAACACAAATATAGACAGACTAAATAATCGGGAGGTGATCTTTAACTTGTCAATAATTTTCTAATCGATTGTTATTTTATTTACGGATTTATATTTGATAATTATTAACGATTACAATTAGATGCACTAAGACAGTCCCAAAAGTTAATTTTTATCGAACATCGATCATCGGATTGTTAATTAAGAACCCAGACCGGTTTGAGCGAGGCGTATCGCTAGAATTTCGCTGCTAATTTTGGGCATGTTGACCATGGTGCGGCGCCTGAATTTTTATTTTGTATCTGTTTCTAAATGTTACAGAAGGGAAAGTATTAGTGTACACAAAATACTATACAATATAATATTCGACTTGTACCTGTTTTATATGCTTTGTACTTAGTACAGCATCTGTTTTATACTTACATTTATTACTCAAATAAAACTATGATAATATTTTAAAATATTTTATTTCGATAAATAAAAAGTATTCCCTAATTACATATTGAACTAATAACAACAGTTGTAATTGTTGCTATGTACATAGACAGAGGACTATGAACTTGTTTTCAAATACAATCTACTAGGTAGTCGAAAAAGTCCGCGCTCTTTTTGAACATATGACTTTAGCGTGCTATATTTCCGACAACGGATCACTGGCGGGAAAGTGATATACCGTTTGACAGCTGACTTTCTGTAATGGCGGCAAATTGAAATTACAAGTTAAATGTTTTATCTTTTCATATTTTTAACAATTTTAAAATGGAAAATTAAATAAGGAGAAAATTAGATATGTTTTACAATTTTTTTTCAAGAAGTACGAATGCTTCTAGTGCTCGAAAAAAGATTTGCGATGTTTACGGAGAATATGCTTTATCTAAACTATTGCAAAAAAATAGTTAAAGAGTCGATTCAGGTTTAGTAATTTTGATATGAATGATGCTTCTCGCTGTGGTTGTCCTATTAAGGTAAATGTTAATGTTATCATTGAAAAAAATGAAGCAGATCGACACTTAAGCCGTCATCAAATTGCAGAAGAGCTTATTATTCACCACTCAACAGTTTTGGTTCACTTGTATAAACTGAATTTTGTAAAAAAGCTAGATGTTTGGGTGCCGCATAATTTAAATGACAGAAACTTGGTGAATAGAATTTTCATATGCGAGAAGTTGCTGAAACGAAATGAAATCGATCCATTTCTGTAGAGATTGGTAACAGGCGATGAGAAGTGTTCACACTACTACGGTAACAATGTTCGAAAACGATCTTGATCTAAGCGAGGTGAGCCATCACAAATAGTCCCAAAGCCAGGCCTCACTCCGAACAAAGTCATTTTATGTGTATATGGTGGGACTGGAAAGCCTTGTGTATTGCGAGCTTTTGCCACATGGCCAAACGATTAATTCCGATGTCTACTGTCAGCAATTAGTAAAATTGAAACGAGCACTTGAAGAGAAACGCCCAGAATCAATGAATAGAAAAGGTGTAGTTTTCCATCACGACAATGCTTGACCGCATACATATTTGATGAATAAACAAAAATTGATGGACCTTGGTTGGGAAGTTCTAATGCATCCTTCATATACTTTCGCACCTTGAGACAGCACCTTCGGATCATCATTTATGCCACTCTTTACAAAATTCTCTAAATAAAGTGAAATTACATTCAAGAGGAGCCTGTAAATCACACCATTTAAATCAGTTTTTCGTTCAGAAACCCCAAAAATTTTATAGCGATGGTATAATGGCTCTGCCAGAAAAATGGCGAAAGACAATCATATTGAACGTAATATTGTCCATTTAGGACAATATTACGTTCAATAAATATTTATGTAATACAAAAAAAAAATCTTTATTATTTCCAGTATAAAAAGACCGCGAACTTATCCGACTACCTAATATTTAAATACAAGGCATTAAATGCAAAAAATAACACTTATGAATCATACTTTTAGAAATTCCTAACATCTCTGCCAATGAAGAATTTTTTCACATAAATGAAAATTAGACAACACAAAACAGACACAATTATACAATACTCTTTGTGACATTGGCTATTCAGAAAATAATATCTTAAACAATATCTGAACCAAATATTTCACAACTATAAATTTATGCAAATAGATTACTAAATAAAATTACTTGTTCTAATTATCATTATCGGATAAAGATTCGTTTTGTGATCAGTGACTAAACTCGGTGTTTTATTAGTTTAGTACATATTACAAATCACCCAAAGACGATAATGGCTCGTAATCAAATGTGTTACTTCACTAGTGAGTAATGATGAGTATAAGCCGTAATATCCGTGTCTAATTTTATATCTAATGTCGATGAAAGTGGGATTGCAATATCGCTTGCGACCGCTTATAAAGACTTTTGGCCAAAAAATTACCTAGCAATTGTGAAACTGCATCGTGGTATACTTAATTAAATGCTCACAATATAACGCTGCTAATACGAAACAGCCACAAAGCTAAATTTGTGTTGTGCTTTTACTGACGATCTACCACAACGCGTCCCAGCAATAAGAAAGTCCCACATCGCGTTATGATGAATACAAAAACTTGAAAAAAGTGTAAAAAATTTGATAAACCATTATATTCGACGTTATCAAAGAAAAAAACATTGATCTTAAAAAAAATATATATATTCTGATTTATGCCATAACGATTATTGATATAAAAAAAGACACACTTGTATGGTTGCGTTCCAAAACTTGTAAAATCGCTCTTTGACAATCTTTTTCACATACAGAAAAAGATTTCAAAGAACAAAATTTTTGTAATGCAGCCACTATAAATTTCACCCTCGGCACATAATGTCACATTCGCAATGTCACAATACGTATCCTATTTGCGTATTTGTCACCCTAGCAAAATGCCACTAAAAAGGAAGAGATAAAAATACAAAGTAATAACAACTCTCGCGCGCAGCAATAACGCGCGAGCATATCAAAGTGCAACTTCTGTACGTAGAACTATAATTATTTACTCTGTGGACTGATGCTACAGGAGTAATGACTGGCCAGTTATAATTGATTTTATCTTTTTATTGTTGATTTTTATTACAATATTTCAATGGACTTTTTGGCGGGAACTCGAGAAGAGAAGTTTAGTTTTTGTTTGATTTATTATAAAAATTGTGTATTTTTGCGTTTTGTGGCTTGATAGTGATAGTTTATTAAACTTAGTATTTATTTGCGATGATATTTGTGATGATCAAATAAAAGCATAGGATTGCGTTTTTTTACGTGTGCTTCCGAGGAATCCTCTTCTGTCCTCAGCAGGGATGGCATAATTCTAACAAAGTGTTTTAAAACATTTGTTTTTAACAGTATTTCTAACAAATTTATTAAAAACAAGTTTAAAATGGACTGTCAGAAATAGTGTTAAAAAGACTGTTTCTAACAAATAAAAACATGAAAAAAAGACATTTCAAACACTTGTGTGTTTTGTCTTCTAATAACAATAACTTTGCTTTGCAGTTCTCATATAATATATACATAAATAATGTGTATATAACGTGGGAGCAAGTGATGTGAGCTTTATTATGTAGTGTAGGGTAGGTATTAGAAGTAAGGAGGGTGCCTGACCAATCTGCCCTTATATTATGAGCTCCTGTTTCCAGGCAACTTCCGCTGCCAGACCTTGTACTTTGATTTTTGCAATACCAACGTAGCTAAATTTAACGTTAACTGGCTTGCTTTAAGTTCATTGAATGCTTGCTGTTAAACAAGCCAGCCAACTTTAGGGTAAGCTACGTTCGTAATGAAAAATATCAAGGAACAAAATTGATCGGCATCGAAGCTGCTTTGAAATTTTTTAATAAAAAATCAAAATTGGTAGGTAATGCAAGCATCGTTTATTAAAAATAGACAAAAATTATAAAAACATATTAAAATATAAAATTATAAAAGACAAGAACGTATTTATTACTTATAGCTGTTGCCCGCGACTTCGTCCGCGTGGACTTTAGTTTATAAACACCGTCTTTATTCGACGTGATTCTTTAAATTGATATAACTTTTTTATTTATGAACTGATTGAAATAAAACCAACACTAAATTTTAAGTGAAGCTTACCACAATACATTAGTGAAAACCGCACCCAAATCGGTTAAGTCGTTTCTAAGATGTGTTAAGATGTCTAACCTATTGTGCACAAACGCACAGACAAAAATTCTAACAATCATTGTTTTGGGTTCTATTGCGTTGATAAAGGCCCCCAATAATAGTTTTTCTCATACATCTTCCATGTACAGACAGCGATCAGTTACATTTTTATTATATGTATAGACGAGTGATAACTATGACGGTACGTTACATTTTGCGAATGGGACATTAAGCGACATGGAGACACTTTGCGAACGATATTATGCGCCGAGAGGAATTCAATACCCCTCCCCCTTACTAAAATACAATCAAGCTTAAAAGATAAAAATGTCATAATAAAAAGGACAAAAACAGTTTATCATCTTAAAAAGCGAATTTTCATTATTGAGGAGGTACTTTTTTAATACCACAGTCTTTTAAAAAGGCAATTCGCTGACCGACGATGTTTTGGTATTTTGTTAATAAAATTACTTGTATACATATATAAAAGGGTACTTATTTTTGACTCACCTTTATGCCTGACTTCAAGATCTGGACCATAACACATTAATTTTACAATCATTCGATCGGCAATGAAGGAAAACACGTGCCGCGGAATTAAACAAAAAAATCCTGGGCATGCATAACATTTACCTATGACCAGCAGCGGGATATTATACGTTGATATTGAAGTTTGTTAGTTTTTAAGACATTTTAAGGACATTTATCACATATTTAAGGATCTTTTAGAAAAATATAAAAGCTTTTGTGAAAGAGTCCTTCTTGCCGATTCTTGACGGAGAAAATGTACTACTGGTATTCCCTGCAAATGTTCTTTCGATATAAAACTTTTATTTGGTTCTCAGTAAGATAATTTATCTTAGTTTCCGCAGGTGTGTAACTATCAAATGTTAACTTTTAACTGGATGATGACACTGGAAATATTTTTAACTGTATAATTGTAATAGAAAAGGATAAGACTTGAGGTAATTCCAAATGGTTAAAGTAATTTCACTGGATAAGGATATTGGAAGTAGTTCCCACTGGATAAGGTAATTTCCGGTGGGTAAGGCAACTGGAGATAATTCTAACTGAATAACGATATTGAAAGTAAAGTACACATTTACTAAGGTTACAATTAGCGGATTTTTTTGTATTTAAATAAAAATATGGGCTACATATAGTACACGGTACACGGTGAAAAAAAACTATGAAATCTGTTGGAAAATGACAGAGCTATAGATAGCTATTCAAAGTTTCGCTGCAATTCTTGATCCGTGCGCCGACGCGCTACTCGCGATGACGTCACGTTCCCGTAAATCCTTAAAAGATGTCATCTTACAATATTTAAAAGAGAGATTTTATTTTCCGTAAGCTTTTGACAAAAGTTGTAGATCATCACAATTACTATTCAACGATATATCATTTGTATGTAAACACATCAATTTTAAGACGCTATTATTAACATGACATGTAACTAAAGTGCGCGCCACGAGCAGGAAGAATCTCGGTCATTGACATAAGTTCAGCCAAGACTGGACACAAAGAGATTTGTATGAAATCGTCCTTACTAGACCCGTCATATTATAAGATACTTGATTTTTATGAATTATTTTAAATCAATCATTTAATCAAATTGATTTAAAACACTGGCCTCTGATTTGAAAAATGGTCGCCAATTTCAATCCACCTAAAAAAGATCTTGAAATTTGAATACCTACCAGTCCGATATCTCTTACAGTTTCGAAAAAATCTGGGAATGAAATTTGTATGACGGCAATCTTGAATTTTCAAATTTCGAATGCGCCCTCGTCAAGCTGTTCGCAATTCTCTATGATTTATGTATGATATATGAAACACCACCTGGTTGGTTCTTACCGTTGAGGTGGGTCGTTGAAAATTGTCGGCAGCGCTGATGATCTTTGAGAAGTCTCCATCTCCAATACAGGAAGTGGATGAACAATTATGTCAGTGAGTCAATGACTTAGCTTTATTTATATTAACTAATACCTTTATTTATATTAAAAAGAGAAGGAACCGCGCGAATGGGAGCAATTAATGGTAACGTGACATCACACGTTGCTCGGCATGCTGCGCGAATTTTTTTCTCAACATCCAACTTTTAAAGGCTATCTAGAACTTCCTCATTTTTAAAGATATCGTAAAAAAAATTTCACATGATAAGATATGAAATTAGAAAATGGTGACCTTCTTCATTCAGAGTGAATAAGAATACTGGAGGTATTTCCAACTGCGTAAGGTAATTAATTCCCATTAAATGAGAAATACTAAATAAGGATACTCCCTCCCAGAGGTAATTCCCTGTGGATAAAGTAATTTATTTACACAGTTCTGTAAATTACACTGAATAAGACAATAAGAAAATCTGTATTACATAAGATACTTTGTTGTTGAATATAATTTGCTGTTTCTTCTCGAAACAACTATCGTTCTTCGCATGGAGTCATCTTTCTACCAAAGAACTATCGAATTTTGTATTTTGTGTATATGAATTAAATGAATCTCCGCTTTTGTATACAGATACAAAATGTCCCTAAATCACAATATATAATTGCATACTCACATTTTAGTCCTACCCGCCTTTTCATCACTATTTTGAACACTGAACCGTCACCGAGTCACTATTGTAAATATGTCACTATTATAAACTTCGCCGGTCGAAATTTTAATCTACCGTCAATCCTGACGCGTGGAAGGAGCGCTGTCTTCAGCTTTTCTCTTACTACCCGCTTGTTGAGTTTTGTTCTTATCTGGCTTATACTTCTCCCATTTCTTGTGATTTAATGTGTCAAAATCTTCACAATACTGTGCTATATCTCGCAAATAAGTGGAGAGATGTAGTAATTCTCTATCTCTATCTCTGTTTAAATGTGCTTGTCTGAATGGTCGTATTTTGAGTCCGCTCTTTGGGTTCATTATGAAATTTCTTCTGATGTCGTCAAACATTATTGTGTTTTTTGGGCTGTATTGTGGGTATTTGCCCCAAATAACGCCGAGTGGTTTAACCTGTAAATTTAAAAATACACTTGTTTGTATTTGGTGAAAAACAAAAATGGTATAACGAAAAACCCAGATGGCAAGTTGAAAGATAGGTTTCACTATTTTCCATTTATTTTAACAAAAATAATATTTAGGCGGAAATTGTAGAGCTTTACACATTCTATTCAACACATCGTTTTTAATATATTGGTGTTGAATTTTGTTTTGGGATTTTTTGAAAAGTGTATACACACTATCGTTTTTCCAGAATTATTGAGTCTTTATGAACTTGACCAAGGTATAGACGAAATTTGTTTTGTGCCAAATTTCATTTCAATCTGTTAATCAGCTCATTTTTTGTAGTTTAATTAAATTATATACATATTATAACTTTGCACAATTTTGACTGTTAAAACCACATCATCCATATAAGCCCAAATAAATGTCTGCATTTGATCACTTTGTGCAATAAATAATAACCATACCATACCATAAGTCTGTTTCTCCTCTGTTGGATATAGGCCCGCTACCTGACGAGCTTTGGGCAGGCAATAAATAAAAAAATAATCCTTTAAAAAACAATAAACTCAGTTTCGTCTAACATATGAACACATACATGGGCTGTTGCAAAAGATTTTAGCTAATTTGTTACTATCAATGAATTTGTCCTATATTTGTAACAGATTGGAGGGCAATTGCAATGTAAACCTCTATGGTAAAAATCACTGGCCACCTTCAAATAATTTTTTTTTAATTATTTTTTTACGATAAGACGTCACTCTATAATTGATTGGAACAATGAACGTGTCGCGTGAAGCATTTCGCGCAATGATTTTCTATGACTACAAACGAGGTTTAATAGCAATTAAACAACTTTGAACGGTTTAAATCGCGTATATTTAACATTATTTATATCCCGACGTTTCGAACACTTTGCAGTGGACGTGGTCACGGGGTGACAGTCATGTATAGTAATCGCGAAAACCTAAGAAAACGAGGTTTAATGTTTAAGGAATCTCACGAAAATTCACAAACTGCTTTTGGTGAATCTTCTCCTTCGCTAGCAACCGTGACCTATTGGCACCGTGAATTTAAACGTGGCCGGGAAAGCCTCGTAGATGATCCTAGGCCGGGACGACCGCTGACTGCGGTTAAAGGATCATCGAAACATTACACATTGAGATTCAGGCTGAACTGAAGATTGGATCACGGGTGGTTTTCACTATCCTGCATGAACATCTTAAAGTCGGTAAGGTTGTCTCGCGATGGATACCTCATTCTCTCGGAGAAGAGCAAAAATCCCGACGTGTGCAAGTTTATGCTGGAAAAGTTCAATGGAGGAAGTTTGCAACAAGTATCCTACATCTTAACTACTGATGAATCTTGAATCTACAGTGCCAGTGTAAATAAAAAAATGAATGCTGTTTTTTTCCGACGTACTCGTCCAGTAGCTATAATTCCACTAGAAGATCGTAAAACGGTTACTAGTGAATGGTATTGCAAGTTTGCCTGCCACAAGCCTTAAAGGAGTTAAATGACGGCCGCTCAAGCAGCGAAGCTCGTGGGATTCTTTTTACTAAGATAATGCTCTTGCTCACATGGCCGCTAGAACCATCGACTTTTTAGCCACTACGGGCGTCCAATAATTCAATTATCCCATCCACCCTAAAGCCCAGATTTGGCCCCGTGCGACTTTTTTTTATTTCTCGCCATAAAATAAATGCTACGTTGACGAGAATTTAAGACTTTGGATGACGCTGTCAATTAATTTAGGCGACTCTTTTTCGACCTTTTTTCCGCGAGAATCTTTTTCAAAATGTTTCGAAAGCTGGTTCAGTCCAATGAACAAATGCATAGAAGCCGGAGGGGAGTATTTTGAAAAACTGTAAATAATTTTTTTGCTACACATTATTTTTGGTTTCACTAACATTTTACGGAACAGCCTAAGTATATTGAAATAAACTAAAGTTAATAAACAAGTTTGAATATTTACTGCATACACTAACTGGTTTGTTTGATTTGTTTTATGAATTACTCTATTATTTTGACAATTCAGTATCAGACTTAAAACAATCTCCTCGCTCCCTCCTCGTTTCTGCAGTCGGGTAAAAAATTAAAGATCTTGTATAATATTAAAATTAGAACACGCAATACTAACATCAATGGTCCCATATTTAGCTGTGTGGACAGTGATCATGGCCAGGTAGTCGAGGTAGAACATGATCTTGTAGTCCTGGTGCGTGGACACGCCGAGAAGTCTCATTTTCTCTTCTATCCATTTCATTCCGGTGGCCGACCATATGACTATGTCATAGTCTTCGTAAGCCGATGTCAGGAATTCATGGAGAAATGGCCTCATTAATTCATATCCTGAAGTAAAAATTGGTCTGTGCTATTCTCATTAAGCGTAAAATAAAATTTCGGAAAAATATTTATAATATTATTGTTCCCAGATTAATATACATTAATCCGGGAAATTAGAATCTACACTAAGATCGCTTTCCGTAGATATTGTCACAATTTTTTTCAAAACACTAATAAATAATTTATCGAAATGTAAGTAAAAATATAACTTTGGGAGGCATCTGAATGTTATTAACCTTAACGTTTTTAGTAAAATTGATGTTATTAATTATTAACCTTAACAATTAATAAATTCATAAATATTCAACATTTTGATGAATAAATAATGCCATAGAAAGTATTACTGTTCTAAGTGTGTTTGTAGTGTCAAATGGTGTCAAAGTGTATAGTTTTCAGTAAGAGTTTGTGACTAACCAGTTTCAGCAACTGATCTGTGGTCAAATAATGTGTAGTCTATATCCAAAACTAACAGCTTCTTGCCAGGACGGGGTTCGTTTAGTATCTTGATTTTGTAGTCTCGCACACGCTTGTTGATTTTTGCTAAATATATCTGAAATATACAAAGAATAACCGTCATTCATTTAAATTTAGTTATTATATAGTTTAGTTATTTAGAATCATACTATCTCTTCCCGTGGATGTTGTAAAGGCAACTAAGGGATAACAAAGCTACCACCATAAGCCCTGGGTAATTCGGACTACAACGCTCACTAGCTTTTAATGCTAGAATCTTAAAAGTTGATTAGTGCTCACTCAACGCTTGAGCGTCGAGCGCTCTATGCTCGTTTTTACAACACATAACTAAAACCTGGTTCTGTGATTTTGAGTTTCTCTTTATCAAAATCTTACATTGTCTAGTATAAAATAGATTACCTATAAATACCCATTCCATGACATATTGTTAAGCTCACAACGTAAATGCAACATAAACATAGATGGAGCAGAGACTGACTGAGGCTAAGCACACACAGTATGAGAAAAATGTTAGGTAGTGGTTAAGTTCTTGTGGCTCTTGTTTCAAAAGTCACCAGACATGTATGGTTTCGGGAAAGTGCAGAAGGCGCTTAGCCAGGAGCAAAAAGTGTGTGCAGCAACAAGCCTATCCCACCGGTAGGCCGGAGGAAGGAACAAACGTCGGCTTTGGGCATTGGTTTACAGCAGCACGTGGGGATATCTGGTAAAAGTGTTGGCTGAAAGCCAGTGTGTTCACGGTGTAGCAAGGGGGAAGGGGGACGGCGTGTATGTGTAACCTGTGAGTGTAGTGTAAGGACCACATTGGCAGCAATAATTGGGTTGTCTATGATTTCCGAGAACGATAATGAGGAGGGGACGAATTTTAACTATTGTATCTTCTTTATTATGTGTTTAGTAACACCTAATAAATTTCGGGGAAATTTCAATAAAAATTAATATGACATCTAACAGCCTTTAGTGTCTGTCAACAAAAGAAGGTGGCAGACGAGCAGACAGTTCATCTGGTGGTAAGTAGTGTCTGACAGAAGGTCAGATTTTGGCCAAAGCTGAAGCCGATTGTTCAGTCCTAGCCGTAACCTTCGGCCGAAGTCGAAGGTTTCACTTTAGTAAGGTATTCTGTAATACTGGCTAAAAACCATAATAATATTGATGCAAATTTTGTAGTAATTATTTGGTATCATGCATAAGCATGATAGTAGTAATAAAAGAAGTACTCAGTAAGATTTTAGATTTATATATTTATTTCTTTAATGAAATGAAAGAAGATAACAGTATCTAACACAAAAACCAGGTTTAACTGTTTAAGCAATGTAATTAAGGAAGTTAAATAATATTACAGCCATTAAAAACAACAATAATATCATGAAATAAAAAAACTTTAAGTTAAACCTGGTTAAACTTGGAAATTAGTTTTTTGAAGAATTTAATTTAATTTTGAGTAGTATAAACTACTAAAAAACAGTAAGAAACAAGCTTAGTTGAGCTAAGGCTTTTGGTATTTTTTTACATAGCTCAAGCCCTATAAACATTAATTTTTAACTATTTAGTAGCTAAAGCGTGTTTTTTGATTTCTAAACTACATATTTATTTTAAACTTTTAGTTAGTCATAAAGATCTCGTCAAGACAAATCTTACTCACGTATAATGTCTCACTCACAATTTATTTCGTTTCTTCTTCCTTTGCACCAAAAATATGACAAAACCCTTTATTCAAATTAATCTGCACAAATATAGATTATTACGTGCATGTACAACTTGTTTTGTTTGTATTGCTCGCTTGCCGGCCGGCACGCATTGTCGACCGAACTAATTCCCCCGCTACCCGCTACCATCGCCCTCGACACGCAACTCGCACGCGTTTGTACAAGTTTGTACGTTTTCGGCAGCTGGTAGAAAAGTTCGGCTTCGGCCGAACCTTCAGCTAATTTTTGGCCGAGCCGAAGGTGCTTTCTTTGGCCGAAGGTGGCCGAAGCCGAAGGTTCGGTCGGACACTAGTGGTAAGTGGATACTGTTCTCCTGTGACATGCGCAATACATGCCAGCATCAATCTAGATTGACAAATGTTGGAAATTGCAAAAAAGTAATAAATCATGGTCTCTACCTTGCTCTCTCAAATGACTAGCGTTAATTTTGGATTCTTTTGTAATAATTTTATTAATCAGTGGGCTAACACTAGTTAATTCTTCATTATGATATGATGTAGATAAAAACAAATTTGTGTTAGTTTCTTTTATTAATAAATTGTATTGAAATGTTCTTATGTTTATATTTGAAGTCTTTATCACCTTCCCTTCATGAAATAAGAGGACAGAGATAAATTGAGAGTGAGTACAATAAAAGAAAAATAAAGAGATTTTATTTATTAAATTTTTAATATTAAAACTGTTAATTACGTTCTATTTATCAAAGAAACATCAAGTCAGGATGGAGCAGGATGGCAAGCATGGGCGTAGCAACAGGGCATGGTGGGGCACTTGCCGCCCTGCCATAAGGAAGAGTAAGTAATAACAGACTTTCTGAATTACACAATATCTACTTAAAAATCCTAAACCTCCTATGAATCCTGACTATGCCCTTTCTGGCTCCTCCAATGAATCCTGACTATGCCTTTAAGGGAAAGTTGTTTATACTAACTTCTTGGTTTTCCACATCAACCTCTTCTTCCTCAATGTCCAAGTCATTGACCACCTCATCGCCAACATCAGGTTTGGAGCGGGCTCCCTCTATGGCTTCTTCTAGTGAACCCATCATCATAATTTTGAGGTTTGGTTTCAGATTCAGCTCTGAAAGGGTACAGTTGTCTGTTGCCACTTTGCCTGAAAAATAGTATAAATAATTATATCAGTATTAGTATATCAGTAATCATATAAATCATATAATATAATCATATAAATCATATAATATAATCATATAATATAATCATATAAATCATATAATATAATCATATAAATCATATAATATAATCATATAATAATTAGTATATCAGGATAAATAATTAGGGTCACATGCCATGTGGCATCGACTGGCTTTAGAATAGCAGCACCTCATCTCTTACCATGGGTGTCGTCAAAGATGAATTAGCAATAAAAAAGCTGCTATAAGTCTCGAGGAGCTATGCCACCTCTAAATGAGTGGGCTTGCCAATAGGGTCGGATGAGCCAGGGCACCGGATAATCGAGGGGCATCTCGTCACAAGCAGAAAATCTGATTTTATATGATTCATTTGAAAATACACATTAAAATGTTAATTCCTAAAAAATGCCTTAAAGGGCTGCTGCAGATTTTCCGCTCAGGACGCTAGGATACGCTTGACCCGGTCCTGCTTGCCAACCCACTTGGTCAGTGTGGCATTTTGAGAGCATACATACCTCATTCACAAGACAATGTGCATGAGGAGGCTCATGTCCAGCAGATGATAATAAAGGGCAGCTTAGTTAATCAAGGTCATAGAAAGAAAAAAAATGCAGAAATGACTATACACGCGATCAGTCATGAAATTTAATTATATTGACACATTACTTTTCAGCAATATAATATACTTTGATTGGATACATTTGTTTTATATACGAAATAATAAGTGGATAAGAATAGGGATAAACATAAAGAGAATGACTTTTACAAAATTTCTTAGTATTTATTACAAGCTTAGAATTTAAAATAAGCAACAAAAATACCATGCTTCATACTCGTTACATGAACGTTTCCTGGTTGTTCTTTGGATTTAATTATAAGTAAGAGGATTATTTTAAACGTTTTTATGCACTAATTGTTGAATTATATGAAACTATTACCTTGAAATTTAATATTGAGCAACTTTTGCCTTTCTGGTCGAACTCCGGTGGCATTTTCAATGGCTATCTTGAGCATCGCCACAGAATCTGAAGGGGAAAACTCTGGAATCTCGTACTCTTTCCCATTCCACTTAACGCTTAATTTTATAGGATTATCATTTATATCACACATTTTTCACGAAAATGCAAATCGGCGAATGACAGAGTACAGAATGACACATAAACAAAACATTTTTTTAATATCATTTCCACAGACGATAGGTTTCTCTGTCTACGCACATTTCACATTTTCACAAGGAGGCAAATGAAAAATGACATAGAGCCGAAATAATGACCTAGAAGAGTTGGCCGTGATCTCAAATAAGTCTAAACATGTTCGTAATAGTCCGAATAAGGTTTTTAGGGAAAGAAAAATTGGAAAAGTTGCCTGGAAAATTGGGAAATGCGGGAAAAAACTGAGTGTTTTTTTCTATGGGATTTTTGTGTGAACTTATTGAAATTATTGTATTATTGAAATTGGACAGGACAATGTCTATCGGATCAGCTAGTCTAGTATATAATTCATTAAGGCACATGACAATGGCGAGAAAGGATCCCTTTATTTTAATTAATACGAATTTCATACGCATAATTAATATGCACGCAATGCAAATGACATTCACACATGTCAACATATCCGTTTTTGGCGGGAACCCAAAAAGTAGTTGAGTTTTTGATTGATAATTGTAAAAATTGTGGATTGTGGGATTTATGGTTTAATAGTGATAGTTTATTAAACTTCAAAATGCCTAGTGTTATATAGTGCATAATGTTTGTGAAAATTAAGTAAAAGCGTGAGCGTGTATTTTTCGTGTTCTTCCAAGGAGTATAACTCTGTCCTACCGTCCTACCTTTATACTTACGATCACTATAATAAAAAGTAAATTAAAAAGTTAACACATTAAAAAAATATATTGAATTCAAATATCCAATAAATATTTTATTTTTTCAAATAATTTTTTTTTTTTAATTAGCCACGCTTTGCCTAATTAATCATATGGGCGGGTTGCACCAATATCATTATAATTTTTTTTTAGACATATATATATAAAAATGGCGTTAATGGACATCAATGTTAAAAATGCGTTGTTCCATCGATTATAATTTGCAACCCTTAATTCATTAAATATTAACAATTACTTTACTAGTTCCTGGGCGTATTGGTTAACGTTAAACTCTATTGAAAGCTTGGATTAAATTATACGTTAAATAGAAGTATTTTGTTATTTAGGAATAACTTTTTGTAATATTCGGTGTTAAGATATGTTTTTCTGACAAAGATCCATCCTACTGGCTTTATATGAAGAAAATATTTAAATAAATGATTAATACCAATCTACGAGATGAACCAGACGTCACTACAAAATAAATACTTTGTTTCACAATTGATATTTTGAAGAGGTTACCTGTCAATATTACCTGTATGAGTATGTCATTCGTGCGGTGTTTTAAAGTTATCTGTTTATTCAATTGTTGTAATCAGTCCTTTTTTATAATAGAAAATTTTATATTTATTGTTGCTTTTTAATAATTTTCATGAGATTACTTTACAGTAGAAGGTTCCATAGGTACCAACTACTTACTGTCAATTATGTATGGGGAATTTTGGAAAAAGAATGCCCGCATAAATTATCTGCGTAAAAATATATTGCTGTTAGGTTGGCACTATTGTAGCTAAGTTTCGTGTAAAGTTTTGGCGCGATCTGTCAAATAGTTGTTTGAAAACTTTCATATTTGCTAGACGACCTCGAGTGTACTTTATGAATTTTACAATGGATAAAAATATCGAACAAAGAATTTGCCTCAAATTTTGTGTTGCTACAAAATTGAGAGAGACACAAAACAGATCAGTGGCAGTAACATTCACTGTCGATAGTGAACAAAAATTCACCCTAAAAGTCGAGAAAATAAAATGCCAATAAGTAACAATACATGTTTATTTAGTGAAAACAAAACAAAAATTAAAATATTGTTCATAAACAAACATCCAACGTAATATAAGTATTTAGTTACTCATCGAATTACATTGGGCGTCCAAACTCTCATCTGTGAAAATTAAATTAAAATAAATATTATTCCCTTCCAAACTGTTTAAACAGAGTATTTCTAAAGGGGTGACTTGGTACGCATGATTGAAAACACCTCTAAGTGGTTGGCCTCGAGTTTGCAAATGTTGCCACTTCCTGAGAACTGGCCTCTGCCTTCTCGTTGAGAGTGGAAACGATTTGAAAAGAATTAAACTACTGAACTTCGAAACAACACGAGCAGCTCAATTTTGAAGTAATTCAGTAAAATAACAAGCACAACGAGATAAGATGGGATTGTATGAATTCACATAGGGCGGGGAGGAAAAGTGGTTCTTGCAACATTTTCTCTCAAAACAGCTTGGTATATTTCGCGGCAATATTTTGAGACAATGAACTTGGGCTTATGAATACATCCAGTCAGCTGAGAGGTGAATTTATCATCGTGTCCCTTGTATTATGAACGGATTTGCAAAGAATATGATTACATAATTTCAGGATAGGATACGATGTAAAATTGTCGTAGTTAAATAATTTATTCATGATATTTTTTTTTTCTTTCGCAGTTTCGTGATTCGGAGTACCTATAGTAGGTGTATTTATTCGAAAGTAGAGTTATTCTCGATAATGTATTGCAAGTCCTATGGTACAGTTTTCGTGGAGTTCGATTAGAATTTCTTTCAGAAATAAAATTAACATTAACAAAACTTTAAATTGTGTAACATATTCATTGGAAAAACTTACTGGAAGTGTTGTTACGTTGAATCTGTTGACAGCTAGGATTCTGTAAAAATGTTTACATAATTACACAAACTTAATTACAAAAACGTATTTTGACACAGAAGAAAACATTCTCTTCAGCATTAATGCCAGAAAATAGAGTCGAATTTGCCCAGAACAAGTGTCTCTGTCCATATTTGACATAGTAATAAGATGTAACATATCTTATAGTTATAATTATAATTTATGCTACATTCCAATGTCCACATCCAGGGGCGCCGACTCCGTGGGTGCTTGGGGGCTCCAGCACCCACGAGAAGTAAATAGTGGGTGCGAAGCACTCATGACCATAGACATCAAAACTAATCAGGAATCGGCTTTAAGCGATACCTCTACTACCTTAGCCGCCGCGCGACAAGACGTCTAGGTCGCGTTTACTTGCAAGTGTGCGTGGTTCAGTGTGATAGTAAATGTAGTTGTGATGCGTGCGCGCACAATCAAGCCAAGCGGCCGACGCGGTTAGCCGGCCGCCCAGGACATTTAGGACACTTTTTCCTTACGCATACACGTGTGTGCGCTGAACATTTCATGGGTTAAACGAGTCATAAAATGTGCATGAGCAGTAATGAGCACCCACGGGGTTTTCTAAAAGCCGGCGCCCCTGTTCACATCAAACACTATCCTGACATCGCACAGATTGTTACAAGGGCAAAATATTACCTAATACAATTTTGTAAAGTATGTAAGTATTTGTAATAACTAATGATCTGGCAAACTATATAGATTGTTCAGTACGTTCGTTACTACCGGTTATAATGATCGAGTCTGTTTAGTGTTATTTACATAAGCAACGAAAGTGAGGCGTGTATCGACAAATCTTTGCTAAGGAATTTATATAAATTTTTGTTTCTGGATAATAAAATAACTTTTGCTAATGGAATTAAGGTGTGTAACATACATGCTATTTTAATTGAAATTTGTTACAAATTAAACCATATACAGGCTGAAGTTAAATTAATAAAACGTTTAAAACATAATGTTATATTTCATAACGGGGAAAAAGTTAAGGGATATTTTTAGTGCCTGGTATTAATGAAAAATTGAATACAATGAGAAACTTGAGAATGTGAGTTTGCCACTATGTCACGAATTATAAAGTTTATTAATGCACAGTTATAAAAATCTTACCAATGCAGTAGTTTGTAGCACGTGAGGTGAATATAATCTTGTCGAGAATAATTCATTGTAGTATTTTTGCGACTGCAAATTATAACATAATATGTTCAAGTGACAAGGTTCACATAAGAAGTATCATTCAACTTAGGATTCGGATGTAAGTACTTTAAGGTTGATTTTTGTAATTTTCTCAGCCAATCCCCGTTAGGTACACTATCCCGAAAAGTTAAAGAATTAATCTTAGTCTGCTATATCATAATTATTATAATCAATATGTCCGCATATATCCAGTATTGGATATAGGCATGCCTGTCCAAAGTTCGTAGCTAGAGCTACACACAAAGTTTTATTCTTTGTGTACACTTATACAACCACTATTAGTATTTGTTTTGAGCTGTTTTAAACTAAAGTCCTAGCCATGTTTCATTTTGTGAACATATTGCGAATCGTTAAAATAATTAGTAAATATATTTATTAATAAATATACAATATTTTACTGTCATATTGTTTGCGTCTACTATTCCTAATCGCAAAGCATTCACTATGCGAAGTAACGGAACTTAATTAACCAAAGTATGACTGAAATTAGACAGTAAGGCCCATGTACCTAAATGAACGTAAACGCTCAAACTGAGAACCACTCTCCGTCTAAAATATTTATTAATATAGTAGCTATAAATGGTAACTTACTTCTAGAAGGTACCTCGACGGTGATAGTACGTTTTCCATGGTATCTGAAAATTTAAATTAAGGATGTATTTTCTTTTTTATTTCTTATAGCCTCCTCCACTCCCCTCTGTAGCGCATAGGTAAGCTTCGATTTTAAATTAGGTAGGAGTTTCAGCTTAAAGAAGGGTACTGTCGCTGGGCCCGATTGATTAAGTTCCCCTCTCTTAGAGAAAATTGTCGTGAAATGTAGAAGCGTGTGTCGGGTGCAACCTGCCTAGAGGCTGGACGCAATAGTGTTCATTCCATTTCGTCGAGTAGAGATTATATCTTAAGGCAAATGATGCTCTCATGGGACGAGAAAAAAATCCGTCTCGTTATTGGTAGTCCCTACTCTCCATCGTTCCCAACGCTTTTTCAAACCCATTCAAAAGTCTCTAAAGGCAGGCTACGTATCCGGGAAAGTGCCAAAGATGACAAAAAATTCTTTGTCATTATTGAAACCGACCTTTCAATAACGACAGAGGAATTTTGGCATGAAATTTATAATTTACTCAAGGAATATCTGATTGACGTCAACTATTATTATTAATATAAACAAAGAACTTTCTAAAATTTGAGTAAGTATAATAACAACGATAAAAAACATATTTACCCACAGGTATAACTTGGGCTTTGCTTTTGAATTTAACAATCTTGCCCTCAGTGGCAACTGCACTGTTCTTTCTTCGTTGTCTCGACCTTTGCCTCTTTTGATTGGGCATTATGCGATTATCGTTTTTCTCTTTCCTCTCCAGTGATATTTTTTTTTCTTTCCTTTCTACTATCGGACTCCACCAGTCACTAGTTAGGGTGCTAACATCGCATACATTCGCTCTGTCAGTCTCCGTAGCCCGATTGGTTTTGGTGACAACTCTTACTTTTAATCTTCTTTCTCTTCTTCTCTTCGGAGCTTCGTCAATGTATCCCAGGGTAACATGACTGCATACAGTAGTATCCGTTTTGGTCCCGCTTTTTGATGAAACAGTGCTTATAAACGTGTCAGTGCTAGACGAGCTATGGGGCAAGTCCAAATCTTCTACACGTATTTTGTCTAAAAACATGTTATATATCAATCTCAGTCTATTGATTACAAGGATTTATCTATGGTAAAGGTCACACTGCTACAAAATTATATTAGTTAAATTAGATACTGAAAAAATTATAGATCACGCTATTCTAATGACGCTGTGACATCACTACTCTTTGATGGAGTAACAACGACAATTTGCAAATGTTCCAAGATCCTCGAGATTCAGGAGATTTTTACCTGCAGGTTGCATTAAAATGCATTAAAAGCGAATACATTTAAAAGCGAAGGAAGTTTATTTTCTTCAGGAAATGATAGTTATATAGGTCCTTCCCTATGAAATTGCCGTTTTATGTGGAAAATTTCTTTTTTTTTTAATATAAGTTATTGATTTATTTAATCGATGTATTGTCCATTATTATCAATGCACTTTTGCCATTTTAATCAGACAGCGAGCTTGTTCATCATCATTTGCAGTTCTTCACAGTACACATCGCATTAATTGTTGTGCCAGATCTCAAGAAGTTGTAGTGGATAATACCGGCACAGGACCACCATACAGTCAACCATTGTGACGAACATTTACAATTATCACACAGAATCCACTTCTCATCACAAGTGACAATACGATTCAGAATCCCTTCATTTTTGTACCGGTTCAGCAAAATAAGGCAAGCTTCGACGTGTATTTGAAGCTGACTTTCCGAACTTCTTCACTTTCCCGATTTCATTCAAATGAATCAATGTCGTTTTGTCACTTACTCCCAAGCTGTTGCTAATTCAGACGTGGTTTGAGATGAATCCGCTTCCACTATTGCTTTCAATTCGTCATTAATGGCTTTAGTCTCCGGTCGTCCAAGGGGCTTGTTCTTAAGGTTCAAATTTTCAGAACGGAAACGATCTAACCAAAACGCACCGCAAGTTGCTTTGCATTATTTGGTCCATACACATACTCGTAGTTGATATTGCGTGCCGTCTGTGCTGCGTTGCCGCCACAATAAACTTTTCCATGATAGCAAACACAACGATATCTGAGCAAAAAGTCATTTGCGGAAAAACAAATGAATAACTAATTGATTCGTTAATTAACTAATTAAGCAAAAAAAGAATGTCGTAGCGTAAAACAAAAATTAATTTGAATTTGTAATTCTAACCCAAACGCAAGATAACTAAGTTCAAAGTGGCCACTATGAACAAACGGCAATTTCGTAGGTAAGGCCCAAATATATGATATTAAAAACGAATTGAAACGCATTGAAAAGTTACAATATTGAATTTAAATTCCTTTAAGCCGTTTATGTATTAATAATTAAGACTTACCTTCTATTAAACTCTCTTGGGATAGACTTAATTTATTTTTAATTTCTGAAAAATATGCAATATTCAATATTTATTCAAATAAACTAATTTATTCAAAATGCACGCAATATATTAGGTCGGGGAGAAAGTTTCAATATATTAGGTCGTATGTTCTATAGAAATTCAAGACAAAAAAAAAGTTTAATTACCTACATTTACTTATAATAAATATGTGCCGTTTTGATCGATGACGTGTTGCCATCTTGTAGATAGTGTCATCATCCCATTGCAGTAGAAATTCTGGGATTTATGGCCAAAAAATTGCGACAAGTGGTTTTAAAAGTCCTCTCTTGATGTCAATCTAACGCTACTTATAAGATTTCTGCAGTGACCGAAACAGGTGAAAATTCGAGGGGGCAAGGCTATACGGTGGATGCATCAACACTTCCCAGTGAAACTCTCTCAATTTTTGCTCAGTGGCTAAAGATGCGTGTGGTCAGGCGTTATCATGGTAAGAGATCACACCCTTTCTGTTTATCAGCTCAGGCCGTTTTGTTTCAATTGCTTGCTTTAATCTCATCAGTTGCTGGCAGTAGAGGTCAAATTCAATAGTTTCTCCTGGCGGTTAAAACTCATAATGAACCCCTTTCCAATCCCATCATACACACAATATCACCTTGTTTCACGTTAAGCCGGGTTTTGCCACTGTTTGTGGAGCCTCTCCATACTTTGACCACGATCTTTTTGGCACGTTCTTATCGTAAGTGATCCACTTCTCGTCAACCGTGATCAATCGTTTCAGAAATGGTTCGGTTTCGTTTCGTTTGAACAGAGAATCGCAAATGGAAACAGATTATGTATTAGGTTTCTTTCCATAAGATCATGTGGCACTCAAATATCGAGCTTTTTCTGGTATACAGACTTTTTCAAATGACTTAAAACCTTTGTGATCAATACCCAGTTTCTCAGCAATGTCATAATTAATGATGTGTCGATCCTGCTCCACTTTTTCACAGATGGCATTGAATTTTTCTGTAACTGGGCGACCAGAGCGAGCTGAATCTTTCACGTTAAAATTTCCAGACTGAAAACGCTTGAACCAACTTTGTGCTATCTTTACCGATACCGCATTAGATCCATAAACAGCACAAATTTGTTTGCAGCTTAAGTCGCATGTTTGCCTTTTTGTAATAAAATTTCAAAATGTAGCGAATTACTTCGTTACTACCACTCAATTTCACAGACTGGAAAAGAATGGAAAAAATGGCAGAAAATATTTTTTTAGAATGTCAACGTTTAATGGTATTACAACCAGCCAGGTACAAATAGTACAACCAAAGAGATTTGATTACAACTTCATACGTACAAAATACGAAAACAGTTTCTCACCGACCTGTTATACCAAATTCTATTACAAATTATGCGATAAATAAATAACTAACTTTTTGGTTTTTGGGTGAAATTAATGGTGTTTTTTGGACGACACTGCACTGCCATGTTTTGCACTTCTGTAAATAATAAAATATTGTTATATGGGAGGTTATAGAACCAAAAATCAATAATGCATATTGCCTTGAAGACTAAAAATATGAGGTGACACAAATTCGGTAAAACAAAACATAGTTCTACAACCCCCACACAAATAGGGGTGTTTAGAACAATGTACAGAGTTACCCCATTAGAGCGTCGCTTTTATTCCGGCACAGTCATTTTCCACTGCGTTTTATCATGTTTTTTTAATCGTAATCATAAATTGCCTTATTATGCCTTGATCTCAGATTTAATTTTAAATGTTTAATAGAAGAGATCGCTAAAAGTATTACAAGTTTTTCCCTCCACAACATTTAAAATATTCTCGTATTTATTACAATATTATTACGTATCTAGTTTAACTAAAGCGATGAGGTTTATTCTACTAAAAATATGAAAAATATTTGAATAAATAAAAATAGAAAAATGCACTATGGTTTATATCATGGTACATATTACGGTTTAAATTATGGTTAGCCCACGGTTTAGAAATTAACTGCCTTACCATTCAAATATCTATGAAACCTATTTCTACTGTGTCGATACTTGTTTTTCCCTTTTGGGAAACTTTCTCAATACCTCCTGATACTTTATCAGAAAGTATCAGTAAGTCAGTTACACTTTATCATAAAGTTAATGTCAGCTATATTCGATTGGCAGATAATTTATCTATTAGATTGTTAACACCTCCTGATACATTATCATAAGGTGGTGAGAAAGACCCTTATACCCATCGTCCTTTTATATATTTATCTATAGAATCGAATGATGGAGCCTACCATCATATTAATATAGGTAACGAACTACATACGTAGCGATAATCGCGTAAGCTAATAAAACTATGTAGGTAATAAATAGTAAGTATTGTCGCTTTGACTTTAATAGTAATCGATTTTAATAGTAAGTATAAATGACGTATGTATGATAATGCCTCGTATGTTATTAAAAGCTTAAATTAGTTAATTAAAAAGTATAATGGGATAAGGAGATTGAAATTGGGAGATTAGTATAATGAAATAAAACCCATTATACTCTACTCAGTGGGACAGACGAGATGGTATAAGATAGGCAGTATAATGGAATGGAGGCCTCTTTTATAATCCTCACTCGATATGATGGGATAGGTGTGTAAGTCAAAAATGGTTAGACAAATCAAACATTTTCACTGTTATGTGTAACTAAAATAAATATAAGTATATTGAAGTTTAGTTGGGAAAACAGCTGTCATTACTTTCACGTATCTACCACCGATCTTGTTTCTAAAATACGAGTGTGTGATTTAGTTTCGAATTGTCGCCGTTTCAATCTACATCGCTGTTTCCATATAAAACACTCACTTAAAAGTGCGTTAGGATGTATGGTGCCAATTTCTTTGCTCGAACTTTGGTATTGAGAGGCACACGTGCATGTTTTACACACAACATTAATTCCCTCATCTGAAAAGCAACAATAGTATCAATATAGTTTTGTATACTATTGTGGTCTACTATTGTATACTATTGAGCATACAGTCTACCTGGTGGTAACATTTTAAATCTAAAATGAATATTTTTTTTAAGGGTTAAATAATTTCGACTTGTCTACCACATGAATAAATAAGGATTACGTATACCTAATCCGTATTTTTATCTACGCCCTATAACTCAATGATTTCTCCAGATGGTACATTGATTATGATTTTAAGAACTTATTTTGTTTTGATTGTACGAATAAATCTTAAAAAAAACTTACCACATAAACATCTATGGGCGACAACATTTGAATCATCGGATGCTTCTATTTTAATTCCTATAGAAGAATCGCGTCTGATACGATCTCCAGTATTTTGACATAAACTGTTGAACGGTTATTGAAATTAGTATTTTTTTTAGATTCCAACAACTATTTATTCAGAATTTGACATTCTTACCAAATCGGATCAAACGACGCTGATACATCCTTATCAGTTTTATCGACTAAAATATATGATGAAAAATTAGTATTGAATAATAGATAGATAGATAGATAAACTCTTTATTGTACAGCAATACATGTTGCAAACACAAAATTTAAGTAACACGAAACGTGTTGGTGTATTTCATGAATGACCGGCAGGCGGCAAAGAAATTTTAAGAGTCTTCTCTAACTGTTTGTAGGTAGTTTTTGGGTCTTCGTGCAACATTTTCTTTACCGTCTTGATATTTTTATTCGTTACAGAAATTGAAGGAAGGCCACTTTACTCATCATCTTTCAAGGAAAATTTTCCTTGTAAACCATCTAACAATTGTTGCACGGGGGGACGGTGCAAGGTCTCCAAAAGCTGATACTAATAAATTTTTATACCTACTCACTTTCATTTAAACCAACTTCAAAATGGTATTAACATCATTGCACGAAAATGATCTCATTCGAATTCCATGGTTGTAAAGCTAAGCGCGCGAATTGCAGTAAAAAAGTGAATACAACATTTTTTTCGTTTTGATTTAATGGCTTTCGGAATTCGAATTTCATATAAATGATGTTTTAAAAACGGTACAGCTCAAATGAGTTCTCTTTCTGTAATTTGAGTATCTCAAAATTTACCTATTCACCCTATGTGTCACTATTCATCGCTCGGGGGTGAAGGAAAATATAGTGAGGAAACCCGCAGAAACAAAAAAAACTTTGACATGTAATTCATACATTAGACGGCCGATTAGCTTGTACATCGCCATTAGCCGATTACAGTGCTTCTGTCTGCTCAACCAAAGGTCCCGGCTTCGATTCCCGATAGGACACGCATATGACAATATTGTGAAAATTGGATTTTTGTATTTGAGAGAATCAACAGAGGTGGATTCGGCGTTGGGTTTGTGGACGGGATCATGAAGGTTCAGAATAACTTTTTTCTGAACTTCGGAAGTCCCATGAGCGGTCTGGATTCGCCCCCTGATTCACAGATAATTTTATTACGTAAGTGGTCATCAAATTCCGTAACTAGTCAAACTCGTTATTCCTCTCAATTTGGGTCTCGTCTAATTCGTTAGTCGTCTAAATCTGGACTTGTCTAAATCTGAACTAATATGGTCTAAATAAAATTTGTACAGTCGCAGTGTACTTATATAATAATTGGTATTCATTTTTGTTAGGTTTTCGCGATTACTATACATAGCAATTAAACAATTTTAACGGTTTAAATCGCGTATATTTGACATTATTTATATCCCGACGTTTCGAACACTTTGCAGTGGACGTGACAAAGTTGTTTAATTGCTATTCATTTTTGTTTTTCTTTCGGATTATTCTGTAGCTAACATGTTGCATAGGTACGTTGTTATGAGATTTTCTCGCTGACAGTTTAATTGAATGCAGTATTTTGTGGATCGATTATTTATCTGCTGTCATAAAAAATATTTTCCATTAAAAAAAACATACCTACCAATATAAATTTCTTGGAAAATCTTGTTATATAATTCGTTTATTTTTTAAAACATTATAAAGGTTTGTCGGAGTCGCTGTAATATAACTTTAAATTTAATTTTATTATATATTTAATATATAAGGTAATAGTGTGTTTGTGGATTGCCAAATTAGGCGAATAACGAATTATTCGAGTGCTGAAATTAGAAGAGTAACGAATTTTATTAAAGTTACTCGTCTAATTTCGTGTAACTCGTAACGAATTTGATGACCAACTAATAAATTGTTAATTTGTGTCTCGCTTGGAATAAGTATGGAATTACCAAATTCTTTCATTTCCATATTTTGTATTCCTTTATCTTTGTATTTTTGGCTTATCTTATTTTTGTCTGTTTGCACGGTTTCATCTAGTCCTTTCAGTTTCCTCTTGCTCAATACTGAAGAACAGACACTTCTAATTCGCGATGCTGGATTCCATTTCATTCTGGATGATTACAAATTTTATTAGGTTCTACGAAGACGTAGTTTTAGAAAAAAGTGTAGAGATGTGTTTCCGTGATATCAGAAAATTGCTTAAAATTGGCTGAACACTAAAACTAAACTATTTATTTGGGAGCCTGGGAGAATGATTGCTGAGGTGTTTACGATTGTATAGAGGATTTCCCGCTTCAAATGTCCAGAGTGTATAAGTACCTACTCGTAACTATCAAACCGCACCCATGTTGTGTCGCGCGTGTTGTTAAGATCTATGAACTGTACGGCATTATGAAATTATGAACAATTAATTATAGATGTGGCATTATGAATTATGAAATTATGAATGACTAATGTATAAGATTATGAATTATGAAAATTGCGGAAGATGAACATATAGTCCACCTGAGTGGAAGCTGTCGTCCATAGACATCCGCGATACATGCCAGCATCAGTCCAGTGTCAAACGTTGGCACGCCTCCCGGATGCGCTGCCTACCTTTACAGATTAAGGAATGGATTGGGAGAAAGGGTTGGAAAAATGGAGAGGGATAGGATAGGATGGGATGGGAATGGGCTCTGGCATATCTCACTCGCTACCGAAACACGTACGTACATTGGGGAAATACGATAAAGTAGGAAGTAGGATCGATAAATACGATAGCTGGAGGGAGAGAGTGCACGCTTCAATTCAACAGCCGCTGGGCGCACTCGACTGGCCTAGTTACCCCTCTCTCACAGAATAATACTACCTTGAAATGTATTGCATTTCCCACTTTATCATATTCCCCAATGTATGTACATGTTTCGGTAGTGAGTGAGATATGCCAGAGCCCATTCCTATCCTATCCCTTCCCACGTCCCCAACTCTTTTTTCCAAATCCATTCTTTCATCAGCAAAGGTAGGCAGCGCATCCGGGGGCGTGCCAAAGTTTGTCATTTTGGACTAAATGTTGGCATGTATCACGGATGTATATGGGTGACAGTAGCCACTTACCACCAGCTTTAGAATAACACCACTCATTTTCTTCCCGTGGGTCTCATAAAAAAGTAAGGGATAACAAAATGTCTACCACAAGTCTCGAGGAACTGCACCACCTCTAAAACTGGACTCGCCAATTGGCAAGTGTAGCGTTTTAAGGCCAAGACAATGTGTACGAGGAAGCTCATCTCCAGCCGTGGATACCGACAGGACTGGTTGCACGTCAATACAAATGTGTTATCATCTATTGTCTATACTTAGTAATTCGCATAAAATATAAATCTTCCACTCGGAAAGCAACATTTTGGGCCCGTTTTTTCATTCCCATGCCGTATTTTAAGTTGTGGATTTCCCGCGTATACATATATTATTGTCCAGTGGATATTATTATCCATGAACATCTGCTATAGGTACAAGCCAACATCAGTCAACAGTGAAAAACGTTGGTACGCCCCCAGATACCGTCCCTACTTTTGAAAATTTTAAAAGTGGTTTCTGGATAAATGATTAGGATAGATGAGAAGTAGTGATTATAATAGGAGTATATAGTATATAATGAAGTACCCGTAAAGTAAGGTATACCATACCATCAGCTTATGCCTCTCCATTGCTGGATATAGGCCTCTCCCAAGGCTAACCAATACATACGTCCTTTAGCTCTTCTCATTAAACCACCACCGGCGAGTGACTGAAGGGCGTCTCACACTACGCTTCCCGGTACGTGGCCTCCACTCGAGGGCTCGTCTATCTCATCGGATGCCGGTCCTGCGGCAAATAAGACCTGCCCAAAAGTAAGGTACACTAACGATATTTTTTTTCTCTGTTCACATTTCTGTTTTTTATTTCCAACACCAAATTTTTGACATTTATTCGTATTTGCAATAGAATCTGTAAAACAAAATAAACATTGCATGTGTCAATAGTTTTGATTTTATTAATCTAAGCCAGCTACTTTGGTTTCTTCTGTTCTTTGATATAACGATACTAAAAACATTGACATATTCACTTTATACATAACTAGCTATTGCCGGGACTTCGTTCGCATATAGTAATTCAGATTGTAATCTACATATTTGGGAAAATTTCAACGAAATCGGTTCAGGCGTTTCGACGTGATTGATTAACAAATATCCAAACATCTCTAAAGGGAAGCGTCGCTGAAGGGGGATCTGCGGCAGCTAGAGTCCAATAGGCATGATGACGGATTTTGAAATCCGCTTCTATAATGTAGATACACGTCTACTGTTTCCGAAAATAACATTATTTCAGCAATAAAATAAGTTTTAACGCAGATTATGCATTTTTTTTTCTATCTACTTTGAATTATGCGCGAAAACACTCGCAGGTGTCATGGCGTCGCTTGTGACGTTACATCTAGGTAAACGTAGGTAGGTAAATCAATCGAAGTTCAAGCGACACGGTGATGTTCACTGAGGCGTGACGTCATTCGCTCAGATTGGCGTTTTAGTTAACATGGCCGAATGCAGTATTTTATACTTTTATTTTATTGAAAATATTATTAATCTCAATGTTCACATTAAAACTGGTTAATTTATTAGAATTCTTTCAACATATTTTTTTCTCTAAAATCATTTATTCTTTAATTCTTTAATACTGTCATCATGCCTATTATAGGTCTAGCAATTTTAAGACCTAAAAGGTCCGGGTTGCTGAGGTGCATCAAAAGCTGTTCCTCAGTCCTGACTTTCGGCCAGAAGGGGTAGTATTCCGATGTTTTAGAGAAGCGAGACCGAGCAAGAATAATCCGTTAGATTTATTATATTATGTATTCTAGGTTAATGTACAGGTATATTCTATGGGCCTTAGTTGCCTGAAACAAATAAAAATATATAGAAAACTAAATAAAAAAATATTAGTGAGATATATATCCGCTTTATACATAATATAATTTTCACCCATGGATGAAAACATGGATTTATTTTTCACCTCAAACTTTATTTGTATATAAAAAAGATACCGGCCTATAACGTCCCACTTCAGTTCAGTTTCGGGCCATAATTTATTCATTTACACTTTATTGCACAATATCGTACAAAAGGCGAGCTTAATACCTTAAGGCATTCTCTATCAGCCAATGTAACACACCGAGCCGAAGAGATCGAGTGCCCGCACCATGCCTGCGCCCGACGTCTCTTCTGAGCGGCTGTCTCGCGCCTTATGGTCCGGTCCGGTTATTCTAGGAAGACTCTGACAGCTGACATAAATCTTTAACATGTAGTAAAAATCATTTTACAATTCGATAGTTCTTTATGAGAAATTTCCCTCTATTTTGTCGTATTATGTTTGATTATCACTTAAACGGTATTTACATAAAATGAATTAAATACACAACTGTCAGCGCTCTTCTTGTGATAACCGGACCATGGGAAGTAAGTATAACGGAATAACGAGAATCCCCCGTTCCGTTATAAATATCTCTGAATCCCACGATACAGGGAATGCTCATGTTATTTATTTAACACGTTAACCGCCATGGCGAACACACCATGAGTGACAGACTATCATCCCCCAAGGCCTCGCGAAAAGTGGAAAAATAGTCAATTTACGCCATCGTGTTTTTCACGTTAAAATGAATAAATATAAGTAAATAAATAGTCAAATATAAATATGCTATAGTCTGTATCTTTAAATTTGAGTTCGCCGGCCCGCTACAAACATTTGAATGTGGGTTGCTCGCGCGGTTACCGGTGTCCGACACGGCCTGAATGGAACAATGGGGTGTCGCTCACATGGTGTTCGTCACGGCTCGAATGGAAAAGTAGTGATTTTTCTTTGGCAGTTAACGTGTTAAGTTCGATCAAGCAATTAGGCGTTTTTACCCGGTGCTGGTAGATAACTCGATGACGTAGTTTCTTGGAAGAAACTATTGCTTCTTACGTCTCGGATCAACGATTCGTCAGAAGAAGTACTGGTGAGTGTGTCAGTCTAAAAATATAATTATTAATGTATATTATCATAATAGTACATTGTTACCCTAGGGGTGAAAGTGACTTATTTCAGTCCCGAGACCGGGTTTGGTGCCCGAGCGCAGCGAGGGCGCCAATAGGTCGAGGGACTAAATAAGTCCTGAACCTCTAGGTAAACACTGTGCTTTTCATTACGAATACAAGGAAAGTAAACGCAAGCCTTATACGCAAAAAATATTACTTCAACTTCCCAAGAATTTGCATTAATGTCGCTTTACCGCCTTTTTTTTTCTTTTTTACGCGCAACATTTTTCAAGCGCCATAATGCCAGCCAGTGTTTTTGAGTAGTACTTATTGCTAGCTTGATAAAAAGAACTTATCATTATAGATTATTTCTAATTTATGTCAATGATCTATCTAAATTAATTTTGACGCGGTTTAATCGGTGTCTTAAATAACATCGCAAACAAAAATTCTACAAAGTTAAGAATTAATATAGTATTTAATCGAAGTGTGGCTGTATAGGAAGTTAGATCATGGTTACATAGAAATGTGAAAATAGCTCTTTTTTTTTCCTAATTTTTCAGTTGAAGTTTTTCAGTCTGTCAGTTGAAAACGCTCACCCTAGGGTGTATTTGGGCTATTTTCACTTCGCTCCACAGGCAACTTCGGACCTACTTTCAGAGTATGAGTAATGAAAATATTATTAATATTTGGCCGTGTGGTGTTGGCCGCCTTTAGAATGTCACCATCCCATTTCTTCCCGTGGGTGTTGTAACAGACGACTAAGGGATAACGAGCCACACGGTACCTAACAACATTTTAAATCCAGACAACTCAGACGCTCTTGAAATTTTAGTTTTGTTCTTTACGTATTTGTCTTTGTAAGCGCCCTCTCTCATGGGTCGGTAAGCTACGAGCTAAAGCCGCACTCGATATGCATACTATGACGCTCGCACACGGGTCGGTGCGACAGCAGCGCGGCGCAGCTTGCAGTCGGTATGCGGGCATGCAACATGAACGCCACCCGCCTCGCTACATTTGTACGCAGTAATTTTATAACTTTGCGTATTTTGTCTGGTTATCAATGGCATAAAAAGAATGGCTAGTTCCATGAAACTATTTTTTGACCTACATACTACCCATATATGAACTTCGCCACATTTTCGCTCAATTCTCTTGCTGCTACAAATAGTCTGCTGCCGTAGTTGCGTTGAATATATGCATGCACCCAAAATCTCTCTTTTTCGTTTAAAATAAGTGTAATTTACAATAACATCATCATCACTAGACATGTTTCCTTTTTGATATTCCACCTTCTACTACGGTAATCTGACATAAAATGCCGACAGCATGCAGATGCCGTGTGCGACGTTGGCCGGTAAAGAGATTCGATATTGTGTAATTGGTACGTAGTGGCGGGGTTCTGCACACGGCAGAACCCTGTGAGAGAGCGGGCTAAATTTCTATGCTTTGTACCTGCTTTGTATTTGCTTACCTTTGCGTATTGTAGATAGTTGTTGCCATTTGAGAAGATACTTTTCTGGAAACTAATGAAAGAACTATGTGATATTGATAAATAAATAGGTCTACCTCTATATACGAGGGGGGCTCTACGATGCAGTTTATATAGGCGGGCGCAAAAGTTCTTATTTAAAGAAAAGTTGAACAAATAAATAATAATTTTTTTTCTTTAATATCATCTCGTAGAAGAGAGTCTTTTAAGAGGTGTTTCTTAAGTAAAAAGTAAGATAACTCTCCTTAAATACTTACTTTCCTCGGAAATCCTTCATTGTTGCTTTGTATTTAGGGGTCTCGTCGAAATGGCACAACATACTGGTAGGTTTTGATTTACTCGTGCTGGGTATCGGAGAATTATCTGCGGATGTAACTGTACCAAACCATTTTGCCCTTCTATGGTTCAGTGGAAATTTATCACTACATTTATATAAATTTTAATCTCCGGATATACTGTGACGATTTCGTTTCGCTTTTCCTTATTGTGTCGAGTGTTTATCGGTTTTAATTGAAATTTGGGGCGATTATGATAAGAGATCCAAATTTTTATTAATATCGGTTCAGTAATTTTGACAATTTAGGCAGGTTTTGTTTGGCTTTATAGCTCACAGAATCAGTATGCTAAAGAGGCAATGGGCAGGTCATATTTGTCGCAGCACCGACAGCCGTTTGGGTAGACGAGACCTCAAATGAGGGCCTCACACCGGGTACCGCAGTGCGGGACGCCCTCCGAGCATATGGACCGACAACTTTAAGAAATCCGCTTCTAAATATGTAGATACTTGTATACTTTATTGGGTAGTAAGTAGAAGAAAAACACTTTCCATTATTAACTGTCACTCGCCTTGATCGGAATACAATCAATCGTTAATTCGTCCTACACCTATACCTACCTACCAAAAGTTTACGAGTATGTTATTAGGATACAAACAAAACAAACTTTCTCATTTAATATATAATAAAGGTTAGTTAGGATACTATATATTTGATAATATTAGTATGGATGAAATGAAACAGTATCAGTCAGAATAAATTACAATTACCTCGATTGACTCTATAGATAAAACCATAAACATACGTATATATGGTATACAACGCAAGGTCGTGGAATTATATGGAAACCAAGCGTGTCACTTTTAGTGAGCAAATTTTAGTGATGGGAATCCACTCACCGATGAAACGAAATATCTCCCTTGACTCGGTTCACCACTTATGACAATTTTTTACAATTGATTATAGCGCAATTAAGCATTTTTGTGTTTTGTAACAAAGACTTTGTAACTACAACTAGCTTTTTATAGCGACACGGATCGGGAGAGACTGGACGAGCATTGTGAGAAGTAGGAGCTTAGCGCCAACTTACTTTATTTATCCGTCTATATCCGTAAATAAAACCTACCGCGTTCCTTCCGCGAACATTCTTGCATGGAATTCGACGCGCAAATCACTTTCTCTGTCAAATCGCTCGTCTGAACAGTGACTGGAATAGTTTTCTGCTCACAACGCAGTACTTCACAAAAGTGCCTTTTTATATCACTTATATTTTTAGTGAGCACTCTTGCATCTAAAAGTACGGTATGCAAAGAAAATGAAAGATCATAGATTTTTGATGAGAATTTCAGATTTTTACTACCTACGATATTTAGCAATAAATAGAATATGAAGATAAAAACAATTAAATTATTTTACTACATATGGACGGGGGATGTAGTATCTCTGAAAGAGTAGGTTGCGTCGAGGACTCTTTGATTAATAAATACAACAAAATCATACATCGACTATGAAAATTTTAGTTATTGTGGAGAAAAGAAAATAATCTTACGTCTTTTTACATCTCCATCTCCCTTGTAAATGCATTTTTGGTCTTTACACGGACACTTCCTTGCCTTCAGACGGATATTCCACTTGAAATCTTTAGATTGGCCAGTTGCATCCACTACCTACATACGAGTCGGGATAAGTTAGTGTATACTTAATTATTCATTGAAGAAAAATGAGAAATACAATGTCTCCAAAACTTTATTTGTAAATTCTCGAAAGTAGGCGGCACATTTGCACGTTTGCCGTCATTTGACATTGTTTAATCCGGCGCCATTGTGGCGAGCAAATAGAACACGTTCGTTGTGGTCGGGTAAATAATACCCATGTTCATTAACACACACGGAATGAATTTTATGATAATATTATTATTAAATATTAAAGAATTAAGCAATGTAAATATTATTTATGAAAATTAAATATTTTTTTATTATGAAATGAAGTTATAATCATCAAAAATATTATCTTTCTCCTAAGAATCAACTTTAATGATGTCGGTATGTATTGCACATGCGTACATGGGCGACAGCATCCGCTCACCAGACTTTGCTTTTCTGCTAAACAATGGTGTTATCTAATCCAGAAAATGAAAAATACAGAGCTAATACCTACCTATTGTTGAGAACTCGAGTAAACACTGCGGTACTTACTTTTAAAAAATCGGACTCGGGAGCAGATTGTGATTCAATTATATTTGTAAAATGCATTACAGCTGGACTCAATTTTTGTTGTATTGCTTTATCTTCGCATTCTGGCAAAATATTAACTTTCCCATCATACTGCTTTTGAATCCAATCTTGTTCTGCTATGTACGACGAAATTCTGTAATTCCTTGAGTGCTCGTTCAAATTTTTAACGTTGTCCAAATCAATCTCTTTTAAGTCAACACAAGTTTTCTTTTTCCTACTTTTATAATTACTCCATTCTGATGGGAACGCCATATCGGGTTTTCTTACAATATCTCTCCATCGTGCATATGGATTTAAGTTCACTCGGAAGTTTTTCCAATAATCACTAAATTTCAGACGAAATCGAGTTGCACAGTTACTCCTTTCACTATATTTTTTGTTTACGTCTACTTGCGTGTCATCGACCACGTCATCAATATTATTAGCTTTTGCCTTTTCTTTTGTACGGTGAGTTTGTTGATTCTTAGAATTATGTATTGAACTATTTTTACAAGAATTTCTGCTTTCACCTTTTTCATGTGTAATGTAATCCTTCCCTTTAGTGTCATTCGAAATATCACCCAACTGCACGCAATCATAAATGAAGTTTTTTAAGCTGTAATCTTTATTGTGATTCATTAATATGTTTCTTTTCGAGCTACTTTTTCTACGTCTAACAATCTTCTTGTGATTTTTCCGCAAAATCTTTGTAACTGAGGATGGTTTAACAATTCTCGTCACACTTATTTCCTTTGCAGTTCGATTAATTTCATATACACTGGATATAACTAAACATTTAACTAGGAAACCAGAACAATGTAGGAATGTGATCACTTTGTTTTGTTTATGTTTCCCCACTTTTCGATATTTTCTTTTGACCTGAAAACATTCAAAACCACTGGTTTTTAAGCCGTGGTTTATGTTTTTTATTGTACCATGAACTTTCGTAAAATTATTGAAATACCTTAAAATGTAATTTCTCCGACTCTTTATCGATATTTTTGTTTTGGCATTTTTTATATGTGTCTTATTGGAAGAATTTCGTTTTCCGTTGTAAGAATGTTTTTTATCATTCTCGGATTCATGAATTACTTTCAGTGACTTTATGGTTACTAATTGTTCATATTTTAAAGATTTTTGTGTGAGATTTTTAGTTATAGTTTCATTTGCAAACTGTACTATATTTTCTTTACTACTTCCATTTCTATGAATATCATGTAAGATATGTGCTTCTATGTCAAGTATTTCTTTCGGAATATCTATATTTTCGCTAAGTTTTCTTTTAATATTTAAGTTAGTTTGACTTTTCAACTTAGGTTCAAGTAAACAGGAAGATTTATTAACAAGAGCAGCTCTGACTTCAATATGCTCTGAGATATTTTTAATATTTTTATGCATATTGGCATTATAAAATTTATTATTTAGTACCAATCTAGTATTCATAGACATATACTTGTAATCGTTCATTTCTACTCCTTCAGATTTATAAGTATCTTCGTCATCGTCGTCATATAAAGGAGTTTCATCAAATGCTTTTTTCTTACATTTTGATATACGATAGGTAGGTTTGCAAGTAGAACTTTTATCTTTAGAACGGTCGTCATCGTAGGTATCCTTCTTTGAAAAATATTTTGAAAATTCACTATTCACTTTTGGTGTTTGTTTTAATAAAGGTTCTCTGTCAGTATCATCATCGTCGCTGCTCTCTTCTGATGAACCTCTGAATGTAAATAAAATTATTATTCACTGGTGAAGTAAAGATTTCTAATACACTAAGAATCGCAACATCTCAACCTGTGTTCACTCATGGCTACTCTAACATATTAGTAATGTAATAAGGGATAGATTGGTTTTGAGTACATTACTTAGTGTATTACAGAATTTAGATTGTGAATATGCAAAGTGCAAACTAGGGATTGATATGTCTAACTTCAATACTGATTGTAATCGGTTTCATTTGGTAGAATTAAACGTGTATACATATAACTGTTAATACCAAAACCCCTGTCTGTACCTGTCTCTACTCTGACGTACTATACGTATATAATAATATGTACGTTCAGGCTATTTTGGCGATCTACTGATTCGATTGAGGTTTTCACTATCCTGATGAATATTTATTCAGAATTTAACAGATTTCTGCAAAATCAAACTGTCAATTTTGAATACGTTTGTATTTTGTACGGTAATAAAATTGAACTAAGTATTTCCTATTAAGCAAAAACAATCTATTTCAAGTAGTTTATAAGTAGTAATGATAGACACTATAGTCATACTTTTCCAGACTAACGTCGCTCATGTCGCCGTAGTCGGCGGGATTCATGCAGATAGTGCACAACTGACCGATGTCTGAGAAGCAACACTCGCAGTATGTCCCCGGACAACCCCGGGATTCGCATCTGAAAACATCAAATTACAGCCTTTGTTCACGACTTCGCTAAAGAACTCCTTAAAGAATCCTATCGAGGGTTTACTGCGAAAACCGATTAAATGCTAGAAAAGTGGTTATATATTTTTTTTTATGGAAAAAAGGCGGCAGCGAGCATACAGTCCACCTGATGGTAAGTGGATACTGTCGTCCATAGACATCCGTGATACATGCCAACTTCAGTCCAGAATGACAAACGTTGGCACGCCCTCAGATGCGCTACCTACCTTTGCAGATTAAGGAATGGATTGGGAAAATGGGGAGGGAGAGGGTGGGATGGGAATGGGCTCTGGCATATCTCTACCGAAACACGTACGTACATTGGGGAAATACGATAAAGTGGGAAATGCAGTACATTTCAAGGTAGTCTTCTGTGAGAGGGGTAACGTGGCCAGTCGAGTGCGCCCAGCGGCTGTGGGAATGCAGCATGCACTCTCCACCTACCACTAAATATTTTGGGTGAATTAAAAAAAGGATGAATAATAATTGTGAACATATCTTCAAAATTCACGTATTTTACAATAAATATAGGCATGTTTACAATTACACCTTGAATTACCTGATGTTAATATAAATATGTAGTTCAGTAATTCTGAAAATATTAGCAGCTCGTGCGAGAGAAATGTTATAAATTAATAATCATAAGGTTGGTACGGGGTTATAATTAAATAAATCTACGGGGAGAAGTATCTAATATACGCGTGTCACTGAAATTACGCAAAAGTTGAAAATAAGTTGTTTAGTATGGAGAGTTGAATCGATTCTAAGTTTATACCGTCACCACCGTCATGATGTTCAATACGCAAAATGTGTAATACCCAATTTTGTTCAATTAAGTTAATTTTTCAGTACGCAAAGCATTCAATACCTAAAATATTACCCACGCGTATTAAACATCATTATGTATCGAACATTCGCATCCGCATGCATTGAACATTATGCGTTGTGACAGTTTTTACAGGTTTTTTTTTCATGATCGACGCTGCCCGAATCGCGTTGCGCACACAGGCCGCAGCGCGCCCGGTCTGAGCGCTACGAATCTTTTAGACAGGGCAACCAAAACCTTACTTACGTGTTTATAACTTTTGAGTTATTACTTAAAATAATTTTATTTTTCACTAGAACGGTGGTTCTACATATTTTAAATTGATTGACATGTTTAAAAAATGCATAATTTCGGCGACACGTTGTATGTTGAATATAAATTTACTACCGTATAATGTGCGTGTTTAAATCATCTGGATACTCCGTAGTGCCACATAGTATACAGTGCGGTTCTTTTGGAGCAGTTTCAAGAAGTGATCGAAGCCACGAACACCTGATAAAATTGTATTGAATTTTTCAATTTCATTTGTGCAATACCACCATATCTTCATTTATCTTTGCAATTTCACTAACAAGTTAGGGAGTTTTCGGTTACAATGCATTGAATTACTGAAGATAATGACGTAATTGAGTAAACTTATTTTCAGTATAGACTTTTGGTTAAGATTTTCTAACTTAAAATGTCGTCGTTTCAAGATTTTGCTTAAACAGAAATATGATTTTATATGTATATTTATTTGTATATGGTATGTATTGTCACATTTTTGGTGTTTTCTATTTTCTAATTTAAATCTGCGCCTGCAATCCCTTTTCTGTGTAATCTGATGGTTGCCTGGTAGAGAATGTCTTATGGCATTAAGTCCGACCTTTTGTACATATCATTGTGCAAGGAAGTTTAAATAAAAAAATAAACGATTAAGGTAGTCTGCTGTGAGAGAGGGGTAACGAGGCCAGTTGAGTGCCCCCAGCGGCTGTTGGATTGCAGCGTGCACCCTCCCCTTCTTAATTGTATGGGCCCACAGGATTACTTACGGTATATGATTGTTCAACCGCTGGCGAAATGTCAATCTTGCTTCGGATGAGTACTTGTATTCCCGATGCAATTTCCTTCTAGCGAATTTCATGAAACTACCTAAACGTAATTTAGTTGCATAATAAAGAACAGCCAGAGTAAGTAAATTCGTCTTTATATAATATCTATTAAGAATAATCTTTATTTTTTGGTTTGTCTATTTGTCTGTTTTATTACGTAAATACCAGGAATTTACCGGTTATTTTTTTGTTGTTTCCATTGTACAGTCGAATCACGAACGTTTACACAGAATGGTATGAAATAACTTTTATTCCACTAGAAATAATTATATTGAATTATATTGAAAAATCCTATTTAATTTCACCATTGCTTGGATAATGGATAATAATAATTGGATTTTGATAAATGACACAGTAAATCCTGTCGGATAAAATATAAAATACAACGGTGAAAATTGCAATAAAATCGGGCTAGTATTTCTGGAGAATAGCGCGAACAAACGAACAGACAACAACAGAGATAATTATCGAAAAATTGTCTGTACCTCTAGTCCTCAATATATGGTTATACAACCACGTGGAGCGAGCTCTAGCACGATCAGGTTGGTACAATCCCATGATCACGTGACGGAGCCGTAGGCCATATGGCTCGAATAGTGCGAAGAACCATAAAAGGACGATCAGCACAACTAATAGGGAAACTAAATATTAATTGTAATGTCTTATGGGAAACTAAATCCATGGTGGGCGTGAATAAGTTGATAAGTCAAAATTACGAGTATGTACCTTATTGTCAGGACATCATTTTTAAAGTTTGCTTAGTTATGCAAAATCCGTTTTTAATTATTGTATTTCAGTTTTTATAACTAAATTACTGGTTCTTGCTGTATCTTTCAGACAGTGTAAAATAGGTTGCTAAATTATGCTTTTTTATGTTGAAGGTGGCGTGTTGGCGTGGTCCGCGTGATGGTAAGTGGCTACCGCTGTCCATGGACACCTACAACACCAGGGGATATACGTATGCGCTGCAGGCCTTGTAAAATCTTATTTACAGCTTTCTTGAAGAACCCCATGTCGTAGCGTAGTGAGAAAACCTCAGTAGGCAGTTCATTCCACAACATTCGGGTTCGCGCTATAAAGTGTTGTGACGACCGCACTGTGCGCAGCGAATCTTTGTCAAGAAAGTGTGGATGACGACGATGACGGAAGGCGCGAGGGTAAAAACCCGAGTTGGCATCAAATTTAACAATACTTCAGAACATTTCCCGTTATACAGGCGGTAGAACACGCAGACTACTTGTGAGAGTGGGATGAACAACTCGTCGTTGGATGGAGTCAAATGGGCGTTTTTCCACTCGCCGGCAATTGATAGTGAGCCTAATCTGTGTTTTGTAAAGCATTAGACGTTGCGCCGGGGTGAAATACCTCTTTGTTTTGTTCAGCACGCCGAACTTTTTGAAGACTAATTGAATTGTTCTGATAGAAAATTGATTTATTCAATCACTCACCGATGACTTATCAAGTTATTCACGTATGAAAAGTATCTAAGAAGATTTATATAATAATACCATGTGCCAAGAAAGTTGTTAAGTTTATAATAACTGAATAGAATAACTAATCTATTTTGATATTAAATTAGGTCACATGAATAACTTAATAAGTCAATATGTTCTGTTTTGATATTGAAGCAAGTCGATTTATATAATAATACCACTTGGCGAGAGAGATGTTAAAAATTCACAACTGTGTTAAACAAAAGTAACAAATGTATCGAGATAATCAATAATTCACACCATAGACAAGAAGGCCTGTAGCTAAAATTATGATAAATCAGATTAATATGCAAGTCGAATTAGCAACATATTGACGATCACAAAGGAAATATAAATATATAATGTATGTGGTGTCGACAGGCTTTAATATCTATCACCGTGGGAGTCGTAAAAAAAGTAAGGTATAACAAAGCCACAAGCCCTGAGGAACTTCTAAAAGAGTGGACTCTCCAATCCCTTTGGCCAGCGTGGCGTTTTACGGCCATACATCCTTCATGCACAAGACACGATACATGGTACGGTACACGGGGAGGCCCGTGTCCAACAGTGGATGTTAAAGGGCACGGTTACTTCTAAGTAATATCAAAAGGCGATTTGAAGAAAATCGCCTTAGGAGCTAGATGATAAAAGATAAAGACCATGTGGTAGTAGTCATTGGAATAAGTTTATATCCAGCAGTAGAGAGACACAGACACGATGATGCCATACTATCGTAATGTCATAGGCTTTTGTGTGAGTCCAGAGACATGCTTAAAAGACGAACACAAACTGACCAAATATTTAAATAAACATTTGTATATGACAGCAGACAAGGGCACTAGCAACTGGGCTATTGAAATAAATACCCGTAATCGTAATCAGCCCGATCTTCTTCCAGTGCTGGACACGGGCCTTCTAATGAGCAGGGTCTCGTGCATGAGGGATGTATGGCCTTTAAAGGCCACGCTGACCAAGCGGATTGGCGAGTCTACTCTTTTAGAGGTGGTGTAGTTCCTTACGGCTCGTGTTAGCGGCTTTGGTATCCCTTAGACGCCGTTTACGACACCCATAGGAAGTAATAAAAATTGTTGGGCCTTGCAGTGGAACTAAAGATATAGAGGGATAGATAACGCAAGCTGTGAATCGCTGTGTGCCCGAAATTGAAGCTAAGCGTCTACTTTTTGCGCTGATCTTTTTGACGCGGACCTATGTTACTAGCAAGTCGTTGCTACAAAACACAAAAATGTATAATTGCGCTATTATTGTAAAAATACGTCTAAACTTGTAAACCGAGTCGAGGGAGGTATGGTATGGTATGGTTTCATCGGTGAGTGGTTTTCCATTACTAAAATTGACTCACTAACGCATGCCATATATACCGCTCGTGCTGGAGCGGATAACCGGTGGGAGAGACGAGTCCTCCAATGGAGACCACGTACCGGGAAATGTAGCGTGGGACGTCCTCCAGCCAGGCGGACTGACGACTTGAAGAAAGTCGCGGGTAGTGGCTGGATGAGAAGAACGGAAGACTGTGTGTGGTGACATTCTTTATGAGAGGTCTATATCCAGCAGTAGAGAGACACACGCCGATGGTATGGTAAGGTATCGAGGTACAAACTTACCAATTTGCACATAACGCCGCAAGTCGGGTGGATGCGGGTTGGGTAAGCAAGGCACCGGAGATGGAGTCGTGGACATTAGGGGAACACTAAATGAGGAAATTAAAGAACGGAAGAAAGATGCCAAGAATCCCGAGCCTTCTATGTGGACCTCTGCGTCTGGGGTTCCCGCTGTAAACAAATAAGTTTAATCAGGCATCGATACAAGAACACTAGCAGAGTACCTAAAGGCAAAACGTTCTAATTCTTATTGGACACATCGGGACTAGAAAATTGTAACAAAGTCATATTTTTCTTCTTCTATTTGAATTTGTCAATCACGACTTTTCTTCTATTGCCACTTTTTGTGGTTTTGATAATGTATTAGGTGTCTGATAAATCGGAACACATTGGAAAGTGTAGAGGGAATTTATCCGATTTATGATCTCCGATCATTAGAATCGGAAAGTGTAAAACGCGCTTTAGTCGCAGATAGTCTCGCCTCTGACCACAACGGAGCATTTTTTAAACGTTATAGTAGTGCGTATCACATCACGACTGATTCCTCTATAGTTTTATCGATCGATTGTGATTGTGTTGTCGCGTGTCTTAGCGACTAATAGCGTGACCACACGACCGGCCGCGTTATTGATTGCGGCAACCAGTAAAGCTGCGACATCGTGTGTCCGACGCTAGTCAACATCCTAATTCCGAAGGCGGCGACAGGCAACAACAAGGAGTCGCCCGTCGCCTCGACGACAAGTAGCTCCAGATGACACGTCTTCGGGTACTACAGGCGTGTGTGGTGTCGCCATACGTCGGCAACAGATAGCATTGTTGCCTGACTCTGTCGACGCCTTCGGAATCATATACTTTATTGTCTCAAGAATTGACAAGTCTTGTACGTGAAGGGATAGAGCACTGTATACTATAAACTCACGTTGCAATTGTGACTGGAACCTGCCATGGTGTCTTATTGTCATCAGCACCCAGTACAGACTGTAGTCAGCTATCATGTGAGTCATCAGCTTGAATGTGGTTATTATCATAAATACTACCGAGCGCGTCAGATAAGTTTTCTCCGACGTCAGTAGACGGAACGAAGTCGTCTATGAAACAGTTTAAAAATATCAGTTAATAAGGTGAGGTCGTGTAACTGGCTTTTGTTAGAATAACACTGTCCCATTTCTTTCCGTGGATGTCGTAACAAGCGACTACTTATAAGAGATAACAAAGCCGCTACCATAAGCCCCGAGGAACTACACCGCCCATAAATGAGTAAACTCGACAACCCGTTTGATACGGGTAGTGTTTTAAAGCCATTCATCTATCATGCACAGCTGTCCAGCTGTGGATGCTAATGGCTGGTTACGGTTACGATAAGGTTAACGGTAGCCATGCTCGATTTACATGTGTGAAGTTCAAATCGTCAACCCGTACCACTCGAGTTTCTATTCATGTATCTACGAATATTTAAAAATATCACTGTCTAGGCGGTGAAGAAAAACATCTCTTATCTCTCTTAATTACAAGAGCAGGATTGTGCCCGACAATACTAAGAAGTGCTAAAAAACTTCGTCCTTTGCCAAGAACCGAAACTGAGAGATTTCTTCTAAATAATTTAAGAGAGAACTAAATAATTTTCTAAAATATTTAGTTCTAAATTAAGGACTTACAGTGATATATTTAGCTCGTTCCCTTCTGTTCAATGGCAGGACGGTTTCTCTGCCCTGCCGCAACCTCTTGAGGTCCAACTCTCGCAGCTCTTTTGTGATGTAGCGGTTATCAAAACGAGACCTCGTGTCGAACATGTGCTGATAATATTTAGCCCTGAAAGTCAAGTTCTTTTAAGATTATAGTAAAATTGTCGAAAATAATTGGTGTCAGCTACGGAATAGTTTTAGAAATCACAAAATATCAAATACATCTTATTTTTACTATAATGAGTGTTATAAATTCAAGATTATTTTAAATTTGTCGTTATTTTGTTGTGACAGATTTCGATGGTCACATTATTATCAATTTTTAGTCACGAATGGTACAAAATGATAATTGAAAATTTGTTTGTAAAACGAATACCCATTAAAGGGGAAAAAAATGCTTTTCATGAAATTTTAATTTTTTATGTTTTGCCCACTACTGTATCAATAAAGTTCCCGCAATTTATAAAATTGATTATACTGTATGTAGGTAGATTGATTAATAATATCGATCTAATCAAGACTGTCTCTTGCGCTTGTTGGTGGGGCGAAACATCAGATAGATGCTAAGTGTTATTAATATTATCGCCAGAGCCATTGCCGAATGCGGGCGTGCGCTCGGACCACGCGTGCGTTGCCGAACCACGTAGAGTTTAAATGATGTTTAACAGTGATGTTTTAATTGAGCTGATTACACCTTTGCTCTGAAACTTATGAGAATGTTTTCGAATGTAAATCTTAAGACATCCTTACCTGAATATAATCAGCGCCAAAAACAAACTGGTAACACAAGAGCTCCAAGATAACCATGTCAGTAGAGGATCCGCTCTGTTTCTTATGTCAGTTACTATACCGGCAGCCACTTGACTGGCCGACTTGGAGGCGTTGCTACTAAACGAGTAGGAGTGATGCATGTGGATTTCCACATATAACATTGCTCCGATACGATCTGAGAACTTTCGTAGTTCTGAAAATTATGGAATGAATAACTTTCAATCAAAATTGGAGCGTCAATGAAAATATATTCCAATTGCGAACATTGTTGGTTGGACTTGAATTGACTTGATTCAATCAATGAATCTGAACTAAAGAACCTTAAGAATAACTTTAACCGTTTTAGACTCTTAATCTCAAAGGTTTAAGACCATCAAATGTTAAAAAGGACAATAATGCTCATGAGCGGTTAACGCTCGAGTCTTCAAGTTTCGTTAGGATTATTCATAATAATCTTGTGATCAAGGTTCACTCAGCGCTTGAGCGTCGTGCGCTTAGCATACATTTTTACAACACTAATTAACGCCCGAAGTACAGCACACAGAGCTCGAATCAAAGCTCGAGCCCTACGTTGGGGTAGGTTGCGAACCTTTTAACGACACTATCCGGAACACATAAACCGTGATCAGATAGATGCTTTATGTTGCTTTGTAATTCATTCAAATATAGGTATGTAGGTAGGTAGGTAGTACCTAGGTATGTAGGTGGGGCCGTATGTAGGTATGTTTCTATCAGTCAGTTACATAAAGGCGGCTCTACATTCACGCCGTGTAGCCCAGCGAACAGCCGTGAACTCGGTTTTCGTGTAAAGAGGCGTCCTCGGGGCACACAGTTTACGTTGGAAATTTTCGTCTCGACTTCACGGCGTGGATTCTCGTTGCGACTTCACGGCGTGAATAACAAATTCATAGCGGATGTTACGTACGTTAGTATGTTTCCGTAACTATACTTAGTGTCGAGAAAAATGAGCCACGAGCCCTGGTTTCGAGCCTTGAGTCGAAGCTAACGAACCTTTACTAATAGAGCTCGAGTCAAAGTTCAAGCCCTACGTTGGGGTTCGAGCCCGCTAAATACTTTACGTTGCTTTGTGGTTAATTCAGATATATTGTAGTAATAGAGCTAATTCCATTGATAGTATCATTTATTTATTCATTTACAAATTATTGTTATAGCAAAAGTCGAACTTGCCACACCATCATTATATAGCCCCAAGGGTGGCTGGGAGAAAATGCTTTTTAGCATCAAGTTCGACTTTTGCTAGTGTACCTATATAAAATAAAACAAGTGAACAACATTAGGTACCTATATAAAATAAAATATGAAATAAAATTTACAAACGTAATAACTATTACTCTAAGTATTGAGGATTTTCTTAGAAAATATTCGTGTGGCGTTCATAGGTTAGGTAGCGGAGATAATAAGTTAGTGATTTTTTTTTTGGAATGTCTAAATTCTTGTGGTCCTAATGGCCTTTCAATAGTCACCGGACATGTATGGTTTAAGGCGAGCGCAGAAGGCGCTCCCCCGCCGGTAGACCGCCGGAAGGAACGGGGCTCGGCTTAGGGCGTTGCTTTGGGAGGGTACCGCGGGATCGCGAGTTGGTGAGAACGTAAGTTAGTGATATGGTAAGTAATGCATGCTTTAAGTTTTTTCCTTTATCATTTAAATACATACTTAAAATGTGAACGCCCGCGAGGGCAAAACAGCTGTGCAATAATTTGAATGTCATCTGTAGTTACCGGATTTAAACAAATAAATTTAATTTGAATAATCATAAACAATTAAAATATACATACATACATAATACATGTTTTATGCAAGTCATGCAAGACATAACATACTTGTCTAAGCTAAGTCAAAAAGTTCACGAACCCTAGTGACTGTTAGTCTAACAGTCTGTTACTAAGTTGCTAAGCTACAATCGCGAATCTAAATTCACCGTTCAAGTTATAACGCGCGACGGTAGATAATCAATTTCAACGCAACCTTTCCAAGGATTGCGCATCATGTTTAATAATCTTGAACACGCAATGTTTTTATAGGGTGGGATAAAGAACGCAAATTGTAACGCTTTCGGGAAGTTTTGTTAATTGTTTTTTTTATTTGTTCATTTGATAAAGTCATGAATGTTTATTTATAACGACATCAGCCTATAACGTCCCACTGCAGGGCACAGGCCTCCCCTGGTAGATTACGGTTTCAGGCCGTAATCCACCAGGCGGGCTCAATACGGATTAGTGAATACACATGCTCTAGATTTTTCTTTGTGTTTATAACATTGTAGTATCAGATATATTATATTGAAGTATTGATTTCATTGAAACGTACAGAATCGATCACAATAGGTAGGTACCTACTTGTAAAAGCAAGTCAGGGGCTAGCACCCGCGATTGTAAACACGTAATAATAAACTGAGTAAAACAAATATAACTTGCATTAATGCGTAAACATATTAATGCCAGTTCACTAAGCGAAAAGTTAGGGTGTAACAGAACGCAAAAAAGTTTGCATTTGTGCGAACACCATCAAACTCAACACTAACAACACTCTTCAGAAGAGAGTGATTTCAACGAAATCATCTCTTCAGAAGAGTGTTTCAACACTCTTCCCACTAACATTAGGAAAGCCCCTTTTAGATTTTCATTTAAAAAGTTGCTTCGTCGATAATATGGGACAGAGGACTGTATTTTGAGGTATTTAGAAAGAATTTATTAGAATATTACAATATTCTCTTATTAAATGAGCTTGACCCCGCTAAGTATAGGTAGTATATTATCGTTATTGATATACAAATCTTAGTATTAATATCGCCAAATAAGTAAAATGTGCTTGGGACAACGATTTTCCCGTTAGTGGATAATTATAATTAGTGCCCATATATATTGTATATATATTAATAATATATATATATATTGCACCTAGGTGTTATATGTGTATTGTACTGTTAGTAGTCATTTTTAATGATTGCATCATTACACAATGCACCGCCCTTCATATTTCTGCTTAACCAAAGGTTGACTGGCAGAGAATGCCACTAGGCATTAAGTTCGCCTTTTGTACAATGTTTGTTTGTGCACTAAAGTTTAAATAAATAAAATAAAATAAACACTCAGTCGGTTGTTTAATGCTATTGGTACATACAGAGACGAGCACAGAACATAGATACAGTGGATAGAGAAAGGAAGAATTGATAGTGTAACTGGACTCTCTATCCCTTTATACTCCATTTTTTCCAAAGCTTCAACTTAAGTACGGATAAATTATCACTAGTGATTGCAAATATATATAGCTGCCTCCACAGAACATTTAAGAGGTTCGGTGGATTTTAACCTCCTTGAATGTTCTGAGTTCTCGTCTCCCAACCGAGTGAGTGTTCGCACAATGCAAACTTTTTTGATACCCTACCTTTTCGCTTAGTAAGCTGGCATCGATATGTTTACGCATTAATACGAGTTTTGTATTGGAGTCATTTTATCATTACATTTTATTTATCATTATCTACTATAAAAAAATCGTGCATTTTTATACTGATTTTCGCGTTTAACATCTTGACTAGCCGAATTGCTGCCCAGCTGCGGACCGGATTTTTGCCTTGACGGCTGACCTTCAGCAAACAATCTAGTTTTGATTGGTACCCAAACTCCGGGTCGATCACTAAGTCTTCACTGGGTCCAGTCCACCAAATAAACGAATTCAATGCAAGTGCTGCATCCTCTAAGAGTTCGTAATTGGGTTATTATAACGTTCGTTGTCCCAACTGAAAGTACAGTTTTGTTCTACAACCTTAGAATAATAACGCTTCTACAACGTTGTTATTGCGGCTGACGTCATCTTGCTGCCTTTTGAATATACATAGTTAATATTGAAATGTATTATGAATGAAACTTACTTTTTCTAACACTCGCCGCGATATTCCCTCTCACAAAGTCCGTTTGGGCGCAGAAGTGATTTACAGACTTCACGGGCCAACATGTAATTTTTGCGATGTATCCGACATTGCAAAAGGATTTGTTATGTCCAACATTAACTTTACAGTTTTCAGAACCTCTATGTAAAGCCTCAAGGCAGCGGTCATAGGGTTTGCCGAATTGACTGTTGCAGACTCCTAATGTGGAGTGGAGCCATAAGAAAGCCGATTGGAGTACTCGCACTGCAATGAATATGATTTTAATCTGGTTCATTTGACCACCGAATTGTAGAACATAAGGTATCTACAAAACGTAATGCATTTGTTTCGGTAGTGAGTAAGATATGCAAAAGCCCATTCCCATCCCATTCTATCATATCCCTCCCCATTTACTAGATTGACGTTACCACTTACCACCAGAGGGACTGTAAGCTCGTCTGCCACCTACTTTCCATAAAAAAAAAACAAAAAGAATAACCATTGTTTGTTCTCTGTGTTTATTTTTAATTTTAAAATATAATCTTACTTACGCTTTCATTAAAAATATACTACCGCTAAGAGACCAATATTATTTCATTATCATTATACACGCATGTGTAGAACATTGCCAGTCATTACGTTTGAGTTCATATTAAGGTTACTTAACCCGACCTCACAACGGCAGAATAGTGTCTAAACTCTAACTGTTCACCCATAGAATAGTATGTTCACCTTAGATTAATTCTACGTATAATAAAGGTCTTTGACCGGCACCAAGGTCTTCGTTGAATTTTGTTGTATTACAAGGACCTTAGTATAACTAATAAAATATGTGACGTCGTCAGTTAAACAGAAAGCACCTTCATATCGGTATATTTCATAACAATAAGTTCGAAAGGCAATTTTTCTCTTCCCTCTCTCTTCCTCATTATATTCTCTATTTTCTTCTTAGATCAAATCAAAAGGAAGAGATACGTTAGATACTCACTTACCGCGTGTAGACCTATAAAACCGAGTCCAATGGACCTGGTTCGTTTAATTACCGATGAAACAGCGACTTGCTTGCACGTGATACGCTCACGCGGTGAACACAGTTTTGTAGTGGAAAATATAGTTAAAAAAGCCTCCCTGTGCATTTACTAAAGTGCACACATCATTAAAAAAACAAGTAACAACAAGACACATGGATCACTTTAAACGCGTAAGTACACCAAAAAGCAATAATTTGTATTTTTTTTTTAAATTACCTATTAGTTTACATTCAACCATGAATGAGTGAGCGAGATAAAAAGTGCGAGATAAAGTAGTGCTTGTCTCGCTCTTGCTACTGCCCAATCTCATCGCCTTATCTCTGTGTTTCGGTGTCGTACAACGTGACTTCAATTATAGCTGTTGAGTCTGTGTGCATGTAGTTGTGCATTCGAGCCTATTTTCAGTTACCACAACGTAACAACGTACCGTATCTTCCCCTTTTGCTTTGATCTAAGATTTTCTTAGCCCTTTTTTCAAATCTCTTCTTAATTCTCCATTGGTGGGCAGTTCATCATCGGGCGAATTAAGGTTTGTCATTCTGGCTGGACTGATGTTGGCATCTATCACGGATGTCCGTAGGTGACAGTATCCACTTACCATCAGGTAGACTCTCTGCTCGTCGGCCACGTTTTTCCTATAAAAATACATATACTGTACCTACAAAAATCTAATCAAAAATAAACCCGGTGCTATCGATCTGCAATACAGTAAAAGTAAAATAAGAGTTACTTACCAATACTAAGTGCCAATCGTTGCAATTTTACAACCGTCTCTTTCATCTTCATAGCTATCCGTCCCACTCTCTCCATCATTAGTTTTATATCATTCTTTATTGACTGGAAAGGCTTCTTTATTGATTCCGTTATCTGCTGCACGTTGGTTTTTATTTGTTCCTAGTTATCGTTAGCATTATTTAAAATCAGGAACGTTGAGTACATAGTACGATAGTGTTGTGTCAGAATGGGTAACTTGGCCAGACAAATGCGCCCGGCGACTGTGGAATTGCAGCGTGCTCCCTCCGATTACTCAGTAAATTACTCAATCAATAAGTAAGATACTCAATTAGCCATTAAGATCAATACTCAGCAGTTAGTCAATCATTTAGTCAGGGGGGCCTCCCCCTTCACAAAGCGGAAGATAGACTAAAGTAATGCATCTCTCATTATTTAATTGCAGAGAAGAACAGTGAGTAATTAGGTACTGGTCGATGCGATACAGTTATTGAAACAATAAAATGATTTTGTATTGGGCGCCGGCCCCACCCCTAAGTATATAAATCATTCATATCTTGAGCAAATTGAAATAAAGCTCGACAGAAGCCATAGAAGATACAGTACGAAACAAACACTCAGACAAATTAATAACGTGTCATCGTTCCGCAGAGACAAAGCAGAAGTAAATTTCGAGTTGAATGAACTTAGGTATGTGCAATAAAGTAAACCATTTTGATTGTCTTTTGTTGACTACGAGATTAAAACTGAACGTAGGTTCTATTACAACATTTTTCATACCTACCCGTTTTTAGATTATAACTTAGGTACAATTTTTCATGAAGCATGGTGCGGATGACAGGTCCCATAGGATATAACCATACACAAAATGTAGATAAAATAAATAGCTCATATATTTTGTAGTATATGTTTTATAAAATATAATAAAACGCTATCTGACTGGGAGCATAAAAATAATGTGTCTATTTCCCTGTCTTCTAATTTTCACTAGTGGAAATCAAATTACATATATTAATTAATTTATTCTGTGGCCGGTTTATCCGGTGTCAAATTAGTGAGGCCACTAAAAAAATCGTTGAAAAATCAATAATGGGCAAGATGAGAGAGGATGGGAGAAATATGAATTGTAGGTACATATAGAATTTTTTTCGAATCTCTAGAGGGGGGCAACTGTCCTCTCCTGCCCTCCCTTGGCGACGCTTCTCGTTTCTATGGCAGGGTGGATAAGTTCCTTCCCACCTTCAAGATCCCTCTTGAAGGTGGGAAGGAACTTATCCACCCTGCCCATGACCTCCATGACCTCCCTTTAAGCTTGAAAGTTTTACACTAGAGGTTTATTAACTCTGGGTTATTTATTTATTAATGTTTATTAACGCTGGGGTAAAATTGGTTATTTACAATTATGTAACGGAACTCCCTACAAAACCTCACTCGGGATTTTCCCCTGATTGTCTTTGAAACATTTCTATAGTAGAAAGATTCAGTCGGCTTTCTGTATATAATTGTTATTATGAAAATTGCATTATAAAATTAATGTGAGAACGCATCGATTGTGTGAATTGAACATTATGGTGTAGTAGTTATAACGCGCAGTACGGTGTGTCCTAGAAGATTCTCACTTCTTATTTCACTCATAAATACCTGAATATCGTTCTTTGTACTACTTTAAAAAGTACGTTGAAATATTTTGCTTAATTCAGAACCCCATAGACAGTAAAATCAGATGTTGTCTTTAGGTACATCGTAGACTTTCCGTGTTATCACGTGATCAGATGCTATTACAAAATAAATGTATTTTTTGGGAGAATTATTTCGTCCGATTTGTTTCGGAATATAATTACGGCTGGCTTTTATCATTCCCACTTTGAATTTAGAACCATTTAAGGAACGTGGTCGCATACGCTCGTGGAAAAAATTTTTTTTCTTCTCTTTCTTCAAGTTTTCCATGACATTACCTTAGTTTTTAAAAATCCATAATTGTTTTTTAAAATGCACAACTAAAACCGTCGAGTCACATCGCGATGCATCGTGGCGAAACGCAGTACAATCTATTCACCTATCTGTCTAGTAGTAGTATCTATCCTCAATTTAAAAGCATTGTACTATTTCAATACATTTGTCGTGTCGAATAGAAGTACCTACATGGAATCTTTAGTGGGCACAATACATAGTGTAAGTGACAAGGATCTTTGTGCTATAATAAAGATTGACGCGACCAAAATATGTAATCAAATCTTAGATCAAACGAAAAGGAGGAAGATACGTTACCGCTCGTGGTCCTACAAAACCGAGTCCAATGTACCTGCTTCGTTTAGTTACCGATAGAACGCGACTTGCTTGCACATGATACGTTCACACGGTGAACACAGTTTTGTAGTGGAAAATACATTTAAAAATGCCTTCCTGTGCATTTACTAAGTGCACAAATCATTAAAAAAACAAGCACAAAAACAAAACACATGGAATCACTTTTCACGAGTAAGTATACCAATAAGTAATAATTTATAGAAGTTTTATAAAATTATTAATTTTCATTTAGCCATTAATAAGTGAGCGAGATAAAACTATTCGACCGGGAAGTAGTGCTTGTCTCGCTTGTACTACTGTTCAAGCTCATCGCTCTATCTCTATCTTTCGGTGTCATAGAATGTGACATCAATAATACCCTTAAGAGTTTGTATGCATGTAGTTATGCATTCGTGCCTATTTCCAGTTGACGCAATGTAAGAACGTACCGTTCCTTTTGCTTTGGTCTAAGAATCAAATTGTAAAATGTTTCTAAATTGAGTCCCTGGTAACCTACCTGACTGCAAACCATAGATTCAGAGAGTACTTCAGAGTTCCTCAGAGTGTTGGTAGCAGGTCCTGTTAGTATGAGGACCAGGGCGTAACAGGTGATGGTGTACCTTCCTACTCGCGAGAAGAACTGAGGAATGAGGAGGAAGACTAGGCATCTGTAAAAAGTATTAACAATATATATTTAGGTGTATTTTGTAGAAATATTGAACGGCGCGGCGACTTAAAGATTCGCCTGTGGTGGCTGGATGACAAGAGCCAAGATCATAGTAATGGTGAGCCTTGGGAGAGTGGAGAGATATTATTTAAGCTGATGATATGGTACGAGTATTTTTTTAGGATAGGTAGCAGAAGTCTGTAAAACAATGTCATGGAATCAAACTGGTTCACATCTATAGCATCAAAGAGCTGACGGGCTGTTATCCTTGCGGAGATTTATACTTGTAGGTAAATTATACTCTCAACACCAGATACAAAAAAATATTTGGATGACCAAACATTGAGCGGTAAGTATATCGCTTTTTACTTAGGAAGATATGGTGAATATTATCATTACTACCTATTAGTTTCACAATTATTGAGTTGTATGCGTCCCAACCCTTTCCCTAAATTCATTCCAAAATCTCCAAAGCTAAGCAGTATCTGAGGGCGTGCCAACTTTGTCATTGTAGACATATATAGGCATGTATCACGAATATCCATGGGTGACAGTATTTATTTACCACCAGGTGGACAGTGTACTCGTTGTCCGCCTTTTTTCTGTATAAAAAATTCATACCTACCTCATTCTATAACTGAATGCTAAGCCTAACGTCAAAGGGACTCCAATAATCGAGCTCATTATCGTTGCATGTATCAAGGATATGGATAGCTGGAACACGAAAAACATAAACCAAAAATATGTTAGAACGATCCCACCAACGAAACCTATTACACTTTTCAAAGCAAAATTGGCAAAAGTTTGGTCCGTCCTCAAATATACGAAAAAGTTGGACACCGGCGACCCTTCAGGCCATCTCTTTTTGAAAATTTTGGACACTTTTTTCTTTACATCATAAGAATAATGTCGCCATTTTTGAAATAAGTTTTTTTCTGGTATCTGTGTGTTGGATATCATAACAGAATTGAACTTTTCCTTCTCATAGTTCGATCTGTATTTTTCTATTGTCCGAGCTTTCCAGAGTAAACCGAAATAGGCCATTTTGATGACTTTTTATTTTACGTTTAAATATTTTATAGAATTTTGCTTAAAAACATCGTATTTATTGCGAGTTTCGTCATATTTTTATTAATACCTAATATTATGGAAAAACAATATTTTTGTTTCAAATGACATTCGTTAATGACAGAATAATTTTATTATTCTTCTTTTCATACTCGCACAAATATTTTTGGTCAATGCCTGGGAGGATCAAAAAGTCAATACAATTATCTAAACTAGTTCATTTTAAACTTTACATAATGTAAACTGAAATGGGCTGTTTTCCATTACCTAATACATTTTACTTGGGATTTAATATGTTAAAATGATAATCTATTAAAAATCAAAACCTTGATCTTATTCATAGCACCTATTATTTGTTATAAGTTATTTGCTATATTAAATTTAAAGGAGCTCTTGACGACATCTTTAAAATTAGAGCAATAAACTCAAGTGTTTGTGAATTGTAGGTATCTTTTTTCTACTTATTCCACATTGATATATTATATTCATCTGTAAACCACAGTTATCATAATAGTTATATTGTATCGTACTCTACTTAACTACCTATCAGTACCTATCAGGAGAATTACCCACGAATAAATTGAAAGCACCTTATCCAACTAAATAAGGATGCTATTTATTCTGAGACCACTTCAAGACCGTAATTACAGGGCATTGTCCAATAAATCAAATATTCATTGGTGTACAAAGCCAAGAACATTCAAAATTAGACGCTGCCGCGTTTACAAAGTTCATTGACACGTATAAAAATTGTCAATAACAAATTAAAATGAACTTGCCCTGTTTGCTTGCGGATCTGCGCAAGGGGTTCATTCATAAAACATGCGCAGAAGACTGCATTGCTACAAAATCAACTTCACTTCGTTACAGTGCTAGTTATCGTAAAAATATATTCTTTTCAATTGTTTTTAAGGTAAATTGTTAATGTCGTTTGTGTTGTGCTTAAAGGTGGATTTTTGTAAAAGTGCCCAATAGTGTAAAGATGTTTAGATGATCTATAAACAAAATTTGCTGTATCAATTAGGCATCCTCTAAACAAAAGCGTAAGTAAATTTATGAATTCTTAGATATTTTAACAAAAAATAAATATTCATGGTATCTGATAACAGTGATAACGAACTTAACGCAATTCTACAGGTATTGGCATAGGAAATTTATTAAAATTTTGTTCCCTTTTTATATTAGTAAAGCATTGACATAAGAAGTACCTACACATTTGTATAACAATAATGGTGACTTGCAAAAAATAATTTTCATCGTGAAAATTATGTTATAGTTCTTAGAACAAATAAAGAAACATAATACTGAAAATACCTGCAACTGACTTTCAGCTATTTATATAAATTTATTAATATTATTTTACTCTTTGTCAACAGATGTAGTTAATTTGAATGAAGCTTTTTAATTTCCGGTTGTCAAATTTGTCAGATGTTTATGACATTTCTTTTTAAATTTTGTTTTTGTTTTGTTTTTTATAAAATTCTTTTATTAATTTTGAGTGATTATTTTGATTACTGTAGTTTAGCGATTTTTTCGTCAGTTTGATCAATAGGTAATGATTTAAGTCGTCACTATTTTCAATTCGAATAAGTTAGCTATGTCATTATTGAATTTATTCCCTAGATTCTTTAAATCATTTAATCATTTTAAAATAAATATTCCATAAATTTATAAATATGTATTCCTTGTGTATTAAATATGTACTTTCTTTCTATGTGTTCCTTTTATATTTTTTTGCCGTTTTTCCCGAATTTTTTTTTTTTTTTTTATAGAGAAGTGGGCGGACGAGCAAGCGGTCTCACGTGATGGTAAGTGTTACCGCCGCCCATGGACATCTGCAACACCAGGGGGTATGCGGGCGCGCCGCCGACCTTGCAAAATCCTATTCACAGCTTGAAGAACCCGAATAATAATAATAATTATGACTGTAAGTGTAATGGGCTAGGCAACGTATGCTGATGCGCCCATTTTGTTTTTTGTCACTTAATGTGTGACAAAACATAGTATTTGTCCTGTTTTAAAGTATCCATCCAGCCGGTTCTAGATCTGGATCACCAAATCCGCACCTATAACATTTTCTGGCAATAGGTTCCACACGTTGACTGTATTGTTTGATATATAGGGATTGGAGGTGGAGACCAACAAGACCAGTCCAACTTCTTCGTATGTTCCGCATATCTGCAATCTGAGATTGAAATCATTCCTGGATTGATTGTAAGCAAGCAATCAATCTCCAATCTGCATCCCAATATTAGCAATCTATGCACGCAAGCCATCTTTGGCTACAGTGTTTATTTTTTTCTTGTACATAATTATTATATTAGTTAATTATCCCAAAACTTTTTTGAAATCTTTCAGAATATGGACAACGAGCAGCCGCACCAAGAATTGGTGAAGTGCGTGGTGGTAGGTGATACAGCAGTGGGGAAAACGCGTTTGATTTGCGCGCGCGCATGCAATAAACATGTATCACTTTCACAACTGATGACCACTCATGTACCCACTGTGTGGGCTATAGATCAATATAGGATTTATAAGGATGTTAGTACAACATTTTTATTTTATAAATGTTTATACATAAGATGGCAGATAGAGACAACTCATTCAATTGTTAGTCAGTGGTTGTTCTTGCTAGGTCTGTTTCTATGTAGATTTAATTGAAAATTTATTGAGGTTTTAGTAAATTTGATTGAAAATGAGGGTTTTAATAAATTTGATACTCGAGTAAACCCAGCTTGTTTCATAAATTGATTAGTTTATTGGGGATTATAAGATTCATACTCATACTCTTACTTTTTCTAGTAAGAAGGCGACAGACAAGCAGTCAGTCCATGTAGTGGTAAGTGGATACTGTCACACATAGACATCCACAATATATGCCAACATCAGTCCAAAACAACAATCATTAGCACACCTCCAGATGTGCTGCCCACCTTTGGAGATGGGTTGGGAAAATAGGGAGAGATAGGATAGGTTGGGCTGGGAATGGACTCTGCCATATTTCACTATCAACATGCATACATACATTGAGGGAATAGGATAAGGTGGCAAATGCAGTAAGTACATTTTATCGTAGTGTTGTGTGAGTGTGGGGTAACTGGACCAGTTGAGTGCACCCAGCATTGTGGGATTGCAGTTTGGTCCCTCCCCCCATATATAGCTAGCTTTGCGTTATTACATCCTTTCCACTGTAACTAACAACAAGGTAAAATAACAAACAATGTCTACTATTATGGATATTAATATTTATTACTGTTTTAGGTATTGGAGAGGTCTTGGGATGTGGTGGATGGTGTTAATGTGTCATTACGTCTGTGGGACACATTTGGCGATCATGAGAAGGACAGGAGGTTTGCTTATGGAAGGTATGATAATGTTTTTTGTAAACATTGAGTTATAACAATGTGTCATGAAAATAATGCAAAATCAATTTTAAATATGTAAACTTGTTCCAGCTCATTCGTTTAAAAATAAAATTATTTTAAGGAATAAATCAAAAATTACAAATTTGTAAGGTTTTGTTGTCCTGTCTAAAAGGTTCTTAGCGTTCAGTACTTAGACCAGACGCGGCCGGCAGCGCGCTAGACGCGGTTCGTGCGACGCGCGTAAAATAAATGATATAAGTACATACTATAATTGTACTACAAAACATGAAATACAATCTTCTACCAGTTTTGACCTTTCAGCTTTTGCATTATTCAGTGACACGTTGTATATGTGCTTCATATACTAGGAAGGCTGTTAGATGTTAATACAGGTTTTAACATACTCTTAAGTATACTACAGCTCTCTAACTCTGCTGTCCAAATTAAAAATGCAGTAAATCACTGAACCAAACTTTACACGAGGACTGAGAATCATGACTTGGTCTGGTGCACTCTTGTGCACCTTAATATTCACCCCCTTAAAGCTAATTAAATTTAATCCAGGTGACTACAGGACCCTTATGCTTTACACTACTAAATATATGGATATCTTATGTGTTTATACTTATGTATTTATATTTGGGACACTGTCAAAGCTTGATTTTTTACAAAAGTGTTACTGAGTTTTTAATTTAGTAGTGTTGCTCTCATAGTGGTAGGTGGTCACTACTGTCCATGACTTAAATGTCCATGACTGTACCTGACTTAAAAGTAACAAAATAATTTTATCAATAATTATACATATTTGAATTTAATAGCAAGAAGAACAGTTAATTATGTTTTGTATTATAATACTTTTCAGGTCAGATGTAGTACTTCTCTGCTTTTCCATAACAAATCCCATATCGCTAAGGAATTGTGGAGCCATGTGGTACACAGAAATCAGGTAAATGTCTTGTTTAAATTAATTTTATTTTTGTTCATTAGTTCCAAAATTATGAGTGTAAACAAATAATAAAAAAAAAAATCTACTCCAATATACATATGTATGTAAAGGATAGGACTCGAAAGACTATTCAACTTTTCCATAAACATTTTTTTTCTAAAAATAGGGTAAATAGCGAAATGTCTACTGAATGGTGTCTGACTTATATTGGAATTAAAGGAAGAGATATAACTAGCTTTGGACAATATGGAGTAGTTACAGCTTTAATACTGATCTTTCCACAAGCTACAATTAATAAAATTCATGTTGTTGCCGTTCTAGAAGAAAGAATACCAGCAAGCACTTCAGTGATTTTTTTATAGCAAGATGGTGGCAGACGAGCAATACAGTCCACCCGATGGTAAGTGGATATTGTCACCCATGGAACTCCACAGTACATGCCAACTATTATTAGAAATGTATTATTTATTATATTAGGTATATTATTAGATTTCTTAGAAATGTAGATGTAATAGAATAAAAAACACGTAATCAGGTGTTTCTTTTTTAATATTTATAGTTATATAGCACTATACTCTGTTCGCGTTAAGAATGCAGTGAATCTGATTATTTTACCTCGACTACTATCTGTTCGCGTTAAGAACGCATGTTCATTTACCGTTCATTTGGTTCCCTTTTATATGTTTTATTAAACGATAAATAATTAAACTATCTGTCTTAACGCGAACAGATAGTAGTCGAGGTAAAATAATCAGATTCACTGCATTCTTAACGCGAACAGAGTATAGTTGAGTTCCATGCGCAAACAAGCACTTCTCAGGCTGATATATACAATATTTAATAATAGAATATTGACGCCGAAGTCTAGCGGATTGCAGTAGGCACGTCCTTATAGATAGCAGTATGAATCAAAGTGCAAGCATTTGTCGTTTGGAGCAAATTTGAATTTAGGTTTGCATTAGCGGCCATTTCTTATTATTATTTTCATGTAAGATAAAAAAATTAATTAGAAATATTTATTTAAACAAAGGTGAGACCATTGCAAAAAAATATAATTATGTGAAATAGTAACTTAACGATTTGTGACAAAAAACAAAGTTCTAATTTTTTTTGGCTCTTCTATCGATACATCTGAATTAAATAAACACTAGTTAAATCGTTACTTGGTGTTAATGACTGTCATAACTAGGATTATTTCTACCAAACGGTTTTGTGGTAATTTGGTTTTCACGACACTAGCAACACTGCAGATGTGTATATAACATTGGTCCATTTTTAAAATAATATACAATAATTAAATTCCAAGTAATTATTATCCGGTTCAAAGTTTATTTGAATCCAGATCAATAAAAATATTGAAACAATTCAAGGTCACGTTGCTCGCTCGCTGCGGTCGACCGAACGCTACACTGCCGGCCGCCATTTTGTCATTCGGCTTCTGACATCAGTATCGAGTGCTCGAATTGCTCTGTTTGCGTTGTATTATTGTTGAGTTTACGTTTGTTTAATGAGATTTTGTAAAAAAAAAAGGTAACATTTAAAAAAATGATCCTATAACAAAAACGTTTGTTATATGGGAAATGTCAATTTGACAACGACGTTTCTTTGTTTAAATAAATACTCTGGAGTTAAAAATTTTAGATTACCATGGTACGGCTGACACCTGTCAGTTCACTATGACCAGTGATGTGCGGAACTTGAGTTGATGCCATGTTTTACGATTTTAGATTTTCGTTGTGAACTGTTTGTTTGTAATCGATGACTTGTTAATTAATTGATAAAAAAAGAAGTGATATTTTTATTTTCTACAAAATATAATATGAAAACTTTTATTTTACTACACATAACTATTATAATATTAATTGTTTAAGACATGCCCGATATGTCGGTAACAGCCGGATTTTGTTCAGTACGACTAGTACGAGTGCGAATGCCTTATAAGCTGTCGGTCTCTGTACGATTATATTGTTATCAGGAATTAAGTTATTTGTTCTCTGTTCGTTATATATTTTTTTTGACTCTATTTGTTGTTGTTAAAAAATGTGACATAATGGAGTGGCTACACAAAAATCGAGTTGAAGACGGACATCTCAATATTAAAAAATGAGTTGCTTTATCTTGTCCATACACAAATCAAGATTCTTATTTATGCCATTGACGAAATGGCGAAACAAACTGGTCATCAGGTGCTAAGGCTGCCCCCTTATCATTGCCATTACAGTGCGATTGAACAGATATGGGCACAAATTAAAGGTATTAATATTTTTTATACTAATTTGTTATTATATATTACTTTGAATTATATAAGTTCCTACAAAAATAGTGCTAATTATTCTAGTATTTATAATATCTAGTATTTTCTTACTTTTCACTTTTACAGGTCACGCAGCAAGAAACAACACTGTACCTTCGTTTATGGCAACAACAGTGCTAAAACTTTTAGAAGATGCATGTGGCCATGTGATTCCGGACGACTGGCAAAAAGTAGTTGATAAGACCAAAACAATTATAATGGATGAATGGAAACGTAATATACGCATCCGACAATATAATGGACTCAGAATTTATAATATCTGTGACTGACACCGATCCAACTGAGGATCAAGACAGTAGTGACTCAGATGTTGTTTTAGATTGCCAATCAATAAATTATTTAAAAAATATTGTGTTTTAGTCAACATAAAATAAATATATTTAGATGAATGATATTCCCGAACAATCTCATTAATAGTATAGAAAGAATTTTGATTACTGTGTTAACCCTATATAAGAAAAAAATAAACCGGACCCCTTCGATTTATTGTTTTACATGTATACTTCTCGAAAGAGTAACGTTACAATATATTAATGACTAGCGTCCCGCCCTCGCTTCGCTTCGCTTCCGTTTTTATATAAGAGATTTTTATTTTTCAAAGTTTTTTTTCAAAATTGCAAAATATAATATGGCCTATATTAGACACGGATAATGTAGCTTCCTATTTGCGAAAGAATTTTTGAAATCGGTTCAGTAGTTCCAGAGATTACCCCCAACATACCCACAAGCATAATTTTATCTCTTTATATATTAGTACAGATTAACAGTGGAATTGATTAACAATTGGTATTTCAGACGATTCTGCCCAAACACTCCTATATTACTGGTGGGTTGTAAGAATGATCTCCGTTACATGTATCGAGATGAAACCTACTTGAACTACTGTAAAGACCGCAGTCCCTTCATGAGGTAAGTTCCTTTGCAATGGCCTCAGATGAACAGTTTGTCAATGGTAATACAAAATGTTTTTTTTTTGTATATTTGTAGCAGGGTAGCTGATAGTCAAGTTATTTATTCTGTGTGTGTATTTTTATGTCAATTTATGTATGTGTTGTTCTTTTTCATTTATGGACCTATTGAACTCTGAATGTGTGAATAATTGATTAATGATGAACAAAAAAGATTTATATATTTCACACAGTTTATTGCACTGTCAAAAATCTATATATACGAGTGTAATTAATGTTTCTTTCTTTGTCCCGTATGCGTTCCTATACCATTCATCCGATTGTGATGAAACTTTGATGAGTTGTTGTGCGCACGCCCACGAAGGATTCTGAATTAGTACTTGAAGATCATGTGAACGAAGTCGCAGGCAACAGCTAGTAGTCAATAAATTGATGTCCTGTTTAGTGTCATTATCTACACTATATGAGAACTAAGTTTCTTTCATAGAGGACTGCTAGGAAAAGTTTCAATGTGTTTCAGGATTGAGTGAGGGGCAGAGCTTATTTCAAATACTACCTATGTATAGAATAGGAATTGCAATGGGATGGGGGAGTGTTTAATCTACTTTATTACTACTCGTCATCTAATGCTATTGAATCTCATCGAGCAGAGATTGTAATTGGATAAGAGAATAGAGATAGGATAATAGGATAAAAGAATGGAATAGGCCATCGTTTCTCAGTCTTTTCCATGTCGTGACACCCTAAAAAAAAACAAAAATAAAGTTACTTACCCCTTACTAATAATTATGTTTTTATAATTTAACATTTGATAATAAATCATTAATTAATTAGTAAAAGGGTTTTTTTCGTTCATAAGTGCTAAATTTTGTTGGACTATCTGCGACCGCCAGGTTGAGAAACAGTGCTCTAGGCTGTCACTGGTCTAAAATAATCAAATACCATTATATATTTTGTTATTATTTTATTCAAATAGAGCTCCGCGTAAAAGCGACCTCGTAATGCCGGACCAAGGCCGCGCTTTAGCTCACGAGTTTGGCATATACTACTACGAGACATCTGTGTTCACGTACTACGGAGTAAACGAGGTATTCGAAAACGCGATCCGAGCGGCGCTGATAGCGAGGCGGCAACAGAGGTTCTGGATGACTAATTTGAAAAGAGTTCAACGACCGTTGTTACAGGTAATATTAAAAAAAAAACACGTTCACATGAACACACACATGCACCCACACACACCCACATACACACGAACACGCATGCACTCGTATGCACACACGTGCACGCAGACACTCAAGCACACGGGCATTTCTTTTACTTTTTAACACACCCGTAAAAAGTGGCAAATTTTCCGCATACTTTATAAATGTAATATTTTTAAAACGTCCTCTATGAATTGGGGGCAAAATCAGCATAATGTTATTGGCTAACGGTTAGCCAATGAGAATCACTAACCTAAGGCACGCATTTTTCGGAATAATAAACTGCGTAACTGCCAGCATTATTTCAAATTTTATGTAATATTAATATTAAAATCAAATAATATTTTCTTAGGTTTTCGCGATTATTATACATAGCAATTAAACAACTTTGAACGGTTTAAATCGCGTATATTTAACATTATTTTTATCCCGACGTTTTGAACACTTTGCAGTGGACGTGGTCACGGGGTGACTAATTGATTTTATTTGTCACTTGAGTTATTCTCAAGTAAGTGAGTTATTCACTTGAATTGAATAACTCAAGTGACAAATAAAATCAATTAGTCACCCCGTGACCACGTCCACTGCAAAGTGTTCGAAACGTCGGGATAAAAATATTGTTAAATATACGCGATTTAAACCGTTCAAAGTTGTTTAATTGCTATTAAAATTAAATAACTTGTATTAATTTGTTATTTGTAACGCCTTGATTGATTACTATAATGTTAGTTAAAAGTTTAATAATATATATTTTTTTTATTTTAGGCCCCATTTAGGCCGCCGCGACCTATGGAGCCAGATGTGGTGGCAGAAGACAGTGTGTTTTTGGACAATTTAACAACCTTATTACGGCAACAGGTAACACTAATCGTGAATTGAATCAAATTTAATTTCATAACAATAGATATCTGTACAAATTGAGCCCTAATTGCTAGAGATATAGTCAGACCATCGAATAACAACATAATGTTCAGAATTCTGTACATTTTTTTATTATTATATTAGTTGAATCTGTTTGTCTAATTTATAGGCGACTAACTAAATGGTTAAATGAATAACGGAATGTTCATGAAAAACGAAGTAATCCACTGACTAGCTAAATGGTATACTGAGTAACTTACGTACTGATTGACTGATTGATTGACTAAATAACAGATTAAATGACTCACTAACTTATTGAGTGATTGACTGGCTGATTGACACATTCAGTGATTGATTGACTGGCTGATTGACATATTGATGACTAGCTTATTGACATGGGGGTTCATTCATTGACTAGTTGATTTTCTCTAAATTGCTTTTCTTATTTTAAAACTTTCATTTTATTTTTAAATGTTTTTAATGTAGGGTATATTTGTTTTATTTACTATGATACATTACCATAAACTGTACCCGTTTTATTCTTACTAGATAAACGGAATGTTAACTATAGACAAGCCCTACTGCCTTCAGTAGATTGCAGATTGTATTATGTATTTTTTTATTTTGGCAATAAATAAAAAAAATAATGTGCCTGACTAACTGATAGATTGGCTAGCTGTAGCTTGTGTAGCAACAATGCGTTCGACACAGGACGACACACTGTATAATTTACGTTAGTTTACAGTAGAGCTTTTGCTGTGTAAAGTTTTTTGTGCGTCCCGCGTCGAATGCTCAACAATCGCCAGTCGTCTTCTACGCTTCACACTAAGCAGTACATTGTACAAATATTACTGTGCGGCCGCTGAGAGAATGCGTTCCTGACAGGTCGTGAGAGAATGGACGATGTAACTTTGAAGTGGCGAAGAATTTACGATACAAATATTATTATCGTTTATTTGCTCTACTAACGAATAATATTATTAAAAACTATATCACTATGTCAACTTACAATAAATGTTATAATTTTGCGCTAAATGTAATGTTAAATAAATAAGAAAACAATATTTTTTTAAATCGATACTGCGCTGTTACAAGGCTGTCTTAAGTTAAGTTGTCAAGGCTTTAAGTTTGTCTTAAAGTTTCAATACAACCTCTGAAATCAGTGGCTTCCTTTAATTCATTAAGTAAATTTCGTAGTGTGGAAGCTTGTTTTTTTACTATATAAAATTCGTTTATTTTATTTCTTATAGCACTAATATCAAAACTCTCCAAGTCAGAAAGAATCTCTGAAAGCGATAGTTCTAATGTTGCCATACTAATTTTTTTTAAAATATCGTTTGACACGTTTCATTAGACAGACTATAGAGGATATTTCATCGTTTAAAAATTTTACGACTGCGGAGCCGCCATTGTGCCAGTGGTACATTGCGGCCGCTCCGTCTGATCATGGTAGGTCCACCGGTGGCTCAGCTCCGTTACCCTCATAAGCCTCATAAAATATAAAATAACTATTTATAAAATAACTAGGTGGTATGTTAATGTCTGTGGTTAAAGTTTAAAAGCTTTTCTGAACAACTCTGAGTACAACTCTGTCCTCAGTAAACCTACTATCACTTTACTGAGCGACTCCTACTTCGACGTGACTGGACAATGACGTCATAAAAACAATTCTGTTTTATTGTTTGCTGTGTGTGGACCATTGGCTATGCCAGTGTCCAAATAGTATAAAAAAAACTATTACCAAAATAATTATAGCGCAGAAAACCGTTTTTGGTGTAACAAATTTTGTGTTTCCCTCTATTGGAAATTTTCCTTATGTAATATAATAAAATGAGTAGGTAATCTAGTGGTTTTTTACGTCATTTTGTTTATTTTCTATAGAATGACGATTTTTTATTGCTTATTTTAAAATGACCATTTACAATGCTATTTTGGAAAGAAAAAAGTTTGAATTACAAACCAAGATTTGACTCATAAAAATACCTTCACTCTATTTGAAGTTGTCATTATAAAAATGCGATTCCTTTTGTAGTAACTTTTGTATTATAAAAATACGCTCTACAGAAACAAAATCGCTTTAGTAGTTTTTTATTATATATATTTTTTTTGCAATAACTAACTAATATACAACCCACTACGTCCTCCAATCTTGTTTATATACATGGAACTTTGGTGTGTCAGTATTTCTCGGACATGGTGATAATCTGCGGCGCGCGCGGGTTCCCCGTGCACCGGTTCGTGGTGGCGGCTGCGTGTGAGGCGTTCCACCGGCTGCTCACCACCGACTGCGCGAGCCTCTCCCACGAGCTTGCGCGCAGCTCCAGCGAGAGCAGCCTGGTAACTATCAACGCTTCACCACGAGATTTCCATTAGAATTTCATTCTGTACTGTATTTACTCCTGAGTATTTAAATCATGGTTAGTTCCCCAACGAAATTTTCCTTTAAAGCTGATAGATGAAACTGACAAATACCAAGAGGGAGGATTAGATTCCTTTCCATGTGCGGCGTTAAACACTTTAAGACCGGCCGCCAGTTGTTACACACGTAACAACTGGCGAATCTATGGGGTTCACCCATAGGAATCTATGGGGTTCAACATTGTTTTGTATATATATATAGGTGAGCAGTATGGGTGAGGCTACGACCGGTGATTTCAACGAGGACACAGAATACTTGATTAGACAAGACCAAGCCAAGCAAATGAGGTAAGTTGATATATTTACTGGAGAGCTTTAATAAATCTAGTTATTTGCCGAAGAAATTGTCATTTTCCTCAATCTTTGTAGAATTGAGGAAATGTTACATTTTTAAATTGAATGTTTCAAGAACCTCACATATAAATAAAACTATTTTAGATATAGCTTAGAACACTATATGTCCATCCATAACTTTGTTATTCAGCTGTTATCCATTATCCATTTTATCCTGTTATCCATTTAATTTAGCTGATAACACATAGTTGACTAATAGTTTTTTCCAAAGTTGGAAAATCTTGAAATAATGAATAATTCTTCTGAATGTGATATTGTAAAGAAATAGGGGTTAAATTTCATTGTCACAAAGATAGACTGAGGTAATTAAGTGACGTTTATTTACATATTTCATTGAGAAGTAATTAAATGAGTAACAGAGTAATTAAATGACAACAAATCGACGGCAGCAATTTTAAAGGTGGGTTACGTTTAGGTGACAATAAAGAAGCAGGAGTCCCTCGAAGAGCAACTCCGTCGACTTGGTAATGACATTCTTAGTAATTTGAAAACGTTTACTTCAGCTATTTAAAAATATATTTTTTATTGATCAGGATTTGCTGCTATGATGATGCTAACATTTTTCCTGCTATTGAATTAGGATGATATTTCCAGGGTATGGGACCAGATAAAACGGCGATCCTCATGCCAGATTCTGCCTTTAAGCGACAGTTGTAAGAAACCTCCGGATCTATATAGAGAGGTCAACCACCCCGCTATCAACTCCATAAGAGTTGTTAAGGTAAGCATATTAAAATTTAATAATAATTTCGGTGTATAATTTTAAGCTGTATAATTTCGGTTGAAAATACGACAATTCAAATATAATAAACCAATTTTGTTCATAAAATTTTATAACTTTTCTTGCTTCAAGAATAAGACTAAGTCCGGCATTTAACAATAAACCTTATTGCAGTCATGTTACGGTCGAAAGTTGCTTACAATCAATATAAAATAACGTATAGTTTGACAAACGTGTGTCTGAAATAACGCAAAACTTGAAACTCATCAACTAATTTAAAATATATAAAACCGTTCTAGCGAAAAATAGTTATTTTAGGGAATAAATTGAAATTTACATACATGTAAGTGCTTTTTTATTTAACATTGTTGTTATCTGCGTATAATAAGTTCTTCATCCCAACAGTTGCTCTATTTAGAACGTTAGTAGCGCTCATTACTCTCAGTTTAGTGCACCCGGTGATTGCAAAGAATATATTTGTTTTGCGTAACTACCCGTAGAACAAAAGATATACTACAAATGAACAATAAGTTAAGAAAAGAAATCCCCCACGACACTACAAAGCTGCATTATAAGTATCGCAAAACTTCTTGGGCCCTGGCGTCACGTGACAAACTTGCACGGTAGCTTATTTTTAGGTCGGTTTGGTGGTGCGGCTAGAATGCGACGGAGGGGGTATATTTACAATACAACATGTTCGCAAGTTCGAGCAAGACTCAACACTAACTTCCTACTCACACACTCGCCTTATTGAGTGTTGTTTGAAATTGTGGGAGGGACATGCACAGACTGTTGACGCCCATTCAAGGTCAAAGCCCAAGAAGTTTTACGTGGACTATACCGGAATTAAGGAGAATAAACCTTTATTTTTCCAATGGCAGTGCGACAAAATTCAGCACGCCACGTCACAAACACAAACAATAGTGACGATGAGCAAGCTGGTGTCGCAAAATGTGATGCAAGAGATTATCAACTTTATATACACCGGCTCTCTGGACAGCACCGCTTTTAAACAACAGGTCAGTCATGTTTTCAGCAATAATGACACGTGCAATAGGACCTTTAGCTGATATTATATTATCAATGAATATGTGTGAAATTAATAATAATAACTTCATGTTTGGATCAAAAAGATTTGTATATACCTAGGTTAAAATAATACTAAATTAACAAAATAAGTTAAATCATGTGGGCGGGTTAAAAGCTGGGATAAGAAATAAGGAGTTAGATAGAGAGACAATAACATATAATTGGAATATACTTTCTTGAGGAAAATAATCTCAGCTAGGAGTTTAAATAACCAAGTTTCGGGATAATCGAAGTTTAAGGTTTAGATTAAAATCGATTGCAACATATTCAGGGAATTTCTATTCTATTATTCCTGCATTTGACACAGTGTTGTCTAATTAAAAGAAACTAGCATTCAATGAACTTTAACACCACAGAACATAAAAACGTGTTTGTGCATGTCTCTTTACGTACGACACAGGGAATCCTAGTCAGGACTCTTGAGTATGGTGTTATAAAAAAAAAATCCCTCCATCGTTTAGTCCAAAAATTCTGTCATAATTTTGTGGATTAAAGACAACATACAAACTTCTATGTGGTATGAAACTGGCACTGTAGAAAATGACCCATATGGTTAATAAATTGATCATAATAAAATAACAAAATCATTTTTTTTACCCCACTACAAAAATGCCAATCTTGAAAATTAGGGATTTATTGCCTCAAGTCCCATATACATATATTCAAATAATTGAAAATAAACTTTATTATACAATTTCTATTGATCTTCTTGTCTGAAATAAAAATGTTATTGGTCAATGTCATATTGGATTGATAATGTAATAATGGTTATAAAGATAGTCTTTGCGAAAGGATTCTGCCTTGAGTAGTCCACAGGGAAACTTAGATAACAAATCATAATTTAAATGCAAGTGCAACTTGTATATTAATTATAAGCAAGATATAAAATTTTGCTATCGTATTACTTGATTGATCAATATAGCTAATACTAAAAATAGTTTTCATGTTATCTCAGTTTGTGTATTTTTAATCAAAGAAAGTTTGTTGTTTTCTATTAAATATTATCTGTATTTTCCATATATTTGTACTGTTTAATATGTTATTAATATATTTAAAGATCGCCCTAATTCTATGCAATTTATTCCTATTATCGCTTTATGTCCCTTCGTGTATTATATGTGTAAAAAGAAATATAATTTAAATTTAATAAATTAATATAATGTTAATAATGTGTTCTGCAGTCCGCTGCTATTGGATTACTGCTGGTAAATGTTAATAATTATTCATAATAAAAATCACATAAAGTCATAAATAATTATTAATTTTATCACCACTTTGGACTTCTCCATTAGTTATTCATTATTTACTGTATTTTATTCAAATTTATTATTTAATCGTTTATTATTTATTTATGTTGCAGAGTGCAGACATTATTATGTTTATTTAATACACGTTTCGAAATCACTTTACATTTATATAAATCTAAAAGTTTTTGATTTCTGATTTGGTTCTATAAAATTTACAAGGCTTATTTTTTAATGTCAAATGTTTTGTAAATTGTACATTTTAATAGATAAATCATTTGCTCATCTACTAGAGATTCACGTTGTTTTATTTGTATGCTTTTTATGTCGCATTCGTCGATTATAAGTTGTTCTTTATTGTACCAGTTCATATATATGTATATTTAAATTAAAACTTTAAAATTTTCCACTGTATGTAAATATACTTTATATAACATTACAATTTTTTGACATGATAAGAAATTTAAGGTAATTTTTTAACCCTACCTTGAGTTTTATAATTTGTACACGATATCGTGATAGCGACAACAATTTTATAATTTCTATGAAAACCGGTACACCGCGTTTAGCGGTAACATTGCGAACTAAAAATCTCTACCAGCTTTAACGTAACGATATAGATGAATTAAAAACCATGAACGATCGTGAAATTTACTTTTTATCTGACCGAATATCACTGCTGCAATCTATTCTGCTATATGACACTAACTTATGTATTTGTTTCCTATTGCAATGAAAATATGAGTAAGATCTTTTGCTGCTGTTTATAAAGAATGTGCAAAATCCAGAAATTTTTAACCCCATCCTTCTCGCTTGTCATATTTCTAATAACCCTTGCACACGATTACTCATAGTCCCTTCCTGAAGACGTAAATTCAGTTTAATTATAATTCTTTTGAATTATAAATTGCCTGTAAAAACAATATAAAATCAAATTAGTGTATCTATTTGACTTCACACGACGTCACGTTAGGTATTACCCTCCTCCACCCTCCGCCCTTATTGTGTACATATTTAGGGATGGACCCATTTTCTTTTTTACTTATTTTCTTATTGTATAATTTTTTGTTCTTTCTCCATTCTTTCTTTCTATACTTTTTTTTATATTTGTTTGAATGTGAACAGGAAATCCGTCAAGCGGCTGAGCTACTAGGATTCCATGAGCTAACGAAGTTGAGTCAATTTATACTAGATCAGCATCTGTTGTTCGATAAGGGATTCATGCAACAGTTCCATACGGTAAGTATCCTAATTGTATGTTGTTTAAGTCGCCTTTTAAGACGCAATGTCGTTTGTTATCGGACTACTTTTTCTTTGAATTACATACACATGCTGAACATTAATGGCTCGCGCACATTGCAGCCGCGTCGCACTGCAAAACTGCGGCAACGCACATTACAGACGCTCCGGGCCGCAGCTCAACCCAATAATTTAAGTCAGCAGTTGACATTCAATTGGTCACATCGTCGCACAATGATAACTCCCGAACTACGTCCGTTAACTGCGCCTGAGGCATTGAGGCGGGCCGCGTCGCATAACATCAGCGCATAAATACGACTGGCAAGTGGCAAGTAATATGCGGCAAGTCCGCATAATATGCGGTCCGGCAATGCGCTTGCGCTGCGGTGCGACCCGGCCCACCTGAAGTGTGCAATAGGTCTATCTATACAGACTGTATGAAAATGATTCAGGAGGGTTTTTGCAATCTTTTTGAGGTTTTTTGAGTCTGCCGTAATATGCACCAGCCTTTAACTTACTTTTATTTTCTTTAGCTAAATATTATTTGTTTAAATTGTTAAAAGTTTTATTCCTTTTATTTTTTAATATAAAAATGACCTACCCTATTGAACATTGAATTTCCATCATTTAAGCTAACAATCCTTGTTTAACAACTTTTTTCTGATATTTTACTATAGTCATTTAGTATTTGATAAGTCAAGTTAAGTCTCAAGGTGGAAGAAATTGCTATAAAGAACAAGATTGCTGGTTGTATTCTCCTCCTAAAACATTATTTTTTAATTTTGTCATAATGTAACAATCATACAATAAAGAGTTTCATTTATCTATCTACTACAAACTACAACGCCGCACACTCCATTCATAAATACACTTCCCGGCCGAAAGTAATGCACATCGGCCTTTAAAAAGGCCGATAGTCTATCGGCTAGCTTTGACTTTGCAGAGCGTCATCTCTGTCGTGTGGCGTTACGACAGAGACCATAGTCGATGTGTATTACTTTCGACCGGGATGTGTACGTACTTGTACTGGTATCAGCCTATAACGTCCCACTGCAGGGCACAGGCCTCCCCTAGTAAATTTATGGGGGGGGGGGGAATTGATTACTGTCTCAGATGATATGACTTCCTTAGCTAATGAACCACTCTATTGTAATGAAGTGGTAGTAAGGTTTTTGATGTCGCACATATTCTTTGTAACCTCAAATCGTGCCCGCGTACTCCTATGGTTTGACATTTCGTAATTAAACTGAGCCCGATTGTAGTACATTGTAGTATTTAGTAAGTATTTAACCCTGATAAGTTTTCAAAAATACTGATACATCCTAATGACTTTTCCATTCTAGTCAATACCTCAGAGGCTTCGCGAAATGTATGTGGAGCGTAACTTATTCGCTGATGTCACATTTGACCTTGACGACGGTATCCATCTCGCTCACAGGGCCATATTAATGGCCCGCTGTGACCCCATGAAGGCCATGTTCCAGGGACATTTCAGGGAGAGCACTTCTAGAGTGGTGAGTATTGTCATAAATATAATATTAGATTGTGCTCTCTCGGTTGATCCTTTGTAATTTTTATCTTTAGGGTATTTAATCGTTTCTTTGGTTTGGTATTAAAAAAATAATAGCATCAGTATTAAAACATTAATGTATTTGTAGGATCTACGTACATTTAGATTTATTTTTTATTTATTTAAATTTGCAGCAGAGGCGCCAGCATTGCTCCTCACTCTTATTATGCATATTTAATTTTGTAAAGTTAATTTGAAATAGTTGCATCGTATCTTAAATTGATTTTATTGTATTGAAGTTCATTTATGTCTATAAACATATGTTTTTAGAGCCTTTTTTCTTTATTTATTTACTTAAAATTAAATACGTACCCATATTTACCACGAAATATGTTATTGCATTATTAATATTTTTTCGGTTTATGTACAAAATGTAAGTTTTTCATTTATTTTTATATTTCTTATATTTTTTACATAGAAAACACCGTTACGTCAAAAATATTGTCGCTATTGTAAAAAAGAAAAACTAATAATATGTTCTTGGTAGTTTTTTGTCGCCAAATGATAGTTTGAGTTGAAATGCGGTCAATATGACCGCCACCTTTTTAGAGCCGCTCTATATTTTGATTGATCGATGAGTTTTTTATTGTTCAATTTAAAAGTCAATCAGACAACTCTGTTTCTGAATTTTTATTGGACACTCACCTGCATGGCGTTTGCGTTTGAAAGAGAAAATTAAACGATCTGACTGACGTAACTCATTAACGCCGAGCCGAAACAGCTGGTAGCTACATCTAGAAACATGTAATTTGAACAGTAACTTTTTTTATAACTTAAAGATTTACTGAGTGGATAAACTCTAAAGGGCTGTCAAAGTTACAGTGGAAAAGAAATTGTTTTCTGGTTCTATTAATTTCAAACTCAGTACAAATATTCTACAATAAAAATAATTAAATACATATTATACTTTTTTTCAATGTGTCAGAGGAATAAAGTACCAGGTGTCAAATTTTGTATGTAATCACATAAATGGCGTGATATATTTTTTTTATAATAAATTGATGTTTCCTTTGCTAAATACCACACGACGATTTAATATAACTACATCCACGAGTATGAAGCTCCGGGCCACGGTTAGTACAGTATTCTGTAGCTCGAAATTGAATTTAATTATAGCACATAACGAATTATATTATTTATCCGCACATCGCAGGAATAACTTGATAAAATTCGAGATATACTTATAAATTTTAAATAACAAGCTCCAACATGTCGTATTACTTTGGATTTGCAACAAACATTTTGAATTCAATACACGATAGCTTCAGTAAAACTGATTTCGACATTAATGTCTCGATATTTAAAGCGAAAATACAAACATTAAACCTTTAGATTGTGCTCTTAAAAAACTTGTCGATTTTTATAAACTTATTCTCGTCATGCACAAAATTATTTGATGATTCAACTCAACTTTTTTCCAGATTTCATTTCCCGGTGTGAAAATGTACGCATTCCACATCTTACTTTGCTACATATACTGTGACAAGATCCCTATAGTGGAGCCCGCCAGGTGCCTGGAACTACTGGAGCTCGCCAACCGACTCTGCATGAACCGCCTCGTCAACCTGGTCGAAGCCAGGGTTATAGACCAGCTGCAACACCTGGACAGGTAAGTATAGTCTTTATTTATGCCTGGAAGAGATTGCCTTAGCGATGAAGTCACCTATTGTATTCTGTCATTTGAAGATATGTCCTCAATAATCAATTGTATGCAATAGAGAATATTTATTATAGATAGATAGATACAACTCACCATTGGGGGCGGAACGAGTGGTAACAAGTAGGAATAGACGGTAATGCATGAAGTACCTTATTACGTTATTACCTAATATGAAATGTTTTGTTTCAGGTTATGTGGGGAAGATGATCAAGTGGTTGAAATTGCACTGTCTCTACTAGAGCCCGTGAAGGTAAAGAAAAGAAATTGTTATAATTTTACAGTTTGTATTGTGGAAGTATTGCATATAAAGTTAATCTTTCGATAATTATTTATTTGTGATTACTAAAAGGAAATGGGTTTAATGGGTTAAGTGCGCTGCGTTGTGGTCTGCCTGTACTGCGCAATGGTTTATACATAATTATGTTCCACTAAGTCATACTAACTATACTAAAAACTATCATCTTTCGCACACTTAACAATTTCTATAAGTTTTTGCACCTTTTGATTTGTTCTGCACTAATAAAGGCATAGTCAAAAAAAAGAACTGAACCCAGTGACTAAATCTCGAAATAGCTACGTAGCTATGGTTCTTTGTTCATTGTTCTTACGTACATATTCCATCTTAACTGGCATACACACACTCCACACACGTATACACAACCTCACAAACTATCTGTCTCACACACACATGCACCCGCTCACAAATCTTACTTCTTCACCTTCCACCAAAGTCAATTATGATGTAATTATGTAATATGTCGTAATGTTGTGCTTGTAGTTGCACAACGGTCACCAGCTAGCGCAGTGGTGCATGTGGCGTCTGTGCGGCGCTTATGACCGCGTGTGTCGCGCGCGCGCTCTGCGCCGCCTCTCCGCCGCCTCGCGCGACTGCCTCTCCGACAACCGGTGGCCGCCAGTGTGGTGAGTGCGACACACACATACACGCACACACCACAGACTAATTGGCCTAAAGACTACGCATCTGCAATAAATTGTTAGAATAAAATTCAGCCGATTTAGCAATGTTCCACAGCGTATATCAGGGTTTTTTTTGTACTTACCGACGAAAACCAATGCAGTCTTTTTACGTAAAATTCTTTTCTCACGCAAAAGCAGATTGCTCCATAGCTCTGTTATTTGATCGAAACTAAGAGTTAGCCCAGTACTTATAGGACCTGTTTGCTCATATGAGTATGAGCTATCTTATACATTGGGCTAACATGCAGCGTCTATTGGTTCGATAATTGGTCCGTAACACGTACAAAAAATAAGCATAGATACATTGAGATAGAGAGACGCACACACGAACGCCTGCACAGACGCACACGCAAACAAAAGAGAGAAGTTTATTGCCGACAACACATCCACAAACAATCACGCAAACAAACAAACACACACAGAAACAAAAGAGAGCAGGTTTACTGCTGACAACACACGCACAAACTAACATGTACGCAAACAAACGCACACACATAAACAAAAGAGAGCAGCTTTATTGCCGGCAACAGATCTACGACTTAACTAACACACACGCAAACAAAGACACATTTAAACAAAAGAGAGCATGTTTTCTGCCGATAATACATGCACAAACTAACACGTACGCAAAGATTTACCATCAGCTGGTGCAGTGGTTCATGTGGGATGCGACGGGAATAGGGATGTATGTATAATGGACTGAGATTTTGTTTATTAAAAAATAATATAACATAATAGATATATTACATAATATAAATCAATATACAAGCAAACATAAATATATGCATACACATACATCTTATATATTCGAATGCCCCGAATCTCTATTTTTCGAAATACAAACTTTGAACCTACAACTTCTTTGGGTTACAACTTCATACCTTACGATCACTATTTTCAATTACCATGATTAACCCAAAATAAAACATAATTGGCATTCGGTATGTGCAGGTACGTAAAAGAGTACGACTATTACCAGAAGTGCGTGATGGAGCAGTCCAAGGAACAGAAGGAGATCAGACAGACGACGTCCGTTCAAGCCAACCAGCAGACTGGCTGTTTGTGCTTCACCAGTGAGTATGTTCGGTCTATCTCGAACCTTTAAACTTTACCCCATTGCGCTTGTACGAATATATATAATATTATCTATCTATAAATGTTCTGACACGCTAAACTCATCAACGCCGAACTGAAACCGCTGAAATTATAAACCTGGAAAATGGACAGTAGGTTCCTTCTATGACGTAAAGACTCACCAAGAAGGGATTTCTCGACATTCAACGTTTAATAAGCTGAAACGGGGTGTCACAGTTCGAACGAAGAAAGATATTTGGTAGTCCTATTAAATTTAAAAAATATATATTTATATTACAATCAACGAATTAAGAATGATATAGAATCATAACTCTCTTACGAAGCCCGCTAAAACATAGTCCCAAACTCATACCACTAAACTGATAATGCTAACGCGATACGCGCACAGACAAAATAAAATACTTTGCTAAATTTATTTTCTGCACATGAATTCGCCCACCCATTCATTTGGTGCACAACTTTACTTAGTAAGATAATGTTAGAGTGAAACGGAAATATCGAACCAAGCTAGTGCGTACGAGATGGATTATTACGCAGCACGGAGCGGCGGGGATGGTGTAATGCAGATGCAGTAGGTTTCAGTCATTTATTATGAACTCAATTATTATGTATTAATATGACACCTCAGATTTTGTAAGAAAATATTGTTTTTTTTAATTTCACTATTCTTTTTTATTTATTATTTATATTGTTTGTTTGTATACTATTAAAATGTGTGAGATCCAAAAATAGCACTTCAGAAGTGAAAAACGGGCGCTTAGTATAACAACAATAATATACAGGATCCAACTTAATATGCTCACGGTTTTGTAAGAGGATGATCAGACCATCAAACTGAACAACTTTCACTATGGAGCCGCTTTCGAAATTATTATTCTTATTATTATATTATTATTATTATATTATTCGTTATTATCCTACGTTGGGAAAACAGGTAGGTGAATAAATCACTTTTTAAGTTCCACGGAAAATCACTAATTTATTTAGTTTATGACGATTTGAATTCAATATAGATTCATTTTTTTCCATGTAATGCAAACGAATTCTTAAAAATTCTTCAATTACAGCTCTGATTAATAAAATGTCATGGCAGCTGCTGCCGTGGTCATGATTCTGTCGCATAGGGTTCATAATATCACGCTTTTCTATTATTTTTGAAAAGCATTGACTTTCCAGAACACGCAGATTGCTTGTGCTCTGGTCAAACTGGTCAAACGCGGAAGCGTTGAATTTTTGACTTAATTCTTGTTGGAGTTGGAGTTTGTGTTTGAATCCGAGCGTAGTTTTATTAATCGCGGTACTACAGTTCAAAATAGGAATGTCTTCCAACGGAATACAGTTTCCCGTGAATTTAGAACGAAGTTCCAAATTGAGGAGGGTTTTCTTGTAAATACCCATAAATTGGCGTGCATTCGGGTTATTGTTGCACCGACCATGATTGCGGATTACGCCAAAAAATAGCTCAAGATGGTCCTGACTGAACTTATATGGTAAAATGAAATCCATTATTTTTTGTTTGTCAACAAGTTCAGTGAATAGCATTTTAAAGCTTGAAATGCATATTATAAGTCTGAGGAAGCCCGATTTGTATTGAGTGTTTAATAAAAGTTTTTGAGTATTAACTAACTCAGTCATCTTTTGCCCCTTTACTTTTCGAGTTTTCTTATTCTGAACATTTACTTTCAGTAGACGTAAATATTCTAAACAACTGTCTGAATATTGGAAATACGCATATTTTTCATCAATCTTGATGGGTCGTTTGAAACCGTAACCATTAAGTGTTCTCGTATTCAAAATATCGAAGAGATTATTAATAATCTCTATGAAATTATTTGTCGCATCGGCGTTTTCAAATTCAGGCAGATGCAGTTCGTTTGTACATAATTTCAGTGCAGTAGCAACACTGTTACTAAGAGTTTGCGTAGCCAATTTTACATTCATTATATTGTTTCGGAATTCCAAATGTTTCTGTGTAATCTTGTTACCAAAATGAAGCCCAATATTGTCCTGGATATTTTTTAAACTTTGTAAATGCTTCCATTGAACTTTTGGTCCATCTTTGTCAATTAACGATTTTGTAGCCTCTAGAATATTTCCTACCAGTTTAACCATATGGCATGGATCCAAAATAACAACCACGGGCTTTTGTGTGATTGGATGATCAAAATATGTTTTCATGTCATTAGCTTCAAAATCACATCCCAAGAGTTTAGCAGTCGCAAAGTTGGAAGCACAACCATCGAAAGTAAGGCTGACAACTTCAGCTCCTACTTCGTGATATTTTCTTAGGCACATTTTAATAATGTTGCATCGTTGTTCTGCTGCCAACCAGTTATTAAAAAAATAACCTAAAGGCAATTTAAAAGAATCGTTAAATGATACCAGCATTAACACGTATACCTGTGTTGCTATTTCTTCTGAAGGGCCGTACGTTACAAGCCCATCAATATCCTGGCCGTTAAAAATTTTCTGCTGTCTAATGGCCATTTCGTCTACTACTAGACAGGTAAGATTTTTGTCACTTTGGCTGAATTTTGCTTTTAGGGCTCTAAAAGATTCCTCAGTGAAACCAGGCTTTCCGTCAATAGACTGGTATCATTTGGAAATCGTTGTTGGATGAGGTAGACATGAGAGTAATTGGCTTCTTATATATTTATATGCTGCAGGTGAATAATAGTTTACAGTCAACGCAATTTTTTTTATAGCTGAGGTGAACTTAACTATGCTTCGGCCTTTTTTAGATGATTTTTTGTGAAGAGTGACAACTATGCAAAGCCACTGAGAGCAGTATGTAAAGTAGAATTCCCAAATCCTTTATTTTTTAAAGTTTCAATAACATCTTTCAGTGTTATATTACGTTTTAATAACCTTTTATTTTGTCTTTGCAATTTTTTAATTTTCGTTAATCTGTTCTCAGCTAACACTGTCTTTTTTCTCAACTGCTGTTTAAAATGCTGCTTTCTAGGAGTATTAAACACTGACTCGATTTCTGACGATGGGATATTTATGGGAGTATCGCGTAACGCTCTTGCTTCTTCTGTTTCATGTTCATATTGTGCAGTGTCAACATGATGTTGCATTTTCATTATTTTGATTGGTAGCGAGTTTTCGTCGTCCAAAACATCAATAGCCTGAAACATAACAAATTGTATTTCCTAAGTGTAATTGTAAATAATGTAACTATTTTATATTAGAGGTAAGTACAAAAAATACAATATAGGTAAATAAGAACTAAACAAATGTATAAATAGGTTTAAATGTTTTACATTTTCGCGTTTACCTGTTTACATTTTTGTACCTGAAGATATGTGCTAATATTTTCAATGTGACTTTCATTAATGCTTACATTTGACGTTGCTATTTCTGAAGCCGATACGGGAAGTTCCTCTTCAGAATGTATCTAAAATGTCATAATTATTTAGTTAAAGGGAAAATCAATTACTAATACTAGGTTGTGTTGAGGAAATTTTTTTACCGTCTGCTTTTGGCATTCCGTCCTTGAACCAAAGAAGACATTTTATTCAAAGTTTGTTTGTTCCTGAAGATGCCATCTATTATTTCTTACCATCTATAACGAAAAATTTAAAAAAATACCTTATATGAAAAAACAAAATAACAATAAATAACACATAAAATAACCCAAAAAAAGAATAAAACAATTAAAAACCAAACGTGCTCTTTATAATAAATATAAAATAGTACAATTATAGATTTTACTTTATTATTTTTTATGCAACCTAATCAAAATTTACATTAAATATTAATAGTACTAACCGTACAAATAGGTACAGCAGATTTTTTTAACATACGATTGCCTGTGCGTGACGAATATATGTCTTCATTCTCAAAATGTATAGAGCATACCCTGCTGGCATTAGTTGGTAACCAGTTATCCTCTGTTCTTTCTAAGCGGAGTGCTGCAATCCACTGTAATCGTCGAATCTCTTTTTTCGGGAAACTAAAAGTAAATGATTGATAAGAAACACTAACATCCAATTTATAAAAACTCTGTACTTAATATAAAATATATAATAGTTACGTATAAAAAACTAGCTGGCTTCTGGTTGCATAACACAGACAACAATATTTTTACTCAAAACACGAAAATATTTCACTTACCTGTGATAAGTTATCCCGGTTTGTTTTTTACTTCCTTCTTTCCGTTTTTTACACCACAGGAGGTCATTTTTGTCCTTGAGAAACTAGTTGTTTCTTGGATTTTTCACAAATCAAAACGATGCGGACGTCTGTCACTGAGTGCGCCGGGAGACTGAGCGGCGCGTTGATTGTACTTTTTTCGCCCCGCCCACTTGATTGGGGTTTGCGTGGAACCATTTTTGAGCGGAATTCGTGTTCTATGATTCTTAATTCGTTGATTACAATACAAATAAACAAACACGTGTTTGCAGTTTTTCAAAAATGTGTCAGGGCGCTTACAAAATACAGGCTGTCAAATTTTCTATGAAATCACAATTAAACTGAATAAACCCCGAGCAAAGTCGCGGGCAACTGTTAGTCGCGTATATATGAGGACAGTCTTTTAAATCTAGCTTGATTAGAATGACAGCTGTCAAAATAGTGCTGGGACAATAATGATCAAATCGAGGTAATGTGCTCATTTATCGACTGAGTGTTATGTTCTACAAATAAAAAAATACATGCGTGTATCTATGGCAGAAATCTTCTGTAATTTTTAGGTTTTTATAGATTAATTATTTTTATTATTGAGCACTATTATAGCTGATTACTCATATACCTGCTTTGTGTCAATGAGGTAGTGGTGTAAAGGTACCGGTTCGCGTCGCGACAGAGACAGGAGACTGATATGATTATCTCGACCTCCACAGGGTCCACTGTAGACACGAGACAGTCAGCGTCAGTCAGTTTTCTCAAATGCAAATGTCTATCTACTATTATGTTTATATGCTATGATTACTGACATGCCTTTTCAAATATTATCTTTGAACTTTTCATCTCTATATATATGTATCCAACTGCGAATCAAACAGCGCAGGGATTTCTTTTACTAATTCAATCAGTTTCACACTTTCGGAAGAGAATCTCTTCCTGTCGAATGCGAATTGAACACTACGCGTATTTATTTATTTAAAAAATTTATTGCAGTTAATCCTACAAAAGGCGAGCTTAATATCCGGACGCATTCTCTACCGGCCAACCTTTGGGTTGAACAAAGAGGCACAAAGAGGCGGTGCAATGGAATGTATAAATATATCTTTAATTGGTGTACGGTCTCCTATCTCTGTGATGACGTGAACCGGTATCTTATGGACGCTTGTTGATGTCACGGTTTCCTGCGGCATGGCGATTTAGCCGCGCTGTAGGGAAGCCACTAGTATACCTGTTCAGGACACTGCGAACCATCGGTCTAGACACGGCTAGCGTATTTTAGGTACGAACTTTGTCATTTTTGAGTGCTAAGTTCCTTACGTTTATTATGATGACTATCGATAAGAAAATATATATTATTGCGTACCAAATGCACAGAAAGGTAAAAATTGAAGAAAATATAAAACGTTAGTGATAGTAAAAGAAGCAATTAATTGATTACTTCATTCTTTTAATTAAAAAATAATAATTAAATTTACATAAAACTTGAACCAGCATAGGTAAGCAGCCACGAGATGGTTGCGCGCTGTTAAAACATCTGGTGTCATTAACGAACTCTCATTGACTTCCATACAATGGTGCTCGATATCTCGCCGTGCATTTTCTCGGTGCATACGGCGGTCGTGACATCACCGTGTCAGACAACACGGTCAGTCGGTCGTAGGTTTTCACGGCGGCAAACTGTGTCGTTAACAAGCGCCCTATGGGGAAGATCACATATGTAATAATTGCTGTGCAAATGTTGCGTAAATCGAAAGAAATGTAATGAGGTTAAATGGGAGTGTTCGCATTTGCAATTGTTTCCATGCGATTTGCCGCCGACTTTTTAAATAGCAAACGCACGTAATTTAGTGCAATTTAAAATTGCACTGAAATCGTTTCCCATACAAAACTAGCATCGCGCACACATTACGCGCTAGTCTAAACTTTGTTGTGTCTTTTTACGTAATCGCAGTACGTAAATTATTAAATATATTGTTGAAATTTTACTGACTCCTTAAATCGAAATACTACTATGTATGATTATTCCCTTTTTTAATCGTTCAGCAAGTAGTGGATGAACCCAGTGCCTCCTTTTATCGCCATTTTTTCTTACTATTACAGCGAAATCCATGCGTGAAACGCATACGAAGCGCAACAAGAACAATTCGCAACACAATTAATTGCAAGTGTGTAATAGTTAGTACAATAGTTGTACGACGACGAAATTATCGCACAGCAACGATTGCAATAGTGTGTTCCAGCTCTAAGAGCGCGTGTGTCGTGCAGGCAAGGTGCGGCGGTCGTCGGACCCGGGCCCGGACGCGACGACGGCGCTGTGCCGCAGCGCCGACCCGCCACACCGCCCGCCGCTCTGACACCTACCCTACTGGAGGTAACCACACAACGCTACACACCACATCACACTACCTACTTGTATCATACAATAAATTTCCCTAATATTATATGAATATTGCGTTCGTATAATATATATGTATGTAAGCATATATTTTTTGTTACAAGTAGTATTTAGTATCGTTTCGCAACACGAATGTGTACACACTACCCGCGTTATTTTCTCGGTCACAACTCTCTTTGTCAAGGTTGTCTGGAAGATTGCCATATAAAGCAATAAGCCCGCTTGGTTTTATTCGTTTCTTATAACACTGTTCCTTGTTTTTGTGATAGTGTAACAATTTTACAATAAAAATATGCACCACAGAACGTAAATTCCATTCCAAGTTAACTGACACGGCCTTAAATTAAATGCTAAGGTGATTTATTGTTTACATATCCATAATTTGATTCACCGAGACTGCAAGCTTGCCCTCAATTTACAAGCTGAATCGTTGAGATATTTCTTTAAAGCTGTGTCAGTTACCTCAGACCGCGATGTTTTTATTGCATTTGGATCAAATTGGATTGGAATGGAATATAATATTCTGTCGGATATAATATTCGGAATGGAGTGTCTATACACAATCAGTCCATACTGTGTCTATACACAAATTGTTCACACACAAACTACACACAATCTGTAAACAATTAATCCATACTGTGCCTATATACAATCAGTCCATACTGTGTTTATACACAGTCAGTCCATAGTGTGTCTATACACAATCAGTCCATACTGTGTTTATACACAGTCAGTCCATACTGTGTCTATACACAATCAGTCCATACTGTGTTTATACATAGTCAGTCCATACTGTGTCTATACACAATCAGTCCATACTGTGTCTATACACAGTCAGTCCATACTGTGTCTATACACAATCAGTCCATATTGTGTCTATACACAGTCAGTCCATACTGTGTCTATACACAATCAGTCCATACTGTGTCTATACACAATCAGTCCATACTGTGTCTATACACAATCAGTCCATATTGTGTCTATACACAGTCAGTCCATACTGTGTCTATACACAATCAGTCCATACTGTGTCTATACACAATCAGTCCATACTGTGTCTATACACAATCAGTCCATACTGTGTCTATACACAATCAGTCCATACTGTGTCTTTACACAATCAGTCCATACTGTGTCTATACAAAATCAGTCCATACCGTGTCTATACACAATCAGTCCATACTGTGTCTATACACAATCAGTCCATACTGTGTCTATACATGTCTATTTACCGTGTCTGTACATAGTATAAAATTATTCATTGATTAAATATATACCGAACACCTTTGCGCGTAACAAACTAGCATACTATCTGTACTGTTTACAGGTCACTCCGGTACGCAGTGCTTCTGCCAGTATCAATGTGTTTCATGACCACCATACTGACAATTCTCATCCTTTTTCACGTTTACACTTAAACTATTATACACTATTATACTATATTTAAGTATAGCTAACGAGCACTCGAATTACTTTAGTGACACTTGACTGCTATGATAACTTAATTATAGTTTGTCTTTGTATTTGTGAAGGTAGTTAGATAAAGAGGTATTTTCAGAGAACAATTGCTGTGTGCTGAAAAATGATTGTATATGTCGTTGTATGTAATTTATTTTAATTCCCGGAAGTGCTGCAGAAGAGTTTTTTGTTTTCATTATATTAATAACCTTAAAACGCGCGAACACAATAGCTGGCACACAACATCTAACGACATCTAAGAAAAGACACGATTCAGTCTTTAAATCATTAAATTCGCCAAATGACCGCGGGCAGAATTGTATTATAGGAATATAATATTTCCGCGTATAGTGGCTTTTGTAGTAATATTTACAAGAATCCGCCGAAAATATCGTCATGCATGCGCGACAGAATAAACGTATTATTAATCTAAAAGCCGCCGTGCTACGAATTGACCGATGATTTCTTTTCTGCCGTAGACTAAGAATTGATTCCATCTTTTGACAACAGTCAATTTCTTTTGGCAGTGTACCGATAGACTGAAAAGCGTTGAGGTTTCATTTCTATCACCTAAAGTAGAGTCAATTTAATAGGCCACTATTGACAAGTGTCAAACTGGTTGTCATAGTGAGGTAATCTAACATAAATTATCGATTAAAGACAAAAATCGATATATAAGTCGTAATATTAGTGAATCGATTTTAGTGTTCTTAAAAAAATAATTCTCCAGTAATATTTTTAGAGTATGTATACACAGCATTAGAAACCTTCTACACATTCCACATGATCTCAAAGTTAAGTGTAATTATGGGAAATATAAAGAAACCAGATTATATATGTAATCAATTATTATTTATTAATTGGTACTATCAGATTCGTTGAAACTGCTATAGTTACTATTATTATCAATTCTTAAATCACATTAAAAATCTTCCATTATATTTTTTATGTTTTTTCTACTACTTTCTTCCAATCATCTTTGGAAACATTTGTACACGCAGTTTTTATTAAAAATGATATTCCACCAGAAAATAAGCCTGCTTTTTTTAATGAACATAAATGTTTTTTTCTAGATGGATACTCTTTTCACAATAATAAATAACCATAAATGTGGTTGCGAATTGCATCGGCATTAAAACTATCGACATAGACAACTGGCATAATATTAAATTTCAGACAAATTCAGATAATTTTAATATATTAAATGAGGTATAGATATATTAATTTAATTACATATATCTTTTTAATGTATTTACTAATTAATAATTGTATTTATTTAAATTATGTCAATTATTTAATAATTTTATTGTTCTCTTAATTTGTTTATTTATCGTAACGGTAATTTTCTTCGATATTCCTTTCTCTCTACAAGTTACTTCGATTATAAAGATCACATCCCTATTATTAAAAAAGAAAAAATGTATACTGGCGTAACCTTGTAGTGGGGTTCGAATTTCTTGAAATATAAATTGATAATGATGTTTAGCAACCAAATTAACCTTCGAACTTATTAAATTTTGATATAAAAAGACGTTTATATTTTTTTATTAAAAATGTTACATATTTTTAGTGTTCAGTAATGCATTTATAAACTTAAATTGATTTATGGGAATTTAAAGTTTTGGGAATTATGATTTAAAGTTATATCGTCACAAAGTCAATGAAATGTCAAAAGTGGCCTATTAAATTGACTCTATTATAGTATCATCTTAATAACGTATGTGTTCTTAAATGGGTCAACCAAAGTCATCATTAATTGACTGATCTTTCTATCAATGAATTTTTATTTATTTTCGAAATCCGTCATGGTTGCTTTTTCTTAAATTATTTTAAACGGTAATACCGTAGTAAACTTAGTAAATGACTGCAATACCGTAACGGTATTGCAGTCATTCTTTAAAAAAATCTGCCGCATACAATGCTGACTTTAGTGATAAGTAGTAATCCGCTGGACATACTATATATTTTAGCGGATGTCTGAATTGTAGTACAAAAGCCGCCGTATTAAATATTTTAAAATAATTGACAATCTCGTGTACGAGAACTTATTAAACTAAAAATTATCGATGCATTGATACAGGGCTCAATCTACACAAACAAGGTAAATTATAAGGTTTCCCTACAGTTCGTTGGTTATAAAAACTTCGACTATAAATAACCTATAACTATATGAAATGAAAACAATCTTGCCTTAAAACGGGTAATCATTTAGAAATCTTAGTTGAATCACGGGGATATCCCGAGTTATTTACTCAGATTTAACGTTTTCCTTGTTTTTTTTTTATGAAGCTTTCCTTACGTAGGTACGCTTCTTATGAATAAAGGCGCAAATTCTCTATAGTCATCGATATGAGAGAATACTATCATGTCGATGTCTATATAGCTTTGTCAGTGCAACTTGCATATGTAAAGAAACTGTTTGTCTGGCTCGTAATAATTACATTTCGAAGGTTCAGCCGAATGAAGTCATTATGTTTTATTTTGATTTTATGCCGAAAAATTTAATAAACTTCATTTCTCGAAACTTAAGGATGTATTACAGCTGTTTGGTTTAACCTTCAGTTTTGTATTTTGATTATTGAAAACGATTGTAATTAGGCGTTGTAGTGTAACAGAGGATTAGTTGTAGAGAGGATCGTAAAGTGAACCGTGACATGTATGTTTCACATGGAAACGTTTGATTTTGTTTAGGACTTTGAAACTAGAGTCTGTCAAGTGCAACGCGGCATAAGAAAAGTGGTGGAAAAAAACGTGCTGTTTACACTCATTTCAAACAGAAAAATACGAATATGATACTTGTTTTTTTTTTTTCATTATAAAACTAATATGAAATAAGTGGATTCAGAAAGAAATTTAGAATGACTTTCAGACCAAAAAAATCCATTTTGCCGCTCTTTTCTCGTGCCGCTTCCATATGACAGACTAATTATCAAGGTTGTATTCCAAAAGGTGCTTAATTCGCTCTTTGACATTTTAATTACGGTGTATTTTTAGACGCAACATGTCATTCTCAAAGTGAACTGTTTAAACGATCGCCGGAGGCACTGTTTCGTAGGAATTATATGTTCACCGTACGCCAGCTTTTACCATACGGCGTAGGGGTTATGATATTGGTAATGTAATAATTATTATAAATATGATGCAATTTCCCGACATATGTGCCACAGCAGTGTCAAAGAACGAATTTCGCACGTTTTGGAACACAGCCAAAGTACAAATTATTGATTTAAGAATGCTCTTTAATTCGAATGTTTATTTGTTTAGAGTTTCAAAATTCAATTTCTGAAAATTATACTCTTCTAATATTTTTATACACTATTTAGTAATTTCACCTTAGTACACCTTGGTCTAGATTCTATAATAGATAAACAAACGTTTCTCTCGGTCTTAGTCTGAGTTTTTTATGGCACACTATGCAGTCTGTATAGAGGTTAATTTCCACCAACTCGGAAAAAGGAAAGAACTGTTTAAGAAAAGTCTATTTATCTCAGATCTTTCTTTGTCTTGGACTTAGGCCGAAATAAATAAACGTTTCTACGCAGACTGCACATAAAGGCACTTATAGGCATATAAACGTGATTGGGCTTAAGGCCGAGATAAACCATTTTAAGACCGTTCTATATCTTAGACTTAGGATCGAGTGGTTCCAAAGTAACCTCTCTGCAAACTGCATTAATTCCGTAAACCACGACTCTTACTAGTTCTAAGACCGAGAAAGGTCTATTTATCCGGGTCTTAAACATTATTTCTCGTATTACCACTGGATCTAAGACATAAAACAGTCTTAAAAATATCTATTTGTCACGGTATAAAACCGTTTTGTCTTAGATTTAAATGAATGGTTCGAAATTAACGTCTATGTAGACTGCATAAAGTGCATAAAACATGATTCGGACTAATTCTAAGACCGAGAATCGTTTATTTATCCACATATTAGTATTAAATATTTTTAATGCAACTTGTTTTAAGATTTAGTTTTATGTTCATACAATTATATATTAGAAGCATTATTCCTTTGGATGGATTTGTGATTCATTAAAATTCTCTTTAGCGATTTAACTTGGCTTCATGAATTATTTATGAAATTTAGTTGGGACGAGTTTTAATTCCTGTCGTAGCAAATTCATTCTAATAAACTAGATATTAAGTAATAAATTAGAATCACAATTAATTACAAATATTATTGAATTTATTTTTAATTTCTAATTTATTCGTATTTAATTATTAGAGATCGGATATTCGGGTGCATATTTACTTAAAGTTGAGGTGCTTTGGATATGTATGGAGTGCACTTTTGTATCGGGCGAATACCGCAATGCCGGGATCGACAAATTTTATGTTCCGACTATATAATACGATGCATACCTATACCTAAAGTTCCTACAAATTGCCATTAGAACTATGAATTTGAGTCCAAATCCGAAGTTTATATCTTCAATAGTGTCTTAGATCCTATCGACTCTGTCCTGGTCATCATCAGACCTTCAAAACTGCTGAGGAGTTTCATAAATAAGCATCCTATTAGTTGTGAAATCGCGGGATTTCGGTTTTCAAATAAATTACTTTAAGATGCCACTTCCATACTTTATACTTTGTAGGTAAATATGCACCCGCATATCCGATCTCTACTAATTATTCACTGTATTTTTTAATGAATCTTTTACTAAGCCTAATATTAAAACTACTGCATTGAATTTGATCAATTTTAGCATAATATACCAAATTCAGTCCAGTAATTTTGCAAATTTGAGCTTTGTATGATAAGGTAATCAATGTCAACGATTTCCTTAGCAAAATTGGCTTCCACCGAAGAGACAATGTGTTAATTAACTTACAGTTCTTTTCTGTATGTTGGAAATGTCTTATTTTAAAGCTTAAAGCCAAGTTAAATTTCTAACATATATTGGCTAATCGAGCGTTCGGACCATTACAAACCTTTTTTTGCGTTCTTAAACGTGTTCTTAAACTTCATTGGTCAACTTCACTTCACTTTTTTAACTTCACTCTACTATGAGTTAGATAGACTGTGAGTCAGGATAAATAGACGATTCTAAGTACAAGCTTTGCTTAGACTTAGACAATGCCGTTAAAACTGACCTCTATGTAGACCGCATAAGGAGCTACAAAACGGGACTGTGATTAATTGTAAGACCGAAAATCATCTATTTATCCCTTAGCCAAATTAGGTTGGGAATCTATATTCCCAACCTAATTTGGCTAATCGACCCCATTCAAAATAAAATGTAGTCAATGCTTCGTCTTTATATTACATTATTAACATAAATGGAAGAAGGAAATATTTACAAACTGCATCCATCCCTTGAATCATTTCAACACCATCAGGAGGGTGGTAACATCCCCATTGGAAACTTTTGCTCTAAAAGAACAATTCTGGTTTACAAAGTTACTTTTGCGGCTGGCATATAGTTGCTTATTTGAATATGTTGATAATGACCTGCAAATAAGTTTGTATGTTTGATCGCTCGATTTTTTAGCCAATAGCATAAAAATAAATTGATCATAAGCGTATTATATTATAATTATTATAAATTTCAGTATTGCTTAGTGAAGTTATATAGCTTGAATGTAGTATGTGCTAGGTTAATCGGAACTGTGATTAGTATGGTCAAACCACGTGTATCGGATACCAAAGATTACGTACCGTCGGCAGAATAAATAAAAATTATGTACACAGTACACAACATGCTATTGTTCCAGGTTTTGTATCAAACATTTTCACAGTAAACTATGTAAATATTTAGTGACTGGATTATTTTCACAGTAATTTGATTTTTTTCCAAGTTAATATAAGTTCATAAGAATTTATTTTAGACGTTATTGTATGCTTTTCAGGTTAGTTTTTGCCGACGGTACGTATTGTATGTAATTTGAAGTATTGTGACATCATTGTAAAAGTCGATAAAGTACGGTGTGAAAGACCTTAATGTGGGAATCTGCATTGAATTTCTATCTTTCTTAAAATACCTAAAAGTATTAAATATCTTATTTAAAAAATATATTATTATTTAAATTGTTTAATTATCGCGCACAACTATTTAATTAAGGTTGGAAATAAATAAAAAATCCTTTACTTATACCTAATTTAATTAAAAAGAATGAATGTCCTGTTGTGTCCTACTCCTATTGTTTAGGATAATGCCTCGACTGCTTTTCATAGCGCTTTATTCAACAACCGACTGATTATATAAATGAACGATTCTTGCAATGTACATTTCTGTTAACGAATCATTCTACAAATGACTAATTAGTTTAGTAGCAAAATGTGCAATCTTCAAAATGGCATATCTCAAAATTGACATTTTGATGACGTGTTTTGTTGCCATAAAACTTTTATTTTTCGAGTGATTTCAGTACGGATACACATGAATATACACAAAAACTCATGTGTAATTTTTAAGTATCTACAAGTATGTAGGTACTGAAATCACTTCGAAAACAATTGTTTTGCGATTTTGGGAGATGCACATTTTGCTATAAAAAGGACTATTCTATATATGACTGGTTTTATTAATGATATATTTTTTTTGGATTGTCGTCCAATAGAATCCATATTTCCTCATATCCATCTATTTCGGCGATTTTTGTGCTGAATATGGAAGACATTGAAAGGACGGGTTCTTTCTTTAACATTGCGTCATAGGAAGGAAATGTTAAATGTTAACGTATGGATGTTATTGGAACCATTCCTAGAAACTTTATGCGATAGTTTATTTATTGTTTTTAGTATATTTACCCTCTTCTCCCGACTACTGACTTGATATTCTGATAGTGGTTCCCTCCTTGAGTGTGGGATCGATCGACCTACCGTGAAAATCACAGAACATGATAGTCTTATTATGTTCTGTGAAGGTTATGCGTCCCGAAATTCCTATACTGAAGTGATCCAGCGAGTACTTGTGACGGTTAAATATTATTTATAAACTGTTGTAGCGCCCCTCACTTCAACGGCTTCTACCGCCCTCCGCCCTCTGCGACGGCTTCTCCAATCATTTATTCGAACAATCTATTATCTAGTCGAATACCGTCTGTCAACGCTATAGCATGCGCGCCGTCCACTTAGATTTCTTTTTTGTGTTCATTTTGTGTCCTCTATTCTGTTTCTTGTTTGTATAAACTCAACCAAGTGACATTAAACGCACATCTAGTATAACCTGTTCGTTTCATTCTATATTGTTAACATTTATAACTATTTTGTGCTGGTGATGAGTGTTTGTTGTCCCGGAATTTTTCAAATTGATTACGAAAACCTCCCATATAGACAGTTTCCTTTCGCCCCACATTTTAAGCTTAATAATTCCCCCCTTTCTCGAACAGAAACTGAGACTGTGACTATCAATACTTAAAATTCATATAATTTTTTTTTAAGTCTGGTCGAAGCTACCCAAGGTAACTATTGACAGGTTCAGTACCATCTAACACTTTCTGACACAATTTAAGTAAAAACCCAACATTCCCATGTCTTCCAAATTCAGAGGGAAAAAAAAAGACTGAAAAAACGTGACAAATTAAAAAAAACAGGTTATCACTAAAAATAGAAAAATAATATTGATAGATTTCGAAAATAAAATTAATCCAGCATGGAATTCAAAAATCAAATTATTTATTTAGTCACACTTTTCCTGTCTCCTACATTCATGTTTCCGATTATAAAAAAAAAAAACAATAAATAACAGTCACTTACAGAATTAGTCATTTGTAGAATTGTGTATTTTTAGAATAAGTAGCTTATAGAATTGTACATTTCAACCATCGATCATTGCTACAATTTGTAGTAATTTCTAGAATCAGTTATTTGTCGACTAAACCTTTATAGCAAATATGACAAAAATTGCTATAGGTACTATAACACCTTACACGAGTCGAGTATGATGTGGGACGAATCGGGAACAATTTGATTTTCTTATTGAATTCCGATAAATTCGTTCTTGTTATCTGCCATTTTGATCTGCGTTGGTTATCTTATCCAAAAAGTCGAATTATAACAGTAGGTATCTTACAACGGTGATAGTGAATCTACTACTATAGACAAACAATATAGGCGAGTTTTCGCCTTCGTGGTTGCAGGGGTGCGGGGGCGGGATGACGTAGAGCGACGCACACGATGTAAAAACACACACCTGCTGCTCGCTCTCCATGCAAACCCCGCGTTGCCCCACCAGCACACCTGCAACCGTGCAGACGAGGACTTGTCTTGTTTGTTTATATATATACTGAGGTAGGCAACACATCTGGGGACGTGCCAACATTTGCCATTCTTGACTATGTTGACACATTGTATTGCCGATGTCCACTGACGAGAGCATACACTTGTTACCGGCCGGAGTGCCAGTCTACCACATTCTTACGACAAAGAAAAAGATGGCTAATCTCATAATTGATTTAATAGCTCATCTACGAAAATTTGAAGTATCGTCGATTCAACATTTGCCCTTTAATGTCTTATAATCAGTGTAGTAGAGTTTAGATTCCTGTGCATTGAAAAAATATTCCTATGAATTTTTATACGACTTTTATAAATCTAAGCAAGGAATCTTATTACACCCTACTAGGCATTTCAATAAGTTTAATGCACGCTTTAAACCCAATAACGTAATTAAGTGTAATCCGTGGAGATCTGTATTTTCTTACTAAGTATTATTATTTTAAAATTGATCTCATTCTAGCACACTCTCAAGAGCAGGGTTATTGTCTAAAGTTAAAGGATATGCTTCAATTACTAGTACATACTAGAGTGAAAGGGATTGCAACAAACACGAGATGTTTCCTTTTTTATTATAGAACTAAGATAAGGGACAGCGGGATTCCCATGCGTATTTTTCAAACACATTTATATCAGGTGAGGTGTGATTAGTAGGCGGGGCGGGGAGCGGATTCCGCGCGGCATCACTCTACGAGGCCTTAGAGCGTGAGCGAACAGTTCAAATTAGTTTGCGTTTATCGCTGTGAATTAGTGCATATTTGCACAAGTTTTTTTTATACTTTTAACGTTTTTTAAATATGTTATAATATTCCAAGTAAAAAGTGCACGTCTTTGAAGTAAAACTTCTAAAGCAGATTTTAAGTGAGACATTGACTTATATACATAAAACAGACTATTCCACAGCGAGAATTTCTTTAACTGCGGACACTTTACAAAAACGGGTTCGTGGCGCTGAATCTCTCGATTCCGCTTTCTGTCTCGCGCTCAGTCCCGTCGCAGCCCTTAGCTTTATTCCAAAACGTGCGAATATATTATTATTTTTAGTATTATTAATTTAAGTTATTAGTTTTTTTGTATCCTTGGGTATTTACAAGTTATGCTACATTGGACGTAAGACGTCACTGTTTTCTAAATGTGAACAGAGTATAATTATAACTATGGTGTATCTTTTTCTAGTCTTTATCATATACTTAGGACCAGCCCTGACGTCGCTCAGGGATTTCCTAGGGAATCTACCTATAGCTTAGTGGGCACTAAAAAACAAGATTGAAATGGTCGATTTTTTTTGTGTCGTGAAATCGGAGACAAGCAAATATGAACACAAATTATCCACCCACACGAAATGTTTATAGAGTGGGAATCAAGGAACTTTTGTTGGTAGAGACACTGAACACATGTATAGTGATTGACTTTTATTACTAGTTTTCCACTGCAGATACATCCTCGTCATATAAAAGGATATGTTTTAAAGTATGGAGATTACTAATTAGGGAGTCAGTTCTTCACCAGAGTAGTCGAAAAAGTATTGGAAAAAATCTTTAATTTTGTACTAATAGTTCTTTTATTGATAAAGATGTTTCAGGGTAAAACTGTCTTAGTGAGAGCCTTGACGGGAGTATTCGTGTCCAGATGTATGTATAGAAAGGCGGGGTAGGTGGGACACTTTCACATGTGTGTGAAAAGGATAAACATACTTTGACTCTTGAACCAGTTTGGTGCTAAGAGTTCAATCCTGGTTTTTTGATAAATCCATGCTTTAAAACAGTGGACATACTTTATTGTAGATTATTATAAGATTTGTTGGAACAAACACTCTAATGAAGTGAGTCAAATAAGTGTCTAATGAACAAGATCAGATGATTGGTTGGGAATCTGTTACACCAGCATTCAACAGTTTTAAGGTTAAGTTTGTACTTGGTGTCAGAGAAATATTGTTTGTTGGAATCCTTTTCACAACATTTAGTCTCTAGTAGCTTAGGCGTCCTAGTGTGATATAGTATTTTGCCAATCTTCACTGTCAATAAATGACAATCTGCCATTTTTTACATACCTATAGATTTTTAATAAGTGTAATAAATGTATGTGTAAAATATTTTGTTTTATTTAAAAAAAATGATTGCAACATAAATTGATAGCACTTGTTTCCCTTTTTTATATGTCTGTCACCTCTGTTTATTATACTGAGATCATAATTTTAAAAACAATAAAAACAAGGTATAATTTTAAATTTATTACTTATAATTTATAAAGTGAGGGTAATAATGCAGGAATGTTGCATGAACATTATTGACATTAACATTTATATGACAATGGAAGAAATAAGATATATTTCACATGTTTTGGGGTGGATGGCCAATAATGCTTTATGACAAAATACTGCATATATCAGGTGCATTTCATCAAACAAAGTTGAGTCAAAGGTGCATTTAATCAAAGTCCTCGAGAAAAATCAATCACCTTAGACTTAACACAGGACTTTGACACTTTTGGTAGACCGATCATTTTATCAATCAAGCTCAAAGACTATAAAAATTTAATACTACATTTTTGGTGGCATCACACACACCAAAGATTGTACAGTCTGCAACATATTGTCAACATACTCTCATAGAAGATGCCCATGGAATATCAATTGTGTACATTGTATATGGTATAAGCAGTGTAATTTTCAATTTAAGTCTGAAAGTATAGACTTTTCTGTGAATTATTTACCCTTAATCTTAATCTGCCCTTAATATGCTTATTTTAAAACTTATAATGGATGTCCCAACATCTTGATCTCACTTTGAACCTCATTATACAAGTCTTTATAATCTTCATGTTCTTTCACAAGCACCATGATGCAGCCTCTCATTGTGCCCATAGCCGCGCCAATATCCTTTCGACTTGGTGTGTAGCAGTACGGGATCTCTTTATCTTCACAAATAGCTGGCAAGTGGCACATGATCTCGATTGGTGAGATGTCTCCAGCAAATATAACAATTCTGAAATGTTAAAATATATTTACTGATGGATATTGATCTGTTAAATAAGTAATGTTGGGAGGCATAAGATGAACACTGCAATCCCACTGTACTCAACTGGCTTCACAGAAGACTATCATAAAATGTACCACATTACCCAATTTATCCTATTTCCCCAATGTATGTTCATGTATCAATAGTCAGCCAGTCAGAACCCATACCTTTCTACTCTAGTTTCCCCACATTTTCTCCAAAGGTAGGCAGCACATCCAAGGCTTCTAATTCTGGACTGACATGGCATGTATCACATGTTCACAGGCAAGAATATCTGCTTACCTCCAGGTGGACGTCTGCTCGACTACCACTTTCTTTTAACAAAAAAAGAAGTCTCTTGACGAGTGGATTGGTTGAAGGATGTTGGTGTCTCTAGTACCTGGATTAAATTCATTATTATGCTGTTATACATATGAGAATAACTGTTTCGAAGGTGTTGATGTCAAATAACTTGTGATGACTCTGGTGTGGTCGCCTCTAGACTAAGTGACGTAATGAAACTATATCGACTGAGGTCAGTAAATTACCTTATCTGTGACAAGGGTATAGAAGTTTGTTATAACCTCAAAATAAAACAAGCAAGTCAAAATTTACCCTTTTTCACCAAGACGCAATTGTTTCTGCACGATTTTTAGTCCATTTCTAATATAATTCTTACAACTACGGGATTTTTTGATGAGTTTGTAAATCTTTTTGCTAAGTTTCTTCGGCGCCATTGGTTTGGCGATTACACTGCAGTAGCCGATTTTGTCGTCATAACTTTGAGGCTCAGATTTTATGGACTCAACGGCTTGGTCATTGTTTTCTACTGATTCTTGTTTAATTTTTCCCATGTTAAATTCTCTTCAACACAAACTTATTACTAAAATAAAATATGCACGTGGGAATGCGAGCAAAAGAAACGTCAAACAACAAATTGATTTGACAGACAAGTACTGTCTCACTCAACTGTCTGTTCACAGTACGGCTTTGCATCATTTCTTGAATTACCGGAGAAAAACGGATCAATGAATATTGAAACCGGATACAATCTATTGCTACTTTCAGTTTCCCAATGACAGAATAAAATTGGCGCTAAAATTATCATGAAGTGTTCTGTAACATGGAAATTTATTATGCTTATTATCTAATGCATAGTATTAAATAATATGTATACTCGGTAATATTTCTCTCGACAGTCAATCCAGTTAGATAAGTAGGGGAACCCGGGGTGGAACGGGGTAGCTAAGCTTTGGTTACAATTTGTGGGAGTTTGAATGAAACAACACCATTATTTGGCAATTTGTAGGTTTATTTACTTCTTTCTCTACAAAGAAATTAAAGCTAAACTTATCTAAATTAATAATCACTTTGAAAAAATATTGTTTGAAAAATAAAGGGAAATTTCCCATTCTGCCCCACCCCCCGGGGTACAATGGGAAATGAACCCGGGGCACGATGGGGTACTAATTATTGGCATAGTTCACAGATGAGAACACTGTCATCGTCGTCACTATCTAGACCAGCACACGCCAAATTTGCCCATTTTTTACAAATGCTACAAGAACACCAGCCTTCATTGGACTTGGAGTATAAATCATGGCCATACAAACAGATCGCGTCTTCATTTTCAGAGCTTTCTTCAGATTCAGTTCCGTTTCTTTTTTGTTTCTTTGTTCTTGTTTCTTCTTTGTTTTTGTTTAAAATTGGTTTTTGTTTAAAATTTTCTACGTCTTCTGAGTGTTCTTCAGGTTTAGTTTTGATTCTTTTTTGTTTCTTTGGATTAGTTTTCATTCCTTCAGGTATGTTTTCTTTACCTTTTAACGTCAGTCTTTGTTTATTTTTTTCTACTTTCGCTTTCTTGATATTTTGTGTCTCTTTAATAGATTCTTCTAATTCAGTCTTGTAAGGTGAGGCGGTAAGGATTGCCGTTTTTCCACGCTTTCTTGTAACTCTTTTCATTCCAGCTTTCACTTTTGGCAACGGGATTAGATCTTTTGGGGAAGTGATCGAAAAATTTGTGTCAGCAATGGTACGGGCAGGAGAATCGGGCATCCAGGAACATCCGGCTTTAGGATTGAGATAAATTCCCACTGGTGGTGCAAGATTCTCGTTCTCCGTGGGCACGGAAGGATTACCCTGGACAGTAAAATTATCAGAAACAGGTATCGGGTTAACTTCAGGTGTATTGTTCTGTGTTGTTCTCTCAGTAGGGTTCCCCAAGGGAATATCTGTTGTTGCTGCAGGTAGAAAATCATCATCCGTAAATATATTAAAGTTAGGTGGCCAGATACCAGATTTTTCAAAGCCTTTAATAGCTGTTCTCATATTTGCTGCATTTACGAAAGCTTGGCCAAAAAGTGCGGATACGTCGAAAAGCTGGATCACTTTTTCTGGATGCGACCTGAGCCACTTCCTTATTTCATCCTCATAGTACAAGCTTAAAGGTTTCATGAAAGCAACGTCTAATGGTTGGAGTCTGTGTGAGCAGTGGGGAGGGAAGCACAATATTATCACACCATTGTCACGAGCTAGATCTATTGCGGCCAAGTTCTTTGTGTGTGACGCATGCCCGTCAAGAAATAAAAGAATTGGAAGTTCCTTCGTCGCTTTGGAAAACAGAATGAACTGTTGAAACCATTTTAAGAAAATTTCCGCGGTCATCCAACCAGAATCGCTAACTTCAGCCCAACCCCCTGGCGGGAGACCAATTTCAAATTCACGTTGTTTCTTCTTTCGCGGAAATACCAGCATTGGGGGCATATAAGATCCGGCAGCTGAGCAACATATCTCGACTGTAACAGTGGTGCCTCTTTCAGCAGAAGTTAAGACACCTACTTGACGTTGCCCTTTATTAGCAATTATTTTTGAAAATTGCTTCGGAACCACGCTAATGCCCATTTCATCACAATTGTAAATTCTATTGGCATCTATTTTGTGTTTGTCCAGAATTTCATTAAGCAGAGTAAAAAAATTCGATACTGCTACTTTATTGAAGCCCATAGCCCGTGCTCCAGATGTTGCTTCTGGTTTTCTTAGGCTCAAATCACGGTGACGCTTCAGAAAGCCTTTAAGCCAGTCTTCTCCCGCCATTCCTGAAGTTTTGTTAAAATTATGGCCGCAATTATTCTTTTCTGCTAGTTGATATGTCAGTCGACGAAATTCTTTCGTAGTCATTCCGAAGAGTTGTTTTTGCATATCTTTGAGGTAGCTTACAAGTTCCATCTCTTGCTCAGCTGTGAAAACGGTGTGGTACTTGCCTGACGTTTTATCAACAACAGCTTCTGGATTTAGACAAATGACTAATTAGTTTAGTAGCAAAATGTGCAATCTTCAAAATGGCATATCTCAAAATTGACATTTTGATGACGTGTTTTGTTGCCATAAAACTTTTATTTTTCGAGTGATTTCAGTACGGATACACATGAATATACACAAAAACTCATGTGTAATTTTTAAGTATCTACAAGTATGTAGGTACTGAAATCACTTCGAAAACAATTGTTTTGCGATTTTGGGAGATGCACATTTTGCTATAAAAAGGACTATTCTATATATGACTGGTTTTATTAATGATATATTTTTTTTGGATTGTCGTCCAATAGAATCCATATTTCCTCATATCCATCTATTTCGGCGATTTTTGTGCTGAATATGGAAGACATTGAAAGGACGGGTTCTTTCTTTAACATTGCGTCATAGGAAGGAAATGTTAAATGTTAACGTATGGATGTTATTGGAACCATTCCTAGAAACTTTATGCGATAGTTTATTTATTGTTTTTAGTATATTTACCCTCTTCTCCCGACTACTGACTTGATATTCTGATAGTGGTTCCCTCCTTGAGTGTGGGATCGATCGACCTACCGTGAAAATCACAGAACATGATAGTCTTATTATGTTCTGTGAAGGTTATGCGTCCCGAAATTCCTATACTGAAGTGATCCAGCGAGTACTTGTGACGGTTAAATATTATTTATAAACTGTTGTAGCGCCCCTCACTTCAACGGCTTCTACCGCCCTCCGCCCTCTGCGACGGCTTCTCCAATCATTTATTCGAACAATCTATTATCTAGTCGAATACCGTCTGTCAACGCTATAGCATGCGCGCCGTCCACTTAGATTTCTTTTTTGTGTTCATTTTGTGTCCTCTATTCTGTTTCTTGTTTGTATAAACTCAACCAAGTGACATTAAACGCACATCTAGTATAACCTGTTCGTTTCATTCTATATTGTTAACATTTATAACTATTTTGTGCTGGTGATGAGTGTTTGTTGTCCCGGAATTTTTCAAATTGATTACGAAAACCTCCCATATAGACAGTTTCCTTTCGCCCCACATTTTAAGCTTAATAATTCCCCCCTTTCTCGAACAGAAACTGAGACTGTGACTATCAATACTTAAAATTCATATAATTTTTTTTTAAGTCTGGTCGAAGCTACCCAAGGTAACTATTGACAGGTTCAGTACCATCTAACACTTTCTGACACAATTTAAGTAAAAACCCAACATTCCCATGTCTTCCAAATTCAGAGGGAAAAAAAAAGACTGAAAAAACGTGACAAATTAAAAAAAACAGGTTATCACTAAAAATAGAAAAATAATATTGATAGATTTCGAAAATAAAATTAATCCAGCATGGAATTCAAAAATCAAATTATTTATTTAGTCACACTTTTCCTGTCTCCTACATTCATGTTTCCGATTATAAAAAAAAAAAACAATAAATAACAGTCACTTACAGAATTAGTCATTTGTAGAATTGTGTATTTTTAGAATAAGTAGCTTATAGAATTGTACATTTCAACCATCGATCATTGCTACAATTTGTAGTAATTTCTAGAATCAGTTATTTGTCGACTAAACCTTTATAGCAAATATGACAAAAATTGCTATAGGTACTATAACACCTTACACGAGTCGAGTATGATGTGGGACGAATCGGGAACAATTTGATTTTCTTGTTGAATTCCGATAAATTCGTTCTTGTTATCTGCCATTTTGATCTGCGTTGGTTATCTTATCCAAAAAGTCGAATTATAACAGTAGGTATCTTACAACGGTGATAGTGAATCTACTACTATAGACAAACAATATAGGCGAGTTTTCGCCTTCGTGGTTGCAGGGGTGCGGGGGCGGGATGACGTAGAGCGACGCACACGATGTAAAAACACACACCTGCTGCTCGCTCTCCATGCAAACCCCGCGTTGCCCCACCAGCACACCTGCAACCGTGCAGACGAGGACTTGTCTTGTTTGTTTATATATATACTGAGGTAGGCAACACATCTGGGGACGTGCCAACATTTGCCATTCTTGACTATGTTGACACATTGTATTGCCGATGTCCACTGACGAGAGCATACACTTGTTACCGGCCGGAGTGCCAGTCTACCACATTCTTACGACAAAGAAAAAGATGGCTAATCTCATAATTGATTTAATAGCTCATCTACGAAAATTTGAAGTATCGTCGATTCAACATTTGCCCTTTAATGTCTTATAATCAGTGTAGTAGAGTTTAGATTCCTGTGCATTGAAAAAATATTCCTATGAATTTTTATACGACTTTTATAAATCTAAGCAAGGAATCTTATTACACCCTACTAGGCATTTCAATAAGTTTAATGCACGCTTTAAACCCAATAACGTAATTAAGTGTAATCCGTGGAGATCTGTATTTTCTTACTAAGTATTATTATTTTAAAATTGATCTCATTCTAGCACACTCTCAAGAGCAGGGTTATTGTCTAAAGTTAAAGGATATGCTTCAATTACTAGTACATACTAGAGTGAAAGGGATTGCAACAAACACGAGATGTTTCCTTTTTTATTATAGAACTAAGATAAGGGACAGCGGGATTCCCATGCGTATATTTCAAACACATTTATATCAGGTGAGGTGTGATTAGTAGGCGGGGCGGGGAGCGGATTCCGCGCGGCATCACTCTACGAGGCCTTAGAGCGTGAGCGAACAGTTCAAATTAGTTTGCGTTTATCGCTGTGAATTAGTGCATATTTGCACAAGTTTTTTTTATACTTTTAACGTTTTTTAAATATGTTATAATATTCCAAGTAAAAAGTGCACGTCTTTGAAGTAAAACTTCTAAAGCAGATTTTAAGTGAGACATTGACTTATATACATAAAACAGACTATTCCACAGCGAGAATTTCTTTAACTGCGGACACTTTACAAAAACGGGTTCGTGGCGCTGAATCTCTCGATTCCGCTTTCTGTCTCGCGCTCAGTCCCGTCGCAGCCCTTAGCTTTATTCCAAAACGTGCGAATATATTATTATTTTTAGTATTATTAATTTAAGTTATTAGTTTTTTTGTATCCTTGGGTATTTACAAGTTATGCTACATTGGACGTAAGACGTCACTGTTTTCTAAATGTGAACAGAGTATAATTATAACTATGGTGTATCTTTTTCTAGTCTTTATCATATACTTAGGACCAGCCCTGACGTCGCTCAGGGATTTCCTAGGGAATCTACCTATAGCTTAGTGGGCACTAAAAAACAAGATTGAAATGGTCGATTTTTTTTGTGTCGTGAAATCGGAGACAAGCAAATATGAACACAAATTATCCACCCACACGAAATGTTTATAGAGTGGGAATCAAGGAACTTTTGTTGGTAGAGACACTGAACACATGTATAGTGATTGACTTTTATTACTAGTTTTCCACTGCAGATACATCCTCGTCATATAAAAGGATATGTTTTAAAGTATGGAGATTACTAATTAGGGAGTCAGTTCTTCACCAGAGTAGTCGAAAAAGTATTGGAAAAAATCTTTAATTTTGTACTAATAGTTCTTTTATTGATAAAGATGTTTCAGGGTAAAACTGTCTTAGTGAGAGCCTTGACGGGAGTATTCGTGTCCAGATGTATGTATAGAAAGGCGGGGTAGGTGGGACACTTTCACATGTGTGTGAAAAGGATAAACATACTTTGACTCTTGAACCAGTTTGGTGCTAAGAGTTCAATCCTGGTTTTTTGATAAATCCATGCTTTAAAACAGTGGACATACTTTATTGTAGATTATTATAAGATTTGTTGGAACAAACACTCTAATGAAGTGAGTCAAATAAGTGTCTAATGAACAAGATCAGATGATTGGTTGGGAATCTGTTACACCAGCATTCAACAGTTTTAAGGTTAAGTTTGTACTTGGTGTCAGAGAAATATTGTTTGTTGGAATCCTTTTCACAACATTTAGTCTCTAGTAGCTTAGGCGTCCTAGTGTGATATAGTATTTTGCCAATCTTCACTGTCAATAAATGACAATCTGCCATTTTTTACATACCTATAGATTTTTAATAAGTGTAATAAATGTATGTGTAAAATATTTTGTTTTATTTAAAAAAAATGATTGCAACATAAATTGATAGCACTTGTTTCCCTTTTTTATATGTCTGTCACCTCTGTTTATTATACTGAGATCATAATTTTAAAAACAATAAAAACAAGGTATAATTTTAAATTTATTACTTATAATTTATAAAGTGAGGGTAATAATGCAGGAATGTTGCATGAACATTATTGACATTAACATTTATATGACAATGGAAGAAATAAGATATATTTCACATGTTTTGGGGTGGATGGCCAATAATGCTTTATGACAAAATACTGCATATATCAGGTGCATTTCATCAAACAAAGTTGAGTCAAAGGTGCATTTAATCAAAGTCCTCGAGAAAAATCAATCACCTTAGACTTAACACAGGACTTTGACACTTTTGGTAGACCGATCATTTTATCAATCAAGCTCAAAGACTATAAAAATTTAATACTACATTTTTGGTGGCATCACACACACCAAAGATTGTACAGTCTGCAACATATTGTCAACATACTCTCATAGAAGATGCCCATGGAATATCAATTGTGTACATTGTATATGGTATAAGCAGTGTAATTTTCAATTTAAGTCTGAAAGTATAGACTTTTCTGTGAATTATTTACCCTTAATCTTAATCTGCCCTTAATATGCTTATTTTAAAACTTATAATGGATGTCCCAACATCTTGATCTCACTTTGAACCTCATTATACAAGTCTTTATAATCTTCATGTTCTTTCACAAGCACCATGATGCAGCCTCTCATTGTGCCCATAGCCGCGCCAATATCCTTTCGACTTGGTGTGTAGCAGTACGGGATCTCTTTATCTTCACAAACAGCTGGCAAGTGGCACATGATCTCGATTGGTGAGATGTCTCCAGCAAATATAACAATTCTGAAATGTTAAAATATATTTACTGATGGATATTGATCTGTTAAATAAGTAATGTTGGGAGGCATAAGATGAACACTGCAATCCCACTGTACTCAACTGGCTTCACAGAAGACTATCATAAAATGTACCACATTACCCAATTTATCCTATTTCCCCAATGTATGTTCATGTATCAATAGTCAGCCAGTCAGAACCCATACCTTTCTACTCTAGTTTCCCCACATTTTCTCCAAAGGTAGGCAGCACATCCAAGGCTTCTAATTCTGGACTGACATGGCATGTATCACATGTTCACAGGCAAGAATATCTGCTTACCTCCAGGTGGACGTCTGCTCGACTACCACTTTCTTTTAACAAAAAAAGAAGTCTCTTGACGAGTGGATTGGTTGAAGGATGTTGGTGTCTCTAGTACCTGGATTAAATTCATTATTATGCTGTTATACATATGAGAATAACTGTTTCGAAGGTGTTGATGTCAAATAACTTGTGATGACTCTGGTGTGGTCGCCTCTAGACTAAGTGACGTAATGAAACTATATCGACTGAGGTCAGTAAATTACCTTATCTGTGACAAGGGTATAGAAGTTTGTTATAACCTCAAAATAAAACAAGCAAGTCAAAATTTACCCTTTTTCACCAAGACGCAATTGTTTCTGCACGATTTTTAGTCCATTTCTAATATAATTCTTACAACTACGGGATTTTTTGATGAGTTTGTAAATCTTTTTGCTAAGTTTCTTCGGCGCCATTGGTTTGGCGATTACACTGCAGTAGCCGATTTTGTCGTCATAACTTTGAGGCTCAGATTTTATGGACTCAACGGCTTGGTCATTGTTTTCTACTGATTCTTGTTTAATTTTTCCCATGTTAAATTCTCTTCAACACAAACTTATTACTAAAATAAAATATGCACGTGGGAATGCGAGCAAAAGAAACGTCAAACAACAAATTGATTTGACAGACAAGTACTGTCTCACTCAACTGTCTGTTCACAGTACGGCTTTGCATCATTTCTTGAATTACCGGAGAAAAACGGATCAATGAATATTGAAACCGGATACAATCTATTGCTACTTTCAGTTTCCCAATGACAGAATAAAATTGGCGCTAAAATTATCATGAAGTGTTCTGTAACATGGAAATTTATTATGCTTATTATCTAATGCATAGTATTAAATAATATGTATACTCGGTAATATTTCTCTCGACAGTCAATCCAGTTAGATAAGTAGGGGAACCCGGGGTGGAACGGGGTAGCTAAGCTTTGGTTACAATTTGTGGGAGTTTGAATGAAACAACACCATTATTTGGCAATTTGTAGGTTTATTTACTTCTTTCTCTACAAAGAAATTAAAGCTAAACTTATCTAAATTAATAATCACTTTGAAAAAATATTGTTTGAAAAATAAAGGGAAATTTCCCATTCTGCCCCACCCCCCGGGGTACAATGGGAAATGAACCCGGGGCACGATGGGGTACTAATTATTGGCATAGTTCACAGATGAGAACACTGTCATCGTCGTCACTATCTAGACCAGCACACGCCAAATTTGCCCATTTTTTACAAATGCTACAAGAACACCAGCCTTCATTGGACTTGGAGTATAAATCATGGCCATACAAACAGATCGCGTCTTCATTTTCAGAGCTTTCTTCAGATTCAGTTCCGTTTCTTTTTTGTTTCTTTGTTCTTGTTTCTTCTTTGTTTTTGTTTAAAATTGGTTTTTGTTTAAAATTTTCTACGTCTTCTGAGTGTTCTTCAGGTTTAGTTTTGATTCTTTTTTGTTTCTTTGGATTAGTTTTCATTCCTTCAGGTATGTTTTCTTTACCTTTTAACGTCAGTCTTTGTTTATTTTTTTCTACTTTCGCTTTCTTGATATTTTGTGTCTCTTTAATAGATTCTTCTAATTCAGTCTTGTAAGGTGAGGCGGTAAGGATTGCCGTTTTTCCACGCTTTCTTGTAACTCTTTTCATTCCAGCTTTCACTTTTGGCAACGGGATTAGATCTTTTGGGGAAGTGATCGAAAAATTTGTGTCAGCAATGGTACGGGCAGGAGAATCGGGCATCCAGGAACATCCGGCTTTAGGATTGAGATAAATTCCCACTGGTGGTGCAAGATTCTCGTTCTCCGTGGGCACGGAAGGATTACCCTGGACAGTAAAATTATCAGAAACAGGTATCGGGTTAACTTCAGGTGTATTGTTCTGTGTTGTTCTCTCAGTAGGGTTCCCCAAGGGAATATCTGTTGTTGCTGCAGGTAGAAAATCATCATCCGTAAATATATTAAAGTTAGGTGGCCAGATACCAGATTTTTCAAAGCCTTTAATAGCTGTTCTCATATTTGCTGCATTTACGAAAGCTTGGCCAAAAAGTGCGGATACGTCGAAAAGCTGGATCACTTTTTCTGGATGCGACCTGAGCCACTTCCTTATTTCATCCTCATAGTACAAGCTTAAAGGTTTCATGAAAGCAACGTCTAATGGTTGGAGTCTGTGTGAGCAGTGGGGAGGGAAGCACAATATTATCACACCATTGTCACGAGCTAGATCTATTGCGGCCAAGTTCTTTGTGTGTGACGCATGCCCGTCAAGAAATAAAAGAATTGGAAGTTCCTTCGTCGCTTTGGAAAACAGAATGAACTGTTGAAACCATTTTAAGAAAATTTCCGCGGTCATCCAACCAGAATCGCTAACTTCAGCCCAACCCCCTGGCGGGAGACCAATTTCAAATTCACGTTGTTTCTTCTTTCGCGGAAATACCAGCATTGGGGGCATATAAGATCCGGCAGCTGAGCAACATATCTCGACTGTAACAGTGGTGCCTCTTTCAGCAGAAGTTAAGACACCTACTTGACGTTGCCCTTTATTAGCAATTATTTTTGAAAACTGCTTCGGAACCACGCTAATGCCCATTTCATCACAATTGTAAATTCTATTGGCATCTATTTTGTGTTTGTCCAGAATTTCATTAAGCAGAGTAAAAAAATTCGATACTGCTACTTTATTGAAGCCCATAGCCCGTGCTCCAGATGTTGCTTCTGGTTTTCTTAGGCTCAAATCACGGTGACGCTTCAGAAAGCCTTTAAGCCAGTCTTCTCCCGCCATTCCTGAAGTTTTGTTAAAATTATGGCCGCAATTATTCTTTTCTGCTAGTTGATATGTCAGTCGACGAAATTCTTTCGTAGTCATTCCGAAGAGTTGTTTTTGCATATCTTTGAGGTAGCTTACAAGTTCCATCTCTTGCTCAGCTGTGAAAACGGTGTGGTACTTGCCTGACGTTTTATCAACAACAGCTTCTGGATTTTATCGTCTTTTCTGAACATACCTCTCCAGTGTTGATGATGGTACTTCAAACCGATTAGATGCCGCCATGTATCCCATTTCTCCACTGACAACCACATCAACAGCTTGGTTCATAGCATCTGTAGACCAGGACTGCCGGCTGGTTTTTCTTATATATGAACGCACCATCTGCAGATGAAATAAAAATGTGTATTTATATGAGAAGTACAAATATTTAAGGGGCGGAACGGGGTATACCCCATTGTGCCCCACCCATTGTGCCCCGACGCATCGTTCACGTAAACACGAGTGTTATGGCCGGTTATATTTGTTGGACTTGAGTTATCACTAGACGTTTAGTTAGTCAAAAGTATGTTTAAACAAACATGTAATGTTAATATCCGAACAAAGAATAGTGTATAGTGTAATTACCTTGGTGTTGCATAGCAAAATTAAAATTTGCAAGCTGTTTCTTCGAATTCGATAAAATCCGAACTAAGCGCACTCTCACACTGACAGCGGCCACTCCGTATAGCGCAGCACAGCGAACTGAACGTTGTGCGTGATATTCACACGTCTCTGTCGCCTGTAGCGAGCACCCTGCCTCTTTACCGTTCCGCCCCGGCACCCCGTTCCACCCCGGGTTCCCCTACCTATGTCTAACTTCAGTCGAGAAGCCGGCAGACTCATTTAACTCGGTTGGGGCCCAACCGAGTTAAATGAGTTAATGAGACGAGCTGAACCGTTAGGCAGAATTTGAAAAATGCGTTACATCTTCTCGTCGCCTATATCATAATGTTTGAAGACGAATATCTTCAATTAGTGCGTCCTACCCGTTATGACGTATGATGCCGAAACGTGGTCTCTGACGGCAGGCCTGATTCACAAATTACACGTCGCTCAGCGAGCGATGAAGAAAGCTATGCTCAGAGTTTCTTTACTGGACAAAATCCGTAACTAGGAGATTTGATGAAGAACTATGGTTGCCGACATAGCTCTAAGCATCAGCAAGCTGAAGTGGCAGTGAGCGGGCCATATATATCGCAGGACCGATAACCGATGGTGGAGACGATTCTCCGTATGATATAAAAAATATAAGTAATATGTGCATGTGCTTATTTATTTAACTTCTTTGTTTTTATGTACAATGTGAACTATTATCTCCGATGATTTACCGGTGATTATTTCTTCGTTAAAAAAGATACATGGAAGCCCTAGTTGACAACCTGACAAAATCATATCGTTTTAAAATTTTGCTTGTATTTTATTTTGTACCAAGGTAAAATATCTATTATTATAAGTATTAAATACTGCTAAAGTAAATGCGCATAATTAGTATATTAAATTGTTTTGTGCATTAATAAAATTTAATGAGGAAACTAAGGAAAACGAATACCTACTTACTTTAAGGGTGTAGATTGTTGGCCTGAGATCTCGATTTCGAGCGACCGCAGCGCCAAAGTTTAATGTAACATCCGACGGGGCGGATGAATGACCTAGAGAGCGCGATTTTCAAAATGTTTTGCAACAAACGTTCCACGTTGAGAAATTGTTATTGAACTTGAATATTTACAGCATAACAATAACGTTGAATTTTTGGAAACTAGCTGTTGATTCTTTTTAATAGATTAATAAGAGTAGTTGAGACACAATTTTTATGTTTTTCTATCATTTGACATCTGACATTTTTGTATTCTACTTACCTAAAATTCCAACTATTTATTTATTTGTAATTTCACTACCAAAATTTATTCTAATTCGTAAAATATTCATTCAATAAAATAATTGCAAATTCAGTAGGAAGTGTGTTTATCTCTACGCAAGGAAATGTGCCTATTGCGTAAACTCAAATACTTACTTTTTGTTTACGATCACCTCGTCGATATCTAAAAAAAATCCTAGGGTTTTAAAAAAAATGTCAATAAATGAAACACAAGTATAAAAATGATTTATTTACTACACAATAACAAATATGAGTCGCCATTACTCGCTATCTCAAAAGCGTGCTAGGGTTGTACAAAAATTAGTAAATAATTCATTTATTTACTAATTTTAACAGAAGTTTGTAAATTATTAATATACTAATTAAAAGTATGTAATTAAACAATAACGAAATATGAGTTCAAAATTCTAATGGTTTTTCATTCGATTACGGATCAAGTTCTGATTTCTGCTAATTTGATGATAAAATCAATGGCTATCACAAAACCTATCAGAATGAAAACGTTACCAGCTGCCCGATTCACGTAAGTAATAAAAACCGTAGCGCAGTGACGTCACTTCGTTTTTTGCAAATTTAGCCCTTTTAACCGACTTAAAAAAAGGAGAATTCTCAATTCGCTGTATTTTTGAACCAATTTTTATGATTCTTTACACCAGGTAACTCAGAAATTGTATAGTAATTGAGCTATTGGAAGATTTATGACAATCCAAGACTAGATAAGTAAGTGCGTTTAAAACAGAAAACCAAAAGGCGATTTCTAAGTTCCTAAGTTAAAACGACTTTTGGACTGGCGTGTTTACGTGAATCGACTGGCTGGGTAGTTAAGTTACCTGTATCTTTCAAAATCATTAGGCGTTCTTCTCTTTCATAACACGTAAAGCTCTTTCTTTCCTCTCTTTCATAGCCTCTATGATACTGGGCGCGTCACGAATGGGCATGCTTCGTGACTGCCGAGGATCAACTAATTCTGTCGTCCTTTTCTATAATATAAACTTTTATAGGTACAGTAGCACCAAACCAGATGCCAAGCATGCAAACGTTTCTTTTAGTAATATGTACCTGTCCCTGAATTTGGAAATACCAGTTATGATTTTTATTTATGACATAACCCTTGGAAGCCTTGTCCTTAACCCAAAAGGTATGTTTGGCCATTGCTTCATCAAGAGTCATGCCAGCTAAAGAATGTGGGCACTTAATTTCAATTAAACCGTTTGCATAAATGCCATCTGGTGTAGTACCAAGAAATTCATATTGATCGTCGACGAACAAACCGCAACCTTGTATACTAATATTCTCTTGAATTTCTAACTGTTTAATTGCGGTTTCTTCGTTTTCGATACCGTACCGTACAGCAGGCAAACTGGAGATATTACTACCATAAACGATTTTACGAACAAGAACAGCACAACTTGTGCTCTCTCGTTTTTTACAAACTTCCCCGAACGATGATGAGGTTAGTAATTTTCTCCTTGTACTCATCCACTCAGAACTACTTCTTTGCAAATGGGTCGACCTTTCAAGCTCCTCTCTTTCAGCACAAGACAACTTTAAATCGGCTAAAAAAGATGACTTGGCTTTCTCATATAATTCTGGACTCAGATCAGGTTTTTCGCAGTTTGGTCCATAGTGAGCGTCTTTCGATACAGCGCTGTGGCTCTTTTTCAATCTTAATTTAGGTTTAGCAATTAAACGGATTCTACGATTACAATTTTCCACTTTCGCGATCAAAGGATTAGGACTAGATTTAAATATTACTTCATGAGTTTTACTATGAATCGATCCTGTATTAAAAGACACAACAGCAGCTGCGCATCGGCCCGCATAAGAACCACGGGAAGAATAATTTACACGCTTACCCCCTACTAATTTGGCAATCACTGCGTTAAAACTTTCAACTATATTACTTGTACAATTATGAATTAAACTTCTAGAATGATATGACAGTCTTTTACTTAAAATGTGTACCGCGTCCATTAATCCGCATCCAACAATTGCTGGAAGCAACCCAACAGGTTCTATTCGACGAGTATCAGGTCTACAGAAATACTCCTTGCAATATTGGTGATTACCAAATACGTGTTGTGGACCATTTAGGATATCTTCACTAAGATTTTTTATTTTTTCTTCGAGTGACTGATTTTGATCGCCCCAATATTTAATAGCGCATTTTACACCCGTTCTTAAACGCAAATACCTTTCTTTTAGGAATTTCCGCAATTCGCAAGGATACTTAGTGTCTTTCGACAGTTTCTCCAAGCTATTGCAGTAGTTTCGTAAAAGATGATTTTTGCATTCAATTTTCTCTACTGTTAAATTACCGTACGGTCGCGAATCTAATATTTTTTTATAAGTACTGGAATCGCCGTCTGCTACAAATTTATTATAAATTACACCGTGATCAACAATGGAACGTTTAAACCCCTCAACTATTATGGTCGATTCCATACCGGTAGATGATCCCGAATAATTCTTGAAACAACGGTGTTCCGAGGGCTGACTGTCGTTCTTTGCGGCTCGTGCACAAACTACGCAGTATTTATTTTTAACTCCAAAAAACAATACTTTATTAGTTTTAATGCCAATTATCGCAGCTGCGCCGGACAAGGCGGAAACATTCTTACCATAAGATCTCTTGCTCCAACAACCGTCAACAGCAACAGATATTAATGGTGTACCATTTTTATCAACACTACCTATAGACACTGCGTACTCCGCTTCTTCCTTGACAGCTTCTGCCATGGAATGTGCTGCTGTCTTTTCCCACCAATCGCAAACCGTATTATTAATTTCATTGTATAATGAAGGTGACATGATTGGTAGGGCTACTGCGGCAGTTAATGTTTTTAACTGATAGTAGCTCCCACCAGATGATATGATACCACATACAATTTGATGATTCACTTCCATTCTATCTTCTTTCTTTTCAATCAAACACACAGTAAATTTCATACTACACATACTACATTTCATGATGAGTTTTGAGTCCAGACCAACTTTTACTTCACCTATTATACTGAGGTAACTTAACTTACAATCCATTGGACCGTGGTCCCCTATGGCCTGAAGAGCTTTAAAAAAAAAAGAAACGTCTACAACTCTACGCCCAACTTCCATTTCATCCACCTTTCCCTCTTGGTCGTTTTCAATAACTAGTTCCTGTAAAGAAAGATAATGGCTTGATTTTTTTTATAAAAAATAATTAAAAATTTAAAAAAATGCAAAAGAATTAATACAATATTAGGTTCCTGATGAATAGAAATTATAATTTCTTTACGCATTAGGCATTGTTTTTTTATGACGTCACCTATTTGAACGTAAATTTTCTTTTGAGAAAGTAATTGAGAAGTATTTCGGTACTAAGGTGTTTGTCTCTCGATGAAAATAATAAATATTGCAAGAAAAATCTATAGGTAGGTATTGAGATTTTGTCTTCGCCCATCACTAACTAAGTAGTTTGTTTATTTATGTAACAAGTCTACAAGAATTACGTATAACAACTTACCTCTATACAGCGCGTAGCATTGTTGCTCAGAGTCTCGGCCCCAAGGTTTTCTTTATTTTCAATACTGGAAATATTATTCATCAATATTATCCACTTTTTATTTATTTTGTACAACCCTAAGCCAGACGCTAGGCGCCTCGCGTCTGTTTGGCGGTATAGGTATGTCGACAAAGTTGCGCTGTCGCCTACCTACTTCCACAATTTGATATTTAGACAATACTAGCCGACCCGGCGAACTCCGTATCGCCTTTTTTTTTTTTAAAAATCCTATTATTTTGATATTACATACAGATACTTCAATTTTATTTATCAGTATAGATATAGATAATACAAACCAATATTTACATGTTATTGTAGGTATATGTCTGAATCGGGCGATCTAAATCATATGACATATTGTATTAGCTTTGTAATGTACCCTGTTCAAATGCGATAATAAATAAGTAGGGAGGAACTTACATTTTATTCCGAGATCTTTTGGCTTTCATATTTTTATAATGCGTACAAAACTTTCTTTTCCCTGGCATGCCACTCAAATTCAATCAGTCCTGCGAAAAAAATAGCCTATGTTACTCAGTGATAATGTAGCTTTCGAATGATAAAAGAATTATTAAAATCAGTCCAGTACTTTTTGAGTTTATTCGTTACATACAAAAATCCAAATCTTTCCTCTTTATAATACCTATTAGTGTAGATATTGTATTTTTTACGATTTATATCTAGTTCCATCATGGTTTTCTTTCAGACATTCATTATATCGATACTTTCTACTAACTGAAAATAAATTAATTATAAAAATGTTATACTTACAGTTTTTTACAAAAAACACAAATTCACAATACGTAATTCTGCTGTCTGCAGCCGACAAGCGTGGTGTCGCGTTCACTTACAGAAAGGAACTGCCGCTGCAGACCACCGAGATTGCACGAATGAAACGAACGTTTTATCCCATACATTTGTGTATGAAAAATTTACCTTAAAATATATCTAGATTTTAGGGCTTTAAAAGAGGAAGTCTTTGTTTGTAAAGGTATAAAAAGAAGTATACAGCTATACTTATTGGTTTCTTCAGTGTTCAAAAAGTGTTTCTTTTTATCAATTTGTGTTGATTTATGGGGTTAAATCTGAAAAATACGAAGTCATGTTTTTGCATTTTTAATCAATTTTGTGCGTTTGTTGACGTTTATTATATAACAACTATTAGGTTTAAGAGTTTAATATAAGCATGAACATACTTATTGGTCTTTGATTGTAATATATACAAATTATCATTGATATCAATCATATGTAAATAGGTTAAATATGAAAAATCGTAACACTCTTTTCGGTGATTTTCACGATCTACACCCTTAAAGTCTTGTGACTCCTATGAGTATAAAGTTTTTGTGTCATTGTGACATGATAGATGACAGCGTTTCTATAGAAACGGAGCAACAACATTTTTATCCAACCAAGAAGAAAATTCACTCAATTATGTAAAACTGTTATTCTGAACTTATTCCACAAAAATAAAGAATTTTCAAGGATAATCCAATGATGGTACGTATTGCAATTTTATCAATATACTTTAATACATTCTCAAGCGGAAAGAGTAAAATAATACCTTTTTTATAATTCCAGGGTTTATTGAGTATTCTAAAAAAATTACGTTCTAATCCTGATAAAGAATTGCGACTCCTACTTTTGGGGCTGGACAATGCTGGTAAAACAACACTTTTGAAGCAACTAGCATCAGAGGATGTTACTCAAGTCACTCCTACAGCTGGATTCAACATAAAGTCAGTGCTTTCAAATGGATTTAAGCTTAATGTTTGGGATATTGGAGGCCAGAGAAAAATCAGACCATACTGGAGGAATTATTTTGAAAATACTGATATTTTGGTAAGTATTGCCTGACAAATTAAATGATCATTACATGACAGGCTTGTATTTGAACGAACAGTAAGAAATACTAAATGAGCAGCATATGGTGATCAATAACCTGCTGTTTTTGATTAACATAAGTAAATAATCTTAAATGATTAAGAATGACAAGAATGAATCCTGTTATTTTCATCTGGTCACTAGAGAATTTAAATTTAATTTGATAATTTGATCAATATCCGGTTTATTCAGTATTTTCTGTTGTTGATTTAATTATTTCACAAAAATCAATAGAAAAACTGTTATAAGCTACCAAACATACATATGGATCGAAAAATAGGTTGTATACTATGAGTATTATATATTATACATATATAGAAGTGTGTATTTGTTTGGTTTCTTTTATTAAAAAAGTAAACAAGGAAAATCTGTAAAAGTAGCAAGTAAAAGTGTTGAAAAACTGTGACATTACTTTGCTAACTAGCACAATAAATGTATTTCCGGTTTCTTTGGGGGAGCCTGAGAGGTTTCCTTGAGTTTTTGTTTGATTACAATAAAAAACATATACAGTAGTCTTTGAGGTTTAATAGTAATAGTTTATTAAGATTAAAAGTGTCATGTTTGTGCATAATGTTTGTGATAATCAAATAAAAGCACAAGACTGCATTTTGCGTGTCCTTCCAAGGAATCCAGTCCTCAGTAAACCAACTATCGCTTTATTGAGAGATGTCATTTTCACTTGAAATACATATACATGTGACATTGGCAAAACAGATATCATGCTTGAGTTGATGACTGATACTGCCTTCAAACCAAAGAAGAAGAAATGTATTTCAGAAAACTCCTGTGTCAGAAACACAGGAGTTAGACATATTAGTGGCGACGACATATGAAAATGGATGGAAAAGCAGTAAAATTACATGAATTTAATCCACAAACAGACAATTGGGACAATTATATAAAAAGATTGAAATATTGTTTTGAAGCAAATGGCATTGAATTATACACTTAAAAAGAGCTTATTTCTTTACTGTGTGTAGTGCACAAGTGTTTGTACATATTTTGCATTACTTACATGGAGAAGTTCTGGTGATGTGGAGAAGGCACATCAGCTAGTTGCAGTACCAGTATAGCAGCACAAGGGTCGAGCCAACCTGAACCTATGGATGTCAATGCTGTACAGTCGAAGGCTAATATTAGATTCTGTTACCGTTGTGGAGATCGACATACAGTAGAATGTCGTTTCATCAATGCCTTGTGCTGGTTCTGTAAGGAAAGGGGTCATTTAGAGAAAATTTGCTTGGCAAAAACGAAAAGCAAAGCCATCAAGTTTACTAACAGCAAACAACACACTCATGATACAGATGTCACTGATACTTACCTATGATTCAGAATATGGCTTTGGGATAGTGCTTTTTCAAATTATGGAGGATGATTAAGAACGTCCCATTGCCATGGGTTCTAGGACTTTTCATTCTAGAGGTTCTAGACGATTTTCGATTTGATGTGGAACAAATCGCATCTGAGTCTCTTAATTAAAGACCAGACACTATGTCGTGTTCAGTATTTACAATGGGGGTACTTGCCAGTATTACTAATGATGATCTACGTCCCTACTAGTTACATCGTTCCGAGTTATATAACATCAGAATGACTGCATGTTACTGCGTTGTCGTGTGGTAGTCCTTACGTAGAGCTACTTTGAGTGTATTACACAACACCCATAATGGAATAGTACATACAAAAGCCCTCGCTAGAAGTTATATTTGGTGCCCATGTTTAAATGGTGACATAGAAGCCTTAGTAAGACACTTCTACAAATGGCTAGAAGTTTTTTTAGTCAACAACACATCATCGGAGACTGTTATACAAAATTTAAGAATGGTGTTTCCTATGCATGGTTAATGTGAAACATTAGTTTCCGACAGTGGCACATCATTTGTATCAAGAGAAGTTGAACAATTTTTGGCATCAAATAAAATACGACACAAAACTACAGCAACAATACACAAAAGAAACATAGGAAAGCACATGTTGGCCAGAAAGTAATGTTTAGAAATTATGGTAGAGGGCAAAGGTACAATGATTGATAAACAGGGTCCATCTAGTTACAGAGTTATGCAAGATGTTGTAGTTGTGAACAGACATAATGACCAACGTGTTAAGATCACTTCACAATCCTCAAATACAGGAGAACGAGGTGACGGAGCTTAACAGAGAAAATACAGAAAATGTAGCTGTTGAATGGGATGTTACATCTGATATTGTGGATACAAGTCAGGAGGACTCAGAAATAGTACAGATTCCGAGTCCCCAAGAGTGGGCTGTGATGTTGGGTATACCACGTTATGACAATGACTCTGTATCTTCTGTGGGAAAAGATAGAAACCAATCTTGACCTCTCAATAAATCACCTCATTCTAGGACCTGATAGCAATTACTTAAATTAATTCCTTAATTAAAAATTAAAGTACTTAATTACATTCAAATTGTGTTAGTTAAGTTTAAAAACTAATTTTCATGAAAGCTATCTCAGTATGCACGTATCATTGCTCTTGGTAAAAGTCTCTTTTAAGTTATATTTTTGATATCTTCTTTTGTAATGTTACTTGTTCACATTCACAATGTTGTTGTATGGTTTTTTTTTACTTGTGGAGAAAGTATGTTGTGTATTATACAAGTGGGTACTTGTTTGATTTCTGTTATTAAAAAAGTAAACTTAAGTTGGCGGTTGTGAAAAACTGTGACGTTAGTTTGCTATCTCGCACTGTATTTCATGTATTAAATTACAATAGCTGAATGAATCAAAGAGCAATTGAACCAAAGAATTTGGAGCGAATTTGAATATAGGTTTCCATTAGGTGCCCTATCTTAGGAATTAAGTAGCAAGAAGTTCAGAAAAAGACAATACTTTTGGAGTATTATTACTATTACAATATACTAAACGATGTGTTTTTTAAAGTTTAAATAGTAAGCACAAAATTAGCGTATCTATACCATTTGTTTAAACATTACTTTAACATTGTTTCTAGATATATGTAGTAGATTGTTCAGACCATCAGAGGTTGGAAGAAACAAGTCAAGAGTTAGCTGAACTCATCCAGGATGACAAGTTACGTGGAGTGCCATTGCTAGTTTATGCCAATAAGCAGGATTTGACCACAGGCAAGTAAACTTCGTATCCCGTATCTTTCGTTACTTCTCAACCTCTAAAATAGGCTGCTGTGTCTATGGGTGACAGTATCTAGTTATCACCAGGTGGACGTCCCTTAAATTTGCTCCCGATGACCTTAAAATGTATGCGAACACTGATAATCTTAAATTTTAAATACACTGTTTATAAAATTCCTACATTATAGTATCATCGCAATCTCAATGTACATGCATGCGTACGTGTGTTGGTAGTGAATGAGATATAATAGCTTCGTTCGCGGTAAGGATTCAGAACTGATTCGGAACTATACGCATGCGCAGTTCAAATAATGCCGTTCGCGGAACACACAGTTCAGAATTTCTAGTTACAGTTCTGTGTTCGCGGAACCGTCGAACTCGATTCAGGATCGGTTCAGAATTAGTTCTATCAGTTCTATAACTTTGGCAAGAATCGTAGTTCCAGACATGCGCAGTTTTTACCTAACGACATTTGACATACATGCTGCGGCTATATTCAGTTGGTTAGAAACTAATAAACTGGGTAAATAGTTAAATAAAATATAAATTTTATTAATTTATTAAGGGTTAAATAAAATATGGTTAGTTTTGTTTGTTGTTTATATAAATAAGTTTATATAATACTCTAATAAGAGTAATGTGTTTTGGTGGGTCCACTTAATAAGTGGGATGGGTTTTTTTAGGGGTTTTATATTTTTAGGGGTATTTTTAGGGATTTTTTGACTCTTCATATATTTTTTTGAATATATATTTTTCATATATTATGTGAAAGTATAGGCCCTGGGACAATCCAAACTATAATAGCTAATCATATTTATTTGTTGACCTAGCGACTTAACGACATCTAGTACAAATATATTACAACTACTCTGTGGTGACTGGTGGTTATTGTGCCTATGCTAACTGGAAATACATATGTACGTTGATTATTGTTTACTTGTTTAATTCGATTTTGTTGTTGTACTGCTGTGCCGACAAGCAATTTGTTAATGATGGGAATTGTAGATTTGGGAAACAGATCCAGATTTAAAAGGTAAAGAAATTTCATTGCATTTTTGTAATTTATATTTTTTCTTTTATTATATATTTTTTTAGGGGGATTTCTAAGTAATTGGGGCGATTTTGGGGGTTTTTGACTTAAGATTTAGGGATAAATATTTTTGAGAGTTGGTAACACTGCCGATGACAGTAGATCGTACGCAGTTTGGTTCCGAAATCGTTCGCGGAAATAAAAATCACGAATCGGTTTATAACCGCGCATGCGCTCTACTACGATTCCAAATTAGTTCAGTACTAGTTCCGAATTAGTTCTGAATCCTTACCGCGAACAAAGCTATTATGTCTGAGCCCATTTTCATCGCATCCTATCCGAGAAATAGGATGGGATGCGATGAAAATACCCCTTTTCCCCAACCGTTCCTCCAAATCCATTCCTTTAAATCTCATAAGGTAGGTAGCGTATCCGGGGGCGTGACCACTTTTATCATTCTGGGCAAGGCAACAGTTACAGTTGGCTTTATGTTCGTCTGCCGTATTCTTTCATTAAAAAAAATCTCAAGACTTCACGAATAGGAATAGAGAACAGTTACGTGTAGGCTATCACCTCTCTTAAAACGATCTATCTATCAAATAAAGCATATGTAACTTTATTTCAGCATTACCAGCCAGTGAGGTGGCCCAGCATCTCGGTTTACATCTGATCAGGGACCACACTTGGCAGATTCAGGCTTGCGTCGCCACCGACGGCACTGGCGTCAAGGTAATTAGCTTTAAAATTCACTGCATAGTAAAAAAAGTGTCAGTATATGTCAGGACTATCCCCGAATTCTGAATCCATGGAATCTGCTCATCATTTTGAGTTCATTATATAAAAAAATGATTTTGGATTTTATATTCTACAAAGTAATATATGATAAAGTTTTCTAAAATTTTCACCTCAATGAACTCAGAATCATTTATGGAATCCACAGTTTTAGGCTTTTATGCTTTGGGAATATTTTATTTCTGAACAAAAATCCACAGCAAAACAGGAATGTGAGCTTGTTATACCTACATTTAAATTAAGCTTATTGCCATAAACGGATTTTATTATATTGTATATGGGTTTTTATTTCTTTAATAAAGAAAAATTATTTATAAACTTATTATTTATAGTAGTAGGTCGGGGAGAAAGTTTCTTCGTATTTTCTATAGAAATTCAAGACAAAAAAAAAGTTTAATTTTTATTTTTTTATAGAATAGCGGGCGGACGAACAAGCGGTCCCACGTGATGGTAAGTGTTAACGCCGCCCATGGACACCTGCAACACCAGGGGGTATGCGGGCGCGCCGCCGACCTTGCAAAATAATAATATAATACGTTTACTTATAATAAATACGTGCTGTTTTGATTGATAACTTGTTGCCATCTTGTAGACAGTGTCATGATTCCATTGCTGTAGAAATTCTGGGATTTTTGGCCAAACAATTGCGACAAGTGCTCTCTTGACGTCAACATTAAGCTACTTAAAGAGTTCAGAAGTGACCGAAACAGATGGAAATCTGAGGGGGCAAGGTCAGGGCTATACGGTGGATCCATCAACACTTCCCAGTGAAGCTCTCTCAATTTTTGCTGAGTGGCTAAAGATGTGTGTGGTCAGGCGTTATCATGGTGAAAGATCACACCCTTTCTGTTTAATAGCTCAGGCCGTTTTGTCTCAATTGCTTGCTTTTAATCTCATCAGTTGCTGGCAGTAGAGGTCAGATTCAATAGTTTTCCCCGGCGGTAAAAGCTCATAATGAACGATACCTTTCCAATCCCACCATACACACATCACCTTGTTCCACGTTAAGCCGGGTTTTGCCACTGTTTTGAAGCCTGTCCGTGCTTTGACCACGATCTTTTTCGCACGTTCTTGTTGTAAGTGATCCACTTCTCGTCACCTGTGATCAATCATTTAAAAAATTGTTCAGTTTCGTTTCGTTCTAACAGAGAATCGCAAATGGAAACACGGTTTATGAGGTTTCTTTCCGTAAGATTATGTGGCATCCAAATATCGAGCTTTTTCTGGTACCCAGACTTTTTCCAATGACTTAAGCCGTGCATAAACGGCACATTTTTTTTGCGGCTTGTGTCGCATTTTTGCCTTTTTTATAATAAAATTTAAAATGTGGCGAATTTCTTCGTTACTTTCACTCATTTTCACACACGACAGTATCCACTTACCATCGGGTGTACTGTATGCTCGTTTGGCGATTTTTATTCTATAAAAAAAAGGCTGGAAACAAAGGAAAAATGGCTGAAAATGTTATTTTTTTATTTTTTTTTAGAATATCTACTTTTAACGGTATTACAACCAGCCAGGTACGAATAGTACAACCAAAGAAATTTGATTACAACTTAATTTGTACAAAATATGCAAAGACTTTCTACCCGACCTATTACATTGCAAAATAATTAATATGGACGATGGGCTTATACATGAACTGCCGCGTAAGACTCTAGTAAGAGTGTGTGTGTGTGTGTGTGTGTGCGTGGGTGTGTGTGTGTCTGGGTGTTCTGATAATAATCCTGACACACCATTTCACTAAAAAATTAAAAATATACGAGTAAAACTTTAAAAATGTATTAGTTGTTGCAGAAAATTGAATCTTACCTTTGAAATCGTTGCATCGTTAGATTATCATACAATATACCATTTGGAATATTCAACATCTGGTTAAATAATCTATCTTATGGTAATGTGCGTTATTGTCTCCTATGACATTCTGGGTCAATAATGTCAACATTAATTAAATTTGTAATATTGGTAACACCATATTTTATCACTTTCAGGAAGGTATGGAGTGGGTGGTCAAGAACATTCCAGTGAAAAAATAATTATAACCGCATTCCTATTCGATTAGAAAGAAATTGAAGCTAGTCATTGACATTGCAGTTGTTCGCGAAAAGCGAACAGATGTCATTTTGAAAAAGATTATAATTATGAATAAAAGATTAGATTATATAATGAATTCAAATATTTTATAGCACCGAGAAAAATACTCACTAATCTAGAAAAATATACCTAGATTTAGTCATTTATAAGTAAATTTAAATAACATATAATAACAGAATAAGTCTAGTCAAACGCCTCCGTCCAATATTTTATGAGTGACATTTGCATATTATGTAGTTTTTTTCGCTCGGCATGTGATTTCGCGCGGGAAATCTTTGTTTTGTCACCTTATCTCACAAAATCGACTAATTTATATTTTAATCATTACTGGAGATATTTTGATGAAAAGTACAGCCTACCTACAGGAAAATCTAGAATTCTTCTAAAGTAGGGAGAAAGTATCTCTATATATACATATTATTATGGTTTACGATGCAATACGTATTACTCTGATAACAACTAAGCGGGCCGTCAATAGTTAGCACTAGGCCAAGCTACAATCGTACGGATCTTACTTCCCTATGTTCTTACTTCCCTATCGCGCAATGTGTCGGTCCGGTAACATGCAGTAACGTACGCAATGTGTCATGTTTTTCGCATGACCGAACTATAGCCCGTTGTAGATCTCGGTGAAGCGCCATCTAGTGCTGACAGTTGGAACTAATAGACGTTTGACCTTTGCACGCGACCTCGCTTCTGTTTACTTAGTTGTTACGTAGGGTAATGTTCTGCTCATACGATTACCTACATTAACCATCGATAATTTATTTTCAATGTTACCAAAATCATTTTTAGTTAGATATAATAGTTTTAGTGTAGGTATTGATTGACATTTTTAAATATGTTACACTACTTTTGTAGGACCTTGTATTTATCTACCTTTTAGTCGGACCAAAGATACATTTAAACATACTCTGAGAGTACTATGAAATATTTGAAATAAAATATGAAATAAAAATACAGTAATCTATTTACATAAATAAGAATGTAAACGTTCGTTTGTTCAAAATCTTAAATCTCCTAAAGTTCTTCACCGATTGCTTTGAAAATTTGACACAACGTTGTATTCCAATACGCGCGTGTTTTTACACGTGTTCACGCGCGTACCTATCACAGGGTAAAAACATGCTTTTTACCCCAAAAACAGGGTAAGCGCCATCTGTGGGCGGGCACAGTTAGTAATCTAATAATAGCTCAAAGACAATTATAAATAACCGATAAGATTTGCACTTGTGAATTCCGAATTTTCTACTCTTTAATTAAAATAAATATTTGTCCATAAATTTTTACTCACTAAGATTACATTCACGAAATTTTAACCTTGAATCTTTAAACATTTAGTTCTTAAAAGAATTATTAATACTTTAGTACTAGTTATTAATATCTAATAACTTTAGTGATCAAATACATTTATTATTTAAAATGGAATTCAAATGATCAATTTTGTTGATAAACGTTTTATTTAATTTCAATATTTCTTTCGTATTGTTACAATCGTTGATTTTTAAACGATTTCACTTGTGTATGTGATATTTTGCAATTTCATTTAATCAGTAGGTCGATTATGTACGAGTATGTAGAACGAAAGACTTAAGTCGTTGTATATGTTATAATACTTTAATTTTCATAATTATTTTTCAATGGCGAATTCTGCATATAACGAGCGTATTCGTAATTAGCGTAATTGTAAACATTCCTGTGAAATTCCTATAATTTAGGATAAATGCAGACATTTTTACAATTATCATACCAGATCATACCAGAGTAACTTGAAAGACTACCCGTAAGCCTCAAAGGCCCTAGTGCAATTTTCTTTCATTTGTAAACGCTATCGCGTCAGGTATTTTTCTGTATGAAGATTATATGTTTCTCAATATATTCGCTAGGGGACGCTGCTTGATTCTCTATACAACTTGTCACTGAAACAGCGCAAATGCTGCACTTAGGTTGTTCGGTATAACGATTCTAGCAGTTTTTACAATAGGTTATTTTTTTAATAATTTGTAGTAGGTACATTTCTAGTATCTCTTTTAATCTACGCGCGCCGCGTGCTCGCTAAGTCTCCCGGACTGAGCAATGATGCTACGAAAGTTTAGACAGAACAATAAAATCTTACATGTTTGTAATTTTTAACATTGACCATTCAAGCGAGTTTTGACTCAACGGGGCCACTAATAAAATAAATACTCTAAGGGTCAAATATATTGTTTGATAAGTTTAATAATTAATCAATGATTAGTTTAATATATTAATCAATGTGATCTTTGACCTTTTATTGTTTTGTATTATTGGCTTATTGAGGCGAGAATCGTTTGGATGGGCAGGTAGATATTTTTTGTGAGAATAACTTATGTGTAATTTTATTTTAATAATCACGTGCGGAGAAATTTAAATTAAAAGAAGATACTGTTGAGAATATTCTTTTTCCTTCTTTTGAGATTCTATATTTTGAGAATATAGCAGATTTGAATAACTGCTGTGACGGCTGAATTTAATTTTTTTTTTGTTGTTCACTTCAAATTCAAAATTAACCTTCATTTCATTATTTAAAATAAAAATATATAAAAATTTAAGTAACGTAAAAGTAAGTAGATTCGATCGATATAATCACAAAGAAATACAATTATTTAAATGGTTCATTGAAATTCTGAGATTCTGCTTCTGAAACTTTGTTCGCAGTAAAATGTTATAAAAACCTTCGTTTTTGGTGAAAGCGTGGAAACTGGTATTTTTGTGTAAAAATTGTACTGAAACCTTAATTTTTTTTCTTTTATGAATTTTGTACTTCGAAAATATTTTGATTTTGAATGTAATATTGGGTCAGTATGTTATACGTTAATATTAAGTAAACCAGTAAATCAATTAAATTTAACATTTCTTAAATTTTTCGCTAGTACGGTTTTATATCTAGGGGTCATCCATAAATTACGTCACCCGTTAAGGGGGTGGGAGGGGGTCAAGAAAGTGTGACATCGTGTGACAAGGGGGGAGGGGACGAGTCATAAGCTTCATGACGTCACATGTATAAATCTAAAGTATTAAAACTAAACTTCAACTCTAACGAAAAACTTTAAAATATTACCAACTCTATCAATATTATTATAAAGTTGTTTTAATTAAATAATTTATAAATTTAAAATTGCAAAATATGTGACGTCACACCAGGGGGGGGGGGGGGGTGTCACACAAATGTGACCACCGATGACAAGGACTCCAAAAATCATGAAATTTGTGTGACGTAATTTATGGATGGCCCCTTATATGTGGGATGAATGCGTGATATGAAGCGTAAGCTTCCTTTTCCTACCTACCTACTAGTAAAGGCAAGATGGCGAGAGAAAGATAGAGGGAAAGGCAAGATGGCGAGAGACCACAGAGTAGACAAAGGACGGAAAGACAAAAGATTGTGTGATTTAAAAGGTAAAAATAAAGCGAAGATTTCCCGTAAAAAACGCGTTTAATTACCTCCTACAAATTCGGGGGCTCGACCGGCATCTGAAAAAAGCATCTAGGTCTCAAGATTTCCCATGAAAAACGCGTTTAATTACCTCCCACATATATTTTAAAGTCACCGACAACAAAACCTGAAACATGTCAGTTTCAGGTTTTGTTGTCGGTGACAGATTGCACAGAGAAACGTGTTCACGCAGACGTGATAGTTGTGTTTACAAACGAAAAAACTTATAGGTACTCGATCACTGAGCAACGAAGCCTTTATTGATTTAGGTAAAAAAATAAATATTTTTTAAACCAGTACCAGGGCTTGAACACCGGTTTATTTTAAAAACCGGCGATTATTTTTTTCCGAGCAGATTTAGAATTTCGTTTCCGATCGTTTTGTTCGTTCGAAACCGAAATTAAAAACCGGTTTAATTTAAGACGTTTCTGTTATTATAATTTTAAAACCGACTACAAACCCTGGTGATTGGATTAATGATATAGATTTAGTGATCGGAAATTAACCTCTATTTATTATGTATATAAGGGTTAAGGAACCAAGCTCGATAGTCAGAAAATCGTCTATTTATTCGGGGCCCTTAGATTCTAGTAAAATCCTTCCAAATAAATAATAAAACTACAATCTCAGTCGTTTGTTTTCTTTATTGATATTTAAGTATTTCACCACAATAGTATTATGCAAATAGGTAGGTACAATAGGTGGTATGGAGAAATGAGATGCGTTACGAAAATTTATTTAAATGAGTTGATTTTACACGTCTTCTCTAAGCCTTTTTGCTTATAATCACTAGAAAAGTATTGGCATACTTTGAACTTATTTCACGATAGAGTTGATTAGGTATATAGGCCGTGACAAAAGCCTATCCTGACTCATGAAACTTGCAGGTAATTTTTTTTGAGCTTTTCAAGCTTTTCACACGTTACCGAAAAAAATTAGTTTTACAAAAAAATAAACACGTCATATGTCAATTAACTCAGGTTTATGAGCAGATTACAAGGTTTCAGGCTTCGGGAAACGTTCGGAGACAGCTTGTATTAGATTAAAAATATGTAGATAACTCATCTTTAAATTTGCGCGATTCATTCATTTTTTCCATAACGCCACATAATTTTAGATCTGATTTAATATTTACATTCAAAACCAGACTCATTAATTAGAATAGGGCTTTGCACCGCTATATTAATTTCCGGAGAAAACCGGTTTTTACTTTGAATAAGCGTAGCCATTATCGAAAATGATTCTTAAAAAACATTATTTAATTTTCTATTTTAAGGAACTTTGACACTAGGATTTTGGTCTTATTCGTGCCCGAGGCTAGTTTTTTGTATGTAATACGTGCTATATATGTAGAACTAATCTAAAATCTGTGGTAACCAGCGATTCCGTGTTCCATTGAAAACCGGTTCTCAAATTTGCCTTCGGTCCAAAGCCCTAATTAGAAATGTAACGTCCTTAAATCGAAGAGTAGGTACATACCTGTCTACTAAAATATTTTTACACCGATCGCTCATACTGGAAAACAATAAAATTAAGGATACTCTTTTTATTAACTTAAAAGTCGATAGCAAAGTATTTTTCAATAAGCACTCATAGTTAAGTATTATAGATTGTATGTAGAGATTCGGAAATATAGAAAAGAATTAGCACAATTGTGTGCGAATATAGTTTTAGCACCAATGTCCAGCAAAACTAAATCTTATTTATTTAATTTTTATATTTAACTAATATATTAATAGTATAAAATATATCGTCATGTCTAAAATATTTATATAAGTTGGAAGTGATATAAGGATCGGTGACAGAAGTCATTTGCCATCGCCTTGGGTCGCTGATTGTATATGTGAGTGACGGAATACCATTAAATACATGATATTACCCAATTTTCAATGGTAATATCATTGTCACTCGGTTGTGTAGATGACAACGTCAACATTATATCAACCCTGTCCAAAGAGATTTAGTTTTATCAACAATGTTCATTTAAATCTGGACAAGGTTGAGATGTTTTACTGACATTGCTTACAGCAGGTTTGGTAGTTTGCTTTAATTAAGCTGGAATAAGCACGCAAATTAAGCATTACTGCGGACTTTGTTCTGCAATTGTGTTATGTTGACGTTGTTTAGACATGTCGATTATGCATATCGATCGTTGCTTAAAAGTCATAAATCACAATTTCTTCTTAAAATAAAAATAAGTAAATGTTCCATCGAAGTAATTTTTCGTACTTCAAAATGTTTATAATAAATGTATTTTAACGTGTTGAAAATAATGCGATAGATAGATATGTTTATAATATTATTATTACTATGTATACAATTTATATACCTGTAAAATAGATATAATTTAAAAAAAACTGTATGACTTAAAGTTCTAAAAATCTCAAAATTGATCTCTCCCATTAACCAATATCATAATATGTATTGGTTGTATTATTGCATTAAATAATTGATTATATTCTAAACACTTTATGACGCCGAGCACAAACCAAATAACTACAAAATAAGATTTATTAAATTTCTACCCAAAACTATTATTATCCTTTTAATAAACAAATATTCTTGATCGTTTACTAAAAATCGATCGGAACAAATTTCAGGTATTATTTAGGTATTGCAGGCGCATTGGATGCAGCCTCCAATGTGTACTTATGGGATGTATTATAAAGGCACCTAATATAATAATAATAGTTTATAATTCACTATGATATACTTCCGTCGTTACTTTTAACTCGTGTTCGTGGAATGCAGTACAGTCAGCTGGGTATTTAGCCTGGAAATAAACGAAAATATTCAGAATAAACAAATATGTATATAAAAAAAAAAACAATTTATTATAAATAAAAAAATGTAATATATGAGACATAATTTGAGTTTTTCTCAACGCAAAAATTTTCTAACTTAAAAAATCGTCGTTTTAAAATTATGTTTAAATGGAAGCATGCTCTAACATGTGAGACAGTAACTCTAACATTTTGTAGCGTCCACGCTGCATTCCCACAGCCGCTGGGTGCACTCGACTGGCCACGATACCCATCTCTCAGTAAGAAGACTACCTTGAAATGTACTGCATTTCCTACTTTACCGTATTTCCCCAATGAACACACGTGTTTCGGTAGTCAGTGAGATATGCCAGAGCCCACTCCCATCCCATCCTATCTTTTCCCTTCCCATTTTCCCAACCCTTTCTCCCAATCCATTGCTTAATCTGCAAGGGTAGGCAGCGCATTCGGGGGCGCGCGCCTACGTTTGTCATTCTGTACTGATGTTGGCCTGTATCGCGGATGTTCATAGGGCACAGTATCCACTTACTATCAGTTGGACTGTATGCTCGTCTTCCGCCACTTTTCTATAAAAAATTTTTTAAGGTAAAACAATAAAATATTACATTTCTAGCATTGTACGCGACTTCGTGTTTAGCGCGAAGTTTTAACTTAGTAAGTACTGATGAGCAAACACTCTACGCTCTAAACTAAACAGCTTGGCGCATACAGTATGTGTGTTTAGCTTCCGTGGGAACTTTATAATTGATGTGAATAAAATGTATTAATATATGTTAACGGGACACGTAAGCTATAACACTGCAGTGGTAACAGCTGATTATAGATTGTTTTTTATTTCACCGAAGTCACAATATCTGGGAATTAGAAGTGACAAAGGCGTATTATGTTTCGAAAGATGATAAAAAAGAATTAATTATCTATGGCTAAAAAGTATTTTGTTCCGTATTAATACAAAAAGAACGACAAACAAAACAAAAGGGCGCCAGTCACCCAAATGAGTCATGTTGCTTTCACATTTTTGTGCTAAGATAACAGTAAAAATCTATTGTTACAGTACTGTTTACAAAATATAAAAACTGCCGATGACCGCGGCCCCTGTCTAAAGGAAGATTTTCTTATTTACCGAACGTTTTAAGACAAAAAAAATTGTTTAGATAAAAATTGTAGAGCTTTACAAGCCCTTTATATCGCTTATACTGTATGTCAGAAGCATCGATATGTAAATAGACTAGATGACACATCGTACGTTCTTATTAAAGAAACTTGGTTGGCAATTTCTAGGGGGGGGGGGTGAAGCAGATGAGGAGGGGTTCATTAAAAAGTCAAATTAGAAACTTAAGTACTACGTAATAAGAATGTTCCATTTTCAAAACACATGAAATAAAGAATTCCAGAGCTACTGAACATAGAACACTATTGGACTCCAGCGTGCCTGCGCTAGAGTGCTTGTATTTAGAACATATTCTCATATCGATGGTCAGGGGGTAGATTACCAATAAATATTTTAAAGGAGTGTTATACAATACACTTATTTTTATTGAGAAAAACATCATCCAACTTAATCCTAAGTTGGATGGCATTCTTAATTGGCAGGTTTAGGTTTATCGAACGTTAAAAATTTGGACTATAACGTCCACAAGCGTTTAACGCTCGATTTTTAAAGATTCATTAGCAACTGATTAGATTAACTCGACACTTCAGCGCCGAGCGTTCAACGCTAATTTTTACACTATCTATAATTTTATTTTAAATGTATAATATATTTTTACATTTTATTTTTATTTCACATGAAATTATATTATATTATACTACACTAATAATAATAATTAGTATTAATAATATTAATACTAATAATATTATTTTACAATAATAACTAATAATAATGCAGATAATATAGATAAAAGGTACTTACTTCGCAATTGAAGTCATTCTGTATAGCGTTGTACAAGTCCCAGAAGCCCTTGCCATTCTGGAAGCTAAGCGCGGCCGACGCGACCAGGCTGCTGAATTTCGTCAGACCAGCCTTGAAGCCTGGAAGACCTGCATATATTTTTTTTTATAATAGAGGTAAGTGCCTACGAGATGGTAAGTGATCAACTGATCGCTGGTCACCGTCATCCGGTGATCGTCGGTTATATCGAAGGTTAAAGGGCTATTTAACTTAAAGGCTTTTTAATGAAAGTTTACCAAAATTTTTGCATAATCTCAAATGTCATTAAAATGTCTTGTTTCCTAAGGAGAGCAGATTAGCGCTGTTCCCACGGGCGTAGTCAGGATTTTATTCAGGGAGGGGCAAACCAAACAATTACTTTATGGATTTTCAATAGACAGTTACTTACTTATTCAGGGCCCCCCCGGGGGGGGGGGGGGGGGGGCAAGCGGCCTACCCTAGCTACGCCTATGCCTGTTCCCTATAACCTACCTTGTTTGTCTTGATCATGGTGCCTGTTCACCAAACACATGAGGTGTTCCTGGCAGTGAGGCGCTTGTATAGAGTGCTTGTACGCTCGGTACACGCGGAGCGCGGGCTCGATGACCTCCAGGTTGAGCGTGTCCGTGAGGCGGTCCGCGAGCGCGTTGTAGTCGCCGCGGCTCGCCAACGACTGAGAACTGGCTTGAGCCATTTTTAGAGTTTGCTGGAAGTATATCGAAGAATTGATGATGAAACGTTTGCGAAACCTCCACTAATTTACTAGGCGTGTGCCCTGCAGTGGGACGTTATAGGCTGATATCGATTCGGGAACTTGTTTATAGCTACTTGTTATCTTATCTCAACATGATCTACAAGGCTTCCGGGGCTGAACACCAAACATATATGCTGACTTAACACGAAGTATAAATGTTAAGCATAGTATTCAGTCCCGATTGTAGTAGGTACCTATCTAGATAAATAGTCTCTATAAATGATAGTTAGGTATTTAGTTTCTAAATTGCACTTATTAATCGTTCAGTACCAGCTTTAAAGAAAACATAAATTATGTATTAAGCCGTAATCGTGGCTATAAATAAAGGGTGATCCAATTCCAATTTCCTAACTTTTATTTAAGAAGAAACACACAAAATATAACATTATCTTAGTTTTTTTTATTAATCGAATATTTGGTATTATTCATTAATTATGGAAAATGATGTCAGGCAAATGGCCGCCACTGGACCTTCTGCAGCAGTTGATTCGTTCAAGGTAATTTTCGATGACTTTTTCGTAAGTTTCGGGGGTTATCTCCGCTATAACTTGGCGGATGTTAGTTTTTAGGTGCTCCAACGTTGCAGGTTTGTTGGCGTAGACGCGACTCTTAAGAAGACCCCACAAAAAAAATCCAACTGCGTTAAATCGCATGATCTTGGCGGCCAATTGACGTCACCGCAACGTGAAATAATGCGACCTCTGAACTTTTGATGCAAAACAGCTAACGTTGCACGCGATGTGTGGCAAGTTGTGCCGTCTTGCTGAACCCACATGTCTCCCACATCAATATCTTCGATTTCGTGCCAAAAATAATCGGCTATCATGCGCCTATAGCGCTCACCGTTGACTGTTACTGTCTAACCTTCATCGTTTTCAAAAAAGTAAGGCCCAATTACGCCGCCTGACCACAATGCGCACCATACAGTTACTTTTTGGGCATGCAAAAGTGTCTCGTGTATCACGTGAGGATTTTCATCACCCCATATGCGGCAATTTTGTTTATTAACATACCCAGAGATTTGAAAATGTGCCTCATCAGAGAAGAAAATTTTATTTGAAAAATCGGCATCAACTTCCTGTTGCTCTAACACCCAATCTGCGTAAATTCTTCGCTGTCCATGATCTCTGGGCTTCAGTTCTTGTGTTAACTGAATTTTATACGGGTGTAGGTGCAAGTCCTTATGCAAAATGCGCCAAAGGGAGCCATAAGAAACGCCCAAACTCTGCGAACGGCGACGAATCGATAATTCTGGGTCTTCGGCCATACTATCACTCACAGCAGCAATATTCTCGCCTGGACGTGCGCCACGATGATGCACACGGCTTACCCTATCTCCAATGCTTCCAGTTTCCTCAAATTTTTTCACTATGTTGCGAATTGTTCACTCAGTAGGATGATTAGATTGACCATAATCTTCCCGTAAACGTCGATACACAGTTCGTACAGAATTGTTATTTCTGTAGAACAATTGAACAATTTTAACGCGTTGAGCGATGGTTAAGCGATCCATTTCGTAAATGCGTTGTTTCAAATTAACATTTGATGTTTCAAACACGTGCCATTATTGACAGCTGTCTAATTTATAGTGTTGCCAATATAGGAAACTCAAATTGGATCACCTTTATAATTTCTTTCATCGTGTACAGTTCAACACCCACACAGAAAATATAAATTTTCAGTTTTGACACTTAGTGGTCTATCGATTCGTCTACACGACAATTATTGGAATTTAAGGAAATGAAGAATAGATGAAAATGCATTATGTTATTCTCCATGTGTGATATCTGAATGAATAAAAAGGAACAAGGAAATCAACAAGGAATGAACTTATAATAATAATTTAAAAAGATAGAAAAGAATGAATTTTGCTCTTTTTTGCAAACTGTAAAACGAGGGATGCTATTGAGATATGCCAGAGCCTATTTCCCACCCCATCCCGTCGCATCCCCTTCTGTATTCCCCTATTTCCCATGAAGTAGAGTGTAGGTATCTTCTCCTCATTCCCACGAAGTAAAGTGTATAAATGGACAAAAGATGTTCCTTATTCCATTATACTCTATTCCCTATCCCACGCTATGGAAAAATGTGGAGTATAATGGGAGGATAACAACTCCTCGTTCCGTTAAAATCCCTGTTCTCTACCCTCCCAACCCGTTTCCAAATCCACTCCTAAATCTCCAAATGTGAGTGGCGCATCTGGGGGCGTGCCAAGCCAACATTTATCAAAATGGACTCATTATGACATGTATCGCGTATGTCGCAAGGCGCCAATATTAATTTACCGCCACATGGACGGTTTGGACGTTTGACACCTTTTCGCTATAATAAAACATCTGCATTTTGACATCAAATTTCTTTACTTATACTCTATTTGTTTTATCGACCTACCTTCAAGTAATCGACAGCCGGCTTCACATGTCCCGAAACATCCGTGTCCATCTCCAGGTATCGTTTCAGCACATAGTTGACCAGAACCGTGATGGATTCCTCCGGCCGCTTCACGTTGAAGTGGGTACTCTTCGGCAGACCCTGCGCGTCCAGGAAACCGTTGATTACATATTGCGCTGTTGAGATATATCTGGAATTTTTGTGATTAAAAATTAGGAGACATTAATTTTATCATCTTTTTATCCAATGGTAAAGGAAGCTTTCGATCCCTAAATACATATAATCGAAATTAGTTTCTTTTTTGTATAATAATTACCTACATGTATTACTTGTTTAGTTAAATCTTTCTAATTAAATTATTTACTAGGTGAAACGACGAAGGGAGAATCACGATCATAATCTTAATTGAAGTTTGAAAATTAAGCTTCTGGTCTTCGTAGTCTTGGATTCAAATTTATTACCTACCGAATTAATTACAAGTACAAATAATACGATGAGATTTGTTTTGTAATAAAATGCCAGTTTTAATTAATTTAGTTAGCAAGTTAATCCAGACTCATCGCATGTCTTCAAGTATCTGACTTGTTTTAACTGTCTTGTTGGAGTTGTTCTATGAGCGTTTCAATTGTCATAGTAGACATATTGAAGATATCTTCAGATACATTTCCGGGTTACCACAATTTCCTCTTCCTGCTTACCACATTCCGCGCGTGGAATGTGGTACCGCATTCAGGTACTTGAAGACCTTATAGCAGATGCAAATAAATATAGCTCACTAACCTTTGATAAACCTCTGGCTTAGCAACATGGACAACAAGATCTGTCAAATACTTCGCCGCAGCCTTGATCCAATGTCTTCTAAAAGAGTGGTTTTCGAAATTCTTTAACATTAACTCAAAGCTGATGCTTCCATCTGGTCCAGTAAACGTTTTCATTGCTCTCTTTAAACCAGATTTCTCCCAAATTGTCTTCCCAAGTTCAGAATTAATGAACACATCCCAATACAAATGGATCTTTTCTATGAAGGGTGGTAAAAATGAGGCATGCTCTTTATGGTCCTCTGACCTTTTATGAGCTTCATCAGCCGAGAACGAGTTCAATGTATTCATGATGATAGGCAAGTATCCAGCGATATTCTTGTTCCCTAAAAGACCGGATGCCAGGCTCATAATGCTGTCTAAATTCAAGTCGTTGTCTTTGTCTCGCTTTTGTCTCTGCTTCGGCTGCTCGTTGGATTGCGCGAACATTGAGACCATTGCCCCGATCATGGAAGGATCTATTTTACCATCTTGACCGCTCAGGAGACTTCCTAGACCTGTAATAATGTGTCTAATTAACTGATGCCTTTTCGTCGTGTGGTGTCGGCTGGCTTGAGAATAACACCACTCCTCTTCCCGTGATGGTCGTAAAAGGCGACTAAGGGCTAACAAAGCCGCTACCACAAACGAAGAGGTAACACACCTCTAAAAGTGTGGACTCGCCAACTTGCTTAGCCAATGTGGCGTTTTAAGACTGTACGTTCATTATGTACGAAAGAGCAGTGGAAGAAAAAGGGCTAATTACAGTAAATGCCTTTTCGCCACCTATGATATCAGTCAGCGGTTCCATAACACCAAAGCCTATCGAGTTACTTAGCGGCATGGTTGGCTGTGGCCTACCATGATTAGACTACTGCAGCTTTACCGGCATTTATATTACCTACCTGATAATACGTCACCAGCTCCGCCATTACCAGCTTGTCCAAACATACTTCCCAAATCCTTAGCATTGTCTCCCTGCATTAGGGTACCGACAATATTGCCTATAGCTGCTAACCCTTGAAGGTTATTCAAGTTACTGCCGCCATTGTCTCCCATAGTTTGGAGAAATGATGATGCTAAGTCTAGGAATGGGTTTTCATCGTCGCCAGCACCCCCTGAAGGCAGCGTGATGATTTGGCAGAGGACGATGATAAATGCCAATTTAGACATCTTCGTGTTTCTGAAATAAATAGTCTTTATTTTTTAGCAGTTCATTTTTGTTTTCACCCGGGAAAGTAAGTAATTATGAACATTTGGATTTACAAAACGTGTTAAAAAAATTTCGTAAATATTAAACTGGTTTTTATTGAAATTCTCTAAAACTTTCCTGATGAAATATCCTAATCAACAGCGAACATTGAGTTGCCGTTTTATAGATGCGGTAGATGAGCGCTGTATTTATTTTGGATTATATAATCTGTGATATCTATATACTGCTGCCGACATTAACAATCGGATGTCCTATTTTTCCAGATTAAAGAATCATGTAGGTATTAGAAAAACAAATTGGGTAATAAACAAATTGCCACGTCTCACTACAGGTCGCGGGTTTTCCCTTGAAATGATGATGCAAGTGGTATCGGGTCTTAATTCACCAAGCGCACCTATTGTGGACTGATAAATAATACAAATGCCCTAGATTTTTTTTAATATTTTAGGGATGACGATTTATTTAATCATGTTTTCCTTCATCGGTTACACCGCCAAGATTTAAAAATATCAAAATGCTAAAATAAAAAATGGTAAACATAGGTCTGTGTTAAACACCTGTTTAATATTTAAAGATGTGTGAAAAGCGCGAAACTCTAGAAAGTTACTAGTAAACGAAGCGTAGACAAGTGTATAAATATGAAGATACTCGCATCTTGTTAGTGGCGGATTAATGAATTTCTGTGTAAGCGCAGGCGCGGTAAGAGCTAGTGCACTATAAAATTTTATGGTTATTGCCCGGTGCAACTCTTTTTACGATGTGGCGCAACTTTGTCACAGACATGGAAATATTGTTAAGAGAATAACAATATATAATACTTCATGTACTGATTCATTTCAAACGATGTTTCAATTGTCTGTATTTTTATTTATTTATATGTTTAAAATTGATCCAGCAGTTGTTATGATTTATAATATTTGTTACTCATCATCTGTTATAATAAATGATAATAAATATTCACAACAGTTAAAATACGTATTGTTATAAATATACCAATGTGTTACGTTTGTTCATTCTCTAATTAAGAGTATAATATTTATCAACTTTACAATGCTTGATTCTTTCTCTGTTTACTGGCTGTAATGGTTGACTGGCGGGGAATGCCATAAAGCATAGGGGGAGTCCGGGAGACTTGCCCAGGTGGGAGAGTTGAACCATCTTTTAAAATTCAATTTAAATTTCGCGCTAATGAAACGTCAATACGGTCATTGGTCACGCGCGGGAGACCAATCACAAGTATGCCGCCATTTTGCAAGATGGCTAGTTTGTTCGGCTGGCAGGAATTGAAACGTGTTTTTGTCGTAGCTAAGTGATTTTTTATAATTTTAGTAGTTTTAAGATTACGACCGTGTTTATTGAGGTACGTATTGTGTGTTACTACTATTACGTTGCCTGGTAATTGTAGTTTGACGTGTGCTAAGTGTTTTCTCTCTATAATTGAAGATTTTTTCTGTGACAAAAGTTAAATGTCCAAGTAGTGGGTGCGGGAGACTTGCACCGTGGCGCGTGCGGGAGAAATGTTCAGTGGTTCATGTCTCCCTCTGTGGTGTAAACGGTAGTTTCATTTGTGTTTTTATGTTTTAATCTTATATTTTTTTTTATTTGCAGAAAATAATGCCATTCCAATATAAGCCCCTAGAAAATACACGTAAAAGGAAAAAATATACCAAAAGAGAATTAGAAAATGCCATAGATGAAGTGAAGGAGGGCGCTTCTATTAGAAAAACATCCATCAAGTATGGAATCGACAGAAGTACACTAAGACGTTATAAGTTGAATGAACAAAAATTACATAAATTTGAAGAAAAAGACAGTCTATATAAAGAATCGCAGATATTTACAATTTCTGAGGAAAAGCTACTTGTTAAATATTTACTGTCATGTAGTAAAATGCATTACAGTTTGACCAGAAAACAAGCAATGCAATTGGCATTTGAATTTGCAAAAGTGAATTCAAAGAAGTTTCCTGAAAGCTGGACGAAGAACAACTCAGCCGGAAAAGATTGGTTTCGCGGTTTTCTTTCTAGAAATCCGGAAATAAGTCTAAGAACACCCGAAGCCACCAGCTTATCTCGTGCCACCAGTTTTAATAAAAAAAATGTCGGCGATTTTTTCACAAATTTAAAGATGGTGCGCGAGAAATATAATTTTGAGCCTCAAAATATATACAATTGTGACGAAACCGGTTGCACGACTGTACAAGAATGTCCAAAAGTGATAGCCAGTAAAAAGTCTAAACAGGTCGGACAAGTCACATCTGCAGATAGAGGAACAACTGTAACACTTTGTTTCGCCGTCAATGCGATTGGAAACGTGATACCTCCCTTCTTTATATTTCCAAGGGTTAGGTATCAAGATCATTTCGTATCTGAAGGACCGGAAGGGTCATCCGGAGACGCTTATCCAAGTGGTTGGATGACCACAAAAAGTTTTGTGAAATTCCTTGGACATTTTGCAAAATATTCGCATGCCTCTGAGAACAATCGCGTGCTCTTAATACTAGATAATCATGAGAGCCATGTAAGCATTGATGCGATTAATTTTGCCAGAAATAATGGGATCACGTTGTTAACTCCTCCGCCACACTGCAGTAATAAATTACAGCCCCTTGATGTTTCAGTTTATGTCTCCTTTAAATCTCGATACAACACAGCTATGAACAACTGGATGTTATCCAATCCAGCCAAAACAATTACAATTTACAATATTCCTGGATTCATTAAGACGATTATGTCTCAAGCATTCAGCCAAAGCAACATATTAAGTGGATTCCAGAAAGCTGGCATTAATCCGTTTAATCCAGAAGTTTTTAGTGACGACGATTTTTTGTGTTCTGCTGTCACGGATAGAGATTTACCTCAAGAACAAGCATCAACAAGCGCACCAATGCGTTTAGAAAGTCAGCTTGTGTTCTCCGCCGAACTTGAGGAATCGTCTCAACTTGAACAGGAGTTATCGACTCCTGAACTGGAATCTCCTAGTGTTCTGCAATTGCATAGGAAGTCTCCGCAGAATATTCCAGATACTGCTCATGGAAACTCAAACGCTACGAAATCAAAAGGAATTGTTAAAGACGCCAAATTCATATGTGCTAGTTCGGATTCATTGGAGTCATTGAATACTGGCACGCCGATTCAGAATAAACAAGATATTGTTTTACAATGCTCTTCTTCTGCTCTTATGGGACCAACACAGCAAAATACACTTGACCGGTGCACTTCCTCACCAATCCAATCTTCTTCAAATGCTAAAACGGTGACTCCAGAAATGGTGAGACCATTTCCACGAGCGCCTCCAAGAAAGGTGGCTCGACGAGGCCGCCAGCCCGGCAAAACAAAAATATTAACACTGACACCTGAGAAGGAAAATGGCAGCAGTGATCTTACAGAATGTCTTACAGAAATTCCAATATCCAACCCTAATAATGACACATGTGATGACGATAAAAGATCAAAAAGGAAGTTTAAGGAAACTCAATCAAATTTTATGAAGAATGATGATGATGTGATAAGAAAACAAAAGATGAATAATATTAAGAAAAGAGTTTTTGAGAATAGTGACACTGAATCAGAAAATGAAAATTATACTAATAAAACAAATAAGAAGACTCAAGGAAAAACTAAAGGAAAGAAAATAATCAAAACCAAACAAGATCCAAAACAAAAAGACGACAAAAACAAATACGTTCAAAAGAAAACTCGAAAAGGTAAAAATAAGAACGTTGACAGCAAATTGGAGTCTGAAAACGAAGATATTTCGTACGCTGATAGGTCCACTGATAATAATTTTGAAGAAAATCCTGACATGAACGATCGTTGGTACTGCTTCGTTTGCCAGTCAGAAGAAATTATGACTATGCGTTTATGTCGTTTATGCCGTAGATATGTCCATGAGATATGTGTAGGGCTCACAAAAGATATCGATGATTTCATTTGTCACGAATGTGAACAGAATTAGTTTTTTAGGCTACCTTATTGATTTAAAGTAATTATTGACACTGATCGATGATGCCAATTTATTAGAATAAGTTATTAGTTTAAATAAAAATGTTAAGAAAGTCCAATAAGTCTGATTATTAAAATGTTTAATTTTGTTAACTAAATACAAATACAAATGTTTGAAAATTTTGTTAACATTGGAATGTTTAGAAATATTGTTAACTTTTATTTTTTTCTTCACAAGAAGTACTAGTAGTAAATTCATCTTGTGATATATAAGTTAATAAATTCGTGATTTAAGCTTAAAATGTTTTTTCTCTTCCCCAAAAAAGAATGGTCAACTCTCCCCAGCCCCCGGTTCAAGTGTCCCTGATGGTGGGGAGATTTGACTCGTATCCCATTTTTTATTAAAAACTCTATATCTTTTTACAATATTATGATATTGAAAAAATAATGATGCAAAATTATGCCTGCATAACTAAGCTATCGCTTAAAATCATAATCAAATCTCTATACCCTATATAAAAGAAATTATGATGTTTGAAATAAAAAGCGGTTTAAGTCTCCCGGACTCCCCCTACAGTTCGCCTTTTGTACATTATGTCCATGTAATTAAGTTTAAATAAATGTTCCAAATATCTTCTTATATTTTTGATTTTCACAAACTTCTTGAGTTTTAATGTTGTTATTTTACTGCTTCATATAACTCTTCTTGAACAATCTTTGAATCATGTAAATGGTACAAAACCTTAAACGAGTCAATGAAGAATTTTACTTTTTAATCCGATTTTGCCGAATTATTCCGAACAGCCCCGATTTTGATGTTGTTTTTTTAAATGCTTATTACTATGCCATACCACGAGCTTGTGTCTCTCTACTGCTGGATATAGTCCTCTCCTAAGGACCGCCACCACACATGGTCTTTATTCTACAGTTACGTAATTACGTGACTGTCTTATATTTTTTTAAACTTTATGTTTAAATACATGTATGTATTTATGGGTAGTTTTAACATAGAAAACCTTAATTCGTTTTCTGCCCTCATGTTATAAAAATAATAAACTAATTTCTGATTTCAAATAATAAATAATAACAAATATTAAACCAAAAACAAATTCGCATGTGTTCTTGAGGATTAAGAAGTATTGATAATTTTTAAGCTTCATTGACTCGACTATTTATACAAGTTTATTTAAGTATAATTTGTTGTTTCATGGTGCGAAGTAAAAATAAAATAAAAGTGTACCTGACTGCTTTTATAAGACAAGGTGATTCAAAATTACTTTTTTTTTTTATAGAGGAGAGGGCGGACGAGCAAGCGGTCTCACGTGATGGTAAGTGTTACCGCCGCCCATGGACACCTGCAACACCAGGGGGTATGCGGGCGCGCCGCCGACCTTGCAAAATCCTATTAACAGCTCTCTTGAAGAACCCCATGTCGTAGTTTAATAGGAAGACCTCTTGAGGCAGTTCCTTCCACAGCCTACGGGTTCGCGATATAAAATAATTTTTGGACCGAACAGTACGCGACATCTCCGTATCTAGGAAATGCGGATGGACCGCACTTCTGTGACGGGAGGTGCGGTTGTAGAAACCCGAGGTGGGAATTATATTGAACAATCTCCCAAATGAGACTCAATACCTACAGGCTAAAAGGTACTTTACCTATAGGTTACCTATAATTATTTCACGCAATCATGTTGACTGACTCAATATAGTACAATACAATACAAACTGACACAATTTTCTTGTCATGTCAATTGATTTAGTGAAATCGCCACTACTTCTGATGTGCACAAAACTTATTTTTTTAAATGAAATTTTCAAGTGGACCAAAATTCTTAAACTAATTTTTGTAAGACGAATTAAAAAATATATAATACCCTATTTTTTTAAGCGTGTGCATATTAAATACCCACCTATTAAAATAGTTCAAATTATCGCGCTAAAAAATTAAGAAAGGCGAAGACATCACGACCAAATGCCGCTGCTCGCGAAAAAGTGCATTATGAATAAAACATAGACACTTTATTACGGTCGATCACATTCGTGTTTGATTCCATATTTAATTCATTTTGTAAAAGGAAAATCAACTTTTCTTAGTTTTCTGCACAAGAATGAGAAACTGGAATACACGTGTCGTAGTGGCAAATATTATTTGAGTGAAATGATAACTTTTATTTATATACATATATTAATGTTGAAAATTGAGTGACTTGACGTTCTAACACTGAGTGAGCGTTAATGAACCTTTAAGATTTGAGCGTTAAACGCTCGTGAGCGTTATAATCCATAATTTTAACGTTTGATGATTGAAGTCTGAATATTAAACGCTCGAGTCTAAAACGGTTAGCTATGGTTATTAAGATTTATAGCGCTTGAACGCTCAGCGCTACAATGAATATATAATTAAATATATATATAGTATAACAATTTAAATTTATTTATTCTTTTTGTATAGAAGTGACTCCATTATAGGTAGGTACATATTTATTACTGATGTTTGTAGCACAGCTGTGTTGTAGATATTTATTTTTTAAATAAAAGAAACATTCTTTAGCGGAATTTGTATTCCTCTTCGTTTGCATACTTTGCTTAAGGTCAAAAAGTATAATTCACGTGTTTCAAATGGAATATAAAAAAAATTCTGTAACTTTGCTATTTACATTTTTTTCGTATTTAATTGCGAACGAATGAAATTGCCGGCTTATATAGAAACAATCAAATCTTTTTTTTTTATAGAGAGGAGGGCGGACGAACAAGCGGTCTCACGTGATGGTAAGTGTTACCGCTGCCCATGGACACCTGGAACACCAGGGGGTATGCGGGCGCGCCGCCGACCTTACGAAATCCTATTCACAGCTTTCTTGAAGAACCCCATGTCGTAGTTTAATGGGAAGACCTCTTGAGGCAGTTCGCATGATAATGAAACATTTAATTAATCGAAGCATTGTCCGTTACTATCAATGCACTTTTGCAATTTTAATGGAAGTTGATTGATGCCTCTGCTATAGAACTCCCGGCGACGGGAATCGATAAATTCTCTGAAGGCGTTTTTTGTTTACTCATCGGAGTTGATTTTTTTCCTCTGTAAGAAGATATCCAAATTCCGAAAAAAAAAATGGAAATCAGTAGGAGCAAACAGTGAGCGACGGAGAGTCAATAGTCTCCGGTCGTCTACGATAGGTACTTGTTCTTGAGCTCGCCAGAGCGGAAACGTTAAAAGCAAAACGCACCGTGCGTTCGTTTGCGGGTGTTCGGTCTGTGTACACATCATCCATATTGCGTACCATCTGTGCTGTGTTGCTGACAATATTCGAAAATAACGCGAATTTTTAACTTTTCTATGTTCACTAACACAACGAAAACATGAATATCTTTTTTTTGTTAACTGCACGAGAAAACGTCATTATGACGCAGATCCATCCTAATATGAGTTTTAAAACAACTTTAATTAGTTTCAAAATGGCTAAGCTCTGTCAACCTTGCCATAGCTGAGCTACATAGCGGTACATGAGCGGCCAGCCAGTGACGTCATCCGGGTCGCCGACCTCACCTGTTGAGTCAGGTCTAGAAACCTGTAGATAGTACCTATATCGAATTTTATAATAACTATATGAAATAATCTGAATAAGTTTCGAATGTACACACTATGTTAAAATATGAATAACAATCCACACATAACACACAATCAGTTATACTTATAAGCTGGTCAGGTTTAGGAATCAGGTTGCGTGGATATAATTTATAAAACGCAGTGTGAGTTGCTTCGTTCTCTCTGTTCGCTTATACTTTTTACTGGACGGATTTTGATGACGATCACTTAAATGTAAGCTAAAACTTTTTTCTGGAATATGTAAGATATTAGTAGTACCACGCGAGCGAAACTGTGGCCAGAAGGCTAATTTGAATGTATGGAGTTTACACGTATTTTAGAATACTCGTAATAACGCTCATCTCCGGTCACAGGCGGTCAGAAAGTCCGGTCAAAAAGCGACCAGGTAAGTGTCGCCGGTTTCTATAAGAATACGGGCAAAGGGTATAAGAAAGGGCAGTGCGCCCGAAACTTTATATGTAAATAATTTATCCTTAATTATCTTCCTGTGAAGTTGAAACACCTAAAGTTGCAAGTTGAATGGAAACGTGATAGCTATTATCCTGGAAAGAACTACCCATTCCTCAAGACGATAATGAATGATGAGTTTACTTTTAAAAAAAAAATATATCTAGGTACCTACCTACTTAATTTAAAAAGGAATTAGATTTAAATTCCCCTTTCACGACTCTCATTTCTTTTTCTACGTAATTTTGCAAATTGTAATTTTAAGAAATATTTCTTCGCGCCGCGGCGCGCCGTCGCAACGCGGTCGCCGCGAGATCGTCACGCGCGCCCATCTACGGACCGCGCTATTATAGCAACATGGTTTCTATTTATGTGGCAAAACATTTTAATTTAAATGAGCAAATATGGGCGTGGCGGCCGCGTCGACAGGGCACGGCGGCGCGGCCGGACGGCGGTTGCGCGATTAGATGCATCCGAGGAATTTAAACGTTGTTGCCTTACAAATAGAGTTCACACCCGCCATTGACGATCATGAGAGCGCGGCGACTACGCGGCGACTGCGCGGCGGCCGCACGAAAAATTTCGCGTCGTTTACACGCAGCCTAATAAGTATGCAGTGATTTATATCCAACTAAAATTAAATTATTGTGACTTCAACACATAACACTCCAACACTAAAGGTTTGTAGTCTTTATACATTCATATGAGATGCTTTGGAATTTAAGAATTATTAACTTTTAATCTATGGAGATATTTTTTTTGACTCTCATATTTTTTTATATTTATGTGACTTATGTCCATGTTGTATTGCAGAAAATTAGTAGGTACCTACATAATTTAATAGTGGTAATTTGTTCTTGCGATAGTGTGTCCGGTGAATCTTGAAAGCCCATTAGGCCGTAAGAATGCAGCCACTACGAATAAAAAAGCGATAGTGTGTTTTTTCGTTTACGTAAACAAGTAATTTATTTTTAATATTAACCTCAAATTATACAAATAAAATGTGCCACAGCAATGAATATTAATGCAATCTATAGAATACTAATGGTATATTTTCTTACAAGTGATATAAGTTGAAATGAAAACAACAGATTTTGTAAGACATTTATTGGTGCTTAAAATTACTAAATCTCCCGGATGAAACTGGACAACAATAGACTGGCATAGTAGACTATTGTCGCTATGACAATGTGCTATATTGCTATCACCCACAATATTGTTCTATATAGCTATGTGCAATTTGTTGTGATGGCTCATGTCCTCTTCATACTTCTTTACGCAACCATAGTATCGCGCACAACGGCTCTCTTCTTTTATATGTATTAGACTAACCTTCCGAGAACACATTATAGTTATTGATGGGTAACTCCGGAGTTAATGAATTAAAAGAGTTGAATCCACGAGCGGACTAGAAACTTTAGTTACTCCACCGAACTGTTACTAAGTCCGAGGAGTTATTTAACTCCGAGGACTTATTTATTCTTTTGTCGTTTTGTTTTTGGTTGGATTGTGGCGCGACCTTTTGTTTTTTTTTAGGATAGGTGTATCAAGAGGGAAATCCCTTAATTGTTCCATTTACTCCTTACTACTCCGATCGTCGGAGATTACTCCTCGATGGCGCGACTTTTTTTTTTAAGGATAGATGTATCAAGAGTTAAATTGTTTAATTGTTGCATAGAGCTTCTTTTTTTCCTTGTGCTTGATTACCCAGCACTAGCTTCGATAGTGATTACGTAAAAGAGTCAAGGAGTTACTAAGAGGAGTTGGATCCGCAGTCGGAGTAGGATTAGGTGAGTTAAACTACTCTGAAAAGTCTTGATTACCCACCACTAATTATAGTCGTCCGGAACCGAGCCGCCTTCGTACTCGGTCGCCTCAACCCCCTCATAGGCGGGAGAAGTAAAATGTCGCTTAGAAATAAGTTGACATTGTACAAAACGCTTGTCCGACCTATAATGACCTACGCTAGCGTTGTGTTCTCACACGCAGCTCCCTCCAACATTAAAATTCTCCAAACACTCCAAAATAGATTCGTGCGTAAGGCTGTGGCTGCCCCATGGTACTCACGCAATGTCGACCTTCATAAGGACTTGGAACTTTCTTCCATTGTCAAATACGTGAAAGACACCGCCCGACGTTACTATGACGGGATTCCGCACCATCCTAACCCCCTGATCGTTACCTCCCTCAGCTATGTCCCCGATAGGAGTGCCCCTCCCCGCTACGGTCGTCCATGGCACGTCTTAGACGACCCCGACGATCCAATTACTGCTGCCAATGCGGTTCTTACACCACACTCACAGACTTCGCAGAAACACCGTCCCCGCCGGCGGAGACGTGGACGTCCCCCTCGTTACATCGTCAACACACACCTGCCCTCAGCCAACACTTTTACCAGGTACCGGCACGTGCCTGGGCGATTCTCACTGACTCGCGATCCCGCGGTAACCCCCCAATGCAACGCCCTAAGCCGAGGCCCATTCCTTTCGCCGGTTTACCGGCGCGGCAGCCCAAGCTCGTTACAACACACATTTTGTTCCTGGTTGAGCGCCTTCTGCGCTCGCCCTAAGTTAAACACGACCGGTGACTCTTGAAAGGCTACTAGGGCCACAAGAATTTAGCCATTCCGAAAAAAGAAAACTTATATGTATACAAATATACAAATGGAATATTTATGAATGATGTAAATCGCACATCTGTGATTTAAATAACAACACGCCGAAGACCGTCTATAACTAGAATGAATATCTCTCACAGAAACTATTTTAAAGAAATTAGAGAAATGGTAGGTGTTTAAATAAAGAGGAATTAAGTAGTCGGCCTGATTTCATTCAGGTGGCGTAGGGATTTCTTAGGAAACTCTGTTTCCAATTGCATTAGTTCAGCTTTCTAAACGTAAAATATTTTTTAAAATAGGTTCATTGGGTTTTGAATTTGTCTTACATTCTATCTTTCTTGTGAATTAAATGTTCTTGTACTTGGAATAAAGACTGATTACCTATTATTATTACAAAAACAAAAAAGCAGTCTGTCTAATAAATATTAGTATGGATTACAATGTATTGTAAAAAAATAATGCAAAAATGCTATCTATGTACCATATTTGTAAATAATGTTTAAATCGTGAGCATACATACCCTCGGATGATTTTCCTTTGACTTCCTTTATCATTTACAATAAAAAAAATCCAAAAATTATTTAGGCTTGTCCACGATTCATGCACGCACAGTTATAAATAAAAACAAATATGTAGAACCACGTAATCACTGCTTTTTACACTTGGTGTTGCCACTAAAATATTTTGATGCGTATGGTAAAAATAAACTGCAATCCCAAAGGTTCTGAATTCAAATATCACGAGCGACTTCTGAGCAACGTCGGACCGAGACGATCTTCTTTTTTCGTCTAAGCTGCGATTGCGCCTGTACCATTGTCTCTTTCTATCGTATCGAGTTGTCTCTCTCACAAAGTATGGAAATCCAAGTGCATTCGTCCTTGACTTTGAAGAAAATGAAGAAGTACCGTTTGCGTAGTCCCTCTCTTTCTTTCGCCGATGTTACCGTTACATTAGAGCGGGACAAGTATGTATTTATGTAATTACCAGTTAGACGTGAATTGACAGTCATTGACCGAAGGCTCCATCAAAATAGTAAGAAAATAATTGAAACTGTTTATTATTTTACAGTTAACTGGATCCTTTCATGTTTTTTTATTTGCATGTATTTTTTTTGTAATGTTTCGATGAGCTGTTGTAACGTTAACTGGGTTTGTGCTTGACGTTTAGTCAAAGAATTTATTCATGTACCGTTGGTGTAGCGAAATGCTGTTGAGCATTTAAATGAGGCCACACTTAAATTACTTGACGTTGGCTATAGGTGTACCTACCTATAAATTTTTAATATTTTATTCCATATATTTATGCAACTACGCCCATGGAAAATACCATTCAAGCGAAAATATACACTTGATTTCGTGATATCCCTAGAGATTTCGCGAAATCCCCGATTTCGTCTTTTCCCTTCGATATAAGTATATATGCAATATACATACGGAAACTTTCCACAACCTAGAAACCATAGATTCTGTTTAAGATTATTTTTGAATTAATATGAAATTAATATTTTAGCAACCAATATACCTATATATTTTTTGACATTTTAGTTTGCAGTATAAGGCATAAATTATCATACATATTTCTTTTTTCTTATAATACACTCGCGAGCAATAAACTGGAATCACTTCATCGCGCGTTGCTCAAAACAAATTTTTACAATTTCTATGCAATGAACTATGGATTGTGGTATATCATTTGAAAGGTAATTTTATTAGCTTTCAACCTCTTTCAATATCATAACCAAAGATTATTTACCTTATGTCATGTAACGTAAAAACAAAAGACATCAATTATTAAACATATACAACATATTGTTTGGTAGTCCTGAAACCCTATAAAAAGTGGGCGTTTATGAAAATTGGTCATCAGTCCAATGTTTCACGTCACTGGGAACACTGAATCTAAAAGAAAATGGAAACCACACCTATAGAAGCCGCTCAAGTCGTCATTCTAATCCAGCAACGGTTGTCTCAGCGTACAGCTTCATCTGAGCCAGTCTTGTGTCTCGAAGGTATACAAGAGGTCAAGAGGTATACAAGAGGTCAAGAGGTATACAGAAGATCGGGGAGACTGGAAACTTAGTCCGGAGATCAGGATCTGAACGACAGCGATGCACTTCGTTGAGAGATGACCGATTTATTGTCACCTCTTCCCTCCGAAATCGACACCTGACCGGCGTGGACGTCCAGCAGCAGCTCAGAGAAGTTCGAGGAAGGGCTGTCAGCGAGTGGACAGTAAGGCGAAGACTCAAAGAAGCGAACTTGACCCCTAAAAGGTCAGCCACGGGACCCAAATTGTCTCCAGCCCACCGACAAGCCCGGCTTCAGTTTGCTCGCGATCACTTAGATTGGGATATGGAGCAATGGAGCCGAGTCCTGTTCTCGGACGAAACCAGGATGTGCCTGCATGGTAGCGACCGTCGACGGAGAGTCTATAGGAGACTGGGGAGCGATGCGCACAATGCTGTTTTGCGGAAACAGTGGCATACGGTCCTGTATGATGTGGGCGGGGATTTCTATTGAAGCAAAAACAGAGCTGATATTCGTACCTGGTGGAGGTCGGGGAGGGGGGCTAACCGCAGAAAGATACATCAACGACATTCTGCTAGGCCACGTGCTCACCTACGCCGGGTTTATTGGCGAAGATTTCCTGCTAATGCACGATAATGCCCGCTGCCACACCGCTGCAGTGACTAGACAGTACCTGGAAGAAGTCGGGATTCCCACACTAGACTGGCCAGCCCTCAGTCCTGACTTGAATCCGATTGAACATATGTGGGACGAGCTGAAAAGGCAGGTACGAGGAAGATGTCCAGCTCCGGAGTCGATAGAAGACCTGAAAACTGCTTTAGTCGAAGAGTGGCAGGAAACCCACAGGATTCCATCAGGAAACTCATTCGATCAATGAAAAACCGTTTACAGGCAGTCATTAGGGCCAGGGGGGGTAACACAAAATATTGAGGGGTAAATAACATAAATTGTAAATATTTTTTTTATCTTTTCATATTACTTCCTATTCATTTAGACGTCCACAACTTCGACCTATTGCAATAATTCCCTAAATTTAGGTAGAAAATTAAATTAATTTCAAATCTTTTTGATATCATTTGAAAGCTAACAAAATTACCTTTTAAATGATATACCACAATCCATAGTTCATTGCACAGAAATTGTAAAAAAATGTTTTGAGCAACGCGCGATGAAGTGATTCCAGTTTATTGTTCGCGAGTGTATATATAACAAATATAAATATAAAAATAAACAATAAACAAAGATTTTATTTATTTTGGAGACAAAGTGTTTACAACATAATATCGATTACAAAGGATTGAAATATCCTAAACCCTTAGATCAAAGCAAAAGGGGTCCTTTTGATCCTTTTGATTTAATCAAAGCCTAAACCAGTAAAGTTTCCTCCAACTTGTTTCTTTTACATTCGATAAACCTTCGTTTTTTTCGTTATCTACGCGCGACGACGGCGATCGGTTGTATTAAACTATTGCAGATTGTCACCAAGACTGGTTTATGTTTTAATTTTAACCCTTTCAAAGTTTTTTAAAAGGGTTAGTTTTTTAACTGTCGGGGGTTTTATCAAAAATTGGAATTTGTGTAAGATGTACCTACACATTTACTTTTTATATATTTAATTGTACAGTGGAAGCGCGTGCATTGCACCTTTGCTCGCATTGCTAATTGTATAGAATTGCTTGCGGCCCACTTTTTTGCATTGACGTCATCATATTTAATTTTACATTTTAGTGTTCACTCAGACGTCGCGTCGATCAGACAACTCTCGTTCTCTAGTTTTATTTTCTCTAGTTTTTCTCTAGTTTCTACAGTGACATTTTATATTGACGGTGACATTTTACATTGACGGTGACATTTTACATTGACGGTGACATTTTACATTGACGGTGACATTTTACATTGACGGTGACATTTTACATTGCCGATGACATTTTACATTGACGGTGACATTTTACATTGACGGTGACATTTTACATTGACAGTAACATCTTGAATTGCCATTATTTTATCCCCTCAACAATTCTTTTCAGCTTTTTATTTAAAAATATAATAACAATAAGTTAATACTTGTCATTGATATGAATCGCTCTTTGTGTTAATAATTAGCATTATCGATGATTAGGAGCTAGTTGGACTCTACATGTTCAACTGACTAGTCGGATGCACTAATACATCCAATCTTATCTTAATTAATCCCATCCCACCAACACATTTAATCTATCAGGTACCGTGATGAAGGCAACATCATATCCCATTACGAGTATGTTAAATAACTTCCATCCCCCGCGTGCGTGATCTGTATATTTCACTATTATGTCAACATCAGTCAACAGTGACAGGTTTGCTTTCTACCTTTCGGAACTAAGTATAAGAATTTTGAAAGAAGATTGGGAAGAGGATTGGGATATTTCAAATCACCCAGTCAATCTCGCTTTCCTCAATTTACCGAAGGAGGATAACGAGACGAGATAACAAGGGATGAGAAAGGTAGGGACTCCATTTTTGATAACTTTCACTCACGTTTGTTCATAGCCGTTTTCTGTGAGAACGGGAACACTCACCGGGTCAGACACGCGTGAGTATAGCGTATGACACCCCCCCCGTGACATATAGCGTCATCCTGCTCTTTGTACTATAACTGTTCATCGAACTGAACATCGTCAAAAAAGTTGTCCAAACACGATAGTTCTACCGTCAAATTACAAGGAGTTCCCTTATTCACCTTAAGCTCCAGCATTAGACGCTGACGGTTATATGTAAATAGTAAATACACATTCGAGTACTTAAATGCATTCATTTATAAATTGTAATCACGTTTGTACATATCAATCTTATGTTGGAATGAGATAACACGACCAGTTGAACGCACTCAGTCGACTGTGGGTTACAGCATCATTCTCATCTATGTATTAAAACTGTTCATTGAACCAAACAATGCCAAAAATTGAGACCAAACACTATCAATGTAGGTGCAGCCCAAATTCAAGGAGTTCCTCTCTTACCCACCTTTGGCTTTAGCATTAAATGCTAACGGTTAAGTGTATAGTATACATCGTGTATAGTATACAGTGTATAGTGTATAGTATAGTGCGATAGTATACATCTCTTTAACTGTTCACTTCAGAAAGTCACATTCCAATAAGTGCACTCATTTACAAATTATAAAGCATTACAACTTTAACTTGGTACAGCAGCGCTCCCCCGTAAGCTAGACTCACAACACCCATCCGCAAACATGCTCCAAGGTATGATTAAACGTTTACAAAAAACCTCTTAAAATCGGTCCAGCCGTTTCAAAGTAAAGTGGAGTTCACAAGCATTGATACATTCTCTTATCACAAATGCATATGCCATCTCCATTCCGTTATGGGTAAAAAGGACATCTCAGAGAAATTAGACTATGTATGTAGATAAGTACGAAGAATCGATTTTATAATTAACAATTTTATATACGAGCGATATATAACCCGTCAAAAAGTCGCAAATGACAAAATGTGACCACATCGTTCTAATCTTTAGTTTCATGTTTTTCTTATGTCGCGTTGAACATGAATGTAATAAATTTCTTTCCTTGTATTTTTCCCTTGAACACTTCACAGCATAATGACACATAACATCACTTAAATGGTGTTGGGCGCACATTGGTGTTGGGGAGCGAGGTTTGGGAGTTTTTTATGTTCCCAAACCTATCACTTTTTCATTTATTTAATTTTTTCTTCCCTCGTACATACACATAAACATATATAAATATACTCACCAGAGTCTTACGCGATAGTTCATTGTATATATGTAAGCTTATCGCCTACAATAATTATCTATTTTGCATTATATATTATATATATAGTAAAATCCGTTTTTGGCAATAAACTTCATTTACATGTAGGTATAATAGGTTCACATTCCTGTTTTGCTATGGATTTTTGTATATAAACAAAATAAAAATAAAATTAATCAAGAGTATCGAGAATTTGTGAAAGCCTTTATTTTGAAACGTTTAAGTCAGAGTAATAAATAAGTAACGTGCTACATGCGTCTTTTAAACCAGTGTTCTTCAATCTTATTACTTACAGCTATGTCCGGGGGAAATTATGCAGACCGGCAAACTACATACTAAAATTGAAATAAAAACCAATGTAATATTTTTATTTATCGATTAAATAACAATTTAAAATTGTAGTAATTGTTATTATTTAGTGCAACGTCTGCTGTTGCTTCTTTGTTAGCAAATCAGATGTACGCAGCTGCAGTTTAGATACTTAAGAACAAAGTGATGGTTTTTTGTCATTCATCGTGACTCGATTAAAATTCTTCACGGACCAGTGGGAAATATAGAATATGCGGACCGGTCGGTGCTGGTCCGCAAATGCGTCATTTAGTCACACGTTAGTTCTCCCCAGATTTTTTTGTCAATTAAGACCTAATAATGTTTAGAAACTTAAACCTAAACAATACTAGTCGTGTACTGATATCAGTTTCCGTTTTGGAATGAAGTTGTAAATACATGAAAAGAGAAATGATTGCCAAAATGAATTCAAGATTTGCGGCGGCCAAAGTGCTTCTCTGTTTAGTCATTGAAATAAGCCATGAAGTAAAAACTCAGGTATGTATAATAAACAGAAACAGCCATTAGAATTAAATAATATCGGTAAAGAGTTAAATATTTGTGTGAAAAAGGTAAATATGTGTATTGTTATTGATGACTTTGATCATTCACGAAAAGAAAAATTGGTGTATTTACACACTGAGCCTATACACAAATGAATGCTTTTTTATGTAACATAGATTGAAAAATTCGTAGGTATAGGCACTGTTAGACTCATTTTCTTAGTGTTTTTATTTTGTTAAATTTAATATATTTAAATAACATTTTGTTAACTTTCGTGAGGCCATCTTATTCCATCTTCCAACAAAAATAATCAATTGTTAATCTTGTGTCGTTATTTTTCCGAATATGACCATTGAAAAAAAATTAATTTCAGGTAATAGCAGAAGATCGGAAGGATGTGCTAATACCGCTCGAAAGTTGGTTTAGTGCGGTGGAAAATATAAATGACCAGGTAAGATGTTTTCGAAGCGGATTGATTACGTCAGTCTTTTTAACGCTCCACTGCAGTGCATAGATAGGCCTTTTCTAGTAAATTACACGACACTGTCATTAAATCCCGTCGAGCGTTGCCGCCTGCAATATGAAAAAAAAACCACTCATCTCTGAGCAGAAAATAAATGAGATGTAATGGGATATAATGGATTTTAATAGGATGAGGAGAACTTCTCATTCCGTTATATATCTTATGCTATCCCATCCTTATGTTAAATCTACCCCTAATTCTCCAAAGGTCGCCTACCTTTGGAGAATTAGGGGGATCTGGGGATGTGTGGGATTTTTACTCTTGATTGATGTTGGCATGTTTCACGAATGTCCTTCCGCGACAATATCCTCTACTTACCACTAGGTGGTCAGTTTGTCATCTTCTTTCTATTAAACAGATGATAATATGGTTCACTAGAGTCCTCAAGTGAACCATATTTTCTTCTTTTCCTTCTGCCTGCTAAGGCGGTTTGTCATCTTTACATAATTCGTGAAAAAAACTATGATTAGTAATGTAATTTTATGACAATGTTTTCATGATAATATAACTGGTAATGTCGGACACGCATTTAGGCCTTTTTAAGAACTTAATATGTCTTATTACGACAGAAAACCAACACGGTTTGAAGGAAACTATGGCAAATATGATTAAACAAGGTTTTACATAAATTGGAAACTTCGAACTATTTTAAAACCTTTTGTTTATTATTCGTTTTATTACCGCAGAATCGGCGACGACATGCGTATTTCCCGCCCACGCCTGATTCTCAAGATGAACAAGTAAGTATATACAGAAACAAGAAATATGGATCTATGCCTTTTGTATGCATTTTCAGGTGGGATGTCAGCTCGACTGCCACGTACTTTCTATAAAAAAAAAACATACGGGTTAGGATTTTTTTATATTCGTAACTGTTTTTAACATGCAGTTCGGTTTACTGTTTTGCAGGATACAGTTCAATATGAACCTAAATCACTAGAAGTTACAGAATCAAACACAGTGTATGAGGAAACCACTGTAGATCCTCCTATAACAATTAAGAGAAGAAAAAAGTCGAAAAAATTTGTAAGGGTGAAGAAGGTCATCAGAAAGAAGGTCGGTGCGAACAGACTTCAAGAAGTTCAGAGAGAGGCGAAAAAGTTAATGAGAAGGAGAAAGAAAAATAAACAGAAAGAGGGTAAACATACAAAGAGGAAGAAGATTTTATTTAATGAAGCTAAAAATTCGAATTCGTCGGAATTTGCAGAAATCATAACAAATGAGAAGAAAGGGAAACCTGTTGATATAATTGTGCATATTAAAATGAATGATTAAAACGTTTTTAGTTCTTTTTCGTATTTTAATTTAATTGCTCCCGTATTGAGATAATTAAGTAACAGGGAGAATTTTCATAGATATCGTTGACAATTTTGAAAGCCTCTAAAACCCTCTTTTTATAGAATAGATGGCAGACAAGCCGGCGGGCTACATGTTAGTAAATGATCATCGCCGCCCATAGACACCCGCAACACCAGAGGGCTTGATTTCTTTACACATCTCATTCATTATCTATTTTATTATTCCCTTATATTCGATTCTCTTTCCTATCTCCAATCCCTAAAAAAGGATTGATAGGTGTAATGGGATGAGGAAATTTGCTCGTTCCGTTATATATTCTTTTCCCCATTTTCCCATCCTTCTATTCAAATTCATTTCTAAATCTCCAAAGGTATGCCTACCTTTGAGGCATACCTACCTCTGGGTATCCGGGGGCGTGCCAGTTTGTCATTATGGACCGTTGTTTGCATGTATCGCGGATGCCCATGGGAGACAGTTTCCACTTACCACTAGGTTACCACTAGGTGGGCTGTCTGCTCATCTGTCAGCCTCTTTCTATAAAGATAAAAACTTAGGGCAGTGGCGTGCCCAAGGTTTTAAAGTAGTGGCAGTATCCAGGTACCTTATTATAGTTTATTTTTAACCGACTGCAAAATATCAACGGCTGGGCACCATTTGGGAAAACGAGTGGGCTTTGGAGATATCTATGATCGGAATTTCTTTGCGGAATAAGAACTAAAGTCACAGAGATAGAATCAGCATGCTGAGGTAGCAATGGGCAGGCTATATTTGCCGCAGGACCGGTAACTGATGGGGTAGACGTGTCCTCGAATCGAGACCATGCACCGGGAAGCGTAGTGTGCGTAATGTCGTGTCCAGCCAGGTGGACAGACGACTTGAAGAAGTTCGCCGTTGAATGAGCCGAAGGTGGTGTGTGATGGGGAGAGGCAGTAGAGAGCCACGGGTTGTTGGTATGGCAGAATATCAATGGCAGCAACAACACTAGCCATCGCCAGTGTTCGCCCAAGTTAGCGAAGGTAACGAAAAAATTTTTCATTAATAAATCGCGATCTCTGCTTGCTGCATACATGACAAATGATTAAGAAGTTATTAGAGCGGCAACGACATTCCTAAAATGAATGGTCAATGAAGTTTGGAATTGAATGGTCAATGGTCAATGAATTGAATGAATGGTCAATCAGGGTAATTGTAAACAGTAGGTATTAATTTTATTATCAACGTTGAATATGTCTTATAGAGTAAAATACTATTGGTTCATTGTTTTATCGGAATGGTATTGTCCGTTCCAATAAAATTTGTCGAAAACATAATTATCTTTGTTTACTATGGACTATGGATCCTATGGTTACTAAGGTTACTATGGTTACTATGGATCGTACTTTGAGTTATCGTTTTCGACTTTCTATCACATCTGATAGGTATCTATAATAAAAGAAATTGTGTCCACATTAAATTTAATTAAAATTGGCGTCTAAAATTAAATTGTACATATTTCAAGTTTTTGTTCTAATATATTTCTATCATTATGATTTAAACGATTAAGATCCATCGCTTATTAACTTAGCCCCTTTTCTAGTTTTTTTTGAAGCCTTCTTGTTTCTCTGCTTGTTTGTTTTCTTCATCAATTTTCGCTGCAGATTTCGCATTATTATGACTATTGCTTTATTTTGATCTTTATTTGGATGACGTTTACGGATTACTCGGAGTAAATACGTCATTACACTTTCAGTAACCGCTTCTACGTGTCGGACAAGCTAAAAAGAAACAAAAAGTTAATCAATTTGATTAATCAATCTGTAAACGGTACTAACTGTAAACATTTAAAACGCATGTATATGAAATATAACCAATGAGGAATTTGTCATTCCATCCCATCTTATGCCCTCCTGTCCCATCAAGTGAAGAGTATAATGGGATAAAAGAAACTCCTTATTCCATTGTATTCTACTCCTTTATACAGCCTATCCACTTATATAATAATAAGGAATTATGGAATAAGGAAAAGTCCTTGTTCCATTATATTCCTTATTACCCATTCTTCTCAAACCTTATTCCAAAATTCACTTCTATATCTCCAAAAAACAGACGGCGTCTCAGGGGTCTTACAACGTGTGTCATTATAGACACGTCCGCATATATCGTGGATGTCACATGGCGACTGTGTCCATTTACCATCATAATGTAGTATCTGCTAGTCCATCGCCTTCTTTCCTTACTCTTTTCTCAACACTTACTCGTTTCAATTTCCTGTCAGACTTGTCCTTATTATACAGATTTATATAAACATTTGTATCTTTTTCCGTCGCCTCACAATGCTGCAATGACAAAATACTGTTGAATAAATTAATAGTACAATACCAAGCAATACATAAATAAAACAATACAGAAACAATTTCATATTTATTACAGTTGTTGGTAGAGATCAAATATTAGCTTAAAAGGGCTTATTAAACTACTTTATTATTACCATAAAGGCATTTTAGAAACTCAAAACGCGTCACATGCAATTTCCCAGGTGTAAACTTGTCAAAATCAGTAGTTTCAGAGTTTACCTCTTACATAAAAACACCCGTAGAAATGAATCTGTATGCTATGGAACGAACTGCCTCAAGAACTCTCTTCCTTATGCCATGACATGGGGTTCGAAAGCTGTTAATAGGATTCTGCAAGGCCGCGCGCACCCTTATACACCCTGGTGTTGCAGGCGTCCATGGGCGGCGGTAGCCACTTATTATCAAGTGGGTCACTTGCCAATCTACCTCCTTTAATATAAAGAAACAAACAAACAAAGTCTCTTTTTAGAATTATTTATATAAAAATAAGGATCAATATAGAGTTTTGTGAGAGCAGGTATTGTCTGGATGCGGAGGGCGCTCCAGTATGTTCAGCATTAGAAATGAAGAATGGGTTCATGGAGAAAACAATAAAACTTGATGTTTCTTCTGAAACCAGTTCTGTTTATTTTCATGTCACAAATCCAAGGTCCAAGAGAGCGTGAACCATAGACAAACTTATTTCCCACTGAACAACCAAAGTCTATAATAGTGCATCAGCACAGATGTTAAAATATATGGTTCACTAAATACAATATTATTTTGTAGAGTACTAACTCACTAACACTAGACAAATTTAAATTAATATCTACTTACTTCTTTAATATGTAAATCCTTACAGAATGTTTCTTTGTTGATAAACAAAATAATGATGCATATCACACATTTTAACATATCTATTTCAACTTTTGCCATGTGGACTGACTATTTAAAATGGTAATGGCTGGATGAGAAGAGCGGAAGGAAGATCGTGTGTGTTGGCGGGTCTCCGGAGAGGCATGTATCCAGTAGTGGATGCACAAAGGCTGAGGATGTGATATTTAAAATTCGAAAATAAAAATACTCATTTCAAAATTCCGTCTAACTAAGGTGTGAAATTCATTATTGTATAACAATTGTTTTTTGATTTTCTTTTTTAAACATTCTTGAGTAAACATCGGTTATTGTTTACAAAATGTTGATTGTTTGGGTTGTTCGATTGTAGGTACAGTAAGTGTTAGGTGACCGACCATGTCACTCGAATTGACCACATTAAATGGAAATATTAAAAAATAAGTACGAAATCAAATGTATCAGAATAGGTGTAGTCCAAGATGAACGTGAATAAATTACTAAAGATTTAGGGATAATTCTTCATTCAAAAATGACCTCTGAGCATGTTACTAACAAGGCTATCAAGAACCATGGTTTCATTATACGTTGAATTGCAGTCAATCCTTTTCTTATCTTGATTATCTAAAGGTACTTTACTTTGCATATGTTAGATCTGTATGAGAATATTGCTCTAACATCTGGAATCCCCAATATACAACTTATAAACATGACATTGAGATGAAACAATAAAGTTTTCTAAACATATAAATTATCGCACTAGACGTATACATACATAATATAAAGAATCTTGCAGGTATTATTATCTCATGTCATTAAGGAAGAGGCGATCCCTGCTAGATTCTCTATTTCTACATAACGTATATTCTGGCCGCACAGTTAGTTCATTTAATCAAACGACCTTGCTCGTACTATACGAGTACCATACACAAAGCTATCCCCACGTTCCTGGTACACACACGAAATGTGCACAAAATTAGGTTGTGCGTCGAACACACAGGTTATATAATAACTAAATTATATATAATACACAGGTTATACCTACATTATATTATATAAATACTAAAATTATATAAAGGAAAATAACTGTTTATGTCCGTCACATATATGTAGGTACATATCACATATAAATACTCGTACACACACAAACACAACAAATATATATTTACCTTCTTACATATATTTACTTCTTATTCTTACTTTCAGTAGGTACAAGACTAAAAGTAAAAAAAAAAATTGTTACTTGCAAAAAGTATGGCAGGCCTTGAATTTACTTAGTAAGTTTTTGTAATTATTTGGCTAAATGAAACGAGGTTTGTTATAGTAATAATAGTTATCACTTTTAATTTAATTGGATAGAAAACCATTTAATTTACACTGTTTATTTATATAAAAATGATATCATATTAGGGGTTAAAGTATGAAATTGCCGATTTGTACTGAAAAATTAAAACTAGTTTTTTTCTAAAATGTAACATATTTATTTAATCAAAATATTTGCCCTCATTATCTATACATTGTTGCCATCTAATCGGAAGTTCATTTATGCCTTTGCGATAGAACTCTGAGGATGTAGATTCGACAAACTGTGTGAAAGCATTTTGTACTGCCTCTTGGGAAGAAAATTTTTTACCACGTAGAAAATTGTCCAAATCACGAAAAAAAATGGTAGTCCGTTGGAGCAAGGTCTGGCGAGTACGGAGGATGATGTATGGTTTCTAACTGCAGCTCCTGTAGAGTTACAACGGTGTCTAGTGCAGTGTGAGGTCTTGCGTTATCATTGAGCAATAATGGTGAAGATCGATTCACGAGTCGGGGCTGTTTCACTGCTAGTTTCGCCATCATTGTTCGAAGTTCGGCACAGTAACATCTGCTGTTATTGCTTGACCAGACCTGAGAAAACTATAGTAAATAACACCATGAATAGACCACCAAACAGTTACCATTACCTTTTTATACTTGTAAACTTTGCCTTAGGGCACTGTTGCGGCGTTTGACCTGGGGTCAGTCATTGCATTTTTCGCTTTCGGTTATCGTAAAGAATCCACTTTTCGTCACATGTCACAATTCGATCCAATATTCCTTCATTTCTGTACCGCTTCAACAAGGCAACGCAAGTTTCAACACGCGTTTCTTTCTGCAGGTCAGTCAAATCATGAGGCACCCATTTTTCATATTTTTTTATCTTATTGATTTGATGCAAATGAGTCAATATTGTAGGTAAGGTAACGTTAAACCATGCCGCTAATTCCTGGGTAGTTTGACTCGGATCGGCTTCCACCATCTCCTTCAATTCAGCGTTATTCACCTGTGTGGGCGGTCTTCCACGTGGTTCGTTCTTCAAGTCGAAGTTTCCATTACGAAAGCGTTTAAACCAAAAACGCACGGTTCGTTCATTAGCAGTCTCCTCTCCAAACGCAGCATTGATATTGCGAGCCGTTTCTGCCGCGTTAGTTCCGCGTCGGAACTCGTATTCAAAGATTACTCGGATTTTCGAAGTATCCATCTTTCCCGTCTAAGCTGAATAAAAAAAACAATTGAAAGTCGATAATCGAATGTTGCACATTTTTTAAAACAAGAACCTCATAGGTATCATGTGAAAGAGGTTTCACTCGAAAATCTCACACCATGAAGGTTTTATGTCAATTCAAAGTATCTATTACTATAAAACGGCAATTTCATACTTTAACCCCTATTATTATCACACAACAATTATGTCGTAAGTGATATAGTTCTTTCATCTCACGAAGGCGGGTTACGCTTAGTAGACAGTAGTGGCTGTGCGTTATACATGTAGGTACATTGTTTTTGTGTGCTTAAATTTGACAACGCTCAGTTACCCAACTGAGCGTTGTCATCTAGCCATAAATATTGTTACAAAGAAAACATTGTTTTCTTTTACTCCTCTATCATTTTATTAGAAGAATTTGTGTTATTTTGGAAATAAATAGGTAATCATTTCAAAATATAACGTTTATTGGAAATGGTGTCTATTTGTTTTTATACAATCTTTGTTTTGTGGAAAGTTTCCGATTGAAACACGCACCCTTTCCATGGGAAAATTGGCATTGAAAATTTGTTAATTTATTTATTCGTAAAGTAAAGAATACACTATACCTTTACAATCTCATTAGAGAGTGAATCTTACACGCTACGAGTATATCTACAATATGTGCACACATAAATAAATATTATGTACATACAAAGTTTCACTTTACTTTCACTATGACATTTTTCTTTTTTCCTTTACTTAACAAAATGCAACACTTATTACCTAAACATATATGTTATTATTACAATTATACAAAATTATGATTTGTGGCGATAGGAAAAGCGTGTGTGCGTGCGTGCGCATATTTTGTGTGCGCGTCAGTGTGTGTATATATGTTTTGAGTGTTTAAAATCCGTGCAAGAATCTCGCTCGATCTGGCATGTAAAACGCATTTTGGCTCTCGTATTTATTTGGCCGTATTTGGGGCTGGTTCTCAATTATTTTGGTTTTTAGCTCTGGCTTCACAGGTCTCAGGTGACGATCTCCTCCACCCTGAACAGAAAAGCACACAGTATCATTTAAAACAAATTAACCGTCCGAAACTGAAAGAGTTGATTTAATAACTGTGTTGTTTAAAATATTTCGGGGTGATAAAAGAGCATATACTTTTTTTATACTTTATAACGATTATTATTATTTTCTTAAGTTTTCGCGATTACTATACATAGCAATTAAACAACTTTGAACGGTTTAAATCGCATATATTTAACATTATTTATATCCCGACGTTTCGAACACTTTGCAGTGGACGTGGTCACGGGGTGACTAATTGATTTTGTCAAATAAAATCACAAGTGACAAGTTGTATGTGATCTTCAGCGTCATCAAAGGAGCTAGACAGAAAGTGGAGCAATATATTAAACACCTCAATTCCATTAATCAAAAAATGCGGTTCACCTATGGAATGGAAAAAGACCAGAACTTTGGCTTTCTTAGATATCAAAATAATGGTTAGAGAAGGTGGTTCCTTAGCCCACACTGTTTATAGAAAGTCAACACACACTGACAGATACCTGCATGCCCCCCCACAACATCATCCTCGACACCTGCAATCCGTCGTTGCTACATTAAAAACAGAGCCTATGACCTCTGTGACCCTGAACATATAAAAGACGAATTATCACATGTTCAGGAGGTACTCAAACGGAATGGGTATAAAGCGAGTGGAAGACAACCAACGCGCAGTCGGAGGGAGGAACATGGCATTTATACAGCCAGCATTTATACCATTATACCAAACGTGAAAGGAGTGATGGACAAAGTTGGAACCAAGGACACCAAGGATGTTATATTTTACCAGACGCTAGGTGTCTATAAGGTGGATTGCAGACTGTAGGTAGAGGTAGACTACCACGGGTAGTTCCTACTCGTATATAGGTCAGACTAAGCGTACAGTTGCGGAAAGAGGCAATGAACACATCGCAACTGTAAGAAACCCCCAAACTAGTCAATCAGCATTAAACGAAAACATACTCAGCGCTGGAATTAGTCACTGGATAGAACTCTGCACTCCCAAAATCCTATCTACTGAACGTCACTTGCGGGATTGTATGTGAAACGATTGAAATTAATAAATATAAAAATATCAATCGGGAAGATGGATATAAACTGTCGTCGAATACGTCCGTGGACATTGTTACTGTAGTGTGTCGCAGCCTTTTCGAATGTGAAGATCCAATGCGGGTAGTTGATAAAACTGCGCTTTGACTACCCGCCTCTTCAGTCAACTGCTGGTGTACCCCGTGCGCCGGCGCCGAAACGTCGAGTGGGAATAAAAGGTAAACAAATACCTGTATTTTACACGTTCAGACCCGTTTCAGAATATTAAATTAGTTAATTAAAAGTTACTAATATGTAAAGTTTGGTTGTTCTATCTGAAACGTTGGTAGCGCTTATTACCTCACTACAGGATAGTGACTGGGCGTCTAGCTGGCGCGGCCAGTAGTTGCAATGGGTGTATTTGTTTTACGTAATTGCGCGTAAAATGAAAATTATACCAGCAATGAGAAATAAATTATTAAAAAATCTATTGTAAAAGCCGATACAATCGATTCTACTAGTGATACTGATGAATCTTTTTCAGCTTTTACTTTATTTCAATGACATACGATATATTGTGTAACAGCTTATTAACATTCTGTACGTATTAAAATATCAGAAGTAAATGGATGTTTCTATATAATAAAAAACAAATCATGTGTAATGCGTACTTACATTATGTCCCCTGTGATAATTGGAAACTTTTCTTTCTAAATTGTCAAGTCTTTCTTGATAATATTTCCTTCTTTCATATGTTAAAATGTTATCGTTGTTCGGGTAAACTTTCATATTAGTATTTATATCACGGCTGTAATAATTCCTATATTTCTTATCCTCAAAATCGTTTTCAAGGTTTGCATAATAATTGTCATTATTTAAATTATTTAACGATACAACTGCATTTTGGTTTCGATACAGAGGCTTTAAATTTCTTTCACGAAATGCAGTTTCAAAATTTCTCACTTCTGTGCCAAGTCTCCTATAATCAGGATTCATAGCCAGATGATTTGTGTAACCAATATTTATTTTGTCTCCATGATTTTCATAAACATTTTTCTGTGCGTTCTGTTTGTGTACAATAATAGCATATATTTTCCTTATCTTTTCATCGATTATTTCTTTTTTAATAGTGTTTAATTGTGCATATTTAACTTGTTCTTCTAAAGTATCAAGTATATTGAGTATTTTTCGTTCAGAATCGTCGTTCATTATGTCGACGTTTGAAATATTGTATGAATTTTGGTCAGTGAGGCTGTAAGGGTCGACGAATCCCTTTTCAGCTATAGCATTCGGATATTGGTTGAAGTGATTCATGTGATTTCCGTGTTGTAACCCTCTGTCGTGTTCATCGGCACGATGTCTGTTTTTATTCAAATATCTTGTAACGAGTCGTTGAGAATTTGAAAAGTCTCTTCTAGGAGAAACGTCTTTTATAATAGCATTTCCTTTTCTTACGAAGCCAAATTCTTTGTCATTCACAATGGATCTGAAGTTTGTATTCGTTAATGATCTTCTGAAAGATGATGGTCTTCTTGAAAATATACTCGTTCTCATTCCCGGTTTTACATGTAGCCTGAAAAATATGGATAACTCATACATTTCTAATATTTATTGTATACTTTATCGGACAGTATACGTATAGCTGTGATTGTATTCATGGTTGTGTTTTAATTGACCTCAAAGCATGCGTAAGTTGATTGACGAAGCAGATTATTATAATATGGAAGCAAACATATTCATATACGGAAAACAATCCACCAATCCGCATTGGGCAAGTATGGTGTATGGTAAGAAACTCATCCGCATTGGGCAAGCGTGGTGTATGGTAAGAAACTCATCCGCATTGGGCAAGCGTGGTGTATGGTAAGAAACTCATCCGCATTGGGCAAGCGTGGTGTATGGTAAGAAACTCTGTAGTTACTAAGGGAACCCTGTACCCTCCAGCGGGACGTTATAGGATCATATTGACTGTAAAACAAAATATTTCATTTTACACAAGAACCCTTAAACCAGTTTAAAACAAACTAAAAAAGTATTTAATGTAGGTACACCAGAATGATGGCAGCATTATCTAGCTGACTTGGTAGGCTGATCAATTGTGCAAGATGGTGACCAGCCTTAGAGTAGTCATTATTGTTATAATTCTTCGCTAGATCGTGGATTGTTATAAGTTTGTACCTAAACTGACCGTAATAGGGTATGGCGTTGTGCTGCGGCTGCCATTTTTATCAAATAACTGAACAAGACAGATGACAAATGAAAATGACAAATGAATGGCAATGGAATTTAAAGTAGTCTGTTTCGGTAGCTTATACTGTGTTCCACTACTGTGGAATGGCGCTACTGTCCCTATTCCCTTTCAAGTATTTCCGTCTGTGGCTATCTCAGATCATTTTTCATAAAAAGTTATAGATCGTCTCAAATCTTAAAACTTAGACTATGCGATATACAAGATAATAATAAGACATAAAATTAATTACTCGTGTATGGAACCCATTGTACAGACGCAGGCGCCTTGGAAATTATTATTATCTTATGTCTAATTATTATTATTATCTAATAGATATTTAAAAAAACAAGGCGGCGGACGATCATACAGTGCACCTGATGGTAAGCGGATACTGTCGAGTGTCGTCTATAGACATCCGCGATACATGCCAACATCAGTCCAGAATGTCAAACGTTAGCACGCCCCCGGATGCGCTGCCCACCATTGCAGATTAAGAAATGGATTGGTGGAAAGGGTTTGGAAAATGGGGAGGGATAGGATGGGATGGGAATGGGCTCTGGCATATCTCACTCACTACCGAAACACGTACGTACATTGGGGAAATACGATAAAGTGTACATTTCAACATTTGCACAGGTAGTAAGTACATTTCAAGGTAACGTGTATGAGAGGGGGTCACGTGGCCCGTCGGGTGCACTCTCCCCCCCCCCCCCCCCTACAATCGCATAGATCGCACAGTCTAAGTTTACCAGGTCGTGGTGTAATTATAATTATAGTGTGACTTACTTAGCGTCTGGTGCATTTTCAATAGTGAAGATTGGCAGCAAAACCACCGACGTATCGCAGTTTTTGTCATTTTCATCGCAAAACGCATTTTCCTTGTGATTAAGACCTGAAATATTTGCATTATACTGATATGAAACGTCGTGTGTGTGTTTTGTTAGGCTTGTATTTAAAGTAGCCGCAAAAAAAAAACTAAATTAGTAGAAGGAATACTAATGAGCGAGAAATATGTGTCCTTTATATTTCTTTATCGTCACCAAATAACTTAAATCCAACCCACCTTAGAATATAATACCATCAATTGCGCAATTAGTAACTGTGCTAATTGCATTAGTAACTAATTGCGTAACTGCGCATTTAGTATCTTCTGTTGCACATTTCATTATTTATCTTTTGTTATATTATAAAACTATCATTTTATTATTTTAATCGCAAATGACACCAACTTCGATTCAATTCAGTTCAGTTTTGTTTGTTCATTTGCATACAAAATATGAACATGAACAACATATGTGTAACTAAATATCTTGAGCCCTGATCTCACCTCACCAAGCTTTAGGCTCTACTTTAATACAAGCAATAAGTTAATAATATGTACCAGTATTTATGTAATTTGAATAAACTCAAAGGTTTAGACTTTTTTCTAATTGTACAGATCAACAGCAATCGAAGTAACTTCAAATATTAAGTTTGAAACTGGTAATAGATTTTTTTTCACATATGGCAATGGTGCAATTAGCACATGCTGCCAGTGTCAAGGTTTCTTCGTAATAAACAATTTCAAAGTCTTAAACATATTCTGTTAATGTCCAGTCCCGTCGAAGTAAGTCGGGAGTCGCACAGTCAAGTGATAGTAGGTTTACTGAGGACACGGTTGGACTCCTTGGAAGCACACGAAAAACGCAGTCCCACGCTTTTATTTGATTATCACAAACATCATGCCCGAAAACACTTTGAAGTTTAATAAATTATCACTATTAAACCACAAAACGCATACCTTATAGGTACACAATTTTTACAATAATCAAATAAAAACTTATGTACACTTGTCGAGTTCTCTTCAAAAATTCCTGGTAATTGTTGTCTCATATAGGTACAATATACTCGTACAATATGTCTCATATAGTAGCAAAGACAATTTAATTAATTAAATAATTTAATTAAAACTTAAACTTTGATAAAAATTACGAAAACTTAACTTTCGGTAAACTTAGGGCTGATATTAGTTGAAATCCTTGAAATCAATTTATAAGTGATCCATTTGTACTTTTGCAATGTTTCATATTCCTGCGTACCTATATCTTATGTCAATTCAGATTTATATAACTCAGAATTATCAGCAGAATCAATGGTTCCAGACTTCGTGAAAGGTTCTGTTACACCCTGTATATATATATATAATATATATATATATATATATATATATATATATATTATATGAAGTGTACGTACTTTCCACGCCTACATTACATAAGCAATCGTCGTCTTCGTAGTTGGGCGCTTTGCACCCGCAGCGCTCACTGAATTCCTGCGTAGTCGGCGACGTAATGTTATATAGAGCCTCCTCGGGCGCTGGCTGAGCATTTAAATTACAAACTAGTAGTATTATCTGAAAGATATACAGATTACAATACGGCATTTGACTGTTCATAAAGTTCAGATAATTGATAAAAAAAAAAGACAGGGCAGTGTTATATATTTTTTTGAAAATTCGTTATAAAATGAGTTACGTCATCGTAGGGTATGATGATTATAAGCCTTATAACTCAGTTGTTATTCAAGATATTTTGATTTCACGGATTGATATTTTGGTTTTTATTCATGGCCGCTGGGCCCCCGTGACTGGTCAGCGCCACGTCACCCACATTACCACTGTATTCCATTCCTCACTTTATTCTATTCTCCCAATGTAGGTACGTATTTTGGTACTGAGTGAGATATTCCAAAGCCCACATACCACCATATCCTATCGCTCCCCATTTTCTTTCTTTAGTTCAGCGTGGTGTTATAAGGTTTTAAGGTTACAGTTTACTCACATTGTGAAGTTTGCCCATACCCTTGTCTTGAGCGTACGGCCTATATGTAGACATGCCGCATCCAACGTGGGTGAGTGGACCGTAAGTTAGATAAAAATATATTTTAGGGCTAGACCCTTTCCACCTGTAGCAAGAAAAATCAGCTAAAGTGGTACTTTGTTAAAGTGGTAGGCGAGTTTGTTATCTTGAGATCGACCAAAGAGAACAAACTTGCTTAACACCAACCGCACGTCACGATAGTGGCGGTGCTTCAAGTAAGTCATATACTTATAAAATATAAGGTCCTACAAAACTAGTGTGAAATATTTTAATATGTCAATCAGTTCACTTAAAACAAAATATCTAACTAAAAATTAATGTGTTATCCATGATTCACTGTGATGAATTTATCAGTATCGGTATAATGCTACCTACACACTCGCATGCTTAAGTCTTCGAACTTTGAATGCGCCCGCTGTTAATAAGTAAATGTAATTTGATATGAACTACGTAACACATTATGCTTATACGAGTAAATTAATCACCATTTTTTTAATGTGATAAAAACAACATAACATACATGTTAATTTTTAGTTGGATATAATATAGTACGGCAATCAACCCCCAAAAAGCAGTCAAAAGACTACTAGGTGACCTCGACGAGGTGGCAATTTGATTTTTGTCCAAATGATAGCTTTTAGATCATAGATGAAGGAACGATATGAGTCTTTTACATTCAAGTGGGGGATCCCTCAATAAATCAATAAATAATCTTCAAACAGCCAAATCATCCCTCAATAACTACCCACTTTTTTTTTTTGTGCGGTAAATCGGTTTGAAAATGAGTCCCGGTAGGTTTTTGGGTTTCTAAACTCGAATCCGGTATCAAAATTGAGTTGCACTCCCCTGTTGCTCTGTAAATTGCACTAAACACCTCTGAAGACGATGAAGAGGGTGCAGCTTAATTTTGACACCAGAGTTCAGCAAAAAGGTGCTAAAACGATGAAGCCGATTTATCACACAAAAAAGATAATAGCGGGTAGTTTTCAGAGGATTATTTACCCCTTCTCACTTTTGAATCGTAACAACTCATATCGTTCCTTGATCTATGATGCTATCATTTCCACAAAAAAAGTTGCCACCTTGTTGTGGTCACCTAGTTGTATTTTGACGTATTTTTGGGGGTTGAGTGCAGTACTAATAGCTTTAGTGTACTGATTGAAATATTAAATAATTTCACACTACTTTTCACACTACTGAAATATCCGTGGTAAGTTTTATTCTCAATGTATTATGGTTTAAATTTAAATAGTACTAGCAAAACCCGGCAGACGTTGTCCTGTCTGTGTATATTTATTTACCACTGTATATAAAGTCATAAATTATTCTGTTTTGCTGTCGATATGATTTTTGTGATCGGTTAAACGGTATAGAATTTGATGTGCTGCAGCGCCATCTAGTGGCAAGTTACAACAAAGTCGATATCTCGAAAATATTCTCCCGTGCTCAAATATCTATGTATACCAATTTTCATGGCGATCGGTTGAACGGTATAGAAGTTGATGTGCTGCAGCGTCATCTAGTGGCGAGTTACAACAAAGTCGATAGCTCGGAAATATTCTCCCGTGCTCAAATACCTATGTATACCAATTTTCCTGGCGATCGGTTGAACGGTATAGAAGTTGATGTGCTGCGGCGCCATCTATTGGCGAGTTACTACAAAGTGGATAGCATAAAAATCTTCTCCATGAAAAAATACATATATGTGCCAACTTTCATGGTGATCGGTCAAATGGTGTCGAAGTCTATTAATCTCAGATATACCAACATTCATTTTATAGATAGAAATACTTAGTTAGGATTATGATTGTAAATGATTTAGAATAAAAATAATAAATAATTCCTTACTTTGTCCAATCTGGACAGTTATCGACCAAATCCGGAGTCGCGTTCTCTTTCTGCGAATACCAGTACTTAATGTTTTGATTGATGGCGTACACCAGCTTCTCGGTGTGAAATCCAGGAGTCATGTTTTTGAACTCCTTGTTCGTAGGGATCCAATCCGGATCCGAGAACCGTACATAGCTGAGAATTTGCGATGGGTTGTCAAATTTAGCTGCAACGTTTGATAATTTGATATCAACATAAAACATTTCATTTTATTTATTTAACAAACTTTATTGCACACTGTCGTACAAAAGGCGAGCTTAATGCCTCGACGCATTCTCCACCAGCTACCTTTTGGGATGATGAGAGAGATACATTGGGAGATACGACTAGCGACTCGCCCTCGCTTCGCTTCGGTTTATAAGAGTACTTTTTTCCATTTTTTTTTCAAAATTTCAAAATAAATTATAGCCCATGTTCATCCCGAAGGTCCATTCTAAATATTGGTGAAAGAATTTTTGAAATCGGATTAGTAGTTTCGGAGATTACCTCCTACATCCAAACTTACAAACTTTACCTCTTTATAACATTAGTGTAGATAATATTAGTATAGACAACAGTAAAAGTTCATAAACATACCTAATGAATACATAGAAGTATAATATACAGATGTATATAAACACACATATACAGAAAACAACTTCAATCGTTAAAGCTAATAGTTCCAAAAACGTTAAAATGAACATAGAAGTGTCGTACTACAATGGTTTGTTTAAATTTTGCTAACTTGTTAATGTTTTCAATAAGGCAAAATTATCTGTCCTCGTCGAGGAACAGCGAAATAGACATTCTTGACTAAAATTGTAAGGCCCAGTTATTTACGCCAGACAAGGACAAACGTAATGTAACTAATGTAATTAATAATGTACATGACAATACATAATGAACTGCATGTCAAGCTGCAGCAGAAATATATCAATGACGACGAAAAAATGCTTTTAGTAAAAAAACATTTTTTTAACAATAAGTGGAACAGAAAGTTATACTATATTTAAGGAACGGCTTCTGTACTACTGTTAAACACTGGAGGTTTTTGTAGTATCTATATAGATCAAAAAAAGAATTTTGCAAAATCTGATCATGGTTAATAAAAATATATATATACACACAAATCTACATAAACATACATAGACACTAAACCTGTGACGGCGCAAGGTAATGTGCCCAGAGCTTCCGCTTAAAATAATTCTTGTTAATTTGTTTAGGTCAAATCTTGCAGGTTGATTTTAGCCCATTTCCACTTGTACACATGTATTGTACACATATGTATATAAAACCGATAGCAATACAATAATCCGATAACCCTGACCTGATGATGCAGCCAGGAAGGTCAGCACACTGTGGAACTCTTCAACGAAGAATGGTAGACATGTCGTGTTTGGGGTTCGTTTAGCTCGTTGTTTTAAAGATTAACACCTTAGTGTCATGAGCAACGTAACGCTGCCGACAAGAATGACAGCACACCGTGGAACTCATCAACGGCGAATAGTAGACACGTTATGTTTGGGCCCGTTTTGATGGACTCATAGTTTTAATGACAACACTTTAGTGTCACGACCTTGACCTGATACTGCAGCCAAGGTCTGCATACTGTGAAACTCCTCAACGGCGAACAGTAGACACCATCTTATTAATAAATTAAAGTAAAATTTTTAAAATTAAAGATTGAGTGAAAGATCCCGTTTCGTTTACCATCCAATCTAATCCCATTTCATCACATTTTCCTTATTTTTCAAAGTCAGAATAATTCACTGTACACTGCAATCACAGATGAAGCAGATCTTAGTGCTAAGATAGAACTTATTCATTCTCCTAACCCATCGCATAAATTCTAACTGCTAAACGAACCTACTCCCAAAGGTAAGCAGCGCGTTTGTGGCTATTCCAACATTCGTCATATTTGACTGATGTATGTCCACATTTAAAGATGTCTATGGGCGACAATATCCACTCACCAACAGGCAAACTTCTTTTTTTTTCTATAAAAATACAGAAAATATCCATTCCATAGAAAATTTAAAAGATATTTAATGATTTGTATTTGTTGTTTACTTACATGTGGATCTGCACTTATCATGCTTTAATAAACATTGGTTTGCCGTAATTTGGGCCAGGGTCGCCAGCTCCTTGTCCCATTTCTGAATAAGACGGTATCTGATTATTTTTTAGGAAATTATTTAAGATACTACAACCAGTTCGTAGAATCAGCATTCTGAAGTGCCAATGGGCAGGAATATTTGCTACAAGGTCAGCGCTATTGAACCTCTAAAAACTTTTCAGGTTAAGGTTATTAAGGTTCATTGGCGTTGTCTTAGACTCGAGCTTTTAATCTCAAGGATTTAAGATCATCAAAAGTTTAAAACTTGTACTGTAACGTTTACGAGCATTTATCGCTTGAGGCTTATAGATTCATTAGCGCTAACTCAGTGCTTGAGTGTCGAGCGCTTATTTATACCATACTATATGGAATCCACACCAGCTCTGATGAGGTCAGTCTCCACTTCTTTATGATCCATTTGGAGAGTGCGCTGTTACAGTAAGTACCCTATCCCTACTCAGATCTCAAACTTAAAGGCTGTTAATTAAGCTACTTGTATTGTATATGTATACAAGTAACTTGATCTAGTGTGGATTCATCTTCAATCGCTCTCTTTTATTGCATACTAGCTGTGCCCGGCCACGCGTTGCTGTGGCTGCCCAACAAATGGCGCTTTCTTTTCCCGTGAATTATTCAGATATTTTAATAATTATTCTGCTATTCGGGGCGTAGACGAATCCAACAAATCAGAGATCATTAAAATCGGTCCAGCCGTTCTTGAGTAAATGGTGTAACTAACCCGACTTTGTTTTATATATATATAGATGTTAATTTTTCCAACGTTTGTTATTGTGCGTATTAATCATTAGGTCATTACGCGAGTGTTCCAACACGGTGGACACTACAATTATCCTGGTTGATACGCTGCAGTTAGGTCAGGTGTTATCGTTTTTAGTGTGCTCAATCGCATCGTGATATCAATAATAAAATAAATAACGCCACACTTTACGACCCAATAGGGTTCCCAGTGTCGTGAAAGCATGGACACATACAAAGACGAAGACACTATCTAGGTTCAAACATACATTTATCTTTAAACAAATGAATATCCGACCGACATTCGAACCCGGAATCTGGGGGTCTACTCCGAAAACACGGAAAACGAAGTTTCGTCCAATATTTCAGTAGATTCCTACCACGAAATTATTCACTACGATATATCGGCCCGAACGAACTTAATTTGACATTTGAAACTACTCCCATCGCACGAGACAACAATCGAAATATAGATTTTGGCAGGAGATACTTGGAGGTCAAACGTCAAATTTGACGATAACAATATCTCACCTTTTAAATAATTGGTATTACACGATATATAGAGCTACGAACGAAGGAAAGTGAGAGTAGGGTTATAGCACTTCGTTCGTTGGAACTTCGGTCGGGCCCGAAACATCGGAATCGTAAAATCAGAGTAGACCCCCTGTTGCAAAGAAGGCACGGCACCGCCACCTAAGATAATCGGTGATCAAAGCTCGTCAATAAGTACTTACCAATCTCATCATTCCATACGCTCTCGGAAGATAGACGTTGTCCTTTCCAGTTTCTATGCCCAAGGCCAGTTTACTGCGAATCCTGCAATATATAACATACGAGTAATATAGGATTTTTGTTTGGACATTTTGGCGGGAACTCAAGAAATGAAGTTGAGTTTTTGTTTGATTATTTATTTGTAAAAATTGCGTATTGTACCTTTTGTGGTAGTGATAGTTTATTAAACTTCAAAGCGATAATTGGATAAATCATTTGGACTGTGTTATTCTTCAGGTGCTTCAAAAGACTCCTCTTTTGTCCTCGGTAAACTTTGACCTACTTCGACCGGACTGGACACTGACAGGATCCATTTCAGACTTCATAATAGGCATGATGACGGATTTTGAAATCCGCTTCTATAATGTAGATTCACGTCTACTGTTTCCGAAAATAACATTATTTCAGCAATAAAATAAGTTTTATCGCAAATTATGCATTTTTTTTCTATCTATTTTGAATTATGCGCGAAAACACTCGCAGGTGTCATGGCGTCGCTTGTGACGTTACACCTAGGTAAACGTAGGTAGGTAAATCAATCGACACGGTGACAATCAATCAAGTTCAAGCGACACGGTGATGTTTCCTGAGGCGTGACGTCATTCGCTCTGATTGGCGTTTTAGTTAACATGGCCGAATGCAGTATTTTATACTTTTATTTTATTGAAAATATTATTAATCTCAATGTTTACATTAAAACTGGTTAATTTATTAGAATTCTTTCAACATATTTTTTTCTCTAAAATCATTTATTCTTTAATTCTTTAATACTGTCATCATGCCTATTGTTAATTACGAAGAAAAAACTTGACACTGGCAGAATGTGCTAATTGTACTATTGCCATATACGAAAAAAAAATCGCTGTTTTCATATCCTTTGAGTATCTGTTTTCTACTGACATTCGTGAGCTTGGGAGTTTTAAACCATGACTCGAACCACAGAGTTTCTACTTAACTATTGTCAATATCAATCTATGACGTCCCACTGCAGGGCACTGGCCTCCCCAAATCACTAGGAGGTTTCAATCTATAATCGACCATGTGGACCCTGTGTGGATTGGTGGATGCACATGGTTTTTTGTTACTCCCCAGTATGCTGATTTTCTCATGATGTTTTTCTTTACAATCAAGTTAGTGATAATTAAAGAAAAAGTATTTGTAAATGTTTACTAGTTCGGCGACAACGGGAACTAACCATTGTGTGAAAACTCGTGTGTCCGACAATTTAAAAGAAAAGTCTGGAGCAAGTGTAACAATATCAATTAGCATAGCGGTCAGGTAATGTGGCTAATGTCCCGAAAGCCCCTCGCCGAAAGCCTTGTAGTGGAACATTATCTTATATGTTCTATTTATTTAATTGGAAATCCTAAAATTTCTGCGGTTTTTTGAAGGCAGAGGCTCTGCTGATGATATGCCTTTGCCACGTCCAATACGATCCGCGGTCGTTTGCAGTACACATGCAATTTTATGCTCAATTGACATTCGTAGTTGTTCAGATTAGTAATAAATATAGTCAGAATTGATTTTAAGAGGCGTTTGCCTCTCATCTACCGTGTAGACCGGAAAATTTATCGTTTTTATTCTTGACTGTTCTTACTTAAAATGCGGTTTGCGACCAGTAATTCATATTCTGAAGTGAGTCCACAGCATACCATATACGAGTTGATGTGTAGCAATCAATGGATTAAAACACCTTTTTATTTTTCTTCTGAGACATAGGTCTCTTGACTGCTGGACACGGTCTGCCGTCTTTCTCATCTAGCCACTATCGGAAAACTTTTTTAAGTAGTCAGTCCACCTGGGCGGAGGCCGGTTGTCAGTCTCGTAACAGATATGACCTGCTCATTGCCAGCTTATTCATTCTGTCACCACTCCCAAAATTTCATGAACAGTACATTATTATTTGATTTTTACCTACTTACACATTAATTAAGTCCATAACCCTAGTTGCTAAATCCGGTGTCATTGTAATATTCAGTGGCAGGTTACAACGAGGATGCATAATTTCACTCTGAAAGACAATAAATAAAAGTAGACATTATATCTTATCTATTACAAAAGGGAGACGGCCATAACAACATATATTACCATAGCATACCATCAGCCCGTGTCTCTCAGCTGTTGAAAACATACCACTCTCAATGCTCGACATCACACACAATTTGTTTTTCCCGTCCAGTCACATCGGTGACTCTCCACTACTCCATATGGCCGGAGTGCGTTTGATGATTCGTTTCCCGGTTCAGGATCCATCCGAAGACTCGACTATCGGTACTGCGACGGACCTGTCACTGACTCTTTAATGGTTGATTGTCAATCTCCCTGTCCAGGGAAATGATACAAACTTTATCTCAATCGAACGCAAACACAAGTTGAAGAGGACGCTTACTAACCAGATGAAATAACGGCTTGAAGAAAGTCCGTCGGCAATGTGTTGATGAGAAGAGGAGCGTCGGGAGGCCTACATCCACCAGGGGAGGGACATATTCGTATGGTATGAATTACCATGTCATCAACCTTATTGATTGTTTGATTGCCAAAATTACAATCAGAATCATGTGATTCGATTTCAGTTTTGCGAATTTATACAAAAATTTATTAAACTCCGTTTAACTATTACCTACTTGTCAAAATAGTAAATTTTGAGGTTGATTAATTATATTATACTATCATATTGACTGGACCGCCGAATGTACTATAGATGTGACGCTTTCTTTCAATGAAAGGATATATTATATCGCCTGGGTGTCAATATGTGTGACACATACACACACATATGCACTCGTAGTCATACTATGCCGATTACATTACGACCAATAGTTTTTAAACACTTACGCTAGTAGCTCTCTACTACATTCTTACGCTGGCTGCTCCAGTTCCTTATATATTGACACACCATCTTTACTTTTAGAATATAGTTTGTACTGCCAACACAGAATTCTAGAGTTTGATCTCTTATTAATTATTGACGACGAATACTTTAACTACAAGATCAATTACTTACTGGGTCGTAGTACATGCACAAAACATGGGTCCCTTCTTTGCAGGAATCTAATTGACAATAATCTGACACAAACATGGCTTTTTGGCTCAGCCTGTCAGCTACGATTGAACATTTTGATGTGTGTAATAAGGTTGTTGATATCCAAAGCAGAGTGATGACGACCTGTGAAAATAATATTTTCTTCACATGAAATCATTAATGTATTCAGTGATATACCCGTACAGCTTGCCTTCTAGTGTCTGACTACTATACGGTGTTAATGCGCCACTCTGCGGGTTCCGTGGATGTGAACCACCGGAAACAAAAAAACTGCACAACGTTCTGTTCAGCAGCACCCCAGGGTGACCACTCACCACATACCACATAGGGGTACGGTTGAAGGGACCGAAGAAATTAGAGAACATACGAATAGTGCGAAAGGGCTGTTCGTGTGTTTTCAACAATTTATGGTCCTTCGAGCCGGATAATATAAGACTTATTTGTTTTTCTGTCGTTGTTCTGTAACTGTTTCAATTGCCATAGTATATTGAATATATTGAAGATACCTTCATATATATCTTCGAATTATCATTACCATGTATTTCTGGATATCTGGATAATAACTCCGCGCGCGTAGTCAGGCACTTGAATACAAGCTATACCTACAATGCGCGTGGAGATTTTTTTCTATACTTACCGGGTAATGCAAGTCAATTAGTATCATTTTTCATATACTTATAATCATTTTAGAGATCTTTATCTCATATCCAGTTCTTATTGTGTAATTGTAAAAAATATTATTTCTTATTAAAACTAAAAGAGGTGTAAAATAAATTACAATCCTGTTTTTATAAACTACAAACCTTAATTTGAAAGAAATAATGTTATAATTTTAAAAAAATCTACTGAACCAACTGCCAAGATTTTTCATTTGTGTTTTTTATAGATCTGTCATTTATTAATAAAATCACGATACAAATATGATTTATTATGAAATACAAAACGTTGGAAGTTTAGAAAATCCAAATTGAAAAAAGAACACTTACAAAACTTCATAGAAAATTGTGTGAAAATTAACATGAGAAAAACAATAAAAATATATTCTAATTACAGACGAAAATATAAAAAAAAATTATAAATTTAACAACTACCAAAACAACTAACACGTGATGTTCTGTTTATATCTTTATAACTATGAAAACTAAAAACTTTTAATAAAACCGTAATAACTACTTAGGAAACAGAGTTTAATATTAAAGTGGCAAAAATCCAACAAGACCGTGAGCAGGTAACGTAATTAAATTTCTATTCGTAAACTTCTATTTTTCTTACAATATTTTCTAAACAAACCCGTCTCATCTCAGACAAAACGAATGAACAGCACACATTTTTTTAAATACCGCAAAGTGTATCGCACGGATTATTTGTACCTCGTCTTTTATGCCTACCAAAATTTTCGCATCTCACCAAAGCTTAAAAATGACAATTGAACATTTTAAACTCATTGCACCAGGGTTCATATTGTATCGCATTTTAATAGACCTTTCTAAAAAGTAAGAACTGTGCTTGTAGCCACAAGGAAAGAATTAAAAGTCGAAATTCATGGTTTTATTAACATTGGCTGTATAGGATCGTTTAGAACAATGGTGTTTTGCATTTGAGAGCTATAAACTGTACTGTAGTTTATAAAAGTTAAGATTAAATGCTACTTTGGCCAGTACGTGTCGATGTATATGAATTAGATGAGCTCTTAAATAATGAATCCAGTGTTGTTATTTTTGTTAATTGTTTTAAAGTTTCTTAGTATCGCTTCAGAATCGCAGCAGGTAATTGAAAGAAAATATAAGACAATTTTTTGTTTAATTATTCACAGTGCGGACACAAGCGTCCGCGCTTATTATTTCAATAAAAAATATACGTGTACATTGTCCATACGGTAATATAAATCTCATATCCAGTTCTTATTGTGTAATTGTAAAAAATATTATTTCTTATTAAAACTAAAAGAGGTGTAAAATAAATTACAATCCTGTTTTTATAAACTACAAACCTTAATTTGAAAGAAATAATGTTATAATTTTAAAAAAATCTACTGAACCAACTGCCAAGATTTTTCATTTGTGTTTTTTATAGATCTGTCATTTATTAATAAAATCACGATACAAATATGATTTATTATGAAATACAAAACGTTGGAAGTTTAGAAAATCCAAATTGAAAAAAGAACACTTACAAAACTTCATAGAAAATTGTGTGAAAATTAACATGAGAAAAACAATAAAAATATATTCTAATTACAGACGAAAATATAAAAAAAAATTATAAATTTAACAACTACCAAAACAACTAACACGTGATGTTCTGTTTATATCTTTATAACTATGAAAACTAAAAACTTTTAATAAAACCGTAATAACTACTTAGGAAACAGAGTTTAATATTAAAGTGGCAAAAATCCAACAAGACCGTGAGCAGGTAACGTAATTAAATTTCTATTCGTAAACTTCTATTTTTCTTACAATATTTTCTAAACAAACCCGTCTCATCTCAGACAAAACGAATGAACAGCACACATTTTTTTAAATACCGCAAAGTGTATCGCACGGATTATTTGTACCTCGTCTTTTATGCCTACCAAAATTTTCGCATCTCACCAAAGCTTAAAAATGACAATTGAACATTTTAAACTCATTGCACCAGGGTTCATATTGTATCGCATTTTAATAGACCTTTCTAAAAAGTAAGAACTGTGCTTGTAGCCACAAGGAAAGAATTAAAAGTCGAAATTCATGGTTTTATTAACATTGGCTGTATAGGATCGTTTAGAACAATGGTGTTTTGCATTTGAGAGCTATAAACTGTACTGTAGTTTATAAAAGTTAAGATTAAATGCTACTTTGGCCAGTACGTGTCGATGTATATGAATTAGATGAGCTCTTAAATAATGAATCCAGTGTTGTTATTTTTGTTAATTGTTTTAAAGTTTCTTAGTATCGCTTCAGAATCGCAGCAGGTAATTGAAAGAAAATATAAGACAATTTTTTGTTTAATTATTCACAGTGCGGACACAAGCGTCCGCGCTTATTATTTCAATAAAAAATATACGTGTACATTGTCCATACGGTAATATAAAGTACATTTATGCCATGCAATTCAATGCAAGCAGCCCTTTTCGCATCCATTGCTGGACACGGGCCTCCTCAATCACATTGTCTCGCGCATGAGGGATGTATGCCCTTAAAACGCCACGCGCCACGCTGCCCAAGCAGGTTGGCGAGTCCACTCTTATATAGGTGGTGAAGTTCCTTAGGGCTTGTGGTAGCCGCTTTGTTATCCCTTAGTCGCGTTTTACTATCAACATAAATTAAAGGAGCCAGTTAAACTTTGACCCTCAAACTAGGTATAAACCTGTACCTCGAGAATATAGTACAAACCCGACTTCTGACTTGCCAGAGCAGGTATCTCTACCCGCGGGGCTTAAAGCGATATCGGCCTATAACTCCCCACTGCAAGGTACATGTCTCCCTTCATATATCACTACGAATTTTCATAATTGTGATAAACCAAAGAGTATTATATATTTTACTTTTAGATTCTTATTCATCAAGGGGTGAGTTCAAATATTTGGCACAAACCGCAGTTTGTAAGTGCGGGTTTTTAAAAAAATATCACTACGAAACCTCATAGTGGAGTCTAAATTATTCTAAAAGACCACTCTTTTTGGACTTGAAGCGCTGCGCTAGGCGCTGTGAGCTGTGAGTTGGCAAACGTGGATTCGCCAGTCACAATGACTAGGGTTGCCATCAGAAATTTAAAGAAAGTAATTTCCGTCACAAATCAGAAATTTCCGTAACCCCGAACATATTGAACATAAAAACATAAACTAGACAATGTACAATTGTAGAATATAAAGGGAGGCCTGAGTCCTGTAGTGGGCCTTATGCGCTGATATATACAGGCGTGATAATAGAATAATATTATTATTATAGAATATTAAGAACATTACAAACTCTTTTTGACTTAGACTGAGTGGTTGGAAATTAGCTTTTAAGCACACTGCTTATGTTTAAGCATATTTTCTTAATTAGTTCGAGTTGTGTTCAAGTCGAACTAATTTTACGACCGAAAATCGTTTCTATATTCAGGCTTAATAAATTAAATTTCAAGTGCCTCTTCACTGAGAAAATATCGCATGATTCGTTATGATAAATCAATAAATTTTTGTCACTTTCTCTGTAAAATTTTAGCCCTAAAAGACATGTTTTATCGTAGATGTAGGATTTTTTAAACTCAAAGATCAACAGTGAGCGAGAATTGAAAATACATCACATTCACGCTGAGTGAGAAAGAGTAAGAAACAACTGTTTTCAACTATAAAAAAAGAGGTCAGAGAGGTCCGGAGATCGTGAAACATGCATATTACGAAGTGACTTATCGTGTTTTAGTAAGCACTGATACTGTTGAGGACACTTTTGTCTACTACAATCTCTTAATAGATAGAGGACAGTATTGTCCTACAACCTTATAGGTCGCCGGGGGATGTGGACTGTATATATAGGATGTTAAACAATAATAACGCCTTATTTCTTGTCTTCGATAATATCAGCAGAGCCGGGGGCAGGGGGCAGAGGTACTTGTTGTTCTACTACTTGTCCTAGTCATTTGGTTGACCGTTTGTAGTGTTCGGAGTGGTGCCGCTGATCGGAATGGCTGATCGGAATGCCGGGAAGCCCAAAATGGTCCGTCTTTTATTCCAAATGGGCTTCCCCCACTACTTGTCTACATGTGTACCCCTCCCGCTACCCGCGGGGGATCATTTATTCGTACAACACACATTTTATACATATTCATACATTTACAAGATTCTTATAGGATTCTTATTAGATAAAACTTAGATGTAAACTAGCCTAAGAGGGATCTAATAAGATCATGACGCTATAACGTTCGGTTTCGAGTGGACGGGGTGCGCGGTTTGCGCGACATATTTACGTAACCCCGTCCCCCGCTTCAGGACTATAAATATTATATTCGTCCGCCAGGTGGCGGAGCGCTCAGTTGTTTCCCGAACGCCATAGCGCCCACAACTTATCCCTAGCATGCCCTACTTACCCTATTTACCAACAATTATCCTAATAGGGTAATAAAAGACACACTAGGGATCATTTTAATATCAATTACACAATACATAATCATAAAACGGACATTAAACAGATAGTGTAAACCTAACGATATTAAGAGATATTCATACATTTATAAGACACTAAAGAGAAACAACTATACAAGCGAAACTATTATCTATACATATACAAGTACCCTAGCTTTTTACATTGTCATTTATTCCGTCGTTAACAGATACATTTTCATACAAACACACAAACACACGCGGGTACGCACACACCCAAACGCGCACAAATCACTCATAAATATTTTTCATAATGGCCTAGAGAATGAATCCTTAATTTATTTTAAATTTGCTACAGGACGTGCCAATATACGACAACGCAGGAAAAAACATCAAAAATGGTCGGACTTTTACAAATTCCGATCTAAATAAGCCGGTAAGTTCTTTTTTGTCCAAATAAAACTCGTATTAGGGATGTCATGAAGCCCTAAGTCTTTGAGTATTTTCTGTTGCTCATTTAATAATTTCTCTTCCATGTAGGTCTTCAACCTTTGTCTTAACATTATTGTTCTAACATGTATGAAAAATAGCGATATCTCGTTTCGCGTCTGCCGCGTGCAATCGGCCTTTTTTTAACAATACGGAATGTCAGTGAAACAAGTAAAGAATTTCATTATAATAGCTTTGTTCGCGGTAAGGATTCGGAACTGATTCTGGACTATTACTGAACTAATTTGGAATCGTAGTAGAGCGCATGCTCGGTTATAAACCGATTCGTGATTTTTATTTCCGCGAACGATTTCGGAACCAAACTGCGTACGATCTACTGTCATCGGCAGTGTTACCAACTCTCAAAAATATTTATCCCTAGAGCTTAAGTCAAAAACCCCCAAAATCGCCCCAATTACTTAAAAATCCCCCTAAAAAAATATATAATAAAAGAAAAAATATAAATTACAAAAATGCAATGAAATTTCTTTACCTTTTAAATCTGGATCTGTTTCCCAAATCTACGTGTACTTCTGACTGTACATTTCTTTATTTTTAGTTTCTTTAGGCATCATTAACAAATTGCTTGTCGGCACAGCAGTACAACAACAAAATCTAATGAAACAAGTAAACAATAATCAACGTACATATGTATTTCCAGTAAGCATAGGCACAATAACCACCAGTCACCACTGAGTAGTTGTAATATATTTGTACTAGATGTCGTTAAGTCGCTAGGTCAACAAATAAATATGATTAGCTATTATAGTTTGGATTGTCCCAGGGCCTATACTTTCACATAATATATGAAAAATATATATTCAAAAAAATATATGAAGAGTCAAAAAATCTCTAAAAATACCCCTAAAAATATAAAACCCCTAAAAAAAACCATCCCACTTATTTAACCCCTAAATTTGGGGTATCGCACCTAAGTACGACGATATCGTGGTCATGGCAGAATCGCTGGAGGATCTTAGCACAATGCTCGGAGACCTCAATCGAGTTTCCCAACAGGTGGGCCTTAAAATGAACATGGACAAGACGAAAATCATGTCGAATGTCCATGTCGTGCCCACCCCAGTTTCAGTTGGGAGCTCGATTCTCGAAGTTGTTGACGAGTACGTCTACCTAGGCCAAACGGTCCAACTAGGTAGGTCCAACTTCGAGAAAGAGGTCAATCGACGAATCCAACTCGGCTGGGCAGCGTTCGGGAAGCTACGCAGCGTCTTCTCGTCCAAAATACCTCAGTGCTTGAAGACGAAGGTCTTCGACCAGTGTGTGTTGCCAGTGATGACCTACGGCACCGAGACGTGGTCTCTGACTATGGGCCTCATAAATAAGCTCACTGTCGCACAGCGAGCTATGGAGAGGGCTATGCTCGGGGTTTCTCTACGTGATCGAATCAGGAATGAGGAGATCCGTAGACGAACTAAAGTCACCGACATAGCCTCTCGGGTTAGCAAGCTGAAGTGGCAGTGGGCAGGGCACATAGCTCGAAGAACCGATGGCCGATGGGGCAGACGGGTTCTCGAATGGAGACCACGTACCGGCGGACGAAGCCGAGGACGTCCATCTGCTAGATGGACAGACGACCTCATAAAGGTTGCGGGCACCCGCTGGATGCAGGTCGCTGCCGATAGGTCTAAATGGCGGACAATGGGGGAGGCCTATGTCCAGCAGTGGACGTCCAAGGGCTGAGAAGAAGAAGAAGAAGAAGAAATTTGGGGGGAAAACCCCTAAGTTGGCAAGTATTTAAGTGGACCCACCAAAACAGATTACTCTTATTAGAGTATTATATAAACTTATCTATATAAACAACAAACAAAACTAACCATATTTTATTTAACCCTTAATAAATTAATAAAATTTATATTTTATTTAACTATTTAACCAGTTTATTAGTTTCTAACCAACTGAATATAGCCGCAGCATGTATGTCAAATGTCGTTAGGTAAAAACTGCGCATGTCTGGAACTACGGATTCTTGCCAAAGTTATAGAACTGATAGAACTGATTCTGAACCGATCCTGAATCGAGTTCGACGGTTTCGCGAACACAGAACTGTAACTAGAAATTCTGAACTGTGTGTTCCGCGAACGGCATTATTTGAACTGCGCATGCGTATAGTTCCGAATCAGTTCTGAATCCTTACCGCGAACGAAGCTATTAATACGAGTAATAAGGTTTGTGAATAGTAATGTGGTATAGGAGCAAATCACACGATTTCATTAACTCGCTCATTGACGCGACAGGACTCTGAGTAGTTTTATTTAAAAAAATCCTCTACAATTTTCGCAATTAAATTAACGATAGTGACATTGAACGGGAGTGTTATATTCTATGAATTTTTAGCGTGTAAGGAAAGCGAAAACGGATATTCCTTACATCCCCGACTCGTATCCACTGTTTTCCTAAATGTTGGAATTTTTGGAGTGTCGCGACGTAGGTTGCTCATTATTCCTCGTTGAAATTAATTGGCTCCGTTTTCTTATTGCAATTTCATGCCTTCATTTTCGGCACACCAAACACAAACAGATACATCAATCTACTTAGACAAACTTTTTCATCTGTGTCCTAATAAAAAAATGGAATATTTTCCTTTTACAATATTTTAACGAAATTACATTTGGTTATAATTTATTTACACTAGCGGGAACCCGCGAAAAGTCGCTTAGAAACATTATAATGCGACCATGTCGTTCTAATCTTTAGTTTAATGTTTTTCTAATGTTTTTGAGGTGGCTGAATACGAATCTGAAGTTATTTTCGATAACAAATAGGACCATTGAACATAATGGTGTTTAAGTGAAAAATACTAGGAAATAAATTTATTACTTTTTCATTTTCAACTCGCTATATCTCTGACAATTATATTAACAAAATTCGTCACACGGGCAAAATAACGGTCCAATTTAGAAGGACAGACTGTTCATTAAAAATTCCAAAAGGAAATATATATAATTGTCAAGGATACAGCGAGTTGAATATGAAAAAGTAATAAATTTATTTCAAAGTATTTTTCACTTAAACACCATTTTGTTCAATGTTCCTATTTGTTATTGAAAATAACTTCAGATTCGTATTCAGCCACCTCAAAAACATAAGACATACTCCCTGGTCTTTCAGTTCAGACATTAAATCAAATTCCTGTCATTTCAGAACCCACCCCACAGTAAACCATACTTCGACGAGCCAAACATTTTGATGCACCACATGCCTCTATTGAATGATGGCAACAACAAAAGAAAACTAATAAAAAAATCGCCCAGAAGGACAATACAGAAGATAATAAAGAGGAATAAATCTAAAAAGAAAATGTATTTACCGCAAGCGTCTGAACTGACAGCATCGCCAATGAAACTGAACAAGCTGAGTTATATTTACGGTCAAGATTTAATACCGCCAAGATCTGATAACTTACCAACTACTCAAGAAACTGTTAGAAAGAAGTCGAAGAAGTGGAATGCCAAAGTGGTAAGGTATCCAATGCCCTTTCAAAAGTTACAATCAAGAAATATTCATAGCAGGGCGAAACGAAATCTAGAAAGAGATAACGCGTTAATATTACAAGATTTCGACGAGGTCGAATTTGTTACGAATGACAACAATTACAATGTTTTTAATGCTCATGTAAAGAAATATTGGTGAATTAGTTTAAAGAAGATAAAAGAAGATAAAATTTGATCAATCAGTTTTATTATTTTAAATAATCTTCATCATTCTCAACTTTTCTGTTCTGTCCACTGCTTTCATGCCATTTGTCTTTGTTTTGTGCTAGTCGCATTCGGATCTTATTTGCGACTCTTTTTATGTCATAGTCCCACTTGACTGCTCGTCCACTTCTTTTTCCAGCTCTAGACCACCACTCAGTTGGGCTGTTGCTTCATCCGGCTACATGTCTTTTTCACAACCATTTAATCTGTTTATAATGTTTGTCTTTATCGCCACTCGATCTCAAATAAGAACTTTATTTTAAATTCTGTTGCACAATTATACGATAATGATTGTTATAATTTTTAAGTTCATAAGTACTTGAGTATTAGGTGACATAGGTTACATATTATTATTTATGCGATGCACATATTTTATGTAACCTATCGTAATAAAATGATTTACAATAGGTTACTTTAATACGTAAAAGTAAAGAAAATATAACAATTCCAGACAAAATTTTATTAATTATAATTATTTAATAATGGAATAATAAATAAAAATTAAAGCATTGGTATAGTAAATGACATAGAAAATAATTAATTACGGAATGTTTTTTGTAACAATATTTTTGTAGAAATTTCTTATAATTACAAACATAAGTATATTATATTTTATATAAAGAGGGTGTCAGAGAAACATACAGTTCCACCAAATGGTAAGTAGATAGTGAGGTCCATGGACATCCACAAAACATGCCAACATGAGTCAAGAATACAAACGTTGGCACGTAAATATTTAACAAATGAGTTACTCTAATTACATTATTTACAAATTTAACTAAATACTTAATAAAAACGTGGAGTATATTTATTTAACTAAACATGTATTTAATAATAATGTGGAGTATATTTATTTATGGCATACTATGGTAATTTTAATTCATATTTCATATTTTCATAACATTAGAATTATACTTTGCAGTAGGTATGTATTGAGTGTGTAGCAAATCATATTTCATGGCGTGATAAATTCACTTTGCTAATTTAGCTGCTCCTCATCTATATTGATAAGTAACAAGTCGTCGAAAATCAAGTCTGGGTTAACCTTAATCAAATCTTAACTTAATTAAATCTTAACCAAAAACTTTTTCTATCTGAGATGCCATTTGGCTATCTAAGCACTGTAAAAAATTGTAGTCAAAAACGTTTCTAAGACGTGTCTTAGACTAGCCAAAGCCACGGCTTTGGCTTAGACTTGATCTTAGAATTGTCTAATAGTCCGATTATTAGTATCTTAGAAAGTAGACTTATGAAAAGGTGGTATAAGAATATGACTTATGAAAAGATGGTACAAGAATATGACTTATGAAAAGATGGTACAAGAATATGACTTATGAAAAGGTGGTACATGAATATGACTTATGAAAGACGTATAATAGTAGATTAGATTAATTTTGTTGTTCATAGACAAAACTTACATTCGGCATTATTTTGTATAATATTTTGTTATTCATTTGGAAATGTATCCACAGTTATACAGGGATAGATAACGCAAGCTGTCCGTCGCTGTGTATCCGAAGTTGGCGCTAAGATCCTACTTCAAGCGTTGTCATTCAGTTTGTTCCGACAAGTTGTTCCGTGTAGCTAGCAAGCCGTTGTTACAAAACATAAAAATGTTTAAAGAAAAATGTAAACAATTGTCAAAAGTGGTGAACCGAGTCAAGGGAGATGTTTCGTCATCACTAAAATTTACTCGTGACGTTACACGCTTGTAATTATCTATTTAAACGAACCTCAATGCGTATTTTTAAATTATTTATTTTACTCGAGGTTTCGGTTGGGTTGCACCAACCATGGTCACGAGCTGACTGAGAGGCGGGTAGTCGGCGTCGAGAATTGCGAGCAGTTTCACGAACCACCAGCATTTGGTCTTCATAGTCCGGAAAGTTACAACAACACACAATACACAACAGGTTTAATTTTATGAAGAATGGTTTTTCATAAAATAATGTATTTTTATTTTATGTTTTTTAAACGTAGGTATGAAATACGCGAAAATCTCAAATGTTATGTCACACGCTTGGTTGCCATACAATTTCACGAACTTGCGTTGTCTACCTCTATGTCTATGGTGGAAACCCTCTTTCTTGTCATGTACGACTCGACAGAGTTGTACTATTTTTATTGGAGAACTTATCGAAAACAGTTCTCATAATCAATACCTACTCCTATACGAAAGTTCTCTGTAAATATCAAAATAAATAGCCTCTAAACTAGTTTTCAGTCTTTCACACTTCTCCAGCCTTGATTTCTTCAATACCTTGTTTATTCCTGTACTCCCAACCTTGGTAGGCCAGATCCTGAGCATTGTGTTCATGATCCCTGAAGGCAACACCACCAGAACCATACTTGACCTGAAAATGAACCATGATTTAAATTTGAGCAATAACGAATCGGACCGTTCCCAATAGTCTTACCAGATAGTTCTACTACAATGATATCAATAAGCTGATAAAGTATAAAATTTATGTCAAACGAGGAATCGTCGATTGTCATTAAATTATTACAGTATGTGAATTAGGTTTAAAATACCAGTAATTGTTTAAATATGATGGTACGCACGGAAAATAAATTTTCCGTTGCATGCAATAAACTTTGTTCACAAGCTTGACGCTCAACCAACTAAGCCACGGAAATTACGGGAACCGTCAATAAAATTTTGTTAAACTAATCAGTTAACGTCGTATCGATGTGTGCGTGTGTTGTTGTCGTAGTGAGAAGAATTAGTCGTCTGACTATTGAAAAAAAGAAGGTACTCAGCTGAAAATCTTCTCGTGTTATATCAGAAGTCTCTGTAATGTTTGATAAAACTTATAAAAAGGAAAGAAAAGTTAATGTTTGAATTTTGCCATAGAAATAATATAAATGCATAAAAAAATGGTGAAGAGTCATGGTCATATCTACAAATCAACGGTAAGAATACGCAACGACGATGATGTTGCTAAGGTTGGAAGGTAGAATGACGATACTCACAGGGTAGCTTTGATAATTTCCGTAATGCGTTTCCGTAATGTGAGGTGGACTTTCCCTGTAAGGTCCGAGTCCGATGCCGGCGGGACTGTACTGGGGCCCGGTGTAGTGGCTCGACGAAAACGGCGAGGAGTTTGGTTTACAGAATTTGAAGTAGCCGATCACTCCTGTAGTGGTTAGAATATTGAATAAGTATGTGACCTTTTTGTACTTCTATGAAAGTAAATATTGTATAAATATTGTGTAAATAGTAAATATTCTCTATTAAAAAAATATCCTGAAAGTTAAATAATATAGTTGCAAAGGTAAAACTTTTGTAAACTGAAGAATAAAACGATTTGCAGGTGTTTTATTCAGAGAACGTCAAGCATTGATTGTACCGATTTGTCCTTTTTAATTTTAATTAAGCACCTAAATCCCATATATTTAGAGGGATATGTCCGACTTATTATTTTGTTGCAACAGAGTTTAGAAAGTAAAAGGTGGTAAGTAGTTCTTGTTAGCTTTCAAGGACATCACAAAAGTGTTAAGGTTCCTAATCTGCTCTAACTGAGAAGTTCAGATTGAACAACTGTGACTCAAAGAAGTTGTTTTGTCTGTCTGGTTTGAATCGCACGCTTTTGTAAAAGGTCTCATACAGGAGCCATACGGCTACTTTCTGCCATACAATATTTTCTGGTTTGCAGTAGAAAGTATTATGGAGGTTGAAATTATGGTATGATATTTTACCTGGTATAATGAGTGCCATGAAACCGAGGAATTTTTTGAAACTAGCCAGGCCAAGGATGAGCGGTAAGAACAGTAGTAGTTTCAGCTTGAACAGCTTAAGGATCAGAAGCATAGGAATGATCAGTTTCTTTAGCTTGTGACGACCTGTGGACAAATAAATAATAATTGTAACATTTGCTGGCATTATAAAAGGTGCTAAGGTTAAAGCCTAAGGTTACCTTTATTTAGTAGTTACTGGAGGCTATAATTTTAATGGAAACGTATTTTTGTTTAGATTCAGCTTAAAAACAGATTCAGTGTAAAACTCGTTTATTGCTAATACACTTACGGAAAGGTGGTGCCTTCTTATCTTCGATGATGTCCACCTCGTCTGCGATCTCGTCTATGAAACGCGGAGCGACCACGCCATTAGCTGTGACGTCATCGTCTAAATGCATCTCTAAAGCTGTTGACCGTAAAAATCTGAAAAGAAGGGCTTACGTTTTAAGTATAAGTTTTAACTCTACTTATTTAATTGATAGTGAATATAGAACTGTGTTCCCAAGTCTAATTAAAATGCGACTGGACTGAACACGTCTACCATATGCATCTGGGAAGATGCAGCTCTCAATAAAGCGGCCACACATTTGCAGCACTTTTAGGTTGCTTCGAATATATACAGTCTGTAAACGGTAACAAGTTACATACCATCAGATAGGATCAGTAGATCTACCTGTTTGACCTGTTCGACAAAAATAATTGTTGGTAGTTTACCTTTCAATTTTCCTCATGCCATACTTGACGAGTGCTTCCCAATCGGAATCTTCACTGCGTGGTTGCGAGCTCAACTCTGGAGGCTCTCTAGCTAAGGCTCTGGCTTGGGATTCCACTCTCACCAATACTGAATTTTCAGATAATCTGTGAACGAGACGACGTTGAGTTAATAACGGTTTTAAATAATTAATCCTTCGCCCCAAGAAATGATCAGTGACAATGATAATATGAAAATGAGTACATTGCAATGTTATGTTGCGGGATTTCATAGCTTCATAAACACTACCATTATCATTAGCCTATGTCACTCTAATAGAGAATATACTCAGTTGCCATTAAATACGATTTTTGGTTCATGTCATCTAACCGCTACCGGTTAACTTCTTCAAGACCTTGGTCCATCTGGTCGTAAGTCTTTCCACACTGCGCTTCCGATTCTTGATTTTCAGTTCATTATTTTTTTTTAATTTGTGTTTTTATAAGCATTTATAAAAATATTATTAAAAGCATCGTTTAAACGCCATGCTGGCCGAGTGGATTATAACTGCCCTCTTAATTCTGTAGCTCCATTGGTACAGTTTATTACCTCACACTATCAGCCAGGTCCTGTTAAATGTGGTTTAATGCTTTTCAAGGATTGACACATATATTTTTACTTGCACTAGCTAGAATATTATAAGGTTGCTGGATGAGAATAGCGATAGATCGTGCATTTAGAGAATCGCAATATTATTGGAGCAGTGCATTTGGACTAATTTGGGGTATTGTAAGCTGATTGTGTAGTATGATTTCAAGGTGTATCCTCGAACCTTCCGTCAGTGGCAGACCATATATGTGTTCATTATGTCATATTAAACTAGTCGCTGTTATGTCTCGCTAATACTAAAACAGTCTCTTTCAACTTACTGATAAGCCTGTTTATCAAAGAAGTCATCAAAGGATCTCAGGGCCTGTGCTTTGAAGCAATCAGCCAAGTCTCCGCTGATGCATTGTTGCGTAGACTGCTGTATGTAGGGATCCTGGTCTTCACCAAGTCCTAACCAGTCCAGCAAACCACGACCATTGGCCTGAGGCTGGAATCAGAGAAACAATTAGGAAAATTAGAATAATAGCCATATAACTATGGCAATCTTATGGATGATTAAAATTAAACAGACACGAAACTACAGAACACTTTAAATTATGCCTTTTCAATTCTTATTCGTCATGTGTTACTTCGTTAGTTTTTACTCTACGAACCACGTTTGTTATTTCTAGTTCCAATTCTGTGTATAGTATGAACTGGACAGTGTTTAGTCCATACGAATAGAGGCGGATTAAAGGCTCATTTGGCCTGGGCTATGATTAGCATCGGGGCCCTTTGAAGAAGGAAAAGCTTTCTTAAACTGTTTGTCTCACTCGCCTTCCTTAGGTCAATCGTTTTAATTTTTTTTTGATAGGGCCACTGTAGACCACGGTGTCTGTTCTATAGCCCGTCAAACCTCCCCTCTTAATTAGAACTGCATATACTGGTCCATACTAGCCATCTGTCTAAATCTTTATTACGAATTAAAAACATTTGTGTTTACCGATCGACCGTGGTCTCCATCGAAATGCAGTGACCTTCCCTCCGTTTCTTCCCTTGGTGGTTGGTCTGGCAGCCGGATACCGCCCTCACCTCTCGACTGTATTGCTAAGGCCGCCGCTATAGCCAGCATCAGCCACCTGGCTCTGTACATCCTGGTGCTTTATGTGGTTCTGGTAAATTAAAAAGTGCTTATATTTAAACGAGCAGCAAAAAAGAACTAAATAGGCAGCAAATCATTATTATCAAAACTATTTTTGTATAACTGAAATAATCAATTTTTAATAACTAAGAAAATCAACACATATTATCTTATTTATCTCCAGCGAACCTAAACCTAATCCACCTATTTTGCTGCAATCGATTTGCTGCCACTTTCAATGTTTCTGGTGCTCATTTTTTAATATTTCCCATATTTTTTTTTTTAAATATTATTAATAAATCTTTTCATTAATAAAAAAATAGACGAACTATCTATCTCAATTTTTTTTATATACAAAAAGGCGGCGGGACTAGCATACAGTCCACCTGATGGTAAGTGGATACTGTCGTAAATAGATATCCGCGATACATGCCAACATCAGTCCAGAATGACAAACGTTGGCACGTCCCCGGATGCCCTGCCCACCTTTGCAGATAAAGGAATGGATTGGGAGAAAGGATTGGGAAAATAGGCTGGCATGGGAATGGGCTCTGGCATATTTCACTCACTACCGAAACACGTAGGTACATTGGGGAAATACGATAAAGTAGGAAATGCAGTACATTTCGAGGTAGTCTTCTGTGAGAGAGGGGTAACGTGGCCAGTCGAGTGCGTCCAGTGGCTGTGGAGAAGCAACGTGCACTCTCCCCCTACAATGAAGGATTCTGGGTTTAAATATTAATTCAGCCCTTGCATTTTGAGAATTCAACATTTTGAGACGTCAACGTTACGGTCTTAAAGGACTAAATCTATTTAGGACCAGATAAAGTCAGGTGAAATATTTGTATTAACAAGTTTATTTCAAACAACAATGTTTATAACAAGTTAATTACTTTAGACTTAGAGTCACCACATGTTTTCCAGTACGGCGATATGAACCAAAACCATTCCACTGGAAGGCATAAACACCCCTTACTACCAAACGGGGCAATGGTTTTTTTTAGTTTTTAAGATTAGTCACTCAGAAAAAAAACATAATCCCTATTTAAACTATTAAACTTACCGAAATGGCCGGTACACTAAATACACTAAAACACACACCATTTTACTACATCTGTAGTCGTGTACATGACATCGTTGGGGCAGTACTAAAGCAATACTTCCTACTTTTACTCGGAGCAATCTATTTCACTTTCTCGTGATTTTCAAACTAAACACAGAGAGGCACAGTGTGACACAGTGTCATACAGGAGGTTCCTGTGTATATAGGAACTTATTTGAGTTTACTGTGGACTATTGATAAAATATTGTAATTACATTGTTTTTGATGTTATGAAATACAGAAATGTCATTAAAGTGCTGTTAAGTTTTCAGTGTCATTGTTAAATAAAAATCTTTAAATATCAATTTATTACAGTGACAAATTTATGATTACAAAGATTCCTTTTTTGTTACACCAACTTAACTCTAATCTTTGATTCATATTGTATAAAGAAAATTAATTAAGTAACACTCAATGTGATACCTACCGATATTACATTTATTTTTTACTAATTATTCCAAAGAAAGAATATATGGTAGATAAGTTTCAACAAATTTTAAATTTAATTTAAAATTTTAAAAATTAACAAATTTTAAAAGAAGCCGTCAGAATATTTAGAAACATTTCTGTCATCGACTGTTAAAAGTTTGACTTTTAAACCGCTCAGCTGTTGGAATATGGAATTCGGTGCAGTGGAAAACACCCTTTGTCACATTCTATTCTACACAGTGGCAACTATTCTATGGTAGTGGTTAAACCGTTGTAATCTATCATGTACCTACTGTAATCCAATGATTATTTGTTTCATGCAAATGAGACAAATTAACGCTTTGTATAAGTCATTTTTTAAGAGGGAATGTAGATTTCAGATTAAATGAAATATAATTTCAGATTATAACAGATACCACCCAATAGATTAGTTGAATTACCATTGATATAAGCATATATATATATATATTTGCCGAACAAAGCCGATATTTAATATCTATTGAACTAATGTACATTCAGCAACTGATTTAATGAAAGAAATCCTCGGCCGGTATATTTATTATGATCAATGTGCGATGGCAATGATTCGCGAAAATACCTCTTCTGAATGAACGAAGGTATGGCAAAGGATTTTTCATGAAACCGGTAATTTGCACTTAAAAATGCTATAAAAAATAGAGCGTAAAGGAAAACAAAGTGGAAAGCGCAAACGTGCGAGCGAGACGCAAGATGCGGCGCAAGCATGCGCTCGATTTTCAAATAACGGGTCTCCACAGTCTCTAACGGTCGCGCGCCCAGAGGCGGTTTGGCAAAACATAATAAGGGGCATGCGTGGAATGAATTTCAATATGGAATTACTGATTGGCTATTGAAATGTACCGTAAGCGATGCTTGCAGACTTAGATTTTTTTAATAGGTGACAGACATGTTGATGGTCTATTTGACTTGGTATTCTGATGTTATATATCGGGAAGCGCAGTGTGGAACACCCTCCGGCTAGGTGGACCGACAAATTAATAAAATTCCCCGGTGGTGGTTGGATGAGAAGAGCCGAGCATCGTGTGTGTGTGTGGTGGTGAGCCTTGGGAGAGGCCTAAATCCAGCAATGGAGGTCTCTCCAGGCTGGTGATAACAATCCATTCAGCATGAATTTGAAATATGCGATAGAACCATAACAATAGCAAATAGGTATTAACAAAACGTACGTGAACTCAGACTATAGAACGTTTATCACAAAAGAGAACACTGAAAAACAACTGTCAACATATGGCACATCCTTTCAATTAGTTAGAGAGACCTGAAGTCCCAGCAAAGATATACAAAGTATATCTACGGAATCGCTTTACGGTCGCTTGAAGTTTTTGCGCTGCAATGCATACCTACTCAAGAAATGCACACGCAGCTGCATCTATGGCTAAAAAAGGGATGGAAAGTGTTTTTGAAAAAAAAAAGAAGGATAGCGAAAGAAGATTTCCTGAACTCCATCCTTTTTAAGAAGAATTTCCATGATTTAATTAATATCAGAGTAAGACAAGATAAATAATGACAGGACCAGTAGAGAGTTGACATGGAGACGACATTTGCTGAAAGCAATATCTTAGGCTATGGCCATTGGCTAAGCTACTCGTAATGGCTAATATAATTTATTATGTTTTATTCAATATCGCGTACAAGGCATGTTTAATGAGCATTTCCTGCACAAAATTTAAAAAGGCTCATCTATACTAATTTAGTAAGAGGTAACTACTGAACCGATTTCAAAAATTCTTTCACAAATAGGAAGCTACATTATCCGTGTCTAATATAGGCTATATTTCATTTTGAAATTAAAAAAAAACTTGAAAAAAAACTCTTATAAACCGAAGCGAAGCGAGGGCGGGTCGCTAGTTGAATATAAAATTAATCCGCGTTTGGACAAATACAAAATTGCTTTAAAGCTTAATTCGTGTCGTGGATTGCCACGGTCAATATTGCGACTCCAGTTTCAAACGATATCAGCCAATGGGTACCAAAGCGTTAATCAAAAAAGAATCTTATTACGGTGGAAACAAGTAAAGCATTATTACGCATTGTACAAGAAAAACGAAGAAGTAAATTTAATTAAATTTAAAATTTCGTGGACCATATTGCATAAAGACTCAGAATTCCATAAAACACGGGCTCAATAGTACTTGTATCGAGAACCGTAAAACATATTAAAAAAGTTCCCCTAATAAGCTCACTTATCCTTGACGTATCCTTCGCATACAAACAAAGCGGTTTGGAGAAAGTAGGCTAATATATCGTTATGCCATCCTGCCCCAGTATGACTAACCGTACATTTTGGGGTCAACACGGACATAATACGCATAAAGTTTATAGGCAATGGATATGGCAAAATTACAATCGTGGCACACTAATTGACGAATGATATTATTATTTTGATTCATTGTACGAGTAAGATTTGAAAACTAGAATCTATATGTGTCTGTGTACCATTACAGTGTTTACATCTAAAAATATATATCATTTTGTTTTGTAGTTCAATAGCCGTAGTTCAAATATTAATAAAAAAACAACGGAAAAGTGATGACACTGAAAAATAATTAATTTTTTTTAGTTTCACCTTGTTTTTCTAAAACATGTTGTATTTACAAAACTATTTCACAATTCTTTTAAAAAATAAATAATAAATGAAATGCTTCCGGGATAAATACGGCACATAATAGTGAAATCGCATCTCATCGATTGACTTCAAAAATGCGACAACCGCATTTTAGACTGCGTACGATCCTAAAATAACATGACGCATTTTTGGGAATTTATTTTATATTTATTTATATAAAAATAGGAAAAAATTAAATGGACCTAAGAAATACTGAAAGACTCAGCAAATCGATGGCAGCAAATTTAAAGGTTGGTTAGGTTTAGGTTCTCTGGTGATAATAGAGAAAAAGTAGTTCCGCGAAGTAGCACTCCGTCAATTTTGTGTTGACAATCATAGTATCAGGTCCTTCCTTACCTATGAAATTGCCGTTTTATTTGGAAAAAATCAAATATATTCAAATCAATCAATCAATTGAAAAAATCAATTGTCCATTATTATCAATGCACTTTTGCCATTTTAATGGAAGTTGATTGATACCTCTGCTATAGAACTCCTGGGGACGGGAATTGATGAATTCTCTGAAGGTGTTTTTCACTGCCTTATCGGAATAGAATTTTTTCACCTGTAAAAAGTTATCCAAATTCCGACAAAAATGGAAATTGGTAGGGGCAAGGTCTGGCAAATATGGTGGGTGACGGAGAGTTTTCAGTCGAAGCTCCTGTAGCTTTGAGACTGTCTGTCGAGCAGTGTGTGGGCGAACGTTATCATGGAGAAGCAGTGATAACGTTCGCCCACACACGGTTGGCACGAACTCGGTTGTTTGATAGCAAGCTTGTTCTTCATTGTACACATCTTCGTTAATTGTTGTGCCAGATTACAAGAAGCAGTAGTGGATAATACCGACACAGGACAACCACACAGTCACCACGAGCTTCTTTTGACTCGGTTTACGTTTGGGATATTGTTTGGTTGTGTATCCTGGACTCAACTATCATGACGAACGTTCACGATTATCACACAGGATCCACTTCTCATTACAAGTGACAGTATGATTCAGAATCCCTTCATTTTTGTGAAGGTTCAGCAAAGTAAGGTAAGCTTCGACGCGTGTTTGTAGCTGACTTTTATTAAGCTCATATCGTGCCCACTTTTCGAGGTTTTCCACTTATCAATATAATCAATATCGCTTTGCCACTTACGACGAAGGCTGGTTTAAAATGAATCCGCTTTCACTATTGCTTTCAATTCATTATTATCGACTTTAGTCTCCTGCCGTCCACGGGGATTGTTCTTGAGGTCGAAATTTTCAGAGCGGAAACGATCAAACGACAAACGCACCGTGCGTTCGTTTGCGGTGTTTGGTCTGTACACATCGTTGATATTGCCTACCGTCTGTCCTGCGTTGCTGCCACGATAAAGCTCATGTTCGAAAATAACGCGAATTCTTAACTTTTCCATAGTCGCAAACACAACCATATCTAAGCAAAAATAGTTTGACTGAAAACAAATGAATAACTCATTATGAAAAACGACGTCTTTAGCTTTAAATTGAAATTAATTTGAATTTGGAATTCCAAGCCAAACGCAAGATAATTACGTTCAAATTGTCCACTATGAACAAACAGCATTTTTATAGGTAAAGTCCAAATAATTTAAAAAATAATTAAAAATAGTTATAATTAAAAAATAAAAATAGTTATTTAAGAACGGTTTGTTTTGCTGATCATGATTTGTTGCCGGAAAATGTAAATAGTTCAAAACAATTTTTGCCTTATCCAAAATACCAACATCCATGTTTAATATTTTTAACTCTAATCACGCGTCAAGTTTTAAAAACATCCCTAATTTTTCTCAACAAAATTTTTGCCAAAAACATATTTACACAACGCGTTATTAAGCAACGTGACTAACATAAGAAGCGAAAACAGTCTTCATAAATATTTTCCAGTGTTTTTCATAAACATGATAAATGGCGAGCTTTTTTGATGGACGTATAAAATTTTTATTTCTTCAAATATTTTTATAAGATGAGTTTTTGTAGAAATTATCATATTCATTTGGAAGTGTTTTTCAAGAAAGTTTTTTATTTTTATTTTTTTTTTAACTAACAGTTTATTGTATAACTTTTCTTGTTATTTTTGAGCAACTGGTAATAATAGTCGATATTAATATTTTTTAATGAATACACTATATGCCAAATCACATTCACATAACTTGGTATCTCTTATTTTGAGACGAGCACAAGAAACTTTTTCATCAAACCGAGAAACGAACCCCACAATCATCTCTTGACAGAAAACACTAAGTCAAATATACGAGTATGTAGGTTATAAAAGCACTTACCTCAAAAGTTAATTATTAATTTCCAACTAATTTAGATCACGTTTTGCGTTCAATGCACTCAACGATGCAAGCCAGAATGACGTGCTAGCCTCAAAACAACCTTATATAATAACAACATAAGAATTGCATAAACTTCTTGGATCCGTATTGTAGTAACTCGACCACGAGATTAAGTATAATCAAATACCAGTCTTATGATTAACGGCTTTAGAAATAGTTCAGAATATCTCGGAATTATACGCGCAGTGAAGCACGGTCCGTCGTTTAGTGAATAATACATCTATGCAAAAATGAAGCGTAATGTGAAAGACCAAAGTCTGATTTGGTTTGAAGTGGGAATGGTTTATTGAACATTCGAGTCTGAATGAAGTTACCGCAACATTGGGATATCCCAGTGAATATTCACAAGTCGACAAATATGGAATAGGACTTTGTTCGAGGAAAATTTGTATTATGTTTTATAGCTTCAGTACCTGAAAGATCTTGGTAGAGACAGACAACAAGTCGAACTCTTGTAGTTGTCTGCAATGCGTATACAATGGTCGTACACATTTACAATATTGTAATATACACCTGTATGATAAAAGAGAAAAAGGTATCATGACAAAAAGAAGATTCATTGAATAAATTGGCGCTATACCATACCATGCCATCAGCCTATGTCTCTCCACTGCTGGATATAGGCCTCTAGCAAAGCTCGCCACTGCACACGATCCTTGGCTCTTCTCATCTAGCCACTACCGGCGAATTTCTTTAAGTCGTCGGAGCACCTGGTCGGAGGGCGTCCCATACTGCCCTTCCCGATACGTGGCCTCCATTCGAGGACTCGTCTACCCCATCGGTTATCGGTTCTGCGGTAAGTATGACCTGCCCATTGCCACTTCAACATGCCGATTTTACGAGTTATGTCGGTGACTTTAGTTGTTTGGCGAATGTCTTCGTTTCAGGTCTTATCCTGCAAAGAACTGGAGTTTCTTAGCCCTCTCCATAGATCGCTGAGCGACCTTGTACTTATGTTCGACACCATACGTCACAATCGGCAGGACGCACTGATTGAAGAATTTCGTGTTCAAGCATTGTGGTATAGGCGACGAGAAGACTGGCGCGTTAATCAAGTGACAAGTCAATCTTGAATCTAATCAATCAATATCCCACCTCAGTTTTAAAGGTGGGGCCATGAATGTACGAGGCGTATTCGAAAAGTAAGGGCCGTTCGCTTATATTTCAAAATCGACAAGTCGTAACACGTTTAAACTTGTGCATATCTGTACGTGCACTACTCGTGCAGCTACTTCAGGTGTTGTTTTGATTCAGTAGTCATTTGCCTATCTGTGCGTACAGTAAACAATGTCCGCGATAATCGTTGCTCCCGCCAGCTGTGAAGTTCGCGCTGTAATAAGATTTTTGTGTGCAAAAGGATCTTCAGCTGCTGAAATTCATCGAGAGTTATGCCTAGTTTATGGACCTACTGTAATGAATGAAGGAAAGGTTAGACAATGGTGTCGTGATTTCAAAACTGGACGAACAAATGTTCATGACGAAGAGCGGAGTGGTAGGCCCAGTATGCAAACCGATGAAATTGTTTCTCTGGTGGACCAAAAACTGCGATCTGATCGTCGGTTGACGATTAGTGCCCTGGCTGATGAATTTCCTCATCTTGGACGCACTACTGTCTACACAGTTGTCACGGAAAAACTTGGATACCACAAATTGTGTGCAAGGTGGGTACCAAAAATGCTTACCGACCAGCACAAAGAGCAAAGACTGTCCAGTGGACGAGAGTTTTTGAACCGTTACCGACAAGATGGAGATGATTTGTTTTCCCACATTGTTACCGGTGATGAGACGTGGATATCCTACATCAATCCAGAAACAAAACAGCAATCAATGCAATGGCGCCACTCAAATTCACCAAAACCAAAAAAAATAAGCAAACTCCTTACACGAGTCGAAAAATGATGGCTACCGTTTTTTGGGACGAAAAAGGTGTTCTTTTGGTTGATTCTATGGAACGTGGGACAACAATTACAGCTGACGTGTATTGTGAAACGCTCAATAAGCTAAGACGTGTGATCCAAAATCGACGACGTGGTAAATTGTCATCCGGTGTAATCCTCCTTCATGACAATGCGCGTCCTCACACCGCAGCCAAGACCCAAGAGAAAATTCAAGATTTACGTTGGGAAGTTTTTAACCACCCACCGTACAGTCCCGACCTTGCACCCAGTGACTACTTCCTTTTCTTACACTTCAAAAAATGGCTCGGTGGACAACGCTTTGAAAACGACAAGGAAATTAAGAACGCCGTTGAAAACTGGTTCAACTCGCAGGCGGTGAGCTTCTATGCAGAGGGGTTAAGGAAGCTGGTGCAGCGGTACGAAAAATGCTTGGAAGTGAACGGCGATTATGTGGAAAAGTGAAGTAGATTTGTAGTAAACTAAATGTGCTAATAAAACCTATTTCATATGATTATAATTTTTTTTATGACGAAACGGCCCTTACTTTTCGAATACGCCTCGTAATTTTAGTTTTTAAGTTATTATTTTTCAATTATCAGATGATCGTAAAAGAATGTTAGATTTTGTTTAGATGCATGGGCTTACAACTAGTTTAATTTAATTGTTTTTAACGGAGGCAACAATAATTTAAACATAAAACCAATTTCCGTTGTTCGTTTCCGTAGATAAAATAACTTTGTCAATAATTCCCGTTGTTTCAATGCGAATTGGTGGATACACATACACCAGATATTTTTTTTTATTTCTCAAGCATGCGGATTATCTCGTGATGTTTTTCGTCACGGCCGAACCAGTGAAAATATTTTTAAAAATCCGTACATTATACATACGAGTACGTAAAAACTCAGTGGTAAACTCATAAAACTCATCATCACACGAATCACAGCTCTACTCTACTTAAGGGTGTAGATCGTGAAAATCACCGAAAAGAGTGTTACGATTTTTCATATTTAACCTATTTACATATGATTGATATCAATGATAATTTGTATATATTACAATCAAAGACCAATAAGTATGTTCATGCTTATATTAAACTCTTAAACCTAATAGTTGTTATATAATAAACGTCAACAAACGCACAAAATTGAGTAAAAATGCAAAAACATGACTTCGTATTTTTCAGATTTAACCCCATAAATCAACACAAATTGATAAAAAGAAACACTTTTTGAACACTGAAGAAACCAATAAGTATAGCTGTATACTTCTTTTTATACCTTTACAAACAAAGACTTCCTCTTTTAAAGCCCTAAAATCTAGATATATTTTAAGGTAAATTTTTCATACACAAATGTATGGGATAAAACGTTCGTTTCATTCGTGCAATCTCGGTGGTCTGCAGCGGCAGTTCCTTTCTGTAAGTGAACGCGACACCACGCTTGTCGGCTGCAGACAGCAGAATTACGTATTGTGAATTTGTGTTTTTTGTAAAAAACTGTAAGTATAACATTTTTATAATTAATTTATTTTCAGTTAGTAGAAAGTATCGATATAATGAATGTCTGAAAGAAAACCATGATGGAACTAGATATAAATCGTAAAAAATACAATATCTACACTAATAGGTATTATAAAGAGGAAAGATTTGGATTTTTGTATGTAACGAATAAACTCAAAAAGTACTGGACTGATTTTAATAATTCTTTTATCATTCGAAAGCTACATTATCACTGAGTAACATAGGCTATTTTTTTCGCAGGACTGATTGAATTTGAGTGGCATGCCAGGGAAAAGAAAGTTTTGTACGCATTATAAAAATATGAAAGCCAAAAGATCTCGGAATAAAATGTAAGTTCCTCCCTACTTATTTATTATCGCATTTGAACAGGGTACATTACAAAGCTAATACAATATGTCATATGATTTAGATCGCCCGATTCAGACATATACCTACAATAACATGTAAATATTGGTTTGTATTATCTATATCTATACTGATAAATAAAATTGAAGTATCTGTATGTAATATCAAAATAATAGGATTTTTAAAAAAAAAAAAAAAGGCGATACGGAGTTCGCCGGGTCGGCTAGTATTGTCTAAATATCAAATTGTGGAAGTAGGTAGGCGACAGCGCAACTTTGTCGACATACCTATACCGCCAAACAGACGCGAGGCGCCTAGCGTCTGGCTTAGGGTTGTACAAAATAAATAAAAAGTGGATAATATTGATGAATAATATTTCCAGTATTGAAAATAAAGAAAACCTTGGGGCCGAGACTCTGAGCAACAATGCTACGCGCTGTATAGAGGTAAGTTGTTATACGTAATTCTTGTAGACTTGTTACATAAATAAACAAACTACTTAGTTAGTGATGGGCGAAGACAAAATCTCAATACCTACCTATAGATTTTTCTTGCAATATTTATTATTTTCATCGAGAGACAAACACCTTAGTACCGAAATACTTCTCAATTACTTTCTCAAAAGAAAATTTACGTTCAAATAGGTGACGTCATAAAAAAACAATACCTAATGCGTAAAGAAATTATAATTTCTATTCATCAGGAACCTAATATTGTATTAATTCTTTTGCATTTTTTTAAATTTTTAATTATTTTTTATAAAAAAAATCAAGCCATTATCTTTCTTTACAGGAACTAGTTATTGAAAACGACCAAGAGGGAAAGGTGGATGAAATGGAAGTTGGGCGTAGAGTTGTAGACGTTTCTTTTTTTTTTAAAGCTCTTCAGGCCATAGGGGACCACGGTCCAATGGATTGTAAGTTAAGTTACCTCAGTATAATAGGTGAAGTAAAAGTTGGTCTGGACTCAAAACTCATCATGAAATGTAGTATGTGTAGTATGAAATTTACTGTGTGTTTGATTGAAAAGAAAGAAGATAGAATGGAAGTGAATCATCAAATTGTATCTGGTATCATATCATCTGGTGGGAGCTACTATCAGTTAAAAACATTAACTGCCGCAGTAGCCCTACCAATCATGTCACCTTCATTATACAATGAAATTAATAATACGGTTTGCGATTGGTGGGAAAAGACAGCAGCACATTCCATGGCAGAAGCTGTCAAGGAAGAAGCGGAGTACGCAGTGTTGATAAAAATGGTACACCATTAATATCTGTTGCTGTTGACGGTTGTTGGAGCAAGAGATCTTATGGTAAGAATTTTTCCGCCTTGTCCGGCGCAGCTGCGATAATTGGCATTAAAACTAATAAAGTATTGTTTTTTGGAGTTAAAAATAAATACTGCGTAGTTTGTGCACGAGCCGCAAAGAACGACAGTCAGCCCTCGGAACACCGTTGTTTCAAGAATTATTCGGGATCATCTACCGGTATGGAATCGACCATAATAGTTGAGGGGTTTAAACGTTCCATTGTTGATCACGGTGTAATTTATAATAAATTTGTAGCAGACGGCGATTCCAGTACTTATAAAAAAATATTAGATTCGCGACCGTACGGTAATTTAACAGTAGAGAAAATTGAATGCAAAAATCATCTTTTACGAAACTACTGCAATAGCTTGGAGAAACTGTCGAAAGACACTAAGTATCCTTGCGAATTGCGGAAATTCCTAAAAGAAAGGTATTTGCGTTTAAGAACGGGTGTAAAATGCGCTATTAAATATTGGGGCGATCAAAATCAGTCACTCGAAGAAAAAATAAAAAATCTTAGTGAAGATATCCTAAATGGTCCACAACACGTATTTGGTAATCACCAATATTGCAAGGAGTATTTCTGTAGACCTGATACTCGTCGAATAGAACCTGTTGGGTTGCTTCCAGCAATTGTTGGATGCGGATTAATGGACGCGGTACACATTTTAAGTAAAAGACTGTCATATCATTCTAGAAGTTTAATTCATAATTGTACAAGTAATATAGTTGAAAGTTTTAACGCAGTGATTGCCAAATTAGTAGGGGGTAAGCGTGTAAATTATTCTTCCCGTGGTTCTTATGCGGGCCGATGCGCAGCTGCTGTTGTGTCTTTTAATACAGGATCGATTCATAGTAAAACTCATGAAGTAATATTTAAATCTAGTCCTAATCCTTTGATCGCGAAAGTGGAAAATTGTAATCGTAGAATCCGTTTAATTGCTAAACCTAAATTAAGATTGAAAAAGAGCCACAGCGCTGTATCGAAAGACGCTCACTATGGACCAAACTGCGAAAAACCTGATCTGAGTCCAGAATTATATGAGAAAGCCAAGTCATCTTTTTTAGCCGATTTAAAGTTGTCTTGTGCTGAAAGAGAGGAGCTTGAAAGGTCGACCCATTTGCAAAGAAGTAGTTCTGAGTGGATGAGTACAAGGAGAAAATTACTAACCTCATCATCGTTCGGGGAAGTTTGTAAAAAACGAGAGAGCACAAGTTGTGCTGTTCTTGTTCGTAAAATCGTTTATGGTAGTAATATCTCCAGTTTGCCTGCTGTACGGTACGGTATCGAAAACGAAGAAACCGCAATTAAACAGTTAGAAATTCAAGAGAATATTAGTATACAAGGTTGCGGTTTGTTCGTCGACGATCAATATGAATTTCTTGGTACTACACCAGATGGCATTTATGCAAACGGTTTAATTGAAATTAAGTGCCCACATTCTTTAGCTGGCATGACTCTTGATGAAGCAATGGCCAAACATACCTTTTGGGTTAAGGACAAGGCTTCCAAGGGTTATGTCATAAATAAAAATCATAACTGGTATTTCCAAATTCAGGGACAGGTACATATTACTAAAAGAAACGTTTGCATGCTTGGCATCTGGTTTGGTGCTACTGTACCTATGAAAGTTTATATTATAGAAAAGGACGACAAATTTTGGGAGGAGAAAATGGAGATGAAATTAGTTAGGTTTTATTACGATTGCCTACTTCCAGAATTAGTTGATCCTCGGCAGTCACGAAGCATGCCCATTCGTGACGCGCCCAGTATCATAGAGGCTATGAAAGAGAGGAAAGAAAGAGCTTTACGTGTTATGAAAGAGAAGAACGCCTAATGATTTTGAAAGATACAGGTAACTTAACTACCCAGCCAGTCGATTCACGTAAACACGCCAGTCCAAAAGTCGTTTTAACTTAGGAACTTAGAAATCGCCTTTTGGTTTTCTGTTTTAAACGCACTTACTTATCTAGTCTTGGATTGTCATAAATCTTCCAATAGCTCAATTACTATACAATTTCTGAGTTACCTGGTGTAAAGAATCATAAAAATTGGTTCAAAAATACAGCGAATTGAGAATTCTCCTTTTTTTAAGTCGGTTAAAAGGGCTAAATTTGCAAAAAACGAAGTGACGTCACTGCGCTACGGTTTTTATTACTTACGTGAATCGGGCAGCTGGTAACGTTTTCATTCTGATAGGTTTTGTGATAGCCATTGATTTTATCATCAAATTAGCAGAAATCAGAACTTGATCCGTAATCGAATGAAAAACCATTAGAATTTTGAACTCATATTTCGTTATTGTTTAATTACATACTTTTAATTAGTATATTAATAATTTACAAACTTCTGTTAAAATTAGTAAATAAATGAATTATTTACTAATTTTTGTACAACCCTAGCACGCTTTTGAGATAGCGAGTAATGGCGACTCATATTTGTTATTGTGTAGTAAATAAATCATTTTTATACTTGTGTTTCATTTATTGACATTTTTTTTAAAACCCTAGGATTTTTTTTAGATATCGACGAGGTGATCGTAAACAAAAAGTAAGTATTTGAGTTTACGCAATAGGCACATTTCCTTGCGTAGAGATAAACACACTTCCTACTGAATTTGCAATTATTTTATTGAATGAATATTTTACGAATTAGAATAAATTTTGGTAGTGAAATTACAAATAAATAAATAGTTGGAATTTTAGGTAAGTAGAATACAAAAATGTCAGATGTCAAATGATAGAAAAACATAAAAATTGTGTCTCAACTACTCTTATTAATCTATTAAAAAGAATCAACAGCTAGTTTCCAAAAATTCAACGTTATTGTTATGCTGTAAATATTCAAGTTCAATAACAATTTCTCAACGTGGAACGTTTGTTGCAAAACATTTTGAAAATCGCGCTCTCTAGGTCATTCATCCGCCCCGTCGGATGTTACATTAAACTTTGGCGCTGCGGTCGCTCGAAATCGAGATCTCAGGCCAACAATCTACACCCTTAATCAGTGCTAACAGTCCTAACCTGGCTATCACGGTTCTACTCTACACTTAATCAAAGCTAACAAAAAATTACGACTTTATAGAAGCCTACTCCACACTATCGTTACGTCCTTGGTCGCCTGTCGGATCCTGGTAGTTCTTTCATAATTTAGTTCATGGAGATCATCAGGTATTCCCTTTGCCTTCTAATTCGATGTTTTGAAACCCTAGGCCTGACACCTGATAGGCACTAAGGCCTTTCTTCTTGCATAACTGGTATATAATCGGCTACACCTTATCAGCTGTGTCATTTGATCTAATGTCAAGAATCGGTAGAATATTCATAGCTGGGCTGGGGGTGTAAGCCATGTGGTGTCGCCGGGCTTTAGAATGGCACTACCCCATCTCTTCAAGTGGGTTTCGTAAAAAGCGAATAAGGGGTAAAAATGACGCTACCATTAGTCCCGAGGAACAACGCTACGTCTCAAAGAGTGGACTCGCCAATTCTCTTGGGGAGCGTGGCATTTTAAGTCTTGTACATACATAGTATATACATGCAGACGTATACATAGTCTTGTGCACGAGGAGGCCCATGTCTAACAGTGGACGATAAAAGGGCAGCTGACAGGGTTGATATGATCAGCGACAGGTTAAACTGTAGCCATCTCTTAACTTTAATGAGCAAGTAATAAGGGTAGAATCCATTCGTTTTTGGTATAAAGTATTGTCGATTGTATCTCTAAGGGTTTGAGGGCCATACTCGTATGTTTATTTACCTGTAGCTATCAACTGCTGGAAGTAGGCTATCTCACGCTGTTATCATCCCTCTTTGTTTCCAGCTCTTTGTTTGCTTTGTCGCTATACGAATGTTGTCATCCATTTAGCAGTGTTTACTCACCGTCCATCTTCCATTTGGTAAAAGGCTCAGATGTTCAGTCTAATTTCCACTTTTGCAAGGGTGAGGGTACACGCGGCAAACCGACAGCACACTAGACGTGTGCCCGTTGAATTTCTCATCGGCAACATCTCAGGAACCATCCGACTTTTCTCGCATACAAACTTTCGTCCCTTATTTCACACCCTTAGGGGATGAATTTTCATAAATCCTTTCTCAGTGCTCACCTACGTTGTATAAGGAACACCTGTGCAAAATGTCATGCTTCTAGACCCACCGGTTTTTATTAACTAGATTGTTTTACTTACATTTACCATACCATCACTATATAGCCCTAAGGTTGGCGGGTAGAAAATGCTTTATACCATTAAGTCCGCCTTTTGTTAAAACATTAAAGTGTAAATGAATAACTAAACAGGAGTACTCATGATACCTGCAATAATTGAAGTCAATAGCTCAACTTCTCTCTCTCTTTTATCTCTCTCTCTCTCTCGACGTTTTATGAACAGTGTTTAATGAATATATTACTTTTCATTTTTTTGGCTAAAGTTCAACACATGTCTAACATGTTCTCGACCAATCAGGGATAATTCTTTGAATACTACTTAAAATTTTTCGTAGACTCCAGGAATACTTCTTTAAATAATGTTTCAAAGCGTGTCTGTCTTTTGTAGTAAGGCGCTGCATATTTTGGGATAAAAATCGAACGCCTCATTTTTTTCGATGTAAATAACTTAAAATACTAAGCAACTAATTTTACTCGAGTACGTATAGACTTGCATAATTCATTCATCTCACGAAGGCGGGTTAACCTTGTTTGTAACGGTGCAACATAAATACACGTGCACTTGTGTCGCCGCGCCGTCGAGAGTCGAACTGAGCGTTGTCAAGTTTAGGGACACTTAAAACAATGTACATGCACGAGTACAACCACTACTAAACGTAACCCGCCTTCGTGAGATGAGAGAACGATACTCATAACGTTCCACTGCAGGGCACAGGCCTCCCCTAGTAAATCACTGGCCATAATTCACCACGCGGGCCTAATGGTCGTTGCAGAGGTAGGTACACATATTCTATTTTTTTTTAAATTTCTATAGCTTGCTGGTTTCTTCACGAAGAGTCCTCAGCGCCGAGCTAGTGACAATTTTCAAAAATCCATACTTAAATAGAAACTTAATACTTAATAGTGGTACGGGCCAAGGATTTCAACTCTCAATCACACGAATGTGAGTCTAATATAGATACTCCGAGGCTATCACCGCTTCTTATTGACCCTAGGCTATAGTACTATGTCTATAGTACTAGCACCCTACACCATAGCCTAGGGTCAATAACATTCACGACAACACCTTATTGTTTGTGTGACGCATTCATCACGTAATTTTAATTCGCAACACTTGACCGAAAAACACACAAAAATATTGAGTAATACGAGCACCGGGCTTGATAATACGAACGACAACTTGAATGAAACAAAAATGAGCCTTAAATTCACTTTATTAAAGGGCAATTTCGATTGTAGTATTTGGACAATAAGCTAGGTCAACTTTCTACCAAGAAAGTGGTAGAGGAATAATGTTTAAACCGGATCTACGTCTGGGACTGTATAGTGTGACTTGTTATGTTTGATACTTTACACTCGTATTTTGTATTTTTTATTATTTATACTCGTATTATATTAGTTATATTATTATATTAGTTGTTTGTATAAATGGAAGAAAAAATGTTGTAGTAGGTAAAGACAAATGATGAACATTACAGTAAACATTGCAGCTATGAAAAAAATGAATTTGTTCAAATGTGATATCGTCTAAGTATAGTTAGTACAGATATCAAAGTATAGATGGAGAATATTTCATTTCTAAATCGGTTTTCGATTTACATTAAGGGAAAATAAATAGACTTTTAGCTAAACAGAGGCAAAAGTAAAATGAACTGGACCCAAATTATAATGGACTCAAAGGTTCGTAGTGGGAGAGCGCACTCTGCAATCCAACAGCCTCTGGGCGCGCTCGACTGGCCATGTTTCCCCTCTCTCACAGAAGACTACCTTGAAATTGTTAATCAAACTGCGGTTGACAGTAACGAACTACGCTTTTATTTCAGCTACACCCATAGACACACACACCACATGATAGATGGCACTAGTTACATATGATTTTGTTACCATAATAAAATAACAGAAATGGGTTGCATTTCCCACTTTATTTTATTTCTCTAATGTACGTACGTGTTTCGGTAGTGAGTGAGTTACCCATTCCCATCCTATCCCTCCCCATTTTCCCAACCCTTTCTCCAAATCTATTCCTATATCTCCAAAGGTAGACAGCGCATTCAGGGGCGTGCCAACGTTTGTCATTTTGGACTAATGTTGGCATGTGTAGCGGATGTCTATGGGCCACAGTATCCACTTACTATTGGTGGACCGTATGTCCGTCTGCCGCTTTCGTCCGTAAAATAAATATACCAGTTCAGGACCTAGAATAAATACTTGTTAACATACTTTTCTTGTATTTAAATGAAAAGTTTTACACTGCTTATACAGCGATCGTACAGTATTTTTTTGCCCGATAGTTTTATTATTATTATTTCCTATAAAATTTGATATATTTGTTATATATTACTTATATACTGTCATGAAAGTGTTCTCACTTCATTTGTTTACCAAAATATTTTATATCAAATTCATCTTTGTTTTTTGTTTGCAGGCAGTTTCGATTTCGCTCATGTGTATGATTATTATTATAATAATTATTCTTATATCATTTATTTGCCTTTATCGCTCTCTATTTCCGTCTTAGCTGTTGCTTGTCGCTTTAGCTGGCATACCTTTTGTATGAATAATTATTTGAAATTTTCTGTCACTGTCACTGTAATTTCTGGTGCGCAACAAAGTGTTGGTATGTACATACTTACTCGTTATTACACTACGGGTATTCCATATATATATTTGGTTCCAAAAGAAAAGTTAATTATTGAGGTTTTCTTTATGGACGAAGGCGGCATACGAGCATACAGTTCACCCGATGTTAAGTGGATACTGTCGCCCATAGAACCCTACAAGATGTTTCAACATTTATCCATTCTTTATTTAGTTGTTGGAACCTGCAAACCTTTATGTATAGTTTTGCAACAAAATATGAGAGAAGAAATATGTCTCGAAATATTTTAAAAGTATCAAGACCATTGTTCCTGATAACCGTGCAAAATATGTAACATCTTATCGTGCGGAAATGTCTTAGTCACCGCTGTTCGTCTGTCTGTCTCCCGTCCATTACCGTAACGAACTCTAAATGAGTACGAAATTTGTATAGTGCTACTCAAAACGGAAAACTCATATTTAGCAAGTTCTAATAATCGCCCAGCTGTCTTCGAGATAATTATGGAACAGTGGCGGGCATTGTATATTAATTTTTATTTCCTTTATTATATGGCCCCTTTTTCTATTACACCGATAAATACAATATATTCGGTAGTGTGATAAGTTCGCGACTTTTTTATAGTGAAAATAATAATGACTTTTTTGTATTACATACATATTTATTGAACGGAATATTGTCCATTTAATTCGACTATCTGTAGCCATTTTTCTGGCAGAGCCATTATATATACCATCGCTATAATTATTTTGGGGTTACTGAGCGAAAAACTGATTCAAATGGTTTATACAGGCTACTCTTTAATATTTTACTCCATTTTGAGAATTTTATTAAGATAAATGCTAATCGGAAAGTGTTACGTCTGGACTGTATGGAGGATGCGTTATAACTTCCCAGCCAAGGTCCATAAATTTTTGTTTAGTCATCAAAGATGTATGCGGTCGAGAATTGTCATGATGGAAAACTACACCTTTTCTATTCATTAATTCTGGGCGTTTTTCCGTTTCTTCTTTAACTTAGGTATTCTGTACTTTTTAGAAGATTTGACTCAGGGCTGGCGCAGATCAGGCGAAGCGCAGCACAGCGCGGTTATCCGTTTAGTCGGTTATTGGTTACCGCCTACGTCCCCTTTAACGCGCTCGAAGACTTCGAGGCACAATTTTGGCCGTGGGATCGCTTTTTACTGGTTTGTAGGTGCTTTCGTCCGACAATAGTTCTTGTATTTTTAGGTTATAATCGGCTACCTATTCTGGGATAATAAATTCTACATACAGATCGATGGTGTAGCAATGGGCTCTCCAGTCTCCCCTGTTGTCGCCGATATTTTCATGGAAGACTTCGAGGAGAAGGCTTTCACCAGAGCTGTGGCAATGCCGAAGATCTACAAACGGTATGTAGACGATACTTTTGCCGTCCTCCCCAAAAATAATGTTTCTGCATTCCTAAATCATTTAAACTCTTTACATGATAAAATCCAATTTACGATGGAGTCTGAGGTCAATAAATCCTTAGCTTTCCTTGACATTTTAGTCATGAGAAATCCTGACAACTCTCTTGGTCATACTGTGTATAGGAAACCCACCCATACAGATAAATATCTCAATGGTAACTCCCATCACCATCCATGTCAGTTGGCTACCGTAGGCAAATCTTTGTTACAGAGAGCACAGGGCATCTGTGACACTGACCACCTCGAGGAAGAGCTTCTGCATGTGAAACAAGTACTGCGAAGCAACAATCACAAACTCCCACGAATGCGTTACAGAAGCCGCCCCAAGCCTCCTACAGTTGAGCGACAACCTGCCATCTTACCATACATCAAGGGCATCACTGACAAAATTGGCAATATCTTAAGACGAGCTTCAATTAAAACTTACTTCAAGCCGCACAAGAAGATTAGCCAATTTTTAGGACCGGTCAAGAGCAATATCCCCCTACAAGATGCAGGTGTTTACAAGCTTGATTGTGAATGCGGGTTATCATACATTGGACAAACAAAGAGGAGCATCAGTATCCGGATAAAAGAACACATAGCTGACATGAAGAACAGACGCTCGATCAAGTCTGCAGTTTGTGAACATGCTCTGGACAAACCCAACCATTACATTCGATTTGATAATCCACAAATCCTCGCTAGAGAGACCCGATTCGTGCCAAGAATGTTACGCGAGGCTATTGAAATCAAGAAACACCCAAATTTCAATAGAGAAGATGGTTGGCAAGTACCACCGGCTTGGGATCCAGTCATTAAATTAATTAAATCCCAAGCCCAACGCAATACTGCAAGACCTCTGGACACCGTGAGTGAATACTGCGTGCATAGGGAATGTTATGATTAAAAAATCCAGACGGTAGTTCAAAAAATTTCAGACGGTAGTCCAAATAATTTCTTAATAACTCAAGTGACAAATAAAATCAATTAGTCACCCCGTGACCACGTCCACTGCAAAGTGTTCGAAACGTCGGGATATAAATAATGTCAAATATACGCGATTTAAACCGTTCAAAGTTGTTTAATTGCTATGTATAGTAATCGCGAAAACCTAAGAAAATATTAAAGTTAATTGTTGTCTGTTAATGATAAACCCACTGCTCTGCGCTGCGCCTGGTCTGCGCTAGCCCCGAGTCATTTCTTTCAAAAATTACGGTAACTGAATTAAAGAAGAAGCATTTACTGTACTAGAATATAATTAAATTCAACAAAGTATTTAGGGTAAGAGAGTTAGAGTTATTAGGTAGGTAGGTAGGTTATTAGTTAGGTAAGAGAGTTACCTAGAGGTATTTAGGGTTAGGGCGTTTGGTTACCAGTTATCTTTTCATTAAAACGGTTTATCTTGTAAAGAAGTTTATAGCGTAATGTAGGAAATGTACTTCCTTTGCAATCGCAATCGAAACGAGGAGGTTTCAATTATCTTCAGGGAGATTTCGAAAATCTAAGAGATTATGACCGTATATAATTTTCAAAAATATGAACATGAACCTAGACACCACACCACACTCAGTCAGGTCAAGCCTGTCCCTTTCAAACAGATACACCAGTACAAAAACTTTATAGAAGGGACGATTGACTAAAGAGCGCGCCACGAGCAGGAAGAATTTCGGTCGTTGACATGAGATCAGCCAAGACTGGACGGAAAAGAGATTTGTATAAAATCGTCAATTACCGACTACTCTACTAGACCCCTTATATTATTGAACATTAATATGAGCGGTCTCTATCTTTACCGTCCAGTCTTGGCTGACCTCATGTCAATGACCGAAATTCTTCCTGCTCGTGGCGCACGCTTTAGTCGCAACCGGTCGACCACAATCAGCGTGCTATGCAGCCTAAAGTCAATCTAGGACGTTTACTAATTAACTAACCTACCTAATTACTAGGTAGAGACAAGTATATTAATATGGGATTGAGTGTCGATGATGGCAGTGAAAATTGTCTTGTAGGTTTTGGGCAACGGAATTTCCCTATTTGTCTGGGATCTTTATCTTAGGATAGGGCTAGTAAAGGTCTCCAATTCTTACAAACAGTTAGATCGTCGAACTACTAGTACGCGTTAAGAATGCAGTGAATCTGATTATTTTACCTCGACTACTATCTGTTCGCGTTAAGAACGCATGTTCATTTACCGTTCATTTGGTTCCCTTTTATATGTTTTATTAAACGATAAATAATTAAACTATCTGTCTTAACGCGAACAGATAGTAGTCGAGGTAAAATAATCAGATTCACTGCATTCTTAACGCGAACAGAGTATAGATGGAATAAACGACACTTTTTTCCAAAACGTACAGAAAATAGCGAAATTTCTCTATCAACAGGCGCTGCTGTTGCCCAATACAATTCCAATTTCTTAATACCGTCCCATCGAGTCTTCGACGATTCTGCCAATTTTTGAAATGGAGAAATAATAATTAAATGAGTACCGAAAGTGGCAGTAAATCGATGGCATAAAAAATTTAAAGTAGGTTAACGTTCAGTTTCTCTGGTGACAATAGAAAAACAAGAAGTCCAGGGAAGCGGGACTCTGTCAACTTTGTGTTGATGTTCTTAGTAATTTAAAATTATTTATTTCAGTTATTCAAAAATAGTTTGTTTTGTTGATCGTGATTTGCTACCCATTTCATATTTTTTTGCTGCCCGTTTAGTCTTTTTTAATATTATTATAAGTCTGGGATCAGACTAATTGGAACAGGGCCGGCATGGTGGATTATGGACCGAATAATAAAAGACAGTAAAACAAACAGAAAGATTTGGTAAACATAATTTAATTATTCGTCGAAAATAACAGTTCTTTGACAAGTTTCTTCTTAATATAGAATGGAATGGTTTAGTGTGATATACAATAAGGTTTTCATATTCTATTATAAGACTATATACATACTCTTACTTTGTATGGGTAAAAAAACATGACTATAAAAATGTATTAGGCTATTTTCGCATGGATTGAAATGAAACACGCGTTGTATTGTTTGTTAGATGTCTTGGTCGACATTAAAATTATCCTCCGGTGTGTATCTATACAGGTGAGGTCGTTCGTGTCCACGGGCGGCTGATAGAAATACAGTCGCGCGACGCCGTGTGAACCACTTTTAAGCGATCCCATTTGAATTACTGGTCGCTTAGTCGCGTGTATACACGTACGGTCAGCTGCAGAGAAATATTACCCGCTATGTATTGAAATATATTTCTCATATTTCTTTCCTGCTGACTATACCCGCGTACCCGATGCCATGAAGGCAAGAGCACCGACCAAACATAGGCTAATTGGTCCGCGCTCGGAACATGAAAGGCAATATTGCTTTTACTATTTATGTAATGTGCATTATTATTTTTCACCCGTGCGAATAAAGCCTTTTAATGTTGTATATACTCCGACTGCCCATGTGCGGGATATTGACACGTGAATTTTTCTTTCCTATTGATATATTTTCACTTCGGTTATGACACGTCAACATTCTTTTATCGTTATTTTCACACAGGTGGGCTGGCGGGATAATACAAGTGATTTTTAAGTTCATTTTATTATGTACAATTCTTCTATAACTAGTGATCCTATATTATTATTACTTATTATGTAACTGAGCATATTATATTAATTACTTTAGTCTTGAACAGAAAACTACAAAAAAAATTAAATCAGACGTTTTAACGGTCATCAAATCGGCAGTTTCCTTGTTTTCTGATCAAAATTATGGTGATATTAGAGAATTATAATCAACTATTTATAAAAAAAAATAAAGCGAATTAGTTGTAGGCATAAATAATTTAATCTAAAAAGAAATTAAGGCAAATTAAACGAATAAAATATCAAATAAAAGATTTAAATAAAAAAAAATTAACACACACACACACACGCAAGCGTACAATAAATTACGATCATACAGAAAATTACAAATAAATTTTTCAATAAATAATTGTCACATCTACACATATTATGTTCTCGTCTCTTCCCATCAAGAGTACGATTAGAAACTTATTTTGCGTTTACAAACTGGTTAAATAGTTGCATCATTAAGTGAAAGAATAAGTTTGTTCTACAACTTTTTATTGATGTTAATTCCAATGGAACTAATAAATTAACACTGGAATAAATAAATTGGCAATGACTTGTAAAGTAGTTTGCATTCGTTTGAATGCTGGATTGGGCTATACAATATAGCAATTATTTAGTTACAAGCTTTTGTTCGCGATTTCATTCGCGTGGTCTACGTAAATACAATCCATCTATTTGCCAAGTTTAATCGGTTCAGCCGTATCGTAGTGATAGAGTAATAAACATTCAAACATCTTAACATTCAAGTATTCGCATGTCTCAACTGTCTATGTGTAGAAGTATCCTAGTTGAGTATGCCATTTAGGTATATGCGAGTTGAGTGGAGCTGTGTAGAGCTGTTCGGAGTGACAAAATATAAGTTACATGTAGTATGTATATATAACAGCTGTAACAACTAGTTTATAAATAGAAGCACGAGTCGAGCTCCGTATACATGTACGGAGCTCGACTCACTTACTCGTATTATTATCCGATTGTGGATCCATCAATTACTTTAATAAATTTAATTGATTTTTAGAATTCAATTATAACGTTGTCTTGTATAGGTGGCGTAACGAAAGTTGATGCTCATACAGATTGGCATGTAGATTGTTTAAAAAATACGAATCAGTTTTAAACAAGGAAGATTCTCTGAGTTTGGTCAGACATGGCGTTTGGCAGGGCCGGTGCCGTCTACAGTCACTCAAGCGGGCAACGAGTCAGTTTTTACAATCAATGGACGAAGACGATCTGTTTTTACTAATGGCACGCGGTTAGCTTATACTGGTCTGAGATGCTCACTCCCCGTGCAGTTCACCGCTCGCCGCCCACGAAGTTACTGTGGGCGCGTGTACGGGCGGGCGTGCTTTTGCTTGATTCGACCGCTTATTCCCCGCGCCAACTTGCACGCTGAAGCCCGCGTCGCCGCCTTCCATCGTCCGCGCATTCAATTCGGATACCCATTAGCGAGTACGTCGTCGCACCGCGAACGCGCCGCGCCCGCATTGTTACTAGTCAAACAGTGAGTACCTACGGACCTATGTTTCTTAGAGAAATTGCCGCGCGAGCGTATACCGCAATTCATCAACAAATATCAACTTAAGTGTGTGTTGTTCGCCCCAACTCTCGTTGTGCTTAACCATGGTAAAATAACCGAATAAATATTCTTTAGCTCAATAAACATCCTTACTAAAGCTAATGGTGCTACAAGTTTCATATTCCTAAGGATTTAATAGATCTCGTTAGAACTTTCCAGAAATATGAACTATTCACACGTTCGTTTCGCATCTTTACTGGATTTCCTTTGAATCAGTGCTTGAAAGACTTTCGTATATCTTTTAAGAGTTCCGTCTGAGCTTTTGCTGCGATGTTAAAAAGGAAAATAAAATCGAAAGTGATTTCAGAAATAAAATGTACAGATATAAATATGTAGTTGTATAATATTTTGTTTATATTTTTATAATATTGTAAGCAATATGTATTGTAGCAAATATATGCATTAATGCACAGTCAATGAATGTAAATCGAGCGGATCGCTATGCAGTTACATTTTAAAATATTCTTTGAATTTCTGACTGATAACCAACATCATGTTTCTGCCATCATCATCATATTCATTTTAGAGTCCTACTATTTCTTTAAATAGTTCATAGAAATAAAATAAAAATGGGAAAATATTTCAATATGAGATTCAAAACCAATTGTTGAAATGAGCGCCAAATACAATGCTTTTTGTTTCATAAAATATGATTGCTCTGATACCAGACATACGCATTGAAAGTAATTTTATTGATGAATGAATTTTACTAGTGTAGTATTAGCATTTGAAAATGTTAGATAAATTTCTCGGATCTTTTGATAGACTAATATATTTAGGGATCTATATATTAACGAATTGGTCTTGTATGTTCTTGAACACAGCAAATCTTTAACCATAGACAAGATTATTTTGACAAGATCAAGATTCTTGATTGATTGTAGTCTAACTTATATACAAATATACAATATTGTTAGCAACAAATATACTTGTTGCCTAATTTTATTGTAGTAATAGTTTAATCGTTGTTTACTCTAATTTTTTAATCTTTGCGTAAGTTTTGAGAATGCATTTTTATGCTATTGAGGATAAATACAACTTTTAGTATAACATTTGACATTTTCGCGTTTGTTCACACATATTTATCTATTTAAACGCGTCTCAACACGTACGTCTACCTGATCTATTTTACTCGACGTTTCGATTGGGTTGCACCAGCCATGGTCACGAGATGACTGAAGAGGCGGGTAGTTCACGTCGAGATTTGCGAGAAGTTTCATCAACTACCCGCATTCGGTCTTTATAGTCTGGAAAGTTGCGACACACAACACTCACAATAGTTGAAGTAGCGCCAGATCGCGGTGTTTAATTTTATTAAATTTATTAATAACTGGATTCCATGTTGAGGACAATAATAATTAATATCCATCTCCTCGATTAATTTTTTATGTTTGAGACTGATAAAAATTTTTAGTAATCGAGAAATTATTTTTTATGTTACGGCGGGTGTCGCGTGAGTTTGTCCATTATCTGAAATAGATAAAATAAATTTACTTAAGAAAATTTATTAACAAATTGTGAAATGTAATGTGTCTTTGTAATATGTAATATGTGCCACATTTACACGTACACAATAAAAATATAGATTACAATTACATTAACTTGTGCAATGTTTTGCTAACATTTTAATATAATCAAATATACATTATGAATAAAACAATTGTACTCTAAAACAACCTGCAACCTGTTTGCAACTGCCAGCATTCTTTTCAAAATTCGGCTGCACAACTGAACTAAAAATATAATTAAAAGTATGGAGATTAAAAAATAATAAAGAATAACGTGCATTTTTTATTTTTATTAAAATAAAAAATTCAAATTTCAAATTAATATGTAGATAAGACAAATTTTGTTTAACACAAACAAAAGTTATTCTTCACGTGATAATAAAGTATATTGCAATCAATGATGATTGCAATGAAACACCTCACATGAATGAGAGCGTTGTTTGCTGGATGCTGGATGAACACGCATGGAGTCTATATCTTGATACCTTCTTATTGCAGCTATATCTCCCTATTGCATTTCAACTGCGTAAATTTGTTTCAACCTACCATTAGCTATTTATTTCACGAACTGTGGCGAGATAGTGAATGTCGTGGTAATTAGCGATCATCGTGTGTGCGGGCGCCGTGTTTGTTAAGCATAATGGATGAAGATGCATGCAGTCTATGTCTTCCTGTTGCAGTCTCTTACTACGTAAATTTTTATTTAACCTACCATTAGTTATTTATCTTCCGAGCTGTGACGAGTTTGTTTATGTCGTGGTAGGCAGCGATCATCGTGTGTGCGGGCGCCGTATTCGCTGAACACGCTGGGTGCGCGCGCATGCAGTCTACGCCCTCCTGGCCGCGTCGCGCCGCTCTCATGTAGCGGAAGAAACGCAAGATCTCTGGATTGTCGGACACTGGGCGACGGAGCTCGTTGAGTTCTCTGTAATGAATGATAGATTAATTGAATTGGCGGATGAAACGGCGAAACAACAGAAAATACATTAGGCTGAGTTCTCGCAATAAGGTGAAATAAGGTTGCATTATTGCAATGACTTGGATCAGGTACATCCCTATGAATGTAACTGATTTCCAAATCCTAAAACCATGGAGTCCCTTCACGATTCTGAGTTAATTGTAATGAAAATTTGAGGGATACGTTTTATAAGAATATCTTGGAGATTTTCTTGAACTTTCAAACAATTCTGTTAAATACAATGATAATTTTAAAACAAATGGGTAACTGTCACAGAAGACTGGTAAAATGTACTCCATATCGTATTTCATTCTATTTTTTTATATTTATTCCAGGTAACTAAGGCCCATACAATATGTACCTTAACCTAGAACACATATAACATAATAAACGTAATTACTAATGGATTATTCTTGCTCGGCCTCGCTTTACTAAAGCGTCGGAACACTACGCCCTCTGGCCAAAAGCCAGGACTGAGGAACAGCTTCTGATGAACTGCAGCTGTATGCACTTTCGGTACACTTATGTCTCAAAGTTGCTGGACCTATAATAGGCATGATGACAGTATCAAAGAATTAAAGAATAAATGATTTTAGAGAAAAAAATATGTAGAAAGAATTCTAATAAATTAACCAGTTTTAATGTAAACATTGAGATTAATAATATTTTCAATAAAATAAAAGTATAAAATACTGCATTCGGCCATGTTAACTAAAACGCCAATCAGAGCGAATGACGTCACGCCTCATGAAACATCACCGTGTCGCTTGAACTTCGATTGATTTACCTACCTAAGTTTACCTAGGTGTAACGTCACAAGCGACGCCATGACACCTGCGAGTGTTTTCGCGCATAATTCAAAGTAGATAGAAAAAAAATGCATAATTTGCGTTAAAACTTATTTTATTGCTGAAATAATGTTATTTTCGGAAACAGTAGACGTGAATCTACATTATAGAAGCGGATTTCAAAATCCGTCATCATGCCTATTGGACTCTATCTGTTTCAGCTTGTATATGTATGTTTATTTTTATTATGTCGATGTTGATACTTAAGTATTCATAAAACACTCTGTTTAATCATACAGTATAGAGACGATACAGACTACGTGTTAGACTATTTGGAGATTACTACGTCTAGACAGACAATGAAATATACAAGCAACACGTAAAGTGAATTAGGATGAAAATTTCGCAGACTGATATTAACTTTATTACGGTCGTATAAAGTGCAAAATTCAATGAAATGAATACATAGTTGGCGAAACTGAAAGAACCTGTGCACATTTTATAATTTTGTTGAATAGATGAAAATAAAAGTAAGTTTCTGTCTGTATATAATTTTCTTTTTTGGGGCCTGTCTTTTGCCATTAGTTGTAATTAAGAGGCGATCTCTTATTTAAAATTTAGATGTCTATTAATATGCATTCGTCTGACACTCAGTTGGCATAGTTTTAGTACGTCATTTCTACGAAAGCCGACATTACGTTTTACTGTTCTAAAGTCTATGTTCACCGCCAATAAGTTGTCGGTTTGAGTGACTCAAGGTAAGTTTTTGAATCCATCCAGGAAATGTGGCGTGTTACGCTTTCTGGCCACGAAAACCAATCACGCCTCGAAAGAATGTTGCTGGTAGTGAAGGATTAGAAAAATGGAAGATCTTTTGTTGAGTCGGACTTGGGCTTAGAAGTATCCGGTAAAATTGTTACCTGCTTAACTGCGCTGACACCAAGTTGCTATAAGGCGCGTACTTGGCAGGACTAGCGTACATGAGACATATTAGCTGCTCGCGGCACGCTTCCAACTTCACGTCGCTCAAGCTCTGCCCGCCGATGTTTGAGCCATCGTGTACTGCGTTCTCTGAGGGTGTTAGACCTGCAAAAGAAAATGATGGCAATTGTAGTTGTGAATAGATCTATACTCTTAAATTTAGAGAAGTGGCGAGCGGCCCACGTGATGCTAAGTAATCATCATTCAGCATGGAGGGGTGTGCTGCTGACCTTGAGAAGTGCTATCTACTTTTTAACATTGTTTAGTGGAAAAACCTCAGATATTAGAATCTTTCATTGCACAACTTGCATATGGTAATGAGCTTAGATAGAGAGAGAGAGAAAATTGTACACGTTTAGTTAGACGTGTACCCATTCACAATTGTAAATTTGATAGTGGAGTGTAGGCTTTCTCGGCCGGTGTCCATATTAATTGAATCTTCCGGGCTACTTCCGGGCTCTTGAGCCCAACGAGAGTTGCGCTCGAGAAGAGATAACGTCTCTCCGAAAGTGAACGCAGTCGTCACTGAAGATGTCAACCGCAGTTGTTGACGAAACGTTTGGAAGAAAGAGAAGAGATTCCAGAAGAACTCGGCCAAGTAGCCCGGAAGATTCAATTAAAATGTAAATTTGATGTTATGTATACCTACTTGTATATAAGTGTATATAAGCGTAACTTGTATATAATTGTATATGTATATAAGTGACAATTACCGTATAGAAAATGTGTATTATAAATATAAATTACATATACATTATCATGTTATTATATAACAGCTCCCTTACACAAGAACACAGCACGCAAGAAGTGTTTTATAAGAACAGGTGGACTGCATCACAGTTGGTTGGGAAAAACTGTTTAAATCTAAATAATTGCCATAAACAACTGACCATACACAACAGTTCAGGGTACCTAACTTCTATTTTAGCTACATGTACTAATATGCTCTGCAGTGGGATATTATAGGCCGATATTGAACTATAGGGTAAGTGAGAGAATTGCACGGAGAGCGGGCGGCTGGTCGCGTTTGCGTCTCACTTCAATGTCACCTTGCCCCCGCACTCCTGCAACTGCGCAGGCGAGGACTCACTTATATTGGTTCCCAGGAATTGCTAACGCGAGAAAGGCTAAGTTCATTTACAGCGCAGTTTATTGTGAATTTTCATGTGAATATTTAAAACGTGCTTTTAGCTTACCAAGCCTTGCAAAGATGCCATCCAGCCGAGATAACACAGGCGAGTAGAACGGATCGTAATTACTCAGAATCATTGATGAAGCTGGAATTTTCTGGAACACCTGAAAATTTAAATAGAATCTGCTTACTCAGGTCTTGTGATTGTACGTTGAATTTTTTAACATTTTTCTCATAAACGATTAATGTTGATTAATTCAAAAGAAAGATGATTTTTTTTATCCATTAGTGGCAGAGATACAGATAGTCAAATCTGATGGTAAATGGCTTATTGCTCGCACAAGAGAACATCATTTGCAACCTTATTAGCTTATTAGGTTTGAACATCAATTATTATTCAGCCTGCCGGAGCCTTCAGTTATTTTAATGAACAATGCTTTATACCATTCCATGCAGGTGAATAGAGCGCCTGTCCAGGCCGGTAAAAATGCAGAACTGATTGCCTGACTTGACAAAAACGGCATTGAAACTAATGTCCAGATGCTGAAAGCAGACTTGATAAAACTAGTGAAAGAGTACAAGGCGACAAAAGTGCGATACGAGATAGACGAACTGGTCTAGAGCCGGACATCGCGATCTCCGACCTCCGCCTTACCATTGTCAGTAGGTACAATGCCATCGAGTTAATATGAGCCCAAATTAAAGCTGAATGTTGAAATTGTCTTCCTTTATAAATATGTAAATGTCTTAAATAAGTAAAATTATTATTATTATTTATTACATTGCCGCCCCCCGGGAAGAAAATTCTGGCTACGCCAATGATGGCTATATACATAATCTGTTTCTATGACACGGGACAAGATTCCGATTACGTGGCTTTAATAGTGGACCTGTGAGAGGCCATCCGATGTCTTGTGTCCACCATGCGCAAACTTACAAAGCACCTTATATATTTGTCCATTCGGTCTTTTGACTGGTATACTTATTATATTTGTTATTTTAGAGAAACTAGGTAAGATTATAATTTTAAGGTAAGAGTATTAGAATTTGTTTATTTCATTTGCATATTTATTTATTTATCATCATACCTTATAGTTATTGGCTGTAGACATTTGGTTCTTGTAGTAGCCATTTTTCGTCGGGAGATATGACACCTTCTGTTCACTTGCTCCGAACCTTTAATTATAGAAAAAAATAACCTTTATTCAGAGTCCACGTGGTGAATTTTACTCGAAACTATTTACGAGACTATAATTGAAAAACTATACCTACATGTCAGATACCCAGTGGAATACAATTTTCGTTTTTTACATTACACGTTTCAAGGCAAAAGCGACGTATGTCAGAAAAACTGCTTCTCTCAATACTGAGCCTTATTATTTTAATTTGGCGGTCGAAATTAGAAATTATGCTTTTCGTGAAAATGAACTATCACCAGACCTTTTATAGTCCATTGTACATCGGCCTCCATGTACTGCTGGACACGGGCCTCCCCATGAACATTATCTTATGCACGAGGGATGTATGGTCTTATAATGCCACGCTGTCCAAGTGGGTTGACGAACCCACTCTTTTAGCGGTGATTTTAGATTTAGTTGCTCAGGGCTTGTGGAGGCAGCTTTGTTGTCCCTTAGTCTCTCATTACAGCGACGGGAAGAGATGAGGTGGTAATATTTTACCACCTCATCTCTTCCCGTCTTAAAGCCGGCCGACGCCACAAGGCCAGCATACGTGTGATTTTATATCAATATATTCAAAGCCTTATAAAAATAAGGACTACGAAAGGCCGGTCAATGCTTAGAACTGACCCCGGATATCTCTTCGTTCGCCCCCGTAAAGACCCCATTAGGTTAAGACCGGTCTAGTTAAAAGGAAATTTGATTTGACGAGGATAATAGTTTTAAATGTTAATTTCATTTGTTAATGCACTTAACCCACTACCGGTATCAAATGTTTTAATCCCTTTCAACCCTTTTCTCTAAATGGGATTCAGAGAGTAGTTATTTCCATTAACATTTATTACACTAGTATCTAATTTATTATGTTTCATAGCGGAAACAAAATTATGATATTCACTATACTCTATGCCATTTAGCGTGGCAATAGCCGTCATTGCTTCTACTTTCATTACGATGTTGCAATTTGTTAGCGTTAGTATCGCTAATTAATATGAATCTGTCGCAAGTCTTATATCGCTAGAGTATCATAATACTTCGACACGAAATAAACCGGCTAATCTCACAAAAATACGAAATTGACGAAAATCACTCAGTGAATTTACAGTCATAAATATTATAATTACTTATTTTACATTATTCTAACATACTATACTTATTTTATAATGAAAAATTAATAAGTGTAATGGAGCATTTTCTATAAAATACCACTTTGTATTAAAAAATGTTCGAAATCCCGTATATTGAATATACTTAAATATGTATGTTTATTTTAACAAATAAAACAAATTATAAACAGTTACAACTTACTACAATTTCCGCTTAAAGCATATTAAAGAAATTGCGTATTTAAAAAATAAACTTACACCTTTTCGTTTCACGTGCTCGTCGCGTCAGGAGCGTGTAACCTATTTCCGTCAGCCATCTTGTTATAAATTAAAACAACATTCCGTGTCGGAGTGCGCTTGCGTTCGTTGGAGTTTCGGAAGGGATCAAGTGTTATATTTAAGTTGCTTTTGTTTGTTTTATTTTTCTTTATTAACGTTATTTGTTAGTTGTTATTTGTTGTTACGTTTGTACAAAAGAGTAACGCATGGAATTAATAATAAATATCGCAGACAGTGACACTTCAGAGTCCAGTTCTGATAGGGAGGACTCGGCTTAATTATATTGTATTTTTCCGCGTATTTAAGGTAAAAAAATTGTTGGATGGTAAAATAATGAAAATTTTCCTTTTTTTGCATCTCAAAGCAAAAATTTACTTATACACGATTTCTCCCTTAAGTTTTTATATCCAAATATTAATCATACTAAATTAAAATTCTGTGCTCGTTTCTGTCCTTTTTATTTTATTTGATTTTGAAAATTATCATCAAAATTTGATTTTCTTCATAAATGTAAGTCGAAGTTTATTGTCATTTATTATTGTGGGATCGGAAAGTAATGAACATATTTTAAGATGAAGAAGATATAAGACATAATAAAGGAATAGGGTTATCAAAAAGTAGAAGAAATGATATTTTGTTTACAAAACTGTTGGTGAAAAGCACCAACTGTCGTGAAGAAGGGCTGAACGATTTATGTATTAAAATATCATAGCTTATTTCACGTTTTAAAGAAAAATGGACATACTAAACACATCTAGCCTTATAGAAAGTGTTGAAACCCCTCCATTTTTTTAATGCCACTTTTCGATTTTCCTTGCCATACTGTGCGGCGTCCAGAACTAATGTACATGTACGAGTACAACCACCACGAAACGTAATCCACCTTCGAGCCATGAAATAACTATATTAAAAGGCAAAAAGGTTTAAGGTTACATTGGTCGTTGGATTAATAGTGAGATCATTATTATAGTTTCTAAGGGCAAATCTTTTAGAGTAAAAAAATAAACTCACCATTAAATAAAAATATCAATAAAGATGTTTTTATGAAGCAACATAATTCTTCTATTAAATAAACATGGTTAAATTTTAATTTTATCGAAACAACCTGACTGAAGTAATTGACTCGTGTGGCCAATTGGAAAATTACGTAGGCAGGCACCCCAAAATAAACAAAATTCTGTTAATTTACCTAATACGATTGAAAGTTATGAAATTCAATAGCTTTGATGTTATTTGATTCGGTGAAAGGGTAAGGAAGCCATGTTAAGTAATTGGTGACAAAGCAGAATTGGTTCTTAGTTGTATAGAATCTAATGAGGATACCAATTATTTTGTTAGACACAAACATGTTATTAATATTAGCGTTTGCGTTCATTTGCAATTACCCGAAATAACTCAAGAAACGGATAAACATTGGTTCAAAAAATCGAACAGTACCGATGTTATTATGTGGTCCAAGTACAGTCGACCATGTTGAGAACTTCAAAGTTGAGTTTCAATTTGACATTAATTCTACAAAGGCGATTTTAGTTTGAAAATCTAACCTGCCAGTTTATATATTTAGTGGAACAGCCAACAAGACATACTCTGAAACCAGAGTAAATAAAATAATTTATAATTCTACCTAATTTATATTTGTATTGTGACTATTTGTTGTTACAAACGAATAGAATTACGGTTATTAAACATTGCTATGAACATAAAAAAAAAACACAAATTTGTACTAATATTATTCCCAGACTTGCTGGATGAAATCTTCACAAGAGATAATCTCGCCTTTTGTGCATCTTTTATTCTTTCGTTTTTTTTATTTATTTCATGGTATGTGTGTACGATTAATTATTAAATAATTGTTCTTGCGGTTGCGTTGCAAATAATTTAAACGCCTAGATGGCCTGTTAATACTAAGTATTTAGCAGAGAGGCATAATACGAGTAGATACTTTAGCCCAATTTACAAGTATACGATGTTCCACAGAAAAGTAGCGGTAATGTTAAAGTCGTAAAAAATGATTCGTTTAAGTGAAAGAAGGCCGGTGATACTGCCGTATTAGTATAACTAACATTAAAAAGAGCATAAACGCAATAGTTGGTAATACTAACGACACTACTTTGCATCCCACAGCCGACTGGGCGCGACCAACCAACTGAGTTACCCTTCTCTCACGGAAGACTTCCGTGTAGTACACAAAAGTGCTTCAAGAGTGAGTAAAAGTTGCTAAAGTCCATTTCATCACATCCCATCGATCAGGAAGTATAATTGAATAGAGGAAGTTTCTCCTCCCATTATACTTCCTATTCTCATTCCATCCAATTTCATGTCAATCTATCTCGATAAAATGAGATTATTATACTGACTTCTATTCTCCCCGCCTCCATGAAAGAAAGTGGTTTTTAACAGGATGAGAAAAACTTTCTATTCTCAATCCCCAATTCTTTTTCTAATTCCATTTCTAAATTCCGAAAAATAGACGGCACATTCGCGGGCTCGCCAACGTTCGTTGCTTCTAACTGATGTTGGCATGTAGGATGTCCGTGGCCGGCGTGTTAATTAGGTAATCCTAATTACTACTAGGTGGACTGTTTTTCCCGTCTGCTTCCTTCATTCTATAAACGGCATATAGAAATAGACAAGTAGACGTTTGATTTATAGCATTTATTTATTTGAAAAATATATATTAGTAGGGTCGCGAAGAGACCGTTCGAGACCTTGCACACAGCTCTCACGCATATGCAAGATCCCGAACGCATCTACACCATACAGCTCTTTTCTTGTGTGGTAAAAATGAAGTTACAAAAATAGGGTGATGTTTGAATTTAAATATTAACAGAGCTATCTCGGCAACTTTAGTTCTTCGTCGGATTATGTCCAGCACAGAGATTCCGAGCATTGCTCTTTCCATCGCTCGCTAAGTGAATTTCATCTTGTGAATCAGGCCTACTGTCAGAGACTACGTTTCGACACCATAAGTCATAAGTTCATAAGGCAGGATGCACCGATTAAAGATTTTCGTCAGTGGTAGTAGCTCGACGAGGAAAGCAGAAGACTATGTGTGGTCCTTGAGAGTCGGTCCTTGGGAGAGACCTATATGGTAGGCCTCTCTATATTTTTCTGGATATATCCTGCAGTGCAGTGGAACCCAGGCTTACTTTATGGTATGATATTAGTAGATTAAATTAGAATGATCAAAAATACTTAAAACTCTCACCTGGACATATCAATATTTGACAGGTCGTTGACCTCGTTAGGGGACGCCCCGTAACCATCTTGGGGGTACGCGTACACCCCAGCCTGTTCGGTTTCGTATCCCATGAAGTCCTTGTTGTCGTTGTTATAGGCAGTTTGGTCATCAGTATTAGCTGGTGGATAGCTCGCTTGGCTCGAAGTAGCTGATAGCTGAGATATGCCTGAAAAATACGTTATCTGTTTTTAAATATTCGTTATTATAAGTAATTATCAGCCGTGGCTAGAGGATGTCTTACACTGCTCTTCCCTGTTTGTGTGATGGGGAGTCTTGGGATAACCCTATATCCAACAGCGAAGAGGTATTTGGCATTTAGCCCAGTTGGTAGTGCCTCTACCCGCTGTGTACAAGGTCCTGGGTCGATTCTTGGTCACACATTAATTAATTTGTCTGGGTAGTGCGTTCGTCTTTGTAAGTGTTTCTGAACCCAAGGACACAGGGAATCCTAATGTGGGCCATCGAGTGTGGTGTTATGTATTTATTAACATATTTTATAGGCATAGGCTCTCCTATGGTATCATCCAATTGGCTATCAACACCGGCACTGTGTTACACTTTTTTACACGCTTTTGACACCGGATTTCCAGAATAAAATGCATCTGTAAGTATGACTTGGCCAATTCAACTAAATGTAGCAAATTCAAATATTTATTTGCATAAATATGGTACAATAATTGTTACAATAGATAATAGTCCCACATGTTTTGTCAAGTGCCCGGTAACGAAACAAAAAGGTGTAATGTACAGTACATTTAATTACGTTTCATTGCAGTAACGCTATTACTTGATAAATTTGTAGCAATCGAAAGGTATTTATAAATAAATAAAAACTTGTAGTTATATACGTATTTATTATGTGGATTATAATTAATAGTACCTATATTAAATATATACAAAAGCTAAATCTCAGTCTGTACGTCCATTCATCACAAGAGGCTGAGTTGAGGTTCCCGATCCCGTGGCGCACACTAAAACAATGTTCATGTACGAGCTCAACTACTAACTATTAAACGTAGCCCGCCTTCGTGAGATGAAAGAACTTTACTATAATTGAATATATTTTCTCGAATCCTCCAAGTTGTTTACCTTTCGTTCTGTATAGAAGGTACGTACTAAAAAGTTGCCCAACAAAACTTATATTTGACTCGCAGCCAACTTAATGAAAAGAGGACATCCAAAGTTTTCACAATAACGAGTTTGACGTAAGCTTACCTTTGCCGAGTATTTTGCCAAAACTTCCCAATATGCTGGGCAGGAACATTGCGAGGAGTATGCTCTTGAAAACTTGGGCGCCAATTAGGAGGGGTAGAAAGAACTTCTTCAAGCCGAAAGCTGCAAAGTTAAATGTTTATTTAAAAACTCATTTAGCAGTCTGTTCAGAGTGCTTCAAAGCCCCTTTGAAATGTACACGCTAAACAAAATTTTAAGGAAAGTTTTCATTGATTCTTGGAATAATTGGTTTGATTTGTGAATATATTAAGTCATTATTTCCCTTATCCCACTCCGAGCAACTGAGCCGATCAACTAGTTGTACCTACTGATTGATTTCGGTCCAGGCACTTGTTTCAATCAAACCAACTCATTGTATAAAATTGTATTGATGTATAATTATTTGTTTAAATATTCTCAACTGAACTGCTGAAACGATCTGAATGAGCAAAATGATCTGAAGATTCATAAATTGATCGTTAGTTTAACTACAAATTAAAAAAAAATGATTTAAGTCTTTGTACTTTCAGAATTTTTTTGGCTTCTGTAGATCTAGTCAGAAAAAAATAATGGTTTATTAGCAGAGGTCGGAATTAGGTAGTGTGATTTATGTACTTGCAATGATATCATAGAGCAAAAGAATAATATGAATGTTCCTCAAATCCCGGGATTTCAGTTTAAAGCGTATTAAAAATACGATGATTTGAAAAGTAATAAAATGGTGTATTGTAGATAGAATTGTAGGTTAATGTTTGTAAATATAAAAACTGAAACTGAATGTTAACGTGTGTAAATCATTAATATATTAAGTACTATTGAATAATTTTGTTTTATCTTATCTTTAAGATATCGATACAACCCTAAAAACCACCATGGTACCTACTTGAAGATAGTAAATAAATATACTATTGACAATAAATTACGGTTCCCGGGGTTATTATTCAGAAAATCTCAGTAATGTCCATGTTAATATCGACATTTCGTTGCAAGTACATAAATCACCCTACCCAATTCCGACCTCTGGTCGTCTATCCGACCAACCAAGTAAATTGTGAAGAAAATTATATGTAGTAGATCCGTCCTAATTGGTCAGTTTTGTTGGCTTAAGTGGATATTTCTTGAACAAAAAATTATATTTGCCTTTATTCCCAAAAGTCGAATACTTACATCGAAATCCCATCAATCTAGCTGCTTTTGGTAAATTAATGGACAGTATGTGTGTGTCAACGAAATTCCTCACTTTTTGAAGCAATCTGTATTCATACGAAAATTTGCTAAATATTGCTCTTCCTTCAACTGCCACATCGCTTCTCTTTTCAATTTCATTCTTATCAATCGGCTTGATTTCAACACCATCGAAAATTTCGTATCGATCTTTATTAAAGACATCGTCTAATAATTTCTCGACCTCGTTTTCCAACTGGTGCTCAGTTTTATTTACCAGTATAATTTTTTCCGTAAACGTTCCAACAGTCGTTATAAAGTCTTCCAGGAAACTTTGTGATTGTGTCTCTTTGAGCTTGTCTTCCTTTGAAACTCGACTACTCTCAGCCTCGTTAGACTTCGACTCATTATTATTGTATTTCTTACTACTAGTGTGACAACTATGGCAGTGCTTAGATTCTAATTTATTGTCTACATTGTTTACATCTGTTTTGGTTACTTGACTTTCATCCTTAAGTATAGTCTGACAGTTACTTTGTATTACAAAAAGAAATATGTACAATATGACTACGATTATTCTCTCTGGAAACCTCCATTCTAGTCGTCTGTTATTTCCTTGCAATTTTATTGTTACAAGGTCCATATTTGGAAGATTCTCTCTCAAACGTCATCACCGGTAGCGTCTTCAGAATATTTCCATATATTCATTGAGCGGGAAATCTGTAACCAAAGAGAATGATAATGAATGGAAAAAATCTAAACCAATCACAATCTGTACATAGATTGAAGAATTATTGGATTATGGCGTAAAATTCCCATCATTGTTAAGTAATGTGAAAATGTAAGAATGCTTGTTCCATTTTAATGGGAAAGTTATAGAAATAGTATCGTAATTCATGAATCTTGCTATTAATTTTCTCTATAACCAAAACAATTGCAAAAGTTAAGTCATTACAGCTGAAGAAGCTAGAAAAAGTAGTTTAAAATCCATCCTTATAATGACTTTTTCTTTGTTAGGCAATTTATCTGAAGTCAGTAAAGGAATTAGGTTACATTCTACACTAATGGGAAAAGCATTGTACCTATCAAACCAAACTTAGGCGTCAATATTGAAAGATATATAGACACTATAGGTATATAAAAACGATATGGAAAGTATATAGAAATATCGCTCGCCCCGATCGCGATCCCGCCGTGCTCTCCCAAAGCAACGCCCTAAACCGAGGACCGTTCTTTCCCCCGGTCTACCGGCGGGGGAGGCCTTAGTCTTCTGTGTGAGAAGGTAACGTGGCCAGTCGAGTGCGCCCGTCGGCTGTGGGAATGCAACGTGCACTCCTCCCTACAAGTCGATGTATGTTTACAAATATAGAAAATGTAAATATGAATAACCTTTACTCGCTATCTGAACTGCTATCTGAACTACATTTCGCTGCTTTCTTTAGTTCAAACGGTTCCAAGGTAACCTGCCTTGTATTCCGTTCAAAGGTTTGAAGGTTCAAACTGTATCTAACTATTCCAAAGACGTATGAATACCGAAGCGGCAACAAAATATAATTACGCGACTGATAACGCTATTTGATATAGGTAATATATCTAACACTGCGCTAACAAGCGCACTGTGGGCGCCATCCGACCAGGTGGATCGACGACTTGAAGAAATTCTCCGGTGGTGGTGTGTGTGGTATGTGGTGACGAGCCTTGGGAGAGGCCTATATCCAGCAGTGGAGAGACATAGGCTGATGATATGGTATGGTAAATATGAAAAATTCCTGCTTGTTCGCTTAAAAATTTACATGACTACTTTCAAAGTATCCCGTTCTAAGGTAGTCTAAAATTGAACACTAATAAATAATAATAATTAATATAATAAATACCTTTTTTTGTATAAAAAATACATAACATACCACTTTCCCTCTTATTCTAGTTCTCGTACTGCTTCTACTAAATATAACTACTTTATGTATATTGTATAAAGACTTATGATGTGTATATCGTATATTAATACACGTAATAATCTATCTGAGATCAAAATATTTAATTCGTCTCTATCTAAAGGTTGTCTGACAGAGATCGCGTCCGTTAGATGAGGCTACCGGTTGTGCATTTTTGTGTCTACAATGTCTGTTATTGTTTTTGGTGTGCGATTAAGAGTTTTATCTGTCTATCTATGCTTAATACAACAATGAAGAATTTATATTAATAGGTTTAAGCGATATTTTTCAGACAAACCATAGGATACCTAGAGATAAGTTTGAAAGGAAATTAGTAGTGTGAACATCCAACTGTATTTACCTGTTCGGAAGAAGTATGGGATGGATACCGAGGCATCGATAAATGACTGGCGCCTTTTAACGAAACACTAACAACATTATTTATTATAGGCAAGTATAAAAAGATTAACATCTTTATCTTTTACGATAATACTCCCCCATACTTCCACGTGGATACAATAAATAGATGGAACAGTAGGCCATCTTCCTTGGTGTATAATGGTTAATTTACAGGAGCGTTACTGGAACGCGAGTTTCTTGATCATCGGGCAAAAGCTAGTATAAACAACTGTTATCATCATCTGATCACTGTTATCCCTGTTATTATAGAGGTTTTTATCATCACAATATTCTCGCCGGAACCGTTCGAGAAACTCTCCTTGTGTGAATGAGCCTTTAATTAAATACGTACACATACAAGCTTTTATACAATTATATACAAACGGCGTGTTGATGCAATTGGTCGTGTCGGCCGATTTGAGAATAGCACCAACCCAACTCTTTCCGTGGGAGTCTAAGTTATAACAATGCCGCTACCACAGGCGCTGAGGAACTTACAGCCCCTCAAAAGAGTGGACGCCAATCAACTTGGTTAGCGGGGCGTTGTAGGACCATATAATATCCATATCCATTATGGCTATATGATACCCATATCCATTATGGTTATATAATACCTATATTCATTATGGTTATATAATACCCATATCCTTAAATCGCAGTAATGTCAAACGAACGCAGCCCCAATAGTCAAGTGATTGGACACTAAGTAATTATGGAAACAAATCTCTGCGCCGCCATACTTTTCTTTCTATGTACTGTGTACGGATAAACATACCTGTTCGAGGTAGGTTAATGAAACAAGAAAGCTAGACGATAAGGAAGAAAGGAAGAAAATTTAGGGTAACTCACGTCACCGTCATTGGACTTGACGTTTATATAAAGCATTATGTGGAAAGGTGCGAAAATCACTTATTACTGTGACCCTACGGTCAAACAGCCATAAGCGCTTTTCCCGGAACATAGACTTTGTTCGTAACATAAAGATTAAAACATAATCATAGTAAAATATCTACAGGTTTCAACAAGTAATTTAAATCCTTATACTCGTATAGAAATTATTTTCAGACATTTTCAAATACATACTCGTATTTCTATTTGGTTTATTATTTGTAACAATAAGGCACCAAGAGACTTGTATTTATTTAAGCCGGATTTAAACTGCGTCCCCTCTGATGAATGGAAAGGGCCCAATGAAACGTCCCTTTGAGCCAGAAACAAGTTACATTAAACGAAAATTGGTTGTAATCAGTTTCCATTAAGTTTTCACGAACCTTAAATCTTTTCAATAAGGGATTAGAAGTAGGTAAATGCAGATTAGGTTAAGTACGAAATTGGATTTTATTAATTCACACGAGTGAATATTTAAGAAAGTTATTTGCTAAGTTTTTATTATGCAAAAAGATAAGCGTTAACTGTTTGGAACTACTGCAATACGTGCTAATATCAGTCAGTTATTAATAATGCTACCTAAGGTCCTTGTGGCTGTATGGTGTTCACCGGCTTTAATATAGCACCACCCTATCTCTATTAGAATAGCACGTCGTAAAAGGTTACTGAGGTATATAGGACAAGAAATAGATCAATTTATTGTGACATAAATCCTAGTAGAAAACCGACTGTGCCATCATATGTGGAACAGTGCGTAGATGAATTCCGTTATGTCACTCGGAAATGTTCGGAATTAATTTGTTATAAACAATTTTAAACAAAACAAATCGTTTTTTTTTAGTTTTTGGCTTATAAAATGGAAACTAATGAAGCAATCTTAATGATATAAATAGGCGATTTATAGAGAATAAAAATATGAACAAAATGTGAGGTCGAATGACTCGATAGGAGAATTAGCAACGGAGAAAATCCGGAAAAACTGAAAAATTCAGTGTTTCTTAAAAAAAATCACAATTCGGCCATTTTTACACTTACAGGGCTGAATCTGCGCAAAAATATAATAATTTATAGGTACTTTGTGTGTGCAAAACTCCGACGCTGTCCGACTAATAGTTTTGGCACAACCGTAATTTTAATTTTTCAATGCGCTATTTTGCAGCAGGTCTGGATGTGTTATAGATCATCCGATTACAATTTTTATAAACGGATTTAAAAGTAAAAGTGTAGTGTAACAAAACGTATATTTTCATTTCCCCCTAAAATGCTGCGTAACGGGTCGGAAAGATGACTAAAAACTGATTCATTTACCCCAAAATCGAGTAGTGGGGTAGAAGGGGATCTAAGGAGAGGCGTATACTCGTATACGCGAGCAACGTTGAAATATTTAATTTAAATATCTCAGAAAATACTGGAGCTATTTTATTAGTTTTTCTTTTTATTTTGGGGTAATTGAATCCGTTTTTAGTCTTAGTTTCATTCATTAGTTTCATTAGACAATTGCTTCATTAGTTTCCATTTTATAAGCAAAAGATTAAAAATAACCCGATTTTTTGTTTAAAAATGTTTATGGCAAATTAATAGACAACATTTCCGAGTGGAAAACATAACGGAATTCATCTACGGACTGTCCTTCATATGATGGCACAGTCGGTTTCCTACTAGGATTTATGTCACACAATCGCCAATACTTTGTTCTATTGCTTGGCCTAATAACAAAGCTGCATTTGCTGAGGAACTACACCACCTCTAAAGGAGTGGACTCGCCAACCCGCTTGGCCAGCGTGGCGTTTTAAGGTCATACATCCCTCATGCACAAGGCAATGTGCATGAGGAGGCCCATGTCCAGCAGTGGACGATTAAAGAGCTGATGACGGTGACGGCGGCGACAGTCCGTAAATACGCTGCGTATCTTTGAATGATTATAAATTGGTAAATCTCATTCATTTTCGAAATGCGTTCAAATAATTACCGCTATTTTTAGATAGAGCTATATGTATTTATTAATTGCTTTCACGTATAAAACTATTAATAATTATGGAACATGATAAAGATAATTAATAATTATGGACAAGTAAAGACACAGCAATCTAATACAAATATTAGTGATCGTTACATTTATTCATTTAAAATTCACTGCACTAGTAATTTGTACAAATGGCGGACTTAATGCTGTAATGCATATTCTACCAGTCAACCACCAGATCAAACAGAAATAGGGACGTGGGTGCAATGTACGAGGGAGAGTCAAAACTTTTCATCATAACACACCTTTAAGGTTGTCCATACTGCCTTCTACGCATTCATGCTTAGAGTTGGTACGACTGTAATCATGTGTGCGCCATCTGATCCCGATCTATATGGCTCGTGTACTCTACTCTTTAAAAACACACACATATATATATATATATATATATATATATATATATAATATATAACCCTTTTTAAAACAGGTTCAAACTCATAGAAATGACACGATCAGTGGAACATTAATGGTAACGTTTATTAATAGTAGCGCAATTTGTTTTTAATGGGAATAAAGCTCAATTTAGACTTTTCTGAACTACTTCATAAATACAAAACGGTAGCTGAATGGAGGTTCTACCGTCGCTCCTTGTGGTTGCGCATTCGCATGCGCCAAGGAAAAGAGAAGATATGGCCCTGGTCGTTAAAAAATTTGCAATTATGATCCGTGAGTTAAGTACCCGGTGACTAGAATTACGAATGATTTTCTAAATGAGTTACTATTTCCACACTGCTCTATGTTATGTTACGAAAATATGTTAAAAAACATTTTTTTTAATAAGCTAGATAGACTGTAGATTGCCGGAGGTCTTCCTTCCAGATATACTGATGAGGAGACTCCCAGTAATCAATGCACAATATAATAAGTTTACTGACGAGAAAATGTACTGCAGATTGGCAGTTAAAATTTATAATGTTTCAGTGTATGTTTTTGGATTTACCTAAATAAATTAATTAAAATAACTCTTCCCTATTACAGAACACTGCACGATCCTCCTTGTCCGACTTCTTGCATGAGATATTTGAATATTTCATTCCCCTTGCCTCGTGTTCATACTCAACGAGAGGTCTTCTCAAGATGTATTTATCTATTTAAACGGGTCTCAACGCGTATGGTTAACTTACTTATTTTACTCGACGTTTCGGTTGGGTTGCACCAACCACGGTCACTATATGACTGAAGAGGCGGTTTCTCAAGATTTTCCCTCAAACCTCTTTTTCTCAGATATCAGTTAACTAGGAGTTATGACAAACAATTTACTAAGCGTTGGTTGAATTATGATGCTTCGTGTCGATTTTATTTTACTTTCATTCTCTGTCTCTCTTGAAATATACAAACAAAGTCGCCACTCGACTGTACGAGTCGTTAGCCGCATGCGGTCGTCTACTGCACCCATATTGATGTGGCCAGACCATTCTTTAAGGTCGTCAATTTATCTCCTTTTCTGGCGACCTGGCACTCTCTTTCCGTGGATCCTATCTTCTAGGATCAATCTTGGAAACTCCTTTACGGACGACTTGAAGATTACGGCGAAGGATAGACGAAAATTTCACCAACTGACCGCCAAACTTCATTTTGAAGATGACACCCCATGGTGATGATGATTTATATTGGTTGTTGAGTGTATGCGGCGACCACCTCATAGGGACGACAAAGTGTAAATCGCATGACAAAGTGGGATCACGCGAACGGCCGCATCACTGTGCTGGTCACCGGCTGCCGACGTCAAATGTCTGGTCGCTCCGCCAGCCGATTAGCTGCATGATACAGTCTGTGCACATTGAAATGTCTACCAATAAAATTTCTTTATGGCTAGCAATTAAACAACTTTGAACGGTTTAAATCACGTATATTTGACATTATTTATACCCCGACGTTTCGAACACTTTGCAGTGGACGTGGTCACGGGGTGGTCACGGGTGCGGGGTTCTTTATGGCTATTAGTCGCCGGGTCGCGTGTCGCTGCGACCAGCGATTCCGTATGTCTGACGCCTTAGACAATAGGCAGTCAACTGGACAGAAAAGAATGTTCGATATGCAATTAGATGATATTACTGGAATTAATCCGGATTTAGGTATTCAAATGGCAATTTCGGAACCGACTGTTAACTTCTATGATTATTTTCTTAAATGCTTTCCAACAACGGCTGATGTATAAGTATAGTAGAGTATAAAGGACCAATATTTCTGGTAGCTATTGGTTCAAATTTGGTGTAATCAAAATTTGGAATCAGTTTAGAAATACCCAAAAGTTTATACCCGTTTAAAATCCCCGTGGGTGTCGTAGGGCGACTAAGGGATAACGAAGCTGTTGCCACAGACGCTGAGGAATTACACCATCTCTAAAAAAGAGGACTCCAAATCCGCTTAACTAGCGTGGAGTGTTCAGGCATCTCTCATGCACAAGACGTTATGCTCCAGCCGAATATAAAGGAGGTCTGATTGCTGTTTTATACTGTACTGTGAGCGAGAGTGACCAGTTACCATTTGGCGAAATGTCTTTCTGTAAAAAAATACTTCAGATTTTAAAAATAAATTTCATTTTGTTTTCGTTAGTTAATTAAAAAAAAATAACACAACAAAGAGACCGGAAGAGAATATTTAGATGCAACAACAAAAGTGACTTAGGCTCGTATTGTTTTCTTCTTTTTGATAATTAATTAGAATGCCTTTGTGTTCATTTTCCAACGCGCTCATTAAGAAAATAACAACAAATGAACATCAAAATATTCGTCTCACCGTATTTGTGGATTTGTCACCTTCTTACCACAAAAAAAAAAACAAAATATAGTCGTAAGAAACAAAGAAAAAGTCGCACACTTTTTTAATTTCAATTTAATTACAAAAATTTAGTTTGGTGATTGCACCATATTGCAACTATATTGATAGTTCATTGTTTCAAACCGGCACAAATTATTTAATAGTTCCTATGAGAGTGGGACGTGAGAGATTCCAAAACAGTATTATTATAACAGTACCATTACATTATCTCTATTTGGCATGAACACATGTTATGATCTCATGACATGATAACATGCTATTGCTGACGTCATGCTTTTGGAAAAAAAAATTACGAAACATCCTGAGTCATTAGTCAGGTCGCGTCTTCAAAAATAATAAATGCTGCCAGGATTTCCTTGCACGACCCACGGGTCTCTACTTTCGCTCGATTGGTGCTTGGCCTATGTTATTACAGACACGAGGTAGCGTAAGCGGAGACAAATTAAAAATAATATAGTACGACAAACATGAATAAAATGTGACATTATCAGAGATAAGGGACCTTTTTGTTACTTGTAGTGACCCACATATTGAGAGTTCAGAGAAACTTTTAAATAATACGTAACTAAAAGATGTTTTATTGCATTCCTCGTTGACGCGCCGAAATAAGTCAAGCATCTCAGCAAGCGACCGCCCCGTGGGGACCTCTCATAGCGGTCCAGCGGTTAAAACAGGTTTTTTAATCAGGTATTAAACTGATTTTATCAAACGGGCAGAACATTTTATTTAAACAGAATCTTGGAACAACGAAGTTAGAAGTTAGTTTAAGTTAGAAAATCTTAACTATAGTCAATAAGTAGGTACACACCGACAATAAGATTTCTTTGCTTAGATAACGTCACAAATGATGTTACTTAAACTAACTTGAACTTTACACACTCGTGAATGCTTTATTCATATTGTAATTTGCTGAAATGTATTAAGCAACTAGAGAATCGGCACAAGAGACCAGATATTTACGAATATTTTGTATCAGTGGAGCCTCTTTGAGTAGATTTACCTCCTTGTCAAACGCCTTTGCAGCTTAGGGCTATTTTGTTCTCTCTACAGACAGATCAGTGTAGGAATATAAGCGAGTGGTTTCTGAGTTTCTATTATATATGTATAGAGTGCAAATTTTGTATTGTAATATACAAATATTTTATGATAGTATATTTTTTGAAGCTCACACCAAAAAATTCCGTTTATAAAAGATGATAAATTTCTATTTGATTGCAAATTATATTTCCTACTTCCAATTACACTGCCTTTTCTTGTCAAATAGGTACACTTAACGTTCATTTACACAAGAGGCGTTTCTCAAATGGTTGGGGCGAGAATATTGTAGACGATTCTCCTATACAACCAAACTTCATACGATTCTCGCCTGCAACGGTTTATACGATGATAAAAACTCGATAATACAATGATCACATGATGATATATAACAATTGTTCATACTAGCTTATACCGATTTTCTCGCCTGTATGGGTTCGAGAAATTCTCCTTGTAAATATAAATTAGCCTTTAGTTCAAAAATACTACGATACAAAACATTACTGGGGAAATCGCTACCGCTTAAGCTTATAATTTAAATAGTGCTCGTGGAAATAGCACGTGAGCACGAGGCGGTTCGAATGAATGCAAATCATTTGCGCGGTCACTGCTTTCTACGCTTCTTCACATTAACAATATTAGCACTTACGAGTACGTTGACTTTGACATGCCTATATGTGTCGCTTCGTGATGCGTTACTAAATATCTCATATTGAAAAATGAAGCTGTTTGAAATGTCAAACATCCTCACAGGTTGTTCTGAGATTTGTTGTTTAATAAATCTGTGGAATATTCTTTTATTAAATGTAGGGATTTAAAAAATGTGGCATTTTATTGAGTTTCGTGAAAGAAATTGATATACGTAAATTTATTTACCAGATATTCAATGGTGCACAACAGGATTTTTTTAAAATTTATATTATAAAAAATGAAAATCAAGATGAAACAATACACAATAACTCATTTGACAAAAGATCTAATTGACACTATGTTCAGTTGCTCTCCAATTATTTAATTCATATGTGTTTTGAAAATGAAACATTCTTATTATGTAGTACTTAAGTTCCATAGTTGACTTTTTAACGAACCCAACCTCATCTACACCTAACTTACCTTTAAGTTCTCTGCTATCGATTTACTTCACATGCATTGTTTTTTGGTGCTCATTTAATTATTTCTCAATTTTAAATAGGTACATATTGGAATGAAAAAAAATTTATGTAAAATTTGACAAAATATCTCGGAAACCGTTTTTAATTTATTCGTATATTTTCAATATTGAAAAAAGGGAAAATATTGTATTTCGGGGCAAAAATATTATTTGTCATTTTTCCAAGAAACAATTTTCTAGTCAAGAGAAAAATCATTTTGTAATAAACATGTTATGGTCACACAACAGAACGGTCTATTGATCGACGGAAAGTCACCCTCGTAAATAAGGATTTTTATTATTAAACTGTTGCCTGCGTTTCTTAGTACCCGACACACCTGTCCCTATAAGTACCCCCCAATGGGTGGCTAAGTATACCCAACGCCCCATATTAGGCGGTGAAAACTGGACCTGGCTTGCCAGAGTGGTTAAAGCCTAAATAGATAACTGAAATGTACAAGTCACAAAACCCAAATATGCATAGTGGCAGCACCATCTATCGTTCAACACCTCAAAACATTATTTTTATCATGATAACTGTCCACCGGGACTCGAGAAGTGAAGTTGAGTTTTTGTTTGATTACTATAAAAATTATGTATTATGTTTGTGCGTTTTGTGGTTTAATAGTGATAGTTTATTAAACTTCAGTGTTTTTTGCGAATAATGTTTGTCATAATCTGATAATCAAATTAAACAACTTTTTGTGTGCTTCTAAGGAGTCCTATTTTGTCCTCAGTAAACCTACTATCAGTGACTTCTGACTTACTTTGGCGGGACTAGACATTGACAGCATACGTTTTAGCTTTGGAATTTGAAATTGAAAAAGGACGCCATCTTGGCCACTGTCAAAATATGCTAATTGCACAATTGCCATATTATATGAAAAGAAAAACTGTCCATTACTTTTCTTTCTGTACAAGCGTCGCGGGCGCATATCACACGTTCCGCTAGAAACTTCAAAAAGCATACTTATTGGCCGTGATCCAAACTCGAATGCAAGTGTTCCTAGCTAGTGCACTATACCTAAGGGTCTGCAAGAACCTAATGAGCTGTGTGATAAAGATGAGATCGAAGGGCGCCCCAAAGACACTATCGCTGGAGGATAAGTAAGTGGCGCGTGCGTGTATATTCCATACCATATAAATTTAGCTAACACAGTGATCACAGTTGTTTATACTAGCTTTTAACCTCTCTTTCACGCGATCGAGAAATTCTCCTTGTGTAAATGAGCCTTAATCCGAGTGAGTAACCACAAAAAATGGCAATGGTACGCGACCGACAGTCGGAAAGTTATGAACATTTCACTATTTTTATATTACACTTTCCATTAGTCCCCTGTAAAAAGTTAAATGGAATAAGGAGACTAATTAAATTAAACAATTTTATTGGAAAAATCGGATTCTAAGAAGCTTGTAAACGAGTAGCAGCAACCGTCTCGTACGTCGCTAATCAAATAACAAATATTCAGTTTTAGAGAGAGAACTTTCCCAAGTTTTTCCGAGTCTCGTATATTTATTTATCACTTTATGCTAAGTAGTTACGTAATTGACACCTGTACTTGTTTGAATAGAGAGTGACATTTACATAGATTTAACATAGTGACCTTCAAGATGTCTTATCCGGTAAGGTGTTTGAAGGAAATTGATTTTCTGTTGCTATTTCTGCGCCTTTTTGTCATTTTTGTTAAGGAGATGACAAGGAAACCACTTATTCATTTCTAAAAAATACTGGTACATTTCTCCGGTGTCGTTCAAGTATCTTGTATATTTTAGAATACATTAGCATCTAATTTGCTACTTCAGTAGGGGTTGAGCTCTGGTTGCCAAGTGTTCAAAAGTCTAAAATCAATTTGAAGTATTGGATAACAAAGCCGTTAACCATAAGTCATGAATAACTACACCGCCTCTAAAAGAATGGACTCGCCAACCCACTTGGCCATCGTAGCGTTCTATGGCCATCTCTCATGCACAAAACAATGTGCACGATGAGGCCCTTGTTCAGCAGTGGACGGAAAAAGGATTAGTAATGAATAATGATATCCTCAAGAGGACAGTTGCTGTGGTTACCCTGGAGGAACGGGATTTGCTGCAAAAGGTAAGTGCCGCATGATTATAGATTGATAAAACTCGTTAGTGCACACCAAAAACAGAACAAAAATAATAACAGACAAAGTAGACACAAAAATGCACAAAAGGCGGTCTTATCGCTGAAAGCGATCTCAGCCAGACAACTTTTGGGCACATGAGTAAATATCCAGAGCGCAAGCTTCATATAAACCCGGCGCGATAGGTACACTACTACATAACGCAGGTACGAGTATGTGTGCGTGACCGCTCAGCGACAGGATCACGCACGCGCCATGAGGGGACAAACCTGTTCCACTAGAGGACAAACATTAAGAGTGTCGCACGCGCTATGCGTTCTTTTACTTATTTTTTAGTTTATTTTGAATTATTTTATTATTATAAAAAAAATGTTTCAGTCAACACAAATGTAGAAAAATTGAATTATTTATATTTGAAAAGATCTGAACAAGCAAAACATATGAGTAAAAATTCTTTATTTAATCTAATGACATAATTATAATGATAGCAATGTACGGTTTAAATATCTCATAATGCCATCGGAAAATTTTGTAGGTTTTTTTTAACGACAGTTCATAAAAATTTTGATCTTTTTAAAAAGAATATAGCATTGTACTTTTGAGATGCTATGCGAGTGTAACCCGAAAAAAATATTTAAAGAAACTTTATGTTAGACTAAGAATTTATCACACCATTAAAAATAATAATAAACACATGAAAAACAAAAAAAAATAAGAAAGGAATGTTTAAAGTAATTTGTAATTTAATTGTAAATGTTATATTGAATTGAATAATAAAACTTAAAATTAATAACATTTATTTTTATCTTTGCGTGTAAGCCGTACATAGTGAATGAGTGGGAGCCGTATTGATAGTAGAATATACTCGTAAATGTTCGGCGCCTCAAAAGAGCTATTGCTCTTTACGGATTTGCTCATTACTCATTTGCTTTGGGTAGAGTGGAAATATTTTGATCACAGATAGATGGTGTATGATATACATAATTACGCAATATATAATGTACGATATATATACACATCATAAGTCTTTATACAACACATAAAGTAGTTATATTTAGAAGAAGCAGTACGATAACGAGGAAAAGTGGTAATGCAATGTTATTTGATTCTGTTCTTCGTGCCTCACATAATAATCGTTAACGCTCTAATTCTGCCATTTCACAATTTTCGTGTTTTTGTCACACAGTAGCGTGTTTTTGTCCAATAAGCATATTTGGACAACAACATGGGAAAAGGCTAGTATAGTATAGCTTACATAGTAGCTAGTGCAGTCAACCATGATAGCGTGCGTGATGGTCGAATTTCACTTTCAAAATTAAATTTCATCTCCGTCAAGTCATGCAATGCAATTTTGTTACATATTCTAGAACTTTCATCGGATTCTATATCATACGATATGTTGGTACTGGATACCTGTTTTATTGATAGAAGTCGGCAGACGAGCATACAGTCCACTTGAACAATTTTGTAACATATTCTAGAACATTCATTGGATTCTATTTCATACGATATGTTGGTAGTGGATACCTGTTTTATTGATAGAAGTCGGCAGACGAGCATACACTCCACCTGAACAATTTTGTTACATATTCTAGAACATTCATCGGATTCTATTTCATACGATATGTTGGTACTGGATACCTGTTTTATTGATAGAAGTCGGCAGACGAGCATACAGTCCACCTGATGGTAAGTGAATACTGTCGTCCATAGACACCCCCGATATATACCAACATCAGCCCAGAATGACAAACGTTGTTACACCTCCGAATACGCTGCCTACTTTTGGAGATTTATTAATGGATTCAGAGAAAAGTGTGAGAAAATGGGCGAGGGATAGAATAAGAATAGATAGAATAGAATAAGAATATAGAATGGGATGAGAATAGGCTCTGGCATATCTCATTCACTACCAAAACTCATGCGTACATTGAATGAATTAGGTAAAGTGGGAAATGCAGTATATGCTAATGGTAGTCATCTGTGAGACAAGTTTTAAGAGATCTTTAATGTCTAAAGGTCTAATGTCTTTATAAACTGTAATTACGTCTGCGTAATTTACGCCCTTCTTACCCATGGTACTACCGGCTGTACTACTGGTAGTACCACTGGTAATTTTATTTTGCCCCTGTTACTACTGACCAGCCTGGTAGTATCGCGGGATATTTATTTTACCACTGCTTTTAAAGAAAAAAAATTAATTATTAAAAACGATTCCATCTAATTAAATACCTATTTATTATGTATTCAGGTGATTCCCTATTGTGGGAATAACCATGTACTTTCCACTACGACATGGGGCTCCTAATAAAACCATGAACAGGACTCTGCGAAGGTCAACAGCATCCAGCTGGGTGTTGCAGGTGTCCAAGACGACGTATAAAACCCTAACATTTTTTTATTTTTTTTATAGACTAGGGGGCGGACGAGCAAGCGGTCCCACGTGATGGTAAGTGTTACCGCCGCCCATGGGCACCTGCAACACCAGGGGGCATGCGGGCGCGCCGCCGACCTTGCAAAATCCTATTTACAGCTCTCTTGAAGAACCCCATATCGTAGTTCAATGGAAAGACCTCTTGAGGCAGTTCGTTCCACAGCCTACGGGTTCGCGGTATAAAATAGTTTTTGGACCATATAGTGCGCGACACCTCCGTATCGAGGAAATGCGGATGGACCGCACTTCTGTGACGGGAGGTGCGGTTGTAGAAACCCGAGGTGGAAATTATATTAAACAATTCTTCAGAGCATTCCCCATTTCCCAGAGCATTCATAATTCACTATAACGCATATAAAATCCTATCTCAAATCTAACAAAATAATATTATTGAGAGATTTTTTACGATAAAGTACCGGAAAATTTCCGATTGAAAGTTTGTACTAAAGAACAACTGGTCTCGGAGCTTTTGGTTTTGAAACTACTAGACCTACTTAGGTTTTAAAAGCTTTAGTTTCATCTATAAAGGTTCGATTAGATTTAGATCTACAACTAATCGAACGCCGAAGTGTGAGCTGGGGCCTGATATGAACGTTTAATAAACCATAGATTTTCCAAGGAAGTCAGTTTACGGCGCTGAACTGTCTTGTTTTATTTCGTATTATGAGATTCAATTAGCTGAGCGACTTGTTTTTGTTTTATTTTTTGTTTATATATAAACAGGATAGCGTTCTTCAATGATCGTCTGTATTGCGTTTACATGGTATAATAAGAAACTCCAAGGCAGTTTATTGCACGGCGTAAAGTAACTGGCAATAAAAGCTAGTTTTCGCTGACTTTTTACGGACTAAAAGACTTTTTTAATATGCACAGTCGATAATATTAAACAAACTTCGGAAGAAGTCGAACGGAAAGCCGTATAAAAATAAACAGTTTTCTATTTCATTATCATCATAATAAAGTCATAAACCGTGACAGAGTGGCCCGTGCTCTAAGTAACAGTCTGAATGTGACGGAACGATCCGTTTCACGGTAATTGGTTTCACGGTGTGCGTACTGTTCAAATGCGTATTGGTAGTGGTTCAAACTACAAAAACTAACAACTGCTACATTTGTTAAAATACTAAGCTATACACGTGGTTTTGCTCGCTGGTATTTTTGGGGAGGGACGGTGCACGCTGCAATCCAACAGCCGCTGGGCGCATTCGTTTGGCCATGTTACCCCTGTCTCACAGAACACCTTGAAATGTACTGCATTTCCCACTATATCCTATTCTTCAATGCACCTACGTGTTTCGGTAGTGAGTGAGATATTATGCGATATGCCAGAGCCCATTCCCATCCCATCCTATCCTATCCTATGTCTTTCCATTGTCCCAATTCTTTCTCCAAATCAAATCCAATGAGATAGATAGATAGATAGAAATTTTTATTTTATTATTTTTATTCATTGAAATCAATTCCATAGCATTTTGTAAAACAATTGAATGATGTTATTGTCCTCCTGAATGAGGATTTAAAGAAGGTTGTGACAGACGTAATAATGGACTGACATGATGTTTATCTATTCAGGGACATGAAATAAATAAAAATAATTGCGTATAAGTAAAAAAAATTAAATGTTTGTAGAAGAAATACAAAAATTGTATGCAAAAAAATATATTAAATTATATCTCGGTTAGTTAACTCTGATTTCCGAACGGACTTGTTTTAGTCTACGTGAATATATCTTTTACACCCTGTGTAGTCGTTGTAGGCTCCCTAAATTGTATTTATTAGTTATTTAGTTTTATTTTAATCCTGTTTCAAAGTTCCTTTTTGAATAAATTCATTAGTTTTGTTTCATTATTTTTACATCTTATTGATCTTATACTTACTAATGCTCTAGCTAGAGGCTGCAAATAGATATACTTAGTTATGTATTTTGCACATCTTATTCTAAGTAATAGTTTTTTATTGTAATAATAATGTAATAGTTTATGGCTATGGCTAATAATAATTAATTAAATAGGTAAATCACTTCAATTCAATATTGTCACAACCATTATTTTATTAAGATATTCACCGTAAGCGCAGTGGACTGTTGGCGCTGGTATAATAAAAATTAGGAATTATTTTGTAAATTTAGTAGCGTACATTGAGTAGAATTTGAATAAGATAAATTTCAATTATTTACAATCTGACAACATCGAACACTTTAGAACGACTCCTATATAATTGGTAATCCTATATAATCCTATTTAATTCCATATAATCCTATTAAATTCTATACAATCCTATTATAATCCTATTAATTTTAAACAAGATATACATATGCATCTAAATATTCCGACATTATTAATTCATTTGTAACACAGACACGAAATAAGACTGTTTGCCGCAAGACAACAAAGGATATAACAGTCTCAAAGTACATCATTTACTTCCTAGGGCACTGGGATTATCATTCCATCCCACAGCTGTTGCTTTTTACTTTCAACAGTTTCAACCGGATGACAAAGGAAAACATGTGAAGTCTTCAGGGTAAACTAAAATACGTGATAATAAGGAGTGCGGGTACATTTTGGATGAACGCGACTGAGACAGGTGACCAACTACAGTCTTATCCTAAATCCGCACACTACAGGGATAAGTTGATAACTCGAAATATATAAAATAATAGTAAATAATAAGGTCTAGCCCGTTCTAGATATAGGGATAACACATGTCCCGAGCACCGCCCGGGATAACACTGCACCTCCTCTAAAGTACTTGATTCGTTAACCTACTTGGCCAGTGTGGCGTTTTAAGACCATAAATTGTCTTGTGCAGGAGGTGGCCCATGTCCAGTGGTGGATGAAAAAAAAAGTTAGTTAAGGTCAGATATATATTCAAGTTTTTAAATCTACCCATAACTCCAATGTCGCCTCTCTGGACTCATTAGCTTGGACGCCCACTATTGTAGTTCTTAAAATATGTATCTTAATAATAATCTATAACGCGTTCATTGATAGTGTACCTTTACACTACGTTGTCCATAAATGCAATTGAAACACGTCTGTAACGAAGTAACCTTGAATCTGCGCTCTTGGGGAACGACCTAGAAAGCTACTTGGTTTATCTAGCACAAGCTGCTGAAGCTTTTCGAAGGTTAGGATTTAGACTCTTAAAAGCGATCCGTTTCACGCTGAAAATGTGTTACGTCATTAAGAGGATTGTTTGCGCACAACGACGAAGATTGATTTGAGTTTAATTCAGTGGTTTTAAAAGAATGGATGACGATTCGAAAATTACACACGTGCGCAGGTTTTTGTATACAATTGTAGGATTGTATTTGAGAATTTTTGATAGGTATTACAAGTGATTGTAATAGTATTAATCCGGCTTCAACGAGATCCGGTCTCATAAGCGTGCTCGGGTATCGTGCGTACTCGGGTATTTCATATTCGTGTCGGGTATCTGAAAAGCGTGCTCGGGTAGGTATATCATATATCATAACAGTTTATATATTGGGATACCGGAAAGTTTTTCGTTTTTCTTGGTTTTAAAATAAAATAAAATTAACAGAAAGTTTGTATTTTTGAATAATATGTAGATATATGTAACATCATAGATATACAGGGTTTACAAAAAAAACTTTTACAAAAAAAAATATTTACCACATTTCGTGCTGAAAATTGAATTTCAGTTTTTTTTTCCAAAAAAGTGCAACAGATGCTCATACTATTTACTGCATATCTATTGGTATAGTCCATGAAGAATATTATAACCCGAAAAAACCGACGGATTTCATTTATTTGTAGCCGTGGTGTAGAGATACGTAAAATAATATGAAAAAAACGACTTTTTTTTAAAAAAAATGAAATATTTTAGATACTACTTGGGATAGATTTTTTTTGTATTTTATTTTGAGCGCCCAATAGCTCTACTGTGAGGTGTTTCAGGCTTATCCATTCTTTCCTGGACCACCTGTATGTAACACTCTAACATCTATCAGGAATGGTAAATATTCCCGTTTTATGAAATTGAAATTTCTGACTTTTCGGAGAAAAAAGTTGCTCAAAGATCATCTCTAAGGTTTATTTTTAATTTTAATGTTTTAATGTTATAGAGAATGAAATAAATGTTAGTCTCAGTGTGACATGTCTGGTGGATGTGATAAAATCTCCTGAGTGTGTTTGCTTGAGAGGTTCTACTACATCCTTGCGGTTGTGGATAAAATAATTTTCTTTTTTTTTGGTAGCAGGCGGACGACCAAGCAGTCCCACGTGATGGTAAGTGGTTACCGCCGCCAATAGACACCTGCAATAACAGTAGGTATGCGGTACCGACCTTGCAAAATTCTATTTACAGCTTTCTTGAAGAACCCCGTGTGGTAGCGTAATGGAAAAACCTCTCGAGGCAGTTCGTTCCACAGCCTACGGTTCCACGGTATAAAATAGTTATAAATACTTACATCAATGCGTGTGAAATAAAAGGCGTCTGTTAGTATATTGTGTACTGGCTTTGTGCGGGGACTGCATGGCCATTAGTATTCCGTTTCAGCATGCGAGCGAGTGAAAGTGTGATAGCATTTCGTTTCACGTGATCAGCGTGTACGTTTAAAGTGATGATTTGATGAAACACGAAGGTTATTATTGTATTTGCTAGTGTACGAGTACGTACGTAGAGTTGTGTGTTATGTTGTGTAAAGCGCATCATACGTGGCGGAAAGGACAGAAGAGAATTTTCATTGATACTTATTTATGTATTAGGCTAGCCGCTTACGTTGATGCGCCCATATCAATACCATATCATTGGACGGGGGAGGGTGCACGCTGCAATCCAACGGCCACTGAGAGCATTCGACGGGACTCGTTTTTTTGACATAGGTGTTCAAGATTTTAAAGGTCCTTTAAAATAGTGTGAAACATTTTAATATGTCTATCAGTAGGTACTACACTAAAACTTATGGGGGGTATGGTGAGGTGTTTAGATAATAAATCACTTTATCGAGTTTATATTTAATGTTTGTTATTGTCACTTTATACTTAATGCACATTTCACGTATTGTGGTTATATATTTACTATGTAAGGACGACGGAACTTGTATTGAAGTATAAATAATGTCCAGAGCGTAAGTTCCTGCAACCGTTAGGTAGGAGATTGTCGACTGCCGCGGCGGCGCGGCGCATGCGCAGAACTCCTGGGCATCGAGACTGCCGGCGCACGCGCGGAGGTTTAACCATGAGCGCCGAGCGATTCTACCTTGTAAGGTAAGTATTTTATATATTACTCCACAACAAACTATTATATGTAACTAAAAAATAACATATATTATACGATTTCTTTATTACAGTAAAAATAAGTGATTAATTTACTCGTATTGCATAACACGTTAATACCTACTTACGCTTACTCAAATACTTTGTAATACTTTACGCTAGTAATAAGAAGTCTTTGCGCGTACTTACTAACAGAAGCGCCCTGTTCAAAGGGCAAAGACCTAAGCAAGCGAGTGTGGATAGTGTTATGCACATTTATCAGTAAATTCATCACTAATTATTTATTATTTTATAAAAAAATCATGAAGTACATGTTAATTTTCAGTTAGATATAAAATAGTTTTAGTGTACTGATTGACATACTAAAATATTTCACTTTATTTTTGTAGCACCTTATATATTGAATATTTATGTAAAAAAAAAGTTTCAACACAAGTTATAGGTTTGATAAGCCCTATCCAACAACATTTCTTTTTTTTGTTACTATTTTTTGAGATACTTTGAAAAGTTTTTAACCTCAGAAATTAAAAAATAGGTAGTGTAGTGACACGACTTCCATACATACAGCCCAAGAAAATATTTCTAACGCTTTTATACGTCATTTATAGCCATGTCGATATAGATTTTGAGATAGTTCAATGATACATTTAGTAAATGTCTTATTAAAAAAAAAAACGATTGGATTAAGTAAAGTACTTAAGTTCGTACGCAATTATGTTGTGTTTTGTGTTGTAAAATCTAGCGTTGAGCGCTCGACGCTCGAGTATTTAGTGAGCGCTAATTAACCTTTAAGATCCTAACGTTAGAAGCCAGTTCGCGTCATAGTCCATTTTTTTATATTTGATGGTCTTAAACCCTTGTTAATAGTTAATAGTTAAGCTCGAGTCTAAAACGATTAAGGTTAAGGTTCAACAGCACTAATATAGCGCACTAGCGCGCAGAGCTCGAGCTCTGAAGCGTTCATCTCGTTTTAACAACACTAGTCTACTTACAAATGTCATAAAATTAACAATCAGTTAAGGAATACAAAAAACATTCTAAGAGCCAGCGAGACAGCATGTTTTACTAGTCTTGTAGGAGTACCTTAATGCACCCATAACATACGAGGAGGTGCTGCAACACATCACAAATTACTTGAGTAAGAACTGTCGTTTAGAAAAGAGACTACATAACTTTGTAATATGATACACGAAAATTCACTTCCTTATTGCAAGGGGTTCAAAGTTTTAACAGTTGACAAGTCAGCTAAAATGTCATAAGGATATTTTCAAAGTCAATTTCAGCGAGGTTCAAATAATGCCTTAGGTAAAAAATACCTAAGGCATTATTTGCAATTTTACAGAATAGATGGCAGACGAGCGGACGGGCCACATGATGGTGCGTGGTCACCGTCGCCTATGGATATCTGCAACTCCAGGGGACTTGCGAGTGCGCCGACCTTGTAGTATCCTGTCTGATTATGCGTGATTTAACTTATAATAAAACAGTACTGCTCTTCTAAGAAGAAAAAGTATTAGTAGCATATTTAACGAAATCATTACTAGCATTTGTTTATTTATTTAAATACTTTATTGCTCCTAATCGTACAAAAGGCGAGCTTAATGCCTGGAGACTTTATCTACCCACTAACCTTTGGATTGAACAGAAAGGCACATTGGGAGGTGTGATAAAACGTATAAATATAACTAAATATTATATTCGGAAATTGAAAGTAAACAATGGTTATTCTTTTTGTATCGACCCAAACTTGAGGTTTTGAATAAATCCAAAACTCAAGAATCAAGTAAGAAACTTGAATCCATTAAGAAGCAATGATACCTGTTGAAGTTTATGTGTTTTGAGCAAGGAAAAACGTAAAAGTCTAGTAAATCACTAGGGGATTTCGGGCGGGTCCAGTGTGGATTGGTGGATACACATGTATTAGATTTTTTTGTAATTCCGGAGTCTAGAGCATGCCGCTTCCTCACGATTACCGAATTTAAAAAAAAATCGTACTTAAGAAGAAACTCATTGGTACAGCCCGAGGATTTGAACTGAATGAGAATCGAGAATAGATACTTTTAGGTTATAAGCGTTCCTAAAAATATGACGGGCAAGTAAATATTGAATAGTAGGTACTTTATTTTTGGAAAAAAATGAGGAAACTGTAAAAGCTTTTATACACTTGATTGAACTGGCTGGGTCTCTTAATTTCCTTGTTTTATTTTTGGTTTGGTTTTATCGGTTCTGGTTATTCCATACTTTGGCGGGAAATTCAGAAAATAAAAAATATTAGGTACCTATTTGAATATTGTTAACACAAATTTATAGTTAATACAATATTTTTGTAGGAAGAAGTGAACAGACGAGGGGACAGCCCACCTAGTGGTAAATGGATACTTTCACCCGTGAGCATCCGCGATACATGCTAACATCAGTTCAAAATGACAAACTTTGGCACTCGCTGCCTACTTTTGAAGATTTAGGAATGGGTTGTAAAACTATGGAGTGCATTTCAATAAAGAGTTGAGAGTACCTACCAGGACTTCTCTTCATCCCATTAGGCTATCGACAAATATTGTAATATCGACGATTACGTGGTGGCGGTCTTTGGAATCTCCCAGAAGTAGAGAGACACAAGCTGGTGTTCTGTTCTGATATTTATAAAACGAACAATGGTGTGATAAATAGACATAGGTACATAATAGAATGCGATAACGGATGTAGATATACGTACAACGTAAGTTCGTGAAGTTGTATGGAAACCAGGCGTGTCACGTTATGAGTAAATAGTGATGGGAAACCAATGTTACTAATGAAACGAAACATCTACCTTGACTCACTTCACTTTGACTTTAATAGGCAATTAGACATTGTTCTGTCTTGTAAAGACGATTTGCTGGCGACACGGGTCGGAACAGACTGAACAAGCAGCGCGAGATGTAAGAACGTAGCACCAACTTCGGGCACGCGGCGACGGATAGCTTGCGTTCTCTATCCCTTTATAAGGTCCTATAAAAATATTGTAAAATATTTTATTATTATTATGTCAATCGGTACACTAAAAATATTACAATTAATTAAAAATTAACATGTATTTCATGATTTTTTTATTGCATTAGAAATAAATAATTGTTGATTAATTTACTCGTGCATAACACGTTACGTAGCTCATACCTACTAACAGAAGGTCAAAGAACTAAGCAAGCGAGCCTGGCTGTGGATAGTGTTATGTACATACGAGTAAATTAACCACCAATTATTTATTTTTAATTTAACAAGAAAACCAATATATACATGTCAATTTTTAGTTAGATATATCTTTTCTGTACCTACTGATTTTTTTTTTTATAGATTAGTGGGCGGACGAGCAAGCGGTCCCACGTGATGGTAAATGTTACCGCCGCCCATGGACACCTGCAACACCAGGGGGTATGGGTATGACTTATTAAAATATTTTACATTTCCCGGCCGAAAGTAATAGGTACACATCGGCTACGGTCGGCTAGCTTCGGTTTACAAAACCGGTAGCTAGCCGATAGACTCTTTTAGTAAAGGCCGATGTGTATTACTTTTGGCCGGGAAGTGTACACCATTTTTGTAGGAACTTATATATTTATGGGCCTGTTATACAAATGTATTATTATAAAGAACAACGTATCTGTGTTTAATCTCGAGATTTAACTCCCTTTGTCTTCCATTGTCCAGCTACGGCAATCTACTAATTAGATTGTCTTACGGTTTTCATCTTTGTATAGTTACATAAATGTATATGTAGTGTGATAGATGTTACATTACAGATACCTAATCTAATATTTATGGCCCAAAACCTTCGCTTGATTAAAATGGGAGGTCTGAGTACTGCAATGGGACGTAACAGGCTGACATCGGTAGGATATTTAATGAGAATAATAATTAAGTGTTAGCATAAGCTAATCATTAATCATTTAGCTAATAAGCTAATCATTTAATCAACAAAAAACCCGCATGCGTCCAACTCCTATATGAACACATAAAATAAACTAAAATTAAAGAAACAAGTAAGTTTTGACAATTGCTTCGAACACTAATTGGTTTGTTTGTTTTGTTTTATAAATTACTCTACTGTTTGACAGTATCAGACAATTGGGACCAGATTTAGGTATTTGTTTTGTACGAGGTAGCGCATCCGGGGGCGTACCATCGTTTGTCATTCTGGACTGATGTTGGCATGTATCGCGTATGTCTATGGACGACAAGTAGATGCAGTAAGTATCTACTTACCATCGAGTCGACTGTATGGCTCCGTCTGCCGCCATTTTTCTATAAAAGAAAGACAATGAAACTACTAAAATCATTACAAAGAAATTTCACACATCAAAAAGAGTACGCTACCATAGATATATAATTTTATACATTGTCAATGCGTTTCATTTCCTTGTGAAAGTGGACGATCCAGTTGGTAACGAGTATTTAATATCACAAAAATATAGACTTCATTCTGCAATAAGGCCGACATCAACATTGCTGCGTTTTAATATTGTCGCGGTTAGTGAATAATGTAAATGCTATGATTCCTTTCGGATGTATCGAACTTAGAGCTGTTATAATCTAGGCTACCTATTCTTGTGTGACATTGTCGATACACTGAGCTGCGAGATATATACATGTTTTTCTATTATCACTGTTTCCTGAAAGTGTTTCCTGTTCTATTATCAGGGCAATTCACGAGCAGTGATCCCGTTTCCGCTAACTCTGGTGTATCTCTGCAGTTGGTTTACTTGTTCATGCTTTGTCTGGTTTAAATTAAACAGTGGTTTCACCATGATATGCCCTAAGTCTAAACTCAGTAAAGTCTAAAGTCAATAAAAGTAATCTAAACCAAGGGCGTAGTCAAGATTTTATCTGGGGTGGAGCAAAGCAATCAATTTCCTTATAATTTAAATAATATTGTAATGCAGGAAGTGTATTCTCCCTATGCCCGGGTTGCCCCAACTTGCCCCACCGCGGCTACGTCCATGGTCTAAACTATTATTCGCACGCTTAACGAAATTATGCGGCATGGGATATACAGCATCGTACCGGGAAGCTCAGCGTGTATAAAGTTGAAGCAGTTTGCCGGTAGTGGCTGGATGAGAAGAGCTGGAGAGTAGTTGTGTGGTGGCGGTTCTTGGCGGTATGATAGGAACATGCAGACAATCAATCAAGATTCGTGCACTACGAACAACACTGAAGTTTTGAAACGCTTCATGCCAAAATTAGGCAGTAATTATTATTAAATAATAAAAAAGATAGCCTATCTCTTCCCGCGGGTGGACTCGCTAACCCGATTGGCCACTTAAAAACGTTGGCGTTTTAAGGCCATTCATCTTTCGTGCACTGTGCACGAGAAGGCCCATATCTAGTAGTGGATACAAGGTGGACGAAAGGGCTGGTTATACTGCATTGTATTGCAAGAAAAAAGAAATAGTGTACTTCCGTCACCGTAGTAAATTTTCGATTCGAGATCGAAACTCGTATGCTGCATTTCAGTCGTACGACAGGAATATCTACCACCTTCGAACATTATACCGAAAAATCACTTCAACAATGACGGAAAATATCTCGAGCATGTGTAACATCTATTAGCCATAGCGGCCATTACTACCTGAAATAACCTCGTGGTTTCAAGGACTGCCTGCGCCCTACAATGTAAACTTAAAAGCTGCTGTTGATTGTCAAATTTCTCTCGTAAACGTTAACAGTTACCACTCGGACATTCACAGCTGTCTAATCTTGGGAAAAAATGCTACACAGAAGTGCAACTGTATGAAAATCGGTTCAGTAGAACCCGAAATTACCACAAAGAAACAGATTGAAAAACAGATGTATAGTATAGGAATAGAGACATTGTGACATTTCGGAGAATTGAATTAATTTCGTATTACATAAATTTTCCAGAAAGACAGCGCCAATTTTTAGATAGAAATTTGAGTTGGTATCCAGGAAAATTACTCTAATGAGAAATAATGTCGTCCATATATTTGTCATTCCAATTTCTCGGAAATAATAAATTAAATAATTTTAAATAAATTTCTTATTTTAACCAATAAAGCCAACAGTATTATGCACCATATGCATTGTACTGATGTACTCAAAATCATTTCTTTGTAGTTTTTATTGCTAAAACGTTAAGGTAACTATGGTTATGGGGTAACGTCGCGCTTACTGTACTCCTAATTTATGAGAAACGGACGTACTTAAACGACATGCGGGATTTAATTAAAAGTGTTTCTTAATATGCACCATTTTCCCAATTAACGTAGGCTTGTGATTTGCATGTGAAAATGCTAGAACAAATGCATGTCCGAAAAACTAGCTAATAGTAAATATTGTTCCGCCGACCTAAACGTGGAATGAAATAAATCTATCATTCGATATGTCATCTAAAAACGAACACATACATTCCTATTGCTATCATTATATTTGAATAAATAGTATTTAGTTTCATACAATGTTTCATCGAAATAATGATAAACACATCACATAACACATCAAAAAATTTTAAATATATAAAACCGTTCTATCGAAAAATACAATTATTTTATTGGAAAAATAAAAAAATACGAACAAAGACTTTGTTGTTTTGTCTAAAACGTCCGTAGCTCTCATTGCTTGGAACAGGGTAATTAATGTCCGATCGCCTAGATGGGCGCAGCGTAGGCGACTTCAGCGCGCCGCGTAGATTGCGTAACTTCGCCCAGAATAAAAGATATACTATAGAAATGAAAAATAAGTTATTAAAAAAAACCTTTGTAAAAACTGGTAGAATCTCTTCTACTCTGGCTACCGAACATTTCAGCCTATTTTCAACTTTTTCATTATTTCAGAGAAATAAACAGAATATTTATTATCTGAGGTAGACTGAATAACTAAAATATTACACAATGTTACACATATACATAGTGCGTCCACTAGGAATTGGAAACATTCCACTCAAAATATAAGTATCGTCACGTAAAAACGTCTGTAACGTCTGTAGAAATGATGAGTCCGTGCATCGGTACATTTGCGCACTATTTATTATATTATATTTCAATACTTTAGACTTTATAGGAAAGGAAAACTTTTGTTCGCGACTGTACTTTGGGAGCGAACGAAACGTCGACTCAATGCTGGAAGCAAAGGTCGACTGACGATTGACGAACGAACTAATAGCGCGACGGCACTGACATGTGGCGCTTACCACAAAATAGATCGATAAATTGTTTACTGCGCAGGTTGACCGTTAGCGCTCTTTTTACGTGAAATAATACTTCACCGCCGACCAACTGCGTCTACAATTCCCAGAACAACGAATCTTGATCCTTTTTACCTGCTTGCAAGTTATTTCTATGTCAGTAATATTTGTTGCACCATACCAGCAAGTGGGATTTTTATTCGCAATTAGTTTTATGAACTTAAATTTTAGTGTGGGTTGTGTTACTTAAATCTTTTGTTGTGAAGAAAATGGCTGAAGATTGCGGACATCAAATTCTACCTTTACCACCGTACTATTGTATAATTAACCCAATCGAGTTGATATGAAGCAACCTAAAAAGAAGAATTTGACAACACAACTCATATCCAATACAAGGTTCAAGTGTAATTAAACTGTATGTATATGGATGGATGTATATATAAAAATGGATGTATTAAAAATGAAAAAAACAATTATTCCGTAATTGTTTTAGACACAGTGTTGACGTTGAAAATTCACTTTTATCGCAAGAGCTAATAGATATATTTGGCATAAATGTTAAATTTGAAGATCCAAGATCATCAGACTCGGAATTATAATTGGTGTAAATAGTGAATGTGAAGTTAAAATAATAAAAAAAAACCGTAAAAACAATTTTGATGGGTTTAATTTTTTTCACAAGCATCAAGACTGCTAGGTCCGTCTAACTCTACATAAGTTTTACTACTGTCTATTGTCATATTTTCCATTGATAACTATTTCTTAACTTTTAAATTTTTCTAAATATTTAAATATGTTAATTTAAATTTTTCTCAAGTAGAATGTTGTCAATGGCCAGTGGACGTACTATATAAAATATTATAGTGTAATGTGTAAAATGAGCACTTAAAAATACTAATAAGGGTCCTGTTTTAAAAGATTCTCAGAAATATACCTTCGAGTAAACTTTTATTATACTGCCAAGAGGAATAAAAATATAATAGAATAAATTTGTTTAATTAAAGGATAATAAAATTTTCTAAAAAAATATAGTCATTTGAATAATACGTTGCGTCAACAACAAGCTTTTAATTTTCCAGGTTGTGGACTATAAAAACCTTTAGGTTTATTTTGTATATTAAAGTCGAGTCTTTTATTTTCATATGTAGCCGAATATAAAATTAAAACAAAACATTTTGATAGCCCGAGACCAATGCTATAGCGGAGACATGTTTTCATCGTGTTTTTTTATGTTTTCACCATACTTTAATAAGGAATCATGAACTTTAGTGTTGTAAAAATATGTGCTGATCGCTCGACGCTGGAGTCCTGAGTGAGCACTAATTAACTTGACGCGAACACTAAACGCTCGTGAGCAATACAGTCCTAGTTTTTTAAGTTTCATGGTCTTAAACCTTTAGGATTAAAAACTAGAGTGCTCAGCGCTCGTTTTAAAAACACTAACTTCAACCCAAATCATTTATAAGTTTTATCAAGTGTACGAAATATGGGTATACAGAACAATATTGATGATATCGTGAAGAGATTGACTAGCGCATTTTGCATAATGAAACGGCAATGCATTTTATCGTCTACTGCTGGCCACGGGCCTACTCACGCACATTATCTTGTGCACGAGGGATGTATGGCTGTCGAACGTCACGCTGGTTAAGCGGGTTGGCGAGTCCATTCTTTTAGAGGTGGTGTAATTTCTCAGGGATTGTTGAGTGGCTTTGTTATCCCTTACTCGCCTTTTGTGACGCCTACGGGAAGAAATGGAATGGTGTGCTATTCTAAAGTCGGAGATAAAAAGGAATAGGGGACAAGAAATTATAAATATTCGTATAATAAAGAGACGCAAAAGTTTTGTGTATCGGGCACATCATACGCAGTAACAAATACAACCTTCTCTAACAGATCATGCAAAAAAATCCAAGGGAAAAGAATGGTCGAGAGTAATTTAAGATGATCACCAGATTTCTAAGTCCGCCACCCTCATCCTAAATTTCCCTACTACCTTCAAATATTCATGCTCCGTGGAACGTGTCACCGGGGAGTTTTGCTCGAACGTTTGAAAATTGTGCGCGCGCCGTTGTATTGGGTACCTAATAATTAGCTACTGTTATTTAATTAGGTTTTCTGTGAATTATCAAGAAGTGTTATACCGTGTGTGACATCTACATAAACCAGGAATTTTGAACACCGTCGCTGTTAATTGTTATGAGTATTGAGTTTTGAGTATTTTGAGTGAAATGGTGAAGCTCCAAAGGTTATCGCATAAATAATGCCACATTCAGTGATCTAAATGTTTGACTGGGAATCGAGCTCGTGCAGCAGGTACCTAAGCTAATAAGCTTATTTATTTAAGTTATACGATGACTAACTTATACTACTGACTGAGTTAATGGGTTGTCAAATGCAAAATTACAGTTTAATGTGTGTAATATTTGTATGGAGCGCGCAACCGCTAACATAATTGCTTAAAACATTATACAAGCAGTTCAGTCACGTAAATCCCAGAGGTGTGCAACGTCATGTACGGAAGGCAGGGTTAAAAAACATTTTAGTGTATAAACATTTTTTATATTCCGAACACGAAGATACGATATTTTACGTCTGTATTTATGCAATGGACGGCACCCTTGGTTTACATCTCATCCGAAAGGTGTTACATATAAATTGATTAATTTTGTTTTTTTTTCATTCCATCTACTAAATAAAATTCTACTAATCTGCTAATAAAATGTAGATATTTGTTTAAGTATTATACCATTCATCGCCCATTATCGAACAAAAGGAGAGCTCATATAAGTGTCAAAGGAACTCTTTTAATATCTTTTAAAATTCAATTGATTTGTATTTCCAACGAATGTTGATAGATTGGTAGATTAATATAACTTTAGTATTGTTTCATTTTGATAACTGTCAGGTATTTTAAGTAAATAATAATTGAGGTTAAAATCATAATTTTACATGTAAGAATTACCTATCTTTGATATTAGAGGTTATGTTTGTTAAATCCGTTATGTAAATTATAGATGTGTTATTTGGTTAAATTTGTTTAACCGACCATACTTTAACGATCATATTCGGTTAAAATGAGCTTGTAATTTGAGGGAAAATATATTATGATAAATGGTACTCTTATTATGTGATTTCCTCATTTACTACAGCCCTATAATATAATTTCCTACAAACAGTACTATACGATTTTCCTATTTATATTTATATTTAGCCTCTTAATTTAATTTCTAACATATATAATAGTAAATTCCATTATGGTATTTTTTTTATGTGTTTTCTTAAAAGGGTGCTTAACACTTATGCCTTTAGGCCTTCTGTACCAGCCAAACACTGACAACTCAAAAGTTGACTGTTCAACATCTGACAGGCTCCAAAGTTGGCTGTTCAACATCCAACCGACTCAATTATTGGGAGGTGCGAAAAAGACTTAAATAAGATGATATAGTAAAATATATAATGTTAGCATATAAATATACAGTATTATTTATTATATATGATCAACTCTGTGAACAACCCAAGGTTGGCTGGTAGAAAATATCTTACTGAAGGCATTGAGCACGCCTTTTGTACGATATTGTGTAATAAAGTGTATAAATACATAATAAATATACATGTATATACGAGGAGAAATCAAAAAGTAGTGAGAATGAGATAGAATATAATGACTATTGATAACTTAATAATTTATTTTTCTACATAGTCTCCGAGTCTCTCTACACACCGAGTCCAGAGCTTTTCCAAGGCTTCAATCTCTTTCAAAAAAAAAGTTTTGTCTTGGTCCTGCAAAAAGCTCTCCACGGCATCTATCACCTCGTTATCGTCTTCGTACCTGTTTCCCCTTAGGTATTGTTTCAATTTGGGGAATAGATAAAAATCGCTAGGCGCCAGATCTGGTGAATAAGGGGGATGGTCAACCAATTCGAAGCCAGCTTGTTGAATGGCAGTCATCGCAACTGCCGAGCTGTGCGCGGGTGCGTTGTCGTGATGAAACAGCACGCCCCTTCGAAGTTTCCCTCTCCTTTTCTCTTTGATGGTATTCCTCAACTTGGGAATTAATGCTGCATAATATTGGCCTGTAATAGTGGTTCCACGCTCCAGATAATCAATCAACAATATCCCTTCTGAGTCCCAAAATATTGAGGCCATAATCTTGCCAGCCGATGCCACGGCACGAAAATTCTTCGGGGTCGGTGATGATGGCCGTTTCCATTGTGAAGATTGCTGTTTTGTCTCGGGATCAAAATGATGGACCCATGTTTCGTCCATTGTTACGAAACGAGACAAAAAGTTTTCAGAATCTTCTTGAAACTTGTCCAACAATGTCTTCGAAATGTCAAGTCGATTTTGTTTCTGACTGTCTGTTAACATTCTCGGCACCCATTTTGCGGAGACCTTTCTCATATTCAAAGATTGTTTCAATATGGATTGAATACTTCCATATGAAATGCCCGTTTCTTGAACTAAGTAACGGATGGTAACTCTTCGATCGCTCAATACAATTTTCTCGACTTTAACATTTTCTTGGGTGACTGACGTCGATGGGCGGCCGCAACGATGTTCGTCTTTCGTGCTCGTTCTCCCTACTCGAAATTGAGAAGCCCACCTTGCGACAGTGGAATACGGCGGAGCAGACTCTCCTAATGTTGCCTCCAAATCGCAGTGAATCTCTTGCGTCGTTAACTTTTTTAAACAGAGGTATTTAATAACGGCTCGCAATTCGTTTTTCTCCATTTTCGAGAACACGTTCCGACACGAAGCAAACAAATGACTACATTCAGAAAAAAAACAAAAGAGAATCGAAGACTTTTTCTTTATTAATATTACAAATATCTGAGCTATGCCTGCCAGTATTTATTTTTTTTCTTACCAAGGAGTATATATGTCGTTCTCACTAATTTTTGATCACCCCTCGTATGTTTATATGTATGTGTATATTTTTATGGAGATAGAGTATTTCTTATTTTATATATGCACTTTATGTATGTCTGTTTTGTTTGGATCAGTCTTTTATTTCACGGGTCTGTTGGAAGAGATAAGATAAACCTTTGTAATGTAATTGTAATCTTTTAAGTAACCACATGTACCTGTATAACCACAGGAAATCAGCTTTTGTATAACTTCTCTTATTTAAACAGGTATAAATAATATAGTTTTGGATGTACATAAAATTTAAAAAGTTTAAATAATCGCTCGAATAATCTTGTCCTAAACTAGTATACCTACGCAGTAGAAAGCGGTTTCAATGAGGACATACAATTATAAACACGGTTGTAAACATTGACTTAATGTTGAAATACAACATATATAATAATATTAACAAAATACGTGTATTTTCTGAACTGTAAATTATATAGATAGATAGAAAGATTTACTTTGTAATGTAATTGTAACCAGTCCCTTTTTTCGTCCGGGACAGCTGGCCTTAAAACCCGCTTAGCGGGTTGGTCAGTCATATCTTTTTGCGGTAGTGTAGTTTCTCAGGTTTTGTGGTAACAGTTGCAGTTGGGTCTTTTGTTACAGCGGTTGATTTTTACAAGCTTTAAGGGTGTAGATTGTTGGCCTGAGATCTCGATTTCGAGCGACCGCAGCGCCAAAGTTTAATGTAACATCCGACGGGGCGGATGAATGACCTAGAGAGCGCGATTTTCAAAATGTTTTGCAACAAACGTTCCACGTTGAGAAATTGTTATTGAACTTGAATATTTACAGCATAACAATAACGTTGAATTTTTGGAAACTAGCTGTTGATTCTTTTTAATAGATTAATAAGAGTAGTTGAGACACAATTTTTATGTTTTTCTATCATTTGACATCTGACATTTTTGTATTCTACTTACCTAAAATTCCAACTATTTATTTATTTGTAATTTCACTACCAAAATTTATTCTAATTCGTAAAATATTCATTCAATAAAATAATTGCAATTTCAGTAGGAAGTGTGTTTATCTCTACGCAAGGAAATGTGCCTATTGCGTAAACTCAAATACTTACTTTTTGTTTACGATCACCTCGTCGATATCTAAAAAAAATCCTAGGGTTTTAAAAAAAATGTCAATAAATGAAACACAAGTATAAAAATGATTTATTTACTACACAATAACAAATATGAGTCGCCATTACTCGCTATCTCAAAAGCGTGCTAGGGTTGTACAAAAATTAGTAAATAATTCATTTATTTACTAATTTTAACAGAAGTTTGTAAATTATTAATATACTAATTAAAAGTATGTAATTAAACAATAACGAAATATGAGTTCAAAATTCTAATGGTTTTTCATTCGATTACGGATCAAGTTCTGATTTCTGCTAATTTGATGATAAAATCAATGGCTATCACAAAACCTATCAGAATGAAAACGTTACCAGCTGCCCGATTCACGTAAGTAATAAAAACCGTAGCGCAGTGACGTCACTTCGTTTTTTGCAAATTTAGCCCTTTTAACCGACTTAAAAAAAGGAGAATTCTCAATTCGCTGTATTTTTGAACCAATTTTTATGATTCTTTACACCAGGTAACTCAGAAATTGTATAGTAATTGAGCTATTGGAAGATTTATGACAATCCAAGACTAGATAAGTAAGTGCGTTTAAAACAGAAAACCAAAAGGCGATTTCTAAGTTCCTAAGTTAAAACGACTTTTGGACTGGCGTGTTTACGTGAATCGACTGGCTGGGTAGTTAAGTTACCTGTATCTTTCAAAATCATTAGGCGTTCTTCTCTTTCATAACACGTAAAGCTCTTTCTTTCCTCTCTTTCATAGCCTCTATGATACTGGGCACGTCACGAATGGGCATGCTTCGTGACTGCCGAGGATCAACTAATTCTGGAAGTAGGCAATCGTAATAAAACCTAACTAATTTCATCTCCATTTTCTCCTCCCAAAATTTGTCGTCCTTTTCTATAATATAAACTTTCATAGGTACAGTAGCACCAAACCAGATGCCAAGCATGCAAACGTTTCTTTTAGTAATATGTACCTGTCCCTGAATTTGGAAATACCAGTTATGATTTTTATTTATGACATAACCCTTGGAAGCCTTGTCCTTAACCCAAAAGGTATGTTTGGCCATTGCTTCATCAAGAGTCATGCCAGCTAAAGAATGTGGGCACTTAATTTCAATTAAACCGTTTGCATAAATGCCATCTGGTGTAGTACCAAGAAATTCATATTGATCGTCGACGAACAAACCGCAACCTTGTATACTAATATTCTCTTGAATTTCTAACTGTTTAATTGCGGTTTCTTCGTTTTCGATACCGTACCGTACAGCAGGCAAACTGGAGATATTACTACCATAAACGATTTTACGAACAAGAACAGCACAACTTGTGCTCTCTCGTTTTTTACAAACTTCCCCGAACGATGATGAGGTTAGTAATTTTCTCCTTGTACTCATCCACTCAGAACTACTTCTTTGCAAATGGGTCGACCTTTCAAGCTCCTCTCTTTCAGCACAAGACAACTTTAAATCGGCTAAAAAAGATGACTTGGCTTTCTCATATAATTCTGGACTCAGATCAGGTTTTTCGCAGTTTGGTCCATAGTGAGCGTCTTTCGATACAGCGCTGTGGCTCTTTTTCAATCTTAATTTAGGTTTAGCAATTAAACGGATTCTACGATTACAATTTTCCACTTTCGCGATCAAAGGATTAGGACTAGATTTAAATATTACTTCATGAGTTTTACTATGAATCGATCCTGTATTAAAAGACACAACAGCAGCTGCGCATCGGCCCGCATAAGAACCACGGGAAGAATAATTTACACGCTTACCCCCTACTAATTTGGCAATCACTGCGTTAAAACTTTCAACTATATTACTTGTACAATTATGAATTAAACTTCTAGAATGATATGACAGTCTTTTACTTAAAATGTGTACCGCGTCCATTAATCCGCATCCAACAATTGCTGGAAGCAACCCAACAGGTTCTATTCGACGAGTATCAGGTCTACAGAAATACTCCTTGCAATATTGGTGATTACCAAATACGTGTTGTGGACCATTTAGGATATCTTCACTAAGATTTTTTATTTTTTCTTCGAGTGACTGATTTTGATCGCCCCAATATTTAATAGCGCATTTTACACCCGTTCTTAAACGCAAATACCTTTCTTTTAGGAATTTCCGCAATTCGCAAGGATACTTAGTGTCTTTCGACAGTTTCTCCAAGCTATTGCAGTAGTTTCGTAAAAGATGATTTTTGCATTCAATTTTCTCTACTGTTAAATTACCGTACGGTCGCGAATCTAATATTTTTTTATAAGTACTGGAATCGCCGTCTGCTACAAATTTATTATAAATTACACCGTGATCAACAATGGAACGTTTAAACCCCTCAACTATTATGGTCGATTCCATACCGGTAGATGATCCCGAATAATTCTTGAAACAACGGTGTTCCGAGGGCTGACTGTCGTTCTTTGCGGCTCGTGCACAAACTACGCAGTATTTATTTTTAACTCCAAAAAACAATACTTTATTAGTTTTAATGCCAATTATCGCAGCTGCGCCGGACAAGGCGGAAAAATTCTTACCATAATATCTCTTGCTCCAACAACCGTCAACAGCAACAGATATTAATGGTGTACCATTTTTATCAACACTACCTATAGACACTGCGTACTCCGCTTCTTCCTTGACAGCTTCTGCCATGGAATGTGCTGCTGTCTTTTCCCACCAATCGCAAACCGTATTATTAATTTCATTGTATAATGAAGGTGACATGATTGGTAGGGCTACTGCGGCAGTTAATGTTTTTAACTGATAGTAGCTCCCACCAGATGATATGATACCAGATACAATTTGATGATTCACTTCCATTCTATCTTCTTTCTTTTCAATCAAACACACAGTAAATTTCATACTACACATACTACATTTCATGATGAGTTTTGAGTCCAGACCAACTTTTACTTCACCTATTATACTGAGGTAACTTAACTTACAATCCATTGGACCGTGGTCCCCTATGGCCTAAAGAGCTTTAAAAAAAAAAGAAACGTCTACAACTCTACGCCCAACTTCCATTTCATCCACCTTTCCCTCTTGGTCGTTTTCAATAACTAGTTCCTGTAAAGAAAGATAATGGCTTGATTTTTTTTATAAAAAATAATTAAAAATTTAAAAAAATGCAAAAGAATTAATACAATATTAGGTTCCTGATGAATAGAAATTATAATTTCTTTACGCATTAGGTATTGTTTTTTTATGACGTCACCTATTTGAACGTAAATTTTCTTTTGAGAAAGTAATTGAGAAGTATTTCGGTACTAAGGTGTTTGTCTCTCGATGAAAATAATAAATATTGCAAGAAAAATCTATAGGTAGGTATTGAGATTTTGTCTTCGCCCATCACTAACTAAGTAGTTTGTTTATTTATGTAACAAGTCTACAAGAATTACGTATAACAACTTACCTCTATACAGCGCGTAGCATTGTTGCTCAGAGTCTCGGCCCCAAGGTTTTCTTTATTTTCAATACTGGAAATATTATTCATCAATATTATCCACTTTTTATTTATTTTGTACAACCCTAAGCCAGACGCTAGGCGCCTCGCGTCTGTTTGGCGGTATAGGTATGTCGACAAAGTTGCGCTGTCGCCTACCTACTTCCACAATTTGATATTTAGACAATACTAGCCGACCCGGCGAACTCCGTATCGCCTTTTTTTTTTTTAAAAATCCTATTATTTTGATATTACATACAGATACTTCAATTTTATTTATCAGTATAGATATAGATAATACAAACCAATATTTACATGTTATTGTAGGTATATGTCTGAATCGGGCGATCTAAATCATATGACATATTGTATTAGCTTTGTAATGTACCCTGTTCAAATGCGATAATAAATAAGTAGGGAGGAACTTACATTTTATTCCGAGATCTTTTGGCTTTCATATTTTTATAATGCGTACAAAACTTTCTTTTCCCTGGCATGCCACTCAAATTCAATCAGTCCTGCGAAAAAAATAGCCTATGTTACTCAGTGATACATACAAAAATCCAAATCTTTCCTCTTTATAATACCTATTAGTGTAGATATTGTATTTTTTACGATTTATATCTAGTTCCATCATGGTTTTCTTTCAGACATTCATTATATCGATACTTTCTACTAACTGAAAATAAATTAATTATAAAAATGTTATACTTACAGTTTTTTACAAAAAACACAAATTCACAATACGTAATTCTGCTGTCTGCAGCCGACAAGCGTGGTGTCGCGTTCACTTACAGAAAGGAACTGCCGCTGCAGACCACCGAGATTGCACGAATGAAACGAACGTTTTATCCCATACATTTGTGTATGAAAAATTTACCTTAAAATATATCTAGATTTTAGGGCTTTAAAAGAGGAAGTCTTTGTTTGTAAAGGTATAAAAAGAAGTATACAGCTATACTTATTGGTTTCTTCAGTGTTCAAAAAGTGTTTCTTTTTATCAATTTGTGTTGATTTATGGGGTTAAATCTGAAAAATACGAAGTCATGTTTTTGCATTTTTACTCAATTTTGTGCGTTTGTTGACGTTTATTATATAACAACTATTAGGTTTAAGAGTTTAATATAAGCATGAACATACTTATTGGTCTTTGATTGTAATATATACAAATTATCATTGATATCAATCATATGTAAATAGGTTAAATATGAAAAATCGTAACACTCTTTTCGGTGATTTTCACGATCTACACCCTTAATTTAACTTTACCTGTTAGTTAGTATGTGTGGGACAAATCTTGCAAGCCAAATTTGAATCACTTCCTATAAACTTAAGACGGAAATTTTGCATGCTTGTTCAGTTCTGATGACAATACACTGAAATGATAGAAATAACCTGATGCTGCAGCCAGAATTGTCTCCTCACGAGGGCACACCTCAACGGTTAGTAGCACGGACACGAAAGTTTGTATATACGTTTAATTTTGATAGTTAAACATGATCTTCACCATGAACTGATGCTGCAGCCAGGATTGTCTCCTCGTGAGGGCACTCCTCAACGATTAGTAACATAGATACGTAACTTTGCATGTAGGTTTAATTTTGATAGCTAAACATGATTTACACCATGAACTGATGCTGCAGTCAGGACTGTCTTCTAATGAGGGCACTCCTCAACGGTTAGTAGTAGCATACACATGAGACTTTGCAAAACAAAACATGACTTTCTACCGTAATGATGCGTTACTTGAAATGGATAGATTGAGAAATATTTCTAACTAAACAGGTGTAAATAAAATAAATATAAAAAAAACGTCGTTAAAATACAAGCTTCGATTTAGTACATGGCTTGCATAAAAGCTTGTTTTTTAAAAACATTTTTTTATATTATTTAACTGAATAGAATGTTATTATTGTTAACAAAGAGGCTGTTACTAATCATTTCGAGAGCCCGCCAGAGGCATTCAACTCGGTTGTGTGGCATTTTTGAAGATGTGTCACATCTTCTTGTCGCCTATACCACAATGTTTGATGACGGAGGTCTTCAAACAGTGCGTCCAGCCCATTATAACGTATGGTGCAGAAACGTGGTCTCTGACCACAGGCCTGATTTACAAATTCAAAGTCGCTCAACGAGCGATGTAGAGAGGCTATGCTCGGAGTTTCATTACTGGACAAAATCTGTAACAAAGAGATTCGCTGATGAACTAACGTTGCCGACATAGTTCAAAAGATCAGCAAGCTGAAGTGGCAGTGGGCGGGCCGTATATGTGGCAGGGTCGACAACCAATAGGAGAGACGAGTCCTCGAAGCGTGGGAATCCCTCCGCCGGCGGTGGACTCACGACTTGAAGAAAGTCGCCAGTAGTGGCGGGATGAGATGAGCCGGTCCACACACGGTCTTCCCGTGTGTGGTGGCGGTCCTTGGGAGAGGCCTATTTCCAGCAGTGGACAGACAGGCTGATGGCTGATGTACAACAAAATAAACTGGCCGTGTGGTTTTAGCCGGTGTTATAATAACGCCACCACATCTCTTGCCGCGGGTGTAGTAAAAGGCGATTAAGGGGTAACAAGCACTGAGGAATTACACCACCTCGCCAACTCACCAACTCGCTTGGCCAACGTGGAGTTTTAAAGCCAAAACAATGTGCACGAGGAGATCCCATTACTAGTAGTGGACGAAAAAAAGGCTGGTTATGGTAACAAAATAAAAAGAAATACTATACTTTGCATACAAGAACACCGCGATAATAAAAGTCATTGCCCTATCACATTTTTTATTTAGTTACACTTTCGTCTTCAATCCCAAGTGGCTTCGGCTCCACGGAACTCGTAACGGACAGACTTTCACTCGGAACAGTTCCGTAATTTGAACGAGCGACTTGCAAACGTACATCGATTAATCGAGTTCTGTATAATTAAAAGGTTCAATTAGTTAGAACTCGACCCCCGAAGTGGAGGTGAAAATTGATTGTGTAATCATTGATTAAGTACACCTACAGGGACGTCTCGCGATTTTAATCTGTGACATTAAAAAATAATTATTCGATTATATTGGATAATCGAATAATTGCCAATTGATACAAAGAATAAATCCTCACTTTTAAAGATTTTAAACTTTTAAACTTTTTAACACTTTTAAACAGCGATAGACAATCCTCTTAAAGCAGCAGAACTGACCTTATGTTAGTTCATAGGAAGTTCCCTACCATCGTTTAAAGACGCTCGAGAAACTGGTCACCGTTGTCCCGACTGGGATAAACCGATCAAATGAAGGAATGTTTGCAATTATAATAGTTTTTTCTTCAGATGTAATCTTTATAACTTCGGTTATTAACGTTCATTAAAAGGTATTTTATAAACTAATTATAAGCTGTTTGCGAAAAATTCTTAACTAATTTTTTGCCTGCTTGAAAAATTTGCATTTTTACAGAATATATGGGAGACGAGCGGACGGGCCACATGATGGTAAGTGGTCACCTTCACCAAAAGACACCTGCAACTCCACGGGGCATGTGGCATGTCGACCTTGCAGAATCCTGTTCACAGCTCTGTTGAAGAGCCCCATGTCGTAGCGTAACGGAAAAACCTCTCGAGGCAGTTCATTCAACAACTTTCAGGTTCGCTGTATAAATTGTCTTGATGACCGCACTGTACGCAGCAAATTTTGTCAAGAAAGTGATAATGAACCGCACGACGGAGACGAGCGTTGTTATGGCAAGAACCCGAACTTTGTAAGAACAACTTAGTAAGAAATCCGAATCTTCCGAACATTCTCCATTATTATAACAATATAGGCGGTAGATACATCAAAAACATTTGAATTTCGACAGTATGAAACATTTTATTTTTCTCTTAAAAAATATCCATTTACTTGTTATACACTTATGTTATCTATTATCATTCAAACACATCTGTCAACAACATTGCAGAACATTGCCCACGATTCCAATTGTTTAAGAATCGTGGGCAATGAGCCTAGCCTATTATCTTATTACGCTGTTCGCTCCCATCCTCCATTTAATACAATTTTCGTTTTGACCTTCAGTCCCAAATACAAAATACAGGATATTTTCCATTCCAATGAGTGTGGGAAGCGTCTATTTCTGGCTTTACGCTTGGTCCGCTACAAATTGAATCATTTTGTCAGCCTAGTGGACACAATTGCCTTCTTCACGACATTACCTTCCCGTAGAAATTACCATTCAGTAAATGAAAAGCCATGGCCTTATCTTGCAAGGGCGGATTCATCTATACTAATATAATAAAAAGGTATAATTTTGTGTTTGTTGGTATGTTGGGGGTAATCTCTGAAGCTAGTGAACCGATTTCAAAAATTCTTTCATATATAGGAAGCTACATTATCCGTGTCTAATATAGGCTATAATTTATTTTGAAATTTTGAAAAAAAAAAATTTGTTATCTTTATAAACCGAAGCAAAGCGAGGGCTAGTAATACACACTGATCTTGAATCTTGTTCACGGCCATGTGATGGCAAGCAGATTGACATACAAATGGTAAATATTGCATGTATATCGCAAGGGAGAAGTATTAAGCGGTAATACAGACTGTGACCATGTGGTGTTGGTGGGCTGTAGAATACCCTATCTCTTCCAATGGGTGTCGTAAAAGGCTGTTACTTCAAGCCTAGAGGAACTATATCTAAAAACCTCTAAAAACCAGCTTGGGCAGGGTGGCGTTTTGCGGTCATACATTCCTCAAGCACAAGACAATGTGTATGAAGAGGACCGATGCATATCAGTAGATGCTGAACGGGCTGTTTGCGGTTACAGGTAATACAGACTGATCTTGAAACTTGATTTAAGGTTCAACTGACGACAAGCGGTAATGTCTTGAGAAAATGGTAATTCCCAGCGCTTCAACGACTCTCGTAACCAATTCCTCTATAAATGTTAGTAAATCTAAATAATAATTTTGAAAAAGTTTGAAACTCACTCTCCTTATATTGACTTCGAGCTGATATACGAGTAAGGAGCGATTTGGAGAGAAGCTGACCTACAATAGTGGACTTGTCAAACTAATAGTTTTATGCGGTAGATTAAAAAATAAACTAAATAAAATAGAAATGATAATTTACGTGTTAATTAGAATTATAACAGAACAATTCAGTTTCTGTTTGAAAAGGCATTTTATATAGATGCTTTTAAGAATGCTACATTAGGTTTTGATAAATGATATATCCAGGATCTTTATACAGGTACCTACTTAAAGGTACATACGATGAAGTAAATAAATGAGTTATATTTACACTTCATTTCTACTTCCAGAGTAGGTAGATTCCTTTGAAATCTTCTTAAACTGGAAAATGCTATCACCACAACACGTAGTGTGTACTGACCGCAGTAGTACTAAACATTTACGCAGGGCGCACAGACCCACTGTGCTATATGTCTTCACGGTTCACTCGGCGGGTCATGACACTTATGCATAAAAGTTCTGTTGTTTAGGGAGTTGATCTTGCTACTTTGATATGTTTTAGGTCCTACGTGAACGTTAACCTACTGTTTATATGTTACGTTATATTAGCAAAGGGACCTTATTGTCGGTATGTTATTGGCTATGATTAAGATTTTTTAGACTTAAATTTTGTTAAATGTAATCTGGCAACTTCTCGCTTGAAAACTAAATAAAGTAACTAATAAAGTAAAGTGGCTAATAAACTAAGTAACTAATGTAACTAAATAATAACAAACTAAATAAATTAAATACGTCGGTTTGAATGGAGACTAGAATCGTAGGAGTAGCAGATCCGTCGCGTTGGCGCGCGTTAGGAAAATGGCTCTGCGAAATTGTAAAAGCCGTATCTGTAGTATATGAAATATTTTTGGAAAAAAGTTTGTGCAATGTAAAGTGCGAATGATACAGAATCCAAAATAACAATTTTTGAATTTTTGCGTATCTGTCTGAACTGAATCACTGAATTTGATTTTTTTTTAATTTTAATGAAACTTGGCATTATTAACTTATGCATTATTTAGGACATTCTTTACACTGATAAATTTTAAAGTTCCCACGGGAATGACGCTGATGACACATACCCTAACGTCTACGCGTACGAAGCCACGGGCACCAGCTAGTGTTTAAGTAAAAATAAGCTCTAAAATGCAATTGTTTAAGTTAAGTTTTTTTAAGTAACGATAAGATTTCTTTTCGTATCTAATCTATATATATAAAACAAAGTTGGGTTAGTTATTTATAACTCAAGAACGGCTGGACCGATTTTACTGATCTCTGATTTGTTGGATTCGTCTTCGCCTTAAATAGCAGAATAACTATCAAAATATCTGAAAAATTCACGAAAAAGAAAAGAAAATTAATCTAGAAATATATTAAAATTTTAAACAAAAATGCTTTTTACCCAAAAACAGGTAAAAACTGGGTAAGCGCCATCTGTTGGGCAGCCACAGCAAAGCGTGGCCGGGCACAGCTAGTGTCACATAATACGTGACATTGTTTAGCATATTGAAAGAAAGAAAATAAACATTATCTATTTTTATTTGTTGTTTCTTCAAAATTATCGATCAATACCGATACGAGAATTTGAACAAATACAAACCCCTTTGCAGCTCATTATAGCGACTATAAAGAGGCGACTAGGTGGTGCTAACTGCAAGCATAACGTTGCAGAACAAACTTGTTTTTTCAGTTAGAGCAACGAACAAGTCACTGTAATCGCTCATTTACGAACGCATACAAAAATGCGTTTATGTTTACAAAAAACATGCGAATGTTCGGCTAAAAATAGCGCGGTCACTGTACTCGTGTCTGCCACAGAAATCAGCGTATTTTAACCCACTCTAAGACGATGTCGTAAAGTTTACGAGTCGTAAAGTGACAACGATACTGACATAATGGCTCTGACATGACTGACTGTATGTAACCTTGAACATAGAAACGTTATGACCACTTGGTAATTGTGTTTCATTGTGATCGAGTATTATTGTAAGTTCTGTGTAACTAACAAGCCCTTTTATAACTTTTGTCATTATATGTGGGTATATGCCGTGCCGCAAACGCCAGTAAACAAGTGCATTTTGGTGACATTCGAGAAAAATGCAAAAAAAATTGCTAAAATTTTGATTAGTTTAAAATCAAGCTAGCAACGTGGAATTTTAGATAAAACAGAATGAATAACCATTATTCATTCACTCTGTTAATTTTTAATTTCAGAATATAATGTTATCTATGCTTCCGTTAAAAATGTTCCTGATCCATAGACATACACGTATTGCCAGTGTCCATTCCCAACCTATCCCTCCCCATTTCCCCAACCCTTTCTCCAAATGCATTTCTATGTCCAAAGGTAGGCAGCGCATCCGGGGGCGTGCCAACGTTTGTCATTTTGGACTAATGTTGGCATGTATCACGGATGTCTATGGGCTACAGTATCCACTTACCATCAGGTGGACTGTATGCTCGTCTGCCTCCTTCGTCCATAAAAAAAAAAAAATACACGTATTAGACCAGTCGTATTTACCCGTATTTACCGGTTTTGATAAACCATGATGGGAGAATGAATTTTATATAAATTTAATCGATTAAGGGAAGACCCTTTTATAGGAAAAAGACGACAGACGAGCATACAGTCTACCTGGTGGTAAATGTACACTGTCACTCATGGACATCCACCGTACATGCTAACTTCAGTCCAGAATTACAAACGTTGACACACACCCGGTTGTGCTGTGGCCACCTTTCGAAATGAAGGAATTGATTTGCAGAAAGCTCGTTGAGGAGGGATACGACAGAGTGGAATGGGAATTGGCTCCGGCATATCTCACTCACCATCGAAACACGTACGTACTCGTACATTAGGGAATAGGGTAAAGTGGGAAATGCATTTCGGGGTAGCCTTTTGTGAGAGAGGGGTAACGAGGCCAGTAACAATCTGATAGACATGATAGACAATTAAATCCGCTGATAGCCCAGAGGTATCTATACTCGACTCGCATTGTTGTAATCGTTAGTTCAAAACCTCGACCGTACCACCGAGTTTCCACTTAACATCGGATAATAACCAGCAATGTAGTTTAATGTTAATTGATGCGACAATTAAATGGTGTAAATTGTTCTGAACCGAGCGCCGGCCGTGTGATTAATTCCCGAGTGCTACACTACTTTTTAATTACTGGAACGCTACCGTCTACTTTATTTGGCGAAAACATTCAATCCGAGAATTTAATAGCTTATCGTCAAATTTTTCTCGAATCTTACCAATTGCCCACTATATTACTATGTCATAATCAATTTTATTATTAGAACGAGAACGCGTGTGGGGAGAGCACATATCCAGCGATGGAAAGACAGTGATATTTCAATTATTCTTTGCACGCCTGTTAATGGAGAACATAATAGGAAATATCCAAAATATAACGCCATATTTATGCTACCTATGTCCTTACATAATAAATTATTTAATTTGTTGACTGATGAATGATGAATTAAATTATTTATCAATTAAGATTGATTACAATTGAGAATTGAAATTAAAAAAATGTTCCTTGCCATAAAGAATGTATTTCTTTTTATGTACGAAAGCACAGTCCACCTGATGGTAAGTGGATACTGTCGCCCATAGACATCCGCGATACATGCCAACATTAGTCCAAAATGACAAACGTTGGCACGCCCCCGGATGCGCTGCCTACCTTTCGAGATATAGGAATGGATTTGGAGAAAGGGTTGGGAAAATGGGGAGGGATATGATGGGGTGGGAATGCGCTCTGGCACATTCACTCTCTAGCGAAACACGTACGTAGGGGAGGGGTGTGTCAATTGTTATAGAGGGGCGAATGTTATAATACCAATAGAACGCCATCTATTCCCTGGAGCTAAACGATTTATGCGTCAGAAGATGCCGGGTATGATACTGTTTTACTGACAGAGTTGTAGGCCATATTGAAGCGATCCTGTTTCGACAGTTGAAATTTGTTTTTGCGTTTGACGTAGGATTGTTATTTACCGGCGCAGTAGAACGTTTTTCGATAACTTTACAAATAATTAACATATCTAGGTGGTAGTGGTATAGAAAGAGTTGTTTGGAACCAGGCTTTATCTCCAGGTAAATGTTATTGGAATTTTCACAATAATTAAAATTTTCTAGTTATATTTATGAAATTTCGTAGTGGTGGGTCAAAAGTTACAAAAATGCGGGTGGCATTTGTTATATGTAACAATTGACACCCTTTTTGTTATAATGTTTTAGTAAGTCTTTAATTGTAATCCCTGTATATTTTTTAAATTTCAGAAGTACTTATAATGGTTTATAAACGGCTTCGTAAATCTGCCAGGGGTACCATATCTGAAAAAATGTATATTGATGCCTGTAACCGAGTTATTGGAGGAGAAACAGGCAGAAGTGTAGCCAAGAACTTGGGTATGTGCCCTATGACTCTGTTTCGATATGTTAAAAAGTACAAAGAGATGGGAAGCTTCAGTATAGGTTATAAACCACACAACAGGGTTTTCACAGAAGAAAATGAACACGAGTTTGTGTCTTACTGTACCAGGGCCTGTAAATTGTATTTTGGCTTGACTACAAGAGATCTGCGCAAATTAGCATTTGAGTTTGCAAAAGACCATAAATTAAACTATCCAAAGAAATGAGAAGCATCAGGAATGGCGAGTATTGATTGGTATAAAGCCTTTATGAAACGACATCCAAATTTATTAGTAAGGCGCCCAGAAAGCTTGAGAAACAAGCTTCAGAGGAAGAGAATAGAAAGAAGGAGGCGAAAAAATATCTAAAATTGCTAATTTGGAGTTGTAAAAAAGAAGACGCGGCAGAAGTAAAACGTTGATTTTTCTGATGATTCTTCTGAGAATGACGATTCTAATATTTGTCTTGTATGTTTTAAAACATACTATCACATTAAGGGAGATTGGTTGCAGTGCACTGACTGCCACAAATGGGCACACAGTAGTTTTTACTTGCCTTTTTTTACTTTGCCTTTTTTTACTTTGCCTTTTATTACTTGCCTTAATTGTTTATCGGAATAGAATTTTATCATTTGTAATTTTAATACAGTTTATTTCATTTATTTCATAAAATTATAGTTAAAGTTTGTTGATTTTAATGTAAATTAATTTTCTGTAAGCTTTTATTTTGCTAAGAAATTTAATATGTCCTATTCTATAACATCTTACAAAAATATGTTATGAAAACATGTTAATATTTTAATAAATGTGATGTGTACAAGTCTGTAACTATTGCCCCTGGGTAGTGTCACAACTGCCCCACCTGATGGTACAATTGTTACATTCCGACTTAAGCTCCTGAAGTGCAATTGTAGTAATAACGTGTAATTGTATTTCTCTTTTATATGGTTTAATTAATAAATGATAAGTGTGCCTATCTTGTGTCCAGAAATTTTGATATTGTTATGTATCCTTAAGGGTTATGGTGATTTAAAAAAAAATGTAACTATTGACACACCCCTCCCCTATATTGGGGAAATACGACAATGTGGGAAATGCAGTGCATTTCAAGGTAGACTTCTGTGAGAGAGAGGTAACATGGCCAGTCGAGCGCGCCCAGCGGCTATTGGATTGCAGCGTGCACTCTCCCCCTCAAATCAAATCTAATCATTTATTTGCAATGTGAGTAGTAATGTGAGTGCCGCAATTTGCGTGCAAAATATTGTATATATAAATTTATTATAGATCAAATTACATTTTAAATGATTAACAATTTCATTAGTCAATGTAATACATCAATTATTTATTGTCAATTTAAGCTTAAATGAATATCTTATTCCATACATTAATTTATAGACATGAATTCATTTTAAATATAATTTTACTAATTAATAACATAACAGCTACTAAACATTAGTACACCTATAAATCACATTACCCTTATAATCGCAGCCCTTAAAAGCTCTTGTCAGTTAAATATTCGTGTGTATAAGTCCTATAAGTTAGTTTTTTTTTTAAATTATGTTTAAATTTCCCTTCGTTGTCAAGGACTTTTGTGTCATGCTTATTATTATTATTTTGTGAATCGTCATACTTGGACTCAAACGACCTTTACCGAAATTCGAAAGCTCGAAATTAAGGGTTCTTGTCCTCGATAGAAAGCGGGGAAACATTTTAATTTCGCGAAAACCGGTGCCAAGTAGGACACTGGGAGTGGAGAGACATGGCTCCATGATTCACCTCAATGAGTCTAAATAAGTGAGAAGAAATCATATACACAAAATTGTAGGGAAGGACACGACTAAGAAAAACAAGAGAAATTTATAATAACAATTATATCAGTACTGAGAGAGCAGACACCAATTTGCAAAGGCAGCTTGTTTGCTTATTGCTTTTTCTTCCTATTGTTAGTTTAATATCAACAAATGTGTATCGCAGAGTTTCAATAACACCGTTATGCAATGCAACGCTACCAGTCCTTTCAGCCTGTCACTGCTGGACATGGACCTTCACATGCACATTGTCTTGTGCATGAGGAATGTAAGGATATAACGCCACGTTGGCCAAGCGGGTTGGTAAGTCCACTTTTTTGGAGATGGTGTAGTTCCTTAGGGCTTGTGGTAGTCGCTTTGTTATCCCCTAGAGGGCTTTAGATCGAATTTTGCAAGATTCACGTCCGATCAATCGAGCGTGACCCAATAGACCTATTAATACAAAAGAGAAACATTTAAGTTCAATGGTCATATATGTAGTTAAATAAGATCATATATGTAATTAGATAAGGTCATATATGTAGTTAGATAAGGTCATATATGAGGACCCCAGAGGTCAAGGGGTCTAAGTGACATTTTCGAAAGAATTGAGTAAGTAACAGACTGTTAAAATACTATTCTTTGTAGTGGTGAGGAGATCCAAGTGATTTCCCTGACAGGTGCTGCTACCTAGTGTTGCCCCTTCACCACTAGTAGTACATGCTAACACTGCTTAGAGCGCTAAGGTGTAAGCTGCTTGGTCTAAGTACACATTATCTACCTTTTATTACCTATAAATGTAACACAGGTGATTTTAATAATCTATTGTTAGTACTAATTAGAAGCAAATGGCCAGTGTTGGCCTAAAATGGTCAAAACAAAAAAAAATAACTTCCCCTTTTACAAAATTTTGTTGACTTCTGGTTCAATTATCTCAAAACATAACTTTTGTCACTTAGACCCCTTTACCTCTGGGGTCCTCATATGTAGTTATAAGGGCACTTCTAATTTGTTAGATATTCGGTTTGCTCTTTACGTCAATTGAAATTTCCACTATCGATGTGACTCTTACGTGACAAAAGGAACGTCTCAGTATTTTGATTAGATCATGCTTTTAAGCCTTAATTGTTTCTTTTAAAGAAAGAAGGTGACAAACTATACATGTGATACATATGAAGGTGATACATGACATCATTTGTTCAGAATGACAAGCGTTGGCACGCTCCCGGATACGCTGCCTACTTTTGGAAATTTAGGAATGGATTAGGAGAAAGGATTGAGAAAATGGGGAGGGATAGGATAGGATGGAATGGGAATGGCCTCTGGCATATCTCACTCACTATCGAAACATTTATGTACGTTGGCGTAATAGAATAAAGTGGGAAATTTATGGGAAGTACGTTTTATGGAAGCATTCTGTGAGAGCGGTAACTTGGCTAGTCGAGTGAGCGGCTGTGGGTTGCTACGTGCATCCTTCCCATTCCAATACCTATAGGATATAGATGTTTCATCAGTAATAAATAACGTTGTTAGTATTTACAAGTACCAATAACTTCATCTAGACCTCATACGAGGTCTTCCTCATATTTCTTTCGTCCCAAGTCTAGTTGTTTCGGCATTTTGTGTCAGACACCATTTATCGGTTGTTAGGTTCGCAAACATGTGAAATAGTTCACTAACACTATCGTGTTTCTTATTTATTACATAATAAGTGTCATTATCTCGTACGTGAAATGTACAGAAATTTGGACAACAGTTGGAAACAGTAAACAGTTTGGACAACAGTACTGCTGGCACGCTTTAGCTTAAAATAAAATTATCATGATTTTTGGCGCGGTCAGTACAATAACTAGTTGTTTATAACTTGGCTTGTTTTCCAGAAAAAGTGCAGTTTGTAAAGAATAAATAGGTATGCATATCTTTTAAGACTTTAAGTTTCGAGTTTTAAGTTTTAAGTTGGCAAGCCGTACTGTTTATTTTTCGTTTAGAATATATTTTTCTTTCTGAAAAAGAGGATGAACAAGGAATTATTGCTTGGAAAAGATTTTAACGGCATTTACGTACGGTACATATATTGTGAGTTAAGATATTTTTAATTTTATGTTACTTTGTACTCTTCTGCAAACATAAATCTCTAAAAGCCGATTATACAAGTAACGTATTTATATCGTTTACTTCTTGTCATAAAACAAAAATTCGTAAAGAAGAATTTGTTGTAATGTTTGCATGTAAAATTCACTTGAAGAATTTTGACAAAAAACGAGGTTCACTTTTCTTTTTTTTTTTTTTTTTTTTTTATTTATTTATTTATGTAATCTACAGCCTTTTATGTAACTTATGTTGTTTAACAATTATGTTGCCAATGCTAATGGCCAATACAGATTACACTGACATTAAGTACAGTATTTAGTAGATTGTGGGCAAGTAAAGGATGATTCTTTATTATTAATAATGTTTGCGTTGGTGTGTCCGTTTGTGTGTGTTGTGTGTGAGTTTGTACCCAGTGTGAGGGTGTGTAGTGTGTGTGTGTATTACTACTTATCCAGCCACCCGCTAAAAGAACATTTCTTAAGTAGGGCGTACACATGCAGAGTCGACAATTTCTTGAGTGTCATGTTTTCTTAATGCATAATGTATTAATGCAAATGAAGAAGTAGATGGTGTCGACAAAAAATTTAAATTACGCCTTTCATTTTCTCTCGGTCGTGTTCCACCTACGATTATACTCTTTTAAGGTAAAGACGGAATATCTAACGGTTAACGATTTATCGCTGACTTTATGGTATATTCGATACTCAGTGTGAAGAACTTGAATTTGTACCAGGATTTTTATTTATTTTTTGTACACACATTTTCAATAATAAAATAGTAATAACTCCATGTTTGATCATTTTTTTTTTGAGAAATGTTAATTCAATGCAAAATGCGAGTGTTGCAGAACTTCAAACAACATTTATTCGTGGGTAATTATGTATTATCCGCGGCGTTAATTACTAAACCCTTCTGCGGGTAACAATAGGGTTGCCTACAATTAGGGTTGCTTACAATGTCATTTACAAATGTCATTTAGTACCTATGTCTGTATACAAAACTCTTGGTGCTTTGATATTCAGAGGCCTTAAAGTAACATATATTATGCGCTCAAGCATTACTTGTGGTTAGTAGAAACCTGTCATTCGTGTAATGCGGTTCTTGTAGTTGCGATTGTGGTGTCATATACCCAGTTTGTATTATAGTTAAAGTGCTCCTACACCGCAGAATTTTATAGCTCCTAACCGAGTTTTATTACTGTAGGCATTGCGCCCTAAATTACAATGACAACCAACAGTGATTGAGAGCTTAGAATGTTGCACAAATTAAATACGCGATTAGATTCAAGCCATGTGCGTGAATCATCGATATAAGAATATTCTAGATGACATATCATACGTTCTTATCAAAGAAACCTGGTTGGCAACTTCTTGGTCTGAAACAGATTGAGGAGGGGTTCATTAAAAAGTCAAATTAGAAACTTAAGTAGCTACTACGTAATAAGAATGTTCCATTTTCAAAACACATATGAGCTACTGAACATGTAACACTATTAATTAGAATGACGTATCTGCCCTGGAGTGTTTGTGTAACGTATCTAGTATGTATTATCAAATCGATAACTTGAATGAATCTACCACAAATAACTGCATAGTAATTGTTGGCAAAATTCGCTGTATAACTGTTTTTAACTTTTCAATTGTTAAGAGGTTTTTTATTTATTGCCTTATAACGTAACCGTAGCCGTAATTAGCATGATTAGTATCTCTGCGATTAATTAGCGCTCCCGTATATATATTATACTTTTTTTTATTTATTTAAGGCATTTACATATTTTCTCTACAGTAATTGTCACTTATAATATAGTTTAAAAAATATCAAATTTACTAGTAAGTAAATATAGTAAGAATTTCAAAGTCTTTACAAGTTTTACAGTCTACATAGAGGTTCATTTCAAACCATTCGATCTAAGACACAGAGAGATCTTAGAAACTTTTTTTTTTTCTTTTATTATTTTTATATAGCAATGGTGCAATTAGCACATTCTACCAGTATCAAGTTTTCTTCGTAATAAACAATTTCAAACTCTGAAACGTATCCTGTCAATGTCCAGTCCCGTCGAAGTACGTCAGGAGTCGCTCAGTAAAGCGATAGTAGGTTTACTGAGGACAGAAGAGGACTCCTTGGAAACGCATGAAAAATGCAGTCCCACGCTTTAATTTGATCATCACAAACACCACACACGAAAAACACTTAGAAGTTTAATAAACGATCATTATTAAACCACAAAACGCATAATACACAATTTTTACAATAATGAAACAAAAACTCAACTTCACTTCTCTTAACTTAAATTAGGTGTTAACTTCGTAATAATTCTGATGATGCAATTCTTTTATGTGAGCTTTCATACTATTCTTCTTAATGAAATGTCAAAAATCCGCATCGATCAGTATGCTGCTAAAAATTATACAGGCTGTCAAAGATCATACATATTTTGTCTGCTTGTCAAAGATCATGTTTGATGTCTATTTTGACTGGACTAATAAGTAGTTGTGGTTCACTAAATACATGTACGTGCAAATTCAATATTTTTCGTGATTGTTAAAGAGTAAACACACCCATTACTCATATATAAAGAATTTCTGAATTGATTCTGAAATATATAACCCAAATCTGTTTATGATCCATCGGGCATCGATATTGGGTATGTTGTTTTAGTAGGACTACCTACTAAAAGTACTAAAACCAGTTAAGTATAAACAGACTTACTGAGTACCTACTGACGTAGTGATTGAGATATGCTAGAGCCTATTCCCATCCTATCATATCCTATCGCTCCCCATGTTTCCACCTCTCTCTCTGTATTCAGTATATTCCTTAATCTGCAAAGGTGGGCAGCGCATACATACGGGCGCGTGCCAACGTTTGTCATTCTGGACTGATGTTGGCATTGTATCGCGAATGTCCACGGACGACAGTATCCACTTACCATCAGGTGGACTATATGCTCTGCTGCTGCTTTTTTTCATAAACAAAAAAAAAATATCTTGCGAAAGCAATTACGAAATTCCATCTGTCGCATCCGGGTTCTTTCAAGGAATACCCGTATTTTGGTTTTGTATCTAACATTTTTGATGAGGAATTTTATCCGAGCATCAAGGAAGTTAAAAATAAAATCCCCTCGCGGAATATAATGTATTAATGTTTTTTTTTAAAGAAAATATGTGATTCAGTAAAGAGTAAAAACGGTATGCTGAATGATATAAAGATAAAAATATAAAACGGCTTGTATTTATAAATGAGCAGCAAAAAAACTAAAGGAGCCCGCCCGACGCTACTACGACAGAGTTCTTCATCGTCCCGACCACTTAGTAGTTAATAGCCTAACCTATGGGGACATAGGTTAGGTTATAGCAATGACCTCCCCGTTGTCGTCATCCTCGGCACGTTTTAGACGACACCAACCACTCAATTACTGCTGCCAATGCGGTTCTTACACCACACTCACAGGCTATACATATACACCGTCCCTGCCAGCGGAGACGAGGACGTCCCCCTCGCTACACCGTGAACACACATCGGCCTTCAGCCAACACTTATACCAGGTATTGGCACGTGCCTGGGCGCTTCTCACCGACCCGCGATCCCGCGGCACCTTCCCAAAGCAGCGCCCTAAGCCGAGGTCCGTTCCTTCCGTCGGTCTTTCTTTGCTCCGTTGCTCCTGGCTGAGCACTTTCTGCGCTCGCCCTAAACCATACATGACTCTTGTGACTCGGTGACTCTTGAAAGGCCATTAGGCCATAAGAATTTAGGCATTCCAAAAAAAAAACTCATAATGCCAATACAGTTCACCTGATGGTAAGTGGATACTGTAGCCTATAGACATTCGTGATACATGCCAACATTAGTCCAAAATGACAAACGTCGGCATGCCCCCGGATGCGCTGCCTACCTTTGGAGATATAGGTTAGGATTTGGAGAAAGGGTTGGGAAAATGGGAAGGGATAGGATGGGAATGGGCTCTGGCACATCTCACTCACTACCGAAACACGTACAGGGTAACAAGATAAAGTGGAAAATGCAGTACATTTCAAAGTGTCTTCTGTGAGGGAGGGGTAACGTGGTCAGTCGAGCACGCCCAGCGGCTGTTAGATTGCAGCGTGCACCCTGCCCCTCAAAAAAAAAACAACTTCTGAATTGATATTGAAAACTTTCATTTTTTGGAAGCTTTGTTATGTATATCGGATTTCACCCCAGCGAAGTCACATAGTATTGCATAGTAAAATTACACATAGTACAGCGTATAGGAATAAAACATTTCTCTAGAAGGTACAGATATAACTACATTTCTACCGGTTTTTCTATCGTCTGACCAGTATTTAGTACGTAGATGGTATTGAACTTAGAAGAAAACACGATTAAATTTCTCATCCCCGTGTTTTCAAGTTAATTGACCTAATAAAAGAAAGATTCATTTGTATACAGATGATAAAGTAAAGAAATCCATACATATGTAATGGTTTGAAGGAAATTTGAATTTTAAAGAATATTTAACAAAGCATAATTGAACCATCTAATAACAACAGATTAAAAAGGCCAAGATATTTATTCAGATATAACTACATCTATGAAGGTTTATAATATTCGGATAAGTTGTTAAATAATATCAAAACAATAATTAATAGAAAACACAATATAATTTAAGGATTAGATACATATGAAATGTGAAAATTTGTGTTGATTGATGATACTAATTATAATTACACACATCGCAAAACTAATATCTTCACAGCTGACGATATAAACAAAGATATTAAAAGAGAAAGGAAGGCAATAAGCGAATACAAATACTCACATTGTTAAAACACTGATGAACTCCATGTTACTCTCACCAAAAATCCGATAGGTGTCGAGGAAAGAGAAATCCGCGAACCCAGTTTTTTTAGCTCCTTTTACGTCGGTCGGTGCACTCAAACTGGTTACATGTCACAGTTAATCTTACACACTTTTAGTTGCATAGATTATGTTTAAAATATTTCTAGAATTGTTATTAAGACCACATGGATTTACACTAGACACACGCACTATTCTTTTTTTATTTTGAAGTTCAGTAAATCCGGTCGAGGTTGCTTTACCACTGTCACGGTCGCAAACGTACACACATTTCACTCCCACCGGTTGCTGGTGGAATAGAGTCGTAAGTACCACGCGTGGGGTCAACCAAAGCGGTCCGTAACAACTTTCGATGCTGCCTCATCAAAATTTCTACTTATTTGCGAGTTGGAGGCGCGCTGCCGTCGAGAGATTGCAATGGTGAATGCCGCGATGGCTAGGCAGTCTGTCTCTTTCGTGGCGCGGGCGCAGTGGTGGTACTACGGTGCTGAATTCGAACACATGTTTCTTTAAATTGGTCACATTTTAAATGAAATTACTTGCAAAACGTTTAAAATTATGTTTGAAATATACACTATTTAATTACATGATAACCCCAACGTAAGGGAATCCGATCACCATCCACACTGGACCTAAGCCATCTCCGCCTGCAAGCGGCGTACCCTGCTGAATAACGGACAGAGTTCTGACGATGGACCAATGGCGGTTAAATCATTCCATTTGCTAGATCTAAAATACCGGAGACCGGTGACGGAGAGCAGCATCACCGATCATCGGTGCGAGAGGCAGGACCGGTAACCGATGGGGTAGACGAGTCCTCGAGTGGAGGCCACCCACCGGGAAGCGCAGTGTGGGATACCCTCCGGCCAGGTGGACTGACGTCTTAAAGAAATTCGTCGGTGGTGGTTGAATGAGAGGAGCCGAGGATCGTGTGTGTTAGCGAGTCTTGGGAAAGTTCTATATCCAGCAATGGAGAGACATGGGCTCATGATATGGCATGGTAATTACACGATAGTTGGGGGACAGCTTTCAAGGAAGAAGCTACAAGTACAACTGTAGGCCATGCCACAGATTGTATCATCCTGCTTATGTAATAAGTAATTATGAGTGGCGATAGCAGAGCATCTATTAGAGGCAGGAACCAATTATTGGATTGAATTACACAAATCAAAAGTAATTTCAACTGAACCCCATTACACATCGCGTTTGATTCGAGAGGCAATAGAAATAAAAATGCCGAAATTTGAATTGCGAGGATGGATTTAAGTTTGCACGTAGATGCATTTTCAAACAGGGGGGGGGGGGGGGCGATATTGTTAGTATAGTGTGCAAGGAATTTAATCAAGAAAAACAAGCTCAGTGTGGGGAGGTGAATCAAGAACGAACACGACTGCTATTGTCTGTCAATAGCAACCAGGGCTCATGTAACTGGACCGAAGTATTGGCTATAATAAATAAATAATATATCGTGAGTTACCTGTTTACATAACAATTATTATGTTCAACCATGATAACAAAAGTTTAAGATCTTAAATAATTATGAGGACGTTTCCGCTTACATGATTTACTTCCGATTTTATTGCACTTGAGAAATAACTTAATTTTTTTTGTAATTTTCTATAAAATTTAAGTTCTAATTTTGTATAATAATATGAGTGATTTAGATAAAGTACAGTAAGCAACATGACAATCTAACTGATGATAAATGATTTATGGCTACAGATATTCCATTCAAAACATAGAATCAACATTAGCCTAATAGGTATTTGAGTATGGTTATGTTTAGTAGAGCTGACCTGCAGCTCTTCAAAGATTGTTCATAGAAAAGGCTGCAAACAATAACCAGATGACTAAAAAGGCAATAATTTAATTGGACAGATAGCTCTCCAACTCTCATTATCGAACGCAGAAAGCTGTTAGGTGATATAGTTTCGTGTTTCTAACGTAGTTCTACGGGTCAAAACAGGTGAACGCAATTGATCGATTACCCGTTCATGATTAGGTAAAAAATTACCACAATGTATTGGAGAGATCCAACAATGGATAATTAAGTTGTAGCTTTTATGCTTTCGTGCTTTCTTGCACGTCTGTTGTTTTAAGTACTTCTTTTAAGGCTCTTTCATAGTATAAGTGATTGTACTTTTGTCATAGTATACAATAAATGAATTAATATTAGATAGATAGATAGATATACTTTAATGTACACCAAAAACATACGGAGAAATACATACAAATAGTTAGAAGTACAAGCGACGCGACGGCATGATTGTTAAAGCGATTTCTTCCAGTCTACCGTTGGGTGGTAAGCAGAAGCCTTTAGATGAAATAGATCTTTTATTTATTATATATACAACTGCTTGATATATCCCATAGACATTATACATTCTGTACATTCATATATTCTGTGCTGTTGACGTAACCGATATATACGATAACCTTAACCAGCCCTTTTGTCATCCACTGCTGGTCATGGACCTCCTCGAGCACATTGTCTTGTGCATGAGGAAAACACCACGCTGACCAAGCGGATTGGCGAGTCCGTTCTTTTTGAGGTTGTATCTTTCCTCAGGGCTTGTGGTATCGCTTTGTTTCCTTTAGTGGATGATACCCAGGGTAAGAGATGGGGTGACGCTAAAGCCAGCTGACACCACACGCCTAATAATCTTAGTTTCGGTATAACATATTATTAATTAACTTCACATGTTATGCAAAATTTAAATAAATAAATTTCGTTAGTCTCCCGAAACTTTCTCTAATCCATTTTATGTCCGATACGTATATCAATAGATATAACAACGACATTAACACCACTGACACAAATTCAAGGCAATAAAAGTCTCGGAGAAATTCCAATACGCCGAAATCCGGTTAGCTGTGGAATTTCATCTGTAGAGCTAATATGAAAGCAAGAGGTTATTTGCTCTGCGCCCAAATAAGAATTAAGGAAAATTCGGACCAGCATCTCTGTTTTGTTTTGCGACACACGATGACAGAAAGAAACATTCAAATATTGGCATAGGACGACACACACAATGAAAATAGATTTTGTAACCCTAAGGTTACAAGGGCCGCCGCTGCCTCTAAAGGCAGCGGCGGCCCTGGGGTAGAGCGAGAGGAGCGGTTGCTCTAGGCGCCAGGTGGCAAGGGGCGCCAAAATGCCGAATACGAAAAACAATTTCGAGCGAACAATAAAATTTTGATGGCGCCTTTTGAGAGGCGCGAGGCAGCCCTGAATGAAAATGAAAATTGAATTTAAAAAATATCTTTATTATTCATCGCCGCAGTATAGCTGCATAGCGCCCGCATTTCTTGGAGGACGTTTGGAGAAAATTTTAAATTATTTTATGAGGAACAAAAAATTATCAAATTTTTTTTTATACCTTTATACTTATTAATTACGTTGAAAGTTAATTTTTTCACCTAAATTGTTAATAAAAAAAAATTATTAACTTTATTTAACATAAACTGAAATACAATTAGTGGTGTGAAAGCGTTGACCAATAGGCGCCAAAAGACAATCTCGCTCTACCCTGTTCAAGGACTAGGGCCGTAGCTGCTTAGAGGATAAAACGGGATAAGTCAATAAGTAACAGTTTCTTGTTGACGTACTGTCAACTGACGTACGTACTTCTTGTACACAGAATTTCGAGTTCCAGGCTAGGCCACATTCATTGATTTACAGTTGATATTCTGGGTAGATAGATAGATGAGATGTTCATTCAGATTAAAGATACATATGTACCTACATACATATTACAACACATAACAGCAGAGAAATTTTAAGTGAAAAAAAAATATTTTATATTTTTCGTGAAAAAAGGATCTTTCATAGACGGACTATATGTAAGGCATTTACATAAATAGTATATATAATAATAGGAACCCCAAAGACATATCGTTTATAATACAAATATCTTTATATTTTAGGTGCTACAAGTAACGAAATATGCAGTGGATTCACGGAGACTGAGGAACAGCCAATTGCAGTGTGCGGGGGGTGACAACTTGACGATCGAAAATTCTTAGTTTTTGGAAAAAACTAAGGTGGCTCGAATAGGGAATGTGTCTGAGATCAGTATCCCACACAATACGGCCCATGCCTTGAGTGGCTAAATGTTGAACCAATCCCATCCAACTTTATATCGAAAAAAAATAGAAGATGCTATTTGATTGGTAGATGAGAACGCCAATGTTTCATTGTTATTTATTAATCATGATCAGATTTTTACAAAATTCTTTTTTTAATCTACTACTACAAAAACTTCCTGAGTTTAACCATAGTGCCGAAGCTTAACAGAGACCGAAATTTTTATTTCATATTTTGATAGTCTGAAATACTGATCATTTAGTCTGAAATAAGTGTATTATTATTATTATTATTTTTGAAAATAATAGTCCATGTATTGTTAAAAAATGTTTTTTTTCAGTAAAGCTTTTATTTTGTGTTTCAGGTTCGTATTTTTTCCAAGTTTTAACTGGTGTATTTATTATCTATATTTCTTTACTTCAAGTTAGAGAGCTTAATGTTCTCGATTTAGTGTCTATACTTGGAAATTTCTTAACAATAACTATGCACTTTATATCATCAGAATGCGTTCCAGTTTCCACATGACCGAAGCAAAAGCTATTCATTTATAAAACGGGAGCGTTTTTACAACAATTTTGATACAAAAAGTGTACTTCGTTGAATTATGGTTTATAACATTTTCTGCTTAAATAAACTTGGGTAAATGCACCTTTTACGAGGAAAAAAAAATTGTGTTGAATAAGAGATGCTCCAAGATAAGATTGAATTACTCTTCAGAGTAACTAGTGGTGGGGACTGACGTCGCTCGCGTAATTTAATATTTAAACCTAATGGTAGAATACTTTCTCCCAACTAGCTGATGAATAGGTACAATAAGGGGAAACAATGGTTATAGAACGGTTGGAAAAATGGAAATGGATAGGATAGGGTGGGATGGGAATCGGCTCTGGCATATCTCACTCACTTTCGAAACACGTACATACATTGGCGGTAGAGGATAAAATGGGAAATATATCAAATACATGTTAAGGTAGTCTTCTTTGAGAGAGGGTTAACTTGGCCAGTCGAGTGGCGCACAGCGGTTAGCGGCTGTGGGAATGCAGCGAGCACTCTCCCCTCTCACTTAATATTAGAGCCCGTTTCTATTTAAGCGGAATCCTGAAACAATATATGTTAGAAAATCTTAACCGAAATCAAAAGTCCATACCGACAATAACGTCATTTTACTGAAATACTTTTTGTCACAAATACTTTTTGCATAGAAAGTTTTCTTTTATTACTAAAAATAAAATCAATAATAAATTTAATTATTAATAGGGATTTCATTCGCCTTCACCCACTAAAATAAATATAGAGTTATTTGTAGCAACATTATTAAGTTAATTTAAACTGTTTGTTGATTTAATGTAGGTATAGATGTGTATATCTTGAGTAAGATCAAAGTTTGTTGTCTTGGTTTACGCCAGTGATTCCTAAACTTTTTCCATTCTCGGCGCCCTTTTTGCAAGGTATTTGTCACATTGCAACCGTGTCAGTTTCCGTGTTAATGGGGAAATGTAATATTTGTTGCAACAGCTCACTTTTTTAAAATAGAGCTTTGTATTTTTTTATATCTCTATATTCTGTGACACATTACCCATATTCATGAAATAAATGGCACTGGCTGAAGACTGCTCGAGTAAAGGAAAACATCAAAATTTAAAATTCTGACAACAAAAAAAAGAGGAAAATACAAGGCGCACGACTGACGAGTTTTTGTTTTGGGAGCGATCTGGGGAGGACCTTTCGAGAAATTCCTGTTCCGGGATTCAACTGTCCTGTACACGACATCTGGCCGCTACTCTCGCCGACCGCCGGAGCTCTGGTCCGACGCTCTTTGGGCGGTGGTGCTCTTGCTGGGCGTCGCCTGTTGTGCCTGGTCTCCATCGCCCGTCTGACCGCTGATTCCGGCTGGCGGTAGTGCCGCTTTTGGGCCTTGCTAGGCCCCGCCACTTCTGCAGCTTTACCATGAGATTTTGGTGCTTCGTGAATTTGGAAACAGACACTATTTTACGGACTTTATTTTCCGAACTATTTTTATAAATTGATCTTAAATTCTTGTATTAGGTTTGACTGACTAATTATAACGAGCTATTGAAACAAATCTTGCCTCTTACCTTTGTAGTACAAGTCATACCCCCGTAATTTAGCTCTCCCCCTGGGGAAACGCGACATGTTTCAAATTTGAATAAGTACACTGTGCGAAATAACCGGTTTCTTTTTGCAAGGGTTAGGTAAAAATAAATTTAACATTGAATGCGTGGTGTCGGCCGACTTTAGAACAACATCACTTCGTGAGTGGTGTTATTCTAAATAACTGATCTCGTGGGTGTCGTAAAAGGTGACTAAGTGATAACGAATCCGCTACTACAACCCCTGAGGATCTACACCACCACTTAAAGAGGGGCCTTGCTAATTCGTTTAGCCAGCGTGCCATTTCTAGGACAATTATAAAATATAACTAAGTGGTATATTGCATTTATTCATGTTCGTGTGACATTGAATTGATAATGGAAATAAAATTCTGAAAATTGTGTAATATTTCGCCGTGCCCTTGTGAGGAATTCGCGGCACCCCTGGGGTACCAAGGTCTACACTTTAGGAACCGCTGGTTTAAGTAGTTATATGTTCTATTGCAAAGCAAATTGTTTACATTTAATCAGGGCCTATTTTGCGGGAAATACCGCGAAGTAAGGCTGTTATTACAGACATCTATATTGCTGGGTTGGTATGTTTATTTTTTTGGAAATTTGAATATTAGTCTTGTAACTCAACGGTATAGTAAAACCGTAATCGTAACCAGCTCTTTTAGTATCTACGGAACTTGGGCCACTTTATACATATTTCTTGTGAATGAGAGATGTATGGCTTAATAGCTTAATGTAATAGCAATGGCTTCAAAAATTTACAATAAATTGGGTTTTAGAAAAAAAAAAATTTTTATCATTAATGGAAAGATCATATACACATTTTATAACAAAACTATTTTTAGTTTTTTGTTTTCGCTTTAATTAAAAAGTTATATTTGATTACAAATAAATTTTTGAATCCAGTACCGAAAACACGCGGACAGTTCCCGAACAAACCCGAGCGCGTGTGACGTCACAATGTTAATTTCTACTCATTGTAGCACACAGCTGATACAGTATTTTGACTATTAATCGATTAAATCTTGTTATTATCGTCAATATATTAATAAATATATCGAAAATGTCTAACCTTAAAAGTTATCGTGCTTGCTTCGTACCATTATGTACGAATACTACAAAAACAACTCCTGAAAACATGTTTTTAAATGTTCCACAAAATGTTAAACGTCGAAATAATGGTTCCAAGCAGTGCGACGACCTAATTCCAAAACAACATCAAATTATATTTAATGACGAATAAATCATTTAATATTTTAATTTACAATATTATTTTTTTATAAACTTACCTTGATGCTTTAGCACCTCGAACTTCAGCTGAATTAAACCGAATATCATTTTTAAGAAAATCTGTTATCATAAATATATCCACATCAGGTATATTATCGGAATTAGCCTTTATAAATCCTTTATCACACATAACTAAATAAAAGTAGTTAATATAAATAATTTTTTAAACTAAATGTCGGATATTTGTCGTCAATTTACATGTAGAAGCCTGTGATACTGTACTATCGAGAAATCCTTTTAACATTATGACGTCACAAACATGGCGACCAATCTTAGCGCGTTTGTAGTCACGTGATTCTTTTTAAAATTTTATCAATTTTAAATTGTTTATAATAAATTAAATAAACATTTTTAAGAGTATTTCGCATCGATTATTAATATAATTTATGATAAAGTTTTAAAATACATAAAAAAAATTGATAATTTTTTTTTTCAAAAACCCAATTGCCTAAATGTTACGATGTATTGATGAGGTTGGGATATTTAAGAGAATATTAAAACAATTGCTAATTAAGAAAACTTATTACACAATAACTGAATATCTCGTGAACAGAATTTAAGTCCACTATTATTGTTTTATCTGACATTTCTTACTTTTTTTATTATTGATTTTTTATTTAAAATTATTGCCTAATTAATATAAACTGTTGGCTTAATATTTGATGTTATGAAATTATAGACTTATATTTATTAATAAAATTTTGACATATATAATAATAAAATAAATAAAATTGAACTAAAACATGAGATTTCTATTCTGACATTATTAATATTATGATTATTATTATTATTATTGGGCATTATTACCGGAATATATATGTAAGTATTAGGTATACTCGTGTAAGGATAATTGGTATTTTGAATTAAATATTGTGTTTTTTGGTAAGCATTTATGTAATTTTATGTTAGATAAATATATGTAATTTTGGCATTATTGCCAAATGCGTCGATCTGACTATGTATTTTGTATTTGTTTTATTCTATCACCTTTTGTAACGCACATTGCAAATTGAGATTGAAATGCCACACTGTCCAAGCGTGGTTGGCGAGTCCACGTTTTTAGAGGTGGTGTTCCTCAGGGCTTGTGATAACCGCCTTGTTAGCTCCCAACGCATTTCAACCACGACAGTAATGTCATGTCGTGCTTCAATATGAAATATGACAAATATTGGCACTTTTCCTGTACGGCGCCATTTTTTGCTTTACTATACCATGCTGTCAGCCTATGAATAGAGTTGAACTGTTGAATAGAACCCCATTCCGAGGTTCGCCACCACACACTATCTAGTCTTCATTCAACGACTCATCTACCACATCCCGCGATAGATATGACCTGTTGATAGTTACTTTAGCGTGGTAATTCTATAAGTTAAACCGGTGACTTTCGTTCGATGGCGAATCCTTTCGTTTCAGACTTTATCTGCAACGAAACTCCGAGTATAGGCTTATAACTTTAAAGGGTAAAAAGGCTAAGTGCATACGTGAATTCGCTATTCCATAGCAGACGGACACTACCGACCTAGCTAATTGGTCATCGACTAAGTAAGAAAGACGACATTTTACAAAACGCCTTGAATGTTCCAAACGTGACCTGCTTTACTTCTCAGCATAATCAAATATAAAAGTCATGTTGTAAAAGTAAATTTATTAAAACGTACCTGTCCGTCAACTTTCACCCATACGCATAAGGTGATAGAGGTCATGGATAAAACACTAACGAGAATCTTCGGAAATTATTTAACCGGTGACCCACCTGCGGCTTTCCCACGATTCCGTCGGCCAGCTTCAGAACACTCTACACAGAATACTTCATCTCTACACGTGGGTATCGTAAAAGGCAAAGAGATAACGAATCGGCTACTTAAACTTAAACTGAATCCACTTAAACAGTGGACTCGTCAATCCGCTTGGGCAGCATGGCGTATTGAACTTACGAGTATACATCCCTCACGCACAAGATGCGCTTGGGCAGCATGGCGTATTGAACTTACGAGTATACATCTCTCACGCACAAGATGCGCTTGGGCAGCATGGCGTATTGAACTTACGAGTATACATCCCTCACGCACAAGATGCGCTTGGGCAGCATGGCGTATTGAACTTACGAGTATACATCCCTCACGCACAAGATGCGCTTGGGCAGCATGGCGTATTGAACTTACGAGTATACATCCCTCACGCACAAGATGCGCTTGGGCAGCATGGCGTATTGAACTTACGAGTATACATCCCTCACGCTCAAGATGCGCTTGGGCAGCATGGCGTATTGAACTTACGAGTATACATCCCTCACGCACAAGATGCGCTTGGGCAGCATGGCGTATTGAACTTACGAGTATATATCCCTCACGTACAAGATGCGCTTGGGCAGCATGGCGTATTGAACTTACGAGTATACATCCCTCACGCACAAGATGCGCTTGGGCAGCATGGCGTATTGAACTTACGAGTATACATCCCTCACGCACAAGATGAGCTTGGGCAGCATGGCGTATTGAACTTACGAGTATACATCCCTCACGCACAAGATGCGCTTGGGCAACATGGCGTATTGAACTTACGAGTATACATCCCTCACGCACAAGATGCGCTTGGGCAGCATAGCGTATTGAACTTACGAGTATACATCCCTCACGCACAAGTTCAGAAGTGGACGAAAAAGGCTTTACAATCACTTCTAGCAAATTTTTAGAAGAGTGTTATATTAAACTAACAGATACGTAGAAATTGAAATCAAGAAACATAGTTTCAATCGATAAAATGGATAAAAATGGTCTCCGACATGGAATCCAGTGATTAATAAATTTAATAAAATTAAACCTTAATTTTTCGTCCGACGCTACTTCAGATATTGTGAGTGTTGTGTGCCGCAACTTCCCGGTCTATAAGGACCAAATGTGGGTAGCTGATGTCACTGCTGGTAATTCTCGACGTGGACCACCCGCCTCTTCAGTAAGCTCGTGGTTGGTGCAACCCAACCCAAACATCGAGTAAACTACATAAGATAAATACACGCGTTGAGACCCGTTTAAATACATTTAAGTACTCGTATTTTCGTTTCATTATAAACTAATGGTTTTCTTTCTCCGTCGATAGATGAATACGTATAAATACATTTATGAAATTAATCTCTGGTTAACCGATGATTCGCGTGATTAGAATTGGGTCTGTAATCGAATTAGTCTATTATTGATTGCTCTAACCGAAAATACGGATTTGCAATTGGTACCATCTAGCCATTTATTTAATAAGTTGATAATAAGCTTAATTGATAATAAGTTGATACAAGCTAAGGAGTTTGTATTCGTATTTGTTCGATTGACCAATACTTTATGTGCAAGCATAATTATATACCTATAGATTATATTTAAAAAAACTATAACTTTAAAAGGTATAATTTTGGATGAAAACAGATTTCTATTTCCAGTTGTATGAAGCCGACAATCTGTGACGAGGGAAACCTAACCTACGACATATACAAATAGAACCCCAATATGTCTCAATTTGTTTCATTTTTTGCCTCATCGACTTTTTATTGGACCATTTATCCAATGAGAACCGCAGATGCGGACCGAATGTTTTTGATACATGATTTACGGACTACCTACATGGTTTTCACAAATAGGACACCATTAGTATCGGGAAAAGAACGTGGGTATCGTAAAACGAAACATGTTTTTCGAAAAGATGTTGATATCATAGACTATAGAGTAATAAGGTACCAACGCCACCATATAAAATGACGATTATTGACAATAATAGATATATGAATGAAAATAAAGTTTATAATTAGCTTACTCACAAACACAAACACAACAAGTGAGTAAATGAACAACGAACTGAAGCAGCCTAAGTAAGAATGTGTGAGTGTTTAAAAACTTTGCTATTGGTTGTAATGGGAGCGATCTGCATAGTATGACTGCAAAATATGTACGTGTGTGTGATCGCGTGTACTGTCACTCAGTCGGTGGTATGCCTGTGTACCTACTTAATCTGCCCATCAGTTTTAGTATGTCAATTCATTGGAAGGCGAGCCTAGATCTTTACTATTCTAAAATCTATACTCACATTTCATCTCTACAGAAGTTTATCAAAACGTCTAAAAAAAATACTTAGTTCTGTGACACGTGTCAAAGTAAGTATTCATTTCGTTAGCGAAAGTAATAGTTTATTCCTTTTACTCTTGTTAATGTAAGCATATCAATCTCTAAAACTCAACTAAGTACAAGAAAGCAAAGTTTCACAACGGCTGACACTTTAATTTTCGACTTTACCGCTCTCTGAATACAGATTCCGGAAGGCGAATCATTGATGTCGTGAACGTATCAATTCTACAAACTTTAGTTTACGTCTGGAAATATTAAAAATTGTTTTTATTTCAAATGTAATATTAGGTGCATTTTCCTTAGACAGTTAAGGAGTAAGTTGTTGTTTGGTAATCTGTATAGTCGTTCAACGATATCAGTATAAAAGTAGTATGTGAAAGTGAAAATCTGATTTGATGTAAGTATACGGGTCACGCGTCATATTAACGTGTAACCTAGAATTGATATACATATACTTCTGCATACAAATACAAATAAATTACAAATAATTACAAATAAAAAAAAAATTTTTTTCCAGTTACAAATACTAGTTGGGTGCAGTAAACACATAAAATAGTATAATGTATTTTTTATCAATTTTAAATAAATTAATAGTTAGACTTCTGACCCTTAAACTAGGTATAAACCTGTGTATTGAGGGTCAGCATTACAAAATCGACTTATTCTTTTATTTTATATTGAATCTTGCATGAACCTGTATATATATATATATTCTTGTATTATTCTTGTATGCCTGTGTACTTAGTCTGCCCATAAATAGTGTTACAATGAAGAAAAATAAATAAGTTACATTTGAATTTGGAATCTTTGTCATTCTCAGGCGAAAAATAAATGTTTTTTTCTCATTTTAGCACCAATCATTATTCAATATTTTACTAATATTAAAATGGAGTGATAACAAAAACCGTATTGCTGCAATTGCGTTATTTGAATTTGGAATCTTTGTCATTCTCAGGCGAAAAATAAATGTTTTTTTCTTATTTTGGCACCAATCATTATTCAATATTTTACTAATATTAAAATAGAGTGATAACAAAAACCGTATTGCTGTAATTGCGTTACACAATGTAGGCATGAAGCAAAATGCAATTTTTAAAACTCTCCATCCGCTTGGTATTAGACGAATGTTGTGTACGTGGTCTGTTGTAGGTATATTGAAACGTCGTCTGTTTCTGACAGAAAAAGGTCTGGCCGTCCACGCACTATTCGTACTAAACAGACGATTAAAGCTGTGAAAGAGAGAATCCCAAGAAATCCCGTCCGGAAGCAAAAGATTTTATCCAGAGAGAGTTATATATAGCACCTATAACCATGTCACGTATTTTAAAAGATGATTAAGATTCACTGCTTCAAAAGACATACTGGCCATTTCTTAACTGATAATTTGGCTAAGTGACAACTGATAAGACGGTACGCAAAGGGAGCTCACATACAAATCTTATTTGGGGACGAGAACCGGTGATTGTAATAAAATAACTGTTACTTCTATGTTGATTGGACTGAAATTGTTGCATGAATTATGGTATATTTTTTAAAGAAAGGAGGTGGCTGCCTAGCAGACTTTCCCACTGGTGGTAAGTGGGTAGTGTAGCTCTGCGACATCCAAAATACATGCCCAACATCAGTTCAGAATGAAAACTTTGGCATGCCTTCATCCGCTCTCCCAGCATTTGGAGAAATAAGAATGATTTTGGAGAAATCGTTGGTAAAACGGTAAAACTGTTGGTAAAACAATTTAATTCACATGTTGCATAAAGGAGGGGATGAGAATGGGCTGTGGCATATCTCACTCACTACCGAAACACGTAGGAATGGAGGAATAGGATAATGTGGGACATGTAGCAGGTACGATTTACCGTAGTCGTCTGTGAGAATTTTCAATAATTAGTGCTTTCTCATAAAATTATTGTTATCTTTATCTTCGGCATGTAATAATTTACAATTTTTCTTTATTAATGTTTCCACCCTAACCCTACCACAATAAAATAATATTTGTTACAAGAACTTTCCACAGTAAAAGAAGTGAAACAAAGCGTGCCCGCGCATAAAACTAAATATATCAAATGACAGAGGGCGCTGTTAGAGCGCAGGTCGCCAGGAACGGCACGCCTCATTGCATTTTGAATACTTATTCCTCGAGCGAAATTCAGCTAAGGGTCTGGTCCTTGCTATGAGAGGTAGCAGCGATTTGGTACTATGTGAACAGAAGTAATTTGTTAAGTTATTTGAACAAAGGGACCTTATTGTCGGTATAGGCTTATTGATGTTAGTTAAGATTGAAAATTTCGATGTTTAAACAGAAACATGCCCTAACGTTCAATTTATGAGATAAAGGAAAACAATATACTAGCAAAAACATTTCTGTAAAACTGTCGGCTAATAAAATGGTGAAATTTAATCGGTGCCAAGGTTAGTTTAACCGATTTTTTCTTCTTGTTACTTGGCCATTTCCATTCGTGCATCTCTACTATTGATAAAATAACGATTCCCTTGTGAATGATGAGGAACGACATGGTATATGCTTATATATTTGAAATCGTAGTCTCTGTTTTCTAGTGTTTCGGTAGTGGTATTCCAGCGCCCATTCCAATCCCATCCTATCCTATCCCTCAGCATTTCTTTAAATCCATTCCCGCATCTCCAAAGGTAGGCACCGCATCGGAGGGCGTTGCGACTTATGTCCTTCTGGATTGAGGTTGGCATATACCGTGGATGTCCATGGGCGATAATTCTATTTACCACCAGGTCGACTGTATGCTCGTCTGCAGTCTTCTTCGTATAAAAATAATCTATTCGCTTGTTGCTTATAACATGCGCTGATTTATTGATGACTGTAGAGCATTTCACTGCAGTTGAAATGAAATAGTAGTACACAAGTAAGCGCGTAAATATATAGGATATATATGTCTTTATATATCTTCGTTAGATATGCATGACTATGTAGCGAGTATTTTCTATAACACTAGCTCTTGCTGCGGCTTCGTTCGCATGAATTTGATTGCTTTGACATAATTAAAAAAAAAACCTAAATTTGTGTAGTATTCACTAATGTAGTACGGCATATTGAGCTAGTTGAGTTTGAGGGAGTTTGAAGGGGAGAGTGCACGCTGCAATCCAACTCCGCTGGCGGCGCTCGACTGGAGACGTTACCCCTCTCTCATAGAAGACTACGTTGAAATGTACTGCATTTCCCACTTTATCTTATTTCCCTAATGTGAATGAGATATGACCCACCACCTTCCCATGGTCCTACCAACCTTTTGGTTATACGGACCGAAATCGTCGGGAGGTACGCGCCGTTCGCCAGCTAAGGCTATGTTGCGGCGCGTATCTACTCTGCCTCCCTACAAATATTTTCTTTACCCGTGTCCCTGAGCCACTCTCCCCTTTCTGGGGCTGTTTACTACACATAACGGACTTCGACGCCGAGCAGCTCTCCTGGGTTCCTTATCTTATGCCATCGGTGTGCAAATTCCCGTAGCCTTCGGAAGTTCGCCTCAGAGGAGACGAGATCGGCGTAATACACCGGTCCCTCATCCTGTCGTGTAATTCCCTCTAACATTCTCTGTCGCTCTTCCTCATATAGAGGACAGGACCATAAAACATGGTGCAAGTCCTCGTCTTCCATGCCACACTCACACAAACTATTCTCGCATAACTTCATATCGTGAAGTCTCTTTCGAAAGCGAAAGACTATGAAACATCGCAGATACTCACTGGGCATGCAGTGAGTATCTGCGATGTTTCATAGTCCGGCTCGATCCAACGCGATTTGAGTCGAGCCGCCACGTCCGGGAAAAATCTAAATAGCTCTCTGCCCTTGTCCTCGCCAACCCACCTTTCCTGCCAACTCGCCACCGTCTCATTCCAAATGGCCCGCCCCCTAGCACGCGCCTCCTCCCTGGTCGCGGACGAGCGCGCCAGTTCCGTTCTGCCAGCACGAATCACCTCGAGGTCCGCCGGGAACACGCCCGCCAGTACCGGGAGAGCGAGCGTGCTTACTGATCTATACGCCTTCGTCAGCAATATCAACGAAGGCCGCTGGGTGCGCAATAAGTAAAGGGACGCGCGCTCATATCAACACGCCGCGGCATAGGTGAGTGTAGCCACATACGTGCCTCGGTACAATTTCCTGAGGCCCCGGAATCGAATTCCCCACGAGGAGGCTGACACACGGGACATCTTCCCAAACGATTTAAACGCGCTATCACCTATGTACTTGGCGTGCTCTACGAACGAAAGGCCCGAGTCCACCACCACCCCCAATACTTTGGCCGATGTGACATTCCCCACCGAAGCACCGTTGAACCTAATAGTGGGTGGTCTGATATGTCAGAGCCCATTTAAAGTCCCATCTCTCCCAATTTCCCAACCCATTCTCCAAATCCATTCCTATATCTCTAAAGGTAGGCAGCGCCTCCGGGGGCGTGCCAACGTTTGTCATTTTGGACTAAAGTTGGCGTGTATCGCGGATGTCTATGGGCGACGGTATTCACTTACGATCAGGTGGACTGTATGCTCGTCTGCTGCCATAGTCCATAAAAAAATATTTACTGACTTTGAATTAAATTTATCACGCTGTCTTAGAATATTTAAGTCATTCCTTAGAATATTTGACATTTAATTCACCGACAAAATTTTAACAACTTTCATTTTTATGGACGAATGGCGGCAGACGAGCATACAGTCCACCTAATGGTAAGTGGTTTGGTAACATTGCTAACAATAGTTGGTAAATATACCAAATATCAAAAGGAGTCTCCTTCGCTCAGATATAATACATAATAGCTAGTAACAAATACATAATACAATATCTAGAGAATTATTGTATAAAATTCCTTACAAAATCGCTATTAGATAAATTTATTTCAAACTCACATCACAGTAGACTTTATTGTTCACATAATAAAAGTCATAATCTATTGTACGAAGTTATGAGATGAAACGGTAAAATTATTGCTCAGATCACGTAGTGGCTGAGGCGAAGTCATTTGATATGCGCTTTTATTGAATTTTAAAACATCTGTCATTTTCTTTTTTATTATTTGCGGAGCAAATCATCGGTGATATTTTCAAATAGAAAAAATTGGTCGCTAATTATTTATGTGTCAAAAATAGGTAAATGTCAGACGACAGTCGGCTGTCGATACAGGTCCATTGTAGTTTTTATTGTTATCGATTTAAGGCATATGTATAATTATTATTTGTGTTTTAGTGACATGCGACTTAATAGCATTAAATGGCCGACCGCATAAATAAAAAGTTAACTCGTAATTGAACAAAATGACTTTATATATATTTTTTTTAATTTCGTTCAAAACCTCGTTGAATTCGGAAATCCATGAATTGGATGAATCCATGAATTGATCGGGAATTCAAATCCTCGACCCATACCACTGAGTTTCTTCTTCAGTACGGATTTTTTTTTAAAATGTCACTTGCTCGGCGGTGAGGGAAAACATCGTGAGACCCGTATGCTCCAAATATAAATAAAAATCTAGAGTATGCGATCCACCAATCCGCACTGGGCTCACATGATGGCTAACGGCCCGAAACCCCCCAGTGATTTACTGCGGGGGGGGGGGGGGGTTGAGGCTGTGTCCCGCAGTAGGACGTTATAGACTGATAGATAGATACATGCTACATTATACAATGCTAGTTAGTAGTGTGTAAAATCATCAGTAAAAGAAGTATTGCAATTTTTATGACAAACTCAATTTGGTTTGCACACTTGATCATGAATTGCAAGACTTGGGAAATTTGTCTGATGATATTGCACAATGTTTATTATTATAGGAAAGTAATTAGGTTCAGTGGCAGTTCCTCCTTTTTGCATGTCATTGTCATCACCCAGTTTAAATACTTGAGAGCTAATTTTCTCTTCAATCGAATTGAATTGAATTATATTTAAAGGAATTATAGGACCTGGAAGTGTGAATAACTTTGTGTGATAGTTCTTCACTGTAGTCCTTAATTTAAGACTCTAAAACAGTCTTCTAATAGTTATGTATATAGGTAGTGCTATTGATAATTTTACTTTTTTTATGTACGAAGGCGGCAGACGAGCATATAGTCCACTTGATGGTAAGTGAATACTGTCGCCCATAGACATTCGCGATACATGCCAACATCAGTCCAAAATTACAAACGTTGGCACACTTCCGGATGCGCTGCTTACCTTTGGAGCTATAGGAATGGATTTGGGGAAAATGGGGAGGGATAGGATGGGAATGGGCTCTGGCACATCTCTCTCACTATCGAAACACGTACGTATATTAGGGAAATATGATAAAGTGGGAAATTCAATACATTTCAAGGTGTGTTCTGTGAGACAGGGGTAACGAGGCCAGTCGAGTGCGCCTAGTGGCTATTGGAATGCAGCGTGTACTCTCCCCCTCAAAAACTTATCTGCTAAGGTGTGTATTAACTACAACGTTCGCTTGTTATTTGAAGAAAACGTTACGTTACAAATCGAATATGAATCGAACATGAAAGGGAGCTCGTTACGATACTGGGGGTCTACTCTGATTTTACGATTCAGATGTTTCGGGCCCGACAGAAGTTCCAACGAACGAAGTGCTATAACCCTACTCTCACTTTCCTTCGTTCGTAGCTCTTCTATATATCGTGTAATACCAATTATTTAAAAGGTGACATATTGTTATCGTCAAATTTGACGTTTGACCTCCAAGTATCTCCTGCCAAAATCTATATTTCGATTGTTGTCTCGTGTGATGGGAGTAGTTTCAAATGTCAAATTAAGTTCGTTCGGTTATATCGTATATATGGTTATTCGGTTATGTCGGATATATCGTAGTGAATATTTTCGTGGTAGGAATCTACTGAAATATTGGACGAAACTTCGTTTTTCGTGTTTTCGGAGTAGACCCCCTGGCTCGATTTCAAATTTCACGGTCACAAGCGCTCGAAATATGCGTGGAACAGCTAGGTTCGTCGTAACAACTATCGTAAGATTCAAATCGCAACACCTTAAATTACAAGTGAACATTATAGTCAGTTCACATCCTTAAAGTATGACAATTTCAAGGTATGACACTGTACAATTTTCACTTGTAACGCCTTTATATTTAAGTAAGTATTGATTTAATTTTATTTAAGAAATAAAATCAAATCACATAAATAACCACACAAACTCCCACATCACCATTGATCCTACAACTGTTCAAAATCCTAAAAAATAAATCAAATTTTAAACCCTGCCGTCAACAAATATATTTCCAGCCCTTTCCCCAAGACACCTCATGGAGTCTTCTAGACATTTCATGTTAAATTAAACATTTTCCGTCGGAGTCATCTATTACGCGTCAAAAACAACATAAGTGAGTGATCACCGGGAGCAACCCATAAGATTTTTTCCATTAATCTTCTGAAATTACATATATCGATACGTCGATTTATCATTGTTCATAGCTGTCTCACACCCCCCTTACGAGGGGTGGAGTTCCGCTCCTGGGCTGTGCGCCCACTCACGGAGTGTCTTTGGGGAAGCTCTGGGGTGGCTTCCCCGTTGGGCTGGTGCTGGTGAGTCCTGTTTCTTCACGCCGCCCGCGCTAACAAGCCCACCGAGTGGATTCCGCTCCTGAAAAGCCCAGTGAGTGATCCGGTGCGGGCGGCGACTTAGGTGTCAAGTCCGGTATTGATGAAGTCCCAAGTGAAGTCGTACTCTATTTGGGTGCGACCAAGGCGCGCGGAAATGCGTTGCCATTTGGAGGGCGCGCATGCAACGGCGCCAGCGGGAGGTGCGACTTATCGGCGCGCTCGAACAAGTATTTATCTTTAGTAGAAATCTTCAGTCTCATAACATATTGTTTTTGATTAAGATGTAATGTTTTTGTGGAGCGTTTTTTATGATATAATAAAAATAAATGATATAAAAAATATTTTATTTTATTATACATATGTTTATTTCGATAGGTCAGATTTCCGCTACTATATTCTATATATTTTACATCTGGATAAGGCTTAGTATATGCTATATGCTTGCCGACTCCTTTAGTATGTTCCTCTTCTTCCTCTGCTCTATGCTGTTATCATCCTTGACTATCATTACTATTTTCAATTTTACATATTTCCCATTAGTATTCTATAACTATGATTTATGAATATTCAATGTGCATTTTTAGTTGTTAAATAAGTTTATTTTATTTTAATTAGCAGAGTGAATAATATATAAAAATTAAAGAAGAACACTCTTGCATAGATTTTTCACATTATAGTTAAGGATACAGATTATCAAAAAGGTGTTCATTTTAAAAAAACATTCTCTACAATTTTTTGTATGTTTGTGCAAAATTTTTGTAGTAGATTCAAAAAGAATTTTACTAATAATAAGTAAATTAATATATTGTAACCTATATACATATATAACACAGAGATATAACTTACCAAATAATATAAAAATATAACAGGACAGCTTCATCCGTGGATGAATGTTCCTTGTTCACAGCACTGAGAATACCACTTAAAACATATTGATTAATAATAGGTGTCAATTAATTTGCCACACTGTCAATTCATCACTGTTTTAATAAGTATCGATACAACTCAGTGTTTATTCAACGTCACTATTTTTAAAATACAAAATAAACGTGAGTTCGTACATGGAACACGATTTACACAAAATATCGGATATCAAACATCGGTGTCAAGTGAACGTATCGATATGCTCCGACGACTCTTCCTCGAAATTGTTATGTCTTGTCACTAATCATTACTTAGTTGTATGTCATACAAAATAGGGCTGATTAGAAAGTTATCGATAAAATTTTATTAGTGGAAATGTAGTGAAGGCGATTTATAAATGCCGATGTTGGGATTCATCTATAATAGTAATTTACAATACAGTATTGCTTATTAAATAATGCCGGTCGGCCATCTTCGTATTAAGACGAAACACGAAGAGGGAATGAGTAAAAATCATCTAATACACTCTTAGAAGTCATTGTGTTACATTGTAACTGCTATAATGTCATATATTTATATTATTTCTCAACGTCACCGGAATTATTTAAATAGTGGAACTATAGTTGTATGTATTTCTAGGCGGTTTCTCGTGGGGGTAGGCAAAAGTTACAAATCTATTGTGTGTTATTACAATATATATTGTGTGTTATACTACAATTATATTCCATCTATCCAATTTGCTGAAAACAAACGATATAAAAGATCGAAATATTTAGCTTTAAATTTAGGTCAAACTTGCAGCCTCGATGAATCAAATTATGGATATGTAAACAACTATTTAATTTAAGACCGTAAATTATGTAGACCACCGTCGGAGGAGCGAAAGAAAACCAATTTACTAATACTAAATTTTAATTATAAGGACAATATTACTAACTACATTCTAACTACAATATTCTAACTACATCCTAACGTGCGACCCTAATCGAGGTTGGATTATGAGTGCCCGTAATTTTCCATGCTTTGGTGCGATGAAGTCTTTCCACAGCTACACGTGCCGCACCGTCAGCAATGTCCCCGTTTCCAAGTCCAGTTGGTAGCACGCGGTAGGTATTGAGGCGTCAGCGGTTTTCCTAATGTGAGCGCGCGTAACACGTATCAGATATCTCAGGCCGACATGTTTGTTTACATTTAAACAAATGTAAACAAACAGACATTTTTTATACTTATCAGTATCCTGACATTCTTATTTTGCCTCATCCTCATATATTCGTGACCGTTGATTACTTTTCAGAGATCTCTATTTATTTAAAGTGTTTTTACCCTGAAATTCGAAAGTAATCTTATTCCTTTTTAGCTTTTAGCCTTCATTTTTCTTTCCAGTTTATCTAAAGACAGACAGAAAAGAAAAAATATATGTAGTTCATTTCCCCCGCTTACGGAGTGACAAATCTTTTCGTTTCGCGCCTGTCAGATGAATGGGACTTTGTACGCTGTAAAATTATTTATCGGGGAATAGTGGATATAAAAATAATACTCAATTACCGACACATGAGTGAAGGCTTATACTTCTAAGACTTTAGAAATTGTGCCTTCATTTTTATGGGCATACATTTATTTGTGAGTTATTCCATGACTCCCATTTGACTCAATTGTCTTCTTTATCAAACATTTATCTGTATAGTAATAGTATTGTTATTATTATTATGTCGATTTCTTTTTATTACTTTATTTGGCTTTTTATTATACAATACTATATACATAACAATACATTATAAACTATATATGTAGGTACATTTCACGACATTAAAGCTGGCGTTCCACTGCGGGCGAAACGGCATTCGTAGAGACCCCGCTGGACTCGCAAATATAAATTGCATATTTTAATAAGCATTTGTTGGTGGAGCCCACCAACAAAGCGGTGAACTGAACGTACTAAGCCAGTGAAAATAGATTTTAATGAGTCCATTAGCTGTGTTTATAAGGAATTATTTATTAATAGAGTGTCAAACCTTTATTAGTTTTTTCATCTCAATTATTCCTTGCTCATTTCCCCGCTCGCAATGGAAAATCAGCGTAAAAGTGGGTAATTCGGTTTGTCAGACGTATCGTCTGTCCCCGAACATTCAAACAATTCTGGACCCAATACAATAGAACAGAATAAAAGTCAAGGGTCATTATTTGATAGTTTAAAATTATTAAATTTTGTTTATGAGCATTGTTATTTTTTCATTTTGTATATTAGGTACCTATCCATGTGTTTAGTTATATTTTAAGCTATCGCCAGGGTTTTCTAAGAAGGTTTCAATACATTTATGTTCAAAGAAAAACACAATATTATTTTAAACGAATTTGCCCGTCATAATCGTATATCGATACTTTGATCAACCTCACGCACATCACTATACCCATAGAATAAATATGTAGTTAAAACAATTTATTTCTATAGAAAGCAAGGTTTGGAACCGTGTAAAATGTATCGCGGTTTTCACTATATTTATACAATTCATTCAAATTGTGATGTGTCTTATTGTTAACATAATAAAAGTCAAAATCTCTTATACGAAATATTTGAGTAAAGTATCATTCTGTAGCACCCTGTTATTTATCGTAATATACTTGTCATCATCATTGTAAAATTATTGGACCTACGCCGTATCTTATGATATGAGTGACGTCTCTGACAGTATTAAAAAAAATGTTTTCTAGTTGTTTCTGCACCGTGATTCGTAGATATTTCTCATATTGTGAACACTGATTTCGAAAATAAGTACAATTGCTGGTTAATAACATAATAATAACTGGTTAAAAAAATCTGTCTTTAAAGTGTAACAAGAGATGTTCTTAACTCCACTCAACCTTCAAAAGATCTTTTTTAGATCTCGTAGTGTTACTGGATATATTTTTATCTCCGCTTAAGATTGCCTACACAGCACTTCTGTAAGACGCCTTTGTATCCGTAAGGATTATCGGTACTATTATACGACTATTATCCCACCTGCCTCTTGTAAAACGTTAAGGTACTCTGTTATGCAGGTTAAGGAGAACACAAAAGCCTTTGAGCAGCTGTTGTACAACTGGTAGGCTGTACAAACTCTGCTTATTCAGCTTGTGTGCTAATGGGATATTTTCAGCTTCTGCGTTATTTCAGTTGCATGTTGTATTAATGCCCTTTTATACACTATTTTTGTAAACGAGATTGTCAATTACTATATCTAGGTCATTTCCTATTTTTCGCAAAAATAAGTAAAAGCTTGCACGCGACTATCCTTTGCTTACGAGTACATATAATGTCCAGTACAGTCCAGGAAATGTCCAGGAAATAATATAAATGTCCAGTACAGTTTCTATTCACATAACGACGTAATTATAAACAATTTCATTCAGTGACTTGCCCCAAGGGCGGAGGTGGCGTGTTCCTAAGCTTACGCTTATAAATCCTGGACTACATTGAACAAAACTTGAGAAGAAGTGAGAGGAATAATTATTAGGTCCAATAGCTTAAACTTGAATTACTTATATAGTGAGTCTTGAATTACTTATTACACACACGGATAACATATAATAATAATAATTATATAATAGTTATAAGACCCGGCGTAATAAGACTTTTTAAGACTCTGCATATAAGACTCACATATAAGACTAATTCCCAGGAGAATACACGCTGCAATCCCACAGCCGCTTGACGCATTCGACTGGTCACATTAACCCTCTCTTACAGAATGCTACAGTAAAATGTATTGCATTTTCACTCACTCACTCACTCACTCACTCACTGCCTTTCGGCAGTGAGTGAGTGACATAATGTCAGAGCTAGGCTTGTCAACCCTACTATATAATATAGTATCCTACTATAACTGGATTATCCTGCTACTATATTCCTAAAAAAAATATAGTAGGCAAAAATACTATATTTGTATGACAAGCAAATACATATACATCGGGAATTCATATATCGTTGAACATTTTCAACAAATGTGTCAAACTGCTTGAGGGAAATAGAACCAATACAATTATACAATTGTAGATATTTTAAAAATTATGCAGAACTTTAAACAACAAATAATACAGAGAGAAAATGACGTATTTTTTGGTTATGAAATAAATAAAAGCCTGAAAAAGTTAGAGCAAGAGTTTTCCGATGTGTTTCAAATGGCTAAGAGGAATTTGTTGCTAATATACTTTTGACAAAATGTCAGAATCATTTAAAAAATTGGTTCGAATTTTCAGAATCAACATGGCCGAGTCTTCTGAGACTTCAATCTAAGAACAAAATTGGAATTTTCCAAATTTTCCAAATGAAGCAACTGGTAGTTAAATTAAAAAATACTCAAAACTGAAAATGAATATTGACAATTTGTACTCAGAGACTATCCTAGAATAGAGACAGTTGAATAAAATTCTGGAGCTCGTACTTGCTGATCAAAAATTCTGTCCTTAAACTGTACTGCTGAAAAAGTGGCAACAAATTTTTCTCTTCAGTGATTCAGATTTCTCTACTTTTCTAAAAATTACATCATTTATTCCGACAGTTCCGGTAACATTAGCATTTACTGAGCACATATTTTCTGTGATGAATATTAAATGGAGAGATGAGCGCAACAGAGCCACCATAAATCTTATAAAAGGGTTATTGGTTTATTTTAATTTTAATTACGAGTCCAATAATAGCTTTGAATGAACATTTCTTTAGGAATAAAAAAAATGTGGATGATAGCTCAAAGTAGAAAAAGAATACTCATTTAGATTGCCACTTATTGCCTTAAGAAATAAAATATAATTTTCTTATTTTCTACAATATTTTTATGTGTGATAGGTTTGAAAATACTATATTCGACATAAAAAGAGTTGGCAACCCTAGTCAGAGCCCATTTCCATTCCATCTCGTACTCTATATATTTCTAATCCTTTCTAAAAATTCATTCATCTCCAAACCGCGTCCGGGGCGTGCCAACATATGCCATGCTGAATTGATGTTGGCATGTATCGCGGATATCCATGGCCGACAGTATCCACTTTCCACCACGTAAATACTCTTTGTACAAAAAACAATTTCTTAAAAATAAATTTATATGACTACTTCCAGGTATGAAAAGAGCTATGAAATTGTTACAAAAATTTTAAGTTAAAGGTATTTTGCGTAAAACATTTATCTCTCCTTTAAAGCTGACATGAAAATAATGTAAAGAATGTCACGAAGAAGATGTAAAACTTTATTATTTAATCAAAATTCCCCGAGGGAGTAATTAAAAATTTTATACGGAAGAATTTGGCAATGAAATTTTAATTTTATGCAAAGTCGTAACACTATAACGCGTAATGAGAGCATTATGATAATGTACGAGTATGTACTTTGCATTACAAAGTTTAATAGCATCTTCAGTTTCAACATTGTTAAAATACGAATACATTGTAATTATTGGATTGCTATTGAAATGCTAGGCCGGCTTTAGAATAGCATCACCGCATCTCATCCAGTGGGTGTAGGCTACCACAAGCCCTGAGGAAATATACCACTCCTAACAGAGTGGATTTGCCAACCCGCTTTGCCAGCGTGGCACTTTAGAGCCATACATCCTTAATGCACAAGACAGTGTGCATGAGAAGACCCTTATTTAGCAGTGGACGACAAAAGGGACTGGTTCTTAGTATATGACAATCTGATATATATAGAGTTTTCCTCAAAAATGTGACTTACGATGTAGTCTCGCCTTAATACCTAAGCATATTCAAACTTATCAGATTGTTCTGACATGAATTAGTATTGCGTGCCCTTTGTAACTACCGTTGGTGGCGTTCAAATTAAGCATTATTATAAGGGACTTCGTTTTGTATTCTGTTTTTCGTTTTGATGTTAGATTTTGAAGAAAAATATTAAGTTACAGCAGTCTTGGTTCATCCACCTGTCCGCTCTATAAATGAATTATTAACGAACATCCGAGTAGCTCTCGTAATTACTGGGGAAGTAAGTAGGAGACTTTTAAAACAAGTATTCCGTTTTAGCTCGTATTACTAGCATATAGTGGATGTCGTAAAAGGCGACTAATAATACCAAGGCGGCTACCACAAGCCTCGAGGAACTGTACTACCTCTAAAACAGTGGACTCGCCAACCCACTTGATCAGGGTGGCATTGATCTATTCACCCCTATAAATCGAATATATTCAATATAATTTATTATATAAATAATTACCCCCAGCACATATAACATATAGTATATAACATGCACATATATGAGTAGCATGAGTTAATAAATGAAAAAAAGCTAAATCAGGTATCCCCGTGTTGAACCAAACACAAGTAAACACGCTCCAATGCAGTGTGCACCAGAGCGTTATGAAGACAAACTCTGTCAGGGTACGTCGGCCACGGAGGTGTGATTACGTGCAACAACTGATTCATGCAGTCCAGGTCACGGACAAAGTCGGTTGCTTTCCAAACACTTGGTAATATTTTTTAACCCTGCATTGTTATAAACGGTGCTGGATCTAAAACTGGCGATAGATGTTAAGGAATCTTGAATTCTTTTAAATATACCTTACAATGATATCGATTGTGCAGAATTACTCAGCATATTCTGTCTGTAGGCACCGAGGCTTCTCGTTTGACATTTATTTTATTTATTTATTTATTTATTGCCATTATGTCAATGTCAGGTTTGATCCATAAGCTTAAAGTCGTTTAGCCAGCCATGAAGAGAGCGATGCTCAGAACAGCAGACATGTTCGGTATTCCGGGAATGATAAATTACAAACAATGAAAAAGAATTTGTCAAGTTTACATTAGAAATAGTACAACGGGTACGCAAAAGACCGTTTGACCTTTTCACACTTTTAGAAGTGTATACTACAGCAAACGATAGAAATGCCAAATTTTAATTTGTACAAAATTTGATAAAATCAGGTCTCATTCACACTACATTATTAACAACTAGCATTTTTCAGAGTACCTAAACGTACGATAAAAAGAAATATGAAATTTGTAATTTGTTGCATCAAAGTTCATGCATTCTGGGCACAGAAACTAGGTCACCTACAGAAACATAGGCTATTAGAATCACCTAGTGATTATTAGCATTAACTAGAGAATCACCTAGTGATTATTAGAATCAACAAGAAAGTCACCTAGCCATTATTAGATCAATTAGAGTATCACCTAGTGATTATTAGAATCAACTAGAGAATCACGTAGCCACGATTAGAATAAAGTACTAATTATTAAGATCAACTAGAGAATCACCTAGTGATTATTAGAATCAATTAGAGAATCACCTAGTGATTATTGGAATCAACTAGAGAATCACCTAGTCATCATTAAAATCAAATAGAAATTCACCTGGTCATTATTAAAATTAACTAGTGTTTATTGGGATCAACTAAAGAATCATCCAGTGATTGTTAGAATCAATCAGAGAATTACTTAGTTAAATTAGAGTCAACTAGAAAATCACTAGTGATTATTAGAAGCAACTTTGAGTATTTATTATCGCCAAGGCAAAAAACTTGTTTTGCTAAGCGAGAGAAAGAGAAAAACTTGCAGGGTGTACAGCCAACCTCTTATGGTGTAGAGGCATTAGAAGAAAAATAAAAGCTTGTAAAAAAGCGATTTGAAACTTTGTTCTTTTTCATTTTGTGCAAAAGAATTCCGAAATAAAAACCGGTTTAACCTAAAAGAGGATTGCTAAATTTTAACCCAAGTTCATATCGGTCTTTCTCTCTCTTGAGAACAGACAGGGAAAGGATAGGAGACAATCATTTCTTTGGTTAAATTTTTAGTGTAAACGAGACCTAACTTACTGCATTTACATCATTACCCTCGGTGGTCCAATAGTGTTTTTAGCGAGGGGCACAAAAAGGAGTTTTGTGTTTTAGAAAACATCATAGCTGATGTCTATTGCAATGCAAAAGCGCGATTCAAAGCACCATTAATTGCCTGACAGGTTAATTGACTGCCGCTAACTACAAGTTGACAACCCGCATTAAGTTATTAGGCATGTACCTACAAATATACAACAGTTTAGAAAAAAAGTTTTCTTCAAAGATACTTGTTTGTTGTTTTTTATTTTTTATATAATTTTGTTTACGGATCCCAATGGAGCCAAAGTGAATGATGGATGCTTTTTTTTGTAAACAAAGGAAAGCAGTTTGATATCTATTATACGAGCATTACACGTGAAAAGGTATTTTATTTTGTTTTCGTATTTATACTGCGTAAATACGAGAAAACGTCGACAGTAAACATAGAATAAGGGTTTCTAATAACAATATTTTTAGGGTCTTGTCAAAAACGACTGGCGCAGCGGTAGTAACACACACGTGCCTGTCTCACGTTTCTACTAAGGTTTTTTTATAAAGGCACATTTACACAATTTACCACGTATGTCCTGCACAGCCTGGTTGGCTGGTCAATGCAAAGGTTGGCTGGGACATAATACTGTAAGGAAGTAAGTTCGCCTTTTGTAATAATTTGCAAAAAAGAGTGAATAAATAATAAAAGCTTCCAACTCGTTAACATAAGGAGAGTTTCTCAAAAGGTTCGGACGAGAATATTGTAGACGATTCTCGTATAAAAGCAAACTTCATAAGATTCTCGCCTGAAACTGTTCACATGATGATAAAAACTCGATGATACCAGTGAAAACAGTGATTGATTGATGATAACTTTGAAGGGTGTTCGAGAAACTCGCGTTCGGGTAACTCTCCTTGTGTAAATGAGCCTTAAGTCTTCCAAAAAATCTCGTCTAAGTTAGTGATGCGGTTGTGAGAAGTTCTTATAGATCGTTCCGATTGTTTCAACCGTTCGATTCACACCTATCGTTAATCTTTCAAACTTTTACCTACCTACATAAAACGTATGTTACGATTACATAGAAATTATGTAGGTGCCAGAGAGGTGTTTGAGTTTAAACTTTATGTTCTGCACAAAGATTTAGTTAAAAAAATGACGAAAATCGCGTATTTTTCTTTTGTATTCAAAGGAATTATGAAAATAAGGAATGATCAAATGACTAAGGGACGAATAAGTAAGCCGTTCGTCTTTCTGTGTAATCCACCAATTTAATAACAAAATTGTGTAGATTGTGTTTTATTATTACTTTTATTCCTTGTCTCATTTGTGTTCTTTTCTTTTTCTAACTTTTTATAAGAGCCATATAAAAGCAGCGATGGCCTAGAGGGATATTTACTCTCGACTAATAGACTCGGGGTTAGTGTTATAGAAATGACCGCTGAGTGCAATTAACGTGCGGTCTGTGGAACAGCTATACTCGGGGGACATACAACGCTCTTCGGGTCCAATATTATAATGGGTTCAGGGTGATAATGGGGCTGACAAGTTACTGCAGCGCTTTAGCGATGTTTGCTGTAGCGACCGTTGATGACTTCTTTCATATAATGCGCAAACGTTGCGCTTCCATGCTGGCGCGAATTCGAGCTAGCTCCAGTAGAGCATTCTGAGCGTCATTGCAGCCAGGTGAGACAGTCCAATGCTGCACCGATAGACACGATTGCATGTTGCGTTGTTGCATCTTAATTTTAAGTTCATTTTGTTTCCCATTACTAACGCTGGGTTAAGGTTTATGGTTACTAACACATATTATGGTCATTTAGTCTGAAAATGAAATAAATTAAATTAAGTCAGCGCCAGCGAACCTTAAAAACGCCAACCGTTTTGGACTCAAGCGTTTAACCTCAAGGGGTTACGACCACCAAACGGTAAAAAGTTTTACTATCATATAACGCTTATGTCTTATTTTTTCCATATATAGCAATAGTGCAATTAGCACATTCTGCCAGTGCCAAAATCTTCTTTATACTTAACAATTTTCAAATCTACCACGTATCCAAAACGCTCAGTAAAGCGATAGTAGGTTTACTGAGGACAGAACAGGACTCATTGGAAGCACACGAAAAACGCAGTCCCATGCTTTTATTTGATTATCACAATAACTAGTCACGAGAAACACTTTGATACACATTTTTTACAATAATCAAAGAAAATGTCAACTTCACTACTTTCCGCCAAAAAGTCAACGCTCATGTTTGTGTCTGAAAAGATCATCAGTGTGCATTTTTACTATCCCATTTTTATTTCGATTTCCGGTCGCTGTCTGTTTCGAAAAAATATGATTATACATATATAATATACGTACGTATATTATACATATAATAAAACCGTAAAGCCGTCTGTACATTTCATATTTTTATGAATATGTCGTTGCACTGTTAAAGTAAGAATGTGATAGAGCTGAAAACAACTCTATGAATCATGCAATCATGCGCTATCGTGCAAATTGTTGCTATTGTGAAAATTCAGTGTCAGTTTTATTACCAAAATAACTTTTGCACGTTATAAAATATAGTTGCTTCATGAAACTGTTTCGGAAGCAAATTAATAGAACATGTGAAAGACTGAAATGCAGCCAACGCTAAGGTCAGTGTCCATGAACATCTGTGATAAATGTCAACATCAACATCGAAGATTCGAGTTCATTCGAGTTCAAGGAGATGGGGAGAGATAAACAACCTTTTATCACAAGGCCCGAGAGTTGGCCCGTACTTAGAAAAATATGTGTGAACAACGCGAAAATCTCAATAATTATACCTACCTAAATCTTTTCCAGTTTAAAATAACAGATTGGGGTAGTTAATAAATCTCTTATTTTGAACTAGAATATAACAATAGGTAGTACAAAGATTTACCATATTGTTAGGTATGGGGTAATCGATAGAGTCGACAATTTTGCTACTCCAAATATTCGTATGAGCAAAAAATTACCGTCCGTTCAAAGGGCGCGTCCCTTTAAATGGTTTTATGAATTTAAGATGATTTATTTCGGTATCACAGCGTATGTTATGACCCATTTTATTTCTACTTACGTAGGTATTCCTGCATTTTTTCGCTAATGGCTTACATTTTAGATTTCCTCTCTATTTAGTCCTAATCGTAACCAGCCCTTTTTTCGTTCACGTTTGGACACGGGCTTGTGCATGAGGGATGTATGGCGCCTCAAATCGCCACGCTGGCCAAGCTGGTTGGCGAGTCCACTCCATTAGAGGTGGTGTAGTTCCTCAGAGCATGTGGCAGTGGTTTTATTATCCCTTACTTTCCTTTTACGATACCCACGGAAAGAGATGGGGTGGGGTGGAAGCCGGCCGACACCGCACAACCATACACACATATTATACGTATGTTGAAAGAGACCCATAACTTCACCTTTATAACCTAACTTCACCTAATTTTTAAATTTGGTAATATTTAATTTTTATAACGACAAGTAACCCTTAAAATTACCACAAAAGATACACAGTTCAACTGTACATTTTTGCGAATGAATCGTGGCTAACTTCACATTGTTCAACTGTCATTTCTCCCGCGGGGCGGGTAGAATGACAGATTTTTTACGAGTAATTAAAAATTTTAACTCCTGGTGAGAAATATCAACATCAATAGCAATCTTTATAGGAAATTTGTAATTTTTATAATGTGTATAACAGATAAAAGGTTGTTGAAAGTATTTCTGTCGAGGTGTTGGTGGAGGAAATATTGGTATTGAACTTCGCCTACCCGTAGGGTTGTCACTTTGCAATATCTTCGAATACGTCGTTGTAAAGTATAGTCTATACAGTAGATTAGCAATAGTAGAATGTTATCATAACATCGTAAAACAACCTATTAAAATTATTTAATCCATTAACAGTTCATTAACCCCGATTTCAAAAAGCAAGAAGTTGTATTGTTAATTTGAATACATGTATTTTTATGTCTGTATACCGATTGGTGTGGAATGGTAGCCCTGAGTGAATAATTCTTTCACTAATGTATTAAGGATGTCGTTGATGTCAAAATGGCTTCATATAAGTTTTCATCAAAATCAGTTCAGTGGTTGTTTAGTAATAATGCGTAAATATTCCGTTAACATGACCATGTTGCAAGGCACTTTATCCCATTTTTCCAGAATGGTAGGTAGCCCCTAATCCAATGAATTTGATGATAACACAGTGATAATTAATTTGATTTGTTATAACATTTTATAAAATGCCTATATATAGGCATTTTATAAAATGCCTATATATAGGCATTTTATAAAATACATATTACATTATTTTATGTTGTATAATCTCGCCTTCAGGCATTAAGCTCGCCTTTTGTACGATTAAATGCAATAAAGTTTTAAAAAAGAAATAAACTATAAATGTACGTACTTAATAAAAGCAAAAACCACATTATTATTCTGTGCGCATAATTGGTTATTTTTGTCAACCCTAGAAAAAATCGAATGAATGTATAGAAACAATATCGGATCGGTACATAACTTTGCTTACCCACTATCCAGGATTATTTTTATAAAAATATCTTTATGAGCTTCTCTACTAAGTTCCAATATCTCGTATGTAGTTTAATCGGCCACAATCGTTTATTTCCTGTTGTAATACTAAAAACCATACAATAGCGAGTGCATGTACATTCGTTTTTCAGTTATAAGAAAATTAGTATTTTTTTTTCCGCGATAGATAGCCATAGTTATATTGAAAAGTTGAATTTCTTTTTTTAGACTTTTTTAGTGGTCGGACGAGCAACCGATCCCACGTGATGTTAAGTGTTACTACCGCCCATGGACACGTGCAACACCAGGGGGTATGCGAGTGCGCAGCCTATAGTTGCCCTTAGTTTGGAAGTTTGTGATTTTGTCAAAATCCAGGCGACTAAGCGACTAAGCTAATCCAATAAGCGACACGACACGACGGTAATATGTTTTTTTAATTATGATTTTAGGAAATTTTTAATGTTAGAATAATTAGAAGCGACAATAAGGTCCTTTTTGTCAGATAATGTCACAAATTAAAGTCACGTACAAGTAAAATGAACAAACCAATACTCACACCTACCCTATAGTATATGCACAGGTCAGGGTGTTCCCCGTGTTACAAATTGTTTACATTCCGATAACCGGTGTTAAATAATTTTACTGTTATTTTAATACATTTGCATTATTTCTTATCATGTTTATTACTATGGAGCATACGTAAGACTGTGAACGGATATGTTACGTTCTTGACATAACCAACAGATTATTATTATTGTATTAACAATTTAACGATTGTTTAAGGAACGATCTGGATCAATACAATACAATATTGCTTGTTAGCGCGTACAATACAATATTGCCATCATGACCGGTGATTTTTGAAACGCCACTAGGGCCACAAGAATTCAGCCATTCCGAAAAAAAAAACGTTATTGCCTTCAGGGTGTTGTTAGGGCTACAAGAATACTACAGCGAGTTGGGGATGCTCACGCATCGACCCATTTTTCGCGATCTAGTGCCAACAGCCTATTGAAGGTAATTGATGAGAACGTTACACGACTTTCCTGAGACACTCGGTGAGACCACAGGTTGTGGTCCCGGCTGGTGGCTCAGACCTAAAATAACAATTATGTGATTGGCTACTATTTATTTGTACATGTTTCAGTGACGTTATATACTTTAAAATTCAGTGAATCGACTATTTTTTGTCTGACATAAAAAAAGATAAAATCCTATGAAAACCATAAGCGCAAAAATCCTATATTTTTGTATTATTTTTAACAAATTACAGGGTAAGCTTTTATTTGTTTTATAAACAACATATTTCCCTATGATATCACAGGGAAATATGTTATGGGAAAAGTGTTATAACTTTTATTATGTTAACCGAAAAGGATTTGATAACAAATATTGAGTTAACTGTACTTTCCAAATATGTATTCGAGCACTGAATACACCAGCGAATATAGATACATTGGCTAACAGAGCTAGGCTATATTGGCTATGAGGAATTATATTCCAAGTGAACACAAAATTATATATCGACATATACAGAGCATCTTATTTAATAAATTGTCAACGAAGAATTGATAAGAATTTTATACTATTTTATATATTTCATTCAATCAACAGAATAATATGAATAAAGCCCTAAGTAAAGAACGATTATAATTGTAACTCCGCCCTTTGATAAATTAACGACGGAATTACTAAATCTTCGACATTTTTCTTTTTCGGAATGGCTTCTGGCCCTAATGGCCTTTCAAGAGTTTGAAGAGACATGTATGGTTTAGGGAGAGCGCAGAAGGCACTCAGCCAGGAGCAAAGAGTGTGTGTAGCAACGAGCTTAAGGGCTCCCCCGCCGGTAGACCGCCGGAAGGAACGGACTTCGGCTTAGGGCGTTGCTTTGGGAGGGTACTGCGGGATCGTGAGTCGGTGATAAGCGCCCAGGCACGTGCTGATATCTGGTAAAAATGTCGACTGAAGGCCGGTGTGTGTTCACGGTGTAGCGAGGGGGACGTCCTCGTCTCAGCCGGCGGGGATTGTGTATATGTGAAGTCTGTGAGTGTAGTGTAAGAAAAGCATTGGCAGCAGTAATTGGGTCGTCGGGGTTGTCTAGGGCGTGCCGAGGACGACGACGGCATCGGGGAGAGTCATTCCTATTGGGAGCATAGGTTAAGATGTCAACCACTAGGGGATTGGGATGGCGAGGAAGCTAGAGAAATAATTATTTTTATTCTAATTTCAGAAAAATCGCAACAATTCAAGTTAAACCATCACAAGATGGCGGGGGTGGGGTGGGTCGCGTGGGACGGACGTGACCGGTTGCTTGCATTTAGCGAGATGCGGTTCAAGCGGCGATGAGTTTTTTATTGTTATTTCTGGAGTAATCATTAAATGAACAACCAAAAACTGGCGGTAAATTTAAAGGTTAGGTTTAGGTAATCGGACGGGTAACCGATCTTTAAAGGTTAGGTTTTATAATCTGAAAAATAGTATTTTTAGGTGCTTAATATGTTTACTTAGTCATTTATGGTAGAAGCCAATTTTATTTTACAACAGAAAAAAATGCTAAGAATTTGAGGTTCTATCCTATTACTCTTAATCCTAAAATGATTAGTGACCTATAAATAAATACATAATAATTTGTAATTATAGTAAGCATGGTTTAAACCTTTGTAGTTAGGTAAATAACCGCTATAAAGTGTTATACCTTCTTTGAATCATGAGTCATGAACAGGAAAACCAATTGAACAGGTTTGCATTATTGATTACTTCATGTTCAATTCGCGATTTCCTAGTGGTTCGATCTTAGTTCGACGACCGGATTGGATTAGCACTAAGCACTAAGACATCGATCTCTTACTCTGCTATCAAATAACTGATCATAGACAAAGCCATTGTAAAAATAAAATAGTAGAGTAACTCTTTCCATATCGTATAGTAGCCGAGATAATTCTCTGCTTAATTCTTCGGCGGTGGTCTATAAAGCCCTGAATCTTGATTAGTATATATTCGAGCTGAGTAAATAAGCTAAGTAAGCTGAGTAACTGAGTAAATAATATATTAGAGTGAAAAATAAATTTACTGATGGCCTTTGTAACTGAAATAAGTACGTGAAGCTACGTTAATGACGAGATAATGTGCGGTAATGAAACTTTATGTTAACATCAGTAACGGGACTTCTGTCGTAATTTATATATAAAAAAACTGAACACAAAACTATTTAGAAGTAATAATATCAAGAGCCTCTAATAACATTGCGATTTAAAAAAAAAAATTACAGATATTTTCTTGTGCATAAGATATATATAGTCTAAAAACGCCACGCTGGCTTAAAGGTGGTAAAAGTTTCAGAGGTGCTGTAGGTTGTGTAGGTGCGTGAGGAGGCCCATGTCCTGCAGTGGATACTGAAAGGGCTGATTGCATTACATTGCATTTCACAAACAGCTCAACTCATGAAGTGGACAATACTGGAGAAACAAAGAACCGTCGAGATGCAGTTTTTATAAGTGTTCATAGCTGTGTTTATACTTAACATCATGTGGGTAGCTTGCCCGTTTTCGTCTACTACAAAATAATCTACTGTTATGTTCTTACTACGACAAGATCATTGCCGAAGTTTTGATATGTTTTTATTGTATAATAGATTTTTCCTATAGATTTGCTTGCAATTCTGTTTTGGTCGGGACTCGTTAATTTCTAATAGTTTCTTGGTATTCCCTCAACACGGTGATTTGTACAGTACCCGGTGGCATGTATGGTACCTATGTAGATGGTACGTCAGGAATGAGAAAGCGGACATTGAGTCATCCTGTTGAATGCTAAAATAAGCTTTCAATACGATGACACGAAACGTTGACTAAAATAAAAAAGATAAACAAAAGCATTTAGGATCAATATGTGTGAAAATGCGAAAATCTTAAAAGTTATCTTATACTGTATGTTAAAGATTATACGGAAGAACAATTTAAAACTTACAACAAGTCTTTAACCGGCATTATAACGCTGTTGTATTATAAATACGTTGTTATTACGCCTTTGTGCTTTGTGTAAACGCTGAAACTTCACGCGTTAAAACTTTGTTTTCATAACCATAAAATAATTTTGAAAGTAAACATATTTACGAGCAATTAAACGGGGCACCCTTTTCAAAGTTTTTTACGGACCCTTAAAACACTTTAAGGGCCTTATCAAACATATAATTACGAAACCATAAACTCAATACAGCGGAAATATATTAAATTATGATTTGTCCTGAACTGTTGTATAGTTGTAAACAGACTTTTTCTTGTCCTCTATTGGATCCCGCTGGCGAAGCGGGTTGGCGACTTTCGAGCCTTTTTACTCTATATAACTGTTGTATACAATTATTATTATTTTAAATTATTAATTCAATTATTAGTGATAATGAGTTATATTCGATAATCGATGAGGTAGACGAGTCCTCAAATGAAGGCCACGTACTGTGAAGTGCAATGCGGAACTGCCTTTGCCGTGCATTGGTGGGTGGCTACGCGCGAAGAGCTGAACATCGCATGTAGTGGCCTTGAGATAGGACTATATTATACAGCAGTGGAGAGACATAAACCTATGATATGGAATGGGTATTGTCAATCGATGGCACGCGTCAGTCGCAAATGTAGATTTTGCTATCTTAATATTAAGCATGTGCTGTAGCTCGTCTAGATACGACGCAATATATATTAAATATATGTGTATATTGTGTGCGTAAGTATCTCATATAAAAATTTGATTTTTGACTTTACCTAAATGACATTCTATATTAACTATTAATTATGACATTTATGGCATTCTAACTACTTATGACAGTCTTTTTATTTTTCTAACTGTTATTACTGTGTTTTTTCTTCTGCACGCCAGTAATGGCAAATGTGTTGGCACAAATCACTTTTGTAAAATCGTCTCACTCATGTCTAAGAATTGATTTGATTTAAGTACGTTTTAGATAAAGCTGCTTTGACAAAATTTGTTGAATTCGAGGAGCTTAGTTTAACAGCATATCATTTGCTATTGACTTTAAATTTGTCATGTTTTGAATCTATACTAATATAATAAAAGAGGTAAAATTGTGTGTTTCTAGGTATATTGGGGGTAATCTCTGGAACTACTGAACCGATTTCAAAAATTCTTTGACAAATCGAAAGCTACATTATCCGTGTCTAATATAGGCTATTTTTTATTTTGAAATTTTGAAAAAATAAACTAATAATCCGAAGGGAAGCGAGGGCGGGTCGCTTATAGTCGTTTATAATTTTGAATCTACTGAACCGATTTAACCGAACATCAACGCAATATAGATGACATTCATTTCCGATATTTCCGGGGTACAGCTGGTCATCCGCTTCTGGTATTTTACGGAAATTCGTGTCGTGTCAAAAGGTGTAGAAGTGTTTTATGTTTTCCACCTAGATATGTATACATATCTATGAGGGGGAGAGTGCACTCTGCAATCCAACAGTCGCTAGACGCACTTGACTGGCCACGTTACCCCTCTCTCACAGAAGACTACCTTGAAATGTACTGCATTTCTCACTTAACCTTATTTCCCTAATGTACGTACGTGTTTTGGTAGTGAGTGAGATGTGTCAGAGCCTATTCCCATCCTATCCCTCCCCATTTCCCCAACCCTTTCTCCAAATCCAGTCCTATATCCAAAGGTAGGCAGCGCATCCGGGGGCGTGCCAACGTTTGTCATTTTGGACAAATGTTGGTGTTTACGATGCGCACACTAGGCGCGCACCTGCCTCGCGTTACGCGAAAGCAGCCCGAGGAATGTGCACTCGGGCCCAAATGTAGTAAACTTACTCAATATATCCACCAAAATGGTGGGTAAGCACAATGAACAACAAAAGGCCTCACTTACCCCAGGTGGTTTGCCCACACACAAATCTGGAAAGTGTACCTACGCTAGTCCCTACTAGACGTGACCTATCTTAGTGTGATTGAATAAATACATACATTCCCAATAGATACTTGTGTAGTAATCCAAGTCTCGTCCTGCGGTGAGCCGGTGGCCGCTACAGTTCGGCAACTCACACACGGCAGCAAATCACCTCGAGATGTCACTTCCAAGTACCACAAGCACAATCACAGCAAATCCAACCAAAACACTCGCGTGGCACAAGGATATCGCGAACAAGACCTATTAATAGGCGCTAATATCAATAATCAACTGTCCGAGACCGCGGTGTGAATTTAACTCCAAATCTAACTCTGCTCGCCGCCGAGCGCGTGTTACTACTCAAAAAATATCAAATTCTCAAACCGCCTTCAATATGGCGGGGACAAAAAAATGTTGCTTCAAATAATCAATGTATGCGGGTATGCAAAGATGCTCGCGCCAATTCCAAACAATCCCCCGTCCCGAGCCGAAGTATTCGGGTCGCTAATCAATGGGTAAGCGGGATAATGTCGCGACGGCCCGCTTCAAAATAGAATCGCCCACCAAGACCTCGGCTAACCTGGGAACACCATCAGAGCCCGGAAAAAGGTTAACAATGCGCCCCCGGCGCCAACACAAGGGCGGTAGGTTAGCATCTTTAACCAATACGAGGTCCCCAACCTTTGGCGGATTCGTTTTGTCCGTCCACTTGACGCGCTGCTGCAGAGTGTGCAAATATTCAAGGTGCCAGCGTTTCCAGAAACTCTGAGTGAGTTGCTGGAGCAATTGAAAACGCGACAAACGAGAACTGGGCACATCAGTCCAAGGGTACTCTGGCAGAGCGACGAGTGGCTGACCAATAAAAAAATGGCCCGGCGTTAGGGCTTCCAAATCATTCGGATCCGACGAAAGTGGGCATAGCGGTCGAGAGTTGAGGACGGCCTCAACTTTCGCAAACACGGTCGCGAGTTCCTCAAATGTGAGAATCGTCTCACCAATAACGCGCCTCAAATGGGTCTTTGCCGATTTAACTACGGCCTCAAAAATTCCACCCCAGTGCGGACAAACTGGCGGATCGAAGCGCCAGGTTATCCCACGGAGGGCCATCTCACGACCCAAATTCATTTTCTGCTCTTCAAGAAACTCATACACATCCCTTAAGTAGTTATTGGCCCCATGAAAATTAGTTCCGTTGTCGGACCTAATCAAGGTAGGAAGTCCCCTACGAGATACAAATCGGCTGAGGGCCGCTACGAAGGCTTCCGTGGAGAGAGCAGACACAACTTCCAAGTGTGTGGCCTTAGTAGACAGGCACACAAAAACACACAAATATGCCTTTACGGATTTAGCGTTACGAAGCTGAGATGACTTCACCAAAAAAGGACCAGCAAAATCCGTACCAACTGTGGCAAAGGGTCTAGACTCAGAGACTCGGTCCGCGGGCAAATCGCCCATCTGGGGTTGCATGGTAGAAGCTTTAGTTCGGTAACAAGACATGCAACGAAAAATGACTCCCCGGACGAGTCGTCTAGCCGACAAAATCCAAAATTCGCGTTGCAAAATCGCCAACAGTGCGTTACAGCCTGCATGGGAGTTCTTGAGGTGTCGATCCATCGCCAGCAACCGCACCAAATGTCCATCTTTCGGCAAGAGAAGAGGATGGCGGACACCATGAGGCAAATTGGCATGTCTAAGCCGACCTCCCACGCGCAGTAGACCCGAAGGATCCACAAAGGGATTCAATCGCACAATAGCGCCTTTCAATTTAGCGGGACCTTCCTTCATAGATTTTAACTCTGAAGCGAAGCTAACAGACTGTACTATGCGAATCCAAATCAATAGCGCTTCATGTCGTTCCTCAGACGAGATGAAGGCTGACGACAATTTATTCTGTGGGTTTTTAACATTGTGACGCCAACGTCTAACCCAAGATGTCACATTCAAAAGTTTATCCAGTGAGCTGTACCTGGCTAGCAAAACATCGGGATCACATGATGATTCCGCTGCTTCGCTGCTCCCGGCACCATCGGCCACTGGTAAACTTACAAAGCCTATCGCAGGCTGAACTAGAGTGATCCGTGAGGCCGGCCAAATTGACACTGGTCCCTTCAGCCAGTCCGGACCCCACCACAACGGATGTCCAATAATCTCTAGGGCTGAGCATCCACGTGAGGCACAATCAGCTGGGTTTATATCGCCAGGGACATGTCGCCAAATCAATCTAGCTTGCGACGCCTGGATCTGGGAAACACGGTTCGCCACAAACACCTCCAAGGTGTGAACAGAAGCTCGCAACCAACAAAGCACAATTTGACTGTCTGTCCATGCAAAGACGTCTACTAACTCTACGGAACGCCCTAGAGTAGCGACGAAATGATTCAAGAGACGAGTCAAGAGAGTGGCGCCTGACAATTCTAGCTTCGGTATTGTCATACGCGAGCGAATAGGCGCAACCTTGCTCTTTGCTAGAACCGGCGAGACCAAAACATGTCCAGCAGCATCCACTGTGCGTAGATAAACAACCGCTGCATACCCTCGCTCGGAAGCATCACAAAAGCCATGAAGGCTAGCTTTATACTTTCCAGACGGAAGGAAACGTCTGGGCAAGGAAACCCGATTAAGAGCTGGGAGGGATGACACAAACTCTAGCCATTCCAATAATAACTCTCCATGAAGAGGCTCATCCCACGACAATTCAGCAGCCCATAATTTCTGCAAAAAACATTTCGCCCAAAAAATGACTGGGCTGATCCAACCATTCGGATCATAAGTCCGAGCGACAGTGGACAACACTGATCGCTTCGACCAAGTCTTCGGGGACTGTAGGTCCACATGATAAGTGAAGACATCCTGGACTGGTCTATACTGGACACCAAGGACAGCCAACATGTCAGGATTGTCTACATTCTGGAAGATGTGGGGATTCTGCTGGTGCTCCTCCGGCAAATCGGCAAGGAGCCGAGGTGAATTCGACAGCCACTTTCGCAATTCATAGCCACCAGCTTTCATGAGGTCAATCAATTCGTCCCGCAAGACGAGAGCCTCTTCTACAGTTGCTGCCCCACTACAGCAGTCGTCAACATAAATATCCTCTTTCAAAATGGCAGCCGCGCGAGGAAACCTTATCCGCTCTCGTTCAGCTAGCTCCAAGAGCGAGCGGATCGCAATGAAGGGACTAGAACGCAAACCATAGGTGTTGACACGAAGTTCATAGACAACCATGGGATCGTCAGGATGCTCTCGCCACAAAATCAGCTGGAATCGCCGGTCATCGCGATGAATTATCGTCTGTCTAAACATCTGACGTATGTCAGCGACGAATACAATTGCATGACGACGAAACCCAGTGAGGATATCTCCAATGTCTCGATGTAGCTTAGGTCCGGCATGGAGACACTGATTCAAAGATACACCAGAAGTAGTAGGCGCTGACCCATCAAAAACTACACGTATCTTGCCACCTGGCGTCTTCAAAACGGCATGATGAGGAAGGAAGTAATGCTCCACTGAGCGCCAACCAATATTCGACACAGACATGTGTCCCAAGTCCTCATATTCTCGCATGAACTCAATATATTTCCGGCGAAGCTCCGGATCCCGCTTCATGCGACGTTCCATGGAGACCAATCTTCGTTCAGCCAACTGCCGAGACTCGCCAAGCGGAGGCCTATTCGCCAAAAAGGGAAGACGGGTGACAAGCTGACCAGAGGCGAGGCGACCTGTGTTGCTCTGGTAGAAGCTTTCACACTCTTCGTCCTCTGGACACAATCTAGGCATAGAGGGAGGTTCCTCCACTTCCCAAAACTTCTGAACGGCGTCAGAAAGCGTGGATCCCACACGTAGCCCATCCTCAGCAAAAAACACGGTCGAAACCGGAAGGATAGGGCCCAACAATGCCGAACCAAAAATCGTGGGGACCACTACCAAACCACCAGGCTGCAAAGCTCTCCAACTCCCCGAACAAACCTGTCCCAAAATATTACTCCCCAACAATAGGTCAACAGGACCTGGAGTATGAAACATGGGGTCAGCTAAAACCAAACCCTTTGTCAAAGCTATGACAGGTGGAGGAAGCTTTATGCGCGGGTGGTTACTCAAAATATTCTCCAGCACAATAACCGGAATCTTGGTTTTCCTGGTTCCAAGTGGTACTGGAGAAAATTCCACAAAGGTGTGACCAACTCTATTGGTCACCTTAACGTTTCCTACTCCGTAGACTGGGAAAGGAGAAGGACCGACACAGAGGTCCAATTGGCTCACCAACCAAGCTGAGACTATACAACCCTGGGCACCCGAGTCCAAAAGGGCACGAACAACAATCGAGTTGCCTTTCGGGTCCCATACCCGCACAGAGACCGTAGGCAAGAGGATGGTCTCTGGGTTCTCAGCGTGGTGAGCTGCGAGTCCCTAGCGGGAGAAGTTACGGAGTGAGGGCTCCCTCCCCGAGTGCGGCAGGGGACGATAACTGTCTACCCTGCCCTCACCGCGACGACCCTGCACAACATGTGCGGATGAGAGGGGGGCTGCAGCCTGCCTTCCTAGGCGGGGTGGACGCTGTTCCAACCTCGGTCGCTCCAACAGCGGGGGGGAGAATCTCCGGTTGCGGTAGACTGGTGAGTACTCCGCAAACCCAACAGCGCCTCTAGGGGGTGGCGAACGCCTACCCCCGCCCGTAAGGGCTCGATCCTGGGCGCTGGACCTGGCAGGACTGTCACCACCAGCGCGAGCAGCCAAATGTCGCTCAGCATCGCGAACACCAGGACCCTCCCGGTTGCGGTTCGCACACAAAAGAATGTGGTGAGCACCACCACATTGTCCACATGGACGAGGCTGAGGACACTCTCGCTGGAAGTGACCCTCCAGGCAGTGGTAACACAATCGCCTCTCCTTGGCGATGTGTCGACGCGCTGCTACGCGCAAAGCCACAAATTTGTGACAAGCAGTCATCCGGTGGCCGGAGCGCTTGCAGAATCTGCAAGCCACGGACTCCTCTTGGGAGACCCCATATCTCGGCCGTGACTGCTTATTCACCGGCGGACCCTGCGGTCGGGCCAGTGGTCGCTCTCGGTGAACGCTAGTCTGCGGCATCAAGAGAGTGGAACCCTCCACGGTATCCACCCTGCGACACTCGTCTTCGAGGAACCTTTCGAGTTCCTCATAGGAAGGCAAGTGGGTGGAGCTGTCCCCACCATATTGTCGCTCAAAGCGCAGCCGCATCTCCAAAGGCAGTTTCGCCAACACAATATGGAGCAGCAAAAAGGACCACTGGTCCACAGGTAAATCCAATCGCCTTAAGGCGTTAACAGCCACCAAAACCGGGTTAACAATATCTGTCCGTAAGGCTGACGCACAGGCAACCTTAGGCAGGTTCAAAATTTGCCCCACATGGGTGTCAGCCAAAAGTCGCACGTTGTGGTAACGGCGCTTCAACAAGTCCATGGCTGTCGAGTAGGTGCTGTCATCGACCTTCAGGTGCTGTACCAGGCCTAGAGCCTCTCCCTGTAAGGAGGCCAACAGGTACGCCATTTTTTGAGCAGCTGACAGGTCGGAATGGGAGTCCACCAAACTGTTGAACATCCCATAGTAGCTCAACCACTGGTCCAAATCACCGTCAAAGGTGGGAAGGTTGAGCGTGGGGAGACGACCCAACAAGGCGTGGGGTGCAACAAGTGAATCCCCACCAGAGGGAGCTGAGATGTGGGAGACCGCCTCATTAATTGCGTCCACAAAATCGTAAATCTGGCCAAAGTCCGCTTCATAACGCTGCTCCTGCTCGTCCGGTACAGGCGTTTCCAAATTCGCCATAAATGTCAAGCCCTCAGCATAACTCCTATCTAACGCCACCAAACGGGCCGGCATTTCACTCGCCCGGGCGAGTAAGGCTTGCTTCCGGTCCGGGCGGTTGACCATTGCAACCGCAGAAGAAAACCATCTCAGCTGCGCAGTCATTGCGGACTGATGTGTGGAAAAGGTCACCTTGACAGACATGTCTACACCTCAGGACGCACGCGATACAAAACAAAACCAATAATAAAAAACAAAAATAAAAGTAAAAAAAAAAACAACAATAACAAAAAAAATAACAAAATAAAAAAAAAACAAAAAATGCAGTGGAGGCACAATAAAAAACAAAAGGGGTGCGTATGTGTCTTCAAGAAGGTATAACCGTCCAAAATATTAATTAAGACTACCTGACAAAACAACAACAAAATAAACAAATTAAATTATCAAATTATCAAATTAAAATAAACGCAACCAAAAATGTACACGAGCGTGGACTCAATAAAACCACAATGTCCAGCTATCAAAAAAAAACGTGAAGCGTTATATCCAAAATAAATTATTAACTAGCGTGTGGCTAACTAGCCAGCTACTAAACGTCGCACGCGTGGATTCAAAATATCTTCAGAATACAAATTATACGTAGGGCCTAGCCTTCAAACCGTGAACGTAAAATAAAAATCAAAACCAAATATTTAAGCCAAATTACCAACATACAAACAAGACAAAAGGTCATCAATATTAACTACCTAACGGTATTATCAATGTCATCAATATCAAGTAACGGTATCAAACCACGCTCTGCTACCAGTTGTTTACGATGTAGCAGGAGCGTGGACCCATTATACGCAAGGCCCTTAACACGGGAAGTTACAATTATCAAGTTGATGAATAATGACAAAACAAAAAAAAACAAAAAAAAAATGGTTGATGACGGTATCAACCACGCTCTGCTACCAGATGTTTACGATGCGCACACTAGGCGCGCACCTGCCTCTCGTTACGCGAAAGCAGCCCGAGGAATGTGCACTCGGGCCCAAATGTAGTAAACTTACTCAATATATCCACCAAAATGGTGGGTAAGCACAATGAACAACAAAAGGCCTCACTTACCCCAGGTGGTTTGCCCACACACAAATCTGGAAAGTGTACCTACGCTAGTCCCTACTAGACGTGACCTATCTTAGTGTGATTGAATAAATACATACATTCCCAATAGATACTTGTGTAGTAATCCAAGTCTCGTCCTGCGGTGAGCCGGTGGCCGCTACAGTTCGGCAACTCACACACGGCAGCAAATCACCTCGAGATGTCACTTCCAAGTACCACAAGCACAATCACAGCAAATCCAACCAAAACACTCGCGTGGCACAAGGATATCGCGAACAAGACCTATTAATAGGCGCTAATATCAATAATCAACTGTCCGAGACCGCGGTGTGAATTTAACTCCAAATCTAACTCTGCTCGCCGCCGAGCGCGTGTTACTACTCAAAAAATATCAAATTCTCAAACCGCCTTCAATATGGCGGGGACAAAAAAATGTTGCTTCAAATAATCAATGTATGCGGGTATGCAAAGATGCTCGCGCCAATTCCAAACAGTTGGCATGTATCACGAATATCTATGGGTTACAGTATCCACTTATCATCAGGTGGACTGTATGCTCGTCTGCCACCTTCGTCCATAAAAAAAAAATACACGTGGACATTCTAATTTATTTAGTCATATATTGTGTATATAGAAGAATAGTTACACTGTGTACCGTGTATATTGGTGTCTGTCTAGTTAGACAGACGTCTGTTTACCGGGTTGTAGGCCTGTGTATAAAAGATGTTGAATTATTTAAAAGGTTGATTCATTGCGTTTCATAACACAAATACAATTACAATTATTGTTTGATTGCATGTCCCTGACTCATTATAATACAAGGTTCAGCCCCGCGATAAATAATAATACTTAATTACTCAGTATTTTGAATAAAATATGTTTATTGATAACGGTTCGTTTTGAAAATATTTTAATAATACCACTTTCGTTAGTTCTCCTGTCATCAACATAAAACTCTAAAATCTATTCGATATGATTTCAAATATCTCGCCATCTGTTCATTTACATTTGAAATGTTGAATTGTTGAGAAGTGTTTACCTTGTTCCTCAAATAATTCAGCACTACGGTTTTATTACTTCATAATTAATTTATGCTAATATCTTACAACCACACGCTATAAATGACACACATTTACAGGTGTTTTATATTTATTTTATATTATATGTTAATTTTGACACGAAAAATCTTCTTCGACACCAACCCCAGATGCAATATGATATGCAATATGCTACTTACGTAACACGATTACTTAAGTAGGTACAGTCCTCGCACCGAGACATGAGCTTTGCACCTGTGTGTGTGTGGGTGCCGAATTGTCGAATTCGATTGTCGAAATTGTTCGCGCTATACACTATTCACATAGTGCATTCACACAAACGCAAAGCTTATGTGTCGTTGTTTTCACTGTACCAAACTTAATATTTTTACGTTGTTAGATGTCACGATTTAATATTCTTTATATACCTACCTATATGTACATATAATAAAACTGTAACCCGTATCTGTACATGAAATATTTTTGGGAATTTTGTCTGCTTGTGTGTCGTCTGTCTAGACTTCTACCACGCAAAAACCAGTAGACAGATTTTAATGAAACTTAGCATTAATATAGTCTATTTAGACTATTTATTTATCCAGCAGTTTCCACAGCAATCATCCCCAAGTCTGCATGTTCATGACATGAAACATAAAAACAGACATGACATAATAATCATTAAATAGATTTTTATGAAATTTAGTACAACGATAGTTAATGTTCCGGATCAACTTCTATAAGTTGGTGACTTTTTATGAGAACCATCCTCGCGATAATCATTGTGAAGTTGTCATGGGGAATATGAAATGAGGTGGGATTGAGTTAGGAAGATTGTTAGGAAGAGTTAGGGGGTGAGATAGGATGGCGTGGGACGGGACGGGGTAAAAGTAGATATAATAAACTAACCACACATACTTATTCCACGCGAACAAAGTCGTGAGCACAGTTAGTGATAAAATATTCATACCGCTCCAATTGCCTGTGTTTCATCTATGCTATGCAATGCAACCAGTCCTTTCTATACCCGCTGCTGGACATGGGCCTCCGCATGCACATTGTTTTATGTATGAGGGATGAATGGCCTTAAAAGGGCACGCTGGCCATGCGGGTTGGCGAGTCCACTCTTTCAGAGGTACAGTTCCTCAGCGCTTGTGATGACGGCTTTGTTATTATCCGTTAGTTGCCTTTTAAGTATACCTACTGAAATTTATATTTTTTTTATTGTTGAATACAGCTCTCAGCAAAATATTTATTGCAAAGATAATCAAAAATTACTTTAAAAAGTGTATGCTCGTTTAGAACTTTATTTATATATAAAAGAAATAAAATATTACTTAATGCAAGTGGCGAGTTGAACGCTCAAGTTCTAAACGTTTGAACGAAAGTTTAATTAAGTCACAGTTTTCCGAAGCGAGTTAATTAAATGTCACTAAGTTAGCCCGCTCCTGACACTTTACAGCGGGGAATTTCATAATGGCTTACATTAAAATTAAGTTTTACAGTTTTTGCATTCATTTACTCTAGACTATTTGTAATTCTATAAAATACCTATTATTGGAGACAAATGAAACCTCTTTTTGTTTATTTGTCTATATGAATTATATTAACTATTATAATTAACTATTTATTGGCTTAATAACAACTCACATTAGAAATCAGTACGAACATTAGAAGCAGATACTACTACGCCAAATGGCCATAAGTAAGCACATGCTACTCAGCATTCTACAGCCGTTTGGTCTAATATCTAAATTAGGTAATTTTACAATTTAAAAAAAAACTGGTATATATATATATAATGAAAATGAGAAACGCCGCATATACTAATTTTCAACTAACATACTTTCCTCAATTTTAACTTTCCTGATTTACATGCAGCCCACTCCTACGGTAGTCAGTAGGGACCGTTGGCAGCGCGAGAGTGTAGACAAGTCCCTTACTCTGACACTGCTCTTACAATTAAAATAACCAATCATTCCTCACACAATTGAGTAGTCACCCCTGTCACACGATCGCCAATACACTGTTCGGGTGGCCTCGAGATCTGCTTAACAATGACGGGATCTTTTTTTTCCACGTCATCGTAAACATCCGTGTGGTTCTCTGCGAACATTGACGATGCACTGCAGAATCGAGGTAACCTCAGCAGCGCCCCGAGCTAATTAGTCATCATCATCATAATAAGTCTGTAATCTGAATATTAATTGGAAAAACGGGCAGACGGAATAACGAGAAGTCATTTTCAAGATAGTTTAATTAGATTTGATTAATGATGTTACTTAATTTCAGTAACTACTTTGATAAATTACTGCAATATCTTATGTTTATAATATTGTTTTCGTTACTTTTTTTGTTTTTGAGGCATAATATTGTAGGATTAAATTTATTTATTGGAAACATAAATAGCGATTATTTATTCATTATTAATTAATAAATCACCATACATCAGCGTGTGTTTCTACAGTGCTTGATATAAGCCTCTCCCATGGCGCGCAGTAGAGGAAAAAATAAATATATAATGCCGTTGTACGTATTTCAATGATTTGTTTTTGTATGAAGGAATGCATCCGCGTCCTATACAATGTATATTGAGTTTCAAATCAGTTTAACATTCCTGGTTTAGTATTTCCGAGAGCAGTGACGGGGAGGAACTACATTTAACAGATATCCCAGGTTTTTAGCCGCAAGCGCATCCGTGAGATCCATCATCTCGGTGTGTTACAGGTATTAAAAAATTTTTACAGGTACTTATTTCACGCGAGCGAAGCCGCGGCTGGTGTGTAATATAATACAAAAAAATATACATGTAGAATGTAAATGAAGTGAGTTTTTTATTATAATATAAATCAAAATATTTATAGGAAAAAAAAGGTATCCGACGAAACCGACAATCTATCAAGCGGAATGTAAACAATTACTGTCGCCAATAGGCGTCCACGTCATGTTTCATATTCCTGTCAAAATGTTCTGCCTACTTTTGCATACACGAATGGAACAAAGGATAGATTGTTTACTATAAAATAAGGATGAAAGCTGTAAAAAATCATATTCAGCCATAAAGCTAGTGTAAACATCATCTGACCATCGTTATCCGTGTTATTACTATGACACTTTATCCAGTGTTATGCAAACTGTCGTGTTATGAACTATGACAAACTGTAATGTTATAACTATGAGCTAACTGAATAAAGGTGGTAAACAACTCTAATTGGAAAGGAAAGAGGTAACTAAATTTGTTCCAATAGCTTGTATAATTAGTAACTAAAAACCTAATACACAAGTGACCGTTTCCTTGTTCTGGAGCACCAAAAATTTCACGGTAAGTCGGCAGGTTGAGGCGGTGTCCAGCAAGGTGCACGCTCCAAGCGATGAAGATAGGGGCACAGCCGCCAGCCGGAAGCAACGGCAGTCAGACGGAGGCCCGGCACAAGAGGCAGCACCCAGCAGGCGCACCAGCGCCCAAAGAGCGACGGACCAGAGCTGTGGTGACCGGCGAGAGTAATAGGCCAACTCAACGTCGGAGTTTTGCTACTCTGGTTGCGTTTATATTTTTTAAATCGCACTGGAGGTCGAGATGACAGGCGTCCGACCTTTTTCCAACTTTCCACTTTTATCTTCCCTTCCCTTCACCCCGCGGCCCTCTAAATGCTAACACTAATAATTTAACACGCTGGCGTGTCCGCCTAGATTACTTTTTCGTTGACGTAGCCTACTAGATTTCTCCTGGCATCCTCTCAGAATTTAAAATTTTTAACATGCAGGACTGTTTCCAGCCAGTACTATATATTAATGAGAAGAATAATGTTTCACATACAAAGACAAATATAATGAACTACAGATATAAAAATACAGAGGTTATCAAGAATGAGCTATTGGAACAAATGTTACAACCGTTATCCGTGTTATTATCATCATCATATCATAATAATGATATAATAATAATAATAAAATACAATATCACAATTAAGTAGTTTGATTTCGTATACCTACAAGTAATTTTATTTGGTGATGTCCTTGATTTTATCTATTTTTATAACAAATATTTTGATCTACCTGTATGCCGTGTGGTGTTGGCTGGCTATAGCGCCACCCCATTCTATTCCAGTGGTTGTCGTAAGAGGTGACTAAGGAGTAACAAAACCACTATCACAAACGTTGAGGAACCACACCACCTCTGAAAGAGTTGACTCGCCAAGCTGCTTGGCCAACGTGGACCATGTGGACCATGTGTTAAGGCCATGCATCACTCATGCACCAGATAATGTGCATAAGGGGGCCCATGTCCAGCTGCGGGTACTAAAAGGGCTGATTAAATTGCATGATCTTGCATTTTGATCTGGAAACTGGTCAATCAAAGGCATTCGACATTAAAAAAAAAATAAGAAAGTAGATAATATAAAATGTCTGTAGTGGCTAAAATATGTAGAAGTGGCGTAATCTCACGTCTTTAAAATAATTTAATATAATATTTACTTTAATATAATATTTACTGATTTATATTACCCCATATGATTTTCTTTCTGATAATTGACGATTTTTTATAACAATAATTGAATATTTTGTGAATAAAAGTCCTGTATGGTCAGGAATCTGCGAAGAGTCAATATTTGTGTAAACTCTCATCACATAGGTACACATTTGTTTTTGGTTTGTACATGAAATTGGGTACCTACTCGCAGGTTCCCTTTTTCAAATTAAACCTGGAATACTTGAAGGAGGTAAACATCACCCCAAGAGGAAAGGGGTTGGAGAAGTCTGAAGAAAAGCGTCGTACATTTTAAATATGTAGTCCAGTGAACAGAGGAATAGTGTTTTCGATTAAATTATGGGCGAGTTTTTTGTCTATCATAATGCAGGTAATATCCCAATACTAAGTAAGGGGAAATATTGTGACCTCATAAAATATATTTTCGTTATAAGCATATTCATTTGCTTGGTCTCGACACGTAGGTTCTTCCCTGTTGGATTTTACGTACGAACAGCTTGCTTTTTTTTGCGGTCCATAAACATTTTCTGCATGTTACTACTCGTATCTAATTTACTGTAAAATAACTTTGTTTCTTCGACAGTATATAAAGCTGTAGGATTTTCCATTGATATTATTAGTAAATAAACTGTAGTGCCGTGCAGAGTGGTAGCAACTTTTTGCAATATAAAAATGCATTTCTTCAAAGTTTTTTCTTTCATTTTCTTTTGTATAATGGCTTTGAGCCCTATGATATCTGCCGCGCCACAGCCGTGGGACCTTGAAGATTTTGGGAAAGATTTAGTAAGTTTCTTTTTATGTATTTATTTGGAAAGTGTTATAAAATTACTGGTAGATTAATTGATTACTACATTTTAATTATTTAGGTCTCCACGCTTTAATTTCCACTTCTTTCCAAATGCATAAATTTTATTAATCACCTAATTATCCACAACATTTCACAACAAGAGAATTTCACCTGTGCTATTATACAAATTTATACTGCGAATCGGGTCGTAAACGCTTAAAACTAACAAATATTTTTTTTTATACTTATTCTAACACTAATGATAGCAAGTCTCTAACAAACCTCAGTCTTTCTTTGTTAAGTAGAGCCTATTAAAAAAAATGTCGAAAAATATGAAATAATTTTTTTTAAAAGGTCGTAGACTTTTTAATAATTTACTTATTTATAATTTTTTAATAATCAATAGTTAAATTTACTTGAAATTCTTTGTTTGCGGACGCAGACAAATAAAAATTGAATTATAAATGTTTTGTACAGTATTTTAGGTGAGATATTATGACATATAGCCTTCAAATTTAACTAAAATGTTTCATACAAGCAAATTAGTTAACTAGTCCTATATCCTATAGCAGTGGGTATATGTACTTATATATGAAGAAAAGAGATTATGTCGACGCCCAGTCTTGACTGTGGAACCCGCATTGTTCTCTGTGGTAAAGTACTACTTATTTCTACTTTTTATGAGTACGTCGTCTTAGAGTGGGCAACGGCAGTTATATCCTATTTAATTCCCTATATACTAAACTTAGTGTACAATCAAAGGCACTGGTTACTCCGGCCGTGGTCATGAGTTGATTTGTCCATTGACTTGCCTTTAATTGTACGCTTTAGGTCCGATTCACAATATAAAACGTGTATAATACGTGAAAGTCTAAAATGTCATATTATCTGTCGGAACGGAATATATAATATTCGTGTAACTTTTTTTTTTGTTAGAAAGTGTTTTTTTAGAATTTTTCAGCGTAATCATTTTTTCTTCTTTTATTATTACAAAAATAATATATTTTATTACAACCTTAGCGATTTTCCAGTCAGTGACCACTTCTTAAAATGTTTTCTTCTCGATAGAATCACTTCTAGGTTTGACCACTTCCGAGGAAGACCATTTCTGGATTTGACCATTTCTGAAGAAGACCATTTCTGGATTTGACCACTCACTAATATATCAAGTGCTTACACGGTGTGCAAATAAGTTTAATAATAGGAAAATGAACAGATTTCTAACATTGAATTGTGTTAAAGATTTTTCTACTTTTTTATAGGTATTTTATAAAAAGTACCCTATTTAGTAATTTATAATAATTTTATATATAGTATATATATTCATATATATTTAGCTTTAGACGATCGGGACGAACAGGCCTCTGTTCGGAATAATGTCAATGTCAATAGACTCTGAATAAATTATAATCTACCTGCCTACATAGATTTTTTTTTATTTACAGGAGCGAGTCGGCCAGAATGTTCGAGATGCCATCATTAAAGCACGACCAGCTGTTGAGGTGCTGGGGCAAGCGGCTTCCATATACCATTCATTTGATAGTAACGAAGACAAAGAATAAATAAGAGAACGAAATAGTCATTTATTTATGTAAATTACACCATCTCAGAAAGTTCCACCATCTCCAACAGTATTCTTTCAGTCATGCAGATTTCACCTATATCACCCCAAATTAAGAAAGTGTATCATAATTTGTTTGTAATTTATGTGAAATATTACAGGTAATAAATTTATTTACAATTAATTTGGTGTCTGTTTTGGCGTTTTTAAGTTTATTTTTTTAGTTCTCATTATACAGTTCACCCGATGGTAAGTGGATACTATCGTCCATAGACATCCGCGATACATGCCAACATCAGTCCAGAATGACAAACGTTGGCACGCCCCCGGATACGCTGCCTACCTTTGCAGATTAAGGAATGGATTGGTAAAATGGGGAGGGATAGGATGGGATGGGAATGGGCACTGGCATATCTCACTCACTACCGAAACACGTACGTACATTGGCAAAATAAAATAAAGTAGAGAATGCAGTATATTTCAAGGTAGTCTTCTTCGAGGGAGGGGTAACGTGGCCAGTCGAGTGCGCCCAGCGGCTGCGGGAATGCAGCGTACACTCCCCCTTACAAATACAGTTCACATTAATCATTAAGCCTCAACTGCCATGAGCCATGAAGGCATGAGCCCCTGAGCTTGAATACGACTATAATCGAATTCGTTTACCCGTAACATTGTTTAGGTAAGTTATAAAAGATAATCTTATTATAAAAAATTGTCACTTGCGGGTAAAAACGAATGCGAGCGGTCGACATTCCGTATCAGATTTTTATTTTCCTGGATAACATTTATAATTGCGGCATTACGTGATATTAAGCGCTTACAAACCAAATTATAATTGGGACGATCTTTGTAACAAAATGAAGAGACAGCAAATTTTCTTGAATGAGTGAGGCTGTGATAAAATTACATGTGAATGTCCCCATTAGATGGACCGATGACTTGAAGAAGTTTACCGGTAGGGTGGTTGCTGGATAAGAGAGGAAGAACTTTACTAACATTTTTTCTTTATTTTTTATTAGTCTTTTATACTAAAATAGTTAAAATGTTCTTTTTCATATTTTTACACAAAGAAATTGTCAGGCCAACATACCACCCGGTGGTGGGTGGATAGGTTTACCCATGGACATCAGCGATACAATCCACTAGCATTCCAGAATGACAAACGTTGGCACGCTACCCGATGAGCCGCCTACCTTTGCAGATTAAGGCATATATCGCTGATGTCTATAGACATTGGTCTATGATGTATCCACTTATCATCAGGTGGGACTGTATGCTCGTCTGCTGCCATATTTCTATAAAAAACAAATGAATAAAAAACAATTAAACGTGTTATCGCACTAAAACCATTAGAGTGGAGACGTTAAATAAGCAGAGTCATTGTTTTTAAGGGCCTCGTAGACCTTTAAGTCCCTTATAATTAATGGTTCCTTTGCTATTAAAAAAGGTAAATAGCGATTTTAATTGCTTTTTACCTAACCCTAAGAGTAACCTTTGGCAATGATGCCAACTTAGCGCTTTCGGCGCTACATCCGACGCTTTTTTGGCTGTGTTAGCGCCCAACAAACTTAGGTACCTATTTGACGCCCTTACGCTCATTCTAGCGCTTTTTTAATAACTTTCCTCTTGACTGAAATGAAGGAGTTTTATCTACGTGAAATGAAATGTAATTGTAAATTAAATATGGACTGGCTCTAAAGGACAAGGAACCAGAGCCGTAAAGCCAACCTAAAAGGACGTTATCTCTCTGACACGTCCGTCAAATACTTAGTAGGTACTTTCTTGTCATATCAGCACTGATATTATTTCACTAAAAATTGATGTATATAAGGTTTTCCTTTACTAGTTGGAGTATAGTGTCGTAAGATTGGATATTTAATTAGCTATGCATTAGTGTTTATAAAACCGATAATACTATATATATATATATTTATGTTGTTTAATTTTTTTTATTATATAGACGATAATGTAATGATTTAAAATAATTATGTACTATTGACTATGTGACTTGTATGTTAATTTGGCAGGATGTAGAGGTCGTATATACTTATATGTTTGACAGCTTTTTTGTACTCACAATCTACAAATAAATTAATTTGAATAAAACGAGAAATTAGAGAAAGATATTTATTTTGCTCCCGTGGCTCGCCGCTGTCCACGTCGTCAGGTTAGCTGCCGGAGCGCGTGCCGTACTGTACTTCACGGTATGTGACCTTCATTCGAGGACTTAACTACCTCTTTGATTGACGGTTGACGACAAATATGACCTGCCGATTGCCACTTCAGTAGATACGCAGATTGTATGAGCTATGTCGCTGACTATATTTAGCAGGTGGAGAGATATAGGTATGGTATGCTATGTTTTATCTTAAAGGGATCAAAAATATCATAGAAACAAGAAAATATACAATATATACTTATTATAATATAATGTACTCATTCCTATGTATATATTTAATAATGCAGTATGTATATGTTTTGTAATTTGATTACCATCACATTTAAGTCTTTCACGCACTTCCCAATGAACCTATCCTCTATCCTTTCCTATTAAACTATGAATATCCTTTGATCAACCCAGTTTGGCTGGTGGGGATCGCCTCCTGATATAAAGTGACCCCTTTTATACGGTGATGTAGAATAAAGTCTGTAATAAATAGATATAAATATAAAATTATAAGGCTAGAATAATTTCTAGGAAGTCTAGTATAGGTCAAATATAAAAGCGCGAGAAAAAACAATCTAATTTTATTTAATAATAAGTACTAACGATAGATATAGATAGTACTTTTCGTATGCTGTATTTTGTACCATGGGAATAACTTTCATTCAAATAAAAATAATCAGAAATATTTTAATCCATATTTTATTACGACAAATGTACGCTTACATTTATTATGAAAGAATTATTATGAATTTAATTATGAACAATTAATAGCTAAGAACACTCGTTTATTTTATAATGAAAGAGAAGTTTTACAAAACTCTTTGGCATATTTTCGCAACTTAAAGGTTACATGTGAAATAATTAGAAAATTTATCCACTCTTAGCAAGTGCTGCTGTTTGGCCGACGACCGCCACGGCTGGGCCAGCTTTGATGATGCCGTCCCGAATGTTTTGACCCACTTTTTCCTACAAAAAAAAGAAAATAATTTTATTTATTGATAACACTGTTTTAATTGACTTAGCTTTTGACTTACTCGACAACTGGGAAATAAAATAAACGCATATTAAAATAATTTGAAATTGTAATTTGGGACTGTTGTTTTATATTACATAGAAAGAAGATAGCAGACGAGCGGACAGTCCACCTGGTGGTAAGTGGATACTGTCGTCCATGGACATCAGCGGTACATGCCAACATCAGTCCAGAATGACAAACGTCGGCACGCAATACGATGCGCTTCCTACCTTAGGAAATTTAGGAATGGATTTGGAGATTTGCAGAAATGATGGTGGTCGTGTGCTGTCGGTCAGCTTCAGAACAGCCTATCTCTTCCTGTGGGTGTCCTAAAAGACAATTAAGGGATAACAAAGCCGCTATCACAAATCTTGAGGAACTACATCACCTCTAAAAGAGTGGACTCGTTAAGCCGTGGCGTGGCGTTTTAAGGCCATACATCCCTCATGGGCAAGACAATGTGCGAGAGAAGGCCGAAGTCCCGCAGTGGACTACAACAGGATTGGTTACGGTTTAACACTGGTTATTTTAGACATAGATAGTTATTGAGATAGTGGGAACCGCATCGCTGCTTCTAAACCTCTTTCACGAACACAGTTCTTTAATGAAATTGAAATGTTCTGACCAGTGTTGTGAAATACTCGAGTAATTATATTATTTTTATCCTCCCCCCTATAATAGAGATATACCCCCTATCTAACCACGTTATGAGGAAGACTAGTATTCGATTCGACCCAGAGTCCAATTCAGGCTTTGAGTCCTGAATAATAGAGACGAGTCTTCAGAATGGAGACTCAAATATTCAAGACAACACTAACTCTGACGGACTGAATTAATTCAAATCTCTTACCAAGGCCTTGAAAGGATTCCAGCCGGGTTCTGGGGCTGGTACAGGCGAGGCCGACACGATGGCCACAACCATAATGCACGCGAACACTAAGAACAAAGTGCTTGAAAATTTCATGGTGAAATTGAACTGTACTCTTTTAATGTTGACGCTTTGAAGTGCAATTTTATATTGGTGTTTCTTTCAAGGAATTCGGCTTTTATATGCAAAGGTCACAGAGAGGTACTTTTTTCAAACATCTTTCATATGCAGAAACACATTTTCAACCACTATAAACTTTTAATGTCACGTTCAATTATGACAAAGGAACATTCAGATAACTTTGTTGTTCTTTTGTTTGAGAATGTCAATCAACTACTTATGTTTAAATTCGTATTTGACTGTTATTAGAAAACTTTGTTTAACGTCCCCATACTATTATTATATTGTTGGAATCTAGTGACAGCTAATTACAGTTACACCCTTTACAACAGGCGTTACACCCTAATTACAGTTGTAAACAGGAATAGGAAGAGAGCCGTCAAGAGGAGTCTGCAAGGTCGGTAGCGCACCCGCTTGCCCCGTAGTGTTGCAGGTGTCTATGGGCGGCAGTAACCATGGGCAATGACCACGGCCGGCATGGCAATGTTCATCTGCCATCTATTCTATATAAAAAAGTTTTCTATTGCTGAATCACATCAATTGCTGACTTTGGAGTGTCTAACGAATCTTATTACCCCAATAAAGTCGTGTTTCGGTAGTGAGTGAAATATGCCAGAGTCCATTCCTATTTTATCTTATCCTATCCCTCCCCATTTTCCCAACCCTTACTCTAAATCCGTTCCTAATTTCAAAAAGGTAGGCATCCCATCTGGCAGTTTGTGTTAACGTTTGTCATTCTGAACTGATGTTAGCACGTATCGTTCATGTCGGAGGCGATAGTATTCACCAATGACGTCAGCTACCATTTTTCTTAAAAAAAAAATGAATCCACCAACCTCGAATTGATATATCATTTAATATTATACGTGTAATGAATATTAATCGCAACACTCAAAAATTTTAAGAAACTCAATATACCTTAATAAAACTGAAACATAACATTCTATCTTAGTCATAAAAGAGAAAGATACGACTCACATATACTTAAATGTTCACAGTACAATGCTTCACGCGTGATCATTCTTTACATTCAATCAACACGTAGCACGCGATCTACAACAAATATTTACACTCAACCATTTAACTTTCAAAAGTGCACAGTGTACCGTATAGGGGTTCCCCTGTTACCAAAGCCGCAAAAACGTCCCCTGAACAGTTACATCTGTATAAAAACGGTACAGACTTCCAGACACTATCAGTACACACTAGAACCTCACAGTATTAACATTAGTATTCCAACAAAATTATTCAATATGGATTTCTCAAGGATTTTCTTCTTTGTGTTCGCCTGCGTAATGGCTCTAACCACAGTGTCGAGCTCGCCGGCGCCCAGGTGGAATCCTTTTAAGAAATTGGTAAGTTCTATAAAATTTTACTAATGGCGATTTTAACAGTGGTACTCGCAGCAAGTTATTCAAATAAACGCTACGGTTCTAGAAAGATGATTATGGGTTTAGAATTTGAAAGTTTATAACGTATAAAACTATTCATACACAATGCGGGCTTATTTTTACTTTAATTTGTTTTAGTTGTTTGTTTAGTAATTTTGTTTTAGTTTTTAGTTTTTATAATGATAAAAAAACTAAAGAAAATATTGACAAATTAGATAGCACGCACGTTTGATTGAATAAACATATTTTATTTGATGGAACGCTAATTGTAACTCTGATAGTCAAACTGTGTTTCGAGATTCAGTGCCTATTTGTAATATGTGTTATTTATAAAGCCGGCTTTAGAATAACAACACCCCATGTATTCCCGTGGGTGTCCTAAAAGACGACTGAGGGATAATAAAGTTGGTACCACAAACCCCGAGGCGCTATACTACCTCAGAAGAGTGGACTCGCTAATCCACTTAGCCAGCGTGCCGTTTTAAAGCCATAAAGTCTGGAGACAGTGACGGGATCTTACAAACGATGGAACAGGATATTTAAAATATATGTAAAATATATTAACAACATATTTTTTTGCAGGAGAGAGTGGGACAAAATATTCGGAACGGTATCGTCAAAGCTGGACCAGCCGTAGCAGTCGTCGGTCAAGCGGCCACTATTTACAAAGGCTGATCACTTAATAACTCTAGAAACTTCTGTATTTAAAGTCATTAAGTATAGTTCTAAGTAAATACTCGCATTATGTAATATTGTGATATGCCTACCTAATTCATCGGACATTTATTTATTATTCATTCGTCATTTGTAAATAAAATATAGATAAATAAAAATCGTATTGTATTATTTTTACTAGCTTCTGCCTGCGGGTTCGCTCGCGTGTACTAAGCAGCTGTAAAAGACTTTTAACAGCCGTAAAAGCACCGGCATGACGGATTTCACGCATGAAAATCCATCCAGTAGTTTTGAGCAATTCTATTAAAAGTATTTTTTTATTATCCTTTATAACTTAACTTAACTTTCTTGTGCCATATGAAGATGGCACATATACCCAGTTTTCCTGCTGTATTCTTAGCTATAGATTACTGAAAGCCCGATCAAAATCCGTTCAGTAGTTTTTACATGATGTTCAAGGACAAACAGACAAACATACAGACAAACACACAGACAAACACACAGACAAACACACAGACAAACACACAGACAAACATACAGACAAACATACAGACAAACATACAGACAAACATACAGACAAACATACAGACAAACATACAGACAAACATACAGACAAACATACAGACAAACATACAGACAAACATACAGACAAACATACAGACAAACATACAAACAAACATTTTAAAAACTACTGTTTTGTGTTCTGTAGCTTCTAAAGAGACCCCAATTCTTTTTATTAAGTCAATTTACATGTTCAACTCTTTTACTGTTATCTATATAGATATTTTGCTATTTATTTGGCTATGTTTATAAATTATACAACATGTTACAAACGCGAAAGAATATATGTTGTTGAGTATCGAGAGTCGCGAAAGAATATATGTTGTTGAGTATCGAGAGTCGGGAAAGAATATGTTGTTGAGTATCGAGAGTCGCGAAAGAATATATGTTGTTGAGTATCGAGAGTGGAATCGATTCTACCACTTTTTTCGAATAGTTTAGTTTTCATAATTTATTGTTAATTTGTAGTATATCTTGTATACTACGCGCCTCATTATTAAGTAGTAACTGTACTAAGTACTATACTAAGTACTGTACTAAGTAATGAGCGCTATGAACCGTTTAGATACAACAACAAAACTTTACATGTTTGTAACTTTGTAATTTATTCCCTAAAATAATTTTATTATCGCTAGAACGGTTTCATATTTGTTTAAATTAGTCGACGTGTTTCTAACGGTTCTAAATAAAGGTTTTGCGTTATTTAATAAAGGTAAGAATGAAACGAAGGATTCCGTGTAGGATTCTGAGTTAATTGATGCGACAATTTTACGTACTATACCATACCATCAGCCTATGTGTCACTGCTACTGGATATAGGCCTCTCCCAAGGCTCGCCGTCACACAGTATCCTGAGCTCTTCTCATTCAGAAAGCACCACCAGTGAACGTCTTCAAGTCACAGGTTCACCTGGGCGGCGTGAGTCGCGCTCCGGCCAGGTGAGGACTCCATTCGAGGACTCGTCTCTCCCATCGGATATCGCTCCTGCAGCAGTTATTTCTTTATTTTATTCTATTAGGTTCGCCAACGACACGCCATACATTTTCATTCTATACAAATACACACATATGATAGCCTTTTACAGGAAAACACAGAAATCATATTGTAACCTGTTAAATTGATTGAAATACAACGTGATAAGACGGAGTGCATGACGTAGTCACTCCAAATGATTAACATTAACGATTTAATGTTTCATCTTACCATATATAACATTTTAACAGTTAAAATATCAAGTCAAAAAACACAGACAGCAACACAGAAAAAAGCAACACAGATGTAACATGACCTGCCATGCTACATGTATGCAGCATGCTGATTCTACAAGCTGTGTCGGTGACTTTATTTTTATGACGAATCTCTTCATTTAGTATCTTATCCCCCAAATTAGAATCATTTATGAGGGGGAGAGTGCATGCTGAAATCCAACAGCCGCTGGGCGCACTCGACTGGCCACGTTACCCCTCTCTCACAGAAGACTACCTTGAAATGTACTGCATTTCACACTTTATCTTATTTCCCTAATGTACGTACGTGTTTCGATAGTGAGTGAAATGTGCCAGAGCCCATTCCCATCCTATCCGTCCCCATTTTCCCAACCCTTTCTCCAAATCCATTCTTATATCTCTAAAGGTAGGCAGCGCATCCGGGGGCGTGCCAACGTTTGTCATTTTGGACTAATGTTGGCATGTATCGCGCATGTCTATGGGCGACAGTATTCACTTACCATCAGTTGGACTGTATGCTCGTCTGTCGCCTTCGACCACAAAAAAAAAATCCATGCATCTCCATAGCTCACAGAGTCTTTAAACTTTGATATTTCATACATACCTGTTAAATACAAAGCACAGATTATTTATGGAAAAAAATCGTTATAATCATGAGCAGAATCCATGACTTCAGTCTTCGGGAATATATCTGACAACATCCTATATATAACTTTAAAGACGGTCACGAGTTGATTGTTTATTGTTGATGGTCACCGTCACGGTGATACAACTTATGAGCTACAAACTGTACATATATTAACAGTAATGTCTCTTATGTTATCTTATCAGAGTTGGTCATTTATTTGGATTCTCAATAAGAGTAACGTTATCTAAACAAAGGACCTTATTATCGATAGGTACTTATTGAGTTTGGTTAAGATTTCTAACCTAAAATTTCGTAATTTCAAGATTCCGTTTAAACATACTCTAACATTCAATTTTTAAGATAAAGTACAAAAAGAAATATATGTTATTAGAACTATAACTTGTACATTCATATCCAGAAACTGTAAAACTTAAATATTTTTTCTGTAATGTATTTAATGCAATTACATTATGTAGTACATTGATGTAACTATTATTCTTATTTTAATGAAATTCAATGAGATTTAATGTAATTGTAATAATTTAATTAAATACGTTTTTAAATAATAATGAAATACTCTTTTGACTATATTTTAATAACATATATTTAAGTCTTCTACTAACAATTATATGGATTACCTGTGTCTGAAATGAATGTTATTTTTAAGATTTCACTGCAATCTCAAGTGAAACTAGAACTGACAATAAGCTCCCTTTTCTCAGATAATGTTATATTTATTCTTTGTGTTTTTCATTGAGCCATGAATTCCATTTAAGGCCGTGTCAGTTACTTCGGTCGCCATGTTTGTTTACATTTTGGTTAAATTGGATTGAAATCGACTATATGTATGTATGTATTATTCTTTATTGTTCCATCTACCTTTATTCGTGTACAGAGTACAGACCACCCAAAGGTTGCCTGGAAGAAATCACTTTAATGATAAGACCGCCTGTTGTACTTCTAATTATTTGTATTTCTCTTTTGTATGTTTTCGTGTATAATCAAGTACATCTGTCTATATATCTATTTCTCCATATTTGTTAATTATTTCACACTTTGGAGCCGCAGAATTCAATTGTTCTCCCACCTAGAGTTCATTTTTAATTTTATAACGTGCATTGTTATTATGACACCAGTGTTCCTATAATAAATGGTATTATTACTACTATGACATTGTGAAACAATAACAGTGTGTTATCTGTGCCACAAAGATAGTCTCTTTTACAATGTGACGTAGTCAAGTGACACTTTATTATGTATTTCAGTTAGGAACGACTCACCAGTCAGAAAGTTAACTTTAGCAATATAGGTTTTATTCTTTTCACTATTTATTTATATATTTATATTTTCAATATCATGAAACTAGGCCCATGCCATTTTTTTACATGAGATACCACATGAGCTGGTATTTATCAATTATCATTAGTTCGGCGGTAAAATCCGCACATCCAAATTAAAAAAAAATCTCGGGCTCATGGAATATCCACTACTCCGCCTTGGGACAATATGTTGGATTACGGCACAAAACTTTTGTCACGATTGCTTGGCGAGGCCTTTGTTTTGGTGTGGCAAAAAATACAAAACAATGAGATTATATAAACAAGCGGGCTTGTGATAAAATTGCGATAAACATTGCTATAAAATCTCAAGATCATCAAACACATAAAGAAGAAAATGCGGCGATACGAAGAATTTATTTTCAAGATAGTAGTGTTGTACCAGCAATGAGTCATTAAAATAGCTTAACCGTTACAACGTCAATACGCGCAAAATAAAAACCGAATAAAGTGTTTTAACTCCAACTCGAGCATCACGTAACTAGGGAGTCCCCGGCTACGACAATCATTCGCAAACATTTCGCAAATAATTTTCTGTATATAAACCTTGGCTTTACATCGTCTGTTATCATTCTACAGTCGCAATTCAAAGCGTCAACATACAAACAATTATTCAGTATTAAGTAAAATTATAAATTCGCCATCGTCATGAATTTCTCAAGGATTTTGTTCTTCGTGTTCGCTTGCGTTATGGCTCTGACGGCAGTTTCGGGTTCGCCGGCGCCCAGGTGGAAACCCTTCAAGAAATTGGTAAATACATTTTATTAATAATTTAATTATATTTGGTAAAAATAATTTATGTATTTTTTATAAATGTTCGGTTCCATTGAACCAAAATATTTTTTCACAAAAAAATGGTAAAGGACCATTTTTGTAAGGTTAAGATTGAGGAGTTCGAATATATTTGAAAATATATTTTTATATATTTTTATTTGATTTGAAAATCATACTTATCCGTAGGCTTCATACAGCGTGTCATCGACATAACGCAAACCCATCATGTCAATCAATTTAAAATCTAAAAACCACTTTAACAGTTAAAACTGAGATCTTAATTAAATTCCAATATTAACTTTTAAGTTTTGTTTAATTAAATCAACAATAGAAACTTCATAGGGGTTGATATTAAATAATGAAGAGGTCTCTATAATTTGCTTTCTTTTTTTTGCAGGAAAAATTTGGTAGAAATATTCGAAACGGCCTCATCAAAGCTGGACCCGCTGTGCAAGTTGTCGGCCAAGCATCTACAATTTACAAATCAGGATAAACGGTCACGGTTGGCGTAGTAAAATTACTCTTATGTTATTTACGACTTTAGGAGCTAGGAATTTTAAAATTTAAATAAATGCCAAATACTTGTTAACTGTAATACTGCACTGTACATATTCATCAAACATAATTTATTTTTTCGAATAACATAAATAAACACATTTGTTATAAATCTTATTTTTTTATTTCTCCTTAACTTAATTGACTCCTTTCTCCTCAATTTGACTTGTTTACTTGTCCAGATTAAATGTCGCATTATTTAACAAAATGGACCCCATAGTCGACTCTAGTTTCCCAGATATTTAAACTTTAATAAAATCTTCAAAATCGAAGTATCTTTTTGTTGAATTATCTTAAAAAATCAGACGATAGAGCACGTTTAAATTTAAACACAAGCTTGAAATACGAGTATATCCACCACTGGAGAGACACTGATGGTATGGTAAACTTTACGTTAGAAAATCTTCACCAACACCAATAAACCTATAGCGACAATAACGGCTCTTTACTCGGATAACGAGAGATAATGATTACTGTAACTCGGCATTTAGAAGATACACGGTCTTAGCATTCAGACTGCGTTCTGGACACATGCCACACAATAAGTTTGGATACCTCATGAAAAAGACTAACTCTCCAAATTGCGATATATGTGGAATTGTTGAAGATGCCCCACACTTGTTGGTGGAGAGTGTCCAGAATCAACAGGAACGTTCGTGAGGGCTCTCGATCTGAACATGAATTATGTTTGTATGTTCCATAAGATACTTGGAGAACCTAATTCACGTGCAGCATTTAGTTCGTACAGATTCGTGAGCCCTCACTACACTAGGGCTGATATATTGGTACTTACATTCACGTTGTAGAATGTAAGTTTAGGGTACAATGGAACTGACATGTGCCAAGGCATAAAAGTTCCCAAAGAAAAAAAAAAACTTCGCATTCGCATGACCAAGTTACCAAGTTTATAGAGTTACCTAGTTCACTAAGGGAGAATTGTAGTTTTTGTACCATTGTAATTTGTACTGTAAGTTCCATACAGAATTTTTTTTAAAAGCACGCGAGGATTTTCACGTTTTTCTTCACCGATGAGCTAGTGATAATAGAAAAATTCATAGAATACTTAAATAAAACTTCGATCTCACGATTTCAGACGAATATGATATTTCACGAATATGAATTATTAATAGATACTTAGGCTATCATTACATGAGAATCGAATTTCAGATTTACATTTATCAAAATAGAGCCACAAAAATTAGCTGGAGTTGTGACATTTGCACTAACAAAAAAATAGTTTCGCAGGTGTGAGAGTGCGAGTTCAATCCTCGGCTCCTTAATAAGAAAAAACAATTTATTGCTACAATGGCACGGAAAGAAAACTATGCAAGATTCTTGAAAGTTGAAACACGGAACAAAGACATTCTTTTGTTTGCATTGTTTCCTTATGCAAACATGCCAGACATGCATTTTTCAATTATGCAGACATACAAGACATTGTCATGGTGACACCTTATAATGACTCCTTCAATTTTTGAGCAACATTGCTCAAATATAGCAATTAAACATTTTGAACGGTTTTAATCGCGAAAACCTAAGAAAATATTAACATTGCTCAAACATTTCAACTCCAAACTAAAATTTTCTCAGTTGGCCGACGTAAACTGATATAGTATCTACTGTCACCTGTATCCAGTAAGAGATATAAAACTGTAAACCGTGATCCAACCTTTCTATCGCCCGCTGCTGGACCGGGCCTCTCCATGCTCGAGGGACCTATGGCCTTAAAGTGGCATGATAGCCGAGGGCGTTGGCTAATCACATATGGTAGTCTAGTTGTGCTGTTGTAAAGCCGACTAACACTACACGGCTATACAACATATTGATTTAAATCATTAGAATAATTGCATAACGACTGATAGTTTTATTGTCAACAATTCTCATTTGAGTCTTACCAGACTCAAATGAGAATTGTGCATTCATGCATTCTTATTGCATTCATCCTTTCTTTTTTAAGAAAGATGGCAGACGAGCATGCAATCCTCCTGGTAGTGAGTGGATACTGTTGTTCGTGGACATCCGCGATACATGTCGACGTCAGTTCAGAGTGATGAACTTAGTCACGTCCCCGGGTGAGCAAGCAGATTTAGGAATGGATTTGGGAAAAGGATGGGAAGATTGGGGAATAGGGAGAAAATAGGAAGTAAATGAACCAGGGGTTTTCCTCGTGTCATTAAATCTCCCGATCCTCCTTTGTTTTCAATTCATTTAAACATATAACTTCAATTTTTATTTTTTTAATTTTTTAAACACCCAGTTCCTAAAATATTGAATGTCTAATGCACCACTATGCTTTGTAGGGGAAGAGTGCACGCTGCATTCCCACAGTCGCTGGGCGCACTCGACAGGCCACGTTACCCCTCTCTCACAAAAGAGTACCTTGATACCTTGATATACTTGATACTGCACTTACTACTTTATCGTATTTCTGCAATGTACGTACGTGTTACGGCAGTGAGTATAATTCACCACGCTGGCTCAATACGGATTGGTGGACTCACGAGCTCCATATTTTCTTTAAATTTCATGAATTTGCGAATTTCCCCATGTTGTTTTCTTTTACTGCCGAGCTAATTACTTAGCTCGTTTAGTATCCACTGTTGCACAAGATCTCCTTCTGCACATTGTCTTGTGCATGTGGGATGTGAGGCCTCGAAACGCTGCGCTGGCCGGACAGGTTGGCGAGTCCACTCTTTTAGAGGTGGTGTAGTTCCTCAGGGCTTATGGTAGCCGCTTTATTATTCCTTAGTCGCCTTTTACGACACCCACGGGAATAATAATAATTAACCATAGTAATAATTATTAGTATTGCGAGAGCTAGGAATACTTTTACAAAACCCGTACTTAAGTCGAAACTCAATGGTACGGGGTCGATGACTTGAAGTCACGACCTCACGAATGAAGTCACGAAGTCACGACCTCGTCTTGTCTATTTGGGAGTGGTATTTTTTTTTTATTAATGTGCTATTTTCCTGCGTTCTCTATTAACACGAGTAAACATGAATGTGTAGCAGAAGATGCTAGAGATACTCCACGAGAAATAATTGTTGAGTCGCTATCTTTTATTATTATTTTTGCCGTGTTATAATACTGTCATGTTTGATACGTACGACTGTGACGTAGCATCATTGAATTATATATATTATTATCTATTATCGATGTTTTATATATATTATTGCCGATGTTTTATATATATCCTTGTCGATGTTTTATATATATTATTGTCGATTTTTGTTTAATACTGCGAATTAAGAATATATGGCTCAACAATTAGACATTGTAAGTTTACCGAGAGTTTCTAATCAATGCGATTAAAATCGCAAGCAAAAGTACTTATTATGTTTCTTCCAGACAAATAAATAAACAAATTTATAACAAAAATAGTTATTTATTACATACTAAAAATAAATTAAGGTTCAAGAATATGTACAGTGCTGAAAATATAAGTCTATGGCGGTAATACAATTAATATGGCATATTCCTATCATTATTTTTTATCTTATTGCAAACAAAATTATTTATCCTGATCTGTAGATTGAGGAAGCTTGACCGACGACTTGCACTGCTGGTCCAGCTTTTATAAGGCCATTGCGAATATTCCTGCCTATTTTTTCCTGGAAGAAAAAAAAACCATTTTTTATACATATAGACTATAAATATCAATGTGTGACTATGACTTCTAAAAATACAGAGGAGTGGAAAATTCTCTGTATATTCCTTATTTGAAAGATTGAATACATTTGAAAACATGACTCATTTAATTCCATAATTAATATCGCTTCTTAAAAATAATGAAACCTTTAAATGGTGTCGCCTATTTTGTTATTTTGAGGCACCACTGATGAATTTTAACATTACATATTGAGATTTCGTAACTAAGTCTACTTACTTTTAAAAGGGACGATTTACGCGTAAATTGAAAAATATATTGGTGACTCGCGAAAAAGCATTTTGACTTTTCATATTAATTCACGTGCTTTATAGACTTGTTCAGAACATTGAGACCGTTTTTCATATATTTTTTTTACAATTCTCTTCCATAAATAAGTCTAATATAATGAAGTGACTCATTCCAAAGGGTGTGCACTATGTTATGTGATGTGCTATTTATAAAAAAGATGTAATATATGTACAATGTATATTTACCAATTTCTTGAAGGGTTTCCACCTAGGCGCCGGCGAACTTGAGACTGTGGTTAAAGCCAGAACGCAGGCGAACACGAAGAACAAAACTCTTGAGAAATTCATGGTGTAATTTTAATTATTTAATTAATATTAAATATATTTGAAACGTTGACGCTTTGAAATGCGGTTGACGAATGATAACAGATTTCATTAAACGTTCCATTATATACAGAAAATTTGTTTCGTTATAATAATTGATAAGTGTGTAGCAGGGGACTCCCATTTTGCAGTAAAATGTTTTTAATACGCATGAGAATGTTATCTCTTCTAATTTAACTGTTCCTAGGAATTTAAAGCGGTAACTTATTTATGTGAGGTTTATTTATATTAATTATACATGTGATTGGGTGCGATTTCATGCTGCAATCCCATAGCCACTGGGCGTATTTGACTGATCACTATACAATTCACAATTTACGATTCATTCAGCACTGTATTGCTCACTTTATTCTATTTCCCTAAGTTTCGGTAGTGAGTAAGACTTCAGCCCATTCCCATCCCATACCATCTTATACCTGGCCATTTTCAGAACCCTTTTTCCAAATCCATTCTTAAATCTCCAATGGTAAACTGAGCATCCGGGGGCGTGCCAGCGTTTGTCGTTTTGCAGTGACGTTGGCATATATCGCGGAATGTTTATGGACGACAGTATCCATTTACCACCAGCTGGACTGTATGTTCGTCTGTCGTCTTTTTTCTATGTTATTTTTTATTTTTTTATAAGATTAATTAATTTATTTCAAATATTGTTCTCTAGCAATTGTTAGCAGTAAAATCTGATCTCTGCATGTTTATACATCCTCTTCTACTTTTATTGACTTTTCGATATTTATTCTTCATAACTGTGCGACTGACCGACCTTGTGGGAAGATGTGCATCCTTAAATGCGTCATTAAACTTAGATCTGACGGGTGTATGTGATTGTATTGAATAGGAAATTAATTCTTATTTCATTATGTGTTGGTGATGAATATTTGCTGTCCCTAAATCCTTCGTGAGTATACCTTCCTATCAATTTGAGATTACATACTAGATCTGTTATACAAGCACTCTAGCGCAGGCGCGTTACAGTCTAATAGTGTTCTATGTTCAGTAACTCTCCAATTATTTAATTTATAATATGTGATGTGCTTTTAAAATGGAACATTCTCATTATACTGCTTAAGTTTCAAATTTGAATTTTTAAGAACCCCTCCTCATCTGCTTTATAACCCCACCACACCCTTAGAGCTAGATTTCTTTGATAAGAACGTATGATATGTCATCTAGTCTATACCCACCTTCCATTTGATACCTTCCTTGATTTATGATACCTTCCATGTAAGTTGACAATTTTCATTAGTTCTACTGAAGTTTAATAATTCCACCCTTTCTCGTAGATAGTAATTGCTTTAGGTTGCTCGTAGTTGAACTAGGTTTCACTGGCACTTCCTTCTATCCTATAAATTTTCTATATTCATTAATCTAACTAATAATTCATCTAACAATAATAATGACACATATACTGGTACAAGTATCAAAGAGTAATTTGTATTTTCGTTAAGTAGGTAATTTGTGTCGTTCACAGCTTTATAAATTACTTGTATACCCACAGTAGGCGATCTACACCTACACACTTTTGACAAAGTGTTTGTCGTGTAGTGTCGGCCGGCCTTAGAATAGCACCAGCCCTCTTCCCATGGGTGTCGTAAAAAGCGACTAAGGGTTACCACCACAAGCCCTGAGGAACTACAACCACCTTCTAAAGTGTGGACCCGCCACCTAGCGCTGCGTTTTAAGGACACACATCATGCACATTGTCTTGTGCATGAGGGGGCCAATATCCAGCAGTGAACGATAAAAAGGCTGATGAAGGTGACAACGAGTATAAAGTGTAAGTATAAAGGAGCGTGGGTCATTGTGTCCATTTCATTGTCACAGATTATTAATACCGTGTAAATAAGAAACGCTGTAAAACGCTGTAGATCCATATTTCATTCTATAATTAGTGTTAGTAACAATTTTAACTTATAGACTATGTTAGTGCTTATTATTAAGATTTTATTACTAATTGTTTATTACGAAGAAAACTTGACACTGGCAGAATATGCTAATTGCACCGTTGCCATATAAAAAGAATAAAAAAACTAGAAGTATCTAAGATCTCTCTATGTCTTAGATCGAGTGGTTTGAAGTGAACCTCTATGTTGACTGTAAAAGGTGTTATATAACATGATTTTTCTACATAACTATATACAAAGATCAAATCAATTATTTTGCCACTCAAAAAATGATTAATGAATGTTAATGAAACAAGCGATTCCGAACCGTCACAAGTTCCCGCGGGAATCATTATACAGCCCACACGAACAATGTCACGCAAATTTTTATTTATTATTTCCTTGTTTTGTTTTAGTAAGTAATAAATATGTCGATTTCGGTCATTTTGCACTAGCTTTTTATTTTTCTCTATCCTAAGGTTGCCTTGAAGAGATCGCTTTAGCGATAAGGTCGCCTATTGTATTCTGTCGTTTATTATTTATGCACATGTAATAACTATTTGTATGCAATAAAGATTATTGATTATTATTAAAACAAAGAAATCTCTTAGATCTCATATGATATATGTGAAGCCTACTAACGTTACTAGAGCTCCATTCCCGTCAAATAGGAAGTATAGTGGAGACGAAGGAAGTCTCTCACACTATTATGTCTCACGTACGATCACGTACACTCCTTCCTGCCCATCATATCCTATTAAATCTTCAGTCATCTCATCGAATTGAGTACACATGGGATAAAGAACCTTATGCGGTCAAAACCGAAGTCAAAGATAATTATTAGGTATACCATATTATGTTTCTTTCAGACAAGTAAATAAAAACGTATATATAACAAAAATATTTATTACATAGTAAAAATAAATTACGGTTCGTTAATATGTACAGTGCAGTAATACAATTAATATACTCCTATCAATCTTGTTTCATTGTTTATCCTTGTTTGTAGATCGAGGAAGCTTGGCCAACAACTTGCACTGCGGGTCCAGCTTTGATAATGCCATCACGAATGTTCCTGCCTGCTTTTTCCTAAAATAAAAAAAATGAAAACTTAATACACACTGTCTTTGTTACTCACAACCAAACAAAAACGGAAAGTGATCTACTAGGGTTAAATTAAAAAAAAAAAAAATTCTATTTTAATAGATTAAGTTTAGAATTTTCAAGTACATAAAGATTGCATTTTTTGCGTGTACGACTCTCTTTTAACTCTTTATAATATTTAATTCTTATTTATTAGTGATAATATAAAATAATTAAACATAAACGTAATTGAAATTATTTTCCTAAAAAATATTCTCTAAAGATTTCTATTTGATTCTAAATTTTAAATAATTATTTCTAAATTTGATGTAAACTACAAGACAAAAGCGGAAATTAAAATTTCGCGAAATAAAGTCTGTACAATCCTCAGACACCATAGTATCTTGGTGTTTGGGTCTTAGATCCTTAGAGCTTAGATCCTGAATCATCTATCTAATAATCATAATATATTTATCAAATGAACTAAATGTGTGCTAAAATAAAAGTTATAATATATCGTAACTTGCAATCAGCCTATTATGTTTCACTGCAGGGCACAGACCTCTAATAGTAAATCGCTCGGGGGTTTCGGGTCAGAATCCACCATGCCCGCATAAAGACTGTATTGTTATTAATCAAAAGATGATAATATATTTACCAATTTCTTGAAGGGATTCCACCTGGGCGCCGACGACGCCGATACTGTGGTCAGAGCCATAACGCAGGCGAACACGAGAAACAATATCCTTGAGAAGTTCATTATGAAATTGTGATAAATTTAATACTATTAAATTTAATTTAAATGTTGACGCTATGAAATGCAGCTGTCAAGCGATAACACACTTTGCAAAATGTTGACTTATATACAGAAAATACTGTGAGGACTAATTATTGCGTGTGTAGCCGGGGACTCCCTTCAGACTGTTGTAAATGGTTCAAGTGCGTGCTGGCATGTTATCTCTTCTTATACTTAACTGTTTCAGTTATTGCCTTAAGTCTAGACTACAAATGAGGTTGTCTATTCTAGAAATATGGATTTATTATTGTATACAAAAGTCACAGTTTTTTAATCTTGAGATTTTAATCATATAGATACACTATAAATATAGATATATAATATATCTACTATATTACTCCAGTGTTTGTTAACAGTATATCCAGTTAACAGTACACGGATTTTAATTAAATTTATTAACCGTCTGTATGTATATTTATTAGTCCTTTGGGATTGAATAATCGTGAGTTGTGTTTCGTGGACACTGCCTAGATAGGCGCCAGAAAATTTAACTCACCCATCTGCTGCCACTTTAACAGCCGGAGAGCCGCCACATACAGGTCCCGGTTTCTACATAATAATTAAAAATTCAAATTGTTTATTTGTATTAAACATACATGAGACAAATTGTAATTAGCCCTGACTCCCAAATTAGAAAAAAATCTATATCCTGGGAGCCAGTGCCTTCCTATTTAAATAAAAGTTAATTTTTTGTTTTATTTTTTTATAAACATGTAAATTAACATATTTTATAAAAAAAATGGGTATGGTAGTGAATGTATGCATGCGTGTGTGTTTGTGTGATTGTATGTTTACAGATAAATAACCTCTACCAGGTATGAATGTGTGTAAAGATGTATTTTGTGTAATATGTACAATCACACAAACTTATATTTATTTACAAATATATTTTTATTCAGACTAGCTGTGCCCGGCATGCGTTGCATGCCCGTCAATTTTTTTGCGCATCCATATAACCTATGTCCATCTGGAATAATGTACCTTTCAAATGGTGAAATAATTTTTGAGATCGCATTAGTAGTTTCGGAGATTACCTCCTACATCCAAACTTACAAACTTTACCTCTTTATAATATTAGTATAGAAATACCCACCAAATATTCTGTGGCGTCATAATCAGATCTATCAAGCCAATCAATGATTTTTGTTTTTATTTTGTAATTGTTGTCCTTTTTAATGTCATATAATTTATTAAATTTATAGGTTTACGCTGCATTTCCACAGCCGCTGGGCACACTCGACTGGCCACGTTATCCCTCTCTGACAGAAGACTACCTTGAAATGTACTGCATTTCCTACTTAGGCAGCGCATCTGGGGATATGCCAACGTTTGTCATTCTGGACTGATGTTGGCATGTATCGCGGATGTCTATGGACGATATTATCCAATTACCACCAGGTGGACTGTGTGCTCGTCTGCCGCCTTTTTTCTATAAAAAAATAGATATCTGTAGCTACGTTTTGCAAATGTGCTTCTAACTATGGGGATTGGATATTTTTCGCATCCTCGAGGTCTGCTAGTTCTCGTATCTAAACGACTCAGAGCAGCAATGCGGTGATATCTCCGTATGCATTAAGTACTGTATAAATAATTTTCTTACTGAAAGAATCTTGCATCTGCTGTAGAGTTCATTGGAAGGGTAACGATATGGAGGGGACATCATAACTTTCATTATTGTACAGTGATTTCGTTCAACTCGAATGATAGTGTCCTTGACGGCACCATATCGCGCACAAATGCAATAATTTAGAACGCGTTCACATTGTACGCTATATGTTTGAACTATTAATCTATGGCTTGTCATCTACAACCACACCGAGGTATTGTGTTGCATTAGTTCTAGTTAATAGCGCGCACATACAACTTGTTCTCTGGAGATTGTTGTATGAGTTGTATCTATAACACGGATATGTATGTATTTTAAATGCAAAGCTTTCTCTGGATGATGATACTATTGTTTTACTAAAGCAAATATATCTTGCTTTGTTTGTATTTAGAGAGAGAGAGAGTAAGTAGATTATCCTCCAGCTAAGCCGATGCCCTTCCTATTCCTTCCTCCGCACGGGTTCTAACGCGGTGTTGTCCGCAAACATAAGGAGAACCGCATTGGCGATATTAGTTTTGCATAATCCATTTATTGTGAACTAAGAACAATTAACTACATCGTTTGACAACAATGGATAGCCTGTTTCAATATTGAATCAGATACATTACAAGTTGTGAAACTGTTTATGTTACTTATGTGGGCACTACACCTGAGTATGTTTGTTGCATTTGATCACCTCAATATTTAGTCTATATATACATAGTAGAACATGTCAAAATAAAATATATAAACTTCTTATGTATTATGGGTAATAAATCAGCTGATTGTTATCTAACTGTAAATGGAAATCAACTGTCCTCAGTTACTGACAGACGTGTCCTTATGAGCACCAACTAACCGTACTAGGCATACAGAGCTGTTTGATGTCCCTCTGGACAAAACAAGGTACGCCCAAAATTTAGGCCTTTCACGCATTCTACAAAATTACAATAACTACGCAGACCTCGACATATTTTTATTAAGTAAGAAGAAAATTTAAAACGGAAATTAAAAAAAGCGATAAAATCAATATAATATTTCCTAAAAGCCACTTCCCCATTAATATTTTAAAGCTCACCTTAAATAAATACACACACAGAATCACACACTCGCACACACACGCACTAGCACACGCACCCGGTCACACCAATGCAAACACAAATGTACATCTATTATTAATGAAAAAATCACCTGTTATTTACCGACAATCTATTAAAATTCTTTTTTAAATGTCAGTTTTAAACACTAGCAATATATTTCTTTAAAAACTTACATAAAAGGCTGTAAATTACATAAACATATATTACATACATTACATTATACTGGGGTGATTAATAAAATCATCTTCGATAATAAAAAAATAAATTAAAATTTTGTAATAAAATAGTGTCAACGAAATTTACTTGTAATACTGTTTCTTTTCTTTTTAGTTAAAAATGGGAGACGAGCATACGGTCCACCTGATGGTAAGTGGATACTGTCGTCCATAGACATCCGCGATACATGCCAATATCAGTTCAGAATTATAAACGTTAGCACGCCCCCGGATGCGCTGCCTACCTTTGCAGATTAAGGAACGGATTGGGAAAACGAAGGGACAGGATGGGATGAGAATGGGCTCTGACATATCTCACTCACTACCGAAACACGTACGATAACGATAAAGATAAAGTAGTAAATTCAGTACATTTCAAGGTAGTCTTCTGTGAGATAAGGGTAACGTGGCCAGTCGAGTGCTCCCAGCGGCTGTGGGAATGCAGCATGCACTATTCCCCTGTTAAACTATTAATATGTTTCTAAAAAATGTTTAATTCGGAGTTCAACGGCGCTACATTAATATAATGCCATTAATGTCGTAATAATAAATATTCGTAATAATAAATAATAATTCACGTGCAGCATTTAGTTCGTACAGATTCGTGAGCCCTCACTACACTAGGGCTGATATATTGGTACTTACATTAATGTTGTAGAATGTAAGTTTAGGGTACGATGGAACTGACATGTGCCAAGGCATAAAAGTTCCCAAAGAAAAAAAAAACTCCGCATTCGCATGACCGAGTTACCAAGTTTATCAAGTTACCTAGTTCACTAAGGGAGAATTGTAATTTTTGTACCATTGTAATTTGTACTGTAAGTTCCAGACAGAGTTTTTTTAAGGGCACGCGGGGATTTTCACGTTTTTCTTCAATTATGGAAACATACAAGACATTGTCATGGTGACACCTTATAATGACTCCTTCAATTTTTTGAGCAACATTGCTCAAACATTTCAACTCCAAACTAAAATTTTCTCAGTTTTTCTGACGTAAACTGATATAGTATCTACTGTCACCTGTATCCAGTAAGAGATATAAAACTGTAAACCGTGATCCAACCTTTCTATCGCCCGCTGCTGGACCGGGCCTCTCCATGCACGAGGGACCTATGGCCTTAAAGTGGCATGATAGCCGAGGGCGTTGGCTAATCACATATGGTAGTCTAGTTGTGCTGTTGTAAAGCCGACTAACACTACACGGCTATACAACATATTGATTTAAATCATTAGAATAATTGCATAACGACTGATAGTTTTATTGTCAACAATTCTCATTTGAGTCTGGTATCTTATTGCATTCATCTGTCATCTGCCATCTTTCTTTTTTAAGAAAGATGGCAGACGAGCATACAATCCTCCTGGTAGTGAGTGGATACTGTTGTCCGTGGACATCCGCGATACTTGTCGACATCAGTTCAGAGTGATGAACTTAGTCACGTCCCCGGGTGCGCAAGAAGATTTAGGAATGGATTTGGGAAAAGGATGGGAAGATTGGGGAATAGGGAGAAAATAGGAAGTAAATGAACCAGGGGTTTTCCTCATGTCATTAAATCTCCCGATCCTCCTTTGGTTTCAATTCATTTAAACATATAACTTCAATTATTAATTTTTTCATTTTTTAAACACCCAGTTCCTAAAATATTGAATGTCTAATACACCACTATGCTTTGTAGGGGAAGAGTGCACGCTGCATTCCCACAGCCGCTGGGCGCACTCGACAGGCCACGTTACCCCTCTCTCACAAAAGAGTACCTTGATATGTACTGCACTTACTACTTTATCGTATTTCTCCAATGTACGTACCTCTTGAGGCAGTTCGTGTTACGGTAGTGAGTATAATTCACCACGCTGCCTCAATACGGATTGGTGGACTCACGAGCTCCATATTTTCTTTAAATTTCATGAATTTGCGAATTTCCCCATGTTGTTTTCTTTCACTGGCGAGCTAGTTACTTAGCTCTTTTAGTATCCACTGTTGCACAAGATCTCCTTCTGCACATTGTCTTGTGCATGTGGGATGTGAGAGGTGGTGTAGTTCCTCAGGGCTTATGGTAGCCGCTTTATTATTCCTTAGTCGCCTTTTACTACACCCAAGGGAATAATAATAATTAACCATAGTAATAATTATTAGTATTACGAGAGCTAGAAATACTTTTACAAAACCCGTACTTAAGTCGAAACTCAATGGTACGGGGTCGATGACTTGAAGTCACGACCTCACGAATGAAGTCACGAAGTCGCGACCTCGTCTTGTCTATTTAGGAGTGGTATTTTTTTTTTTCATTAATGTGCAATTTTCCTGCGTTCTCTATTAACATGAGTAAACATGAATGTGTAGCAGAAGATGCTGGATATACTCCACGAGAAATAATTGTTGAGTCGCTATCTTTTATTATTATTTTTGCCGTGTTATAATACTGTCATGTTTGATACGTACGACTGTGACGTAGCATCATTGAATTATATATATTATTATCGATTATCGATGTTTTATATATATTATTGCCAATGTTTTATATATATTTTTGTTTAATACTGCCAATTAAGAATATATGGCTCAACAATTAGACATTGTAAGTTTACCGAGAGTTTTTAATCCATGCGATTAAAGTCGCAAGCAAAAGTACTTATTATGTTTCTTCCAGACAAATAAATAAACAAATTTATAACAAAAATAGTTATTTATTACATACTAAAAATAAATTAAGGTTCAAGAATATGTACAGTGCTGAAAATATAAGTCTATGGCGGTAATACAATTAATATGGCATATTCCTATCATTATTTTTTATCTTATTGTAAACAAAATTATTTATCCTGATCTGTAGATTGAGGAAGCTTGACCGACGACTTGCACTGCTGGTCCAGCTTTTATAAGGCCATTGCGAATATTCCTGCCTATTTTTTCCTGGAAGACAAAAAAAAACATTCTTTATACATTTAGACTATGTGTGACTATGACATCTAAAAATACAGAGGAGTGGGAAATTCTCTGTATATTCCTTATTTGAAAGATTGAATACATTTGAAAACGTGACTCATTTAATTCCATAATTAATATCGCTTCTTAAAAATAATGAAACCTTTAAATGGTGTCGCCTATTTTGTTATTTTGAGGCACTACTGATGAATTTTAAAAATAAATTATCCGCTCAAACATTACATATTGAGGTTTCGTAACTAAGTCTACTTACCATACTTTTAAAAGGGACAATTTGACGCGTAAATTGAAAAATATATTGGAGACTCGCGAAAAAGCATTTTGACTTTTCATATTAATTCACGTGCTTTATAGACTGTTCAGAAAATTGAGACAGTTTTTCATATATTTTTTTTACAATTCTCTTCGTTAAATAAGTCTAATATAATCAAGTGACTCATTCCAAAGGGTGTGCACTATGTTATGTGATGCGCTATTTATAAAAAAGATGTAATACATGTACAATGTATATTTACCAATTTCTTGAAGGGTTTCCACCTAGGTGCCGGCGAACTTGAGACTGTGGTTAAAGCCAGAACGCAGGCGAACACGAAGAACAAAACTCTTGAGAAATTCATGGTGTAATTTTAATTATTTAATTAATATTAAATACTATTCGAAACGTTGACGCTTTGAAATGCGGTTGACGAATGATAACAGACTTCGTTAAACGTTCCAATATATACAGAAAATTTGCTTCGTTATAATAATTGATAAGTGTGTAGCAGGGGACTCCCATTATCCAGTAAAATGTTTTTAATACGCATGGGAATGTTATCTCTTCTAATTTAACTGTTCCTAGAAACTTTTTTTTTTATAGAGAAGAGGGCGGACGAGCAAGCGGTCCCACGTGATGGTAAGTGTTACCGCCGCCCACGGACACCTGCAACACCAGGGGGTATGCGGGCGCGCCGCCGACCTAAAGCGGTAACTTATTTATGTGAGGTTTATTTATATTAATTATGCATGTGATTGGGTGCGATTTCATGCTGCAATCCCATAGCCACTGGGCGTATTTGACTGATCACTATACAATTCACAATTCACGATTCATTCAGCACTGTATTGCTCACTTTATTCTATTTCCCTAAGTTTCGGTAGTGAGTAAGACTTCAGCTCATTCCCATCCCATACCATCTTATCTCTGGCCATTTTCCGAACCCTTTTTCCAAATCCATTCTTAAATCTCTAAAGGTAAACTGAGCATACGGGGGCGTGGCAGCGTTTGTCGTTTTGCAGCGACGTTGGCATATATCGCGGAATGTTTATGGACGACAGTATCCACTTACCACCAGGTGAACTGTATGTTCGTCTGCCGCCTTCTTTCTATATGTTTTTTTTTAATTTTTTATAAGATTAATTAATTTATTTCAAATATTGTTCTCTAGCAATTGTTAGCAGTAAAATCTGATCTCTGCATGTTTATACATCCTCTTCTACTTTTATTGACTTTTCGATATTTATTCTTGATAACTGTGCGACTGACCGACCTGGTGGGAAGATGTGCATCCTTAAATGCGTCATTAAATTTAGATCCGACGGGTGTATATGATTGTATTGAGTAGGAAATTAATTCTTATTTCATTATGTGTTGGTGATGAATATTTGTTGTCCCGAAATCCTTCGTAAGTATACCTTCCTATCAATTTGAGATTACATACTAGGTATGTTACACAAGCACTCTAGCGCAGGCGCGTTATAGTCTAATAGTGTTATATGTTCAGTAGCTCTCCAATTATTTAATTTATAATATGTGATGTGTTTTGAAAATGGAACATTCTCATTATACTGCTTAAGTTTCAAATTTGAATTTTTAAGAACCCCTCCTCATCTGCCTTATAACCCCACCCCACCCTTAGAGCTAGATTTCTTTGATAAGAACGTATGATATGTCATCTAGTCTATACCCATATCTATGATATCTTCCATATAAGTTGACAATTTTCATTAGTTCTACTTAAGTTTAATAAATCCACCCTTTCTCGAAGATAGTAATTGCTTAAATAACATCAATTCTGTTTCAGAAATTAAATCCAATTTTTCCGGTTTTTTATTTTTTCATTCAAGATTCATTCAAGGTGGTTGCTCGTACTTGAACTAGGTTTCACTGGCACTTCCTTCTATCCTATAAATTTTCTATATTCATTAATCTAACTAATAATTCATCTAACAATAATAATGACACATATACTGGTACAAGTATCAAAGAGTAATTTGTATTTTCGTTAAGTAGGTAATTTGTGTCGTTAACAGCTTTATAAATTACTTGTATACCTACAGTAGGCGATCTACACCTACACACTTTTGACAAAGTATTTGTCGTGTAGTGTCGGCCGGCCTTAAGAGGCACCAGCCCTCTTCCCGTGGGGGTCGTAAAAAGCGACTAAGGGCTACCACAAGCCCTGAGAAACTGCAACCACCTTCTAAAGTGTGGACCCGCCACCTAGCTTAGCTAGCGCTGCGTTTTAAGGACACACATCATGCACATTGTCTTGTGCATGAGGGGGCCAATATCCAGCAGTGAACGATAAAAAGGCTGATGAAGGTGACAACGAGTATAAAGTGTAAGTATAAAGGAATATGGGTCATTGTGTCCATTTCATTGTCACAGATTATTAATACCGTGTAAATAAGAAACGCTGTATATCCATGTTTCATTCTATAATTAGTGTTAGTAACAATTTTAACTTATAGACTATGTTAGTGCTTATTATTAAGATTTTATTACTAATTGTTTATTACGAAGAAAACTTGACACTGGCAGAATGTGCTAATTGCACCGTTGCCATATAAAAAGAATAAAAAAACTAGAAATATCTAAGATCGAGTGGTTTGAAATGAACCTCTATGTTGACTGTAAAAGGTGCTATATAACATGATTTTTCTACATAACTACATACAAAGATCAAATCAATTATTTCGCCACTCAAAAAATGATTAATGAATGTTAATGAAACAAGCGATTCCGAACCGTCACAAGTTCCCGCGGGAATCATTATACAGCCCACACGAACAATGTCACGCAAATTTTTATTTATTGTTTCCTTGTTTTGTTTTAGTAAGTAATAAATATGTCGATTTCGGTCATTTTGCACTAGCTTTTTATTTTTCTCTATCCTAAGGTTGCCTGGAACAGATCGCCTTAGCGATAGAGTCGCCTATTGTATTCTGTCGTTTATTAATTGTGCACATGTAATAACTATTAGTATGCTATAAAGATTATTGATTACTATTAAAACAAAGAAATCTCTTTGATCTCATATGATATATGTGAAGCCTACTAACGTTACTAGAGCTCCATTCCCGTCAAATAGGAAGTATAGTGGAGACGAAGGAAGTCTCTCACACTATTATGTCTCACGTACGATCACGTACACTCCTTCCTGCCCATCATATCCTATTAAATCTTCAGTCATCTCATCGAATTGAGTACACATGGGATAAAGAACCTTATGCGGTCAAAACCGAAGTCAAAGATAATTATTAGGTATACCATATTGTGTTTCTTTCAGACAAGTAAATAAAAACGTATATATAAAAAAATATTTATTACATACTAAAAATAAATTACGGTTCGTTAATATGTACAGTGCAGTAATACAATTAATATACTCCTATCAATCTTTTTTCCTAGTGTAAATGCGATTGTTTATCCTTGTTTGTAGATCGAGGAAGCTTGGCCAACAACTTGCACTGCGGGTCCAGCTTTGATAATGCCATCACGAATGTTCCTGCCTGCTTTTTCCTAAAAAAAAAATGAAAACTTACTACACACTGTCTTTGTTACTTATAACCAAACAAAAACGGAAAGTGATCTACTAGGGTTAAATTAAAAAAGATATATATTTTATTTTAATAGACTAAGTTTAGAATTTTCAAGTACATAAAGATTGTTTTTGCGTGTACGACTCTCTTTTAACTCTTTATAATATTTAATTCTTATTTATTAGTGATGATATAAAATAATTAAACATAAACGCAATAGAAATTATTTTCCTAAAAAATATTCTCTAAAGATTTCTACTTTGATGTAAACTACAAAACAAAAGCGGAAATAAAAATTTCGCGAAATAAAGTCTATACAATCCTCAGACACCATAGTATCTTGGTGTTTGGGTCTTAGATCCTTAGAGCTTAGATCCTGAATCATCTATCTAATGATCATAATATATTTATCTAATGAACTAAATGTGTGCTAAAATAAAAGTTATAATATATCGTAACTTGCAATCAGCCTATTATGTTTCACTGCAGGGCACAGACCTCTAATAGCAAATCGCTCGGGGGTTTCGGGTCACAATCCACCATGCCCGCGTAAAGACTGTATTGTTATTAATCAAAAGATGATAATATATTTACCAATTTCTTGAAGGGATTCCACCTGGGCGCCGGCGACGCCGATACTGTGGTCAGAGCCATAACGCAGGCGAACACGAGAAACAATATCCTTGAGAAGTTCATTATGAAATTGTGATAAATTAATTTTAATTAAATTTAATTTAAATGTTGACGCTATGAAATGCAGCTGTCAAGTGATAACACACTTTGCAAAATGTTGACTTATATACAGAAAATACTGCGAGGACTAATTATTGCGTGTGTAGCCGGGGACTCCCTTCAGACTGTTGTAAATGGTTCAAGTGCGTGCTGGCATGTTATCTCTTCTTATACTTAACTGTTTCAGTTACTGCCTTAAGTCTAGACTACAAATGAGGATGTCTATTCTAGAAATATGGATTTATTATTATATACAAAAGTCACAGTTTTTTAATCTTGAGATTTTAATCATATAGATACACTATAAATATAGATATATAATATATTTACTATATTACTACAGTGTTTGTTAACAGTATATCCAGTTAACAGTACACGGGTTTTAATTAAATTTATTAACCGTCTGTATGTTATTTATTAGTCCTTTGGGATTGAATAACAGTGAGTTGTGTTTCGTGGACACTGCCTAGACGGGCGTCAGAAAATTCAACTCATTCATCTGCTACCACTTTAACAGCCGGAGAGCCGCCACAGACAGGTCCCGGTTGCTTACTGCTACATAATAATTAAAAATTCAAATTGTTTATTTATATTAAACATACATGAGACAAATTGTAATTAGCCCTGACTCCCAAATTAGAAAAAAATCTATATCTTGGGAGCCAGTACCTTCCTATTTAAATAAAAGTTAATTTTTTGTTTTATTTTTTTATAAACATATAAATTAACATGTTTTATAAAAAAATGTGTGTGGTAGTGAATGTATGCATGCGTGTGTGTTTGTGTGATTGTATGTTTACAGATAAGTAACCTCTACCAGGTATGAATGTGTGTAAAGATGTATTTTGTGTAATATGTACAATCACACAAACTTATATTTATTTACAAATATATTTTTATTCAGACTAGCTGTGCCCGGCATGCGTTGCATGCCCGTCAATTTTTTTGCGCATCCATATAACCTATGTCCATCTGGAATAATGTACCTTTCAAATGGTGAAATAATTTTTGAGATCGCATTAGTAGTTTCGGAGATTACCTCTTACATACCAACTTACAAACTTTACCTCTTTATAATATTAGTATAGAAATACCCAACAAATATTCTTTGGCGTCATAATCAAATCTATCAAGCCAATCAATGATTTTTGTTTTTATTTTGTAATTGTTGTCCTTTTTAATGTCATATAATTTATTTAATTTATTGTATAGGTTTACGCTGCATTTCCACAGCCGCTGGGCGCACTCGACTGGCCACGTTATCCCTCTCTCACAGAAGACTACCTTGAAATGTACTGCATTTCCTAAGCCTGCCTAAGCAGCGCATCCACCACCGGGGATGTGCCACCGTTTGTCATTCTGGACTGATGTTAGCATGTATCGCAGATGTCTATGGACGATATTATCCACTTACCACCAGGTGGACTGTGTGCTCGTCTGCCGCCTTTTTTCTATAAAAAAAAAAGATATCTGAAGCTACGTTTTGCAAATGTGCTTCTAACTATGTTGGATGTTTTCCGCATCCTCGAGGTCTGCTAGTTCTCGTATCTAAACGACTCAGATCAGCAATGCGGTGATATCTCCGTATGCATTAAGTACTGTATAAATAATTTTCTTACTGAAAGAATCTTGCATCTGCTGTAGAGTTCATCTGTAGAGCTGTACCCTTCCAGGGTAACGATATGGAGGGGACATCATAACTTTCCTTATTGTACAGTGAGTTCGTTCAACTTGAACGATAGTGTCCTTGACGGCACCATATCGCGCACAAATGCAATAATTTAGAACGCATTCACATTGTACCGTATATGTTTGAACTATTAATCTATGGCTTGTCATCTGCAATCACACCGAGGTATTTTGTTGTATTAGTTATAATTAATAGCGCGCACATACAACTTGTTCTCTGGAGATTGTTTTATCTATAACACGGATATGTATGTATTTTAAATGCAAAGCTTTCTCTCGGTGATGATATTATTGTTTTACTAAAGCAAATATATCTTGCTATGTTTGTATTTAGAGAGAGAGAGAGAGAGAGAGTAAGTAGATTATCCTCCAGCTAAGCCGATGCCCTTCCTATTCCTTCCTCCGCACGGGTTCTAACACGGTGTTGTCCGCAAACATAAGGAGATCCACATTGGCGATATTAGTTTTGCATAATCCATTTATTGTGAACTAAGAACAATTAACTACATCGTTTGACAACAATGGATAGGCTGTTTCAATATTGAATCAGATACATTACGAGTTGTGAAACTGTTTATGTTACTTATGTGGGCACTACACCCGAGTATGTTTGTTGCATTTGATCACCTCAATATTTAGTCTATATATACATAGTAGAACATGTCATAATAAAATATATAAACTTCTTATGTTTTATGGGTAATAAATCAGCTGATTGTTATCTAACTAACTGTAAATGGAAATCAACTGTCCTCAGTTACTGACAGACGTGTCCTTACGAGCACCAACTAACCGTACTAGGCATACAGAGTTGTTTGATGTCCCCCTGGACAAAACAAGGTACGCCCAAAATTTAGGCCTTTCACGCATTCTGCAAAATTACAATAACTACGCAGACCTCGACATATTTTTATTAAGTAAGAAAAAAATTTAAAGCGGAAATTAAAAAAAGCGATAAAATCAATATAATATTTCCTAAAAGCCACTTCCCCATTAATATTTTAAACCTCACCTTAAATAAATACACACACAGAATCACACACATACACACACTCGCACCCACACGCAATAGCACACGCACCCGGTCACACCAATGCAAACACAAATGTACATCTATTATTAATAAAAAAATCACCTGTTACTTACCGACAATCTATTGAATTTATTTTTTTAAATGTCAGTTTTAAACACTAGCAATATATTTGTTAAAAAACTTACATAAAAGGCTGTAAATTACATAAACATATATTACATACATTACATTATACTGGGGTGATTAATAAAATCATCTTCGATAATAAAAAAAATAAATTAAAATTTTGTAATAAAATAGTGTCTACGAAATTTACTCGTAATACTGTTTTTTCTTTTTGGTTAAAAATGGGAGACGAGCATACGGTCCACCTGATGGTAAGTGGATACTGTCGTCCATAGACATCCGCGATACATGCCAATATCAGTTCAGAATTATAAACGTTAGCACGCCCACGGATGCGCTGCCTACCTTTGCAGATTAAGGAACGGATTGGGAAAACGAAGGGACAGGATGTGATGAGAATGGGCTCTGACATATCTCACTCATTACCGAAACACGTACGATAACGATAAAGATAAAGTAGTAAATTCAGTACATTTCAAGGTAGTCTTCTGTGAGATAAGGGTAACGTGGCCAGTCGAGTGCTCCCAGCGGCTGTGGGAATGCAGCATGCACTATTCCCCTGTTAAACTATTAATATGTTTCTAAAAAATGTTTAATTCGGAGTTCAACGGCGCTACATTAATATAATGCCATTAATGTCAAAATTCGTAATAATAAATAATAACTTTTGCAACTCGTAGCCACGGCCGCTGTAACCCGTGACGAAACGTAGACTAGAAATAAAATAATAAAAAAAAAGTTTTTTAAAAACAGGCTTTTATGCAAGCCATGTACTGAAACGAATAAAATAAGTTTATATTGAATTATTTGTTCTCAAAAAGCTTGTAGCGAAATATTCAAGTAGGCACCATTTACTCAATCTATATATTTCTCAATCTATCCATTTCAAGTAACGCATCATCGTTGCCAGGTCTCTTGCCGGTTAATTTTGTGCAATCCAGTTCTTCAATATAAAATAATATATATAATATATACATAGTATAATATTAATCTATGTATATATATAAAAGAGAATGTTGGTATATCTGATGTTAATAGACTTCGACACCATTTAACCGATTACCATGAAAGTTGGCACATATATGTATCTTTTCATGGAGAAGGTTTTTATACTATTGACATTGTTGTAACTCGCCACTAGGTGGCGCTGCAGCACATCAACTTCTATATCATTCAACCGATTGCCATGAAAATTGGTATACATAGAGGTATTAGAGAACGGAGAATATTTTCGAGCTATCGAATTTGTTATACCTCGCCACTAGATGGCACTGCTGCGCATCTACTTCTATGGCAGCACGATGTCTGCGGGGTTTTGCTAGTAATATATATAATATTCATTATTATGGTAGAAAGTCATGTTTTGTTTTGCAAAGATTCATGTGCATGCTACTATCCGTTGAGGAGTGCCCTCATGAGGAGACAATCCGGGCTGCAGCTCCAATTTATGGTATAAATTATCTTTAGCTATCAAAATTAAACGTACATTCAAAGTTACGGATTCTGCTACTAATCGTTGAGGAGTGCCCTCATGAGGATACAATCCTGGCTGCAGCATCAGTTTATGGTGAAGATGTTTAACTACCAAAATTAAACGTACCTATATGCAAAGTTTATTCTCCGTGCTACTAACCGTTGAGGTGTGCCCTCGTGAGGAGACAATCGTGGCTGCAGCATCAGGTTATTTCTATCATTTTAGTGTATTGTCATCAGAACTGAATAAGCGTGCAAAAGTTCAAAGTCGTAAGTTTACAGGAAGTGATTCAAATTTGGCTTGCAAGATTTGACCTAAACATACATGTGAAATTAAATAAAAGCTTGTAATAATAAAAAATAGACAAAATCCCTCAATGTTATGCGTTCAAACCCCATTTATTATTTAAAACACACATAAAAGAAAATATTAAACAATAATAAGACAAAATACTTCACATTATTTTAATAACAATTTCATCGTTAAAGTGGTACTTATCAATTTTTATGGAGTCGGTACTGTACATAATTACAAGAAATACCTGATACCATACCAGCTATTATGAATAATCTAATACTAATTTATTAGGCACTCGAATTAGGCATTTATTGACTAACCGAATGTTAGCAGGATTACAAACTATTATTCCTTTTACGTGTTATTACGCTGACATTAACTTTTATATCTGTGATTTCAACTGAATAAATACGTTTGTTTTGGAACTGTGTAAACACAGCTTTATTTCATTACGTCTATTTCAATAGGTACTTTCGCCTTTATTGACGCTACGATGAGTTACCAGTTAGTAATATTTGTTGTCCTTGAGTAGACATACGGACTTAAATACGGAGCCCGTGTTGTGTTAGTCTTCCTTTGAAGTCTGAGTACTAGCTGAGGTAAATATTTTTTTATTTATTTGTGCCGGCAGTATACTGGCACTAAATACCGACAATGAATGTCAGTTAAAGCGTCACACTGCATACATAGCACAGACCTCTCCCGACGAAAGCGTTTCCGGTCATAATCCGCCACGCGCGATCAGTGCGGATTAATATACCCATTTTTTTAAAATTGTCTGGTATGCTGATTTCCTTCCGCTTATTATACAATTAATGGAACACTTCACATTGCATTGCATACAATATTGCATTACAACTGCGTCAAATCCTGTGTGTATAAATGTGTTTAATAATGTTCAGATTCGTATTTTAAACACGCAGCGAAAGATACTAAATGAGCAGTGCAGTGAAGTGATTATAGCTTAGAATGGAACGTAACGTTGAACGGAAAATATTGTTTTATTGACGTTGTACTTCTTTTATTATTTTGCCTGACACCAAATGGATAAACTTTCCAGCAACCAGGACGCTGGACGCTCCGTTCTAAGCTATAAATACATAGACTGAAAGCAGCAAGTCATGGTCAACAAAACAACCTATTTTTGAATGACTGAAATAAATAATTTTATACGTATATTAGCTGTGCCCGACATGCGTTGCATGCTCGGCAATTTGTTTGCACATTATATATATACATAATAAAATATATAGCCTATGTCCATCTGGTATAATGTACCTTTTAAATGGTGAAAGAATTTTTCAAATAAGTGCAGTAGTTCCGGAGATTAGCCTCCATACAAACTCACAAAATTCGTACTCTCTCTTTATTACATTAGTATAGATTGCTAATAATTACTTTCGAGTCAATGGAGTTCCGAGTTTCTTTGGTGGCAACAAAAAAGCTAAACCACTTTTAAGTTCGTACTCTTGTTTTATTTATATATTTAAACTTCATAGCACAAGTACATAATTGTAAAAATGGCGGACTTAATACCACATGGCATTTTCTATCAGTCAACCGCCAGGTCAAACACGACGGTGGTGCAATTTTCGTCTAAATATAAACAATACTAATAATAATATACAGAAATAAAATAATATTTTATTACACACTAGCTGTTGCCCGCGACTTCGTTCGCGTGGTCTTCAATTTAATGCAATAATATAGAAACCTTCGCGGGCGCGCGCACAATAACTCACCAAAGTTTCATCGAAATCGGATGATAGGTTTAGGAACGCATAGAGGACAAACAAACAAATAAACATTAATTTTTATATATTAGACTAGAAAAACCCGGCAAACGTTGTCCTGCCTGTGTATAATTATTTACCTCTGGATATAAAATCACAAATTATTCTGTTTTGCCGTCGATGTGATTCCTGCAATCGGTTGAACGGTATAGAAGTTGATGTGCTGCAGCGCCATCTAGTGGCGAGTTACAACAAAGTGGATAGCATAGAAACCTTCTCCATGAAAATGAAAAAATACATATATGTGCCAACTTTCATGGTGACCGGTCAAACGGTGTCCAAGTCTATTAATCTCAGATATACTAACATTCATTTTGTATATATATAGATATTATACATATAATTCCGTTAATATTCGAGTGCTTCTGCACCTGCTTAAATTTTTCACATTTAAACAACGGTCGACTGGTAGAGAATACCTTAAGGCATTAAGTCCGGCTCTGTACAATATCGTGCGTAAAGAGTACGTTAATAAATAAATATTTGTTCATTAAATTAACAGTTTCATTAATTTTCTCAAACTTATATAAGATTAACTTTTGCTAAGTATTGTTTGAATTCCCGACCAGGAATGAATAAATCAAATGAAACGTTAATATGTGTAATACGAGTATGTATGAAATGAAACGTCAGTCTATTCATAAAAAGGAAATCATAGTTGTAGATAGGTTTTTACATCTCAGTTACTTGATTGCAACCTATTAAGTTTAGTTAGGCACGCGGTATTTTACCGTGACCCACGGTTCGAAATATCCGTAGAAGCGAGACGGTTGCAAAAACAATTTATTGATAGCAGTCATGAGTCATTTGATTCTGTTTTTTGTGCCTGTAGTTGGTTGTTAACCCGTAATGATTCGGATGTAGCCGTTTTGTTTGATAAGCTCAGCGTATAGATCGTAACAAACAAATAGAGAGATCAAATGAAATGTATTTGAAAAGTTTTAAAAAACTTGAACTAATTAATTAATTTCTAATGAAGTCCTCTTTTAATTTATGCACGTAGGGGGAGAGTGCATTCTGCATTCGCACAACCGCTGGGCGCACTCGACTGGCCAAGTTACCCCTCTCTCACAGAAGACTACCTTGAAATTTACCGCATTTCCTACTTTATCGCATTTCCCCAATGTAGGTACGCGTTTCCGTAGTGAGTGAGATATGCCATTGCCCATTAACATCTTATCCTATCCCTCTCCATTTTCCCAACCCTTTCTCCCAATTCATTGCTTAATTTGTGAAGGTGTATGCTTGTCTGTCGCCTTTTTCTATCAAAATATAAAACTCTAAATTTATAATGTCGTTTACATCATTAGATTTTTTTGGAAAAATATTCCAATATTTTACGCTATTTGGCAAAACAAAGAGAACTGAGTGCATGCTTGTTGGTAACATCAGTTTGAAGGCCTTAAATCCCTCATGTATATTGTCTCATGCAGGAGAGATGTAAGGGTATGAGAAGACCCAGTTCCAACAGTGGATACTGAAAGGGCTGGGTGCATTGTATTGCAATCTAATCTAATCAAATCAAATATGGAATAGAAATAAATAAATTCGCATGATTAAAACTCCGCTCCAATGTCTGTAAAACCGTTTAAATGCCTAAAAGAATCATTACGAGTAATTTTTAAGGCAAACAGTTTTTATTGTGGCCTGGCATATCTCACTCATTCATTACCGTACATGCTTTAGGGCAGTGGTTCTCAAACTTTTTAAATGACGGAACCCTTTTGGGAAGCAAAATACTTGATGGAACCCTACAATAAAACAATTATTTTTATAAGTGTATTCTATATTAATCAGCATAATAAAAGTACAATGTATCAGTTACTAATTATTATTTACTTCACCACTTGGTAAGGACAATAATAGAAAACATTAAAAAAGAAAAAATCTAACTAGTGGGAGGTATGAAACTGTTTTTTATTTTTCATCAATTGCTTGATATCAGGTTTGATGGAAGAAAGTTGGAGTCTCATATCAGCTTCGGCGTCCAGTCTATTGCGATATTTTGTTTTCGTGGCTGCGTAGGTAGAGAATCCTGTTTCGCACAAATATGTAGTTGGGAACGGGAGAAGAATATCCAGAGCCATTTGGCCAAGCATTGCATATTCATCTTGGATTCTGCACCAAAAATCATTAAGAGGCGTCGTTTTGAACAATGACTCCATACTTGTGTCTGATGACATTTCTAAAAGAGATTCATATATCTCATTTGACATGTTTTCAGGCTTTTCCAAGTTGGGTAAAAAAGGATTATGAATCCAGGAGTTCACTTTAATTTTTGTATTGTGTTCTTCGGGAAAATACTTTTCAAAAGATGCGCGCATCGAACTGAGATATTGGACCAATTCTTCAAACACATTATCTTCAAACATTTCTGAGTCGTTTTCGCTAACAAACTCACTGAGTAACGTAAAACTTTCTATTTCTTTCTTACCAATGCAAATGATCCAAAAATCTAATTTTCTTTTAAAAGCAGTTATTTTATTATAGGCCTGAAACACTGTTGTCTGTTTACCTTGCAACGATAAATTTAATTCGTTAAGTTTTTGAAAGATATCCGCCATAAAAGACAATCGGAACAACCAAGTTTTATCATACAAACGGTCCTTCAAATTAAAAGAAGTATCTGCTGAAAGAAACATTTGTAACTCGGCTCTAAGTTCAAATAGCCTTGTTAAAGTTTTTCCCCGAGACAGCCATCGCACTTCTGTATGGAGCAGCAGTGTTTTATGTTTGCTGCCATAATCTTCACACAATAATGAGAACAATCGGGATTGTAGTGGTCGTGATTTGATAAAATTAATTATTTTTACCGCTTCATCCATAACTAATTTTAGATTAGACGGCATTTGCTTCATCGCAAGTGCTTGTCTATGCAGAATACAATGACTGGAACTACAATTAGGCGCTTTATTTTTCATTCGTGACACTGCTCCTGCTGTTTTACCTGTCATCGCCTTGGCCCCATCTGTACAAATGTCAATGCAATTGTTCCAACTGAGATTATGTTCTTCAAAAAATATATTTATTTTATTAAAAATTTCTTCCCCGGTAGTGTTTGTAAGCAGCGATGAACACATAAGCATGTCTTCTTCAAAAGAACTTTTATATGGATATCTCACAATAACCAGCAGGATAGCCAAACCAGCGACATCAGTCGACTCGTCCATTTGCAAAGCGAATCGTGTATTTTGTAGACGTGTAACTAGTTCTTGTTTGACGTAGCTTGCCAGATCATGGATTCGTCGTGAAACAGTATCGTTTGATAGCGGAACAGTAGAAAGATGCTTTGCAGATTTTTCATCAAGCATACATTTTGTTATGTCTAATACACATGGTTTTATTAATTTCTCAGCGATAGTGTGCGCTTCACCTGCTTGTGCAATGCGATAGCTAACTAAGTATGATGCCTCCGTGGCCTTTTCGTTGGTAGTTTGTGTTACATGCATCATATTTTTTTGACTTTCTAATAACTGATCTTTTTTGCGAACAAAAAATTCTTTATTCTTGTCTTTAGTCTCGGGGTGTACGGTTTCTAAATGTCGACGCAATTTGGCAGGTGCCATGGAACTATTAGGAAGCAGTTTACTACAGAGCATGCAGAGAGGTGAGCCGTTGGAATCAACAAATCCGAAACTGATATAACATTCATCATACTTCCTTTTTTTCGTCTTTGAAACCGTCGAGCTTGACGTCGTGGCACTCGTGGCATCATCTTCTGGATCGGTGATTGCTAAATTCTCCGCGCGCATTGCTTTTGAACATTCAGCGTCATTAGAAGATGTTGTTGGAACACGTTTAACACCTTTAAGCCAACGTTCCATTCTTCTTTATTTATAATGTTACAAGTCAGGATAGTGGGGTTTAAATAATGCACAATCGTTACTGCGTATAAGAGACTAAATTTAGAACCTACAGGGAAGAAATGTATAAAACTGAGACAACAGAATACAGCAGGCAGTAAAACAATGAACACTAGTTTCTCGCTAGCGAGCTTGTAAGTAGGGAGTAACTTATCGCTCCGAACGCTAATCATCAACTGACGACGCCAACGCGCGATCGCCGCTTTTATACTTAGTCCTAGACTCGATCTCAAATATTCTCGAAAATACTCGAGTCGGCACCTTTGATAAACAAAAAGCAAAAATAAAAACAGAAATTTAAAAATAGCGTTGTAAACAATATCGACTTTATCCTTTGAAGTTAGAGACGAAAGTCGCTAGTTGACAACTATAGCGTCTAATTCAGAGGCGGCTTTTATCAAAGAGACTGAGCGCTTACAAGTATACTACCCGCTCGTTTTAAGTTTGCCGCTGGCGATAGGTATGAGTGTATGACGTTCGAAATTTTTTATTTAATTGTAACAATAAAAATTGTGTACGTTAGATATTTGGGTAAAACTATGACACATTATAAGTTTTGTTGTCACGTGGGGGAGGGTACGCGCATTCCACAGACCGGCAAACTTAGAGCGAACGCGTTGTACAAGTATAAAATTGTTGAGACCAAACTTATGAGATATTGTACCAGCTAATGAAACACAAGCTTATACAAATACAAATAAATAAATAAATAACATTCATAGCGTTTTGTCTCCGCGCGGCCGCGGAGTCCGCACAGCCGCGGAGCGACCAGAGAGAGGTGTTTTGATTTTTTTATTTCTAAATTCTTGCGGAACCCCGACAGAGGTATCACGGAACCCTAGGGTTCCGCGGAACACACTTAGAGTATAGCTGCTTTAGGGGAATAGGGGATTGCATCCTCCCCTCCAACTCAGGGTGATGGGATTTTCTGAATACTTTTTACCACGTTATAATCAACATTTCCTAAATGCACATTTTCTGACTCAATTTTCACTTAAAATATAACTGTTTATATTTGCATTTAAGGGTATTCACCAATATCTGAGACATACGGGAACTCCCTTTTGAATGTTTGGGTTATATGACCTCAGCATCTGGCGACCCGTTATCAGCGCGCCAACTGCTTGCGTCTACTTTAGCGCACAACTAAGTAAATGACTTACGCTATTTGAAATAAGGCACAAATTGATAACGGAAGTAATTTTACAACTGTGCGCTTGTTTTTGTTAACATTCTAGTATATAACGACTGCATGTTTTCGTAGTACAACATTCAATACAGCACTCTGGAGTAGTGTGAAGTGTGTAATACATTTTAAGACTTAAAATTAGAATATTACTATAATACTCAAAATGAATTTCGCCAAGATTCTGTTCTTCTTGTTCGCCTGTGTTTTGGCTTTGACTACGGTATCAGCTGCGCCTAACCCAAGATGGAAACCTTTCAAAAAACTTGTAAGTAAGGTTAATTCAAGGCTTGGTATCAGATCATCATTTACACCATGCGAGCACAGGGCGGATAGGTGGATATATATGCTCCAGATTTTTTTAAGATTCTGGAACACGAGGGTTTTGCTCACAATGTTTTCCTTCGCCACCTAACTAGTGATATTTTCTTTATATCCGTACTTAAGTAGAAACTCAGTGGTAAGGGCCGACAGGGTTTGAACTCACGACCTTACGAATGAGACTCGAGAATAGAAACCTCTAAGCTATTAGTCTACTTATGAAAGTTTAATTTAGATTTTATTCGTATTAAAGAAATATTTAACCCCGTTTATCGACGAACAGTTCCGATGAAACCGGAGATTTCAGTTAAATCAACGAGCTGTATCAACATGAGCTTTGCATCTGTATTTGCACTATCAGTGTGCACTCACATAAACGAAAAGGTCATGTCTCGTTGATTGCACTGTACCAAAACATTTTAGGTAATATAATTCTTATTTTTCTTCAGGAGAAAGTGGGTAGAAACATCCGCAACGGCATCATCAAAGCTGGTCCAGCTGTACAAGTGGTGGGGCAGGCAGCAACCATCATGAAGACTGGATAGGACCTTACCATTACAGCCATTTAAGACTTTAAGACTTAATTTATCTCACTAGATGTAAGATCGCCAAAGCGTATTATTTATTGTGCCATTTGTAAATATAATTATAAGAAACTAAACACAAAACTTATTTTCAATTCATTCTCCTGTCTGTTCTAATTAGTGTTGTAAGTTATTACTTACATTATTTTATGAAAGTTAGTTAACTGCAATAGGCAAACCAATCGCTATCTTCCGGCAGTTAAACGCAATTTTTGGCATAATCTGGCATGATCTACGAAACCGCCGACTGTTACTAACGTTAGTGACTGAAATTTTCAAATTTATACATTGCAACATGTCAGTCAATATCTGGGCACGATGGTGGACGATAAAGGTGACCACAATCTCGAAATTAGCTCTTGGTAACCGAAAAAGAGTGTGTAAAATTCTAATGCAAGAAGCTACTTTTAATCCAGGTCGAACACATAATTGAAGCTTTATCGATCAATCAATAAGTCAACGCCTATGCATATTTGTAACAGCAACAGTCACCATTTCTAAGACAGTTGTCATTAGAGTAAATGTATTCGTCAGTTAACAATTCCCGCAAAATCTTATAAAATCTATTCGAAGGTAAGTATAAAATCTTTTATCGAAGGCTGTTCTATATTAATGAACAGAAACGTCTGCGGTGCAGATACTCCAGTGTTGAAGCGTCTTCTGCTCCTTTCTGCACCTTCTGCCGCTGCACCAGTCTTCTCATGTGTTAGATGAAGGTGAAATGGGACCGGTGTGTCGACACTGGTGGTATTCTATACGGTCTTTTTCCATGGCATTAACGACATCCTGTCAGGTTTCTTGCCATCATCGAGTACGATATGACTTAAGATTTGTATGTAAAATGTAAACTCAAAAACTGCGGGAGCGATTTCTAAAATGATTTCAATTTTAGGAGGCTGAACTGATGAATAAGGACATGGCAATATTCAGATTGCCACCTGAACGAAGTCAGGACATATTTCTAGTTGAGATTAAAAGCAAAAATATGTATGTAGCAACTGTGGCTTAGCGTACATTACAAAGGACATAAATTAATCCCTTTCCTCTGACCTTTCTGAACACATTTTATTCATATTGAAAAAGGGCAAGGGAGACCATTTTCAGATGATATATTATTTTAGCGATCGCTGAATGAAAAATTTAGTACCCATACTTAAAAAAAAAAGGATACTGTATTATGTTGTGAAAAATGAAGAATTATTTAATGTACGAGAATTACCATCCTACGCTTTCCCGCTAAAGTCATTCAATTATTTTATACAATACCTTATTTTTATACATAAAATACTCATATGTATAAAAATAAATATAATTGTATTAAAATGTACCTACATACAAATATACGATAAATATAATTTTTATGTATAAAAAAATAGGAGAATAAAATGAAAGGTTTCTAGGGAGTACAATGTGCGCAGAAAAAGTTATGCTTGATGTATCTGGCTGGTCAATTCGGAAGAAAAAAAATTGGCAAAGGACCAAAGTTATCGTTATAGCTCAAAGGATTGGTGAAGGAAGTTGCAAGAGTAGTGGAAGTGGCAGTGAGTAGGCTATATCTGATGCACGACTGATAGCGGATAGAATAGACGAGTCCTAGAATACGTACCGGGAAACGTACGTGTAGCGTGGGAAACGTCCCACCGACCAAGTAGACGACCTGAAGTCGCCGGTAGTGAGGTCTGTGTCCAGTGATGGAGAGACACAAGCTGGTATGCTATGATAGTGGCTGAATGAAGAAGAATAGAAGACTGTTGTGAGAGCCCACAGAAGAAGCCGTGACATTTTTTTATCATATTTCCTAACCATAATAGTGAATCTACTAGTAAATTCGCATGTTAGATCAATGTATTTATCAGCCTATAACGTCCCACTGCAGGGCACAGCCCTTCTCTAGTAAATCACTGGGGGGCTTCGGGCCGTTACTCACCAGGCTGGCCCAGTGCGATTTTTTTTTAATACCTGGAACATGCGGGTTTCCTCACTCATTGCCGAGCTAGGGATAATTTAAAAAAAAACGTATTTAAATAGAAAGTCAGTGGTGGTACGGCCTAAGGATTTGAACTCACTATTACTCGAATGTGAGTCGAGTATAGATACGCCGAGGCTATAACCTCTTTGAACCAATATAAACTAATATAGAGATAATATTTTCAATATATTTTCCTAATAAATTTATGATAAAGAGACTCTTCACCAATTTGCATATCACACCATACCGGTAGCGTGCATCCCAAATAAGTAGAAAGGCACACCTTATAAATTAGTCACCATTTATCTTTTTTTTTATAGAAAGAAGGTGGCAAACTAGCATATAGTCCACCTGGTGGTAAGTGATAAGCAGATGAGGAGGGGTACATTATAAAGTCAAATTTGTAACTTAAGTAATACGTAATAAGAATGTTACATTTTACACATATGAATTAAAGAATTTGGGAGCTACGGACCATAGAGTAGGTACTATTAGATTGTAACGTGCCTGCGCTAGAGTGCTTGTCATCATCATCATCATCATCATCTCAGCCTTTGGACGTCCACTGCTGGACATAGGCCTCCCCCATTGTCCGCCATTTAGACCTATCGGCAGCGACCTGCATCCAGCGGGGGCACCCGCTGGATGCAGGATGCAACCTTTATTGAGTGCTTGTATAGCATATCAAAAAATATGTATTCTCAAGTCAATGTTCGAAGCTCTTATTTGTTTTTGTCTATTATTAAATTGCGAATCAGTTATTTCTGTATTGTAACACTGGAATTTCACTTCATGTTATTTTTGCATTACACGGCTGTCGGATCGTCAACACTTGTAATTCTCTTTGTCGTTAATACAACATGCTCTACTGCAAAAATAAAGTTGAGGACCGTTCGGCGGCTCTATTATTGTTAAAATTGTATAATAGACATTTTGTGATTTAATAGTGATAGTTAATTAAATTTCAAAGTGATTTTCGTGTGTGATGTTTGTGATAATCAAATAAAAGCGTGGGACTGCGTTTTACATGTGTTTCCAAGTAGTCCTCTTATATCCTCAGTAAACCTAATATCACTTTACTCAGCGGCTCCTGACTTACTTCAACGGGACTGAGCATTGACGGGATACGTTTTAAACTTTAAAATTGTTATTACGACGAAAACTTCACAATGGCAGAATGTGCTAATTATACCATTGCCATATATGAAGAAAAATGAAGTTGACAGTTTATTTACTGCCACTAAAGTTTATCCAGTTTCACATTTATTCAATGCATACATCAAAACCACGCCAAAACCATCGGCGTGACTGTTCACTGCTCAATATTTGCTTCACAAGCGTACGAAGCGTAGTGTAAGACGCAGGTGAGACACAGTGAAGAAGTTTTTTTTATAGGAAGAAGGCGGCAGACGAGCTTACAGTCCACCTGCTGGTAAGGGGATACTGTCGCTCGTGGACATCCGCGATACACGACAACTTCAGTTCAGAAAGACAAACGTAGGCACGACCCCGGATGCGCTGCTAACCTTTGGAGATGTAGGCATATCTCACTCACTACCGAAACACGTACATAGTACATGTAGTACATTTCGAGGTAGTCTTCGGTGAGAGGGAGGTATCGAGGCCAATCAAGTGCGCCCAGCGGCTGTTGGATAGCAGCGTGCACCCTCCCCCTTTAAAAGTTCGCCGGTGATGTCTAGATGATAACAGCCCAAGATCGTGTATGGTGAAGATCGTATGAACCATGTAACTATTTTTATCATTATTTATAAATACGCTATAAAAATCCCGTCTGCACATAAAATGTAATTTACCAATATCTAAACGGGAGTTACCAATCAGACGGGAGTCCCCTGCAAATTATTTCTGTTTTATTTGACCCATGACCTAACAACTTATCAAAACATTATTAATTTGCGGTTAATGAAATGCGGTAATCGTACAGTGTGTGTCATAAGTCATTACAATAAAGTACAGTTTATTTTGTAAATTATTTTTAGAATGTTAAATGTATTTTTGTATGTACTTGTATTGACTGCTCTATCGAGAAGTATTCCTATATATTGATGTGTGAATTTGTTGTAGCATCATTCAATACATCGCTCTTTGTGGTGACGCACCAGTAATAGAACTTATATTTATTTTAAAATGAATTTTTCTAAAATATTCTTCGTTATGTTTGCCTTCATTTTGGCGTTTTCTGCTGTGACAGCAGCACCAAGTCCCAGATGGAAGGGCTTTAAGAGAATTGTGAGTACATTGTATTATTTATTTGTGACGTATTTTTTTTGTTTCTTTTCTTATATGGCAATATAGCACAAGAACATTGTGCCAGTGTCCAGTTCTATTTATTTATTTATTTACTAAGGTAAATAATCTTGTACTTGTACTTGTATCAGCCTATAACGACCCACTCCTCTAGTAAATCACTGGGTGATTTCGACCAGTCATCTAGGGCTCAGTACGGATTGATGGATCACATTCTCCAGATTCTTTTTTAATTCTGTTGCATGTGGGCATCCTCACTATATTTTCCTTCACTCTCGACCAAGTGTTTTTTTTTTAAATCCGTACCTAAGTAGAAACTCAGTGGTACTAGCCGAGGATTTGAACTCACCTAGGCTATCACCGCTCTCATTTAGATCATCTGAAACGAAATCAAATAAATTTCACTTGCAATATTGCCCGTTGCTATCCATATCTCATTGTTAAAGATTATTCTCGTATTTCCAGGAAAAGGCTGCTCGAAGAATAAGAGACGGTATCATAAAGGCTGGGCCGGCGGTACAAGTCGTTGGAGCAGCTGCAGCGGTTATAGGAAAATAAGATTATCAAGCTTTAGGATTTTCAAATTTAATTTTACTGTTAAGCCCTATAAGACTAAACCTGTCGGCCTGTTGACAGGCTGTTAATTAAGTAAATAGTTGATAGTTGTCTGACATTATCTGAGCAAAGGAATTTTATTTTTTGCATGGACTTCAACGATCAAATATATAGAGGGATAGATAACGCAAGCTGTCCATAGCTGCGTGCCCGGAGGTGGCACTGAGCTCTTATCTTTTGCGCTCCTCGTTCGGTCTCTTCCAAAAACAAAACTGTCCAATTGTGGTGTAGTCAATTGTAAAAAAATATCAAAAGTAGTGAACTCAGTCAAGGGAGATGTTCCGTTTCATCGGCGAGTGGTTTCCACATCACTGTAAATGTACTCGTGGCATTATAAGTTTCGTTTCCACACAATTTCACTAACTTGCGACTGACATAGAGAAGTATATGGTTAAAACTAATTTAAAATATCGTTGATTCAAGTTTCTGTTCAACATTTTAATCTTGTTAAACATGTGATTTGTAGGATGAAGCCATGAAAATAAGCCATGTCGATAAAGTCTTAATACCAGAAATGGGAATAAGGTCCCTTAGATAATGTTATAAGATTTTTTTGTAAGTTTTTTTTTCTGCCATGCATTTATTTATTGTTTTATTTGTAAAATATAGATTTTATTGTTGTCGTTTATTTTATTTTTTTCATTTATTCCTTAAAATCATACAAAACGGCAAGTGAACTAACTGGAACGAACTTCCTCATATGGGGTTCTTCAAGAAAGTCTTGAATAGGATTTTGCAAGGTCAATACCGCATACATACTAGTGTTGCAGGTGTCCATGGGCAGCGGTGACCACTTACCATCACGTGTGACCGCTCGCTCAGCAGTCTACTTCCCTATAATACCACTATCAGCTGATAGCATGGTATGGACCATACTATTAGCCTGTGTCTCTTCACTGCTGGATTTAGGCCTCTCCCATGGCTCCTCGGTCACGGTCCTCGGCTCTTCTCATCCAACCATAACTGACGAATTTCTTCAAGTTGTCGCTCCACCTGGAAAAAATATTGAAATAAATGTTACGGAAAAGGGGGGAATTTATTTATTAACAAGCAGTGTCAGCAACTTCGTGCGCGTTGACTTTAGAGTATATTTGGTTAGCTTGAATCCCGTGGGAACTTTATAATTGTTCTGGATGGAGAGTACTATAAATGTTAACCCTGCACTATAACTAAGCAAAGTTTAATTAAAATCCATCCAAAGCGTGCAATGCATTTTGCGCGCTGCATGTTCAGACTGAGAGAGATAACAAATCCAAAAATTGTTGTTTTGAGTTGTTTGAGTTTTGAGTTGTTTTGATACGGCTTTACGGTGCAAAGACTTTAAAAAAATATATTAAATGTACAGACACGGTATTGTTACGATTTCATTATCTTTACATATAATGAAACAGTAAAAGAGTTCAGTCCAGTATGTACAGACTTATTTTTTAAAAAAATGGGGGCGCTGGAAATTACAAAACCGATAATAGTAGTTTATTAAAATTTTCGTCTGTATGTTTGTATGTTTGTTTGTTGTTATTAGTGTGTCCGTTTGTTTGAGCATCACGTAAAAACTACAGAATGGATTTTAATCGGGTTTCCACTAATGTATAGTTACATATCCAGAAGGAAAACTGATATATGTGTCATCTTTATATGACATAAGGAGGTTGAGTTATAGAGGAAAATAAAAAAAAAACTTAATAGAATTACTCAAAAATGTCGGTGCTTTCACAGGTATTAAAAATCTTTTAGAGCTTCTTAGTCCACGCCAGCGAAGCCGTAAGCAGAAGCTAGTATGTAATAAATTAATAGATTTTTATTATATAGTTGTAGGTACTAACGAGGCTTTAGAGGTTGGCTCTAGGGGGCATATTCTCATCGTGTAAGTGGCGGTAACTAGCTACTGTGTATTTATTGCATTATAAACTATTTTCATTTAACTAAAAGCAATCGTCATCCCATGAGACCAAATTACTGTGAAACAAATTAACGACCCAGTCCATTTGGTTACACGAATTCGCCACAAAAGTATACGTTCTATAGACGAGATTATGTACTAAGATGTACCTCATTGTACGGAACACACAGAATGGAATCTTCATAAATACGTCTAGTCACGTCTTGAACGCGCTTCACGAACATATCGCCCTGATGATGATGAACGAAAGTGGCCTTGTAGTGAAGATTGGTACAATGATGACTGTAAAATGTAAATACGAGTATACTTACTTACTTTTACGTTGTTTGGGAAGTAAATTGAAAAATGAATCACGATAGTATTATTAATAATAGGTCCGAGTGCTCACTCCATATTTAAGGATCTATCAAGGCACCTTTTCAACACCATAGGTGATCAATCCGTATTCAATCCATAATTGAGTTTGGACGTAGAATTAAGCCTGACACAAGAAAAAGAACATTTTCAAAGATTCAAAGTGGAAAGATTACCGATTTGACGGTTCACGAACAGTGATTGAGATAACTTTGAAGTGGCGTACAAATTGTGACAAAACAATTTTTATAGTTAATATACGCTCTCAAAACAAATATCACACTAAAATGGCAGACAGAAGCAATATTACATTAAACGTAATTGTCTGGAGCCCTAAATATTCTTTAATAACTATGAAAACTATTATTTTTTCAATCCGTCACGCACTGTTACAATGTTGCGTCGTGTGTCACTCTTTGTTTTTTAAAGATAGTGATGTAGTTCAAAATACTGAATACCGATATCGTATATTTGTAACTCCGAGTAAATTGTAGTTAATTTGGATCCAAATTAAAGGTAACTGTTTAAATTCACTTTAAACATTTACATTTACACACTGATATATAATTAATATCTTGGTAAATTTATGTGTTGATGTCAAATAAAGATTTTCTATTATATTCAATATACCAATCAGTCGGTTATATGTATTTGGTGCTATGGCACGAATTTATTTTACACAAAGCCTAAAAAGTGAAGCACCAGACAATATTTTTTTATATATATTAGAGGTTACGCAGCTTGCCAGAATATATTTCCGCCATTCAACATTAATAAAATGTTGAACCTGCTAAAAGAAGCTTGTGAGAAGATCACAAAAGAAGTGCGTCACACAGGGTGAAAGTATTTGAAACAACAAGAAAAATAATTTTTGGATGACTATGACCGCGATATTAGGATTGATTCCATAATTGACAATGAAATAATTATTCATGTAACTGATAATGACGGCGATAGCAGTGATTCATGTGATTCTGAATCAGAATACTCAATAAAACATTTTTTAACATTTTTAACCACAACGTTCTTTTTTTTTATTTCCGTATTCCCTATTCTATCACATCAATATTATTATCACAAATCAGCATTATCATTATCTGTTTTTTAAAAGTACTCAATGCTGCTGCTACGATTGTCTATAGTCACATCAGCAGTTACATTAATCTGACATATATCAAATCGGTATTCTTTCGACGGCGTAACTATAGTCTCATATTCTTTGCTCATTTTCTCAGAATTGCCAGAATATTACAAAGTAATTTTATGAAATGGTTTTCTAGTAATTTCACAGTAGGCTACAATCACAATACGATAAAAAAAATTCAATAGTTTTTGTCGTGAAAAAAATTACATGAGTGTTTTATAATATTGATCACTGAATTAATTACTTCGCTACACTACATTACAGGAAAATCATAAAAAACAGTAATGTTTTAAAGTAAAGAAGTAAACACGGATCACTTCCTCTTCTGCACAGCAGATTGTAATAAACTGGGACAACCAACACAAAGTTCTAATCTGTTATCTTCATTATTTTATTTTATTTTTTCCTCGGAGACACTGGATCTTACTTAGTCCAATTATATTTTTAATTAATGAAGGATTTTTTAACTAATAAAAATAAGAATTCTTATGGAATTTTTTTTACATGTACGAGTACATTTCTGAAAGAAGGGTCGTATAGGAGATTATGGACCGAAGTGGATTTACTTAATTGTTAATTTAAATTTTTAGAAGGCCCCGAGTCGCAGATACCGAACATCAGTAAGGTTGGCACGGAAGATCGTTCTAATTCTTCTTGAAACGAGGGCTTGGAGTCACATCAACAGACGGTGGAGCCAATTAAACTCTTATAGATGCTGAGACAAAATGCCTTTACTTACATTTTTATTTTGTTTTAGGCATTGGGTACAAGGGATGGGTAGGTAGTAGGCAGCTAGTGACGCAGCTAATCGCGGTGACCAATGATTCTACTGGTCACATGGTCGCGCTGCCAGTAGCCAGTAGTCGATCAAACCAGAGATGAGTCAGCCGTACTGTCAAACATCATAAATAAACATTTAAAAAATACGAGCAGCTACCGTGTGTATAGCTCACAGAATCAGTAAGCAATGGCTGCCCATTTAAAGATATTTGCTGCAGGATTTGATAACTGATGGGGTACACGAGTCTTTGAATGAAGGCCACGTGTCGGGAAGTACAGTGCAGGACGCGCTCCGGCCGGGTACCGAGGAGCGCACTGTGGCACGCTTCTAGCCAGGTGTATCGACGACTGGAACAAGTTCGCTGGTGGTAGTTGGATGAGAAGGATTGTGTGTTTTGGCGAGTTTTGAGGAAGGCCCATATCCAGCAGTGTAGAGACATACGCTGATGGTATGGTATAGTGAACCGATTTAGCTATTTTGTAGTTATTCAAACAAATAGCAAAATCGGTTTATGAATAAAATTATGGAGTAGGTATGGAGGAGGTTTCCCATAACATTTTCTGGTGATTTATCCCACCTCCCAACATGCTTCTCTGTTCAACCAAACGTTGCCTGGTAGAGAATGCCTCCAGATATTAAGCTCGGCTTTTGTATGATTAAGTGCAATAAAGAATTTTAAATAAAATGATTTATAAAAAATATGTTAACATCGAGATAAGAAGATAACGATCTAGGGGCAGGGAGCTTATTATATATATATGATTATTATTATACATATTATTGAAGGAACAATAATATAATGCTAGTTACACCAACACCGAGGTCATTGAGATTATTTAACACTCTGGAAGTATTGAAATAAAGTTTACAATTCTATAATTTCTTATGTGTACTCTAAACTATCCAATATACTGTTTTACGGTTATTGATTTTTAAGTACAATGCGTAGATTGACTTTGGCTGTGTTCGTATCACGTTTATCACGCATCAAATGCCTACGATATTTATATTTCTTCGTAAGTTTTTTTTCTAATTTTCGTTAATTTTTGCTTTAATTAAACGTGAAGTAAAAATTAATTGAATATAAATAGATAATGCTGTATAACTTTAATTAATTAATCAAAGTGTTTTATATAGCCCGTTCCTAGATATGTTATATATTATTATAACATAAGTCTTATGGTAAGTGGATACTGTCTGCCCATGGACATCCGTGGTACATGTCAATATCAGTTCAGAATGACGGACCTGTATACGTTGTCTACCCTTGGAAATTTAGGAATAGAGGAAGGGTTGTGAAAATAACAAGGTATAGGATAGGAGAAGATAGTATGGGATAGAAATTGGCTCTAGCATACATAGGCATTTGTTTTTCATTTTGGCGTCATTTTAAAAATTGCGTGTCTACATTACGATGGATTTAACTCCTGAAAATTTTCGCTGTATGATTTTCTACGATTTTAAGTGTAATTTGACAGCTCAGCAGAGCCTCGCTTGTCTTCAAACTGCTTTTGGCGATGAAGCACCAAGCAAGACGACAATTTATAGCTGGTTTGCAGAATGCAGACTCACGCAGAATATTCTGAGAAACAATAAATTGATTTTTGGCCAACCATTATAATTTTTTCTTATTCATTTCGGAAACTTTCAGTGTGGCTCTCGTATTACACCCACTACCCAAACACTGGGGGAATAGGATACAATGGGAAATGCAGTACTTATATTTTACGGTGGTCTTCTGTAAGTAATTTCGCCAGTGCACCCAGCGGCTGTGGGATTACATCATGCATCCTCCTATGTATGCTTATAATTACACCATAGCAAATGTGCTAATATTACTTTTAGACTTATACATATTACTTACGTTATAATACGTAATATAAATATGAGTAATACAAGGTACGATAGATATATTCCCGAACACCGAAACAGCAATCCCTTGCCCTGCGTACCATCGTCGGTGCCCCACGCTGCGTGAGGAACGCCACGATCCAGAGGGACCTACACATGGAGAGCCTGACTGAATTCATCGGCCGCCTTGCCACAACTATGTTCGCCCGCGCTGATGCATCGCGCCTCGCTCACATCAGAGGGCTGGCGCCGCTGCACGCGCGGCCGCCCGATGGCAAGGCCTTCCCACGCGACCTGATCACGCCTGCGGACGAGTCAAACGTCGGGGCCTTTTAAGACACCGCCGCCCAAAAAGGGGCGGGAGCTAGCAACAAAGCTTCAAATAATCCCTATCAAGGATAAATGACCAAAGACCCAATAGGGTCACCCCAAGGACCTGTCCGTATTAACGGACAGAGGCGAAACCACATTAAGGGAGAAATCCCGGAATTGTTTCCTCCGCCTCCCTATAAGGGGGTGCGAGAGACGGCCTCAGGAAAAAAGTTCCATGTTCCGAGTCAAAAACATGAACATTTTACATCTTTCTTTTCATTTTCTGCTTAATTTTCCCACCCAAATTTGCTTGATAAAATATAAATAAGAATATTTATTTCAAACAGAAATATGTACTTAACATGTCATGTCTAGTAACTTTGTAACATGAGTAGATTTTATGATTTTAGGCTTCTCAAAAACATTTGGCACATCCTGTAATAGGTAGGTAATCAATAGATTTGTCTGAAATTCAGCGCTGTGTGCCGTTTTTACGGGATTTGCTGAGACGGGTGGACACGCATGGGACCACGCAGTTTTATTGCCTTATTTAATTGTTACTTTTTCGTTTTCTGTCGGCTTAGAATTAGAAATTGTTTCGCATGCGATCACTTGAGTGTACGAAATAAAAATTCTATCTATCTATATTTAATTAAATAACCGTTTTTCAGTAATAATTGGTACAACGATGTCGGCTGATTACGTGAATCGATCACACACAAAACCGTGGAAAGTGCGGTATTACCCTAAAAATTCAAGGTTCCTTAAGGCGGATCTCATCGATAGAGGCTGTACCGTCTTTATCAAGGACTGTCCTAGAGAATACAAGTAAGGAATCTGTGAATGTATCACTTAGAAAATATATTATTGCTTAGTATTAAAACTCTATACTAATGCATTAACTTTCTTTGTTGGTTTTTAACCCTATTAGTCATTTTTGTTAGGGTGGTAACAATAGAACCTAATGGAGCCTAAATAACACCCATTGATATGAACGCATTTGAACCGAGGTGAATTCACCAAATCGCAATCGTCAGCGCTGCGTTTTAAAGTCTCTAAAGTCACTTGTGACTACAAAGGGAGGCCTGTGACTTGCATTGAGACGTTATAGACTGACATTGAATACCATACGTAGTATACTACTATTTATAACGTGTAATATAATTAACTAACATCGTTCTAAGGGGATACTGTACACGAATATAATGCATATACCTATTTTACATTGTACTTGAACCATTAATTTATAATTCAACATAAATCTTACTGCACGCAATGAAATTAAAATTATGTTATACTACAATATGCAGTCATTACTACTATTATTTATTACCTATTTAGTATTAATCATAGTTGCAGTACTTGCATAGGTTAGTATAAAAAGGCTTGCTAAGCTAAGGCAGTTTGCTAGTTTTTGGGTTGTGGCAAGAAGGTGACAATTGCACAGGCAATGCACCTGATAGTCAGTGGATACAATTGCCATCCATAATGAAAGACAGATCCATAATCAGTCCAGAATTACAAACGTTGGCACGTGCTGCATACCGTTGAAGGTTTAGTAATGGATTACACTTCAATCCCATTACACATCCCAATCTTCGTTGCGGGATAGATACAAGCTTGTAAGTACAACATGTAGGTAAAGCTATGATTGCTGGGAGAAACCTATTGCCTGTTGGGAGACATCATAGGCTCGAGAATCCAGAATAACATCAAGATCGAGAATCCAGAGTAGGTCAACGAATAAGACGGAAAAAGGCTCGTCTCCTTCACAGTCCATTTCACGTGTCTGTAATAATTCTACTTTATCACACGCGAGGCACAGAAGTGCTTCGAAACAACTGCCATTTTTTGTAGCAATACCAAGGAATACTGAAAATTATTTTGTATATTTCTCCCTTTATTAATTTCTTTCCATCTTTAACAGCCTCTTTTTATCTGTAAAGGCATTACGGTTATTACTTGTATTGTATATTTGTGTTGCCAATTCTAAGAACTCAAGGGTCTGTCGTCATACAGAATACGGCCTGCCTGTCCCGGGAAATGTGAACAAAGGACAAATTTTATGTGATACACAGTTTGTACGTAGAATCATCGAATTTGTTTTAGAAATTTAGAAATTAGAAATTTAGAAATTTAGAATTAGTAATTACAATATAATTAAAAAATTTAGGGATTTTAGACAAGTCTACATAATCATAATTTTGAAACTACTGAACCGACTTGGCTCATCTTAAGGCTATACAAACAGACAGGTAAAGAGTTAGTTTTATATTGTAGTGGTAAGATTTACGTTTTACGTTCATTAGAGCAAGATCAATCGTGTAAACCATTGAAGTTTGCTCGATATCGAACAATTAGTTCGATGCCAATAAGATGGTAATAGTCTAATTTTTGCTTTATCTTCGAAGCGAGCATATTCCTGCATGTGACCACCTCACGCCACGCAGCATATCAGTCAGTGGATCGTATTAAGCGGTAAAGAATCAAATTAAGCGGCAATACAAAACGGTCTATTTTCGTATCTATCTCCGTGGTTTTATTGAACAATTCAAAATGCTTGATCGTGACGTACAATGAGCGCGTCCGTGTCTTTTCAAACAATCAACGTGTGGACGGAAACATCGAGTATATCTACCGGCAGTGATGTTCGATGAGAATTGCTAGATGAGCATGTATCTGCGTGTAAATTCACTTTAAATATAGACATTATCGATTATCTCAACATTCTAGATTAAACCAAGTGTGCGCGAGGCATTACGATGGCGAATTCAAAACTTTTAATACATATTGCGAAATGGAATACGAGAATTGTAATAGTTGGAGAAGTAAGTACTCAAAAATCAATTCCTATACTTTAAATCCTTCCTAATAAGGATTGAAATGGAATAGTTTGAATTCCCTTCAGTACTTCATATCACAGTTATCCATCTCTACAGGGCTGTTATTCTAAGGGTTCCGTTGTTTAAGGGTAAATCTTTGTCATAAATCTAATTTTCGCCTCGACCGACAGGGTCTCACACATGTAGGGCCTTGACAAATTACTCAACTTTGAGATTGACCTTAGAGTAGAGAGACCTTAATCACTACGTTTAATTTAAGCGGCAAAGTACCCATGACATTTCTCAATTTCGAGCACAGGAGATTAACCTTTATGAATACGGTATACTAACAATTGTTTTGACAATATACGTTGTAGAAATCCGGAAATTGCCTTGAGTTTCAACTAATCGATAAACATTGTCACGGACTCTAATGTCGCAAAGTACTTAAAGTATCGACCAATCGAGCGTTCGCACAAATACAAACTCCTTTGCAACTCATAATCAACTTATTCAATAAGCGATTAGGTAGCGCCAACCGTAAATATAATATTGTAGAACAAATCCATTCATACTGTTAGATCAACGAAAATTAACTTTAAAATCACAGGAAAAATTTGTTTGCGAACTCAAAAATAGTTTGTAATCGTGTGAACGCTCGTTTGATCAATGTTTTATAAAGGTACGATAGATTTTGCTTAGAAATTCAATTATTTAAGGGTGTAGTTAACTAATTGTGTGTGTGTGTAGGCAAGGTAGGCAGCGCATCCGGGGGCGTGCCAACGTTTGTCATTTTGGACTAATGTTGGCATGTATCACGGATGTCTATGGGCTCCAGTATCCACTTACCATCAGGTGGACTGTATGCTCGTCTGCCATCTTCGTCCATAAAAAAAAAAAAAAAAACAATTCTTCGATTCGGTTCCTTAAAGTTTTCTTGGTTTTTCCCGGTTCCTTAAATTTCAAATTCATTTCAAAAATTGAACGTCTGTCTCCTTGACTATCATTCGATTCGTGATGACATGCCTTCTGCACTCTGTAAAGACAAATAAAGATAATTAAATAAATTAATTTATTTAATGTTTCATACATACTTTTACTATAATAGTCAGCGATGACTATAGTTCGTATCCGTTCGTAGCCGTCTCATATCCCCCTCACGAGGGGTGGAGTTCCGCTCCTGGGCTGTGCGCCCATCGACGGAAGTTCCCTCGCTGCCCGCGCTTCATTGCGAGCAGGTCTCTGGGATGGCTTCCCAGTGATTGGGTTGCAGCTGGTGAGTCCTGTTTCTTCACGCCGCCCACGCGATCAAGCCCACCGGGTGGATTCCGCTTATGGGAAGCCCAGTAAGCGACTCGGAGCATGTGTCGGTGTCGAGTCCGGTGTTGATGGAGTCCTAAGTGAAGTTGCACCCTATTTGTGTGCGACCAGGTCGCGCGGAAAGGCCTTGTCATCTGGTGGGCGCTCATGCAGTGGCGCCAGTCCCTTGATGTGCGGGAGGCGCGACGTGTCTGCAGGTCCGTGGCAAGGCAGCCGATGAGCTCGTCCAGACTCTCGATGCTCATGACCACACTATAGTCGACGTAACATACTTACAGTCTTCGTCATACAATCGCAAATTCACCGTACTCTATTCTGTGATGTCTATAGTATATTCAATACAAAATAAATATCGGTTTCGTCATAAAATCGCAAGTACATCATACTAAATATAGTCAGTCAACATAGTACAGTGAATACAATATACAAGTCTTCACCATACAAATGCCAGTACACCCACCATATTATAGTCGGCGATGTCTATAATATAGTCAATACAACACTCCGAACATTATGGGTAGTTGAATCGAGTTGATATTACAATATTTTATCTTTGAAAAATCAAACGGTGCCTTTTGAGTACTGCCAACAGGTACCTAAAGGAGTTAAGAAAAACATTTTTTCTTTACCAAGGAATTGATAAAAGGATACTGATATCGCCCCGTACACCGAAATGCCTTTGCAAAGCCTTATCTTCAGACCTAATCGGGACCCGGAAATGTATTAAGGTGATGTTTGAAAAATACGCAACATTTGTAGATCACTAGCGACCCTTGGGCCTTAAAGAAGCTAACTTTTCAAATTCATCGCATTTCTTTTTGAAATCGAAATTGAGGAAGCGATTTGATATTGATTTTTTATTTGTTATTTATTATCAGATAATGTATTATTAATATTGGAAGTGTGGTGTCGGCTGGCTATCTCCCCTATCCCCCCCTATCGGCTGACTATCCATATCTCCCCGTGGATGTCGTGTCGCGGCGACTAAGGGATAACACAGCCGCTACCAGAAGCGCTGAGGAACCACACCACTTCTAAAAGAGTGAACTCGACAAACCGCTAAGACCATACATCCCTCATGCACAAGTCAATGTACATGAGGAGGCCTATGTCCAGCAGTATCCAGCATCTATCCAGTATTCAGCAGTATCCATCCATTAGTGCAATGCAAGGACTGGTTGCATTGCATTGCACTAATGTAATCAGTAATAGTTTTGTACCTAGCAGGGTTAAAGGCACTCCATTAGTAGTCTCTCTAAAGGGCCTCTATGTTTAGAGCGGATGTCCCCACGCAAACCTTTCAAAGGACCGGATCTTACAGACCCGCGAACTTTATACAGATACTATAACAAGAGTAACAATACCTTTACTTTGTTTGGTAAGTTCTAGGATGTAGTCTACCCAGGTGTTGATAATGATAATGTAAAAACCAGCGCTGACACTCGATGGTTCAACATTTGAACTCACCATCTCACGCATACATATCGAAGTAAGATTCTTCTAGGCATATAAAATGTGCACAATAATTTAAATTGTCCATTTGTATTTCAGAATGGAGCTTGATTAAGAACAACCGATGTTGATTGCTACGATCAATCTATCAGGCGTATAGATTTAAAATTTAAAAATCGTTCATAACTTATTTTAAAATATAGTAACTGTTTTTCATTTGTTGTCTCTATAACGGCCTATTGTTTGCACTTTGCAATGTTATTTTGCCCCAGTTTTCGTTAGGTGCGCTGTAGTTCACATTAAATATATTAATAAAATATACATTAATCTGAATATATCGTTGTATGTTTTGGTCAGTTTTGTATTTAAATAAGAATAAATTCGTATTTAATAATTTGATTTAATAATGATTGATTCTTCAGAACTATGCATATACAGTACGTCAAGGGATCGATTACCGATATTTTATGTCATACACTTATTTATATCAACAAAACATCTCCCTGCCTCCTCCTAAATCCTGCCCCACTCACTATACAAATGTACTAATACAAAGATAATATCTAAGAATATCAACCATAGAAATATGAAAATGGTAAAGGTAAATGAAAATATTGACATAACAGCCTAAAAACAGTAACCATGAAATTTAATACATACAAAAATAGTAATAATTTAATACACAAAAATTATGCAGAATTTTTCTTTTTAGAGCTTTCGAGTATGGTAAAACCTACAAAATGACAATTAAACAAAATCGATAACGGAAAGTTCAGCGCCATTAATAAATCCAGTGGGGCGGGTATGAACCAATTTTCATTTCATTTCCGTTGTGCCCCAGCGGTGGGACAGATATGGCTGGACAGACAGGAATAAACGATGTTATAAATAAAAGAACTAAAAATATTAGTTTTTCTTTTTATTTTTGGTCGCAGTTGTTGTCCTTAAAATAAGTCCAGATACCTGAAAACACAATACATATTACATTCTCCAGAAGTCTCAATCTCTGCAAAAGATTAAGAAGGTTTTGTTTTTGGATAGTTTGATATTTTATTTAAAAGAAATGAAAATTAGGTGGGGCTTAAAATCTCTCCCAAACAGATGCGATATACCGGTCTGTATTATCGCAACGCGATACTGCGGTAATTTGTATTGCGGCTTTCCACTTTTACTGCGGTGTGATATTCATCGCCCCGTGTAAGGATTCATGCGGTATAATACAAAAATATACTAAATCGCATTACCGCGTTGCGATATTACCGTCCGGTATGTCGCAGCTGTGTGGGAGAGCCTTAATAGAGTACTAGCGAAAAGACAGAGGCTATTATGATATGGTATGGTCTTGTGCCTGTGAGGGAATACATTGTGAGGAAATGATAGAGAATGAAAAAAAAATATCCACTCATAAACTAGGTATTATAGCTTGTTTTCAAGTACCAGACTATGTGCGCCGAGTGATTATATAGTATATTGTCCAGTAATATAGAAATGAACGGTAATTATATATTATTATAATTATATATTATATTAAAATATATTAAATGGTAATTATATATTATCCAGAAATCCAGAAATGCATGGTAATGGTAATTATCCATAAATCGAGAAATGTATGGTAATGGTAATTAAACATTATCTAGAAATCCAAAAATGCATGGTATTGGTAATTATACATTATCCAGAGATCCAGAAATGCACGTTAATGTTAATTCGCAGTTGTATCAATCTATGTACTATGACAATTTGAAACAGTCATAAAACAACAACAACAAGACAAATGAAACAAGTTTTTAACACCGTACAGTAGTCAGGTACAGTAATGGTGTACAAGCTGTACCATAGACAATTAAGATTAACATATTTTTGTAACTATCCCATGTAGTGTTGTTAAAATGAGCGTTGGACGCTTTAGCGTTCGTTTTAGATCTGAGCTTTTACTACAATATTTTAACACCGTCAAACATTAAAATTATGTTTTTTTAGTTAATTCCATAAAAAATTAACCCACCAGTTAAATAAAGAAGGTTTTGTTTTATTTTTGTTTGAAGGATCCGAGTCTCACGTGCGGTTTAGAACCCCTCAGCGTTCGGAGAGACGTTGCATCTCTCTGTGTGTTCTACCGCCTGTATAATGGGGAATGCTCTGAAGAATTGTTCAATATAATTCCCACCTCGGGTTTCTACAACCGCACCTCCCGTCACAGAAGTGCGGTCCATCCGCATTTCCTAGATACGGAGGTGTCGCGTACTGTTCGGTCTAAAAATTATTTTATATCGCGAACCCGTAGGCTGTGGAACGAACTGCCTCAAGAGGTCTTCCCATTAAGCTACGACATGGGGTTCTTCAAGAAAGCTGTGAATAGGATTTTGCAAGGTCGGCGGCGCGCCCGCATACCCCCTGGTGTTGCAGGTGTCCATGGGCGGCGGTAACATTTACCATCACGTGGGGCCGCTTGCTCGTCCGCCCTCTTCTCTATAATAAAAAAAAATTAACACAAATAATGGTGAAAGCGCTACAAATAGGCAACAACGGAATAAAATTAGAACAATGCTTTTTCTTGTAAGATGTTTTATAGCACAGCACTACTAGCTAGATCGAGACAGTTTGATGTCTCGAAATTGGGCAATTCTACGATCCTCTTTGAAAAGCGTATATATATTCGAATAAGCATTAGTTTCTCGCGCTATATTCGCTCAACCAGTGGAGAGAAGGATCTAAGAGAAGGTGGTATGAGAATGAATAATAATAGTCCCTAAATTCTAAACGGAGTTAAAGTAGTGCATCTGCTGTCTAGTGTTAGTACATAATGTTTGTGATAATTAAATAAAAGCGTGAGACTCCTTTTTTCGTGTTCTTCCAAAGAATATATAGATAGAAAGGCATAACACATTCTATACTGACACTGCGACACTGATATAAAAAAAAAAGAAAAAAATCCGCCCCTCATATATCCGAAAAGGAAAAATGTAAGTATATTGTCCTTGCAGTACCTATACAATTAGAACCATTTTATTGGTACCATCATAATCTGATAATCGTTTTGGATAAGAAATTTTCTTTCTTCAATTTGCCACTTTCCTTCAGTCTTCCCCACTTTGGACGAAGTCACGGCATAATGGTGTTTAGTAATAACTTAATTCTATGTTCTAGTTCCAGTAATAACAATACCCGTCAGGTGGACCGATGACTTCAACAAGTTAGCTGGTGGTGGCTGGATGAGAACAGCCGAAGATAATGTGTGGTTGGAAGCCGTGGATGAAGTCCAGCAGTGAACAGACCTATGATATGCCATGGTATGGTATTATAATAACTTAATAAAGAATTATTACGTTTTTTTTCTTTGCAGTTCTCATATTCCATATCACACAAGTTTTGGAATAATTTCCTGGGGTTGTCTTTGTCATTGCCTCCTTTTTCATCAACTCCACATACTGGTTTGCGACTGAAATAAATAAATTTATTTTATTTAACTGTCTCCAGTCTATATATACTGGATAAACGAACTTTCTCCAAAGTTCGAACCATGGATTTCTATTTATAATTCAATGTTAACACGAAAATTTTACGATAGCAAAAATATTTTTTTATTAATTTTGGTCAATATTTTCTAAGATAAAATTTCGTGGTATCAATATTCTATTCAAACTCAAATATGCTCTAATATTTGATTTTTAAGATGAAGCAATAAACATAGCATTGTTTTAAGATTACAATAAAATCTCAACATCCGGGAACCGGAACAGAACACGAGATCTTTCTTTTAGATAATTTTTTAGACACATACTCGTACAATCGTACTTGATTATTAGAATGAATTACAAAATTTGGATAATTGACTCGTAGAAATCACGATCAAACACCACGTTGGTTTTGAGGGTGCTCCGAAACGCGTCGATATACTTAGTATTCTAGTTGTGTGCTTGTTTACCATAACCAATTCTTTTCATCCGCTGTTGGACATGGGCATCCTCTTGCACATTGTTACAGATTGTGTAGTGCTTTACGGCTTTTGGCAGCGGCCTTGTTATGCCTGAGTCGCCTTTTACGACATCCACGGGATGAGATGGAGTGGTTCCATTCTAAAGACGGCTAATGCTATGCTTTACTTACTCCATCGAATAATGGATGCATCTAACGTATGCACGCATGCACACGGTAAACGTCGATTCACTGTCTGTATTGTTAAGTAATAATTCTGAATCTTTTAGTGGTTCCACATCGCCAAAAATAGAAGCTACTCCAAATAAGGCTGAAAATTGAAATAATAAGCAGAAAATAACAATCATATTAATAAATTATTTGTTTGCATCGTACAATATTGACTCTGCACGAAACAGCCAAAAGCGTCTCGAGACAGGTAAATGGTAAAACATAATGGTAAAACTGTGCTTTGAGTTTCTTTGCGGAATAAGACCCGAAACGAAGAGGTACGCCAAAGAACTAAAGTCACCGACAGAAATACCACGCTGCAGTGACGGCGGGCAGGTCATATTTACCGCACGACTAAAAACCGACGGGGTAGAGGAATCCTCGAATGGAGGCCTCGTACCCGGAAGCGTAGTGCTGGTAGCCCCCCGGCCACGTGGACCGATGACTTGAAGAAGTGCGCCAGTGGTGGTTGTTTGAAAAGAGCCGAAGATCATGTGTGGTGGTGAGCTGTGCGAGAGCCTATATCCAGTAGTGGAGGGACATAGGCCGATGGTGCAATTTTACAAAATGTCTTATGTAGCTGCTTAGACCATCTTTATTTTTTCATTCATCTGTTTATCCTTTGGTTGTCTGGAAGAGATCGCTTAAGCAATGAGATCTCTAATTGTATCTCTCCAATTAATTGTGCTAAGTATATAATGTTCATAGTATTTACGAGTATGTAATAAAGAGTACTATTATTACAAATGCGGCCCTGATGACCTTTCAAGAATCTCGGGAAGTGTGTTTAGTACAAGAACTGAAGGTTTTCAACTACGAAGAAGGTGTACCGAGCCTAAGGGCTCGCCAAAGGACCGGCGAAAGGTACGAGCTTCGGCTTAGGGCGATCCTTTGAGAAGGCCTAGGGATGTCGATATGAGACCGATTAATGGGAGAATCGATTATTTTGGTGATTATTTTAAAACCGATTTTTAAGATCGATCTGACGCAGATGAATCAATACTAGAACCACAAAAATCGAATCGTTTTTTGTGGTAAATATTATATTTTGTATTAATTTCTTTAAGTATAATATTAAGTTAAATTTTAAAGTTGTAACTATGTATATATTAGGAAGATTTTCAATAAGTGTATGTATTTGATTTGTTTATTTTCGTCTTTTAATTTATCCACTCTCCTATATATTCGTTTTCACTGATTTTTATGGCTTTTCAAGAGCATATAAAACAAAATCAAACGATTTAATTAATCGAAGATAGATCTTTCAGACACTGATTTAAACAAGAATAGTTTTGATTTGAATCGAATCGATTTTAAAATCGATTTTTTTTTCAGAAAGAATCGCCATCCCTGTGGCGGTGGGGGATTACCTGTCGGTGAGAAACACTCAGGTACATGCTTATAACTGGTAAAAATGTGGGCTGAAGGCTATATATGCTGGTATATTAGCGGCGTGGCGAAGGCGACGTACTCGTCTGCCGTGAGTTAAGAATTATGAGTTGTTTTTCTAGGCCTGTCTAAAATCACAATACCTCTTTTTCTCATCATAAATTCCAATAAATAACATATTTGTTAATAATAATTGTTGCATTTCCTGTTTCAAGACTGTGCTTCAAAATATACGTCCGGCAAGATGTTTCCAGAATAAACTTTATTATTGTGACTATAAAGTCGAAAGTGTAAAAATATAATTATAACTTATATCTTTCTTCCGTTATGTTTGTGGAATATTTCTAATACAAATAGCACTATTTTATTTATTTATACATTTCATTACACATTATGGTACAAAAGGTAAGCTTATTGCCCAAAGTCATTCTCAACGAGCCAACCTTTGGGTTGATCAGAGAGGTTCAATTGGGAGGTGAGTGAAAGACTCAAATGAGGTGGTATGGTGAATTAAATATAAAATACACATATATGTATTACTATACATACATACCTAGTATATACATATATACATAGTCTGGCCCTAAATACCGTTACAATAAAGAAAAATATATAAATTACATTTGAATTTGGAATCAGTCATTCTCATGTGAAAAATGTACGTGTAAAAATGTATGTGTTTTTTCTCATTTTGGCGTCAATCATAATTAAATGTTATGATAATAAAGTTGTGATTACGAAAATCGTATTGCTGTAATTGCATTACACAAAGTAGGCATGGAGGCTGGAGACAAATATAATTTTACATTGTTAAAACAATATTTAAAACTAAATTAAACTTTTTAAATTTAACTTTTTTTAATTAAACGTTTTAAATATTGTTAACTTAAAATTAACAATATTTAAAACTCTCCATCCGTTTGGTATTAATAGAATGTTTGTGTATTTACATTGAATTATTAATTGAACTATTGGTAGGTATTTACATTGAAATGTCCTCTGTTTGTGATAGAAAAAGGTCTGGCCATCCACGCACTATTCGTACTAAATAGACGACTAAAGCTGTGAAGGAGAGAATCCCGTCCGGAAGTAAAATATTTTATCCAGAGAGATGTACTATATATGGCACCCAGCCCCATGTCGCGTATTTTAAAAGATGATTTGAGACTTGCTGCTTACAAAAGATGCACTGGTCATTTCTTAACTGATAACTTAAAGAAAAACAGTGTTGACAAATCAAAACAACTTTTTTGACGGCATGCAATGGGAGCTCACAGACAAATCTTATTTACGGACGAGAAAATGTTCACCATTGAGGAAAATTTTAACAAGCAGATTGGTCGGGTTTATGCTAATAACTCTATAATAATCATAATCATAACGTGGTCTTTATCAGGTTTCAGTGATGGTTTGGTAGGGTGTTAGCTATCAAGGAGTGACTGAACCATATTTTTGTGAAAAAGGTATTAAAACTTCGGCTCAAGTGTATCAAGATGTGATTCTTGATAAGGTCGTAAAACCTCTTAGCAACACCCTGTTCTACAACCAGAATGGTCCTTTCAGAAAGACTCAGCTCCAGATCATAAGGCATGTTCAACACATGCGTGGCTAAAAAGGAATATTCCTGACTTCATTAGAGCTGAAGACTGGTCGTCATCCAGTCCCGATCTTAATCCGCTCGATTAGGATTTATAGTCTGTTTTAGAGAGCATGGCTATACGCCATGATAATACATTCCATAAGGGTGGCAGATACCCACCTTCCCATGAAAGGGGCGCGTTTTTCAATCGTAGACTTCGAATAAACGTTATATTTTTAAAATGCTTACCTATTGATTTCTAAAAGAACACATATTCTTGTAATAAAATGATAATGTCAAAATAAATATATCAATCTTTTCTTTGTAACAATATTTATGGCTGGACTAGGTACATACAAGCGTACACATGTGTCCTGTATATGTATGTAGACAGGGCCGTCTTAAGTCTATTCTGCGCCGGGGTGCGGGAGTGTATCCTAAGACAGTCAAACATCCTATTGTGTATCCTATGACAGTCAAATATCCTATTGTGTATCCTATGACAGTCAAATATCCTATTGTGTATCCTATGACAGTCAAATATCCTATTGTGTAATTGTTTACTATAGCGTTATATTTTTTCATTACCTTTAAAAGGTGAGCGCCCGGGGTGCACCGCACCCCTTGCACCCCCTGGTAAAGACGGCCCTGTATGTAGATACATATATAGATACATAAGAATAAGTATAATATGGTATACAATATACTATAATAAGTATACTATCTAACTTACTGATTATTTCTTAAATTAAACCTCGAACAAACAAAGATACACATAATGTTCCACAATTATGTTAAATAGTAAACACCTGAAAATACTTACCTAATAAATAATACAGAATCATATTTTTGTACATGGCGAAGCACTCGTCTTAAGAGCTACCGATAAAGTATCCATTTAATTACAGCAGCTGTAATGAGCTTATTGCATGTATGCCTAAATTACCTAGCATTATTAGTCGCTTTATATCGCCACTACGCTCGTTAATATATCAGAATACATAAAAAAAAGAGTTGTTCACATAATACTCCGTAAAAAATATAATGGACATAAGACACGGAAGACGACAGCAATACCAACTTTACAATGCATCCCGCTTAATTCTCTGAATATAACTACCCAGGGCCGGCCCTACCATAGGGCGAACGGAGCGGCCGCTCCAGGCGCCAAGACCCAGAGGGCGCTTCAGCGGTAAAGAAAAAAAATTTTTTTTCGCCTTTCGATATTTTGATTGCGAGCGTGTAGCTAGTATGTGAATGACCATTGACTGGGTATCGACACGGAGCACGTTTGTCGGTGTGGGGCGGATTACCTTGTATTCCCTGACCGGCGGCCTCGACTCAATCAAGTTGGGTTGGGGATGCTATGGCGGGGGATATGGGGTTGATGGATATCGTGTTGATGGACCGGGCGCAGTCTCGGGTATATTTAGTGGACACCACCATCCCGTATGACGGAGCCCTCGTGAAAGCTGAAACCGAGAAGAAAAGAAAATATCTCAACCTGGCGCACGAGGTCAAAATCACGTGGCACATGGCGTCGACTGAAATCATCCCAGTCATTTTATCCGTAAACGGATTAATCTCAACCAGCCTCGAGACCAACCTGAGGCGGTTGGGTTTCCGCGGCGGCTCGCTTCCGGCGAAGATGTAGAAGGCGGAATGTGGAATACCGCGCGAATAGTTCGTCGGTTTTTCTCCTTGGTGTCCTGGACCCCGGCCGACTGTGTTTTATTTGGGGGTTATACCGTCTCTCCCTCACTTTGGCTTATCGAGGAAGAGACGAGGAACCATTTAAGATGTCGTCGAGATCATTCAAGTTCCATGCTTGCACGCATAACTGGTATGTATTAGGAGCAAGCAAGGGGGCGCCATAAATGGATCTCGCTCTATCCTAAAACTTGCCTCGGGCCGGCACTGGCACCACCCCATCTCTTCCCGTGGGTGTCGTAAAAGGCGTTTAAAGGATAACAAAGCGGCTACCACAAGCCCTGAGGAACTACACCACCTAAACCTAAAAAAGTCTAAAAGGGTGGACTCGCCAACCCACTTGGCCACCGTGGCGCTTTAAGGCAATACATCTCTCATGCACATTATCTTGTCCATGTCCAGCAGTAGATAGGTACTGATAGGGCTTGTTGTATTGCATTGCATTGACACTCCTACAAAAAGTCAATAGCAAAATTCTCCCTGCACGCGAGTGACTACACGCAGCGAACGCATATTCATTTGTTATTTTTAGTACAGTGTTTGACTTTTTTCTAATAAACCACTAATTATATCATATCATTAGTCTATGTTTCTCTATTGCTGGATGTGGCTTTACTGGTCCACTATTGCTACACTGCTATGACCTTTCATAAAGCATGCCTTCGTGTGTGGATACCGGGAAATGTAAAGGGACGTAATGATTTCCAACGAGTTTTGGTCCATAATTGACCTAGTGCTGATTGGTTTCGATTTTTTTTATTCTCGGACAAGTAGGTTTTCTTTATTTTTTTTCACAGCCGAGCTAGTAATAATTTAAAGTGGAACGGGTCGGAGTTCGGGTTCATGACGTCACGAATAAATCTATAATCGCCTAGAATAGATGGGCTGGAACAATTTAACTTTCCACATTTTTAGGGATGTATACATCCCAGCAAAGAATAGACACACAATAAAAAGATCTTTCTCGACAGGTTAAACACACCACCCTAGCACGTACTGCACCACGTAAACGCGGCGCGGGCGAAGCGCGTAGACTAGGGTTACCATAATAGTGTAGGTACCGACCGAGACATTTGTCGAGAAATCAAAAATATTGCAATAAGCAAAAAAAAGTTTTAAAGAGAAATAATATATTTTTTCATAGAATCAACATGGTACAATGGCCTCATTAACAATTAAACATACTGTTAAAATAGATTAAAAAAATAGCTAACATAAATTATAGCCTGACCAAGAAAATAAAAATCCTGCGTACTGTAAATATAGAAGAAAAATCCACGTAGACTCCACGTCGACAGAAAATACCTACCGTCAGCAGATGTGGATGCTGTATTGTGTAAGATGTGAGCTGGACAACCAATGCCATTGATGTCTTTTGACACCTTCGATTGCAGTTTGTAATAAAAGTAAAAAGAAAAACAATGTAAAACTATAATTATTTTTGTTCACCGGGACATATGACGGGTCAACCGGGACCGAGGTTCTGAACCGGTGACAGGTCCCGGTGTACTGGGACGTATGGCAATCCTAACGTAGACTGCAACAGCGCGTAGAATAAAAAAAAATACTAGAAACGTACAATAAACTATGATTTTTTTTTGGAAAAACTGGTATAATTTACTCTCGATATTAAAGCTTTTGCGTTATTTCAATGACACATTGTATGATCTCAGTCATTCCATATTTACCCTAAAATAAACCTTCTTAATAACCTTTATTCGGATATGTTATTTTCCTCAAGTCTTATAAATAACTGAGGCTTGGGGAAATAAGCCATAATCTAATTACACTAAGTTCGTAACGTAGTGACTATTCATGCGAACACTTCTGAAGGCTTCTTTTGAAGTCCAAGAAAGATTAATTCGCTCTTTGCCCAAGAGAAATATGTCATTTCTTTTTAAGAAGATTTCAAAGAGCGGACACATTTCGGCAAATCAGGGGAGTCTACCTTGTCACATTGTAAACGTGTCAGTTTCCGTGTTAATGGGGAAATGTAATATTTGTTGCAGTAGCTCACTTTTTTTGTATCTCTATATTCTGTGACACATCTTCATGAAATAAATAGCACTGGCTGGAGACTGCTCGAGTAAAGGAAAACTTCAAAATTTAAAATTCTGACAACGAAAAAAAGGGGAAAATCTGAGGCGCACGACAGACGACTTTTTGTTTTGGGAGCGATCTGGGGAAGACGTTTAGAAAAAATCACACGTCTGTTCCCGGACTCAACTGTCCTGGACACGGCATCTGGCCGCTAGTCTCGCCGGCCGCCGGAGCTGTGGTCCGACGGTCTTTGAGCGCTGGTGGCTCTTGCTGGGCGCCGCCTGTTGCGCCTGGTCTCCTTCGCCCGTCTGACCGTTGATTCCGGCTGACGGTAGTGCCACTCTTCATCACTCTAGACGTGCGCTTTGCTAGGCCCCGCCAGTCCTGCAGATCTACCGTGAGTTTTTGATGCTTCGTGAATTTGGAAACAGACACTATTTTACAGACTTTATTTTCCGAACTATTTTTATCAATTGATTTTAAATTTTTGTATTAGGTTTAACTGACTAATTATAACAAGCTATTGAAACAAATCTTGCATTTCCCCATTAACACGGAAAAAGACACGTTTGCAATGTGACAACCTATTGCAGGTAAGTAGTTGAACAGCTTAGCGTTTAAAGGCTTTACATCCCTCATGCACAAGACAATGTGCATGAGCAGGCCCATGTCCAGCGGTGGATGAAGAAAGGGCTGGTTACGGTACCTAGTGGGAAGATTACGGCTTCTAGAAAAAAAATCCGATTAATTCCAGAGAACATACAGAAACGGAGTTTTGACATTGCGCCGATAAGTCGTTTACCATCAAATGTGGTTTTTGCCCTTTTCATGAATAATAAAGCAACATACAAACATTATCATGATTCACATTTTAGAAACCAATTAAGTAATAAACTGACTTATTGTTGAGTGGTTAATTAAAATTATCGTGGTTGCATTTCAGTGGTAATAAGTACCTATAATCATCGATTTGAGAATACATACTATATATACATATATGTGATACAAGCACTCTAGGGCAGCCACGTGTTCTATGTTCAGTAGCTCTCCAATTAAATAATTCATGTGTTTTGAAAATGGAACATTCTTATTACGTTCTGCTTAAGTTTCAAATTTGATTTTCTAATACACCCCTTCTCATCTGCTTGAAACCCCTAGAAGTCTCTAACCAGGTTTCATTGCTAAGATTGTATGATGTGTAATCTAGTCTACCATATTCCCATATCGATGACCTATCATGTACCAAATAGCAAGTTTATGTACGCATTTATGGTTATGATTTTAGCAGTCTATGTTAGTATGCATGTATGTTCATCTGTTATCTCATAGCTTCTAAACTACTCATCACGTACTGACAAATGAGATGTCGTTAGATTCGTCTTGATCTCTGCATAACATAGGCTTAAAATATGACGTCGCTTTAAATCCAATATAGCGGATATGAAACATGGAAATACACGTAGCAACAAAATACAGACAAATATATTGTATTAGTATCAAACGAAATTATTTAATGTGAACAATCCAAAAATATACAAATTATATTCATAAAAATGTGCCATTCCCTCGCTTAAGTTACTAAGTAGGGGCGGGCTAGAGCCAAAATTACATAGCCGTGAACCCCAAAATGGTTCAAAAGAAGTTTAAAAACTAAAACTTGTTCAAAATTCAAATTCAAAATTCTTTATTTGTATTAAACATACATGATACAAATTGGGTCCTGATTCCTAAACTAACACGTTACTTGTGTACTTGTAGCACGTTGTGGGAGGGGGAGAGTGCACGCTGCAATCCAACAGCAGCTGGGCGCGCTCGACTGGCCACGTTACCCTCTCTCAAAGAAGACTACCTTGAAATGTACTGCATTTCCTACTTTATCTTATTTCCCTAATGAACATACGTGTTTCGGGAGTGAGTCAGGTGTGCCAGAGCCCATTCATATCCTATTCCTCCTCATTTTCTCAACCCTTTCTCCAAATTCATTCCTATATCTCCAAAGGTAGGCAGCGCATCCGGGGTCGTGCCAACGTTTGTCATTTAGACTGTAAATTAAATTATTATTATATACTTTTAATTTTAAAGTATCAATAAGAACCCATGTAAGGTAAAGTTATTAATAAAACCAAAACTAGTAATATTTTTTATATTTAATTAAATTATTTTGTAAGTATTTGTTTTAAATATTTTATTGTAATTAAATTATAAACCAGCATATTTGGTAAAAATTTGTTTATATTAAATTATAAAATCTTTTTCAAAAGGAAGGCATTTTAAAGTAATTTTCTGATTTTTCTGTGCACACAGGCGGATGCTACTCATTCTAAAGATTTTGTTTCTAATTCTCGGGTTTCTTCACGCCGATATTTGAAAAATTCGTACTGATATAGAAATACAGTGGCCGGAGTGTTATTACCCCAGGAAAGTGTAGTCGAAAATCCATAGTCCTTAGTCATGATATAAAGAAGACTGTTATGGTTTTGTGAAAAGAAGTTTTCACCGTATACCTACTTTATTCACATCAACATAAAACTGATATGATTCGTCCAATATTAATTATCAATATTAACGCTGTAAGCGTTAATTGGTCAATCCAGGAACGCTCCTTCTCGTAATTGGTCAATAGGTGAAACCAGGTGACTGATAGTGAAGACATCACTTTTTTCTTAAGAGAATATAAGTCATTTTTGGTAAATGTTGCTTTCTTAATTTACTGTTATTACTTGGATTATCTACTTGCATTCTGTGGTGCCTATGTAAATATATCTACATCATCACTCATCAGCAGAGGTCGGAATTAGGTAGTGTGATTTATGTACTTCCAATGATATCATAGAGCAAAAGAATAATATGGATATTCCTCAAATCCCGGGATTTCAGTTTAAAGCGTATTAAAAATCCGATGATTTACAAAGTAATGAAATGATGTATTGTAGGTTAATGTTTGTAAATATAAAAACTGAAACTGAATATTAACGTGGGTAAATCATTAACTATTGAATAATTTTGTTTTATTTATCTTATCTCTGAGATATCGATACAACCCTAAACACCATCACGGTACCTTAAGATAGTAAATAAATATACTATTGGCAATAAACTACGGTTCGCGGGATTATTGTTCAGAAGATCCCAGAAATGTCCATGTTAATATCAACATTTCGTTGCAAGTACATAAATCACACTACCTAATACCGACCTCTGCTCATCAGTCATCAGGTGATCACACATGTTTAGCGTAATGGAAAAAAATATAGGTTATAAAAACATGTAATCATTTATTTTTATACAATTTATTTTATAAAAAAGTCACATACATATTTCGCATCGAATTCAACATCTCCTAATATTAGTACTTTGCGTTTGGGCTCAAAAACGTAAAGTACAATATTTAACTACATTAAATATTTACAATTATAGTTAATTTTTATAATCTTACATGGTCAACAAGAAACACAAATCATCGAAGGAACTTTGTACACCGTATTTTACAGTCACTGAATTGACATTAGAGTCTGCACCTTACTTCAGATGCTCTGAAGCTCGATACTGCTCGGCTCATGCTATTTACAACAAGCCTTTAGTCAGAAAATTTGGGAGCAATGAGAAGTCTTCGTATTTGCCGTCACTGTGTGTTCCAATTGCGCTAACGCTGTCAACTCCGTATCTTTCCTGTTCTTTATCCTTGTATTCTTATTCAATGGCCCTCTCTTTCGGCAGCAGCAAAGGATCTCCTCGAACTCCTTCCTGAAATTGTCATTCAACCATCCGTAGAGAAGTGGATTGGACACAGCACTCGACATTCCAAACATATGGCAGATAGCATACGTTATTGTCATCGATTTCTCGTCCAAAATTGGTTCTGTGCTGAAATCTGCTACCAAATTGAACACGTTCAACGGTAACCAGCTTATGACATAAGTTACAGCTATTGCTATTAAAATAGCTGGCGTTTTTCTGGTAGTTCTCCTTCTCCCTCGTAATCGTCTGTGAATTTGGACGTGGGCCATAACTACGAATAAAACAGGTAGTAGATACTGGAAAATTAAACTAAAGACGGAGTAAATGGCTCGGCCATTGTAGATGGGCCAGTCTTCTATGCAGAAACTTAAAGAGTCCATGCCGATTAAACCAAGTTTGTGAGTCTTGAGGCTTCGAAAGATGTAAAGAGGTGAAGCGAGGGTGAACGCTGTCACCCATATGAAGAACATGGTGACGAGGGCTCCCATCGTTTGAAGCCCAGGATGGGTTGGGTATACGATGAGCTGTGAACAAAATATGAAGTGGGTTACATACTCAAAGATACAATTTGGCGCTTTAAATAGGTACTATGATTTTGACGATGGTCCTCATGTACATGTATGTACAATAACAATATGTATGTACAGGACTTTGGAAAAGTATAAAAAAAATGAAAATTTTGGTCTACTAAACAATTTTTATCTCACCACCGTTTTCTACTTAGATAGAGGCATTTTAAAACCGTTTCAATAGTTTTGTTTGACGATTTAATTTAATACTATGAATGACGTGTCCCAATAGTTTTCTTTTATAGTAGAAGTCGCCCGGTTGGCCCACCAGATGGTAAGTGGTCGCCGCCACCTATGAACATTTTCAATACCCGGGCGATGTTGTTGCATTGCCAACCTTGCAGAATCCTATTCACAGCGCTTTCTTGAAGAGCCCCATGTGATAGCTTAGTAGATAAACCTCACTAGGCAGTTCATTTCAAAACTTTGGGTTTCGCGGTATAAAGTGTCACGAAAACCGCACTGAAAGCAGTAACTCTCTGTAGTAAAGAAGTGGGATTGATAAAAACCCGAAGCTGGTATAAAATTGAAATACTGCTCTCATATCAGAAGGTCTACATATCACTGAAGTGGATGTTCTGTTACTAGGGCATTTTGCTTTTAGGAGTATTAGCAAAGAGGGACATTTTGCGATGTAGAAGGTATGCTACTTGGCCGTTTGCGACGTAGACCTTCCGATATTATAGCAAAAAGCTCTTCAGAACTTTTCTCGTTATACAGTTTTACGGAAAAATGATTAGCCAAGATGTGTCAGGTGTTAAAGTGGTATTCCGTACTCTAAATTAACTATACACCGGTAATAAAATCGTGAACGTCATGAACATTCCAGGAATGTCCAACTACGCTACCTATTACAGTATATATTACAACTTTTTTGTTTTATAGGCGGTCCCTTATCAACTTTATTAAGTGGTGTTATCAATTCTCTAGTGTGCTGGTATTCGGTTCATTACTGCGGACTCTTGAATGATAAAGTGGATAAAATAATGGAGTTCACGCATAATATGTAGATACTTTTTGTTTAACATTTTTTGAACATATGTTTTTATTCACCCCATCCTTTCCAGAAATATTGTGAGGTGTAATGGGATGAGGAAAACTACCCGTCTCGCTATACTCCTTCGAATCCATTCCTAAATCTCCAAAGCTAGGCCACGCATCCGGGAGCGTGCCAACGTTTGTCATTCTGGACTGATGATGGCATGTATCGTGGATGTCTATGGACGACAGTATCCATTTCCCATCAGGAGGATGTTCCTATTCCTTATTTACCAAATCTTTTTCCAAATCCATTCCTAAATCTCCAAAGGTATGCAGCGTATCCGGGAGCATGCCGGTGCCGGGCGTGGGCATTTGTCGGTCTGGACAGATAGAGGATGCTCTGCGTTTGTATGAGCGACAGTGTCTACTTACCACCAGGTAGACTCTCTGCTCGATAAACAAGTGTTTTAGGAGCGTGTGGTACATGTCAGTCAGAGTTCCTTTTGCATCTCCTACCTCTCATCCTTCATCTTCTCATAATATTATCTGTTTCCATCTTTAGCAATATTTTTACTAAATCTACTCCTAATTTTTCAAAGCTAGGCGTATCTGGGGGGCATGCCGACGGTTGCCAATTTTCACAGACATATATTGGCCAGAGTCCGCTTACCACCAGGTGGACTAAATAGGTAAATAAACAGTTTGATTTTATTAGATTTAAAAAAAAAGGTAGGTAATGATGCTTTTTTTTTAGCTAGCAATTCGTCAGTAGGTCTCCGATTGGTTACTCATAAATACTCATTTGAAGTGCCTATGGTATGTCCGAAGTGCTGAAGAATGAAATATTGCCGATAACTCATTCGCATCATCTGTGTTTTATAAGGCCCGAATGTAAGTATTTATCTTTTGCGAATGCTATTATTAAGTTAACGTAAAAGGTATTTCTTGTACGAAAATTTCCAGTTGAAATAACACGTTGTAACTATGCTCTTTCGACTATTGTCTTTTATCGGACTTCTTGCTTTTAAATTCCTAAGAACTAGTTTCTCCTGGCAACTAATTCAAAGTTACGAAAGAGCATTCTGAGATTTTATTACTTCTACTGTTTTCTTTTCTAAATTTAAAATTCGCACCAAACATCAAATACATGTAGGTACTGTAACTCATTTGCTATCCATCGTTTGATTCCGAAGGACGTACTCGCATATCTCTCACACAAGCTTTTGTTTGCGCATGAGACTGAACCAATTCTATAGAGCTATTAGTGTATAGAACAACTTCAGAACCTTATTCGGTGTTTTTATAATATATTTACGTTTATTACCAATAAATTTCTGGAGAAAAAACTGGTTGGCATTCTTTCTGGAGAATTCCTACCACCTGAGCTTACTTTGGAAAGTGTGCTACAAGCGTCGTGTGATTTATTGTCATTTTCTCGCATTAATTTATCAGTGCAAGTCTTATCAGATAAGACTTGGACACCAATTGGAAATTTTTAACCAGTTTCGGTCTAAATATCTACCCGTACAAACGTTTTGTTTCTGTTTCACATGTATAAAATTAGTCAAAACGTCAATTGAAACAAAAAAGTAACACAAAAATAAAATTTTTAATTTTGAAAATATCTACAGGAAAACTAGTCGATGGCAGCAAATTTAAAGGTGGGTGAGGTTTAGGTTCTCTGGTGACAATAAAGTAGCAGGAGTCCCGCGAAACGGAACTCATTAGACCTTGTTATACTTACTGTTATCCGTACTAAGGATGATATCCTTAGTACACTTACCGGCCGAAAGTATTAGAAAGAGATCGGTCTTTAGAAAGAGACTATCGGCTAGCTTCGGTTTTGTAGAGCGTCGTCTCTGTCGTGTCCCTGTACGACGACTGACAAGTCAGCGACGTATCAGCACACGACAAAGACTACGCTCGACAAAACCGAAGCTAGCCGATCATAGCCGATGTGTATTACTTTCGGCCGAGATGTGTAATTTAAAATTATTTATTTCAGTTATTCAAAAATTGTTTTGTTGATCATGATTTACTGCCCATTTTAATACAAGCCTAACAAAACACCGGCCATAACGTATCATTTGGTAACGTCACAAATTTTGAATCGTTTGAAGAGGCCAAATGTAAACAAAATATCTTAAAATATCACTACTGTTGACTCACTAGTTCGATTGATTTTCGATAGCTCGTTTTACGTACCTAGTAAAACAGGGAAAAGCAAATAAACTTACAGTTGAAGGGATTTATGAGGAATTTTAAACAATTCAAATGAGTTTTGAATGAAATTATGAGTCATTTATGAGCTTAGAAAAATATTTATGATGAAAAAATTGGCAATTACGCTTAATTATTATATTATTTTTGACCTTCATCCAGACACTAATGGCAAAATTCCCATCGGTCATCGGTCTGTCGGCAACTATGATCTGTCCAATGTCACACCAGTATGCTTACTGTATCAGCTATATGTGGACAGTGTTCCGCGTTTGTGAATCAAGAAAAAGTCAATTTCGGGAAATCGAGCAAAAAATATTTTCTTGGAAAAATTAGCTTTAATTTTTTCTTTAATTATCGCGTACTTATAATTTTGGTACTCACTTATGCGTAGAAATGGCAAGGTTTATTTTTTTTAAATTAATGTAATGTTCATTGCCTCTAAAACTATTTATTTAAAACTATGGTCTATACAATTTATAAATGTGTGAATATTTATTTTGCAAAGATCTAAGTTAACACATTTTATTACTAATAATATCTTATTATTGTAGACATGTTCTATGTGTCTTAGAACAATTTTGCAAAATGCTATATGATAAACATAATGTCTACATTTTGAATAATTATAACGTCTAAGGAAATCAGTTTAATAAATGGATAGAAAACATGAAAATACGAACTTACTTCGTTTATCCGATGTGCAGTATATTACCAGCACATAGTACACAAATGTAGTCGAACACGCATAGTTCATTAATCTATAACTGAAATAATGGCATACAGTATTTCATAGAAACAATTTTTCCTATTTAAAAAAAAACCTGTAGATATTTTTAAAATTATATTGTATAACAAAGAATATCAAAATTTGAACTTTTTCAAATACCGCTACATAGATAAATAAAAATCCGATTTTTTGAGAGTTAACTAATAAATGCAGAACACCGTCCAATTATATACATCATTATCATCATCCACAGCTTATTTTCACCCACTGTTGAGTATAAGGCATCTTTCTTTTGTGTCACCCTCCTCAGTCCTGCGCTGTTCTCAACCATGTCCCCTCCTCAACTATCTTCACATCATTGACGCACGTTGCAGCCGGACGACCAACAACTATCTTCACATCATTGACGCACCCTGCCGCCGGACATCCAATAACTATCTTCACATCATCGACCCACCTTGCCGCCGGACCACCAACAACTATCTTCACGTCATCAACGCACCTTGCCGCCGGACGACCAACACCTCTTTTACATATTCTCAGCCATCATTTTGTTAGTATACTCCACTATCTTAGTGTCTTAGACGACGTTTGATTTATAAAGAACAACAGTTTATAAAGTCCTCTGAGCATGAGCGTTAGTGAGTTGCTGAGTCCGCTCTTGAGTATTTTAAAACGCTTTGTATGAGGTAAAATAATTTTAATCATTTCGTTCTGATTTTTATTTAGCTTCAACCGGAAGACACATCTAGGGAGCTGAAATGTATTGAAAGTTGCCCCAAATAACATATAAGTGAGTACTGTTTGAAGAGATAAGTGTGTGAGAGATAACATATAAGTGTGAGTAAGTGAGTACTTGGCAAATTGAAGATGTTATGGCCGGCCTTAAAGTACGCCTTATTTACCATTGTAAATTATATTTATCCCACGACATGTAGTTTCTGTCGAATCCGTTTCCACGAAAATTATTATCATAAGAAATCCCTTCTTCGGATTTCAATGTCGTCAGTATAGAACGGACCGTTCCCCTGCGGCCTATTTTATAAAAAGGTTTCCTGTGTAGTCGACTGTACTATCTTGTATCATAGAGTTATGACGTCAAATCAGACGAACAGACAGAACTATTTTCGCCGATATCGGAGATCACGTAAACATTGAAGGCATATTTAGACTAACTGTTAACGAGATCTTGACGGTTAAATGCTGTTCTAAATTTACTTTTACCCTTGTCTTACAGAAGACTGCCATGAAATGTACGGCATTTCCCATGTTATATTCCCTAATATACGTACGCAACGCAGCAGGACACAATACGTATAGCAGCTAATACGTGCTATACATGCTACGTGTTCACAATTATCGATATTATTTAATTATGTTAACAAGTACGAGTATCTTTTACTTGCACTTGCAATAATGTTAAAACTTTATGTGTTTGTTGTTTAATCAATCCATGTTCGTTTATTAAAGTTAAACTACGAGTAGGTATATTAGAATCCCGGTTAGGTATAATGGTGATATCACCATTATACCAGATTGATTAAAAACACAAAGTTTTAACATTATTGAAACAAGATACGGTTAAATTATACCTTGATTTACTACGTATTGATACGTATCTCAATACGTACGGTATTGAGACCGTAAACGGCTTAGAAAATTATAAAAATATACATCAAATAGTAAAACTATAAAGAAATATCGTTCCTGAGTTTTGCGACACGTGAAACTCAGATCCTGGCATAGTGAAGCGAAACGTTATTTCGTTTACATAACATTGTTTAATACCACCCTTTCTCTCAAGGAAAATCAACAATAAAATTCGCGGCCACTTAATAAAATAAACCTTTATCTTCACTCAGTTTTATTGGACCATAAACATGAGCGATCTAGAACGCATAGTATCTAATTTTGCCCTTGTTTTTAATAAGGGGCCGCCCTTAAATTCCCTATATTCCAATTTGAATCTACGAATCTTAACGGTAAGGTATAAATTGAGTATCTACATAAAAAATCAATCCATTTTCACCTGATATCTGTCCAATGCAATCGCAGTAATGGATATTGTTGAGACAAATATTGATATAGCCTGGATAGCTCCACAGGCTTTGCAGAGGCTTGGCCAATCGGGTAACGGCCAATGTTTGGTCAAAAGTTCCATTAAGGTGAGAGGTGTCCCCACACAGCAGACTAAGGCATCGGAGACAGCTAGGTTCACGATGAACATATTCCTCGCGGTCCGCATGACTGGCTTTCTTACTACCTGGAAAGAAAAGCACTTATAAAAAAAATTAGGATGTGTTCGCGCCTACTGCCATTAAAATTATAATTATGAATAGTCGAGTAGGTATAATTGCCGGAAACGTAATAATCTTTTTTTATTATGTACATTAAGTAGTACGTAAATTTTATTTGAACACAATAATTGACGATGGGAGAAAATGTATAGATGTCGTCCCAACCCACCAACAAACATACAGTTAGTGACAATGTATTTGTTATGATTTTCTATAATTAAACTGCATTATTGTACGGTCAACAGGATTCGGCAAGGTCGGCGCGCACCCGCGTGCTGTTGCACCCGCATATATATATATATGACTATATATATATATATATATATATATAGTCAATAGAACGGAATAGAACGGTCTATATGTATATATATATAGTCATATACATATACATATAGACCGTTCTATTCCAATTTGGTAAAACCATAATCAAATCTAAGGCAAACTTGCAGTCTCGATGAATCAACTAATTAAACCTTAAGGTTTGGTCATTTACCTCAGGACGCCATGTTTGTTACATTTTGGAGAAATTGGATTGGAACAGAATATATATCATGGCTCGCTCACGCTTTTGACATTAACCGCCTTAACATTAAAAGATCTATGAAATAAAATCTTTCATTTAAGTTATATCTCAAATGTGTTTGTATATGTTGACTTTTTTGGGACACTTTTATTCATCATCCTTTGTATATTGATAAATTTTTAGCTAATAAAATTGAAGATTGATAAATACACAAATACAAAATTTGATAGAGAAAACCTTCCATTTTGTTACACTGCCCATTCCATCTCCAATTATTGTAGGTGGAACATTTAGGGGGTATGCCCACGTTCGTCATTCTTGACCGATGTTGGCATATATCGTGCCTGTCCATGGGCGGTATTTACAAGGGCATTTACTTATCATCAGGTGTATAGTCTACTCGTCTGCCAACGTCTTTTGTTTTAAAAATATCATATCAAAGTAGTAATAGCCTAGGGGTCTGCTCTCATTCCTGAGGTCAGGATTGGAACTGGTGCTCAATGGAACCGATGGTCAATGGTACTTATAGCACCGGTTTCAATTTAATACTGCGGTCCAACCATGAACGAGAAACGATGAGGGATGAACTATTTTGTCGTCCGAAACACGTACATATTCCACAAGACAACGATTGAAAGACAAAGATAGAAATAATAGTTCAACGGTCTCATTGCAACCGAGAATCTTCGCTTTAGTTTTCTCGCCCAGTGACAAGAGAGCTCGCTCAGTAACACCCGCCTGCAATGACGTGACCGTCAAGTTCAATTTGTGTGCGACGGCCGAGGGTTGAGTTGTTAAATGAATTGTTTCTAACACGTCGTTCCACTCATTCCTTGTTCACGGACATAAAAATACTTCACAGATTTAATGATTGAACTATGTACTCGCTCCTGCATTGACCGCTCTTCGTTTCTCGCTCATGGTCGGACCGCAGCCTTAGTAAGGATTTTTAAATATCACTTGGAAAAACAACATTGTTTTGACCGACTAGGCAAATAACGAAAATATAGAAGTAGGCACTCAAAGACAATCCAATCATTGAAATTGATACGTTTATTGAAAATAAATTGTAAGTTCAATTTCGAAAAATAAATTCCCCTGTCATCCCATTCAGGGCAATTTAATGCGACAGTAATTGCCCTACTGCTCCATTTATTGGCAAATAGGTTTAGACATTTATCGGAATTTCTTCGTCTGACTGAGGCCTTCAAAAAGCTTGTTTTTGAAACAAATATTTTATTATTAGGTAGTGTTTATTATTAGTTATTAGGTCGTCTGCTGTGGACTGCTTTAGAATAGCACCATCCTCTCTTCCCGTGGGTTTAGTAAATGTCGACTGAGGACGTTGGAGCCGAAAGCTCCAATCGTAATGGCGACAATGAATTAGGCGAAGAGATGTGCGCAGACCAATCGTTCGTCGGCGCGACGATGTCTTCAAAGTCGCTACCACAAGCCATGAGAAACTACATCACCTCTAAAAGTGTGGCCTCGCCAACCTGCTTGGCCAGCGTGATGTATTAAGGTCTTACGTCCCATGTGTGCATGAGGAAGCCCATGTCTGGTGGTCTAAAGAAGGGCTGGTTACTGATTTTAAAACCCTTGTTCCACCGTATGTTTGCTAGACTGTACTTGCTAGTTTGTACACTCACTAAAACTAAAATGAAACATCACTTTTATGCTACTACTTAGCGTTAGTTAAATATGGAAGTTTACCTTTGATGTTTCTAAAAGACATGTAAAGTAACTGCGGATCAAAGACTTTGATGTAAGCTTTGAATTTGATGTAAATCTGTTTATACGACCATTTAATGCAGATCTACCTAATTCCTACCTCCGACCACTGAGTTTTCTTTCGTTTGGCAGTCTTAAGCCCTTGACGTTAAAAGAGGAGTCTAAAACGTTTAACGATAAGGTTCTTAATGTTTATTAGCGCTGACTTAGAGCTCAAGCGCTCAGTGCTCATTTTTACAATACTAAATAAAAAATGCGCAGAAAGAAAAATTATCATTTTTAGCGGGAACTCGAGCAGTGAAGGTTGTTTTTATTTGATTATTTAAAAAATGTATATTGTGGTTTAAAATAGTGATAATGCGCAATGTTTGTGATAAAAAAATAAAAGCATAAGACTGCATTTTTCGTGTGCTTCGAAGGAGTGCAATTCTTCTGTCCTCAGTAGACATATTGTTGCGTTACTAAGCAACTCCTAATTTACTTCAACGGAGATGTAGCCGGGGGGTTGATTTTGAAATTGTTAATTGAGGCGTGGAATTTACAAATGGGCTAAGTGCCAAAGAAGCAAAATCAAGATTTTGGCCTTTTAAAGGTGCTATGTTGGACAGCCATTCCATATCAAAGGTGCAAATTGCCTACAAAAATTTATTATAATTTTGAGATTTTTTCATAAATGGCGTTGGGTGTAAGTACTAAACTTTGTTTCTTTACAAATGGGTCGTGTGTGTATCCGATCGTAGTAAATGTCATGTCGTCTGTTTAGCTGTCTGTCGTCTATTAGCTATAATTTCATATGATATGATTTGTCTGTTATAATATGAAATATTAGAGAGCATTTTGAAAATGAGTGATTCAGGGAATAAAACTATAATAAGATAATCTTTGAAGGTACGAGGAAAGAGTTATGTTAACAGGAAAGGAAAAGTTATGCCGGCAAAAAGACCACCTTCTATGCTGGTCAGTACATTGTTATTGTTTCATCTTTAAATATTGTTTCATTTAATTTTACAACCGCTGTGTTAAGCAAATATTTTTATTGCAGAAAATATGCAAATGTAAGAACCAATGTGATACATTAGATCATGACATGAAATTGAGTTTACTTGACAAGTTCTACCGAGAAGATTTAAAAACACAAAGAACCTATTTGATGGGATTGCTGCATCTGCATAATATGATAATACGACGCCGACATGGTAATTATGATGTACCATCTGATAGTAGACGACAAGCAACTATTTCTTATGTCATGCCTAAAGGTGATGGCACATTAGTACCAGTTTGCAAAAAAACATACATTGACGTTTTTGCGGTTTCTAAAAAAGAAATAGAGACATTGATTCGCAAAAAGAAGCATGGTGACACATCATATTTTACTGACAAAAGAACTTCCCATAAAATGCCAACATATACTGAACTCGACGTGCTCCGAGTTAAAGATCACATTAATATGTTCCCACGAGATGAAAGTCATTATACAAGAGCAAAAAGCACAAAAGAATATCTTAGTCCTGATTTAAACATACATAGATATTTTAAAGCCTTCAATGAAATGCATCCTGATAAAAAAGTAACTTATAAGTTTTACAGAAAAATATTTTTGAGAGATTTTCCTAATTTAAAGTTCAAGAAAGTATGATTGCATACTTACCACAAGAATATCAAGAATTCTATAGGAATTTGTGTAATAATTTAATTATTTAATTTAATTATTACACAAATTCCTCAAATGTCGAATGCAACATAGGGGCTAAGTACTAGGACAATCATCATCATCATCATCATCTCAGCCTTTAGACGTCCACTGCTGGACATAGGCCTCCCCCATTGTCCGCCATTTAGACCTATCGGCAGCGACCTGCATCCAGCGGGTGCCCGCCACCTTTATGAGGTCGTCTGTCCATAACTAGGACAATAATAATTATTATTTTAAAATAAAGTCACTTTGCTCCAATGACATTTGTTATGGTACTTAGCCCCTATGAAAGGTAAATATCTTGCATCTTGACCCATTTCTGAATTGATTTTAAAAATAAGGTTTTTTTAAATAAAAATATGTTCAAAACTAATGTTATTGATAAGTATAGTATAAACAGTACCTGTTTAATTTAGTTTTTGATAATAGAATGCCGCAATAACATGATGACTAAGAAACTAATTCATTTTTATTTATTTCTCAATACTTGTGTTTTGGCACTTAACTCATTTGTAAATTCCAAGCCTCAATTACCAAGAAAACTCAACACTGGCACACTGTGCTAATTATGCTATTGCATGATAAGAAAAGAAAAATAACAATAATAAGGGAAAAAACATCTTTGAAATTATATGACGACCCCAGAGGTAAAGGGGTCTAAGTGACAAAATTTATGTTTTGAGATAATTGAACCAAAAGTCAACAAAATTTTGTAAGAGGGAAAGTTATTTTTTTTTTGTTTTGACCATTTTAGGCCAACACTTTGGCCATTTGCTTCTAATTAGTACTAACAATAGATTATTAAAATCACCTGTGTTACATTTATAGGTAATAAAAGGTAGATAATATGTACTTAGACCAAGCAGCTTAGACCTTAGCGCTCTAAGCAGTGTTAGCATGCACTACTAGTGGTGAAGGGGCAACACACTAGGTAGCAGCACCTGTCAGGGAAATCACTTGGATCTCCTCACCACTAAAAAGAATAGTATTTTAACAGTCTGTTACTGCATCTAACTCAATTCTTTCGAAAATGTCACTTAGACCCCTTGACCTCTGGGGTCCTCATATATGAGAAGGTAATAATACAGTAAAGACAATAATAATCCTTTCCTTGCTTGATATAGGTCACTTTCACACACGATCTTCTGTTAATTATGATTTAGGAAGCTTTGTGATATTAACTCATTAGAGCATAATTAGCATGCTAAGTCGATGAGAGGAGCGACGTGTACAACATGCCATATAAGCCATAATACATATGGGAAATAGTAGGTGATCTTCATATACGGGTTCGAAATACGCACACACAGGCGCCGGTTACAATGCGGCTCTATTTATTTATTACTATTTATTTAACACTTTATTGCACAAAGTGCAATGGGTTGGCTTTATGCTGCATGGCATTGTCTTTCAGCCAACCTTCAGGAGATGTAAGATAATAATGACGGCGGTGCAATCGAGGAATTCAACATTTTGTGATATACAAATATACATGAAAATAAAATAAGTAACATACATAGATGTCATAGTAGTTATACAATTTTTTTACATCGGTAGATAAATATCATAAATAAAAAATGTTATTTAATGAGTTCTTCTATTAAAGAAACATCTTCCAAGGGCTTGTTTTTGTGACGTGGTGCGAGTGCGTCTTAATTGAAGTATTATTAAAAATAAATGTGTAAATTAATAAAATATATAGATTCTCATACACACACTATATGAGTGCATTTAATAGTTTTGTTATTATCAAACTGAGGAGAAATATGTAGCCGCAATAAGCGCCTGTTAATTAAGGAGTTTCATCAATCTATTTTTAAGACCCAATGGGAGACAGAATAATATAAGAAAGCGATGCTACTTACATTAATACAAAGATTAACAATTTATCTAACGTAATGTAATTAATCCGGTAAAGTCAAAATAGCGATGTTTGCAAATGTACTCCTCACTTGTGCCCTCTTTAGAAAAAAACACAAGTGCATTTTGATGACATTCGAAAGCAATACAAAAAAAAATGGAGATAAATACTTTTGTTAATTTAAAATCAAGCTAGAAACTTGAAGTTTTGCATAAAACAAAATGAGTAACCATTGTTTATTGTCTTTGTTCATTTTTAATTTCCGAATGAAATGTTACTTAGGCTTTCGTTAAAAATGTTACTAATGCCTTTTTTCCTCAGTAGGGCAGAGTTGCGCTACTGTTATTTCTATGTCTTGTTATAATTCTTGACTGTAAGCTGCTTCGATTATATGCACGGTTGAGTATAATACTAATTAGGCTACGCTCAGCCCTTGCATCGGTATTCTAATGCAAATGTAATTAAACGGAAATCCTTCATTCAGTAAACGTAGATTTCAATTTCAGCTTACAGCTTCAGGATGCATAATGGAGGATATACCACAGAAAATGGAACAAATAAAATGGAAATTTCTTGAAATTCGCAGTTATTGGAAAGTCCATGTTCCCGTTTTGTGATATAGGGATTTCACGTTTAACGGAATATCTAATAAAAGCGAAGTTTATCCCCTTTCTCACTAATTATCGCTTCAATCGCTAATTATTTTATTCAATTTGTAAAATTCTATAGTATGCCATTTATTTCATCAACCAGTGTGTTAGTTAATTGACACAAAATGTGACGACAATTTCAAGCCCCGTCAAAATAAAGTATATAAATAAATACGTATTTAAAATACATAAGTATATTTAAATAAATATAAGTATATATAAATAAATATATAAGTACATAAGTATTTATAATATATAAGTATTTTATATAAATCTTACCATAATATCATCTCGGTGTTTCTTTGCGGGAGAGGATCCGAAAAGGATACATTCGCCAAAGAACTAAAGTGACCGCCACAGCTGCTAGAATCGGCATGTTGAAGTGGCAATATGCAGGTCATATTTACCGCGCTACCAAAAACCAATGGGGTAGAGGAATCCTCCAACGGAGGCTTCGTACCGAGCAGTGCAGTGTGAGATGCCCCCCGGCTAGGTGGACCTATGACTTAAAGAAATTCGTAGGTGGTGGTTGGATGAGAAGAGCCGAGGATCGTGTGTGGTGGCGAGCCTTGGGAGAGGTATATATACAGCAGTGGACAGACATAGCCTGATGATATGGTATATTGTATCATCTCATTTGAGTCTAATTTGAGTCATTCAGTTTATATGATTATTTATGAAAACAAATTTGAAATCGAATATTGCCAACAGTTTTCCTTCCTGTTCTACTTTTTGGACAATTTTTTGGAAATATTAATGAAATTCTAATTTTTCAAATTCCATAATCCCTAACCGTAATGATATTACGTAAACTAAATTATCTTTTATTCTAACTATTTTGTATTGTACTAGCAAAACCCGGCAGACGTTGTCCTGCCTGTGTATATTTATTTACCTCAATCACAAATTATTCTGTTTTGCCGTCGATATGATTTTTGAGATCGGTTGAACGGTATAGAAGTTGATGTGCTGCAGCGCCATCTAGTGGTGAGTTATAGCAAAGTCGATAGCATAAAAACCTTCTCCATGAAAAAATACATATATGTGCCAACTTTCATGGTGATCGGTCAAAAGGTATCGAAGTGTATTAACATCAGATATACCAACATTCTCTTTTATATATATAGATTTATTTATTCGAATTATTTTAGGAACAGGAATTTCCTTTATACAATTACAGGGAGATTTGAGGCTAAGTCTACGACGTTCGGTCAATTCCGATTTTCGGGAACGCGGATTTCCTAGTTACCCTTTTCTTTGTGAACAAAATGTGGTTGGGAAATAAATTCTTATTTCCATTCTATACATATAAAAAGAAATGTTCTGACTGGCTGATTCATCACCACCGACCCGATACCGATGAAGCTAGAGACATGAAATTTAGACAGTATCTTCCTTTTGTAACGTAAACACGTACTAATAAGGGATTTCTGGAAATTCAAATGCTAAGGTGGTGAAATGGGGTGTTTTGACACCCCTATGCAATATGGAATCCTATGGAAAAAATATTCAATAGTCCTATTAACCTGAAGCTTGGTATGAATATTCTACAATACACATAATTAAATAAGTATTTCATAGTTATTTTTCTTTCAAAAAATTGTCAGGGAACGATATATAACTCAAGGTCATATTTTAGAATTATAATTAAATGCAATTGAATCCACGATTGCGAATTACACTATCATTAAAAAGCAGGCTACAACATATTATAATAAGAATTAGAAGATATAAATACATGCAGAAATATGAAGACATATATTTTATATACATACACATACATACATATACATGGATAGTTAACTGAGAATAGCGGGATTGCAGCATAAAACGTTATTCAGATTAGATTTAAAAGGAGCCATAGATGGGTATTATCTAATCTCTGCAGGGAGCTTGTTCCATAGGTTTATTGCGTCTACCGCAAAATATATAAAACCGTTCCAGAGAAATATAAATTATTTTAGGGAATAAATCAAAAGTAAACCAAACATGTAAAGTTTTGTTGTTCTATCTAAAATGTTCCAAGCGCTCGTTACTCAGTACAGGTCATGCGGCGCGGGTCACCCACGTAGAGGGAGATTTAGAGAGAATAAAAGAAATAAGCAATAAGTTATGAAAAAAAATCTATTGTAAAAACTGGTAGAAACGATTCTACTCAACTTTTGCGTTAATTCAGTGATACTGTATAATATCAATGGAAAGTGTTGGAGTCATCAAAATGAAGGTATTTTACGTAAATACTTACAGAAATAACCACAAGAGCATTGCCAACGGCGCCAATCACGACCAGTATGCCATAGAAGGTGAGGAGTATTGCTCGAGTTGGATCATCTACTTTTCTGTTCTGCGAGAATTTCTCTAATAAGACATTAGGGTTCTGGATGCCTTTGGAAGCTTCTATAACCCATTTTGCAGATTCATTGAAGGTCAGGTTCATACTGGCTTCCGCCCTCTGAAACAAAGGAGATGTACATTTTATAAGGACCACAATGTACTATTATTGACAATGTCAATTTTGTTACAACATACGGTATCTAAAAACTAAACGCGTCACAAATATACATTTATAATGGTCTATATACATTTTAGAGTAGCATTTAACACCACGTTTATTTATCATTATTCCTCTAGCCTGTGTCTCTCCACTGCTGAATATACTCGTAGCCTTCCCCAAGGTCTCTCAGTTTATTTATCATTATTATCTTTTTATTTATCATTATTATCCATGAAAACTTAGTCAGTCGATTGCCGCAGAATAAGATTATTTATTATTGACTCTTTCGCATGACAAATGGATAAAGTTAACATGCAACTTGATGACTCGCTTTTAATTAAAATGAATAAACGTCACTTGACCATCATATTATCTATATAGCATGTTATTTTATCCTTGTGATACACAAAACTCACCCTTGTGTTTTAGAATATCACAGTAGCAATCAACTTTAAGGGTGGTCTACAAATCCGCGAATCTACCAAGAAAATTATTGTAAGACAAATATAATTTCCCACATTTATTCATCATTCGAAAATTTTTGACAAATTTGTTTTTGGATAAGCTTATGATTAGGGGTCGGAATTAGGTAGTGTGATTTATGTACTTGCAATGAAATGTTGATATTAACATGGTCATTTCTGGGATTGTCTGAATCCCCGGATTACCGGATCCCGGGAACCGTAATTTATTGCCAATAGTATATTTATTTGCTATCTTAAGGTACCGTGATGGTTTTTGGGGTTGTATCGATATCTCAGAGATAAGATAAATAAAATAAAATTATTCAATAGTACTTAATATATTAATGATTTACACACGTTAACATTCAGTATCAGTTTTTATATTTACAAACATTAACCTACAATTCTATCTAATCTAAATATAGGTAGCATAAAACGCTTTAAACTGAAATCCCGGGATTTGAGGAATATCCATATTGTTCTTTTGCTCTATGATATCATTGCAAGTACATAAATCACACTACCCAATTCCGACCTCTGCTTATGATTAAAAATGTAAATTCTCCTAACATCGTTTGATTTCTCAATTTTGAGTAAGGGGTATGTTATAAAACGTACATACGTTACTATAATTATTTACATAATTATAATGCCTATGCTTCTTAGGAGGGCAGTCTATGTCCTATGACTTTTTTACTAAAGTTCCCGCGTGTATAACTTCCCATTTTTCAAACACAAGGCATTATAAGGCATTCTGTAAATCTACTTTGATCGATATCTTGTGATATTTGTGAATGTAGCTGTATTATTACGGCTTCATGTCAAAGACCAATGCCGAATCACAGGACAAGGAAAGTTCATTATTAAAAGTCAACGATCTTTTACATCGCTAACGGAATAAAATGAAATAATCTCATCTCCTTTAAGGATGGATTCCTTTGAAACTGAAAATTGCTTTCTTAATAAAGTGTCAAAGGTGTAAGGATACGCTTGCAGGATGTTTGCCAACCTTTTGAGGAAGGTTCTTGTTGACATTGTCACAAAATACACACCGTCAAGCTAACAAAATGTTCTTTGTAAGCAATGTTACGTAGTGTTCTGTGAATGCGGTCGATGATTAATCCTGATATACATATATACATATATATATATATATGTATATATATGACGGTCGGTGACTTTCGTCCTTTGGTGAACCTCATCGTTTAGGATCTAATTCCGCAAATAATTGATTAAAGTACACTACATCGTCTACCTAAGATTTTATACGTGTTCTAGTGATTTATTAGTTCGATTTTCTGTTCAACTTATTTCGAGTTTTAATGATAAACACTTTCATTATTTTCTTTAGATTTCGGTCACGCAGATAAATTTTGGCCATGTGACTTAAGTGGCATACTTATTTTCTGTCATTGTATAAACATCTCGATTTAGCAGCCGCCAGCCAAATCTAAATTAATCGATAGAAGACATAAAAACAAACAAAAAATGTCCTTAGATAAAAACTATTAGATAACGGAACTATCTATGATTATCTTAGTTCAGAGACTGAAGAAGTCAAAGTTATAACTTTTTATGTCAATTATGTCCAACATAAATATCCAATGATGTCCAATTCAGATGTGATAGATATAGACAGAAGACATCAAAATAAACAAAAAAATGTTCTAAAGTAAAAATTTCTAAAACGTTTAGAAATCGAGACGACATTAAAAGTTATTATAACTTTAAACTTGATTATCTCAATTTCGAGACGTTTTTGAAGAACAACATTTTTTGTTTGTTATCGATTTATTAAGGTTTGTTTATTATTAAGGTTGGCGGCCGTTAAATAGAGAATTTTTCAAAATGTCAGAAATTAGGTTTTTTTTATGTACGAAGGCGGCAGACGAGCATACAGCCCACCCGATGGTAAGTGTATACTGCCGCCCATAGACATCTGCGATACATGCCAATATCGGTCCAAAATGACAAACGTTGGCAGGCCCCCGTATGTGCTGCCTACTTTTGGAGCTATAGGAATGAATTTGGAGAAAGGGTTGAGAAAATATGAAGGAACAGGAGCTCTGACACATCTCACTCCTTACTGAAACACGTATGTACATTAGGGAAATAAGATAAAGTGGGAAATGCATTACATTTCAAAGTAGTCTTCTGTGAGAGAGGGATAACGTGACCAGCCGAGCGCGCCCAGCGGCTGTTAGATTGCAGCGTGCACTCTCCCCCACAAAATGTTGCTAGGCTCCATAAAAAATGTCCAAACCCCTTTTCCAGTAAATTAAATTTGTCTCAGCTATCCCCTACCAAAATATGAATACGTGTAAAGACAAAAGAACTTTGTTAATAATAATGTCAGGTGATAGTAAAATTTCCTTTCTGATGGAACCCTAAAAGTTATAGCACCAATATTACTCTTGTTTATGTCCCATTACGAGCGGCGAACGTCTTCATAATTTTTATGAACTCGCCGTGAGACACTCATGGCAATGAATGACCCAATATTAGATACAATCTAAGCGTATAAGTTTAGAAGAACATAGGAAAATAAATAAAATAATAAACAATATATATATGTATATATATATATATATATATATGTATATATATATAGGTATAATAAAATCGTAACAGAGTCACATGAAATATTTTTTGGAAAAGTGATTTTTTTTGTATAGTGAAGTAGGCGGACGAGCAAGGGGTTCCATGTGATGGTAAGTGTTACCGCCGCCCATGAACACTTGCAACACCAGGGGGTATGCGGGTGCGCCGCCGTCCTTGCAAAATCCTATTTACATCTTTCTTGAAGAATCCCATATCGTAGCTCAATGGAAAGACTTCTTGAGGCAGTTCGCTCCACAGCCTACGGGTATTTTATTCGTGGGATAAAATGATTTTTGGACCGAACAGTAGGCGACACCTCTGTATCGAGGAAATAGCTATGTAGAAATAGAAATAGAGGAAATAGAAGGTAGCGGATGGACCGCATATCTGTGACGGGAGATGCAGTTGTAAAAATCCGAGATGGTAATTGAACAATTCTTCAGAGTATTACCCATTGTTCAGACGGTAGAACACACAGAGAGTTGCAACGTCTCTCCGAACGCTGAGAGGTTTTAAACCGCCCGTGAGGGTGGGATCGTCGATAATTCGAACAGCACGTCATTAGTTGGAGTCAAATGGGTCCAATTTATATTTTGGTGCATCGGCTCAGAGATGTGAGCAGCATTCCAGTCTCAGGCCTCACCTGAGGTTTGTAGAGAGTTGCCCAGGGTTGAAGTACCTACCGCTTCGCTCTGTCCAGCACACTGAACTTTTTGGGGGCCATTTTGGCTTAATTTTCCAGATGACCCCTGAATTAGACTTTGCTGGTAATGTGGACACCAAGGATCCCGATTCTCTCCGAGATCTAAAGAGGTATGCTCTGAAAGCGAGATGCTACGACAAAAGGGTCATTTTTAACGGTGAATGCACAGACTTGCGTCTTACTGGGGTTGAAATCCACTAGGTTTAGAGAACTCCAAATCGAGACTAGATCTAAAGTGTCTTCGATTTCAAACACAAGTCTGACGCGACGCTCTTTCACTTCAACCCGAGGTATGTTGGCGCGGCCCCTGTACAAGGCGTCCCCAATGCTGTCAGCTGCATAGCAACGTATTTCACTAATTTGCAACAGGTCGTTGATATGCAGAAGGAACAGAGTTGGGGATTGCAGAAGGAAGAGAGAGCCTTGCGGGACACCAGGATTAATAGACATGGTGTCGCAGCAGCTACCATTGATAACGACTTGATGCTCCGTCCAGTCAGGAAACTGGCAACTCATTCGCATAATCCCTCGGGTATCGCGAAAGATGGTAACTTGGAAAGCAGCAATTTATCAAAAGCAAAAAGGTTTTGTTTTTTGCTTTTGTAATGTCTAGAACAACAGCTAGAGCCTCGCCTCTACTCTCATTGGCGTCGGTGTGTTAAATACGCTAAAAGATCAGCAGCCGAAAGATTATGGCGAAATCCATATTGACGGTCGCTAATCAGTTGGTGATCCTTTAGATACCCAAGGAGGTGTGTGTTTATGACACGCTCCATCATTTTAGAGAGGAGGGAGGTGATAGCTATTGGCCTGTAGTTGTCCGGGTCGGTGCGGTCGCCCCTTTTGGGCAAAGGGCGAACATGAGCTACCTTCCACGCTGACGTGAAGCTTTTTGTGGAGTATAAGAGCCTAAACAGTCGCGTAAGCACCGGAGGTAACTCAGGAGCGCATAATTTGAGCACCAGTGCAGGAATACTGTTAATTAAGTGATTGCAATATAAAGTACCTATAGTATCTACGAGTATATTACAATATAGAGCTCAAAAAGACGTTTTCTCCTCTGTCTTTCCAAACGCGTATCGCTCAAAATCTACTTTACGGGTTTTAATGAAACTTGGTACAGTTAGATATAGCTTATGAGACGGGTTAATATTTACGGTATTTTTTATCCAGATAAATTATGAAGTTCCCACGGGAATCACTAGTTCATGCGCACGAAGTCGCTGCCACCGATCGTCTGACAATTATAATAATACGAGTATGCTCTACTATGTATAGTTTGTAAATTTTATTTAAAATTTGTATGTCGAAAACGGTTATGTATGTGAACGATGTATGTTTATACTACTCTACCAAATACTGTATTGTACTTCGAAGTAACAAAAATATTCTATTATAATACTCACATAGATATTTCTTGCTTATACAATGTTAAAAAACTAACATTTCTTTTTAAAAAGATATTTTTTTTATGTGAGTATGGTTCTAAATGACATTGCTGCTTCGAGCGTCTACAGATTCACTTATACATTTAAAATATGGGTATGTTATTCACCCCAACTCGCGCTGAGCTACCCATACCCATAATATCTATTAAGAAACATTGTGAAAAAGCTCGCATGTTCGAGAATTAAAAAAAAAAATTGAAGATAAGTGAATTATTGCCCCAAATCCCCTAGCGATTAACTAGGGGAGGCCTGTGTCCTGCCATTGGACCTTATAGGCTGATTCAAATTCAAATTAATGTATTTTACGTTGACAGAAACACTGCAAAAAATCCTCTATTTCTGATATCATTACATACACTACACTCTTAACGTAACGTTTATACAATAGATAACTTTATCTATCTATCTATTCTAGAATAATATACTACAGATAGTACCCGTCTTTAATTTAATCCTAGAGTTTGCGTATTCAAAACTAGGAAGTTCTCCAACTTTGCTCTACGTTCCTCGGATCTGAGTTTCGGGAAATCGCGCACAGAATTCAGATTTAGTAAATTTCACTATCGTTGCGGTTAAGGAAAACAGTGAGAGAAATCGCATGTCCGGGGCTGGAAAAAAGTCAGGGATGTACTTAAATATCCATCAATCTACACGTAATAACGAGGTAGATTACGGCCTGAAACAAAAAGTTTACGTAATAACTGACCTTGTTTCTAGTGTCTACTATTACTCGAATATTTGAAAAAATATATCTAACTTGGATAAATGATCCAACTTAGAAAAATGACTTGTACTTCTCTGATGAATAATGAACTTTGTGTTTTTATACATATAAAAGAGGATGTTGGTATATCTGATGTTAAAAGACTTCGACACCGTTTGACCGATCACCATGAATGTTGGCATATATATGTATCTTTTCACGGAGAAGGTTTCTATGCTATCGACTTTGTTGTAACTCGCCACTAGATGGCGCTGCAGCACATTAACTTCTATACCGTTCAACCGATCACCATGAAAATTGGTATACATAGGTATTTGAGCACGGAGAATATTTTTTAACTATCGACTTAGTTATAACTCGCCACTAGATGGCGCTGCAGCACATCAACTTCTATGGCAGGATAACGTCTGCGGGGTTTTGCTAGTAATATATACATTTAATAATTATTTAATTTAGTAATCGGTTGAAAATAGTTAAACATTTATGAATGGTTTCTATACATTTATTTCCGTACAAAAGTATATATTTGCTCACTTTTATTAATAAAATAATTGAATGGAGGCTGTTGTGAGTTGTAACACAGGTGAAACTTCTGAGACCAAGAGACGCCACCCAACTCAGCTAGACGGCATTTGGTATAAAAGTTCTTCCAAAGATGGATCAGTAACGTAGGAACAGAATAACAAGAAGGTCCCGCGGTCCTTCTTGACACCAGCTGTACCACAGAACTGGATCATTGGTATATTCCGCGAGCTGTACAATGTAATCACGAATCAAGGACTTTTGCTATATCTATCTATACAATGCAATGCAACCAGCCCTTTTAGTATTCACTGCTGGATATGGGACTTCTCACGAACATTGTCTCCTGCATGAGAAATGTAAAGGTCTTGAAACGCCACGCTGGCTAAGTCTCTTGGCGAGTCCGCTCTTTTAGAGGTGGCATAGTTCCTTTGGGCTTGTGGAAGCAGCTTACAGGTAGTTATCTCTTAGTCGCCTTTTACAACATCCACGGGAAGGGATGGGGTGGTGGTATCCTATAGCCGGCCAACACCACGCGGTTCATCTATACTTCATAATAAAATCGTAACAGAGCCGTGTCTGTTTTTCGAAGAATAATCATTATCAAAATAGTCTACTGGACGAATTTCATTGATTTAGAAATACTTTTTATCTAGATCTAGAAAGTTGTGGAATGAACTGCCAGCTGAGGTATTTCTGTTGCGCTACGAAACCATAAAAATCTAAATACTCGTTATTTTTTTTATGGAGAGAGGTAGCAGACGAGCAGCCAGTCCCACTTGGTGGTGAGTGGATATTCTCGCTCATGGGCATATGTGATTTATGCCAATATCAGTCCAGAATGACAGACGTTGGCACGCCCCCGAGATGCTCTGCCTACCTTTAGAGATTTGGAGAAACGTTTGGGAAAATCGGGAGGAATAGGATAGGATGGGATGGGAATTGGTTCTGGCATATCTCACTCACTATCGAAAAATTGTTTGATGACGTAATGAATAGTAGACCAATTGTATGTTGTAAATCTATTTGTTAATTAATTGGTATAAGCATACACAGTGCTTACTTTGAATACACATACTTTGAATACTGCTTCGAAACATTTTCATAGAAACATATTTTGCAGTATTCAAGTGGGAAAACCTTAATAAAAAAAAGTTATTGAAAATAAACCTCTAATGGAAAATTAAGATGAGAGATGCCAGAGTAAATCAAATACGTCAATGGAGTGGAAAATATTAACTAATAAACATTAGTTAGGCTTCTCTGAAGGCGCAACGTGTTCACAGTAAATCGAGGTAATCAGTAATGTATCTTTGTATAAACGTCTGAATGTGTGTCATGCATACAAATGAAACATGACTGCTGGATGTAGGCTGCTCTCAGAATTCATGACCACAAATGATTTTTCGCTTTTCTTATACTGGTTACTGGTGAATTTACAGAACAGAATATGAGGTATTTACAAGTATTTTGTGAATTTTCCTTATCTACTGAGGAAAATTGAATTTAAATATCCACGTTCAAACTCTCGACATATATAAGAGACATTTGGGACATATATAAGACATCTGGGGTGTAAGAGGCTTACCTACCATCTCTGGAGCCTAAGCCAACCTCACCTTCACCTCACGCCCTGCTGTCAACTAACGAGGCAATGGCGTTCCCTTTTTTGCGGTGGGAGGGTTACTCCATCGGCAAAGCTACCACCCTTCCGTCGGAGTCCGCCGCCATAATGGGGCCATATTAGCCGCGAGGCCTGCATCGTGTTCCGGCGGTGAGCAGAAGAAGCCGTCCCGAGAGAGAGATTGTTGCATGTGGAAATGAGGACCAGCGGTTGCGGGGAATTACAGACGCGCATGGGCGTGGCATGGTGGCGCGGGAATCAGGGAGACCCGGTGAAACGGTTGTCCGCTAACCGCCCGCGGGTTGTTGGGGGCCCGAACCCGGGGATCTCTCTATTTATACCAGAATATTTTATACCGCGAACCCGTAGGCTGTGGAACGAACTGCCTGAAGAGGTCTTTCCATTAAGCTACGATATGGGGTTTTTCAAGAGAGCTGTGACTATGATTTTGCAAGGTCGGCGACACGCCCGCATACCCCTTGGTGTTGCAGGTGTCCATGGGCGGCGGTAACACTTATCATCACATGGGACCGCTTGCTCGTCCGCCCATTAATCAATAAAAAAAAAAAGTACATTTTTTTAACCCTCCCCAAACCTAAATGAATTATGCGAAGAATGTTTTTATATATTGTACAAACAAGGCTTGTCAAGTATGTAACGAAATATTTTGTTACTTATAAATGTTTTATCTCTCTCCCTCCAGATATAGAATTCGCCTTAATAAGTCGTTCTCCCGGAATGAACGTGATTAATTTACTTTTCATGTATGAAGTTTATCACAGATACAATTATAGAGGAATTGCAAACTCAAAGCCACACCTTTTTTTGTGTCAGTGGTTTTTCTTTCATGACAATTTTTGTCTCATATGACAATTATATCAATATTTATTTTAAAACTATCATAATCTACATTATCATATTTAGTCCACTTAATGTAATTACTCGATGTTTTCACATATATATCTATTGAACGGAGTTAAACGCGTATGTTTACTGTTTCTATATTACTCGATGTGTCGACTGGTTCACACCAACCACGGTAAGAAAAATTACAGAGTCAGTTCGTGACTATAGTTGATGCAGCCGAACCGAAATGTCGATTAAGATAAAATGTTGTTTGGGCTATGTTTTAAAACCCATTAAGTAGATGGGACTTAGGAACGGATAATATAACAAGGACAGTGGGTTTAATCATTATAATAATAATGAATCTACCAGCCAAGGATACAATCATCTCTCGCAGCTAGGGCATGAATTCGCAATTTCGAAATTTCATAATGCCGGAATTTCGGACCGATTTTTCAGTTCCGTAACTGAGGAGGTCAATATCCAGGTCCGATATTAGAAAAAAAGCTAATTGATCTGATTTTATTGATGTCAAATTGTATTATATTTAATTGTCAAATTGTATTGTATATTTTTATTGAATTTGATCAAAAAGCTGACTATTGACGGGGCCTTTTGACTTTTTGAATTCTTTTGACTAAAAAGTGCCTTTTCTTCAAAAACTGATTTGTTTTACAATAAAACTCTCCATTCCGGAACTAGTACTGAAATTCCGGTATCTCATATCATATCCGGGGTCTCAATATCGAAATACAGTTCCAATATTACATGCCCCATTCGCAGCTCACATCGTGAACCATCGTTTGATTGGTGCCAAACGAATAACTACCAATGCTTTTCATTAGCGCTGAAGTCCGGCTAGCCGCGCGGCTAGCTAAGTAGAATTTAGATAGCAAGCTGCTAGTTCGTATTGTCTCTTAGCAAGTAATTGATCAACCTTGAGAATTACTCTTTTACGGTTTCACACAATATAATTGTTTGATACCGTTTTTCTCTTTATACTGTGCGCTTTCTAATAATATACTTTTCCAGAGCCTCCAAGTTTCTTACTTTAATTAATTTGCTATAATTGTCGCAGTAAACGGTTTTGTATAAATATAGCTATACCTAAAATTTGGTCGGTGCTGATAATGTGAAACGTGCATTGTCTAATTTCTCATTTATTACTGAATAATAATGACAATAAAGCCACTCACGAGCAACACACGGCTTTTTCCTTACAATACATTTATTATGTATACAAGGTTAAATAAAAAAATAACTGCACTCTCGTGTATACGATAACCATTTGTTTTACAGCTTTCTAAAATTCAACACACACATTTTACACAAACCACTGACTCATACCGCTCCGATATACATATATTAGCGGTTCGATTAGCAGCTGTTCATGAAGGATGTTGCCGTTCGTAGTAGCGTATACTGAGTAGTATAAAGTAACAAAGTCAGAGACTTCATTTAAAAAATGTCTTTTTTTGGAGAAAATATCAAGTTCAGAAAAAGTAGCAGGTGTTAATCTTAGGGTTATCAATTCAGTGTTAAGTGTATTTTTTATATATCCCTGTATAATTAGATAACGTTAGTTGTCTAATTGAGGAAACCCGTACGAACGAACGAACATTTTTTGATGAATGTCGCAAAGAAAGCGGAAAATAATTTAAAGATAATTATGAAGGTCATATATTGTTATTTTAATCGTAGGTATTGTATAAATAAATAAATACATGTAATAATTAAGTAAGAAATCTATACATATAATAAAATCGTAACAGGAATCGTAATCTCGGCTGAGTCTATCTATATATAGTCTGACCAAGAAAATAAAAAACCTCGCCACGATATTAGTTCTAAAACTAATAGAACTAATATTACCTTCTACCATACTGACAACACTACCTAGTTATGAAAAAAGCAAATGTGGCGCCCCCACGGCAAGTTTTTTATTTTTCTGGTCAGGCTTAACATGAAATGTTTTTTGAATGTAATACCAATAAATATAAAATATGAATGATATAGGGCCCAAAACAACAATTATTGGAATTTGGAATACGCATCACGCAAAATATACTGGACGGATTTTAATGAAATTTGGTACATATAGTTTATATACGAGTATATGCTGAGTTAACTTTTTATTCAGATTGAATATAGAGTTCCCACGGGAATCACAAGTTCCTGCGAACGAAGTCGATGGCAACACTAGTACTCCTGTAAAGTAATCAACTAGCAGTAGCGATATTTTACTTAGCGCCCAACGATTCCTTTTTCCACCTCATTTGGCTTGAATTTCGCTAACATAGTGAAATATAGTGAAACGTCTGGCATTATGCCGACGCATGGACAAATGACGTCACTATTTTATAAGCCCTACACAATGCTTCGGATGCCATAATTTCAGCCTTTTTATCTCTTGTTAATACATCCACCATAGAGTTTTATCACCCCTATATGATATAAAACATTTTATTGCGTTCGGTGCAAAATTGCGGGGAATTTTTATACTTATAGTTTTTTTTAATATGGGTGTGATTACGGACAAATTTTCTAGCGTGTAAGCTATAGATTTTATTTTAAATTAACGTTAACCTTTGGAGCTTTGCAGGTTAGTTGTAATTCAGAAGGGTCACTATAGATCTTTGGGTTTTCGTGACGCTATTCGTGGGGCATAAAGGTTTAAGTAAACGGCAACCAGCTCTTGAATTCAGCAACTACATGCGGCTCCCGATGAATATTGTCTTGTGTATGGCCTTAAAACGCCATTCTTGGTTGGCGAGATCACTGTTTTTGTGGTGGAATAGTTCTTTAAGGCTTGTGGTAGCGGCTTTGATATACCTTAGTCGCGTTTTACCCCGTATTCCCCAGCGGGGAGAGAAGAGGTTGGGCTATTCTAATGTCGGCCAACACCGCACGGCCTAACATAAAGGTTCAAGTAACCCTGTTTTAATATAATTGTTTAAACTTTTGTGTATAATTGAACACCCTGGCTTTATGTATCTTTATGTACCATCTTTATGTATTTTAAATATTATATACAAAATAATGTAATTTCATTCCCTTGTTAGTGTCACATTGTCGCGTTTCCCCAGTGGGAGAGCTAAATTACGGGGGTACGATTTGTACTACAAAGGAAAGAGGCAAGATTTGTTTCAATAGGTTGTTATATTTAGTCAGTTAAACCTAATACGAAAATTTAAGATCAATTTATAAAATTAGTTCGGAAAATAAAGTCTGCAAAATAGTGTCTGTTACCAAATTCACGAAGCCCCAAAAAAACTCACGGTCAAGCTGCAGGAGAGGGGACGCTTAGCAGGGCACACACCCAGAGTGATGAAAAGCGGCATTACCGCCAGCCGGAAACAGCGGTCAGACGGGCGATGGAGACCAGGCGCAACAGGCGGCGCCCAGCAAGAGCACGAGCGCCCAAAAAGCGTCGGACCAGGGCTCTGGCGGCCGGCGAGAGTAGCGAGCCAGATGTTGTGTCCAGGACAGTTGAGTCCCAGAACAGGCGTGTGACTTTCTCGAAACGTCTTCCCCAGATCGATTCCAAAACAAAAACTCGTCTGTAGTGAGCCTTAGATTTTCCTCTTTTTTTCGTTGTCAGAATTTCAATTTTCCTTGAAGTTCCTCTCCACTTTGCCATTACGATGATATTGGTGAATTATATTTATATCATGCCATAACATTAGCCTATGTCTCTCCACTGTTGGATATAGGCTTCTCCCAGGACCTCCACTACATACTGTCTTCCTCTCTTCTCATTCAGCTACTACCGGCGATTTTCTTCAAATCATCAGTCCACCTGGTTGGAGAGAGTCCCACGCTACTTTTCCCGGTTCGTGGTATCCATTCAACAACTCAACTATTCCATCGGTTACCGGTTATAAGACAAATTGTAGGAGGAGAGTGCATGCTGCATTCCCACAGCCGCTGGGCGTACTCGACTGGCCACGTTACCCCTCTCTCACAGAATACTACCTTGCAATGTACTGCATTTCCTACTTTATCGTATTTCCGAAAGCGACTTCATGATATGAAGTTGAGTGAGATTAATCTGTGTGAATGCGGCATGGCAGATGAGGACTTGTACCATGTGCTATGGTCCTATCCTCTATACGAGGAGGATTGACATTAGTATTGAATGCTAAAGGGGAATTACACGGCAGGAGGAGGGACCGGTATACTACTGCGATCTCGTATCCTCAGATGGGAACTTCCAGAAGCTGAGAGACTTTGCACACCGCTGACACAGGAAACGAGCCCAAAAGAGCTGCTCGGCGCTGAAGTCACGTAATGTGGAGTAGAATATCCCCAGAAAAGGGAGAGTGGCTAAGGGACACTGGAAAAGAAATTACTTGTAGAGAGGAAGAACAGATAAGCACCGGAACATAGCCCTTAGCAGGCGAGCATGTACCTCCCAACGATTTGATCCGTATAACCAAAAGTTTACCATTACCAGGTACCATTTACCACTGTAAATGCTCGTCTACCGCCTTTTATATAGAGAATATATAATAAATAATCGAATACAAGCTTATACCTACATATTTTTTTCACTGAGTCAGCATATTGAAATGTCGGAGTTGCAATAACTAGGTCAAATGCTTCAGTTGAACTACTTCGGTATTAAGTTGGGGCTACAAGTGAAATGGAGACTATTAATAATTAATAAATAACTACTATTACTATTGGTATGGTGTCAGTCGGTTTTAGAATTGCACCACTCCACCCCGTCCCGTGGGTTTAGTAAAAGTCGACTAAGGGGTTAAAAAAACCGCAATCACCGCAAAGAACTAGAGAGGACACTGGCTAACTCGCTTGGCCAGCGAGGCGTTTTCAGGCCATATATCCTCATGACATAGTGATTGAGAAGACCCATGTTCATCAGTGGATGATACAGGGGCTGGTGACGGTTACTACTTCTTTCAGTCTGTTTCTCTCCACTGCTCCACGTCTACGAAGGCTCACCATTACACACAGTCTTCCGCACTTCTCAATCGTTACCAGTAAACTTTCTAAGTCACCCTATCCACGTCACGAGTTCCCACGCGTTCACGTTTCAGCCTGCTGACCCTTCGAGTTAGTCTTGGCGATCGAGGCGAAGATCTTCGAGGCGATCTTGGCTATTTTTTCTTGGCTTCCTACTCAAAAACGATTTGTTGGGATTAATTGATAAGGTATTTTTTATGCACACAACAAGATTAATTTGATGGTAAAAACGGATACATCTAGTTGTAGCCGTTATGAAAAAGGCTGCTATTTCTAGCCCAATATGACAGGCTGCGCGTAGACGGCTAGACCCAGTTGTAGCTACACTTTGTGTAGCCACGACATATATAGGTATATTCATTTATTTAATTCCGTCATATCCATAGATTTGTTAGTAAATGAGAATTAATTTAAAATGAAATTAAAAAAATAACCTTAAATTAAGTACTTAACATTAACATTATTGTGTCTAGGAGGGACAGTCGGTCTCGGCCGCAAACATATATCTGATATATGAAATTCATATTTACATTTGTTTTTTCTTTGTGGCTCAATCTTTTAATACCGACCTATCAATTCACATAAGCCGCATTGCGCGAAAATGTAATTGTTTGTTCTGTGTCTTTCGATCCTCCCAGAAACTGAATTTCGATACAATATCCAATCATGTCCCTTTTACGGAGTACGAACTTAGTTTCATCACAGAGGCTTTGTGCTCTTTGATCCAAAGTTAGATTTGTGTAGATCCGTTTTTTAAAATGTATTCTTTTACATTTATAATTATTATCAATCCAAATTTCATATTTCTAGCTTCAGCTGTTTCGGCTCGACGTTCATGATTCGACGTTAGTCAGAACATTTCTCTTTACTTACTCTATTTACTTCAGGCAAAAACAATTTTAAAACTCAATATAGGGCACTAAGCTTTGTGCTGTCCGTTGTCCCTCGGATGTTGTCCTCGGATACACTGGAAGACTACACTCTTCGGCCAGAAGACGTAGAAATTCTCTACGTCGTGTGACAGGACTCGCACGAAAAACGACTTAAAATTGACATTGTGGCGCGACTCCAGCAGCACGCCTTTCGCTTTGATCTCAATATACTCCGCTGGATTTTGCAATTTAGTGGAGTAATGCGGGCGGAACGCATACAACAATGTAGTCGGTGTAACAACTCGCAGCAAGAAATACACCCATACTACGAGTAGACTCATTATTTCTCGATAATGATAATGATACATACATATATATGTATGTATCATTATCATTATACATACATAGATAGATTCAGTAGTAGTCCGAATAGAAATTCACAAAATTCGGCGCAAATAAACATTGGCTTATACAACTTTACTTGAATAAACCCCAACTGTTTACATAAGATCATACCTTTGCAGAAATATCACGACTGACTTCATCCTGATATACTTGTATCACTTTATATAATAATATACAAAGCGAAATATCTTCCTCTTTGTTTGTTTAATTTTGGTAATTTATTTCTGGGGTTCACATTTGTATTTAATGTGGAATTTGTTACTCTCTTCGAAAACCTACTGTAATCGTTCATCAGTGCCTGGTTGACCAAATGGTTGCCTGCTTCATCAATAAATCTGAAACTCTATTCTGAAACTCTCTACCTAATAAACATTATGTATTAAATTTAAACAAGACCATGAAATCGAACATTATGCTGAAAATTTGGTTCCGTCTGAAAATCAGCGCTGTATGCTGTTTGTACGGTATACAGCTTGTGCTGAGACGGATACCCTTTCGACACACATCGGACCGCACAGTTTTATCGCCAATTTTTAATTTCATTTTTTTTTTTTTTTTTTTTTTTTTTTTTTTTTTTTTTTTTTAAGGTCGCTGAAACATCTAGGTCATTAGCGACCTCTGTATGTATACATTATATCAACTTATAATACTTAATTAGTTTAAGATATTCTATGGTTGCTTCTACTTTGTTTAAACATTCTTTTAAAGATTTGGGAAGGTTAACTTGCAATCGTTCTGTATTGTACATTGGACATTCAATAAGTAAATGTTTCACAGATAAATCAATGTCACACCTTGTACATTTCTTTTTATTGTCCTTAGTAATAAGGTGGACGTGAGTTACGTTGCAATGTCCTATTCTCAACCTATTAAATACAATCTGGTCTTTCCTATTATTACAGGTAGTCTTATTTTTGTCAAAAATTGATTGCCTTATCTCATATAATTTACTATTATTATTTATTACCCAACAGTTGTTCCATAGTCTTTTTACATTATGTTTAAGATATTTTTTAAGGTCTTGAACGTTGGCAGTAATGTAATCGCACTGTTCCCTCCTCGTAGCTTCTTTAGCTTCGGCGTCCGCTTTTTCGTTCCCGAGGATGCCTTGATGACTAGGTATCCAGAATAATTTTATAATGTAATTATTGTTAGTTAGATTAATTAAATTTTCTTTTATTGAATTTATTAGTGAATCTTTGTTGAGCGTATTTAAAGTTGCCATGAGGGATGACATTGAGTCAGAAAAAATAATATGTTGTTTTGTACTTGAGTTCTTCCTAATTATTTCTAGACATTTCAGGATAGCAACAGCTTCACATGTAAAGATAGATGAATAATCCTGTAGCCTGAATTTATAACTGTTGTTTTCAGACACGATGGCACATCCAGTTTTACCATCAAGAACTGACCCGTCGGTATAATACTGTTTGGACTCTCGATATTTTTGTATGATTTCATAAAAAAGGTTTTTATAAATATAATCAGGGGTAGTGTCTCGAGGGTTGTTATAAGCTAATTCCAAATTAATTGGGAGTTCTGTTTTATTCCATGGTGGGGTTTGGGGGTGCTTACGCTCAAAAACAGGAGGGAGTTTCAAATTAATTTCTTTTATATATTTTTTAACTCTTAGTCTTAGGGGTAAGGAAAGGGTAGGTCTAAGTTGATATTCCATATCAGACGATCCCGGAGATTTTAAGATAAATGAGTCCTTATTGTTAGCTATATGTTTGATGGCATATGTTAGACATAATTCCTTTCTCCTTAACATTAGAGGCATTTCGTCAGCTTCGACAAGAATACTGTTTATTGGGCTAGTTTTGAAGGCTCCTAAACTTAATCTTAAGCAGGTATTATGAATACATTCCAAAAGTTTTAAAATAGTAGGAGAAGCAGAGTCATATATAATAGAACCGTAATCTATTTTTTGTAAAATTAGTGCTTTATAAGTGTTTTTAATGCATTTACTGTCTGAACCCCAATTAGTGGATGATAAAATTTTAATGACATTCATTCTATTATAACATTCAGACTTTAATTTTTTTATGTGTGTAACCCAGTTCATTTTTGGATCAAAGGTTAAACCTAGAATTTTAAGTGTGTGTACTTCTCTAATTTTATGATTATTAATGGTTAGGTTAATTGATTCTTTATTTTTGCTATTAGATAGCACCATAGTCTCAGTTTTTGTTTCTGAAAATTTAAATCCAGTGTGCCTGCACCATTCACTTAATTTATCCAAGGTATTTTGTAAGTGTTTTTCAGTAGGTTTAACATTATTACCGCTACATAATATTGTCAAATCGTCTGCGAATAAATAGCCCTTCACTGGTCTCTCTATAACATCCAGAATATTGTTAATCGATATTAGGAAGAGGATAACACTCAAGACTGATCCTTGTGGTAGTCCGTTTTCTGTTTGAAGTGGGTCAGATAAGATGTTATCAATCTGGACCTGTATAGTTCTATTTGCTAAAAAATTTATAACAAAAGCAAGGAGGTTGCCTTTTAAGTTATACTGTTGTAGAAGTAAAATAACCCTGTGTTTCCACACCATTTCATAAGCTTTCTCCAAATCCAGTGCTACTACTACAACCTTATTTTTATTTGCAAAGGAAGTTTGTATTTCATTTTCTAAGTAAGATAAATGATCTAAGGTTGACCTGAACTGCCTAAATCCGAACTGGAATGTTGATATTAATTGGTTATGTTCTAGATACCATCTTAATCTATTGCTTATGATTTTTTCTAACAATTTGCATAGGTTACAAGTAAGGGATATAGGCCTATAGTTTGATGGCGAAGTAGCAGTTTTGCCTGGTTTTAAGATAGGTATAACAATAGCCTCTCTCCACTGATCAGGGAATACTTGATTTAACCAGATGTAGTTATAGATGTCTATAAGACGTTCAAGAGCCCAGGGAGGTAATTTTTTGATCATGGTATTCGATATATTGTCAGGACCCGGACTTGATGAACCTAGTTGGTGTATTACTTGTTCAAGTTCATGTAGGGTGATATTTTCGTTAATTGGGTTACTATTGTCTTGTAGATGATTAGTTACGTCGTTAGTCCTTTCTATTTGGTTTTTGTATCCTAAAAAGTCTTGATTGTAATTACTAGAACTAGAGTTTGCTACAAAAGCTTTCGCTAATAAATCGGCGTTGATTTTAGGATTACAGCTTAAAACTCCTTCATTATTGTTTAAGGTTATTGTTTGTTTTTTTCTTCTATGTCCCTTTATAGAATTAATTTTTTGCCATATAGTCCCTAAGGGTGTGTAGCTATTTATTGATGTAATGAAATTTTCCCAACTTTTCTTTCTGTTTTCTTTGAATAATCTTCTAGTTTTGGCTCTTTTTTTTCGATATTCTATTTTCAGTAATTCTTGTTCTTGATTTGGATGTTCATCGGGTTGGTTTTTTCTTTTTTCCTTCATAACCTTTCTATATGCTTTTTTAGTTTCTTTTAGCGATGTAGCACATTCTTCGTTCCACCATGGGACTTGTTTCTTTTTTAATTTTCCAGTGGTTTTTGGTATACTTTTTTTAGCTGAATTTATTATTATTTCATTAAATTCGTCTACTATATCGTTAACAATTATTCTCTCGGATATGTTTAGTTTATCTAATTGTTTAATCTTACATTCTATATCATGTTGGAAGTTGGACCAATTAGCATTTTGATATTTCCAATATTGTGCGGTATTGTGCACAGTTGAACTCAAGTCTATTTGTGTCGTAATAATAATAGGGAAGTGATCGCTATCATAAAGATCTTCTAGTGCATTCCAGTCGAAATAAGTGGATATACTTCGTGAAGCAAAAGATAAATCGATATTGCTGGTGCGACCGTTACTACTATTAAAATGTGTAGGTTGTTGAGAATTAAGGAGGATAATATTATCATCACTGTCCAACCAATTAGCAATTACTTTACCTCTTAGATCACAATGATTTGAACCCCAATAAAAGTGATGAGCGTTTAGATCTCCCATTATAATAAAGGGTGTTGGGAGCTGCCTCAGTAAACAATTTAAATCATTTTCACTAAAAGAACAACTGTTAGGTAGGTATATGTTACACAATGTGATAGACAGAGGGAATTTTATTCTTATCGCTATTACTTCTAAGGGACTATTAATATTAATCATTTCAGGAAATGTATGGGACTTAATATAAGTGGCTACGCCACCACTAGCTATACTGCCATGTGTGCGGTTTTTATAAAAGTTGTCATAATTTTTTAACTTGCAACAGTAATTATTTTTAAAGTTAGTTTCTTGTATACAAAAACATAAAGGGTTAATCTCATTTAGTAAAAGTTGTATATGTTCAAATCTAGCGTGAAAACCGTTAACATTCCACTGAATAATTTTCATAATAATAGATATAATATATCTAACTTATATAACTAAAGATAGAATAAAGAATATATATATATATATATATATTTATATATATATATATATAAGAAAAATATATATATTTAATTTAAATGGTATTCCCTGTTTTTATGTCCTGGAGTTTTCTAGCAAATCTGGCACATCTATTTTTAAGGTTTTTATTCATCTTGGGATGCAGGTGTAGGCACATGTCAATTAATTCATCAATATTATCTGTGTAGTCGTTAATCACTTCTTGGATATTTTGTTTATTACGGGCTTTATCTAAGAGGCTGATGAATTGATCCAATGTCAAGGGAAGGGGGTGCTGGGATTCTTTTACTTCCACCTTGATATCATTCCAAACTTGTTCTTCTGATCTATTATCCATGGTTTTCGATTTCTTTTTGACGGACTTAACCTTAGACGGCTCTTCTTCAACGGAGTAATTACTGTCGGTATCTTCTGTGTAATCACTTACTGGCGGGCTTTCGTCCATAATAAGATCAGTGTGATTTTGATCGAGTTTTGATTGGGCGGATGTGGAGCTTGAGAGAAGTCGTTTAATGCCTTTATTGTGTTCTAATTTATTGCGGGAAGGGTTGACGTTTTGAGCTTGTGGTTTTTCGAATTCGATTGTAGGGTAGTTTGAAATATCTTTACTTACTTGTATATTATTTGGTGACGGTGTAGAATTTGTGAGTTTATTTTGTGGGCAATATTTTGCAGAATGACCCGTTCCATTGCATACAAAACATTTCATTGATTCGTTTGTGATGTAAATCCAGTAGTTGGTGTCATCGTAATTAATTTGCATCGATTCTGGTAGTATTTTTTCATTCTCTGGGGACACGTATAGTTGGCGTCGAAAACTCATAATATGTGAAAAACCAAGGTCAGGAATTCCTACTTTCATGAACGTAATTGGCGATAGAATCTTCACATTCATCTGATTAAATTTTTCTTCAATCACTTCGTTTGGAATAATGGGACATACGTTGGATAAAACAATTCGTTTGTTTTTTGTGATTAATGGTCGGATTTCCAGTAGGTGGTCTTTGACTTTGATCTTTTTCACTATATCAGTAAGTTCATCGGCTGTTTGTTTCGAATCCATGTAAACACATATTCTTGAATTGGCTATGCGTGAAATAAAACGAATTGATGATGGTTTGGTAACTGTGGAGAGGGATAATAAGTAGTCTCGTATTACGAGTCCATCTATAGAATCTATAACTATAGCTTGGTCCTTCCTTGGGTGTGTGGTTTTAGAGGTCACTTTGGCGTAACTTACATTGGGGGTAAGGTTTTCCATGGTGGTGTGAGGTGCTCCTGTGACCAGGAGCACCCTTTTTATTGACTGTTTGGTAAGGTAAAACTTCCGTCACAATAATTTTTATTAGTTGACTCGCGACGCGGCGATAACACGCGTGAACCGAACGGCGGCCGAACGTGAACAATTTCATTTTTTTTGTTTGTTTGCATAAGTACGTTTAATTTTTTTTTAGAATAAGTCATTGTCTTATTATTGCGATCACTTGTGTGTGTGAAATAAAAATTTCTATCTATCTATAAAATAGATCTCATTTAGTACAACTTATTAGTTTAGTAAATGCACAATTCATTTCATTAGTATGTTAAATTTGTAATACAATATATTGTAAAGACGGATTTTTTATTCGAGTCAGGGATGTGACATGTAGAACTGTCACAGTGTAATTTGTACGGAGGTGACACTTCAGTGACAGTTCTACATGAACTGTCGAATAAAAAATCCGAGTTTAAATTATATTTTCTAATAAATATTCGTGAATGGCAGAGTTATTCTTATGTTTAAAAATAAAATAAAAATTCTTTTCAGTAAAATTTGCAATCGTTAATATTTATGGTACTTTCCCTCAATCCCTCTTTAGGATATTTTTATTATAAGTACATAATATATATATATATATATATATACATCTTAATATTAATCTCATGATTAATTATAAGTCTTAATATTAATCCCTATACAAGAAGAATAAAAATAACCAGCACGTGATTTGGTTCTTATATCAATAGTTTTTATATTACATGATACACTTCTGTTGATAAAGTGATGTTAACAAAGAATAAATGCTTGTTTAGTATATATTCTTCATACATTAGAGACAGGAGTGTACTAATGTAATTAGAAATGTAATAAATAATATTGTTTTCCTGTTAGCAACAGGAACACAGGTTGGATAAATATAAGAGAAAATTATACGACACGTTGGGTTACCATCAAAACAAAATCAAACAAAACAAACAAAAATATAGCGAAACTAAATCTCAGATTCAGAAAATGTATATTCTATGTTTTACTCGTACTTACAGTAGTATTTGTTACAGTAGGGAACGGAGTATGATCGATTTGAAAAATAATATAATAAACTGTTAAATATTAAGATAAGACAAAGAATAAAAAACAGAGATGTTAAGCTAACAATCAGAAGACTTAAGTGGAAATGCGGTGGTCACTCCTGAAGAAGAAGGGACGATGGTCAAGCAGAATAACAGAATGATATCCAAGAGATGGTAAAAGATCAAAAGGCAGACAAATGAAAATATGGAGCGATGAAACGACTAATCAAATGGCTGGTGGTACCTGGAGTAGGATTGCTAAGAATAGGAAAGAATAAAGAAAAAAATAGAGGAGCGTTCGTATCCCTAATACCCTCTAAAACAAACCTATGTAAATTCTCGCCACCAAATCGTTTTCTGAATATATATATATTTATAATGAGTTGAATTCTCATGACATCGACATCTTTTATGATTTTTTGGCAAGTTTTAAACGTAATTTATATAAATTGTATGGGTAATGTAGCTTCTCTTTTCGTATTTGCTCAACTAAATTGTGTAATGTACTTAATAATAAATTGTAATTTATAATTTTTATTTATTTATATTTATACTAATCTAAATTCTAATGTGATTATATTTTATGGCATATTTTATGTTAGCGCGGTATACACATGTTACATAATATATTGTATGTAGGTAGAATTATAAGTGCTCAGCAATTTTTTATAGTAAAAGTCAGCAGACGGCCATACAGTCCATCTGATGGTGATTGAATACTGTCGTCCATAGACATCCGCTATATATGCCAACAGCAGTCCAGAATGACAAACGTTTGGCCTACCTTTGAAGACACAGAAAGGGATTTGGAGAAAGGCTTGAGAAAACAGGATGGGATAGGAATGGGCTGAGATATACCAGAGTATATCTCACCAGTACCGAAACACGCACGTACATTGGGGAAATAAGATAGAATGGAAAATGCAGTATATTTCAAGGTAGTCTTCTGTGAGAGAGAGGTAACGTGGCCTATCTAGCGTGCCCAGCGGCTGTGGGAATGCAGCATGCACTCTCCCCCTCCAGAATTTGTAAATGCTGTTTGTTTATCTTAAATAAACAAATACCTAATGAAAGCTATAATAATTTATGGAGTCTTTATTACTCAATACCCTAATGGCCTTCTGCGAAGTAACGTTTGGTCCCATAAATAATTTATTACACAGTTTATAAACATTATCGTGCAAAAGGCGAGCTTAATGCCTTAAGGCATTCTCTCGGTCAACCTTTGGGTTGATCAGAGAGGTTCATTGAAATTGGCACCATGCCAGAAATATTTATATGAGATGGTAATTAAAACATGACTCTCCCCGTTATGACCTACGCTTGCGAAACATGGCGGCTAAATTGCAGGGGCTACACACAAGCTTAAAGTGGCACAGAAAGCCATGGATCTACGCCAGGAGTATCATTACGCGACCGGATACGAAACGAAATCATTCGCAAATGCACCAACGTAATCGATATAGGGAACCGTGTTGTCGTCGATAGGACGGTAGATGGAGCTAAAGACCTCTGACAGGGAAACGAAATAGAAAGAGCCCGCCGAATAATTAGTCCCGTGGCTTAAAAAACCTCGCACATTTAACCTGGTCCAGAGAAACCACAGAAAGTTCCAGGTGGAGGAATCGTGGAGAGGCATACGTTTAGCAGTGAACGAAAACAAAGAAGAAAGATAAAAAAATATGTTAAATAGACGACATGTATACGAGTATACGTACCTCTACATGCATACGTGGAGACGTACATAGATAGTACGATAGCACGTAGACGTACTTTATTTTATTATAATTATTATAATATATATACTAACATTTACATAAATCACACATAATAGAAAATGATTGATGATTAGGCACAAAAGATGATTAGACAGTGTCTGCTTCAAGGAGGTGTTCTTTAAGTTATCTCTTGAAAATAACTCGGGTTTTGCTTTTATAATCAATACAGGCAGCGAGTTCCTGAGTCAAGTGGCCTATGTATTTACTATGATTATATTTGTTGCTACAATGTGTCACTGAGATAATATAAGAGCTGAAAATTCGTTCTTTGGTATCGAGAGTAGAATCGATTCCTCCAGTTATTAAAATAAGTTTTTTTTTCATAACTATTCATAGCTCATTTCTAGTATATTTTTTAATCTACGCGCGTCGGCCCCGTCCGGTTTCTATCCTGTACTGAGTATTGAACGCTACGAACGCTTTAGATAGAACAACAAAATTTTACATGTTTGTAATTTTTAATTTATTCCCTAAAGTTCATTTATGATTAGAACGATTTAATATATTTAAGTTAGTTGACCGGTTTCAGGTATTACGTTATTTTGACTGTGACGCGTTGTATATTTTTCACTAACTTCTGTTCTCTACTACGCCTGCATAAGGCCCATGTCCTATAACTGGAGAGCTGGCGAGCTGCGAGAAATACGGCCTGCGAGAAATACTGCGACCTTCTCTTATGAGACCGACTACGTTTTCAAATTTGCGTAACCAGTTTTGATGAAAATACATTAAAACATGGTCCTTAGATCCTTAGGTTAAGTCTAATACAGCCGCTGGGCGCACTCGACTGGTCACGTTACCCCTCTCTTGATGAAGACTGCCTTGAAATATACTTCATTTCCTACTTTATCGCATTTCCCCAATGTACATACGTATTTCGGTAGTGAGTGAGATATGCCAGAGCCCATTCCCATCCCATCGTATCCTATCCCTCCCCATTTTCCCAAGCCTTTCTTCCAGCCCATTCCTTAATCCGCCACGGTAGGCATCCGGGGGCGTGCCAACGTTTGTCATTTTGGACTGAACGTGGCTTGTATCGCGGATGTCCATGGGCTACAGTTTCCACTTACCATCATGTGGACTGTATGCACTTTTGCCGACTTTTTCTATAAAAAATACTCAAAAGTTATACCTACTCCATTTCTCGTCATATATTAATCTGTTGTTCGCTGTCTTATTGAGTCATAATCCCGGGTTTACTGTAAGGAGACCGCAATTTACTTTCTAAGGCATTGCCCTAAGCCTATAAGCTAGCAATACAACTAGTACCATATACAAAAATTATGTTCGCATTTCAAATAATTAAATTTAAAGTGATCGTAACCAGCCCTTTTGTCGTCCACTATTGGAAACGCGCCTCCTTTTGCTCATTGTTTTATGCGTGAGGGATGTATGGCTTTAAAAGCCCACTCTTTTAGAAGTGGTGTAGTTTCTCAAGAGCCTTTGTCATCCCTTTGTCGCCTCTTACAACACCCACGGGAATAAATGGGGTGGTCCTTTTCTAAAGACCACCGACACCACACCCCATAAAAATACATAAGTTTAGATTAATTCCCATCCCCGACTTAGCATCTAAGCTCACTTCCTAATTATGTCCTCATAACGTAAGAGCAGCTGTAGCGATTACTTTATGCGGAAACTTTGTATGTCAAACAACAGGCCTCTAAATAATAATAAGAGATTCGGCTTGGCGTTGACCATTAGAAAGAAAGAGCGAGAGATAGAACGGGTGGCAGGAAGAAATGAAAGAAAGAAAGAAATATTTATTCAATGCGATAGTTATAAAGCGTATAACCGCTTTCGTAACTATCGCCTCTGTCAGCCACTGTCAGCGGTCGTCTACGATTCCCGAGAACATTGTTTGTGGTTAATCTGTATTGAATAGTCTGTGTCAATTGTTTTTATCATTTTTGTAATTTTAAGGTTTTAATAAGGTCCTTTACGACCTTCATAATATAACTCGATACAGTATATCAAAATAATAAAAGAAGAAAGACAATTACATTACGAATATTCGACTCAACATAAAGGCGTACTCGACACTGATTGTAATATAAAAGCCGAAGCCTCCGGCGACACACCGCCGAACCACACGTACCTACAGGTATATGTAATCCTTCACATATTGTAATTGTACATGAAAATGTTTCTACATTTAAGTAAAGAAATGGCTTATCTGAAAACAATGAGGAATATGTAGCAGTGTAAATATTTTTCCTTAAAAAAAGAGACTTAATGAAATAATTTTTCGTTCTCAAAAATAACCCAAGCCTTAAAAAAATTTTACGTCGCAGACTTATAATAATAATATTCCTACTCGTCATACGTATACAAGTCTCAACGCAAGCTCGCTAGAAAAATATTATACACAGAAGTGTATTTGAATAGGTATATAATACACTTAATTAATATAATCTAAGGTAAGCTAATCTAGCCTTGCTTTGCTAATGGAATTCAATTACAATACAAATAAAGTTAAATTACAATATAAAAAAATGTTAAGCACAAGAATATTGTATATTATATTGTTTATTTTATACTAGAAAAAATATGAAACAAAAACGCATAGTTCAACTAACCTAATTTTACCTAACCTAAGCTAATCTAGCCTAATATAGCTTATAAAGTTCAATTACAATACAGATAAAGGAACGAGAGAAAAATATTAAAACAAAAAGTGTATTGTATTGTTTACAGCATGCTAAAAAATATTGAACACAAAAATGCATAGTCTAACTAATTTAATCTAGGCTAAGCTAGCTAATAAATTTCAATTACAATACAAGCTAAGGAAGAAGAAAAAAATATTAAGTACAAAAGTATAGGTATTGTATTGCGGTACAGTAAGCTTAAAAATATTAAACACTAAAGTGCATCTCACCTAACCTAATCTAGCCTAAACTAACTAATAAAATACAATCACAATGCAGATAGGAGTCCATTGTCATCTAACAGAAACGAAGTATCCCCACAAAATACTCATATGACCTTTCTGGTATGAATAGACGAGATGAGCTCCATATCGCGATCGAGGATCCTTACGGCATACTTCTAAAGAACAGGATATAAAGTCGACATCAAACATTTTTCCACATCACTTTGACTTATACAATTTCCTTGTTAATAAAACATCGAACCTTTCGATATTTTCTCGAGTGCGATTTGAACCAATTTGTCAAGTTAAAATACTTAAAATTCCATGTCGAGTATCGCCTTTGTTCTCAGATTTATTTCCTTTCATTAGCTGTAATTTTATAGAATAAAAATTAACAGCAAGAATTGTTGAATACCAGTGCTTATTTTGATTTAACTTATATAGATATTTATGTTTATGTAAACACCTTATCGTTTATGAAAGAGAATTGTTAGGAATAGAATTGTTTATGAACATCTTATTTGAAAGGGGACCTTATTGTCGATTTTAGTTCCCCAATAATACTTTCTATTAATAGTAATTACAATCAGCCCTTTCAGTGTCAACTGTAAAACAAGGGTCTCCTCGTGCACCTTATAAATCTCTTATGCACAAGCATAAGAGATTTATATGGCCTTAAAACACCACTCTGTCCAAACGGGTTGGCGAGTTCATTTATTCAGAGGTGGTGTAGTTCATGTGCGCTTGTGGTAGCGGCTTTACGACGCCCACGGGTCCAGTTGGGATGGAGCTAATCTATAGTCGGCCGATAGACAACACACGGCACATTTATACTAATACTTTCGTGAAATCTTAAAAAAATTATATTTTTTTTATTTATTTTTCTTAAAAATCGGAATATAGAGCGTGTTTATATTTTAACAGAACCGTGATATAGTGATATTTTAAATTAGTAAATCTTAACCAAAGACAATTAGTCCGTAGTGATAATAAAGTTCCTCGGAGAACGTCACATAAACTTTGTATGATATTACATCTATGTACGTCTCCACGAATGCATGTAGAGGTACGTATACTCGTATACATGTCGTCTATTTAACATATTTTTTTTATCTTTCTTCTTTGTTTTCGTTCACTGCTAATCGTATGCCTCTCCACGATTCCTCCACCTGGAACTTTCTGTGGTTTCTCTGGACCAGGTTAAATGTGCGAGGTTTTTTAAGCCCTAAATATTATAATAATACAGTTATAAATATAGTATTAATATTTACTTACAGAAGTTCTTTTTTTCTTACTACTTAGATTTGTTACATTTACTCGTCTTTACCATGTCCTGCTTAGTCCAAAGGTTGACTGACAGAAAGTTGACTGTTGAAAGAAGTGTGTATAAATAAATACATTTCCCGTATACAATGGTTACAGTTAATTTCATTTAATGCTCTGTCATAGAAGGTCGTGTCAATTCATTTCATTAAAATTATTTGATTACATAGGATCAAAGGAATTCTATTATAACACGTTCGTGTGACAACAAACAACTGTGTCAAGTGGCTGTGGTTTCGGCATGTTTATTGGCTGCGCGAGAAATTTGCTAGAGAGGAATTTTGCGACGTAATTGACTTGCTTTAGCGGCTAAATCTATTTTATGCAATTTGCTAAGCTAATACGTGGAATATTTAACAGGGTAATTTTATATTCAGTCAGTTGCCTTAAAGTCACGACTTATTGGAATTTTATAATTGGTGGTCAGGATAAACGGAAATTGAGAGGGGGAGAGTGTGCGCTGCAATTCCATAGCCGCTGAACGCATTCGACTGGCCACTTTACCCCTCTCTCACAGAAGACAAACCGTCGGCATTATCCACTAATTCCTTTTCTCCCAATATACGTAGTGTTTTGGTAATAAGTGAGATATGCTAGCGCCCATTCCCGTCCCATCCTATCCCTCCACATTTTCCCAATCCTTTCTCTGAATCCATTCCTAAATCTGCAAAAGTAGGCTGTACAACCGGGGACGAGCCAACGTTTGTCATTCTGGACTGATGTTGGCTTGTATCGAGGATGTCTATGGACGACAGTATCCACTTACCACCAGGTGGACTGTCCGCTCATCTGCTACCTTCTTTTATTTATTTATTTACACTTCTTTGTACTAACAAAAGGCGGACTTAATGCTAGCATTTTCTTCCAGCCAACCATGCGTGTATTTAGTACATTTAACCGAGAATCGTATAGCCGAATTAAAAAAAAATATTCGAATCCGAATTTAAAATAAAAGATTCAGATTTTCTTACAAATAATTTTACTCATTGGCGCTAGGGGTGGAATTTAAATGAGGCGAGTTTTGATGCTTGCATTAGATTTGATAGATTTTTCGTTCTTTCTGTATGAGAGTAAAGTTGCAATAATTCCCTATTTGTTTGTATTTTTCTTTGCTTTCAGTTAGTGATATATTTCTTAAAAAGCTAATAAAAATACATACTTATCCGTAACCGAAACCTTATCTGAAACAATTTTATATTGATATCTGTAATCGGAACCGGTAAAAGACTATATAATATATTCATATCCGGATTCGAAATATCATATCCCTAGCAACACTAATTATAATTGTAAGATTTACAAAAGAAAAATTGACAGTCAGAATTTTAATATCACCTAAAATATACCTATATTGAGTACTCAGTGTACCTCCGTATTAATCTTTTACGCAGTGTCCGAGTGAAAAATGATGAGTGGGAGATAAGCATTGAGATTGGACGGAGGCTATTTTGTAGGTATGTTGCTGCAACTGACATGCAACCTTTTTGTTCATAATTGCTTCCTGACCCGAAAATCGTTGTTAAAACTTTGCCCGAAATTTCACATTTGTACTTTTGTATCGTTCTTTGTCAGTACAAAAGCTTTGTAGGCACAAGCCTAATTCTGCCAGTCAAACTTTAGATAAACAGAGGTCTGTTTAACCAAAGTTTGACTGGCAGAATTAAGGCTTATTTACACAAGGAAAGTTTCTTGAACGATTCGAACGAGAATATTGTATAAGATTCTTGTAGGCGACCAAACTACATACAGTTCTCGTTTACAACTGATCACACGATGATAAAAGCTAGATGATACTCTTATCACATGATTATATGTGATCATGTTAAGATCACATAATCAAAATAGTGTTCATATGATGATAACACTTGACCAATATTCGAGAAACTCGCGTTCGAGAAACTCTCCTTGTGTAAATGAGTCATTATACTACGCATTAAGCAGACTTAATGATTAAGTAGAGATAGATCTCTTATTCAATATATTTGTCCATTATTATTTATTTTTTTAATATAGAAAAGTGTGACTGTGAGTTGCCGGTCGGCTTTAGAAAGGCACCTTCCCACCTCTTTCAATGGGTATCCTAAAATACACAAAATCGGGTATCCTGGGTATCGTAGGTATTTTTGAGGCGGAGAGTGCATGCGGCAATCCAACAGCCACTGGGCGCGCTCAACTGGCCACGTTATCCCTTTCTCACAGAAGACTACCTTAAAATGTACTGCATTTCCCACTTTATCTTATTTCCCTAATGTACGTACGTGTTTCGGTAGTGAGTGAGAGGTGCCAGAGCCCATTCCCGCCCTATCCCTTCCCATTTTCCCAACCCTTTCTCAAAATCCATTCCTATATCTCCAAAGGTAGCGTTGGACAAAGGTTTGTCCAAAATGACAAACGTGGAACGTGGAACGTTTGTCATTTTGGACTAATGTTGGCATGTATCGCAAATGTCTATGAGCGACAGTATCCACTTACCATCAAGTGAACTGTATGTTCGTTTACCGCCCTCCTCCACAAACAAAAAAAGGCGACTTAGGAATAGCAAAGCCGACTAACAGATAAGGCGACTAACAGACGAGAAAGCCGCCATCACGAGCCATGAGAAACTAGACCACCTCTTAAAGAGTGGACTCGCCAACCCGCTTGGCCAGCGTACCCTTTTAAGGCTTTACATCCCTCATGCACAAGACAATGTGTGTGAAGAGGGCCATGTCCAGCATAAGATAGTAAAAGAGCTGGTTGCATCACATTGCATTGCATTGCATTGGTACATCTCGGATAACGATTATTAGGGAGTAGATTACAGGAAGAAGAGGAGAAAGATGGGGAATAGCGAGTACTTGTGACGGGAGGAACATTCTTCCGCATTTAAATTAAACATCACAACCTTTCATTTAATATCGAGAGTAATTAATTAAATGTTCGATCCTTTTATCTCATAACGATCAAGAGTTACATCATTTCACTCATTATAACGCCCGCAACTATCATTATTGAAGTTCGTTTAATGACTCGCAAGTCTCACAACGCACTATATTAACTCATATATTTTCCTCATATAAGTTCCTTTATTAACCCATATATTAAAACCACGACTGCAAATTACTGGATTGTGTGGAGGAGCCACAAAATCTATAGATAAAATGTAAAATAAAGTCGTATGTGTATATTTTACGAAGAGTCCTTGCTGTATACCTTACAAATGATACCGAGTATTCCATGTTATCAGCTTGTGTCTGTTCACTGCTGGATATAGGCTTGTCCTAAGGACCCATACACAGTCTTCTGGACTTCGCATCCAGCCACTACCGGCAACCTTCTTCAAGTCGTCGGTTCTTCAAATTGTCAAGCAGATTCTCGGACGTCATTGTTGGGAAAGTCATGAAACTTAATTTTAAAATACTAAATCTTATTATTGAATCTTTTTAAAAAAAACATAATTGCAAAGTGTGTTCTCTTTTATGTTTTTTTTCCTTTTCTGTAATTTTCACCTCGCATCATTACTTCAATTAAGTAATTTGTTATTGTAATAAGAATGTCTTAGTGAAAACGGTTAAGGTTTATTGTTACTCTATTTGTTATGTTAATTTCATTTATAGTCTACTATGAATACAAGCATGTTTATTTTCCAAATAATAAAATGTACGTAGAGCGAATAAAATTAGGTTTCGATTTAATTATCTCTGCCTTGTGATTTATCATTCTTTCCTGGTTTATTCAAATTTAAAATTGATTCAGCACCATAGACTATATTAAACGGCTGTTAAAATTCGAAAATTGAATTTTGTTGTTGAAAAATCAGTTCAATCTACAACATATTGAAACAGCTGTCATTGTCGGAACAAGGCGTAATCGGATGCCATTTTCAGATTTTAGCCTCACTTAGAAAAGCTGGTAGAGTCCATTCTATTCTAGATAAGTACTTACAACCTATTTACAGATTGTGCGTTGTTTCCTTGACACGTTGTATACGTAATGAAACTAAGAAATAAATTTCAAATAATGATACTACATACTAAATAACAAAAAGTGAGAGTAACAAGAGGAATATGAAGAGAGTAATCATTTTAATATCTCGTTGTGCAAATTTTCATTGGACAGACTACACTTATTTAAATTCAGACCATGTCGTTTGATTTATTTGCCTATAAAATATTGATTTCAAAAATCATTTTTTCATACTTTAACAGTTGCTTGCAAATTTTTTATAGTTTCTCTATTGCAATAAATAAACCCGAATTATGCCTGAATATCTAAAAATACCTTTGCAAGGATAATGCAATCTGTAATAAAATAGTATAAAAAGGTAGGTAATATGTCATGTAGCATAATAATGTCATGTTTTCAAAACATTTCGAATACCAAATTACAAATATCTGCTGCTATTTCTTAAGGAAATATAACATATGTCCATCTGCGTTAATTTAGCTTCCAAAAGTAAAAACAAATCAAAATAGACCCAGTAGTTTTGACTTTACCTATCTTTTATATATAAACAAACAAAATAATACTCACAATTACACTTTGTAATATTTAGTTTAATTAAAAAAAAATCCGGAGGCATGTCAACGTTTGTCATTCTGGAATAATGTTGGCGTGTATTGCGGAAGTCCATGGACGATAGTAGCCACTTACCGTCAGGTGGAGTGTATGCTCGTCTGCCTCCTTTTTTCCACACAGAAAATGGAAGATATATTTTTTTTAATTTATTTTTCAACATACTCTCCTTCAAGCTTCCATATCAATTTTATAAAATTCTTCATCTAAACCGAATATTCCCAAAGTTGTTTGAACTTTCTAGGGGTCGATAGTATCAATAAAAAAATGGGTTCGCTGATAGCGTTCAAAAAAGGCGCGAACTTCTCCGACTACCTATTATTTAATGAAGAAGGCAGCGAAAACCAAATAGAGAATATATATCAAGAAGTCTAATTCTTTAAATAATGATCCTGAAGTGATTTTTAATAAACTTGCACTCACACCAGTTTTTGATGAGGTGTAAAATTAAAAGGGAGAATTGTTTTGTTAAACTGAACGATTAAATGTTTCGTTGAGAATATTTGTAGGTAGATACGCACCTAAAAATATAGAATATAAACATTTTTATAACTTTATTATGTTCATTATATCTCAAACACATTATATTTTCTTGAAATGAAGAGCACTGAAACTCAAGTTGTTGAAACTGAGAACAAAGGCATTTCTCAAGTATCTCTAGCGCTGTCTGAAGCAGTTATCCGCCCGTTTCAAAAACGCTCTTGGACCCAGGCAAGGCGCATTTAGGCATTGTGTTCACGCTTCATCACTATTTTTAGGTATACTTTTTTGGTATTTGGTGAAATTCAAAACACGCTAATCAACCGACCCCGGGCGGTATAATTTAGTAAGAATCGTATTTACACCGCACGGGCTACGGCGGCTTTTGTAATGAAATATGCAAGAATATTATTACTTTAGGCAGAGGAATTATATTACCAACTTTATTATATTCCCATATACAGCTTTTCATGCCAGCGCGCGGTGTACATATTTTTTTTAACTATAGAATCTATATACAGGTATAATACTTAGTCGGACCATAAATAACGTTATAGCGAAGAAAAATAAATAAATTACATTTGAATTTGGAATCTGTTATTCTCACGTTAAAAATAATGTTTTTTTCTCACTTTGACGCCAATCATTATTAAATATTTTACTTATATTAAAATGGAGTGGGATGATAACGAAAACCATATTGGTGTAATTAATTGCATTACACAAAGTAGGCATGGAGCCAAATTGCAATTTTGAAAACTCTCCATCCGCTTAGTATTAGCCGAATATTTGGTGTACCGGGCTATTGGTAGGTACATTGAAACGTCTTCTGTTTGTGACAGAAAAAGGTCGGTCGTCCACGCACTATTCGTACTAAACAGACGATTAAAGCTGTGAAGGAGAGAACCCGAAGAAATCCCGCCCGGAAGCAAATGATTTTATCCAGACAGATGAATATAGCACCCAGAACCATGTCACGTATTTTAAAAGATTATTTAGGAATGCTGCTTACGAAAAACGTACTGGTTATTTCTTAACTAATAATTTAAAGAAAAATATTATTGAAAAACCAAAACAATTTTCGATGGGCGCACTCGACTAGCCACGTTACGCCTCTCTCACAGAAGACTACCTTGAAATGTACTGCATTTCCTACTTTATGGTATTTCCTTAATGTACGTGCGTGTTTCGGTAGGGAAATATGCCAGGGAACATTCCTATTCCATCGTATCCCTCCCCATTGTCCCAATCCATGTCATTCTGGACTGATGTTGGCATATATCGTTGATGTCTATGGACGACAGTATCCACTTACCATCAGGTGGACTGTATGCTCGTCTGTCGCCTTTTACTATAAAAAAATAAGAAAAACTTCCCTGGCGGTATCCAATGAGAGTTCACACACAAATGTTATTTACAGACGAGAAAATGTTTTATGAGTTTATGCTCATAACTCTAGAGAAACTGCTCAATTGGTCAATAGGATGCAACATGGCCATTTTCCGGCTTCAGCTATGGTTTGCCTATCAAGGAGTGACTGCACCATATTTTTGTGAAAAAGGTATTAAAACGTCGACTCAAATATATTAAGATACGATTCTTGAGAAGGTCGTAAAGCCTCGTAAAAACACCCTGTTCCATAACCAAAAATGGTCCTTTCAGCAAGACTACAGAATGAATTTCAGAATAATTCTGTAGTCCTTTCAGAATTAATTTGTTTATCAGGTCATAAGGCTCGCTCAATACAGGTGTGGCTAGAAAAGTATATTCCGACTTCATTAGAGCTGAAGATCTAATCCCGATCGTAGTCAGCTCGATTATGATTTATGGTCTGTTTCAGAGAGCATGGAATGCTCTAAACGCCATGATATTATTGAATCCCCAAAACATCCCACAAGGATGGCAGATGCTAATTTTTCCCATGGAAAGGGTGCGTGTTTCAATCGAAAACTGGCCATAAAATTTGAAAGATTGTATAAAACCAAATGGTTTATTATTTCGAATAAACGTTATACATTTTTCTCCTACTTGCTCGGAAATGGCTTCATTATTTAAAAAAAAGGAATAAGTACATTAATCGGCTCTTTTCTGTAAGCACGCCAGCAATTTCCAACACTACAAAACGCCACCAGACATAGCTGAAGAAGCAAAGATACTTTATGAAAACCTGTTACGACCGAATCGAGAGAAAAATATGAAAAGGCATGAAGATTTCATGAGGTGGAAAACTCAAAAAAAGCTCAAATTCTTTCTCGGAAAACTTCTGTTTCTTGAATTAATTTGTTTATTGTTTCCTCGCAAATTAGAGAAAAATACTATACAAGTCTCGGCCGAAATAGCAATTAACGGCCTCGTTAATTCGGGCCTGGACAGTAATGTACTATTATGACTAGACTAGGTATATAGTGATATCTTCAGTTCCACCCTAAACATAATGAATAATAAAAGCAGCTACAGCATGTTACAGCTATAGCTACAAGCCTTTGAATGTGAACGTTTAGGAAGATGTTTTAAATCTCCTGAAGATGTTTTATTTCTAACGCGAAGGTTCTTGAGAGAACAGATTGCCGGCGGGAGCTGTTGTTTAAGAAGAAACCTGTTCGAACCTCCAAAGTTGATTCTATAAGGCAGGACTCCCGAAAAGAGAGCACTAGGTCGCCAGAGAAGGAGACGGATGGACAACCGGAATGATCAGGCTTTAAGTACCACGATTTAAAGATTACGGTGAAGGATAGAAGAAAATTTCATCAAATGACCGCCAAACTTCATTTTGAAGATGGCACCTCATGATGATGATGATGGCAGCATGTTTAGTTAGTTCTATTTTTTGACAAAAGATGGCCGTGTACTTGAATGTGAAAGACTTGAATGTGCTGATATTACTCCACAATTTTGATAATATTATTACTTATTTCATCTTGCATGTGAATCCCAATATTCCCAATCCCAGACGAGGGAATTATTATATAGGTAGGTATATGCGATGACATTCCGCGTGGAGGATCATCGTCAATTCAATAACACGAATATACAAGAGTTGCTCAAAACCACCACAATAAACAAGGGTTCGTGCACGCTGCCGAGTTGAAACCGCTGCAAAATTTATGCATTATTTTAATTAGCTTTACCTTTTACAAATAAAATGTTTTGGACAACAAGTATTTTACTCAATTCAATCAAAATATTGGATGGTAAAAAACACTGATACTAGGCGCCAGTCGGAAACGTAGATTTAGAGAAAATTAGACATTCACATTTTAGAATGTCTGAATATAAATTGTAGAAGCACTATAAATAACGGCATAATTTGTATGTATAAAATATATTTTTTTTGGACTAAACCGAGATATAGTCCAAACTTATTACGGTCAACTTTCAATTTAATTCGTGAAGAAATGCGTCATTATTAAGTATAGTTTTACATAATCTTACTTATCATTGTACCTACCGCGCCATCTTTCCATAGGCCAAAGGTTGCCTGAGAGACAATGCTTTTAAGCATTAAGTCCGACTTTTGTCAATTCGTGCAATAAGGAATAAACAAATAAATAAATGTGCCCTGCAATTTGTCTAAAGATGTCGTTATATCCCGTATGTAATAACACATATAAACCTTGAAACTGTTACGGATTCAACTGATGACCCTTAATCAATACCTAGTGAATTTTTTTTCGGTAATTTGAAAATCGTGATCAACGCAATAGATTATTCTAATATTACTGTAGTACCAGAGATATTAAGCAGATTGCTTGAAAATTCTTTTCTGTTATTAACTAACATGTTATTATTAATTCTCACCTGTCTTTGAAGCGATGATGGCCTGATAAATGTGTTGTTTGTGAAATGTTTAATTTTATCTATATACACCATCGATTTGAGAATACATACTAGATACTCGTATGTTATACAAGCACCTAAGGGCACAGTCTTACAGTCTATGGTCTTTACAGTCTATGGTCCGGTTATCATAGGTAGAGAGAGCGCTGCCAATTCAGTATTTAATTTTTTCTAAGTATCTAAATACTGTTTCTTTCTTAAGTGATAACATAACACAATGAAATAGAAAAATATATTTTTAAGAACTATCGAGCTGTAAAATGTTTTTTACTACATGTTAAAGATTGTTTGTTAGGGGGACAGTGTACGCTGCATTCCCACAGCCGCTGGGCGTACTCGACTGGCCACGTTACCCCCTCACAGAAAACAGAAATGTACTGCATTTCCTACCTTATCGTATTTCTCCAATGTAGTGAATGAGATATGCCAGAGGCCATTTCCATCCCATTCTATCTCTCTCCATTTTCTCAATCCATTCCTTAATCTGCAAAGCTAGGCAGTGCATCCAGGGGCGTGCCAACGTTTGTCATTCTGGACTTATGTTGGCATGTATCGAGGATGTCTATGGACGACAGTATCCATTTACCATCAGGTGGACTGCATGCTCGTAGCTCTCGACATTTTTAATTTTGAAAATTGGAATTATTTGAAAATGGAATGTTGTACTTATTACGTTGTTCTACGTTGGAAATTTGTACTACGTGAAATGCGGATGCAGCGCACTTCTGCAACGGAAGGTGCGATTGTAGAAACCTGAGGCGGGAGTCTCATTGCACAGTTCGTCGGAGCATTCCCCGTTTATACAGGCTGTAGAGGGACAGAACGTCTCTGCGGACGCTGAGTGGTTGAAAATCGCCCATGATATGTAGTTGGATAGAGTTTGTAAAGCTCGACAAAACGTACAGAATTTTTCAGAAAAGCAAGCATCCCATCTCTTCTCCCATGGGTGTTGTGGCGAGACCTATGAGATCTATCACCTCTAAGCGAGTAAACTCGCCACCTCGGTTTGCCAGCGTAGAGTTTTAAGGCCATAGGTCCCTCAAGCACAAGACAATATGCATGTTGAGGCCTATCTCCAGGAGAGGACGATAGAAGGGCTGGGCTGGTTGAGGTACAGAAATCAGCCAAATCTTCCTTCCGACTGGTACTGCCATCAATCTTATTAGACGGACTTCAGAGGAAATAAAATTAAGAAATTTAATTAAGAAATTTTAATATATATTTATCTCCAAATACATGCTAGGATTTAATTTTCCTCCAAAATATGTATTAGTCCTTTTCAAATAACCGTAGGGCGTTAAACCGAATAGGTACCCAAGGATCTTAGCTCTATTGTTGTTTGTGTAATTGAAACCATTTGTTATTACGAAACCTGTTATTAAGCTATCGAGAATAATACGAAAGTGGTATACACGTGTATTTCGTAGGCCCTAATGAAAGTTTTATTTCATTTCGAAAGGATTAAATGACCCCTTTTCACGTAGCCAACTCATTCCCCAGACACGTACGTAGCTTCGTTAGTTAGTGAGATATGTTAGAGCTCATTCCCATCCCATCCTATAACTCTCCATTTCCCAACTATTTTTTGTTCAAATCCATTTCTAAATCTCCAATGTTTGTCATTCAGGACTGATGGCATGTATCGATGCTCAGCGGCTGTATAGCACCAGGTGGACTGTCTCCACTCGTCTGCTACGTTCTTACTATATAAAAAGTCAGCTGCTCGCGCTAATAATGATACTTGTTGTCGATTTTAAGCTAAAGTTATGGGTATATGTAACCGTAACCGCCCCTAGACAAGACTCATGCACAAGACAGTGTGAATGTATGGCTTTGAAACCCCACGCTGGCCAAGAGGATGGGCGAGTTCTCTCTTTTAGGGTGTTGCAGTTCTTCAGGGCTTCTGATAGCCGCTTTGTTATCTCTTAGTCGCGTGTTACGACACCTACGACATGACATATATATTCTAATATAACATAAACGAATCAAATCGTTTCTAGGTAGGAAATGCTTAGATTTTTTTTTATTGAATTTCGGTCTGGATAATTAATTCTAGCTGTGTACAGACACTTAATATTAACCGTAAGATTTACACATTTTATATTGTAAATCTGGTCTAAACAAGTAATATCAAAGGAGTTTGTTCACCTTTTAGGTATACACAAAAAAAAATACTTAAAGGAAAAGATGTGTTGGTGCTCTCCTAAAGCCTGCCAACATCGCACGGCTAAGAGTAGATAGCTAAATGTATGTATTATCTTGTAAAATACCCATTTGTTACCAGCCAGTAAATAAAAATTTCATTGTTTGTACAACTGAAATAAACATATTCATCACTTTGTTTTATTCTCAGCTTTTGTACTAAAATACATCGAAATTTATAGTTTTGTGCGAGCTCCAGTGTACGTATATTTTTCTATCTCAAATTAATGATTGGTTTTCCGTGTATCGATAATTTAGATATTTTACTTGTGACTTCTATTGTTCAAACGATTTCATCAAATTGTTATTGAGAAATGCGTGCTATTTTCCGATATCTCGTAGGTATTTGACGTTCAGTAAATAAATTATAATATCTCTGTGGGTATATTTGCACGTGTGTAGTTTTAAACGTTTTTAGATACTGTGCGCATAGTGAAACTCTAAGACAATTTTATATTGTAAATTGTTTTTCTTTTATCTTTTATTTCTACTCGACGATTTGGTTCTGATCCAATCAACTCCTGACCACGACCGGTATAACCCGTGTCTAAACACGGGTTACACCGGTCGTGGTCAGGAGTGGTTTGAAGTGTCTAAACACGGGTTACACCGGTCGTGGTCAGGAGTTGACTGGAGGCCTTTACGAAACTTCAAGTCGAAATAACAGGTAAAAATGCCTTTAATTTTACATTCACTATATAAAATATAAAGCTAGAATTATCCACATAAGAACTTTGAATAAAATCCAAAGTTCAACAAAAAATCTTACTAATCAGAAATATTTCCTACCTAGAAACGATTTGGTTCTGGTCATTTTTTTCATGGATCGCCTCAGTTTTGTGGGTATTTCTTCAAATAACGCGAAAGTTCTTCGTAGCGAGAAACTAAAAATAATAAATAATTCATATGCTATTTAAACTCTACCCAAAGCCCTTTGATAATGAAAACTTTATCTGAATAATGCTAACTTTATTCACACACCCAACGTTAACGGTAACTTATACAAGACGTGAAAGTCTAAAAGTTTTATAACTCTACAACATAGTTCTGACTACGCAAGACCCATTGTGGTCCTACAGAAGGCCTCCATAATACTTTTTTTTTATTTTTTCATGTTCAATGTTCATAAATAATCTTCAATAAATCCCATAAATGTCATTGATACATAACCATAATTTCTTTCTTTCTTCTCTCATTCCAATAGAACGGTGTTTAATAATTATAATTATAATTATTTATTAATTATTAGTCTAAATTATAATTTAGACTAATAATTAATTCAACTTAAAGGAATTTGTATCTGAATGGAAACTTCTAGATATCGCCCCCTAATCCTGCATCAAGAAATCCGATTAACATCTTTAATAAATTAACATCTAAACAATTGTCCAGTGACGAACAAATTCCTCTTTAATACTGTGAAAGATTGCTTTCGAACCGATAAGCACGTTCGTGCTGAACAAAAGGGAACTGGTATAACAATTTGTGTTCATAAAATCTGATATGTATTTAGGTCGGGTTGTAAAGACCCAAATGTATTGTAACGAACCCCTAGATAAGGTGAAAAATGTATTAGGACCTGTTTGAAGATTATGCAAATACATGACAAAAGTTACGTTCTGAAATCATGCGATTGGACGTTTTAATAAATATAAGTTAGAGGCTTAGCGACCCTTCAATTTATTATATCTGCCGACAAGTTGTGGCGATGATTCAGTAGGAAGGGGTTCGTGATAAAGGATTCCAACGTACCGGTTGGTGTAACTTAGTTAAAACGTCAAGTGAAATAAAATAAGTTAGTAAATTATGGCATACCAGAGAATAAAGTGGAAGAGACATAAAACTTTTAATGGAGGTCTGCTTCTACGTGGGCTGTGACGTCCGTCAGTGTCCATTCTGTGGCGTCTAATCGGTAAACTATTTTCGCTCACCTTTCTAGATGCATGCGACAGGTCCCATTTCAGCAACGACCATGTCAGAAACACCGCACTGCGCTCTGATGCTTGTACTAGGACCGCTAAGCTAGGGAGCACCTACCTACTTATATATATTATACTACAACTTAGGTACATTCTATAACTAAACACTTACGGTTTATACTGCCCATATATATTGTTATTGCAGTAAATTGCGTTATCTAATCAGTTGTGGCTACGAACTATAGATAGGATCAACAGACAATATTACGTGAGACAACCAGTTTTTTGTGGGAATTATAGCAGTCATTCCACATAAAAATTGTGTCTGTTGACTCAAAAACTAAAATTCTAAAAATATATATTCTAAACTAATCTAAAACAGACCCATCATCTCTTCCCATGGGTGTCATAAAGGGCTGATAAGGGTTAACAAAACAAAAGGAGTGCACTCGCTATCCCGCCTCCCGCCTGGACACCAGTGTGCTGTTTTGAGGCCTTAACATCCCTCATGCACAGAATAATGTAAATGAGGAAGTAGAATTCAGCAGCAGATAGAAGGACCGGTTACTATACCATCAACCTATGTCTATCTATTGTTGGATATTGCTGGATTCCCAAATCTCGCCACCGCACACTATCCTCTTCTCTTCTTACCACTACCGGGGTACTTCTTCAAACCCCAACTAGTTATTGTATCTATGAAGAGCTGTATCTGATTAAAATGTGTGTATTAATAGAATTTCTCAAAACATCCTGGATTGTTACAAACCCTTCTACAACGTCGGAAACCCTTGTTAGCCTGTTGACAAGACCACAATGCCGAAGGGACCATCTACAATCGTTAAATTGGCTCCCGTTTAGAGGTTTGGGGTAGATAAAGGGCGATTCAGATATTCATTTAAAATTAATTACTACAATCTAAATAAATGAGCAAATCCTTTGCTCAATGTATTATTTCTGTTTAGTAGTGTGAGTTGGACAATCAGAGAATAATGATACTGGAATCAGAGTTTAGTCCCATAAAAGAGCAGCGACGTAGGATTCGGCTTCGTGTATAGGTGAACAGTACGACGGAATTAAACTCACTATCGCTACATTGACAGCAGAAAATAATAGCCTTAAGTCGGAGTGCGACAGTGTAAGAACATCTCTTCCGAACTTGTCGGAACTTTTCATTTTTTAATAAAATTTCATTCTTTTCAGTCGAATTTTTCAATACATTTTTTGGATCGTTTAATTAGCATTTCTACCCAAATATAAAAATAGTCAGAAGTGTTGTCATTTAAAATGGGCGAAAACCGCTGCGGTCACTTCATAATCAGTGGAAAATCTTCTATCCATTTGATCTGTCTTGAGTTTGGAAAAAAATACGAGTAGTAATCACTGTGAGCCAAGTCAGAACTGTCAGGGTGGGTGGCGAATTTCCGTGAAGCCACACATTGAAGCAGTGGCTTTCGCAACTGCGACGGCGTGGACGGCTGCCTTGTCATAGAGAAGCCGCACATCTTTGCTTAGTTTTCCACGTTTCTGTTCGATTGCTTCTCGTAACGGTTTCATCGAGGTTAGCATTACAGCTTCCAGTCACGTCACAGTCAGTCCTTGAAGAATCCTAAGGACTGTAGTTTTTGAAAGCCCTGTCCTTGCTGCTATTTCTTTCCCCATTGCTAATTATCCGATCGAGTCTTTCGACCTCTCATTTTGTTCATATTTTTATTATCTATAAATCGCCTATTTTACATTATTAAGATTGCTTCATTAGTTTCCATTTTATAAGCAAAAAACTAAAAAATACCCGATTTTTTGTTTAAAAATGTTTATAACAAATTAATAGACAACATTTCTGTGTGGAAAACATAACGGAATTCATCTACGGACTGTCCTTCATATGATGGCACAGTCGGTTTCCTACTAGGATTCGTGTCACACAATCGCTAATACTTTGTTCTATTGCTTGGCCGAACGTTACCACCCTCTATAGACCATAGAATAATAATATTGTACAAAATTAAAATTCAAGAAATGTAACTTCAGAAAATTACTAATACCTCAGAAACTACAATCCAAGATCTAGGCCTTTTTTATTTGGTAGTCCACATATTACAAGTAAAGATAATAATATCAACTCGGAATTGAAATACGCTGTTTGTATAAAACCTATTTATACTAATACTGTATCATCTCAAAATAGCGTGCTATTTTAGTATTATTAATTGCTATTATAATATCGATTTTACTTACATTTTACAAAGTTTAAATACACATAACGCCTACACTAACAGTAATGCGTAGCTAAATATGGATTTCTCATAGGAAACTCTTTACATAAACTACAAATTCCAATTTGCAACTATCGGAAATTGGTTTATCCTGAAATATGTCAAGACCAACCAATGTTTACCGAATTCTTAACGCCAGAAACATATTAACGTGTCGTGCTGTATACGACATAATACGTGTACGTGTACGTGACATAATCAATAGATATGTCGTATTATACAATTTACCTTATTATATAATACTTTTTTGATGATTGATAAGATCAACGAAGTTCGTTTCGGCTTTATGTATAAGCATGGAAGAGGGGGCGAGAGATGTTTAATGATTATTTGATTCTCTAAATTTGAAGCACTCAGTCTGATTTGCAATTATATAACTATAATTCGTCCAGTGGTAACCAATGCCTGTGAAGCCTGGTGTCTGGTGCTGTATAAGATACTTAAGGTATGTAAGGTCCCGTAAGAGAATAAAATGGAACTTATCGTGCATTAATCACGAAATATATACATACTCCGATTCACAAAGAAAAGCGGGTCAAATTCTGCAAACCACAACATCTGAGATAGGCTGGAAATATAGATCGTATGTCACAAGAGAGAGCTCCAAAAATCATGACAGGCTGGAACCCATAATAAAAGATGCCACCAGGCAGGCCGTGAAAGAAATAGATCCAGTGTGTAAGGGAAGATCTGAGGAGTATGACAAGAATGACATCCTGGAAAAGAGAGACCAAATGAAGAAAGATTGTGGAATAGGTGAAGATCCACAACGGGTGGTAACGCAGCTGAAAATAAAATAAATAAAAGTTTGGTTTGAGATTACTAAAATTGTACTACAAAAAATTGACGTTTTGTGATTTGTATAATAGTGCACACGGTCTGTCTGATCTTACAGCCGACTCGTCAAACTATGCGCTAAGTTTTCGGATATATCAGATATCAATTGGTGTTTCTAATGTGCCAATTTCATTTAATATTGCCAAAACCTGCTATTTTATGCGCTTTCATTGGCACTATCTGCCTTTTAATAATACTTTACAAAAAAGAGTAAATAAATGGCTCATGTGTTCCAGGTAGACGCTGTAACGAAAATTTTAACAAAGCGCGCAGACTGTAGAAAGAAAATTTTTGTGTCACGCAAAATTTCTTTGGCTGTATACATTTTTAGTCACATAGAATATAATATGTAGTAATATGTAGAAATATATGTAGTCTAAAAAAATATAATTTTATTCCACTACCTACCGTCATTAACAAGGCAATGTCGCTAAATTTAATAATTTAACATTGAGTTTTTGAGAGAAATAAACCAGTTAAAGTTAAAGTTAAAGTTCCCAGTTTAAATGATAATTTAACGGACATTATGTGAGAATTCAGTCGGGACTAATTAATATTTGATTGTCGTTAAATCATTTGAATGTAGCCTTCTTCTAGTATCGTAGTAATAAAGGCTTTGATTCCCTGGGGACTACTGGTCTTATTTGCCTCAGTATTCGCTATATCAAAGAAATAAAGTAATTTGCGTAAACTAATGAGAATTAAAGTAATTTGCGTAAACTAATGGGAGTTAAAGTAATTTGTGTAAACTAATGAGAATTAAAGTAATTTGCGTGAACTAATGCGTAAATGCGTTTTTTACAGAAGACTACCTTGAAATGTAATGCTTTTCCCACTTTATCGTATTCCCCGCGTACGTATACATACGTATTTCGGTAGTGAGTGAGGTATGCCAGAGCCCATTCCCGTCCAATCCTATCTTATTACATCCCAACCCTTTCTCCAAATCCATTCCTACATCTCTAAAGGCGGGCAATGTATCCGGGGGCGAGCCAACGTTTGTCATTCTGGACTGATGTTGGCATGTATAGCGGATGTTTATGAACGACAGTATCTACTTACCATCATGTGGACTGTATGCCAACTTAACTTTTAAAGTATTAACATTTACAGCTGGTTTTCATGCAATCAGATATAAAAATGAATCTCTGCTACATACAATGCAGTGCAGTGTCAATAGCATTCTAACTACCATCGCTGCAAAATCTGATTAGGGCAGGCTTTGCCCTGATTATTTAAAAGTTATTTACGCAAAAGTCAGTTGATTTTATAAAAAAAAACAGCATTTTGAGTTCATTCTTGTGGTAAAATCGCTTTTCTGCTAAGATGATCCGTTCCGGAGATATTGGGACAAAAAGCGATTAAATCCAATTATGTTCAATTTATTTCCTTTTCCCCCATGTTTCTCAAGTTTCTCTTCAACTTTTAACAAGGTATTATTTATTGAATTTGTTAAATTTTTCTATTCAAGTTTATTTATAACCTCAAAAACAATTGTTTGAAATAGGTATTTGTTCTAGTTCACACTTCGCAAAATCATGATACCCAGCTACTGAGGCGATGATAATTTTACTTATTACCTTTTGTACAACACATCACGACAGTTTAGCAGTGTGTCAGGTTTCCACTGCATGAAGCTGCAAGATTTAATATCGCAGTATACTACGTAGCGAATACTCTTTGAATTAATTTCATGAACCCGATTTTATCGAACATCGGTCAAAAGCTAGTATAAACAACTGTTATCATCACCTGATCATTGTTATCATCGAGTTTTTATCATAACTCTAGTCGAGTATTGTATGCAGTACTGTCGCATACGAGAATCGTGTACAATATTCTCGCCCGAACCGTTCGAGAACCTCTCTTTGCGTAAACGAGCCTTAATACGCGTGTAGTATATGTTTCTCTGTGGCAACCAATTTTAGTGTCTCCAAAATAAAGGTCGTGTATAATGGCCTCGAGAGAGCTTACAATAAATTATATGTCGAGAAACTGCTATCTAAATATAAAGTCTTAATTCGACTTTAAGTATATTAGTAAAATCTATACCTACATCTTTTAAGGTTTAAAATGTCAACAAGTTAAGATGTTAAGTTCAGTCTATGTCTCTCCACTGCTGGCTATAGGCCTCTCCCAAGACTCGTCACCACACGATCCTAGACTCTTCTCATCCAACCACCACTAGCGAATAGTCCACCTTCCAGTCAGTCCAGTCAGTCAACCTGGCCGGAGGGATCCCCATGCAAAGTCATAAGTGGTTTTTAGCAATTTGTATTACTGCATGCCCACAGCGGAAAGACAAAATGTTGTGGTATGTTGCAGCCTGGTAGAACCCCATTAAAATTCCAATATCATTTAATCAGATGATTCGCTTGAGAAGCCCGGCCGCAAACTTAGAACAAGTTCGGGTAACAGCTGCAAATACACAAGTTACAGGCTAAGGTATACAGTGACGAAACCGCTTAACAAGATAGCATTAGCATCTAACTTTTATAACTGAATTAAATTTAACGGAAGCTGAATTTATGTAATCTATCATTGTAGTAGGAAGTGTCTTGGGTATTATAGGAATAGAAGCGTCGTGTATTCGGAGACAAACGAAGATAAACACAAACACAATCAGATCACTCAATTTATGAATTACTAGCCCTTGACTTCGTTTGCGTAGCCTACAAAAAATAGTAGCCTATGTATTAATCTGGATTACAATCTACCGATTTGCCAAGTTTCAACGAAATCGGTTTCGACGTTTAGTAATTGAGTATAAATATACTTTTTAGAGGGAGAGTACATGCTGCATTCTCACAGCCGCTGAGCGCACTCGGCTGGCCACGTTACGCCTCTCTCACAGAAGACTACCTTGAAATTTACTGCATTTCCCACTTTAACGTATTTCCTCAATATACGTACATGTTTCGGTAGTGAGTGAGATATGCCAGAGCCCATTCTCATCCCATCCTCTCCCTCCCCATTTTCCCAATCCATTCCTTCATCTGCAAAGGTAGGCAGCGCATCCAGGGGCGTGCCAACGTTTGTCATTCTGGACTGATGTTGGCATGTATCGCGGATGTCTATGGACGACAGTATCCACTTACCATCAGGTGGACTGTATGCTGGTCTGCCGCCTTTTTCTCTATATACAATTTTCTGTAAATTCAAAGTGATTCTCAATGTATTTTAACGCGCTTCTTCAGTTAACGTTCCTGTCCGAGCGACGCGAGCTCGACAACAGCAGCGAAAATGACGGGAATAATTGGTAGATGTTAAAAATCTGGACAATTAGCGTTCCGCTAGACTAGTCGTCAGGACACGGGACAAAGGAGTATGAAATCGGGACATCCTGCTTAAATTGAAACAGCTGGCAACTTTAGTGGTGAGCCCTGAAAGAAGTCCAACAGTGGCGAGACATAAGCTGATAGTGTGGTAATCTTAGGTTAGTAACCACGGAATTTAGTCCGCTCAGCTGTGACATGGGGTTCTAAAAGAAAGCTGTAATAATATTGCAAAGTCTCCAACTCTAATGTTGAAGGCAAGCCCTGGAAACCAGTCTGTATTGTTTTAGTTTCGCCCTTAAAACCGATATTTAACTAGTTTTCAGCACAGCTGAAACATAGATGATTGTAAAATTATATTACAATGCTATGCTTTAATACAAAATATGGCAGAAAATGAGGTCTTTCATAAAAAAACAAGGCCCACAAATTACACAAAGGCCTCTTTAAAGTAACTCGTGACCTAAATGCGTCTTGCATTTGTAATGTATCTGATGAATGAACATCCACTCGGTTTCAGCCACATTGCGGTACCGACCTAGTTAAAATTAAGTTAGTTCCTATAGATATCACGAAGCTTTTAGTGACTACCTATCGATTTCACACAGGTGAATTCGCACCATTTTGAACAGTTTCCTTTACAAAAAACATGGTATATTATTCTGTGTATCCTACTGCCTCTACTAAATATAACATATTTATGTGTACTGTATAAAGACTTACGATGTGTGGAAAGCAAACTACCTCTAATGCATTTCCCACTTTATCCTATTTTCCCAATATACATACGTGTTTCGGTAGTCAGTGAGATATACCAGAGCCCATTCCCATCCCATCCTGTTTTCTCTCACCATTTTCCCAACTCATTATCCAAATCCATTCCTATATCTCCAAAGGTTGACAGCGCATCTGGAGACATGGCAATATTTATCATTCTGAACAGATGTTGACATGTATTGCGGATATCCATCGACGACAGTATCCACTTACCACCAGGTGGACTGTGTGCTCATCTACTACCATTTTTCCATAAATATATATTACGTAATTGTGTATACGATACAGTTACACCATCTGCCTGTGAACAAAATTATTATTTCCTCTCTACCCAAAGGTTATCTGGCACAGATCGCTTTTAGCGATAAGACCGCGATTTGTCTATTTTTGTATTCACAATGTCTGTTATTGTTTTGTTTTAGTATGCAATAAAGACTTTTATTTATCTACTTTTAAAACTGCTATATAGATCACTACCACACTAAAATCTTGAGATTAAATGTGTAGCGGTAATGAAGATAAAAAGGTAAAGAATAACAAAAACAAAAAACTCGGAGCGCAATTTTACCACATAAAATAAGAAATGCAGTGTCAACGCCGTTATATTACATAGAGTTTAGAACGTGAACATAAAAGGTTTATTGTCTATGACTACTAGCCACCATTAAAATATATAAATTAAAATAACACGTTAATAATTGTATAAAATAGATATACTAAAATACACATTAAATTAAAAATAAAAATGAGTTGTTCATAGAATAATCGTTCTAAGAGTATGATCTAGGAGCGATTATCTATGCCCTTGCACAGCACTCTATATGTCGATGAGCACCGCTCTACCCTTTTTTTGGTTGACCTTGCCTCCGCCCAAAATATAGTACTAATTACTTATTAAAATTTGCACGTCGGTTTTTATTTCAAATGTCGGGTTGTAAAATTTAAAGGACGGACCTTTAAGACTCATACACATTAAAGCGGCGTCGTGTCGCAGCGAGTCGCGCTGCAAAACTGCGACAACGTACATCACAGACGCGGCGGGCCGCAGCTCAACGCAATAATTTAAGTCGGTTTACTGTTGTAATTTAATTCTTCATGTCATCGCACAGCGAATAACTCTCGAATTACGTCAGTTAACTGCGTCCGTTCAACACACATTGGCTGACGCGGGCCGTGTCGCAGCGCATAACATTGGCGCATAAATACAGCTGGCGAGCGATCCAGCATTGCACTGCGCTACAGCGTGATGCAGCCTGCTTGACGTGTGCGATGGCAAATGCAACATATATGAAAATTATACTAAATTATTTTTGCAATATTATGCGCTGCAGTGCGGCCCGCCGCGCGCCGTATTATGCGCGAGCCTTTAAGGTCACTGGATTCAAACTCAATGCTTCTAGTAAGCATCAAATAGTATAAATTTTAATCACTTCAGTTACCTGCATTCTTACTAACTGCGTGATAAGGAACACTCGTACACACTTGACTCAAGATTTATCTCGAAATATATCTCGAGATATTTATTATCTTTGACACATATCACTGAAAATCGCCTTGTACGGTTACTAATAATTTAATGGTTTTATCTGTGTCTACACATTAGATATCATGTGCATTGAAATTATGAAATAATATTCCTTTCCGTTTAGGTACATAATGACTACTTTCCTAATATACTTTTCAAATGAAATCATATTCGTTTGTTTATGAACCATTTGTTCTGCCGTTAGGGGTACAAACATATCACATAATTATTATGTTACAAAGTTTGAGTACAATTATTAAAATACAACTTCATAATTTGATCCTAATGAAACTAAATACAATGTAATTAAATTAATAATATAATCAATTAAATCGTTTATCCATCAAATGAATACACTATGATTTGTTTTATAGGGATGTAGGCGGACGAGCAAGCGGTCCCACGTGATGGTAAGTGTTACCGCCGCCCATGGACACCTGCAACACCAGGGGGCATGCGGGTGCGACGCCGATTTTGTAAAATACTATTCACAGCTTTCCTGAAGAACCCCCTATTGTAGCGTAATGTAAAGACCTCTTGAGGCAGTTCGTTCCACAGCCTACGGGTTCGCGGTATTAAATTATTTTTGGATAAATGGTATGAAATGAAGTCAAATATACATTCACATAAATTAATATATTAGAAAAGGATGTCATTAATACAATAATAATTAATATATTGGTACAAGTGAATCTCTTCATCATACAATTCAATTCAATTGGGTAATTTAAACTACATAATACGTCTCAAATTACAAAAATATATTTTACTAATCAGTGCTATATAAGTGTGTCAGTGTCCTTTTTATTTCTCTTTTTATAGGAAGAAGGCGGCAGTCGAGCATACAGTCCACATGATGGTAAGTGGATACTGTTGTCCATAGACATCCGCGATACATGCCAACATCAGTCCAGAATAACAAACGTTGATACGCCGCCGGATGCGCTACCTATCTTTGGAGATTAAGGAATGGATTGGGAGAAAGGGTTGGGGAAATGCGGAGGGATAAGATAGGATGGGATGGGAATGGGCTATGGCATATCTCACTCACTACCGAAACACTTACGTACATTGGGGAAATGCGATAAAGTAGGAAATACAGTACATTTCAAGGTAGTCTTCTGTGAGAGAGTGTAACGTGGCCAGTCGAGTGCGCTCAGCGGCTGTGGGACTGAAAAACCTTATACACGGCAACAATTTAAAATATATATATATCTTTCTATAACCATTTGAACTAAAAATAAAATAACTTTTTGCTAATTATTTTAATAATTATTTATTCCCGGTGGCGCGGCGCAGGCGACGCTCGTAGATTGCAACTCCGTGTAGAATAAATACAAGAAATGAACAATAAGAAAGAGATAAAAATGATAGAATCGGTTCTACTGTCTCTACGGAACAACCTATATTTAGCTTTTGCGTTATTTCAATGACAAGTTGTATTGAATTGAGGGGGAGAATGCACGCTGCAATCCAACAGCTACTGGGCGCGCTCGACTGGCCACGTTACCCCTCTCTCACAGAAGACTACCTTGAAATGTACTGCATTTCCCACTTTATCTTAATTTCTTAATGTATGTACGTATTTCGTGAGTGAAATGTGCCAGAGCCCATTCTCATCCTATGTCTCCCCATTTTCCCTACCCTTTCTCCAAATCCAATCCTATAGCTCGTCTGCCGCCTTCGTACATAAAAAAAAATTATAATACCCAAAGATGCGATAAATTTCGAGCGACTTGTTTTGGACACATGAAGATTGTATGTATCTGCACGTTCATGTCTTCAAATGTCTTCACGGTAGATGGCCAAAACATGTAACAGTTCATCGGCTACCATGTTCTTATTAACTTTTACGTATACAATGTCCGAAGTAAATTTGGAAAAAAAAGGCGTAATGAACCCTTTTAGTATCCATTTCTGGACATGGGCTTCCTTGTGCACAGTCTGTTGTGCGTGATGGATGTATGCCGTATGGCCTTAAAACGGGACTCTGGTCAGTCGGGTTGAAGAGTCCACTCTTTTAGAAGTAGCGTAATACTTAGTCGCTTTTTACGACACGCACGGTAGGAGTTGTGGTATTCAAAAGATGACACGGCTTTAAAGTATCCCTCCAGTAACTTTAAAGTAACTTTTTCCATTTTTACCGTGTCTCTTGTTTCCATTTGGAAACAAGATGTTTTAATTGAACCGAGAGGATTTCTTGACTCCGACTGAATATGACTAAAACGCAGCACAATCTTATACTGCAAGAATTTCACCTCTTGTGCAGGGGAGTAACACTTTTGTGAGATGGTATTTTTTCCCTAGCGCCTAGGTTATGGTAAACTGCTTGCGTTGCGAGATCAGCTTGTTCCAGGGCAGCACCAAGCCGCTCCCATGGGCCATGAGGTGCACGTGTACACGTATCCGCCCCAGCAGCTCGTGCAATGGCTGTTGTTCGTGATTAACATGGAATTTTGGTTCGGACCTTCTACTATACTGCTTGGATTATGACATTTACGCACGCTCCTGGACAATGAGGGTGCTCGAATGCAATCAAGTCATAGTACAGCATCTTGCTCAATTCGTATGAAGATACGTGGATCACAGCTTGTTAGCGGGTAATAATGTTCTGTATAAGTGAGGCGTCAATGTTATTCCAAACGGCTTCATGTGGTTATCGCTCACCAGGGAGCGATTAGTAGCGAGCAGCGTCGGGCTGTGCAGATATAGGACTACAGGGGTGGGCTCCCACGTAACTTCGATAGGGAACTATTTTAGTGCTGTTAAAATCGTATGATTTTCAATAGAACACAGTACTTTATGTATGTGTGTACATACGAATTCAGTATATGTATTAAGGAACATTTTTTTTATTGCATCATTTACCTTTTTGCGTCGAGAGACTTTTCCTTATCACCCAAAGGATGCCTGGACGACATCACTTCAGCCTTATGACAGTCGATTGTACTTTTAATTATTTGTATTTTGTGTTCCTTTTTTGTATGTTTTGGGTATTATCTACTTTGGATTGCTGGTGTGTTTTCTATGGATGCTTACGTAAAATATTATTTAAGTTTTAACTCTTTTAACAGTTTAGTTGTTTAGGGACATTACGTACGTTTAGCGGTAGCACTGTAATTTTTTTATCGCATAAAAAAATCGTTTGAGTATAGTCCGTATTTTATTATATGTAGTAATAACACTTCTATAATAAAATACGGTCCAAAAAGACCATTCACTTTCGTACCCCGCCACAACTTATATCGGTCCGGGAACACTGCTTATCACTATCAGCAAATGTCATCTTTGATCTGACGATAGCTTCAATGTCATGGCCTCGATAACCTAGAGAATCGGAAATTATCTGTACCACGTGACATACAGAGAGAATACATATTTTGCTTTGAAATGGTTGGTCTCTGTAAGCAGTTGACATGACGATGGACATCGTCACCTATGCGATCACGTTTCCTTGTAGTACACGTATGCCAATTCTGGCAAATATATTTATATACCTATTTCACAAAGTACAATGAGCGGGTTTAATGTTATATGGCGTGGTCTTCCAGCGAACCTTCAGGAGAGGAAAGATATAATGATGCCGCGTAATCAAGGAAGGACAAAGCAAGAGGAAAATAGAAATAAACAAAATAAATGGAAGTATTATTAAAAAAATGCAAAAAATGATCCAAACATATATTTTCAGAGCAAAAGTTATGGAATGTATAAGAAGGCTGGTTCAAATCAATGAACAATGTGAAAGACTTTAATAGTGAATCCCTTCGTCCCAGAGGGTAAGAAAGAAAGCCTCCACTAACCTTGTGATCCGCGGAGGTAAGACGAGAGCCTGCTCCAGTGGGTACACACGGCGCACAAGTCACTACTGTGTTGGCGTTAACCTCTCCGAAACGAGGCAGGTGCTGATCACTCCAATGGGAAGTGTTCGTGGAAAACGTTTCCACAATGATGTCTGCTAACACTCGCGTGAAGCGTTCACACGGAGGCGCGGCGCAGAGCGAGTCAGTATGTGACAGCATGTGACTACGAGCCACCACACGTCTGTCAGCGTTTGGCTACAAGCCATGACTCACTTCCAACCAATGTTGGATGCTCAATTTTAGTAGAGGTGGTTATATAATTCCCTACTCTCAATTTATAAAGCAAGGATTCAACAGAGTAAAATATATAGATACTTATATACGAGTAAATACATACATAATATATATACATATAAAATATATGTATGTAATTATATACTTACATATCTTGCCTTTGTCGTTCGCATATTCTTGTTCCAATTCTTCAGACAATTTTTTCGCATATTTCTTGCAGATATCGAAAGCGATGTAGATATTGTGGTATTATAAACATAATAAAAAAACTAGTAAATCAAAGAAACTTATTTTATTCCAACAAAGATAAATAAATAACTTCTGCTATACAAAATCTTCGAAGGTACCCACCCAGGTGCCATGTCGCACTTGTAAAGATATAAAGAATGTTTTATTTATTTATCTTAGGCAAATTAGTAAAATGTATTGAAATTGTGAAATTATGTAAAATTTACGATTACTTAGCTCTCACGAAGTTTCATCCATGTAGGTAGTAGATTTCTAGAAGATGTTTTTATAAGTTTAAAAACACCAAAGGTATGTAGGTAGGTAAGGTACCCGGTACTTCGTCGTTCACATAAGGGTCAACGAAGTTACACAAGTATACTCTGTTCACATTAAGATATCACATGTGACGTGGATTGTATAATGTAGCATATAACACAGCGTTAATTGATCGACCGAGGAACGATCCGTATTGTAATTGGTAAATAGGTGAAATCACGTGACTGATAGTGACGACAAAATTTTTTTCTTAACTTGAACAGAGTATAAGTTCAGATTCGCATTTGCCCCGCACTGGTTCCGCACACTTTCTGCACACGTGCACGGTGACACAGCAAACAGCAAAGCGTTTCTACAGCATTCAAACTAGTTTGTCCCTTCTGTTTCTTGATTATATCTGATGCTGAAATATAGCTTAGCGTTTCCCTATATTAATCCGCCACAAACTTGCTTTAGTAAATTAGTTTTAGTACAATACTGGGTAAGGGCGTCGCCAGCCATCGCCAGCCAATGAGCCAGAAGGGGGGGGGGGGGGGCACGATGAGAGAGGGTGGGAGAAATATGAATTGTAGGTACAAATACAATATTTTTCGAATCTCTAGAGGGGGGCAACTACCCTCCCCCGCCCCCTCTTGACGACGCCCTTGATACCGGGTAGTATTGTACTAAAATTAATTTTGTTATAGACACGCCTCCGTCATTGTAAATCCATCGGATTATCTTACACAGCATTTTATTAGCATAGTTTCACTCATAAACTCATGAAATTAGAATCTTTTCCCCAATTTCTTAAATAATGTTAAATTAATACACGTCCTTATGTAAATTGAAACTAGGCCTACGATGTGCTTACTAGGATAGGTCTTCCAATAGATATTTTGTAAGTAATTGACTACTTTAAATTATTTATTTGCGTCCTTGAACGAGTCTCAAGTTACAAAGACTTCTCCATTAAAAGCTTTTGGCCCTTTTAATATTATTATAAGAATAATAATTTTGTAGATCGTAACTCCGTAACAGCAGTAACAATTTTTTATTTTTATTTCTCTCTGTGCAAGATCTTACTATGTGTTACACCGTAATGTATTTGTCAATCGAGTGTTGAAATAAATTAAACAAATATATGCGGTTATTCAGGAAAGCTGTGAATAGGATTTTGCAAGGTCGGCGGCATACCCCCTGGTGTTGAAGGTGTCCATGGGCGGCGGTAACACTTGCCATCACGTGGGACCGCTTGCTCGTCGGCCTACTATAATAAAAAAAACGTTATTACAAAATATATATACAAATAAATATTCAATATCGTATAATAATAACAACGATTTCATAAGAATAAAAATAAAATTGTAAATGAACTTCATTGCAAGTTCGCCATTACTTTAGAAAAAATCTTTCATTCGCTTCGCATTACTTTGTTTGAAAGACCGAATATTTTCTCCACGAGGCTTTTATAAGTCACCGAACAAAGACTTTTCTGGATGAATACTGTCACCCATTTTAATAAAAGTCAGTATGTCAGACGGCAGTATAGTTAAAAATAACTGTTATGAACTAACGTACGATACGTAGTAGACAAAATATAGAAATATTACAAGATGCATAAAATGTGACAATGGCAAAAAAAAATGAAAGGTTTGCCCCATTAAGAACCACTTGCACTATGGCTGCATGTACCTAACATCTGATAGCCGCGTTTTTATAAAAAAAAGGCGGCAGACGAGCATACAGTCCACCTGATGGTAAGTGGATACTATCGTCCGTAGTACATGACAACATCAGTCTAGAATAACGAACGTTAGCACGCCCCTGGATGCGCTACCTACCTTTGGGGGTTTAGGACTGGATTTTGAAAATTGGTTGGGAAAATGGGACGGCATAGGATATGATGAGAATGGACTTACGTATTTTGGGGGAATAGGATAAAGTGGGAAATGCAGTACATTTTATGGTAGTTTTCTTTGAAAGAGTGCATATCCTACATCCTATAGGCCTATATCCAGCCGTGAATAATAAAAGAGCTGGTGACGGAGTCCTAATATGATTCACACATTTGTTAAAGCGGTATGGAAGAGGCGGACGGTATATGGTGGGCTTGTCCAGTGTATAATGAGGAACGTAAGAAGATCCTGGAGAGGATCGGCCGCATGGAAGAGGGATCGCTCTATTAGCGTGACCTCGTGAGTTCAGAGGAGAATTCTAGAAGACTGCGAGAGTTCTCGCACCACTGGCACCGCAAAAAAAATTAAAAATCTGCTCAGTACCGGAGGAAATGTCCAAGTAGAGTTCATACCCCAGAAAGAAAAGAAGATTAAGGAACACTGGCGTAGAAGATAATTTGTGGGGAGGTAGGAAGATACGCGCCGGAAAGAGCTTATGTAGTACAGCGCGTGCCTCCAACGATTTGGTACGTATAACCAGAAGGTCGGTAGAAACATGAGAGGAGTAGTTATAAAATTACCTTACAAGTTTAATGACAGTAAATTATAAAATGACGAAATATTACGTTTGAATCCTAAATTTTTCACACTCTGTGAAATAGTATTTAGTGCTCCTGTAATCATGGGTGTGTCATTCTGAATTGTGTGACATCTCTTCGTTTATTATTAAGCTAGAAAAAGATGCATTGTAATTAGATTATCAACAGCGATTTTTCCACCTTTAAGAACACAGCAACAGCAATAACACGCCTTAAGCCAATTCATAGTAGATATGATTATGGTAAACATATCTTACTATGGTTTGAATTCTTCCTCGCACGCACACGAAACAATGTCGAGGCAAAGAATCGTCGTTCGAGAGCGGTATCCACAGGCAACTGCCTGTGGATACCGTACTTGTATATAAAAACGTAATATCAAATAATGCGGTCCCAACTCTCGCAATATTTTTATTCTTTATGACGTAAGAGGATTAGCGCATACAGCACTCGTGATTGTGTCAAGTGCAAGCAAACAGGAATCAACTGTATAGCAAAGGCCTTGATTTGACAATAGTCTGATATCAAATTTATTTAACCCCGCTGATGCCCAATAATGACATTACGTCAGATATAGGCCGACATTTTTTCATATAAAATGGAATTTTCTACCTTTCTCCAAAAAAATGTTGACTATTTCGTTAATTAATTATTTTGTGCAGTGTCGTAGACATCGAAACTTATTTCTCCCTAAGAGTCATTCAAACATGCCCTAAAATCAAACCATAACCCCTTAACTTAATAATATTTGAGTTTATTGAGCAAATGTGATTTATTTGTGAACTTTTTATTTGTGTTTAAAATCAAACCAAAATTATTACAAAAAGTATAAAAGTAAGACTTACTTAATGAAAACGACATTCAATTAGTCGTCATGGTTTCGAAATCAAATAATGAATTTCGTTTTTTCAGATGCCGTAAAACAGATTTTTTTTAAAACCCTTAAAGAAACCCACTTAATATTTTTAACCACCAAAAACCCCGCTGTGATTTCTTTACCCCTAAGCCTAGGGGAATACTCCTGATTTGGCTGCAGTGAGTTTGTGCCGTGTGGCATTGGCCGGCTTTAGAACAGCATCAGCGCATCTTTTCTCATGAGAGTCGTAAAGGGCGGCTAATAGATAAGAAAGCCGCTACCCTGAGGTAGCCCTGAGGAACAACACCCCTACTAGAAGATTGGACTCGCCAATCCGCTTGGACAGCGTGGCGTTTTAAGGCCATACATCGTCTTGTGCATGGATATGGTTGTTAACGAATTGGCATTAAAAGCATCTCCAATGCTATCTATGAATATTGAAAATATGAACTAAAATAACAATCTGCAAGGTCGATTTTATCAAAAATATATGTAACGTTAAATAACGAGTAATCGACAATAATTTACTTTTTTACTAACACAGTCATTGGGCTAAATATACATAGGTATACGTATCTAATTGCAACTTTATTAAATTCTAGGTTATAATTTGTTAACCTGACACGACAACGTGGTCTCAACCCATTATTCAACGTCACTCATAGTGAAATGGGATGTCTGTAAGGTCTATGGGCGTTCTACAATCCTACAAAATTATCTTTGCGTGTGACGAGTGGCGCCAGTATTTGTTTTAGGCTGGAAGAAATAATTTACCACATGATTCAAGAAAGCATTAAACACTGTGAACACATTCAGAATAAATAGACAATTTCATGTAGGACAAATGGTACAGAATTTGGAATGGTATTAGAAAATGAAGGAGACCTACTGCATAAATATCATATCTATTTCTAGATATAGGCCTCTCCTAAGTCTCTTCACCACAAACGAACTTCCTAGCCAGTACCAGTGAAACCTTTAAGTCATTTTCCACTTGGCCGAAGGGATATCACACACTGCACTTCCTGATACTTAGGACCTTTTTCACCACCCCCTGATAAAAATATCTGTTAATTAAATCTAACTGATACTGACTTCATGATAACTTTACCTTATCAGAAGGTGGTCAGAAAGGCCCTTAGTCTTCAAAAATTTATGTATACCATCGATTATTGATCCTGTGGCACAGAAGACTACCTTGAAATGTACTGCATTTCCCACTTTTATCTTATTTCCCTAATGTATGTACGTGTTTCGATAGTGAGTAAGATGTGCCAGAGCCCATTCCTTCTTTCTGTCCCCATTTTCTCAAATCTTTCTCCAAATCCATTCCTATATCTCCAAAGGTAGACAGCGCATCCGGGGGCGTGCCAACGTTCGTCATTATGGACTAATGTTGGCATGTATCGCGGATGTCTATGAGCGACAGTATCCACTTACCATCAGGTGGGCTGTATGCTCGTCTGCCGCTTAGTCCAAAAAAAAAATATATGGCTCACCCATTGTAACATCAACTTGCTAATTATATGAGGTTTTGTATTGCGTCACGTAAACAAACTGAAAGTGCATATTTCTCCATAGTTCGCTGAATAAACATACCAGTTATACCCTACGGCATACCCAAAGGACAAAACGGCCCAGAGCTTTGGGATTACTAAATAGATATTTAAAAAAATCTATCGACTGACTTGTAAGCTAATTACGCCACCATAATGTTTTGAACTGGAAGTAAAAGGACATATTTTCTAGTCAAAACCTTACCTGACTTCAGAGGTTGAACAGCTTAAATGGTAAACAATTTTCCATGGAGTAGGTCGCTTGCCTATCACTTAATATTATTATTTATATTTAATTTATTTGCATTTCTTAATCAACTAAGCAACACTTTTAGAGCCAATAATTGATTCGATCAACAAACAACGAAACTATTTCATGTGAGTAACAAGATTTGAAGAAAAAATAACATTTAATCTACGAGTGAGTACCTATATTTTCACACCAAGAAAACAAATGCGTGTTCTATTTAGTATATCGCTCAAATACCCATTGTAGGTTTTAGTTCCGCATTTTCTCACAGGCAGAGATAATTTTGTCAAGTCGGTAGACAGCGAGTCTTTCACGGTTGACGAGTTTGACATTTAATCTACTCACAGCTTGGCAGTTGATTGGCCGTTTAAGCACAGGGTAGTTAGTGGCAACTTGTAATTTACGGCCATAGTATGCATACGCAAGTGCATGTAATTATGTAAATATGGTTACTATGAATACAGAATATGTATGAATATTAATTCTGTGTAGCTAAATAAGTTCTTGCGCCGTTTTTGCCCGTGGGTGTACTAAAAGGCGATTAAGAGATAACAAAGCGCTAAAGGATAACAAACACAAGTCCTGAGCCTCGAAACTAATGATCTCGACAACCCGCGAGCCCGCCAATTTGGCCAGCAGCGTGGCGTTTGAAAGCCATACATGCCCCATGCACAAGACAATCTGCATATGACGGCCCATATCCAACAGTGGACAACAAAAGGGTCTCTTCCGGTTACGGTTAAACAATATCAGTTAAAATGACGAACACTGTTACACTGCCCACCGCTCGGCACTAAATAATCGAACACACACAAATACACATAAACGCACAAAATTGAGTTTTTTTTTTTACTTCGATGTCTAAGTTTATTTTTCTTTAATAATTTTATTCAAATTCAAATCAATTCCTACATTTCAAAAGGTAGGCGGGACGTGCTAGCTTTTTTCATTCTGGACTGATGTTGGTATGTATCGCGGATGTCTATGGTCGACAGTATCCACTTACCACTAAGTGGACTGTATGCCCGTCTGCCGCCTTTTTAGAATAAAAAAATATTAGAACTCTAAATAACGGTTATTAAAATAAATTATTGAAAACAAATTTTTGACATATTTCTTAGACCTAATAGTGTAGGATGGGACAGGCTGAGGTGGCGTGGCCGGGGAACCTTCTCGTGTGCCCGGTCTGTCGCTGGTCCATTTGTCCCTCTGGATCCGCAGACTCCGCCGCAGGGAACGATGGCTCAACGACAGATCTGGGACGGTACACCCTGGGCAACAGTCAGCGACTTTTCCTTTCTTGGGAGATCTTGGTGGCTGTTGGCTAATATCCTGGCAAAAGGTGGGGAGGCGGGGGTCCAGACTGGTTTGATTGCTGCTAGTCTGGTCTCTCGCCTCCAACAAGGTGGCGTTTCTCTGTGTGCCCCAGCTGTTGGGGGCGCATGGAAAAAGAAGGATGGTGGTCAACTCTGGGATGCCTCACGACATTCCAGCGGTGAAAGGTAGAGAGGCGGAACCCAGATTGGTTAGTACCGATATCAGTCTGGTCTCTCGCCTCCAAGAGGGTGGCATTTCTCTGTGTGCCCCAGTTATGGGGGCCGCATGGAGACACAGGGACGGTCTCCGCATGTCCCTCGGGTTGTGAGGGTATAGCGGAGAACAAGGTGGTTAACCCTGGGATGCCTCTTGGCATTCCGGCGGTGGTAGCATTACCCAGATACAGGGACTCTGCCTGGGTGGACGGTGTTCCCCTTTAGGTTTCTCTACGTGTCCCTTAGAAGGTGGGGGCATTCATAGAAACACGTACGGTCTCCGCGTGTCTCGCTGCATGGGCGGCAGGCACGCCGGAGAAACAGGGATCGTCTCTGCGTGTCCCTCTGTATAGGTAGAGGGCACGGTGGAGAAAAGGGTGGATGGTCCTGGGATGGCGCGGACATCCCAGTGAAATTAGGGTTACTCAGGTACAGGGGCACTGCCTGGGTGGACGGCGTTTCTTTTCCCACGTATCGGCGAAGATCAGTCCGGGGCCCGTACTGGCGGGCCGTCACCGCTGGGGTAGCGGAAGACTGCGAAAGCGTATCCGTGACCTCGGCATTCAGTGAAAAGAGGGTAGTCGTAAAGGTACCCGTAGGTTGTGGAACGAACTGCCTCAAGCGGTCTTTCCATTGAGCTACGATATGGGGTTCTTCAAGAGAGCTGTGAATAGGATTTTGCAAGGTCGGCGGCGCACCCGCATACCCCCTGGTGTTGCAGGTGCCCATGGGCGGCGGTAACACTTACCACCACGTGGGACCGCTTGCTCGTCCGCCCACTTATCTATAAAAAAAAAAAAAAAAAAAAAAAAGGTAAAGGGGCAGTGTAAAGGGTTTTAGCCGGTAAGAGTCCGGCATACTCTCCCGCCAAGGTGTAGGCGAGGGGGGTTTCTCATGATGGATCTCCTCACGTTAAAAAAAAAATAAGGATGGGACAGGCTTCTCTAGTTTGGGAGTCGGAGCATCAATGCTCCGACATCAGTTGTATGTTGTAAGTCAATAAAAAATTTAATTTTAAAAGGGAAATAGGGAGAATCATAATCCAATCCCATACCACTCCGCCCCATCTCCCCCTGTAATAGTCGGGATTCCAAATTAAATTGAGCGCGGCTTCATGTGTCTGACATTTCTATCACGGTTGAAGTAATTCTGTCAGTTACATTAGTATGGGTCTCTTGCGTAGAATGCACGAGGCGTGCAATGCAACGTGAAGAAATTAATTCAGTTTCACTTCATTGTTACATAGCGTTGAATTTACTATGAAAATTTCAATAATTTCTAGCAAATATACCCATGGTTTAGGTCCGGATATATAGACGATTCTAAGGCTGTTCTTTGTTTAGATTTAGACAATGTCGTTGAAAACTAACCTCTTTCTAAGTAAATAATAAATGTATTATTATTATTATTTATCAGATGAATTTACAATTTTCTGCACCCGCTTATTTTTTTTACATTTAACCAACGGTCGACCGGTAGAGAATGCCTGAAGGCATTAAGTCCGTCTCTGTACAATATATTGCTAAAAGAGTAAATAAATAAATAAAATTTGCGAAACTTTGTGCGCGGAGATGTTAGAGTATGTATGGTTAGCTTGATTCCCTTGGGAACTTTATAATTGATCTGCATAAAAAGTATCTTAAATATCAAACCAACACATAAGTTATAACTATGCCAAATTTCATTAAAAAATACTCCGTACAGACAGACATACAAAAAATATTTTTTTTTCTATTTGTATCAATCGTACTTTGCAATACAATGATATTTTTTTCAATAAATATCACATGTACCGGCACGGCTATGTTACGAATTTATTATATTATTGTATAGATAATCAAACATTTATTATATTATTGTATAGATAATCAAACAAATTTAATAACCTATTGTAGTCAGTATCTGGCCATAATTGTCATTCGTAGCGGTTTTCCTCCTCAATAAATCAAATAGAATTTCCAAAGGGACGCATTTTCTTGTTTTCCTTCACCAAATTGATTGGGCTTTTTCATAATAAAATAACTTATCTCCGCAGTTTTCTGTTCGTCTTTTTTTTTATAAAATTTGCCCTATTTTTTTAAATGCTAAACCGTATTTGATTACTAACCGTATTATTCCAGAACCTCAGCGATGATATATAAATTTAAAAACATCATGGTAGATTTACTTACTTCTTATTTCATGAACTTAGGCCTGATAAACAAGAACGACTCGCTACCTACATAAAATCCCCGAGGGATTCCGTAAGTAACTATATAATAATATAAAAGAAAATGTGAATTTTATGGTCGTATAAATAAATAAAAACATAGTATTATATAATATATAAGAGCTAGGTATACCCTTTCGAAGTAAATACACTGCAAATGAGTGAAAATTGTAATAAAATTGGAAAGTGGATTTCAAAATATCCCCAAACAAGGAAACCGACGCGTCTGTTATTATTATAAATTACTAGCTGTTGCCCGCGACTTCATTCACGTGGTCTTCAAGTACTAATTTAGAAACCTTCGTGGGCATGAGCACAACAACTCACCCAAGTTTCATCGCTATCGGATGAATGGTATAGGAACGCATACGGGACAAACAAAGAAATATTAATTTTTATATAAATAGATTTATAACTCCAGTGATTTTTGCTTCTGCATTATTTCAATTTTCAATATTCTCTTTTAGGTTGATTGAAGGTTCTACATTCCCTGACATTCAGATTTTAATTAAGTCTTATTTATTTGTTTATGAACAAAAATCCACAGCAAAACAGGAATGTGAGCTTATTATACAATAAATTAAGCTCATTGCTAAAAAAAGATTTAACTATGTAGCTATACAATGCAAAATAGATAAGTATTGTAGGCGATGGGCTTACTTATACAATGAACTAACGCTTATGACTCGGGTCAGTGTATACCATATACTCGTATGTGTGCATTAAAATCTTAAAAAATAATAATGGTTTATTGCTGTATATTAAAGTAAATAGATAGATGGAAATTAATTGTATAATTTATAAGTATAAGTGAAGTAGATATTCCAGATTATTTCATAATCAAATGTAAGTTTGATTATAAAAAAACAAACTGAAGTATAGAAAAATTAATTATAAAATAATTAAACACATTTAGGATACATTTTACCTGAGACAGTACAAGCTTCAGTACAATAAGAATAACTGGGTTTTAGCAAATCAGAATTTTTTTATACAATAGCTATTATAAAACTAACTAAGTGTTATTTTTTATATAGAATCCTAATAGTGGTTAAGTCGAACCGGATTCGATTTCTCGACCGAAAGTTTTGGCCGTTGAAACGTGTCGCACCATGTGGCATACTTATCGCTTAATTATTATTTCCGATTGCGACGAATTCAAATTATATGCATGTATTGTAACAGTACTCCTGTGAGCATTGTTACTTCTATTCTCTTAGTTACATGCCTCAAACTTCTTTCTCATCCGCGACACAATATCAGTACAGAATGCTGAACTGACAGCAGACCTCGGATGCGCTACCAACTTTTGGAGATTCAGATTTAGTCCCAGGTTAACACGTCTTCTAAATTGTATCCGATTCCTATTTCCTAGTCTCGCGGTTTAAAAAAAAACATATTTTTCTTCACTAGACTCCCCTTAATTTATGTCAGTTAATTTGAATATCCATAGAACAGGATTGCCTAAGGCTATAAACTGAATATGAATATTAATTAATAAAGCGTTGTTTTACCAAATATTCTCGCATATTTCAAACTATTATCCATTTGTAACAATTAGAAGCGGTCTCAGAGGTAATTCGGAGACCGGGTGGTCTACCTCTGAGGCCGCTTGAGTAATAGCTTGGGGGCTTCTGTTATTCTAAAAGTAACTTCATCGAATCTATTTATTATTAAATAATCTCAATTTATTTGCATTAAGCATAGGTATAACTAATGCAGTCTCCAATCTAGTTCCGTTGATGTCATAAAAAGGCGAGATAACAAAGTCCCTTAATCAAGCCTTGAGGAGCTGTACCTCTAAAAAAATGTACTCGCCAACTTACTTGGCCATCGTGGCGTTTTTAGGGCCATCAACCGTTAAAAACTTGGACTGTAATTCGTACTCGAGCGCTTAACGCTTGATTCTTAGAACGTTCATTATTTCTCACTCAGCGCTTGAGCATCGAACACTAGTGCTCATTTTAGCAACGAAAATTTTAGGCAAGCTCTTGTATGTTTTCAACTAGAGTGGTTGAGAACATGTGGTAATTGTGACTTATAATAAGTCTACATCGATATTATAATAATAATTCAAGAATTCGATAACTGTAGAGCATTCGAGCTTTCGTACAAACATTTTTGCAGCTCATTACGAAATTTTCCAATAAGCGGTTAGGTAACGCCAACCGCAAATATAAGTTTGTAGAATATAACGGTTCTCCCAGAACAAAGAACAATGAATTTTGAAATCACCGCAATAACTCGTTTACGAACGCAAAAGAGTTTGTAATCGTGCGAACGCTCGGTTGACAAATGCTTTCCCGCCTTACTCATAAGCGATATTTAAAAATGACTACTTAATTTTTTTTGTCCTGTTCTAATAATTATAGCTTCAAACAGGTTAGGTTCAAAAGTGACAGGCGTTATTGTAAAGGTCAGTATTACACTTCTATGTCAAAAGACAATGCTATTAAATTAAATTCTATTAATGAAAATCCAATCCCTTTGAAATGAGATCTCATGAAGATATTTCAGCCTCCTGTATAAATCGGGCCTCCTCTTCTGAACTGCCTACCCTTATTTTTTGTATTCTGTTATATCACAAATTAAACCTGTTGGTGTCGTGTTTCACTAAAACACATTGGTTCTTGGCGGACCTAAAATTCTCAGCTAATCAGCTGGGAATTTTAGGTCAGAGAGTAGTAGATACCTATTAAAATAAGAAACGGAAAAATTATGGCTCTGTTTCAACCCTTCAAATAGGGAATACAGTAACATTTTTTTAATGACGAAAGTGGTAGACGAGCATTCAGTCCACCTGTTGGTAAGTGGATACTGTAGCCCATGAACATTCGTGATACAGGCCAACTTCAGTCCAGAATGACAAACGTTGGCACGCCCCCAGATTACCTTTGCGGATTAAGGAATGGATTGGAAGAAAGGTTTAGGAAAATGGGGAGGTATAGGATGGAATGAGAATGGGGTCTGCCATATTTTACTCACTACCGAAACGTACATTGGGTACATTGGGGTACGTTCTAGTTGATACAATTTTCCTTATCCGTCTATTATAAGTTATAAGAAAAACCGTCAAACAGTAAAAAGAGGAACGAAAAGGGTATTTCAATTCGTGTCAGGTTTCGACTATCTAATCTAAGTTTTACAAAAGACGTTAAAAAGTTGTTTTCATGTCGAAATAGAAATCTGATAAAAACATTTTGAAGTTAATCAGATTTTCCAGCATAGCTGTTTTAAGACTAAAACAGATACATAGACTGTATCCATCCCACTGCTGGGAAAGTCCTCTTCCCTTGCCTAGCTCAAACATGGCTGGCTATAGAATAACATCACCTACATTTCTTCCCCTGGATTATCGTAAATTTACAGACAATAAATCTATATAACCCTTAGATTTATATAGATTTATTTTTACTTACAAAAAATATTGTTAACAATAATTTCCTTAAATAAGTACGTTACTTTTGTAAACAAAAGTTTGTAGAAATGTTTTTAAAGTTTTCAAAGAGTTTTGATGTAATAAATCCAGGGTTAAAATAAAGCAGACACGTTTTGTTAAGAATTATGTCATAAATATTGTTTGATGAGAAACAGCGGTTCTAAGTGTGAAAAGCTAATGGTATACAAACCACCTATCAATTTTCATTATTTCAATTAATTGTATTAGAGCATTTACAAAATTTATAATAGCAGATTCATGTGGCTTCATGTAATTTATTCGTATGATTAAGTAGATTTCTGGGTTTATTCCACAAATCCTCCCTAGAGATAAGGGTTAGAGGATGAAAACTGAACATGAAACCAAATGTCGTTTAAAAATCCCCCGTGAATTATGCAGACGGAAAACTGGAGAAATACAACGGATTCTTCAATAACAAACAGAACGACGTATAATTATTTAAATCATATATGTAGGTATATATATTTATTTACTCTTTTTGTACTATATTGTACTGAGGCGGACTTAATGCCTTAAGGCTTCCCTACCAATCGACCGTTGGTTAAATGTGAAGAATTAAAGTGGGTACAGTAGGCACGGTGAGCTTAATTCATCTGTATATATATTTGTTGTATTTGTCTAAAATATTTACTAATCATCGTTTAAGCCATACATTTTATTTCACCTCCCAAAGTGTCTCTCTGTTGGCTGGCAGAGAATGCCGCCAGGCATTAAGTTCGCCTTTTGTACGTTTCAGTGTAATAAAGATTTATAAATAAATAAAAATATAGAAACTTACCTTAGGTTCCTTATACGGATCGGTAACTTGTTATCGATAACTTATAGAAAAAATTTAAAGATGACTTTTTTACATATTCAGTCCAACTACATCGAAAATCAAATTAATAAAAAAAAAGAATTGAAGCAATATGTGTAATCGTCGTACAACGTTTGTCATACACGTATATACGAGTAGTAATGGAGTGTCATAATTTTTGTTTTTTTATCTATTTATTACGGATATGATATTTCGGACACGGATTGTATATCTTTTATCGATATATTGTATATCTTTTATCGGTTTCGGTTTCAGATACGGATATGAAATTGTTTCATCTATGGTTTCGGTTACGGGATATGTTTTTAATGAACATTTTAAGAAATGTATTACTAACTGAAAGCAAAGAAAAATAAAACCGAATAGGGATTTATTTCAACTTTAATTTCACAATGAAGGAACAAAAAATCTAACAAATTAAAGCAGCGAGGACTTTCAGAATTCGCCTCGTTTAAATTTCGCAATTAATAAAATTATTTGTATTAACATTCGAATCTTTTATTTCGAATTGGGTTCCCTGTCCCTGTTATGGAATTGAAAGCGTTTTTGACTTTAAACAACATCTCACATTCATCGCTTATAACGAAATTACGAAGAGAATGTGCGGCTGCTTAGCAGCCATCTTTCGTTCTAAATCCAAGTTGTATGGGTTCGAAAATTGAGATGTAGCGTTGGTATCTGACACAGATTTTAGAAACCAAACGGCGGAAAGTAGAGCCAGCGGCGATAGGTCTGACTCTGCCAACTATTTTGGTGAGGGCGATGAGGTTTGAACCATATAAGATGGGGGCTCCTTCTTTGTAGATGTCTCCGATGAGCATGACGTTAACTAAAGATGTGATAGAAGCGATGAGGCATTTACCAGCTTCCCCGACGGAGGTTGACGGAAGGTCTTTGAGATGTTGCGGTGAAATGCCGTCTAATCTTAATGATTAACTTAGTACTTACTACTTTCTAAAATCTAATCTAATGTAGGTATTATATGTGTATTGTATTATGTGTATTGTTTAAAGTTATTTATTATTGTTTGCACGATGTACCGCCCTCCGTATTTCTGTTTAACAAAAAATTGACTGGCAGAGAATGCAAACTTTTGTACAATGTTTCTTTGTACAATAAAGTTTAAATTTCGGACTGGAAACCTCCGAATAATTTACTAAGGGAGGCCTATGGCCTGCAGTGAGACGTCACAAGCTGACATCCGAGGGCCAATTAATTATGATTATTCAATTTAGGGAGACTTCAGATAATTAGGAGGAAGAGACACTTATTACACCGAAGTAAAGAGATACGGGTACAAAATTGGTATGAGAAAATAGTATAACCTATTGGTTTTTATTTCTTATTATCATTTTATGAATCGTCACCGTACACAGAACATAATTGATATTGTAGCAGTCGTGTGAATCTTAAGACATGGATCCTGTGTGGATTTCAAAACCCAGTAGCGCGAGCTATTTTCATTATTCATATATAGAAAACTCGCCTCGGCAATACCGAAGTCCTCGGAGTCATCGCCGTCACTCTAGCATCCAGAGGCTGCCACTAGAACTCTAGCCACTAGGCTGTATACTGGTATTGTGCTGCTATGTCACTGAATTACGTAGTGCCGAAAACCTACGCCTATGCAGGCCGCGATAGCTCTTAAATTAAAATATTTTGTTAGACTGCACTTCCGCTCTAGACGACGTTTCGTAACAGACAGTTTTCTTTGTATTTTTTTCTTTATTTCGTTCTTCTTGTGTGGGCGTTGCGTCATCTATTCCCTAACGAGAAATCACCCAGTACAGTCTCTTCCGGCTCAAACAGATTTTGAATTTTTATTAAGGAATTTTTTTGTGAAATAGTTTTCCTCAGCTGTGTTTACTCTGTTGGTTTTTGTGTATTATTTAAACACGCGGCATCGCTCTTTATCTCACGAACAATATTCATTGAAACTGCCGAATCTCTTCTAGCTCTTTATTTACTTTTTCAACACTTTAACATGACATAACCATTAACAATGCTTCTCGCTGACAGCTTCTCGTGGGCGGAAGTGCGACAGAGTCAACACGCTAGCTAGCGTTGCACCACAACCGCTTATAGCGATAGTGATAGGACTCCATCACAATCATGTGACAATTTGGACGCCTCAAATAAATGAATTTGAATTTTCTTCCTTACTGTCTCAAAGTGGATACCAATGAAGTAAAAACGTAACTGTGTAGAAAGTAGTAAGTACCCACTAAGTTAATCAAATAAGTAAATATTTATCAATATTTTATTTTGAAAAAAAAAAAGAAATGTGCTATGGTTTTATTCTTGTGTTTTTAAAGTATGTTTTGATTTATTATTTGTTTAATTCTTTTTCTGTTGCGATATGCACTATCAAATAAAAAATATTTTTGTGATAACTAAGACCTACCTAATTGAAATATCTTCTTTTTTTACGCCATATATGCCAACTTCAGTCCAGAATGACAAACGTTGGCACGCCCCCGCATGCGCTGCCTACCTTTGCGTTAAGTAAAAAACGCAAAGGTACATACACATTAAGTAAATTACATTAAGTAAAAACTACTGAACGAATTTGGACTGAACACTAATGTATAGCTAGCTATACCTAGGTACCTAGGTATCCACTAGGAAAACTGGTATATGTGTCATCTTCATATGACACAAGGGAGTTAATAGAGGTAAATATAAAAATGAGAGAATAGATTTTTTGATAGAATTACTCTAAAACTACTGGATGGATTTTCATCCGTGAATATCATGTCAGCGCTTTTACAGGTGTTAAACAGTTTTTAGAGCTGCTTAGTGCGCGCCAATGAAACCAATAATTTATGAACCTCCGACACACATTCATAGATTAGTTTATAAAATAGTGCTCAAATGGTTTAAGAATTACCCACATTTAAATTTAATTAAATTATGTTATTTGTGGGTATTTGACAGCTGTCAAAATAAAATAACTGAATAAGTCAATAGTCACGATAATTCACTTTAAAAAAAATATTGAATCACTTTTCATTTGAACAATGCAGATAGTATTAATTGTTTAAAGAATTGGAGTTATCTTGGAATTAGATTTCGTTTAAAAGATACAAAATTCGTACTTACCATATCATCATAAAAAGGCATCTGGATAGTCAGTATGCGCCTTACGTAGTAGAAGCATAACGTCCAGTTTACCGTGACCTTGTTACAGAAACGCTGACTGGACCACTGTCCATGGTGAGGACCAACAGTCTCGAGTCCACCTATTTTGACTGATCACTATTATCAACATTTAAATTAATACTTTCACTATACTATCAATCACACTTCACTCAATATAATTTAAGACACAAGAAAAAAAAATAAGAAATTTTTCGTAACACGAAAAGTGATTCGGGAATTAGTATTCGTGACTTTGCGAAAGGTTGGTTGCACGTCTATTTACGTCCGCTCTCAATTTTCAACTGCCTGAAGCGGCGCCCATTTCAGTACTGTACAGTGTACAGTCTACACACCTGAAAAGTCACTACAACAATAAATGTTCCGGAACATCTTTATGATGGTTTATTTGGACACCTGTACTTGTTATCACCTGTCAATGTGCTTCGGGTAATTACATTGTGTTTGTTGAGGCAACGAATGAAGGTTTGGTAAAATGATTAACGTCAATCTTTTTGTGAACGATTTAGGTTGATAATATTCTAGTTATTTTAAATATATACTCTGTTTTTTGATACAATTTTAGTTAAAAGTTTTAATTATTATTATTCATTTAATACAGGCTGTCTACGCTTGGATACACTGCGAGTTTTACTCCTTTGGCGAAATAAAACCCGAAGGGTTTGTTTGTATTGACTGGTTTTTATTACTGGATACAGTGTTAATGCGTCTCGGCTCAAGATTTTGATTGACTGAATTTTATACGTAAAACAAGTAGGTAAGCACTAAAAACGGCAGGTTTGTGCACATACTTTGTGACGGTAGTTAAATAATAAGATAAATAATGTTGAAGCGGCGATGTGGAGCCTCGACACAGGCTGAGTCCACATTAGTGTAACAATTTTATCTTATAGACTATGTTAGTATTAAATATATTTATAGGATTAAATTACTACGATCTTGTGCATGAGAGATGTAAGGTCTGAATACGCCACGCTCGCGCTGGCCAAGCGAGTTGGTGAGTTCACTCTTAGAGGTGGTGTAGCTCCTCAGGGCTTGTGATAGCCGCTCTGTAATCCTTTAGTCGTCTTTTATGACACCCACGGGAAGAGATGGAGCGGAAAACAATGCACATGGCGTCCGCCCATGTCCAGCAGTGAATATTAAAAGGGCTAGTTGCATTGCATTGCATTACTACTATACATATAATTTTTTTCTACATGCGTGGCATTGGCAGTCGCCCCCCGTCAGCTCTTGTAGGAAGTAACGTGCGACGCCACCCAATATCTCATTAGTGGGCCGTCCACCCTCTCAGCAACGACCCTCAACAGTGTGTTGGCGCTGCCTCGCACCCGAGAGATCAGTGATGCCATTCTTTTGAGGAATGTGACAAAGATATCTGCCGTGCGCGCATTTGCGAACATCTCCTATGCATTACGGTACCCCGGTAGCACCAACAACACAAATTTATGGACTCGATAGTTTCCCAGGAACACATCGACACTGTTCCAACACTGGCTGCGGGATTTCTTCGTAATATATTTCGCGGAGCACTGTCTTCTCGTCGCGAACATGGATCTTACCGTTAGGGTAGATATTTTTAAAGTGCTGGTACCACAATTTGAACTGTGTAGTCACCTATTCCATAACAAAAACGATATTGTAGCTCTACGCTGACTCGTTTACAAAGAGTACAACCGAAAATTTTGCGCACGGATAATTTTTTTATTTTAAATTCGACTTTCTTTTGTTATGAGTCCCTTTCATTTCGTGCGTAAACGCTAATTATTATTTTTTTGTTAACTAATTAACCCTGGACAAAATTAGCAAGCTGAAAGGGCAGTGGGCTGGTCATAGCTGTAGAAACTCTGACTTTGGATGAGGTAGAAGAGTCCTTAACCGGAAACCACATGCCAGGAGGCGCAGTGTGGAATGCCCTCCGGAAAGCTAGAATATTCGGAACATCCCTGGTATAGTTCTTTCATCCCACGAAGGCGGGTTACGCTTATTAGTGGTTATGCCGATACACGTTCATTGTTTTATTGTGCGCTGCGGCGCGTCGCCAACTTAATTGAGCGTTCTCAAGTTTACGTACACTAAAAAAATATACATAACCACTAATAAGCGTAATCTGCCTTCGTGAGATGAAAGAACTATATCTACGTACTGGTAGTAGTAGTGGTAGTAGTAGTAGTAGTAGTAGTGGTAGTAGTAGTAGTAGTGGTGGTAGTAGTGGTAGTGGTAGTAGTGGTAGTGGTAGTGGTAGTAGTGGTAGTACTGGTAGTAGTGGTAGTAGTAGTAGTAGTACTGGTAGTAGTAGTGGTAGTAGTACTGATAGTAGTAGTGGTAGTAGTAGTGGTAGTAGTAGTAGTAGTAGTAGTAGTGGTAGTAGTATTGGTAGTAGTAGTAGTGGTAGTAGTAGTGGTAGTAGTACTGATAGTAGTAGTGGTAGTAGTAGTGGTAGTAGTAGTAGTAGTAGTAGTGGTAGTAGTATTGGTAGTAGTAGTAGTGGTAGTAGTAGTGGTAGTAGTAGTGGTGGTAGTAGTGGTAGTAGTAGTGGTAGTAGTAGTGGTAGTAGTAGTAGTAGTAGTAGTAGTAGTGGTGGTGGTAGTGGTAGTAGTCATTAAGCAGTAGTGCCTAATGAGACCCAGGGCCAATGCACGCCACTATGTACCTACTTGTACTTTTACGGTGACGGGTCACGTCTACAGTCGGAGGTGGGTTTCTCCTTTTATGATTGAGTTTGTAAGAAAGTAATCAAAATTGACGTCCTGTTTAGCCGCGTCTTCCCGGGAGAATATCCGCTATCTCTGGTTTAATTCCTGTGGGACTAAAGCGCTTCACATTCTCGATCAATTTAAATAACATATCAAAAACGATTAGGTACGAGTACGTTTGGCGTTTAAATTCGATAATCGTTCAACGCTTTCGTTTGAAATCGCTGTTGAGAGGAACATTTGTCAGAATCATTGTAGATAACGCAATTAATATTATTGCATAGATTTTGTTTATTTATCGCCAAATTTTATTGCTTACGAGTGACCCATTCTGGCTTTTGTTAAATGGCATAAAAATTTCATTTCCCAGTTTAGATTCCTAAACGTGTAAGATTATCTTTTTATCAGTATAAATTATTACATTACCACTAATTTGTCTATTATATTTGTATGCATTTACTTTTATTTTTTTTAATTTTAGTTTTATGCTAATTATTATTTTGCATCATAAGGTCGCAATTTAGTCTTTACAAGTTTCTATCCATGTTGTGCAGGTCTGTAATCGGGGTACTTACTGGAGTTTAGTCTTATAATTGTATACCCTTAATCATGTTTTGTATACACTTATAACATTGTCGTGCCTAATTTCAATATTTTTCGCTAAACCGATGTCAACGCGTATTTTATAAAACATTCTTCGTATTTTTTGTGGTTTATTATAATTATTATAAAAAATTACTTATAACCTTTCGAAATAATCTGCACACAATACACAATGCAACCTACACAATAGTAAAATCATAAAAAATACAAAAAATGTTTTATAAAATACGCGTTGAAATCAGTTTAGCGAAAAATATTGAAAAATACCTACAATGCAGAAGCCGCAAATTTAAACAATGAATGAATGGATGAATAATGAAACTTAATAACAACACATTACACTTATAAAGGTGGATTAGGTTTTGTTTTATTTTATATGAAACCACAGCATAAAAATCTCTAAACATATGCCTATTCATGTTTCAGTTCTCTGGTGGTAATAAAGATATAGGAGTCAGTCGACTTTGTGTTAACACTCTTAGTTTGTTCAATTCAGTAATTAAAAAAAATAGTTTTTATTGTTCCTTTAAATATGAGCAAAAATTATTTAAGAATATCAAAATACTTGAAAATACATAAACACAATTTCCTTATCACCATAATAAATACCGTTTTCGAGCCGTCATATTATGTAGAAATAATCCCGAATCTCTGTCACGTTAATATACTCGTATATTCAATCTGAAATATTCCGTTTGAATATTAACGCTTCACGTCTTCAACATGATAGAAATATAAAAATTTCTCCGAAACGTGACGGTCTGCAGAAATAACAAACTGGCTGTTGAAGTGTTGATCAGTGAAAAGATATGAATTCAGCACTTGATTTTTTTCTGTTGAGTGCGTACATCCGTTGTCGCAGACATACAGGATGGCGCCACTATAATTAACATAAATTAAAACTAACTTACGTAACAAATATATTTATAATACCAACTAGGTACTTTTAGTGTTTGGAGGATATCCATTGTCGCAGACATACAGGACGGCGCCACTACAATTAGGTATTAATTAAGAATGACTTTTGTAACAAATATGTATATAAAAAAACAATATTAATAAAATGACACCAATTATTACTACATAATTTAAGAGTTAAAATTGATAGGAACGCAATGGCAGCTTATATCCGTAGGACACTTTAGCACCCTACATGTGTATCCCAGTGGTTATTTTATGAGTGCTTTATGAGTAAATAAGAAACAAACATCCAAACACACTTTTACAGTTGATATAGAATAGATGACAGACGAGCGGGCTATATGATGGTAAGTGATCACTGCCGCCCATGGTGCGCTGCCGGAAAAGTATACCTTGCGGAATCCTGTTTACAGCTCTCTTGAATAGCCCCATATCGTAGCGTATTGGATAAACCTCGGCTGACAGTTCAATCCACAATTTTCCGGGTTTGTGGTTCGGGCTCCCATAATTAAATGAGCAACAGAAATACGAAAAAAGACAGCAAATCCATATCAGCAAATTCAAAGGCGGGTTAGGTAAAGGTTCTCTGGTGACAATTAAGACATAGGAGTTCACTTTACATTTTAGTAATGTGTGTTGACGTTCTTAGTGTATGATTCCATAGAACAAACGATAATGTTTGGCAATGTATGTAGTTTCTTTTCACTCGCCGATAGATGTCGCTGTCCCGCCCACTATAACGCTATATGGTTTGTTTTTTTAATTGTTTAAGATAAGCAGGTGTAATGTTTTAGTCAATAATCAACAAATAAACCGACAGAACCGACATAGTGTTTTATTGTTTTAAAGCGCTCTCGGTAAACTTTTTCACTGTTGTCCATCCTGCCCGCTACACTTAGTCATTACTATTTTTTTATTTCAGTTATTCAATTATAGTTTGTTTCGTTGATCATGATTTGCTGCCCAGTTAGTACACTTCCCAGCCGAAAGTAATGCACATCGGCCTTTAGAATGAAACTATCGGCTAGCTTCGGTTATGTAGAGTATCGTCTCTGTCGTCAGTCAGTCAGTCAGCGACGTATCGGCACACAACAGACACGACGCTGACCGGACGCTCTACAATACCGAAGCTAGCCGATCATAGTCGATTACTTTCGGCCGGGATGTGTACTCTCTTGCCGTTCGTTTAAATACAAGCCTTAGTAAATTTATTAACTATTTATTAGAACAATGAGCGAGTACGTTATGCTCATATTTTGATTTCTTACACAATATACTATCTATGTGAAATGTAATATAATTTTGAAGATTATTTGCATGTAACGAAAAATAAACAAATAACAACATATAAAAAATATGCTTACGCAATATTTCTGTAACAATATTGCTGGAGGAAATAATCTCTTTATTATTTCTAATCCTCTTTTATACGTGTGTGAGCATAATAAAGTGTAATAATAATATAAAGATTTATCAAAGGAAATATGTATCAAGATAGTCACGTGTATGTCAAGATTATGCTCTTTTTAAAGTGCTACATTTGATATAGTTTATAGGCAAATTATCTTTATTTTTTATGGACTTATTGACTTTTATAGCTTTTTACTGAGGACCTGTTCTGATTTCAATTGTTTATGTAACGAGATAATTGCTTCGACTTATTTTTTACTGGTATACATGCAATTAAGCGTATTCTGACTGCTAAATATGAGACTGACGTATATAATACTCAATCGTGATCTCGCAAATTGTTGCGCAAATTGATATCTGTTACTTCTTTGAAACAAGTGGCAGCTTTGAATAAAATATTGATTTTATTAAGATCACTATGTATAATATAGATTTAAAAGCATCCTGCATCAATATATTAAAAAGAAATCGCCGATCCAAGATTCTTTCAGAAGAGGTATCAGACAATCACCGCCGCCCGTGGACACCTGTAACACCAGGAGGATGAGGGTGCGCTGGCGATCTTGTAGAATTGAAGTAAGTATGTTGATGGAAAATCAGTTGGCAATTCGTTTAAAAAAAAAAAGAAGTGGATGAAAATAAGAACAAAATAGCGATAACTCAGCTGGAATCAAACCTGGGGTGTCTCCAGAGACGACTCAGCTGAGTCATTAATTTAAATTACTATTTGACAAACACCATTATAACGTTCATGAATGTGATAATCAAAATGTTTGTAATTGACTAGGTACCATAGAAACCCTTTAAAGTATTAGGAAGAATTCGAAAAATCTATGATCAACTTTTCACATTTTAAAGCGTGAATAACTGAATCCAAATCAACAATCAGTTTCAAAGTTTATATAATTATGTATACATAACATTGTATACATTGTAACAGTGTACATAACAGTGTATACATTGTACGATTCTAGTCCATATTACTAAGGTATTAAGGTACAACCATGACTATATTATGCTGACCTGTTTGTTGCTGATATGGGACTAGTTGTCATCCGTGACTTCGCTCGCGTGGTTTTAAAAGCTTTCAATTGTGACTCCATACAAAATTTAACAGCGTGTATTTTAGCCCTGTATTAGCTAGGTGATGAGAGGAAAACATCGTGAGGAAATTCACATGCTCTAGAAATAAAAATTAAAAAATCTGCAATATGTGTAGACACCAATCCACACCAGGGCCCGCGTAGTAAGACCCGAAGCCCAACAGTGATTTACTAGGGGAGGGCTGTGCTTTGCAGTGGGACATTGACGGCTGATACAAGTACAATACAAGTACATTTGTGAGGGCGAGAGTACACGCTCCAATCCAACAGCCGCTAGGCTCGCTCGACTGGCCACATTATCGACTGGCGACACCCCTCTCTCACAGAAGACTACCATGAAATATACTGCATTTCCCACTTTATCTTATATTCCCAATGTACGTACGTGTTTCGGTAGTGAGTGAGATGTGTTAGAGCCCATTCCCATCCTATCCCTCCCTATTTTCCCAACCCTTTCTCCAAATCTATTCCTATATCTCCAAAGGTAGGCAGTGCATCCGGGGGCGTACCAACGTTTGTCATTTTGGACTAATGTTGGCATGTATCGCGGCGGATGTCTATGGGCGACAGTATCCACTTACCATCAGGTGAAATGTATGCTCGTCTGCCGCCTTCGTACATAAAGAAAAAAAAAGTACTTTAGCCCTCTGTCATAATTTCATAAAATGGTCGAATATTTGTACTGTTCCAAGTCAATAGGACCGTATCATAACCAGCCCTTTTATCTTGCACTGCTGGACACGGGCCTCTTCATGCACATTGTCTTGTGCATGAGGGATGTATGGCCTGAAAACACCACGCTGGCCAAGTTGGTTGGCGAGGCTACTTTGTTTGAGGTGGTGTAGTCACACGACTATGTTATCTTTTAATCGGCTTTTATGCCCCCCATCTCTAGTGGCAGGACATGGGGTGGTGCTCAAATCTGGTAAGTGGTGCTCGTACCATTATATATGAAAAGTTGCTTTTATATATATGGTAGCCGTCAGCATTACGCGAGTTCAACGCAGACTTTGAAACCTTGTGCAATATTTTGAAAATTACCACGTTATTACCATCAATCTGTCTCTCTCTACTGCTGGGTATAGGCCTCTCCGAAGACTTACTACTACTCACGACTCTTCTCATCTCGCGGCTAACTTCTTCAAGTTGCCATGTCCGCCACAGGACCGAATACCACTAAACACATTTAAATAATAAATTCCCCGAAACTTTCCCGAATAAATACAGTGCACCACGGTGAAAACTGCAAAATAATTGGTCCAGTGAATGGCGAGGTCAAACAGAGAGACAAACTTTATTAGACTCTATGTTGGGTAGAGATACACAGTTTTAGAACAACTTTGCCGGAAGAAAACGAAAAGTTTAAGGAACGTTCATTGAGTTTGCCTCTGTTTGCTTATCTTGGATTTTCAATATCAGCTTGAACTTCAGGGGTCGTCTCCACGGACAAGTTTCAAGTTTCATGTCCGAAGGATTTATTGGAGAACTGTTGCCATGATTTAGAGTTTCGTTTCTTATTTGGACCAGTTCAAGTAAATAGCTTTTCATGTAGCACGGGACATCCTCCGGTCTGGGGGTATCCATTTGGTTTATAGAACTGTGACGTCATTGAACTGTTAAGACTTTTTGTCCCAATTGTTACATGATAGAACAAATGAATTAATAAATTGTTCAGTTCTATAGAACTACCTGATATAGCTGATAAGACTATTTTTCTTAGTTGTTCTATGAATCGTTGTATTTTATTCGTATGTAAATTCTTAGAACCTGGAAGAGGAATTATCAGTTTAGGTGTCTTTGACATTTGTCTTAATGACATCATAAATATTTAATTTCAATGCCCCTATGTACCTAGGTCATGAGCAAGGAGATATTCTAGGTTTCAAAATTAAGTAATAAAGTATTATAGATTACTTAAATATTCACCACAAGTTTAAAATATTTGTGTATTTTCGCAACAGTTAATTAAATACTTACAAAATCAGCCCTTTTTAATAGCAGAACAGAAAGAAAGCCCAAATCAGAGTTAAATCGAAATTTATTGTCAAAATTAAAATAAATAATGAAGGTATCGATATCGGTCTATTTGCTAAGAATACTTTTTTTTTAAAAAGCTTTTGCTTAAAAAAGGCGGCTGACGAGCATACAGTCCACCTGAAGGTAAGTAGATACTATCATCCATAGACATCCGCGATAGATGCCAACATCAATCCAGAATGGCAAACGTTGGCACGGTCCCGGATGCGCTGCCTACCTTTGCAGATTAAAGAATGGATTGGGAAAATGGGCTCTGGCATATCTCACTCACTACCGAAACACATACGTACATTGGGGAAATGCGATAAAGTAGGAAATGCGGTACATTTCAAGGTAGTCTTCTGTGAGAGAGGGGCGACGTGGCCAGTCCAGTGCGCCCAGCGGCTGTGGGAACGCAGCATGCACTCTCCCTCTCCCAAAATTGAGACCTTTTGAGATAATGCAATGCAATGCAACCAGTCCTTTCAGTATTCACTGCTGGATATGGGCCTTCTCATTGTCTAGTGCATGAGAGATGTAAGGTCTTGCAACGCCACGCTGGCCAAGCCGGTTGGCGAGTCCACTCTTCTAGAGTTCCTTAGGGCTTGTGGTAGCCTTGCTATACCTTAGTCGCCTTTTACAGCACCCACGGGAACAGGCGGGCTAGTGTTATTCTCTAGTCGCGGCGTAGTCTCTAGCTGTGTGGTGTTGACGCAGCTCAAAAAAAATACAAGTACCCTATATACACGTTTACAAAGAGGCTGCCACGAATTTGTTTTTGTTACGTGGAAAATGTTCGTTATGGTGAATGTCCAATTTCCAATCCGTTGATACCTTTTAGGGGGGCCTAAAAGGTATCAAAATTTTAAATACCCACTTAATTAATAACATGTGAAACGTTAATAATTTCCAGTTAAATTTTCATGTCATTTAAAATGTTATACTTTACAGAGTTCGCGTAGGTTATTCCATATATAAATAGCCTACTATTCCATATTCGACATGAAATGAATTGCCCGACATTTGAGTGGGTCATCAATCATGGTTAAAATACATGCAATTAATGTGAATTAATAGGCGATACTCAAAAAAATAACGTGGGTTTAATATATTTTTTTAGACGAATTTATATTTAGATACAGATTTCTTATTTGCTAGAATACTAGCTGGGTACATACATACTGTGTCTCGCCGGCTTGCATTTTTTTTTATATACAACAATTAACTTTATCAAACGTCTGTACTGTAAAACCTGCAATTTCGCTGTAAAACCCGATCAATAAATGTTAATATCAGTTTATAATTAAAGATATATTTCTAAATGTAACCGCTTGTATTTTTGACCTCGTTTCAACCCAAGTACATAGAAGTGGTTTGTTTCCTTCTCACTTAACTCGTAGAAAACTGTTTTGCCATAGTTCTCAAATTCTTAACGCGAATTCAATCACATAATAGTATATTCTCTTAACGTTTAGTAGACACTGATTTAAAAATTCAATTTTTACTCCGATTGGAAACCACATACCGAGAAGAGCAGTGGGACGTCCTCCAGTCACATGGATCAACGACTTGAAGAAGTTCGATATTGGAGACTAGATGAGAAGAGTCGAAGATCGCATGTGGCGGTGAGCCTTCGGAGAGGCGTATATTAGGCAATGAAGAGACATATGCGTGTAGTATGATAATATGGTATGGTCTTGCTCTGACGCAAGACTTGACGCCGAAAACACGATGAAAATGTTAACATTTTTAAAATATTCACAAGTACATTGACAATGCAACCTTTAATAACTTTTTACGCCTTTTACACGCGTTTAGTTACAAGGTCACAATATCCACAAAGGCACCTTTCCTCTGTAAAACGAAGAGGCATCCATATATATGGACGATGGAACTGGAATGCTTAATGAAAGCGTATTGGTTCCAACTCTCTGAACTCTCTGACCGCATTTCAATGGAATCTCTATTGAATTTCCAATTTAACTTCAATTGAGTAAGTTCATTGGGAAAATTATTAAAATCATATACGATTGGGAAATTATTGAATTATTGGGAAAATTATTGAATTATTGGGAAAATTATTGAAATCATATACCTATTATACGATTGGAATGCGGTTTATATCGTATGTATATCGGAGAGCAAATTATAAACTTTAGAAATTAGCTCAGTCCCAAGAAAGTCAGTCACTTACCAGCTATAATGTCTAAATGCAAGATATTCGTCGGATGTATTCCCTGACACAAAAATCATGGATTCTGCTTAGAATTCTGAATTGAGATGAAAAAAATCAGATAATAAAATAAAAAAAAATATTTGAGTTTCATAACAATTATTTTAGAAAGAATGAGGCGTACGAGCAGGCAGTAGGTGGATACTGTCGCCTATGGATATCCATGATGCATGCCAACATTAGTCCTAGATACGTTCACATCCCCGGAGATTTAGGTGGTAATGGATTTGGAGAAACGGTTAGGAAAATGCGGAGGAATGAGTTTGAATCGAATGGGAATGACATATCTTACTGTGTATGGTACCTACTTAACATTTGGTGAGTGGGATAAAGTACGAAATACAGTACATTTTACGAGAATCTTCTGTGAAAGACGGTGAGTGTGTACGTAGGTACAACCTCACTCCCCCGGAACTGATATATACCTCCACAAAGATCCTCTGTAAAGTGTTCATAAATTCCTGAACCTTATTTTAAAAGACGATTTAGAATCTATAAAGTCAAATAATTTTGGGAACTCTAAAAAGAATCTAGTTGCCGTTAGAAGTGATGCAATCATAGGTATTTTTGTTTGAAGAGTCGGATATTTCAAATCAAATACGTTTATTTGTGAACATAAATTAGTTCTTACATAGATTTCTTGACGAAATTCTTGAGATTAATAACTTGAAATAAGATAAAGGGACAGGGTGAAAGGTAGCTCATCTAACTTATCGACACCTGTCCGAACAAATAAATGATTTGGTAAAAACGACTGTCATGAAGTTCCTTTTGTTAGAACCAACTGACACAAATCGTGGACCTATTCATTTCGCATTTCTTATAAGGTCATTTAGGGGAAGCCTATTTCAGAAATTACGAGTTTCAAGTTTTGGAATAATTTCACTACACCTTGATTTCAAAAAAGAAGACGAATTCAAAACGGCAATCCGTTTTGAAGGTTTGTATTTATTTTATTTTTACACTAGCAGTGCGCGTAAACGTATGTGTAGTTATCTTGATTCCCGTGGGAATTTTATTAATTAATTTATTTATACACTTCACTGCACAATATCGTACAAAAGGCGAGCTTAATGCCTTAAGAGATTCTCTACCAGTCAACTTACGGGTTGATCAGGGAGATTCAATTTGGAGGTGCATGAAAGACACAATGGGAAGACCAGTGAGAACTTTATAATTGATGAAGTCAAAGCGAACCATTTACCACGTAGTGTGTTTACCACGAAGTCATGATCTGAGTAATGAGTAGTAACCACGAAGTTATGAGTAGTGAGAAATGACCAGTAAGTCGTGAACAGGGAATAGTAACTATAAAATAGTGAGTAGTGACCAGGAAGTCGTGAGTAGGGAATAGTGACTACGAAATAGTGAGTAGTGACCACGAAGTTATGATTAGTGAGAAGTGACCAGGAAGTAGTGAGTAGAGAATAGTGACTATGAAATAGTGAGTAGTGACCACGAAGTTATGAGTAGTGAGAAATAACCAGTAAGTCGTGAATAGGGAATATTAACTATAAAATAGTGAGTAGTGACCAGGAAGTCGTGAGTAGGGAATAGTGACTACGAAATAGTGAGTAGTGACCACGAAGTTATGAGTAGTGAGAAGTGACCAGGAAGTCGTGAGTAGGGAATAATGACTATGAAATAGTGAGTAGTGACCACGAAGTTATGAGTAGTGAGAAATGACCAGTAAGTCGTGAGTAGGGAATAGTGACTACGAAACAGTGAGTAGTGACCACGAAATCGTGAATACTGAGTAGCTAAAAATGAGGGAAAAGGGGAGAAAAGAAAAAGAAAAAAATTTTAAGAAGTGGAGTGAAAATACTCGTATTAACCTATAGGAAAATAACGTGCCTACTTAATCTAACCCACCATCGTAGTTAGATAGTTACTCGGTGGTAAACGCGTTTCGTGATGACTTTTTGGTAAACGCCTACCACGGCCCCGATGCATCCAATAATTTAGGTTTCAATTTATTTAGATGTGTATGTAATTATACATTAATGTAGTACTGAAGTACTTCCAAATAAGGTCCTACGCAACAGTAAATGTGCGTGATATGCATTCTAAATGACAATGCAAAGGATCCTCACTGATTCTCATTATAATCTCATCATTTATTTCAGACCAAACTCAAAGTTCGACGTGGCATATTCTCATAGCCTCGGACTAAGATTTACGGCTCTAAGTTTTTATCACTGGCATAAATCTTTACTTAATGTCATCTCTCTCTTCCTGCGTTTCATCAGAACTATTATTATTTGAAACTGACGTTATAACTATTGTCTAAAAAGCATATCTCTAAGAAGTAATTGAGTTTTTAGAAAAAAAACAAGTACTTTTTTCTGAATACTATTTTTTTTAATTGTGTTTTCTTTCTAAAAGGTGGACAAAATACACCGGTGTACCAACAAGAGACTTTCATTCCGTGTAATAATTAATACTTTATTTCTAAGCAGCAACACAATTACTTCTTTTATCTTTGTTTATTTTTAATTTCCCAATATAATGGTAAATACCTTATTTATAATTTGTCAGAGGTATATCGAGTTGAATAAGTAATAAATTTATTTCCTCGCATTTTTCACTTAAACACCATTTTGTACAAATTTCCCCCATGTTTTATTAAAAAAATAATTACGGATCCGTATTCGGCGACCTCAAAAACATAACAAAAACATGAAACTAAAGATTGGAATGACGAGGTCACATTTTGCTGTTGCTAAGCAACTTTTTGTCGGGTTTCCACTCGTATATGAAAATCGCGCTGCGACACACACGAGAGAAGAATGTAGCATTCATATAAATATATTTTAAACAATGATATTGTAGTCATTTCTTTATCTTCTTGTTGAAGTTCTGTGAACGGAGTCATGTTCATATAAACGTACTTTCCAGCTTCTTTTCCTTTTCTTTGTATCAAAAATATTCCTGTGATAAAAATAAAACTAATAATAAAAGTATATTTCTCGTAAAGGAAAATCCAAGTTTTTTCTTAGACGCTTTCCTTGTTTGTACATTGTCTTGTCTATTGTTATTCACCTCCTAATGGCTTTGATATTCGATGCTGTGTAAATCCGAATTTTCTCTGGAAAGGAAGTTACATATTACTAAGAGCAAACAGTAGCTAGCGGCTTTCAGTTTTATACAGATAATTTATGTACATCCGGCCTAGGGCTGCCTGTCGACTTGTCACTGTCTACTTGAGGGTCAAACGCGTTAGTCAGGCAAGCGTAAATATGTGCGTAAAAATGTAAGCATTCTGAATACAAGTGAGAATCTAGGAAAGGAATACTAGGAAAGAAATACTCAGTTTAACGTAACGAAGTGGTTTTTATTTTTCGACATAGTCTCCTGTAAGCTCTACGCACTTAGTCCATCTTCGCTCCAAAGAAGTTATGCCCTCCATAAAATGCGTTTCTTCAAGGCCGGCAAAATACTCCTCTACAGTAGTTATAACGGCATCATTCGTCTCAAATTTCTGTCCACCTAAAAAAATTTTGAGCTTAGGGACTAGGTGGAAGTCCGACGGTGCTAGGTCACGCAAATAAGGTGGGGCTACAATTCGTAGTGTAATTCGTTGATTTTCGCCATTGCCTTAACGCATGTGTGAACCCTTGCGTTGTCTTGGTGAAAGATTTTTTTTTCGAGTCAAACCTGGTCTTTTTTGCTGAATACATTCCTGTAACTTGTGTAACAGATCAGCGTAGTAGTCGCCGGTAATAGTTTGACCCTTCGCAAGGTAATCTGTCATCAAAATTCCGTTCGCATCCCAAAATACAGATGCCATCACTTTCCCTGTCGATTTCACAGCTTTGGCTTTCTTTAGAGCCGAACACCCACCCAGCTTCTGTCCACTGCTTTGATTGAATTTTGGATTCAGGTGTATAGTGGTGGACCCACGTTTCTTCTGTTCTTACAAATATTCACAAAAAATCTATTTTATTACTCTTAAAACGATTCAAACAATGTTGGGAGTCTTGCATACGAATTCGTTTTTGATCGAGAGTAAGCAAGCGCGGCACCCAACGGGCGGATAGCTTTTTCATATGCAATTCTTCACTAAGATGTGATGTACCCGTTCTTTCGAGATGCTTTCACTTTCAGCTATTTCGTATAATTTCAATCTTCGATCGTCCAAGACCATCTCGTGGACTTTGGAGATCATTTCTAGGGTGGTGACGCTTTTTGGACGTCCGGATCGGGATTAATCTTGGACGCTTATACGGCCGCTTAAATTCGGCAACCCAGTTTTTGACTGTGGCATATGAAAGAACACTTTCACCTGAAACATTTTTTAACTCGTCAAAAATTTAAACCCTTCACACTTTATCACTGCTCTTTGTTCAATTTTATTCATTTTGTGAAAAATTCAACAGAAGATTTTCTAAAATGTCAGATTATTAAAAAGTATTGGAGCCGTCGATTTCAAATTTAGAACATGGATAGCTAGAAATCTCTTTTGTAAAATGAGATATTTTTTTTAAATATATGATCTTTTTAAATAGTTTAGGCCAGATACTTATCATCCCGCCTACGTATATCACGACTACGATGTCGTAGCATTTTTAATTTTCGTTTTTTTCACTAGATGCCGCCAGTTTATAAAAAATGCACATTATATCAGCGTAACGACGATTTTTTTTGCGTAAGCAAACGGTTTATTGAAGGTCCATAAAGGGTGCCCCATTCCTTGTAAGTAGCCTGCATTCGAGCACTCATCTGTCTCCTCAAGCGCCCAATCTGAAGAAGTTAGATGATGATGGTAATTGAATGAGAAAAACCAGGGATCGTATGTAATGATAAGGTTTGAGAGAAACCTATATTTGGCAGTAGAAAGACATAGGCTGATATTATCTATACTAATATAATAAAGAGGTAAAATTGTGTGTTTGTTTGTGGGTATGTTGGGGGTAGTCTCTGGAACTACTGAACCGATTTCAAAAATTCTTCAGCAAATATGAAGCTACATTATCCGTGTCTAATATCATATAGGCTGTATATTATTTGGAAATTTTGAAAAAAAAAAACTTATAAACCGAAGCGAAGCGAGGGCGGGTCGCTAGTTGATAATAAATTGGTTATTATAGTAAAACGTTAAATATTCTTTGCCTTGTTACATTATTATATGTCAAAGAATGTCACATTCAATAATCTTTAATCTAATTCGAGGCGGCGAAATAATTGAAGCGGTAAAATGCTTCTAAATTTGGGGCTTCAGATTTGCATATGTCACACACATTATTATCAATATCGGCGGAGAGGACATTGCCCTTTTAAGGTTCATCCCTCGTTCTTTTACCCCTTAAAAGAATTCACTTTCTCTCTTCACTTTCATGAAGAGTCTCTTCATTCCTTCTCGCAGAAATCTGATAAAAAGTATGATCCACTAGTGGACATGGGCTTCCTCATTCACATTGTCTTGTACACGAGGGATACATATCCTCAAAATGCCACACCGGGCAAGCGAGTTGACGAGTCCACCCCTTTAGAGGTGATGCCCGTGATGTCCTTCACGGCTGGTGGTAGCGGCTTTGTTGTCCCTTTAACGGCACCCACGGGAAGATATGCGGTAACTTCAATTCGGATATTTAATTACTCTGATTTTTTAAAGGAATACAATTAGGAATATTTTTGGGTCGTTAAGCGTATTGGTCGTTTTCTGTTAATTGAAATTAGTCATTACGCTAGTGATCAGTTGAACCATAAAGGAGTGAGTTGTATTGTCCACGTCCACACATCAACATAAAATTGATAAAATTATTTCGTCAAGTGTCGACTGGCCGCCAAAACGCGGGTCGCCTTGTGAACACCTTTAAGTACAACTCCTTTATACAACTCCTTTCGAGTTATTGATCGCCAGGTTACGATTCGTCTAAATGGACGTAAATGTACGACATATTCTCAATCATATAATAATAATACACTCCAACATCTCCAAAGGAAGGCAGCGCATTGAAGTTGGCATGTATCGCAGATGTCTATGGGTGACAGTATCCACTTACCACCACATGGACTGTATGCCCGTTAGCCGCCTCCTTCATATCAAAATGTAATTAGAAGCAATACATTTTAATCTTGTTTGTGGTGAAACTTGTTCAAACGGTAAAATGGTTCAGGATATGAGACCTAGATAGATAGATAGACATACACACAAGGACACCCACCATCACACCAACACACCTATTGTACACCAACACAAGTTGCAAACAGACAATTTATATAAGTAACAGGCGAAGTATAACAGGCCGCCTTATCGCCAAAACAACCTATTGGATAGCAAGAAGAAAACAGATAACAGTATCAAATAACAATAAGACGAAAATAACAACAATCAAATAAGACGGTGGAATTTTACATGATGTAGCCAAAATAAATTATTATAATTATATACACTTACTTGAGATAAATACCTAAATACATAGGTGCATAGATATATAGAAACATAACATACATATATAAATAAAGACTAATAGAGAGCTCTGGGTGCGTTTCAAACTTTTGAAGCGAACTACCGTTTCTTCCAACTATTATGGAAAATACCTACTATGGAGTACGTGTAGGTATCACAAAACTATTCTTTGTGATTTTCTGTGTTGTATTTAGGTGTTACAATGGAGAGTGGCTCCTGCTCTAAGTTTATAGGGCATACCGCTTTCTTGAAAGGGAGAATTAAAAAAAAATGGGTTTTATGGAAAAAAGGCGGCAGACGAGCATACAGTCCATCTGATTGTAAGTGGACACTGTCATCCATAGACATCTGAGATACATGCCAACACCAGTCCGGAATGATTAACGTTGGCACGCCACCAGATACGCTTTCATGAAGAGGAATGTACGTGTTTCGGTAGTGAATGAGATGTGCGAGAGCCCATTCCCATCCTATCTCTCCCCATTTTTCCAACCTATTCTCTAAATCCATTCCTATATCTCCAAAGGTAGGCAGCTAATCCATTTGTCATTTTGGAATAATGTTGGCATGTATCGCGGATGTCTATGGGCGACAGTATCCATTTACCATCAGGTGGACTGTATGCTCAGCTGCCACCTTGCTCCATAAAAAAAAAAAAAAATTTCACTTATTCAAAAATGGTTCGATTTGTCGACCGTGATTTGTTGCACTTTTATTATTGTTTTGTTGGCCTTTCAAATATATGCCATGTTTTCTTCCAAGAAGTAACAATAAATTGAATAACATTTATGGATCTCAAACCACCATTTCACCCCGTAACTAATAGTTAAGTGCCAAAATTTCTCCGTATATTCACCGGTTTATATTTTTACTTCATGACAATTTATGACCCCTCGTTGCCCCACTTTACAACTCTCTCCAAAATATCTCACGGTGATAAATCAGTGCTCTCTACGGAGAACTAACTGTTGTAGAGATCTGTGCTTTGGAAGTCAAGTTTTTGTTATAAGAAATATGACTTTTGCTTAGTATCTTGCCGGAATTGCAATATTGAAATGTTACTGGCTTCAGGAAATAAATGATTCCTTTGTTGTATAAACGACGTTAAGTCAAGCTACATAACATCAATTATTTAGAGCGCATATTTAAAGCTCAGTGGAATAAAGACGTAATCGTAAAAAGATAACTTTTCAGTACTTACAGCAAAAAAACTGCAAAAATTTGGATGATTTATTATTTTTAGTAGGTATTTTTTTTATATGTATCATTGAAATAATATGATTTTAATCATTATTATTTTGTGCTTAGTGATATTTTATGTTTATTATTTCTTACAAACTCCTATAAAAAAATAATCATTTCTTTTCGTATATGGTGTAATGTGCACCTTCTCCCAGTGTCAAGTTTTACAATTTCAAAGTCAATGTCGTTCAGTTTCAAGTAAGTCAGGAATCGCTCAGTAAAGTGATGGTAGGTTTACTGGGGACAAAAGAGGACTCCTTGGAAGAACGTGTAAAACGCAATCCTATACATTTATTTCATTATCACAAACATTACGGACAAAAAAACACTTTGAAGTTTAATAAACTATTAAACCACAAAACGTACTTATAATAATCAAACAAAAACTCAATTTCACTTCACAAGCTCTCGCCAAAAATTCTTCGGTGATATAATTATGAAAAAAAATGTCAATTGTTTAATCTAAATTATTTTGATATAATATGACTTACGGCTTCGATATACTAGACGTGCGATATGTGTAGCTTGGCCTTGTTTAGACTGCATAAATGTTAATTGTTTATAAATTTAACTTTAATAAACCAGCGATATTTTTCTCGGTTTTCATTAAATTTCCGAGTAAAAGATTAGTAGAAAATTGTGTGCACAGATAAGTCGTCACCTTGGTAACTAAAAAGTGAAAAGTAACATTTTTATCGGAAGTCCGACAAAGCGCGTTCTACTAAGCCTTACTAAGAAGTAAGCACTCATTCCTCCTCTACTAATGGATCTTTCATAAGCCGTTCTTAAGTGTCTCGGATATAATACTAAAAATAAACCGTGAAGTGTGTGTGGTAAGTCAACAAGGAAACATTTTTACACGAGTAACGATGACATCTTAGGTCAAATGCTCTCCCATCTTGGAATCGCATTGCGAATGTCAAATAAATGTTTATCGACGATATCTACGTGTAGGTATCGCAACCGGGGGCGTGATAACTTTTGTAATTCTGGGTTGATATTGACATGTATCGTGAATGTCCACGGACAAAAGCATTCCCTTATCACCGGATAGATTGTTTAGCTGTCTGAAACTTTCTTAATATAAATAAATAGTCGGAGTACGATAGGTATCAACTTTAAATATTAAATTGTAAATACTTCAAAAAGCCCCAAGTGTTTAATGTTCGAGAGAACGTTGTAATTTCATGAAATTCACGGAAGCGTTTACATGTACAATAGATATGTGTGTATTGTGTGAGTGTAGAAATAAATAAACGTGAGAATTTTAAGAGGTCTAGTTTATCTATGCAATGCAACCAGCCATTTCAATATCCACTGCTGGACATGCGCCTCCACATGCACATTGATTTTGTGTATGAGAGATGTATGGCCTTAAAACGCCACCCTGGTTAAGCGGCTTGTCGAGTCCACTCTCTTAGAGATGGTATAGTTCCTCGGGGCTTGTGGTAGCCGTTTTGTAATCCCTCAGTCGCCATTTAAGACACCCACATATATACACTATAGATATACTATATCTTTTTTTTCCATTCCTTTCTGGAATTAACAGTAGCTATTAATTAAATTTTATTGATAAAATTATCGGACTCGAAAATTAGGTGGAACAAAAATGTAGAAACAATGTGTAGCCACTCGAAATCTTTGAATAAAATTTTAATTTGGGCCCTAAACCCATTCACAATAATAAATTAACTTTTGTTAAGAGTTTAATAAAGGGCTAAGGAGCCGTCTTTGAAATCAAATTATAACATTTCTAGTCACCTTCATGTACTATGATGATAAAATATTAACAACCTAATTCGTGTTGCTTTATTACGGTAATTATTTCACAGCTTTCAAATGGTTTTGTTGGTTAAAATTATTGTTTGTACGTCTTAATTAGAAGTTGTTTTTTTATTATTATAATATGATGGCAGTCGAGTGCAGTTTTGGTCTATGTATCTCGGCACAGTGACGTATATGTGCCAAAAATCGGTTCAATAGTTTATATATTTCATCTAGAAACAAACAGCATATATATACAGCAACTATAGATAGAATTGTAGTTCCTAGGTCG